>CM077115.1:219031290-221431290 GCA_039619475.1 Icerya purchasi | reverse complement strand
TTATTAAAAATTTACATATTTCTCATTGAACTATTTTCATTTACATAACAAAAAATAAAAACTAAAAATAAATAAGGAAAGCAAAAGACTGATGACACAGTTGGTTTTAAAATAAAATAAAAACGTAACATTAATAGTTTTAATAGAAAATAGTATTAAATATTAGTTATGATTAAATCCATAGGTGTAAGATTTATACAAATCTTTTATAGCATTAATTAAGTTTCTCTGTTATAACAAATTTTTTCATAGATGCTTTGGTTCTTTGGGGGGTCCCCTATTTCCCCCCGTGGAACCGCCACTAGAAAGATATCGTATCTTTGAACTTGTTAAGTCAAATTTATCTTTTTTTTTACCAAACCTTTAACTTATCTGTTCAACAAATCTACTCTATCAGTTACTTTTCCTGAAATTTTGAAACTTGAGGTTATCGTTCCAATATTTAAAAGTGATAACAAAGAACTTACAGAACATTATAGGCCTATCTGCTTACTTTCTATGATTTCCAAAATATTTGAAAAATGTATGAAAATAAATTATTATACTATTTGCTGGAGATAAAATTTTTCAGTCACAATCAGTTTGTTTTTTTTACCAGAACAGGTGCAGCATGTTCGAACACACTTCCTGTACAACTGATAATTTAAAAATGGGGAAGCATACAACCGCTATACATTTCAATATGAAAAAAGCTTTCGAGAAGGGAGCACTGCACACTATCACACTAACAGAATAAAATCACTTTCGAAATCGGTAATAAAAAGCTGTCGTATTTAAGGCATCGCCTGCAAAAAGTAAACGTATACGGGATTTCAACGTAATCTACCATGTTCTCATGCTTCTGTTCGTTTTTAAATATAGAAATAAATTCAATATTTCACTTAGAGAATGTATGACAAGAATGTCTAATGATTTAAATGTAAATACCACCCATTATAATTAACATCACACAAGGATGCAAATCACTTACCAAGCCTCCGCGCTAAATTCAACTCGTTACCTTCTAATCTAAAATCGTTTTCTCATATATTCTATTACAGAAAAAGTGAATTTCATATCTCTGCTGTAATTAAATACATGTAATAAATGTGTGCCCTTCGGATTGTTTCTTTTTAGAGTTGAATAAGTGTTTTATTTTAATTGCATATTTGATTATCAGTATATTAACACATACGTTTAGAAGTATAAATATTTTTTATTTAGATTTGCGAAAAATTGTTTTTGGTATTTTAATGTATACATCCAATGTTACATTAGTTTTTCTCATTTATATCGTTTTTTTGTGCCTTTTATTTTTATTATTTGAAAATTTATTCTTTCTGATCGAATTCAAAAAGAAATTATTGTTTATATATTTTTATTACGCCTCGCACAGCATTGCGTGTTGCAGCCCCCATATTGTTTGATAATAATAATAATAAAGAGATTTAATTTGATTTGATTACTGTTGTTATTATTATTATTACAATTATTACCTTATTTGGATTTTTAACATACGGAAAAATTTATGTTTTATAATGAAAAATTCGTTGAGTTTATAGTTAATTAATGTTCTTCTTATTGAATTATATACAGTATAGTTATAATCTTTATTTGTCAATTGTTTTTCCTTTTATCACCTTGTTGTGTTTTTTTTTTTTTTTTTTCGTAAAATAACAATACTTCTAAATTGAATCGAATTTAATTTATCTTTTAAAATTAAAAAAATTATGTACATTACATATCTTAAGTTTTGTTCTTAAATATAGGAATAAATTTATTGTATAAAAATTTCTGTTGGAACAGCGAGATCAGTTAATATTACAACTACATCCGTTTCACACTAAAAAATACATACGCGAATTCAGACTTTACATAATGGAGCAGTATTATTCAATTCTCTGCCATGTAAGCTAAAGGTCAATTTATTGAACGTCAGAGAGAAACACAAATGTTTAAAAAAATACGTTAAACGTAATGTTATATAACAGTTATTTGTACTACTGTATAACAAAGCGCCTTTAAACTATTATAATTACTTTTTCCATAAATGTTATTAGTTTAAACATGTTTATTATTACAAATTATTCCCATAATACTTATTTTACAATGTTATTACTGTTATTATTTGTATTGTTATTGCTGCCATGGGCGCCGTCAGCGGGGGGGGGGGAAATCTGCCCCCCTGAAGCCTTGAAACTTTTTGATCAATTAGCCATGATGAGTATTCATAGGCACGTAATCATGAACAATTTGCCAGAAACCCACGAAAATTATGTTTTAATTACGATTTTATTCTTGTTTAATAAAATATTAAGCCTTTACAACTTATAAATTTTATTTTTCCTATAACTCATATCCTCTTTCTATCATCTCCCCCCCCCGGTCTCATCGGCTGGCGACGCCCTTGATTGCTGCAACTGTTATTTTCTAGTTTAGCAAAATAAATCATTATTTTTCTATAATGTTATATGTAATACTGACACATTGCATGCAGCTAAATATATTGAAAACTATTTTATGCGGATAAAATATTTTATACATTTTACATTTTTCTTTTCTGTTTGTTTCTGGGTTAAGGTCCTTGGTTGCCGAGCACAAGGGGGGGAATGAAAAAAAAAAAAAAAATGATTTTATCTTATGATACACGAGCGTATTTAAAATTTTTTTTACAAACACCTTGGAAAAAAAGTATTAAAGCACACGAGTCATTGCGAGATAACTAACTTTACCAAAAACAATTAAAAATGTAATAGTAATAGCAAATAATAAAATGAATGGACTGATGAAACTGTATCAATGAATATAAATTCATTTAATCAAAGTAAGTTATTGAATAGAATAGAGTATTGTCATGAGTATATACTGAACAAACGGTAAATATTTTTTAGCTTAAAATTTTGAGGGAGTAAACATACAAATTGGAAAGTGGTAACTTTGAGTCTATGTAAAAAGTACGTTTTAACAAAATTCGACAATTTTAACTCGAATTAAATTTAGTGAGGAAAAATGTCAGCACATAACCTTCACGAACAGATACGTTACATGCCCTAAATTACAAATAAACAATGTAGAGCTCAAACAGGTAGACACAGTCAAGTATCTAGGCATGTACCTTGACCGTCGCCTTACGTGGCGCTTCCACGTTGCACAAATACGGAGAAAGCTAATCGCACACACTAAAAAGCTATCCTCGCTGATAGGCAATAAATCTAAATTAAGTATAAGGTTAAAAAGATCTATCTACTTGATGATTATAGCTCCGGTGTGGAGGTATGGCCTAGAACTATATGGAAATACAAGTAGAAGCAACCTTGCTCGTATTCAGAGTCAGCAGTCCATTATCCTCCGAGGGATTGCAGCAGCACCAAAATATGTTTCAAACCTAACTTTCCATCGAGATCTGCATGTTCCTTTTGTTAAATCAGTTCATACTCAACAGTACAGCAAATTTTTTGAAAATCTAAATCTACATCCCAATCCTAAAGTTAGTAGCATGTTTATAAATACTCTTCCGGGTAATCCGAGAAGAATGTTAATGAGAAGGAAGTGGTGTCGTGACGCTCTTCCCATAACTTAAGTGCATTTAGTTTTAAATACGTTAGCATCAGTTATTATGACTCGAAACTTTTATCAAGTATTTACTTCACCGGACTCTGTTGTCCGACCAAACAGCAACGGTTACTATGGGATCCAGGTCATCTGACCCAAATAAACATGACATGTATGGGTCACTCTTAACTTAGTGATTGCCATGGTGTTCGAATCTTTATCAGATATCATAAGAAGTAGACTTGCTACGTATGGATAACGTTCTACAATAAACTTGACATGTATGGGTCACTCTTAACATAGTGATTGCCATGGTGTTCGAGTTTTTGTCAGATATCATAAGAAGTAGACTTGCTACGTATGGATAACGTTCCATAAGGCGATTGCTGTGGTGCTCGCACTCTTGCACACTAAATGCGTGCCGAGCTTTTATGAAATACACTAAATAGCACTGTTATCATGACGATTGTGCTCTAAATATTACATTGTACACGCTGCTGTACTAATCTCATGTTGTTCTCTATTAAAATCCATCCCATTCGCTTTTTATATCCTAAGGGCCATATGGTCAAAATTGTGCTGTACTGCTTATGTAGCTTTTCGTCCTTCTCTAGACTTTGTATCCCTTTTTATAAGTTGTAGTGAACTATTATAAGCCAAACCCCTCACTGGAGGGCTTTGGATTGGTCACATTTCTATCATCATAATACATATATTAAAATTAATACTGGCGCTGTTTGTGGTCCCTCGACTGGTACAGTGGGAAAAAAAAATGAGAAGAGTTTATTAAACAATATTTTGAAAATATTTATTTATCAATGGAAAGTATATTTAAGTTTCAAATATAATAATCATATTAATATCTGAATTGTGGTAGTTGACATGTCAGTTTTGTAACTTCAAAAATCTGGGAACTCTTGAAAAATATAAGACCCTTTTGGAGATTATTCTATTTATGGTTATATCTAGTTTTCCTGAAAATGGAACGAATTACAGAAAGGCACTTGACCAATTTTTGAAAATTGCTGTTGGCTTATATACGTATAAAATACATATACACATATATATATATACATGTATATATATGTACTTTTGATTTCAATTACAACTCTTTCTGGTTCTATGCCAACACACAGCTTTTATTATTTCCTTTTTTTTTTTTTGTTTTGACTAGTTTTGTCTTACAGTGAAAATTTCATCGCCCCGGTCAGGACGATAATATTGATAGCGCGCGATTTTATTTCGCAATCATCGGTTGTTCTGTTGTCAAGAGTTACATTTCATGTAATTTATTTAACTATGTACCGAAGTAATCCGTTGTTATTAGAGGCAATGTGGTACAAATGGAGTTTAAGATTTTAAACCTTCTCGATTGGTTAAAATGATCCTCTAATAATTAGTATTAGGGACGCTGAAGAGCGATAGAGGGTGAGAGATACGTGTAAGCGGCACGAAAACGACAGCATGTAAAAGTGCAGAATCAAATAGGAGAAGATTAGGACGTCACGATAATACCGAAGAGAGATAGAGCAGCCGAAATATAGTTGCGTGAAATGGATCTACCGAAAGACGCCCCCCGCTCTAGCGAAGAGGTGGAAATAATTCTTAGTATCGGATGTAGGAATTAAAGGATTAAACTTGATTAATGTTACGTCATTGAAAAGGATATTAAACAAAAGCAGCTCAGAAACACAACGTACAGACCTCTACAAAGCAACCTATGCACGATGATTCAACTAAATTCCGCATCTGTGTGCCGGGCGTCATATAATACAACACTTTGCCAGACTAGTAATCAGAATGCAGCAGTAATAGTAGAAAACAGGCGACGTTTTTACCCGTTTTCCTTATCGTCCATGTACTTTGGCATGCTTTAACTACATCACAAATATTATCGTACATAACTAGCACCAATTTCACCAAACATAGCCACTAACAAAACCAAAGCGAAATCCATTGTTTGCCAGATGCCGGTCTCCGACACATTCTGTTTCGCTCAACTGAATCTGTGCCGTCAGTTAGTGAAATGAAAACTGTGCAAGAAGAGAAGTTATTAAACCGCGCGCTCTGCACAAACAAAAACCGTCTCATTAGCATCGCGTTTAAAAGTAACGATAAGGAATTCGCTCGCGAAAATTATAAATCCAACTAATGCCAACAAGTGCTGCTGGTCTCCTTTCAAACATTCAGTCGGACTTTCACTCGCCTGCTGCATCCGGCTACTTTCAAGACTACCCTTCTAAGTACGAACCAATTTTAAACCGCGCCGACTAAAAAAACTGTCTTTTTTTTCCTTTTTTTTCTTTTCTTTTTTTTTTATTAACTTGTAAGTATTACAGAAAATTATTTATTTAGATCCCATCAGGGATAGAAATAACAAAGGTACTGAGAACAATAGAACGTGTTGGAAACGAAAGAAGAAACACAACATTGTACGGAATGGGAATATTGAAGTTAAGGAATTAGTGCGTAATAAGAAACGTTCAGAATATAGAATGGGAAACCTTCAAAAAGGATATGGTTAGAGGGTGCATTCTTGATTATCATTTAGTATAGGAGGCAATAAGGAGAATTTACAAGAGAAAAATGAAAGCGTGACAAAAGAAGTAAATTATGATAGGGAGCTTGCGAATAGAAGATATTACATAGCGTCGTAGAGGAGGAAAATAAGAAAAACAGAAACTAAGAGGAGAAACGGAATGAATAAGGAGATAACAAGAGAACCTGAATTAGAGAATGGTGTGGTATCTATCGAAATTTTAAGTGAAATTTTTTCAATAGAAAGAGTAGGATATTACAAGGTATTTTATTACAGGGAGCCCGCTAAAGGCTGTATTACGGCACAAATTATCAGTTCTTTCATTCCCCTCTATACTAACATGTTGCAATCGGGAAAGAACCAATCTTAATATGATTGGACTAGTTGGAAATAAGATGGCGAACACGGAGAACAGTAAAGTTGTAAGAGAAGTGAGCGAAGAGAATTTAAATTGATTATAATACACTTTTAGCGTCTGAAATAATTAAAAATGTATTGTATTGCAACAACTTATGCGAGAGAAAACCGAAAAATAAGGGGCGGAAGCTTACAGTTTTAGAATAGTTTGTAAAAAGTAGAATACAAAGAGGAAATAATGAATTAGTCATTTTACGAAATTCGTAGAGAAACAGGGAAGGGATTTGAAATCGAAGGGTAATAAAATCTAAATGATAGTTTTTTTTTGTTTTTTTTGTTTTTTTTTTGAGAAATAATGTACAGAGTAGATCTGATAAATCGATGAAAAATATGAGAAAGAACAAGAACTTTTTTAATAGTAAATCGTCAGTTTTGTTATTATAACGATAAGTACCAAACAGATAAGTTTTAAAGAGGAGATTGAAAGACTTCTTAGAAAGAATCGCAAGTTTAAATTAGATCAACGTACGAATAATGTAGTAGTGTTAGCTTCAGCATGAGTTGCAGGAATCAGAGCTAAGACTTGCATAAACGAGAGTGAAAATTTTCGTACGATCCGATTTACAAAGTAGGGACTTTGACGCATTGATAAAGGAATAATACTCTGATTCAGAACGAATTACAAATTTATGAAGGGTAATTAGAATGCCAGAATCTCTTTTCGAATCTGTTACTAAAAGGGATTTGAGAGGATTTAATCTTTTAAAAACTTAACATGCGGAGATAATTAATGTGTTCGAAAAGAAGAGGAGGATGTTATTTAAGGAGGGCGTAATTCAAGAAATGTTGAAAGGTCGACAAGTAGAAATAATACAGAGCTAGGATTTAGAAGGTGAGGTTAGAAGGCGTAAATTGGAAAAAGAGTTATTTAACATAGAAAAGAAATTATTAACTTCTTCATTAGCCAGGAAAAAAATCATGCGAAGCCTGGATAAAATAAAATACCGTCGGACAAGGGAAGGGAAAAACAACTTTGTAAGGAAGGGAAGCGATATTAAGAAAGTAAAAGTATGAAGTAAGTCCCATATTATATACCGTTGACAGGGCGTCGGGGAATGTGAAGTTAAGGTTTACAATGTGCTAAGCGCAACAGCACTAATGAGAGTAAGGCGGCCAGTTCCTTTCTGTTTCGAATCCGCCTTTACTTTCCTCCAGATAGTTCTCTAGTATAATCAATATTCAATTTCAGATTAGGCATATATACCTGGGAGTGATTTGGATTCGGAACATGGCAACTGCCGAAAACCCATGATACCTCTGATTTCGTAGCCAAGCACCTTAACCACTAAGCTGCCGCGCTACCATTAAGAAAGTATATAATATTGTAAAACGGGACAGGACTCAGGCGGATTGCGGCAGTCCACAGAAAATAGTTCTAAAAACACAGAAAGAAACGGAGTAGAAAGATGAATGATTTTGAAAAAGGCGGATTAGAAGTAAAAGAAAGACCGATAACTATCCGAATCTGTAAGGAGGAAAGATGAATGTTATCGAAGGCACTATAGATATCACGGAACACGGCACGAGTAAAATGTTTATTCAAGAAGGTTTTGTATCTGTCAGAAATAAATGAACTAAGACAATCAGGCGGACTGAGACCGAGTCGAAAACTGAACACATACTATATTGGCAATTAAATTGTTGCTTCTTAACTAGCACACAGGTCGTCTTTATTCAGCATATTTTCGAAGAACGTCTTCAGTCGTGAAGCGAGAGAATTTCAGATAAAAGAATAGAAGAAGCGAGAGCTCTTAAAATCGACGATTAGATTAAGGAGCTGAAAGGATGTCGAAAAATGTTTAAAGAACTCGATAGGGCATTTCCAGCAGATAATTTCTTAGAATTGAATAAAACTCATTAATAAGCGTCAAATCGCTCTCGTCCAATTCTAATATGTACGCTATCGAATTGTTCCGCATGCATTTTTCTTTCATGAATTGCTTAAGAACGAGGTTCGTCTAAGAATTTACAGGTCAACCGCAAAAATTTGAATCAGATTTCCGTAAAGCGCCGTTGAAATAATTTATATAATACACAATTAGTCTACCCAATACAGGGCATTTTCCGTATAAGCAAGCTTAGGCACTAGGGCAATTCTTATTCGTGCCATCATCATATTTGCGTGTGTCGACCAAAACGTCGTGATCGATTTTTAAAAGTGAAAAATATTCGAAGCTATATGACTAGTTGCAGAATTTTGGTGTTGAAAACATGATGATTTTGCCGGCTAATCTGAATTCTGAAACAGCGGGTTTCCAATTATAACGGTATTCAATTTATTTCCCATATGGATGCGCCAAATGCTATACTCTTAGATGTTTAAGCCCTCAAAGATAGCAACCACGATATCTTTCGGTACTGGAAAAATCGCATACAAAACTTAAATTCGAAAATAAGACAGTCAATTCCAACGTTGAAGACGGTTCTTTCATGTGGAACATTACGGATATACTTTAATGCATTAATAATGTCTAGAATTTTATATGGGATCCAAATAAGGGGCGAGGCTAAAAAAAAACGGAAATCAATAAAATAGGTAAAATTCAGGAAAAGTATTTGAAACTTATACTACCCTACTGGAAGCGAAGTGATACTACATCAACCTGGTGGAAGGAAAATAATGAAATGTCTCCCAAGATGCACTATTATTAATTATTACAGACTACTTGAATTTAAATGCAATAACGTAAAGTTACCTCCCAGACCAAAAACTCGACTAACAAGGAATCAAAGTAATACCTGTTACATTTATCCGAGAGAGGTAAATCTACGAATCGACAACACAGATGATTCGGTTCTAATAAAAATTCTTGAAAAAAAAAATTGGTGTATGGAAGAGGGAAATTAGGAAGCGGTTGAAAGAATGGTGTAAAGATTAAGGAGTTTTGCTTTATCTTCTTTTCCCTTTATTATTATTGTTGCATTTTTTTAGGGCTCTTTTAGACTATCTATTTACCAGTTTCCTTCCTTTTTCTTTCCTGTATATTATTGTATGCGACGTGTAAAATGTAAATGGCCCCTACATACGGGTGTATTATTGTACTATTTATGTATATATATTTGCGTATATTTTTTTAGTTTAATACGTTCGATTTACGTAGTAAGAATGATTAACTGTAATTTTGTTTACTAGAATAAACGTTGATAAGAGTGTTGGGCACTTACGCAACAAGCATACTTGCAAACCAACAACTTATTTATTTATTAAAAAAAAAAAAAAAAAAATCGCAGATTTATTTTATTATTATTATTATTATTATTATTATTATTATTAAATTGAAGTTTAGAATTTAATTTATTACTGTAACGGCCGACCGTTGAAAAACATAAAATTGCTAAACGAATAAACGATACAAAAATTAACAATGAATAAGGATTAAATCAATAAATTTGTACGTATTGTTATCATCGGCGGTGATTCGATGTACGCTGAGCTGGTTTTAATGTTGATTTCTTGATAACCTTTGCTTTTGGTAGACTCCGGGGTTGGAGTTTACAAGAATGGATAGAGCAACTCGAAATAATTCCTTTATCGATTATTTGCAATCGCGGATTTTTATGATCGAACATTCGACGGTCTTTTCTGGTTCCAACAATATGCGCTGTAAACTTTGACTATTGATAGCTTTTTTTTTTTTTTTTTTTTGATTTATCAACCAGTACCTAGAAACAATTACAAAAGGAAAGAATCAATTAAATTTACACACTTCGAGAGAAGCGCTGGATATTCACACTTAGTTTCTAACTGATTTTTGACTTTACTGTATACCAAGTGACTGCTTGAAATCCTCTGCGATAACCTGCAGCTAGATCCTTCTCCTCTTCCAACCACCCAATTTCGGTTTTTCTATTGTCAACTCGCTCTCACTCAGCCTTAATGAGAGCTATTCACCTCTATTGGGCAACAGGATTTCTTAAACACACGCTCTCTTTCTCTCTCTCACCTTTCTTTACGATATTGATTATTTTAATTTAACTACACGTAGGCAGCACGGTAGCCTAGTGGTTAAGGCACTTGGCTATCAAATCAGAAGTGTCATAGGCTATCGTGTCTCGTTCCGGACCCAAGTCGCTCCAGGTTTGCCCAGCCTGAAATTGAGTCGGTTATACCAGAGAAATCTGGGAAAGTAAAGGCGGATCGCAAGTAGAAACGAACTGGCCCCAGTATTCTCTTTAGATCCATTAGGCTTAGTACAATTATGAAAAGTTTAACTTCACAATCCCCGACGCCCTGTCACAAGGGCAATGGAACTTGCTTTACTTTTTACTTTATGTACAATGTAACGGATACACATTATTTGGTTGGTTTTTCGTAATTAGGTAAGTTTTTTGCATGTGCATGTTAGTGTTTTATAAGTGGTGGTTTTAAGTACTCAATGTTAGCCCTTTGTTGGTGAATAGCCGTTTAGATGCTATTTTGGTATTACTCCTTCGTCATTCGGCAACGAGCTGCTTTTTTTATGAAATTCCTCAGCTAGTTGAAGCGAATACACGTTAAGTTGAAAAGTAACCAGCTCAAGAGGCCACATTAGCTGAGTTAATTATCTTTCAGATTTACAATACTGTCAGATATATTGCATTTTGTTTTAGTGATTTATTAATTAAATTCTTCAAAAATAATCGAAATTTAAAACGAACCAATGTGAATAATTCTTTCTTCGTCAGAATCTTGTTACTACAAAATCGGTGTAACAAAGACACTTCGAACACACTAAATTTTGGGCCAATACGTTCCAACGTATTTTGTCTTGAAGTTTAACAACAGTAGCGTGTTTTAATAATTTATATACTGCTTTAAATTGTAGTAATCTTGTGTTCGCAGTTTAAAATTTTTACCAAACCTCCTTTTTTCTTCTTTTTTTTTTTTCTTAGTATTAATTTGCTACTGCAGAGCATCATGCGTTCAGTACTTAAAGAGATAATTAATTGCTTTAATATTCCAAATAAATTGAAGGGTGGACGCAATTGCTGTCGAAGAACTAGCAAGGATACTAATGACTACGTTATTACTAAGAGTGTGCTAGGTATTCGCAAAGTATGTAAGAAGTGGAGTAAGCGATGTTTTGAAAGTAGAAGGGGAGAGAGAGAGATAGAGAAAGAGAGAGAGAGCAATTTATAAAGGATGGAACCTCTGGGAATATAAAATTACCGGATAAGGCAGTGTATTTTATATGCAATCGGCTAAGGGCGAAGAACTTTCTACGGAAGGCATTTTTTAAAGGCTACCTCGGTTTAGATATATGTATATGTTTAACGTAGCGTAAAAAATTCTGACGGGAGAAAAAGTGTTCGTTTCACTAGGACCAGCCGTTATTCAGAAATAAAACCGACAAATAATTTCTGGAACGGAAGGAAACATCACCCATAAAAACGCAATTAGGAAATGCCTCTTGGAAAGTTTATACAATACCTGCTGGGTTTGAATCGCTAATGGATGTTTAGTAAGAGGGTTGGAAATTACAGACATTGAAGCAGTTGTGTCTGTTACCGTCAGCGATTTCTGAGATGCAGTCTACAGCGAAAGAGTTATCGAAGACAAGAATGCTCCACAAATCAATGCAGTTAAGTCGTATTTTGCGTGTGGTGCATTACAACCTTCAAAGGAGCAAGCAGTTGGCAGTGGAGCCAGATTGAATTTTATTTCATCCGATAGAAATATACATATATATATATATATATATATATATATATATATATTAATCTTTCAGTTGTATGCATTTCATTAATTATATATGTTTCTAATTTAGAATCGACTGTTTCGACAACGTCAAATATCCTTTGCAGTAACTTTTGTAATCTTCAGCTCAGTTTTTATTGTATAGGTATCTGAAATTTAGCTACTACAGAAATGTGAATATTTAACTTAGATAGTTTTTGCGCAATGAAAGTCTTCAAACAGGTAGGGCAGCATTGTCAAGCAAAGTACACCAAAAGTAATTAAATTTTTTTTGGAGAATCGAATGCGATCATTTCGAGTATATTTCAGGAATTTGATCTTATCTATATAAATATAAATCCAACATTACAGTTTACAAGGATTCAAATTCTAAAAAAAATTATTACCTCTCCATTTTTTGGTTTTTGTGAAAATTCAAAATTTTCCATCGATTTATCGCAAAACGATGAAATTATCTAAGAGATATTTTTTATCGTTTTTAGGCAAAATCGAAATTAGAGGCAATCAAATCATTAATTTTTTGTCTAAAAACAAATCTGGTAATTTGTAGTCATCTCTCTTTGATAGTGGAATGATTTCCTCCAAAGTTACAAATGGAATAGGCTAAATTGTGACTAAGCGAGTTATCCTTTACTTTGAGCTGTAGTTTTAATTTTTCCACTATTCACATCGCTGCCAGATGATGATATCTTATGTAATTTGAAATTTAAGGTCTTTCAGTTTCGGTTTCAATTTAATATTACCTGGGGGTGATCTGAATTCGAAAGTAAATACCTGCATGACTTCAAATTTACCAATGAAACGCTATAGCTACTGAACTGAGAAAGATTCGCTGCAATTACAATATAACTGATTTGTAAAGCGTTACACAACTTCGTCATCGCTGCTCGCTAAGGCTAAAGCTACACTGCAGGTGCCACACTTCTCGTCTGGCTACTTCCGAACTCACTTGTACAATAATAATCCTTACAAAATCAAATATTTACACGCGCATGAGACCGGTCACAATGGTGAGTTCAGAACACTAGGAGATAGTCGGTTAAACAGTCAGTTCTGTTCTTCTTGCTGTATTATTTATCGCTATGTGTATGACGTTAGTTTGCTGTTTATTGTTTTGTATCGCTGTCTTTTTCAAAAGAAAATGTCGTAGAATTTAGTTCACTGCCTTCCACGAAAATGTTCTATTTTTGACGAAAACGTGGGTAGGTATTGGAAAATTTTCCCAACGCGGAATTGAGTCTAAGCAGGGCTAAAGTTCATTCGCCGAGACATTTCAACATTGGTAAATAATCAATAAAAAACTACAACTGGCTTCACAATATTCCGATATGATCGTTGAGCATCTAAAAATACTGGGGGGGGGGGGGGGGGGAGCACCTGGGGCGAGTCATCAATTAGCCAGACGATCAGCGTGACTGTTGTCTAAATGTTCACGGCTTGTACCTGGCTTGATCACTCTGGTAGGTTTACATCTTCAGATAGAGCACCAGCAAGTTTCGCTTCTGTTTAATCGGAAGGCGGTAAATTCTTGTCTTCGGTAAAATGGATCAATGCAACTACCGTAGCCACGCAATTATATTGTGCGGGAATATTTTGAGCAAAACGGGCACTTCGATACAATCAAAATCTAGGGACGAAGATTATCTTTTGAAAAACCGGGCCCGAAATGGTTTCCGCATCGATTCTCTTTCGTTGGTGCTTTTTTTCCTTTTTGTTTTTGTTTAAAATATAACGTAATATGGGTCGTTGCGCAGCCGATGGCACGCTTCGCCATGCCTTCGCCATAGATTTATCGCGTTGAAAACTGGTCAACTATACGTAAATTGGAGGGGAGGCCGAAAATATCTTTAAAATATCCTTTATAGCGTGCGATGCAGTCTACCAGCGACTTATTAGCGCACCACACAAGTTCTTGACCTGAATGATGACATGAAAGCCCCGTATATAGTACACTTGCCGCGAGAGATAATTCTTCGAGAGTACTTAAAAAAGTGTTCAAGTTCTATTATTATTATTTTCTTTTTTTTAACCACACTAGTCAAAAAAGAATTTCGTTATTGCATTTCGCTCCTTTTTTTTTTGTTTTTTAAACATTTGACCGGAAATGAAGTTTGTAACATCGTGGAATAAAGTTCCAACTAATGTTCCCCGCACACACTAAAATACACATAATAAAATAGTAAGTTTTTCTTTTTCTTTTTTTTGGGTGGGGGCTTGTCAACCGGGGACCTTTACCTGAAAAAAAAACAAAAACGAATAGAGCATACGAGAAGTTTAAAATCATTCGTTCTGAACTGTTAGACTATCATCAGGACCCGAACGGGAAAAAATATAAAAATTACAAATATATTCTGAAGTAAAAAAATTTATAAGTAAACGGAGTTTTACACTTTTCGCAAATAGAAAAAAATAGAACCATATACTACGGTATTTTTGCGAAGCTCTGGTTAAAATTATTATTAAAAACATATATATGAAATATATTTTAACCGATGGAAATGCAGAACGTATGACAGACAAAAAAAAAGACATTTGAAAAAAAAAAGAACAAAAAATTAAATTCACACGTAGCACACCTTTGGTTATATAGAGATGATGTAAAGGACAAATCTCGAGATATGTTCATAGGCCGAGATTTGTACAATTAACATTCAAAGTATTTTGCACTTAAATAAGAAAAGGTTCAGTTCGGTTTTTGCGTATACGGAAGTCGAAAAGTGGTCTGTCTGTGCGCGCAATCTCACGAACTGCCGAACTATTTTGTTCGGGTTTGTAGCCGCGGAGTATAATAGAACGATTCAGGCTTTAGTGCATAATTTATAAGCTTCCGGCGGTGTACGATTTGGTACCTGCGAACATTTTTTTTCAGTAAAACGGAGAAAATAAAATACACACGATAAAATAAAAAAAAAAAAACAAAAAAAAAACGAATTTTAACTAGAATGTTTACTTTGGTAAATAATAAATATCATTTCATTAATTTCTGGCGCGAGTGAAAAAAAAGTGTTTGTTATTAGTCAATAATAAATCGATTAAATCATTATATATCGATAACTTCGCAGGTAATAAATTAATTTTTATACAATGCTCGATGGAGAACTCGGAAAACGCAAAACAAAGTGTAGGCATGTGGCTGGAGCAAAGGCTCTTTTAAATATGCAATTACAACGGGCACGACACGTTTATTGTTTCTAATCCGATATTGACTTATTCGAAGAGGACGAGAAAAGTTTATAGAGTTATAAGTGCTGTATGTAGGATGTAAAACATAGCTCCTGACACTAACTGAAATGCGCTTAAGTTGGTCGAACCCCTCTACACGGGGAAATGTTTATAGTTCTGCCGTCGTAACTTTACGTCTAAAAAAAAGTAGTAAGATAAAAGCAGCGCTTCCGTATGTATCTGAATCTGACTTTTTGAAAAATCGTATAAAAATTCAGTGTCAATGTAATATAAAATTGAACTAATAATAATAATAACAATAATAACAACAATAATAATAATAATAATAATAATAATAATAATAATAATAATAATAATAATAATAATAATAATAATAATAATAATAATAATAATAATAATAATAATAATAATAATAATAATAATAATAATAATAATAATAATAATAATAATAATAATAATAATAATAATAATAATAATAATAATAATAATAATAATAATAATAATAATAATAATAATAATAATAATAATAATAATAATAATAATAATAATAATAATAATAATAATAATAATAATAATAATAATAATAATAATAATAATAATAATAATAATAATAATAATAATAATAATAATAATAATAATAATAATAATAATAATAATAATAATAATAATAATAATAATAATAATAATAATAATAATAACGTAACCATGGAGCAAGCGAAAACTATAAAAACTTGAAATGCTTCGGGAAATATTCTCCATCATTAAATATAGAGATAAAATTATAAGCTGCAAAGTAAAATCACAAGATACGCCTGCAACAATATAAATTTATATATTCTTGGTGTAACGTTTTTGAGTTCAGCTTATTATCAGTTAAGAATAGTTGAAGAACTGACGAAAGCTTGAAAAGAAGTAAGAACGATTTTTCGGAAGAAGTGGTGGCGGATTTTATTCAGAAAAAGAAAATAATCGAAAAGAAACAACTAGAGTAAAGGTGGTAAAAATTGCGACTGAACGGGAAAATGGCGAAACTTATGAAATTAGAAATACCTGTAAAAACAGCAATGGATGCGAAAACAAAGAGATTAAAACTTCGCTGATCGGCAGAATATCAAAAAATTTCATTCGGATCTATGATTTCAGTTGTAGCCAAACTGAAAAATAATAAAACGAGAAATTACTATTCATAAATGTTAAAATATTAAAATATTATAACATCAACATTTTGATAAATTAATGTACCCTCATGAAACAATGACGTATACGGTGTCCAAAATAAAGTTCAAAGGAGAAACATCACGGCTATTCCAGATAGTAACGGGAGTGTAAGATAAGGAGAGACGGTGTGTGTCACTATTACTATTTAATATAGTATATAATTCGAAAATGGCGAAATATAAAAACGAAAAAAGGTGTTTAAAAAGTCAGACTAGGGTGAAAAAAGGGAGAACTTGGTAATTGACTGTTTTGCTTTTGCAGATGATTGAGCAATTTTTTGGTTGACAATAGGGACGAGGCGATAAAACAGATATGGACATTCTAAAAGAAGAAGCGGACAGGGTAGACAAATCTCATCGGAAAAGACAAAATACATAATAAACGTAAACAGTGCACCGAAGTACATGAAAACGAAAAATATAGAAACATTCACAAAGTTCCCAAGTTTAAGTATTTTGGAAATAATCCTGCCCCAAACGCGCTTTGGACAAAGAAGCTAATTTATAAAGAGCAACAGCGAGAAAAATGGAAAGTGCGTTTCAACTCGCGAAAAATGTATATAATGAAAAATCGATATCGATTAATGCGAAGAGACACTACTAGTTAAACCAAAATGTCTCTCTATATGCTGTAGAATGTCTATCGATGAATGTGATAAAAGATAAAACGAAATCGAAAAGGAGGAAAGAAAAATATCAGGGCCGATATAATGATACTACTTGGAAATTCAGAAGCAACGAAGAGGTTATACGGAAAAAGAATAAAAAAAATTATGGTAGATACTATGATGCGCAAAAGAAGAATGGCTTTTTACGGTCATCTTAAAAAAATGAAAATTATTCGATTTCTTCGAAGGGAAACACTAATTACGTGGTTTGTAGAAGTGCAGAAAGACCTCTCGGCAAGAAATGGAAATAACAGAAAACAAGAAATAAAGGACAGAAATACGTTCAGGAAAAAGATTAAAATGTCCAAAGCATCCCGGAAAAGGACTAAAAAGAATAAGACAGATGTAGACGGAAGAAAGAAGTGAAAAACATAAGGAAAGAATGAAGCAATATTGGCAGGAAAGAAAGCGGAAAATTAGCGGGGTCGTGCTATATATAGTGGTTATTCGGATAAAAAATCAGTATCATGGTGTAATGATGTATTTGTTCACCATGAATGTGTAGTTTGCAACTATGAAATATGTTGGTGTTATAGTATTTTAACATTTTTAAATAATAATTTCCGTTAATCGCATTGTTTTTCGTTTTATTATACATGAATACAGAAATATGGTTGATGTGCTTAATAATCATAACTTAAAAACTGAAAAATGGCAGATTCTCTGAGTTTTGCTCTTCTCTCGCCTGGTTTCTTTTCTCCGGGTTCCAATCTCATTTCGGTTTATGAGAAATTCCAATTTATAGATTCCGGCACCTCTTTGTTTCATCCCTTTCAAACAGACTATCTACCTGTCTATCCAATGTCTATTCTTAATATACCGGTGTGATGATTTGCTAAACTTCGACGTTCCGCTGTCGTTTATTCGCTTACCCCTTTAACCTTCTTCTCATCTTTCCCTGTAACATTTTCCACGTGTTGTCCCCGTCATCCGAAAGATGAAGTTTTGCGCGACTTCAGCCATATCCTCTCTGAATGTCATATCAAACGAACGTTCAATTTTTTTATCTTCATCTGCTACTGTTCAAACTTCCTACATCTCATTGCACTTCTGTTATCATTTCTTTCTTTGCCATCATTGCTCACCACCTCAGCTCTTCTTCCGTTCTCCAATCGCTGATCTAATTGCTATCTGATTCCTTTCCCTTCGTATTGTTTCTGCCCGGGCAACTATGTTAAAAATTCCGATTTCCGTATATATATATATATATATATATATCTACAGGGTGGGCCAAAAGAACATCCCGAATTTTAAATACTCGTCAAATAAAGACTAATATACTTACGGAAATGAAACAAACGTTGAAATACTTAAAAAAAAAACGCCATTTATTGTTGAATAATATTCCGTATGAATAGTCACCATTTTGATTTTTACATTGTTGCAATCTTTCCTCAAAATTATGCATTACTTTTTTAAGAGTTGGTTTTTTAATCGCCGCAATTTCCTTCTGAATGGCCAATTTCATCTCGTCGGTTGTTGCTGGTTTACCCTCGTACACCTTGCTTTTCAAGTAGCCCCATAGGTAAAAATCTGTCGGTGTTAAATCCGGACTGCGCGGCGGCCAAAACAGCTCACAGTTTCGCGAAATCAAGCGGTCCTGAAACTTCTCTCTTAATAACCGCAAAACATCGTTACGAATATGTGGTGTGGCCCCGTCTTGTTGAAACCACGTTTTAGGTAATGCAATCCTCTTCCGTCTGAGCTCCGGTAGAAAAAACTCGTTTAATCGCCGTTCACAGTAACATTCGCTCCGTCCTCCTCTTCGAAGAAGTAGGGTCCGATTATCGCTTTCGCACTGACTGCGCACCATACCGTGATACGAGGGGAGTGCAAGGGTACCGGGTGAACGATTCGAGGGTTCTCAGTAGCATAATACCGCATGTTTTGTTTATTAACCGTTACCATTTAAATCGAAATGCGCCTCGTCGCTAAAAAAAACATAATCCAAATCGACACGTCTTCTTCCTCCAGCATATCCAAAAATTTATTACAAAATTCTAACCTTCTTGGCTTATCTGTTGGTATCAATTCTTGGGTTAGTTGTATCTTGAATGGGTGCATATTGAGGTCGTTTCGAATTATTCTTCTGAGTGAAGTGCGGGGAATTTTCAAGGCGGAAGCCTGACGACGAACGGATCTGCGCGGACTTCGCGACAATGCTACGCGCACTTTTTCGATGTTTGTCGGGGTTCTAGACGATCGACGGCGACCTTGATGGTTGACCGCCACCACACGACCGTATTCTCGGAAGTTTTTTACCCATTTGAGGATACTTTTACGGTCGGGGGGATTGTCATGACGTTTTAAATCAAATTGTTTTTTAAACGCGCGTTATACCGCGATTACACTTTCACCGTTTTTCACAAAGTACTCGACAACGAAAGAGCGTTGTTTACGCATCCACGACATCATGACTACTAACCAACTATATTTATATTAAACGGCATATTATTTAGTGTCAGATGGCGTTACAATCGCCACGCTAACTCACGGTGTATGATTTTGACGAGCATTTGAAATTCGGGATGATCTTTTGGCTCATACTATATATATTTGAATTTGTTTATATCATTCTGATATATTGACTGATCGATGATTATCATTTATTATCAATGTCATTTTCGGTAAAAATCGTTTTTTATATATAGACACATATTCGTAAATTAAAAAAAAAAAAAAAAAAATCAACACACTTAATCAATAATAAAAGTCGGCGTCCCAGATATAATGTTTTTATTTGTTCCACATTGTAAAAAGCAGATGCAGCTTTTTTCGATGTAAATTAAAAAATATTCGAAACGATGGAAAATATTTCCGGAACTATCCTCCAGCTAAATTTTTTTTAATTATTCGAGAACTATAATTGATAGCGAGTCCGGTTTAATGGAAAATTAAAAATTTTCGTATGGCTGAATTATTTTTCGAACCGCACGCCTAAATTTATATTTTTTAATTATTCGGGGAATGCAGTTAACGCGCGCCGTGCCGTAATTCAACTGGTTATTCTAATTTTACGGTTTGCCAGCGAAAATTGCGCTATAATAATAATTATAAAACGCCACCCTAATAATATAATACATTAGTATGTGTATGTATGTGACTGTATATATTTATATATATATATATATATATATATATTAATATATATGTATGTATACATTATATATGTATATCATTTTTTGGTCTAAATTTTAAATCATCACCCATTTGCGAAAGCTCGTATTTTATGCTATCGCGTTTAAATTGTCGCTTCTCGATTATCTATGTTTTTTTTTCCTTTTTTTTTTTTTTTAATCATTTTAAATAGGGGAACGATAAAAAAAAATAAAAACATATAAAAAAGATATTTTAATTGGCGGTATATACGAAACGACTACAACATTGGCTTGATTAAACCCGAGTTGAAAAATTACCTTTTTCAAGCAATCTGGCTCATATACAAACAGAAAAAAGCTGCGGACTAGATTTTGGTTTTGACGTTGTTCAGGGCCCCCAATAGTCGGCAAGGCGCGGCAGCTGATTTATTATTTGTACGGCAGGAGCCGGTCGCGGCGTTTCGCCTAACAACATGCCGTGGTTGCCGCTTCACAGAATTTTTTCAGCGCCTCCCGGCAACGCTTTATTACAAACTTATTTTTAATGAAGTTCATGTATTAACCCGCTGTTCTAGCCGTTAATTTATCTTCCCTACTACGTTTTTGACGCACATTTTTCGAATTTTACATTATTTTTCCTCATTTTCTACTTTACGTCTTCCTCTTCAGCGCCGCGCCGACGCACTGCAAGAAGAATTAGAATAGAAAGAAAAAGAAAAAAGAAAAAATCGTATGGCGCGAAAGAAAACGGGTTTTTATTAACCGTAGAAACAGCGGACGGAATTAGTCGATTTTCGCGAAATGTTAAAAGTACAGGTGAAATGAATTAAAGCTCAATGAAAACCGGGCACTGTTCCAAATGGTGAAATTAAATAATAGCCCCGATTGTAGGCAAAGTAAACGAACAAAGTACGAAATTACTGAAAACAATTAAAGTTATATCGCTTTCCATCGTCCGGGAACGGTTAAAATTGATATATTTTTTTTCTTCTTGTTTTTTTTTGGCACCTTTTGAAGGTTACGGCTTTGTTCGTGTGAATTTCGGAATCTGGCATGGCTAATTTAAAATACGTGTATTTCGAGAAAATTTTTTGCGCGGCGTATTTAAACCCAAGAAACGGGAAATAGAATAAATAGAATAAATAGAATAAATAGAATAAATAGAATAAATAGAATAAATGGAATAAATAGAGTAAACAGTATTTTAATCTAGTTTTATGTTTGACAAACACACACGTGTACTGGCTAAAAATTTAAAAATCGTTAATAAGGGAAAATTAAAGATCGATTCCATTTCGAACTCAGTGTGTGACTTTCTACGTCAGATCCACGGCGATATGTTGTAGTCCTGTGACAGTCAATATTTTAGATCCGCAAGGTAAAATTTCATTTTCATTTTCGTTAAAATACATTTAAACACATCTTGCTCGCGCATCATCCAACGCGGATAAGTCCAAATTTTATTTTTTATTTTTCTTCTTGCTTTTTTTTTTTTTTTGCGATCTCATCGTGTATGTTCGACCTTTTCATTATTCGGATTCTTGGGGGAAAGAGAACTTGGAAGTTTCATGTTTCCGCTTAATAAAATTTTCACACAGTTGTTAGTTAACTCTTTCCCGAGTAGTGGGAACTATATAAATTTCATCTGATGTTTTTCGTTTCGTAATCGGCATGCAGCTTTATTCTCACCCGGCGACGGGAGGCGGGATATGTGATTTCCGTCACTCATAAATATATTTTGACGAATGTAATTTTAAACATTTAAACTAAATAATAATAAACAAAGCCGGGTCGTAAAATCATATTTTTCACTTAAAAAATGAGATCCGCTCACGAAACGATTATCGTAACGTAATCATAACCTTTACAAATCTCAAGGCAATGGGAAATCTGGGTAGGTCTGAAATTTTAAAATTTTACTGATATGACATTTTTTTTGTTTTCCCCTCTTATGCATGCGTAAAACTTGTTCAGAAATATATGTGAATTTAATGATAAGTGTTTAGGAAATATTTTTTTAATAAAGCTCTCTCTCTCTCTTTTTCAAAAACCGAAGTACTCGTATTTTTTTTTTGTCTTTTCTTTTTGGGTAGGCTATACAGGAGCAACAGCCGAATTAACCAAGAGACACCTCTATGGATTAGATCAGAATTTGACACCCGATCTTACGATTTTAATTTGGTACGAGATAGAACAAATGACGGAGGGACTACTAAAGGAGGAACGACAGGCAAGGAAGGGAATGATTAAGATCCAAAAACTGAGAGAATAAAATAGAAAACGCTGAGAGGAAAGTTGGGTAAATTCAAAGAAAAGCTGATCGGCATCGCATAGAAAAGAAGCATCGTTACGTTGAAGAAGACAACGCGGGCGAGAGATGATGGAAAAACGAGAAAGAGGCGAAGGGAGGAGGCTGCGTCGAGGCGATTTATAGCAATAATCAAGGAAGAACAAAGAGAAGGAAACTTGCCAAATCAACGAGGAGATAGAGAGGATAAATATAATAAGATGAAGAGAATTCAGGTTGGAGGAGGAGGAAAAATAACATAATTTAAAATGAAAATGTTTAGATAGGTGATTAATATTGTAAGCGGCAAATTTTTAAAGCGGTAGACCATTGAAAGCTCGCAAGCGAGCCAAAAAATCAGCCATCACGTTGCCCTTAATCCGGGCATGATTAGGAGTCCACAGCAGATCAATTTTTGAAAATAATGTGAGGTTCAAAGCAAGGCATAGTGGGGAAGAAAAAATCGCTTTTAAGACACTTTCAGAGTTTTGGATAGAAAAGGGTAAAGAAAGTATTGCAGTTCTGAGAGTGGGAGCATAGAAAACATTAATAAAGGATGCGATGGTAAAGTTTTTATTTAGGTAATAACGTGAATATCGGAAAAAAAGACTTGATAACGAAGACGAGGACGAAACCTAATATATTATTGGGGATTACATCATTCTGTTGAAGAAACCAAACAAGTTGTTTATTCAACATATTCTCACAAGAGATTTTTTAGTACCCCCCCCCACCCGTATAGGTATAATGATAAAATAAAATATAATAAGTGAGAAAAAAATAATTAAATATATTGAGAATAGCCTCAAGAGACACTGATCAGGAAGGCTTTTTAGAATAAGAAAATACTTCAATTCCAGAAGCGGATTTAGAAGAAGGATTACTTGAAGAAAAATGAAGTTCATGAAGGATAGCGTATCTGGGTCCATAGTGGTAATTCACTGTATGCCTCATTTGGATTTTTCTAACGGAATAGCGTAGCACTGCCTAGTGTTATTAAGGTGCTTCTAGTATCACAAGTACCTTTTTAGCTTGTACTAAAGAGGCTCTCCCAGGCATATGCAGCTAATCCAAAATAGAATTGGTAGCAAAGTTTTTATTGCCAACTTTAATTATTTACAGTTAGATTGTAATATTATTAATTTCATATTTAGCAAAGAAAAAAAAATGGTTCAAGAACTTTAATATTTAATACAGAATAGCTACAAAGTAAAATGTAAAACAAGGTAAGTTTATTATTTTTGTTTTTACCGACTTTATGATTAAAATTCATTTGTTAAAAGCTCGGTTCCACGTTAAAGTGTCAACGATGTTGTTTAAAAGTAGAAATTAATCCGAACGGGCAGCGGACTGAGCGTTGTTTAGAGAATAATGGAAATCAGAAACTCAGTAACGATCGTTTAAAGTAGTCTGAAATCGACAATCGAATATGTTCTCATTTTAGCTTTAAACGACAAAGACATAGACGGGCTGAAGAGTCTGAATATTAATTAAACCAAAGAACTCGCCCGCTCCATATGCGGATAATTACATACGATTTGGTTTATGTCGCGTAAAATGGCTCCGGGACATTATCGTTGCCGAATTTCACTCTGTTCTACATCGCTAGATACAGAGTGCCCTCATGGTGTGCCGTAATTTAGCCGCTTTGTTGTGCAGTTATCGATGCAGAGGAATATTTAAGTAGCGAACTGTGCACTAACACGGTGTTGTGCATCAGCTGTGTTATCCACACAAAGGCTAGCTAAACCGACCATTAACGATGAAATCGTCAAATGTTGAACAACGTTTTTTTTTTTTTTTTCGTATATTTATTACAGAAATAAAAAAAATAAAAATAAATATATACATTATACACGAACAGAAAAAATGTGACGAGATTCAATGTTTGGTATCTGGGAAGGTCGTTAAGTTTTTAATGATTGTACAAATAGGATAAATGAAGAAATGAAAGAAAAGATAAGAGCGGAACCTGATTTAGATAATGTTCAATTGTTTGCAAAAACTAATAATTATCAGAAAATTCGTGGTATTTAAGAAAAAGATTATTTAAATTTAAGCGGACGGTTACATAATATTGTTTCGGCTTCATCCGTACAGAAATAAAATAAAATTTAGGAAAAAAATATGTATTATTATCATATATTAAAATTACATACATATATACATAAATGCGATATATTTTTTATGAAACAATGTTAAATAGTCTCAAATAATATAAAATCACAGCAAATAAATTTCGCCTTCGGTGACTGCATCCGCGACAACTTACTGAATTTTTTTAGCCATCCGAATTGATCATTTCCATTCGATCGCCGATATAATATGTTCGTGTGATGCTTATGATTTAGCAGACTGTGATTTCGGAAGGCGTACACAACTTGGATTTTATTACTCGCATGTATTTGTCTCGGTACAGCCAGATTCAATCAGCTTGTATAAGTTGATGGATACTCCGTTTATTCGTTCAAACGTTTCGATGTCTGATAGCAAACGGTCCGCTAATTGAATATAGAAAAAATCGTATACTTTCTGTAGAACGTTGTAGTGACAAATCGAGAACGGGTTTTTCTATAAATTTCACCAAAACTGTATATGTGAAACTGTTTTTATTTTCAGAACCGTTAAAATCTTTAACGTAGATGACTGCCTTTTCGGTTAACTATTAGGTAATCTGATCGCTGTTGGGCTATACACTGGTTGAGACGATGGAAAAGGTATACTTGCGTTAACGGTGGAGTCTGCAGTTATATTGTGAATTTTGTGATGTTACCGGAGATGATAAATGTGTTGATGAAGCAAATGGAACGGAATCCGAGAACGATTGTTGCGGTGACAATTGTAGTGGTGCTGATGCCGATGGTGACATATGTATATTCGGAAAAATACTCGTCGTCAAATGGTCCGGAAACGTTGCGTTAAAATCATCATTTACGAAAAAGTTCTGAATAAATTCGCCAGGGCTAACGCTATTCACTTCATTAATATTAGTATTCATTGTTGAAAAATATGTTTATTTGACTGAAAAACTTTGAAAAAATTTCAAATCACTTTTAAAACTCTTCAGAAAACGATCTGATCACAATGAAGAGCAAATAACAAGTGAGAGACTTGTTTAGGATTACGACTACCTACCCCGATTTAGACTAGTGCCGTGTGCAAAATGGCTGACAAACCGGTTTTCGATTGGAGAGATTGCCCACTTTCACCGCGATTCCGGGAAAATATGTATGGATGGCAGAAATTAACCCGCCGCGAAAGTTAAGAAATAACGGTACTTGATACGCGCCCCCGCGATGTCGCGATCGAACGGCGATGTGGAGGGCGGGTACTTCTTAGCCTGTGGAGCAACGATTGTTTTTCTCGGAATTGCAGAGATCTGTCAGTGGAAGAATTCGGTGTACGCACCTCGAAGGCGACCAATGACGATGATGCTGGTTTTTGACATGCGTGCGTTACTCGTGCAGACAAAGGCTGATGCAATGGCGAGCTGTATACCTGGAGAGACTGGACAAAGAAGAAATATAGTCTAATTTAATCTTGAAAATATGCAGAGCATACATGTGTAAGTATGGAAACGGATGCCGTGCTTTCACTGTGGTGGACTCTACGGCATATGTATGTGTGGAAATGCATGGTATACTTCCGCAGCAGACTGCGCGATCGGTGATTTAATTTTTAGAACCGTAAAAATAAAAAAATACGTGTACGAAGGGGAAAAATTTTCAAACGGCTTTTGGAAAAATAATCCGACAATGATATGCAATAATTGATGGTAAAGTAGGTTTTGGAATCGGCGTTTACGCTTCTGCGGCGGTTGATGCTTTGGCGGGCTCTGGAAAATATATTATGGAAGATCGGTAATTTAGGCTTGGAGGGCGTGAAGGTACGATGGAATTTTTAGGAATGTGAAAAATGAAAAATATACTCGGATTAATTTTTGAAAACTCATAATACGATAACGTACAATGCAAAATCTATGCGGAAATGGATGGTGCGCTTTCACTGCAGACGGAGGGTTCTGTGGGTTAATTTTTAGAACGATGGAAAACACACAAAAAAAAACTTACGGATGGTAAAGTAATCGTAAGCGTGAAAAACAAAAAATATACTTAAACTAATTCTATAATACTTAGACTTGGAGTAAATTATTATGGCCAATAGGGAAACTAGCGACACCAGATGTGTGCGTGGGAACATGCGGTATTCGTTGTGTTCAAGACATCGATGGAGATTTACCTTTACAGCTGGAGAAAAATAAAAAAAAATTATCAACGATCGGAAAAAGTGTGTACAAAAGTGTAAAAAATATACTTAAATTTTATAATACTTCGGTTTCGAAAAGATTATTGTGAACGATAACGAAACTAGCGGCTAAAGCCAACGGTCGGTGCGCTTTTGTGGCGGCTATCATAGCGGCGTATGCATGCGTGAGAATGGACGGTGCGTTTTGGCGGTTGACTCAGAAAAAAATTACTGCTCAATAAAAAACGTCGGCGTTGGGGGGAGGTCGTTCGAGGATTTGGTGGTCATGGTAAAAGTAAATAGAATGCAACATATATGTGTTAGATACGAAAACGACGGCGGTAGCTGCACGTGCACAGGATTGAATGGTGGGCTTCCACAGCAAGTGGGATGATCAAGAAGATAAGAAAAAAGTAAATAATGCGTATTATACTCGATCAGTAAAGGGTGGTTGAAGGAGTAAAGAGGACTAAGGTTAGTTTCGGACTGTAGATTTAAACTATTGGTTAATTTTTATATGGTTTTGAATATCTGATAAGTTCATAGAACGGGTTCAGGGGTTGCCTTTCCTATTTCTCCAGGCGGGTGTTCGGATTTCCGGACTGCCTCCAGCCTAAAGCGTAAGGATTTGGGTGAAATTTGGATCCGCTGGTGGGAAATTAGGTTATAATTTAATTAAATACAAGTAAACTTAAAAAATAGGTTACTTTATAGCTCCCGAACAAGAATTGGGGTTGGGAGCCTTTTTCCGGGGGACAGAGTGTTCGGA
This sequence comes from Icerya purchasi, assembly GCA_039619475.1. Classification (NCBI taxonomy): domain Eukaryota; kingdom Metazoa; phylum Arthropoda; class Insecta; order Hemiptera; family Monophlebidae; genus Icerya; species Icerya purchasi. The sequence continues at coordinate 221,403,659 of CM077115.1, read as the reverse complement.
TTATCGGAGTGTAATAGTCTAAAGGTTGGGGGTTGTACTAGATCGCATTCGAATTACCGGGACTACGGGGGGAAAAGACAGGGGGAACCTCAGGAAAATTTGGGTGAATTTGAGGGAACCGGGGAAACTTGAATGAATTTTGCGCTCCGAAACAAGAAATAGGGTTACTTTTTGCCGCCTGAATAAAAGAATTGGGCGAATTTTGAAGTTCGGATTAGCGGGAGTCGCCATCCTGCATATTTATACACTATTCACTTGTCTTTTCACATTTTATAACTACTTGTCAGCTAAGTTTTTGGAGAACTGGAATGCGAGCGCGTATACATTGGTTTGACTAGGTGTGTATGATTGGGTTTGAATGTAGATGCGATTGTAAGATTTTTGAGGGAGACATGTCGGCATTTTATAATACTTGCTACTATAAGTTTGTTCGGTCATATTGTTTTAATCTGCCAGTGTGGGTTTATGTGAGTTTGTTTCAGCTGGATTAATACTTTATACACATCGTTGTTTAGCTCTATATGTACAAATCTGTAATTGACCGAAAAGCTGTTACATTGATACAAATAAATAAATAAATAAACTAAAATCGGCATCTTAGAACATCTCATTTGCAAAGGTACGCGACTGCGCTCGTTAGTTCTCTGGTGGCGATAAATAAAGACATCTGACTGGTCCAAGTTTTAACATACACCTCAGCATTCAGAATATTGTGACGACGCACAGTTAGCCGCGAACTGTGTACAACCGCTTCATTTTTGGTAATGTACTGAAATTTTATGTAAAACAATTTAAGAACTGTTTAAAATTCTGAAATGTTTGAAAGAAGAAAAAAAAGATTCGATCTCGTTGCATCGTAAATTGCGACCAGGTGGAATGTCGATTGTAGTAGTATGCAGTCGTCAACGTTCACAGTTAATTTTTCCAAAACTCTGTAATAGACAAAAACTAGGTTCAATTACACGGGTTTCTTTCGTTTTTTTTTTGTTTTTTTTTTGATTTTCCGGTACTTTTCGCGTGCATCTAAAACCGATAAAAACATGTCTTTGACCCTTTTTAAGTCGTAAGGAGTGCTTGTGTGCGCAAAAATTATAGTAGTACTAGTTAGAGCGATGATCATTGGGATGCATAAACATGTGAACGCATTAATATTTGCCCATCCGATCGGACCATGAACAATATCCGTCTGCAGATCGGGCGAAAAAAGGAAAACGAATAATCTTTGTTTCAAAGACCGAAAAAGGGCGATGGAACACAAAGGTTGGCGAATGAACTCTATTTGAGGATAACGGTAATGAGCGTGTTTTATGATCGGCTAGGGTGTACGAAGAAGCGGCAAACGGTAACATCGGCACTGAAAGCGTATAATTCGATGCTTGCGTCAAAATGAAGAGAAGTTGTAATAATGGTCAAATTTGGACGAGCTAGCGGAGAGTGGAGTGCGCTATAAATTTAACGCGGCCCGAACTTGCACAAGCTGTAACTCCGAAAATAGAGCTACAGCACTCCCACGCGATCCGTTTTTAAAATGCATAAACAATGCTGCACCCAAACCGCTTCTCCATTATGCAGCATTTGTTGCCGGCCAGACACAACAAAAACACGTGTAAGTTTCATAAATTACGTAAAATTTAATTTTTTAGCGTCCCCGGAATAAAAAGGGCCAAAAACACATTCGTTTGATCTACGCATACACACAAGCGCACACATACGCACAGAGACACACGCAAACACCCACACAGCCTTCATCAAAAATATAACTTAAACAGCAACGATGCAGTGAAGTGAACGCAAAATCTGAACTTTCGAAGAGTAAATACAAAGTTTATGCGCCCAAAATAGCTGCTCACCTTTTACAGCGAAAGGTTAAATATGTTTCCTTTTTTTTCCTTTCCATCTTCTCCTTATTCCTTAATGGTAAAAGAATTTTTCTCGCAAAATCATGTCGCAGCAGAGAATTATAAAAAATATTATTTCTACTGCGTCATATACAAATTTCTTTTCATTATTATTATTCTCATTTTCGTTTCGTTGGGGAAATTTAAGTGTACTTTTTCGTTCTACATAATATTAACTTCTCACGAAAACTAATTATCTAATTTCACATTTCGCCGAAATATATTCCGGCTTTAATGACTTTGGTGTTCTTCTTCGTGAACTCAAAAAAGTCTGTGTTCTCTGTATGGATTCCGCGTTACATGTCTCGAAGATATCTCTGTACATCGATTGCAACTTTTTAATGATATTTCAAGTCGACACTGTAAAATTCGGAGAAAAGTCGTTTTAGATAATTAATTAGGCGAGGAACATATTTTTAATCGAATTTGTATCTCTCCTGTTTTTCTCCCTTTTGCTTGATAAGTTTGTAACAGGATGGACGAATATTTCGAATTCTTAAAACTTAAATGAAACTCTTAACGTTCATCTGTAAACTCTAAAAGCATACGGTTTAGTGTAGAATCTATACAGTGAAATTCAGAGCATTGCAATAAAAGCTGTTACTGAACAATTATATAAAATTCAAAGCAATGATAAAATATTTAATCTTCAATAATAGCGGAGTCAAAAAGTGCCCATCCAAGCAACGAATGCAATGATTTTAAATTTATTTCGGTACAGACAATGTCGTTCGTATTCTAAAAAAAACCAGATAAACTTAATTTCGCTTTACTTCTTCTTCTTTTAAATAATAATAATGAAAAAAAGCTTCGCCGGTGGTACTTCGTACCTTCCGGGCCGGCGCTCTAACCGGAACAGAGCGCGTCCACAGGAGGCGGATAGTGGAGGGGCCTGCAGATATGCAGGTTAGCTGCGAATCAGACAAATGTCAAATAAGCAGTCGTGAACCAAGGAGCGGCTACTGGTGGAAAGCCTAAGGCAGGCGAGTCCAGTAGTGACAGGGCAATGAGAAATGAGGACGCAGATGGGTAGTGTTAGGATCTGTCTATTAAAAGTCTGCAATATCCTACGACTTTCTCAAGCCAATTCCCAATTATAACTTTTCATACTCGTATATGCATGATGGAAAACTATCCAAAAGGAACTACACTCCAGGAGATAACCTAGTAAGGAAATCCTCCGTCACTACGAAGAAGAATACTGGTGCCAAATGGACAGGTGAAAGAAAGAAGAAACACAGCCAAACACAATAAAGAAGTACTGGAGTGAAAGGAAGAAGAAGAAACAGCCATCATGAAGATATTTCACATGGTCCATAGTTGGCCAATTCGAATAATAATAATGAAAAAAAGAAAAACCGATTTGTAATGAATCAATTAAGAACAGCTTTGTTCGCAGAAAATTCGACTTTACATTCTCGGACAAATTTAGAAACGGATCTTTTTCCCGGATATTCATTTCGGAAACGACACTGTACATGAAAATGTAAATGTTGAAATACATTAAAAAATTCTTCGAGGAAAGAACCATTTTATGTAAAATTCGTCGCTTTAGAAGCTAGGAAAACTATTTCAAAGATATTTATTTAGGTAACTGAAACATTGTCCGCTATATGTATGTAAGAATAGCAGCTGGCACCGGCGCACCAACTCTCTGTTATTAAGAACAGCAACTGGGGCAACCTCCTGGCAGACGATAAGCTAGACTAATCAGCAATGAATCGAGCAGGTGATAATTTCAATCGATTTATACCGGCTCGTTGTGATCGCATTCCTGTTATGTCACCATCTACCGGTACCGCCACATCTTGTTACTCGTTTAATTCCGAAATAGCACCCAGTTAAAGCGAATTATCTGCAAGAAAAAAAAAAAAGAAAAAAAATCACAATACTGAAAGAATCGGTTCAGCGAATAATCGCAGTTGGTCGGTCAAGACTTCGTGATTTTAATTATGCGGTTGTTCCATCGTCGTTGCTGTCCGAATTTCGCGTTTGCGTTCATTTGGCTAATCCGCCGTTTGCGGTAAGGCAGCCTACGGATGCTGTTTAAATTGAATGCTGCATTTGTCACGTTTTCGTCTAACGTGGTTCTGCTCGACCGGAAAGCGCGCTAAATTTAATTAACAACTCCGCTTGTTATCTTTTCTAATTATTATATTACGATGACGCTCAAGAGCTTTGTAACGTCAGCACTACACACTGCGTAACTTATTCCAAAGCAGCTTTATTAGTGTTCGTATTTGCTGTGTAGTCCGCAAGCAAAAATCACTGTTTTTCTCCATAGCAGCGAACCCAATCCACGTGTACAGAATCAGCAAGTGAACGCGCTTATACGTGGATATGGAAACAGAAACAGAAACACGCGGAAGAATATTTAATCAAGGCTGTAACGTGCAGACGTTTGAATTCCAAAAGAATTCGTTTAGAGTTCTCACTGAAACTTCTAGCCTATTTGAAATACAGAAATTTGCTTGTAAAGCAATGGTTTAGTCCTCGACTACCGGTGTCGGTTCGACATAACTTGCGTAACGCACTTAAAATTCGGAGCGAAATCATTTGAAGAATGGTTAATTACATAAATTTATGTAATGAAAAATAGCTTGAATCATTATTTCGCTCGGAAATACTATATAGTATATGTATATTATCGCAGCTCCGTCGGAAGTGTCCCAATAAAACTACGATAACTATTTTTTTTTACCAGTTAATCTCGTTTCTTTTTGTTATTTATTTCATTTTATTTATTTATTTATTTTTTTTTTTGAACGTAAATTTAATGGGATTGCCTAGTCGGCCGAGAACATCTCACACCCACGCTCATACAATAAACTTATTTCGTGATTATTATTATTTATTTTTATTATTATTTCTTTTATTATTATAATAATCGCCGCACAATATCGGAAAGGAAATGCAGCTGCACCAAAAGACAAATAAATAGATAATACAAACTCACGAAATAAATAACATGAATTACTATTCACACATAAATCAAAACATACGTATGCACATCTACACCGAAATATTCACAACATTAAATAAAATACAAAATCTGGCCGCCTGTTTAGTCCGTCGCCTCCAGGATCTTCACCGGTCCGGACGATGCTGTCCTTAAATCGTTTCCGCTACCCGTACTGCTTGGATGATTCGCCTCCGATGGATCTTGATCATCGACGTTCTTATCTCCGGCAGCTTTTAAGCTGTTTTTTTTTTTAATTAAAATTAACGGTAGCTCGCGTGAAGACTAGGGTTTTTACTTGACTAGACTATTCGTGGAATAATTTAATTTTTTTTATTTATTTCTTAATTTATTTATTTCGCTTTGACTAGATTAACTTGAGAACACGAACCGTGGCACATACGTAAATAAAATTAACGATATTTTAACGCCTCTCACGAGATGACGCGTTTTCGGACCAGCGTAAACGTTATCTGTTTCGATGTTGCTCTCGGTCGAAGCACAGGCTTCCCTCGATCTCTTATCATTCCGACAAGCTATTGTCCGCGACACTTTGAAAATTCCCTTTTACCGCTAATTCCGATTTTGCACTATAATACTATTAATAATAAACATTTCTGGTCTCTTTGTTAATTTTAATTTATCTCGCAATTCCCCGGCTTATGCATTATCTGTCAACTCGTATTTGGAATTTTATTTACTGAATATACATATTTTCCGTTTTTAACTTTCTAAATATTCCCACCGAATTACGCAATACTTTACGGCTTTAAAAAATAATTTATTATTGAATTTCTCTCAGACCCAGTTATGGCTATAACGCCATAATATCAACGTCATATATTACGGTAAAAGATTGATTATAGCAATGAATATTGTTGGAATCGGTAGAATTATTATATATTAATTTCTCTACCAATTATATATATATATATATATATATATATATATATATGTATATATTAATTACAACGTAATTTTTAGGCTACCCCCTATTAGAAAGAATGTCCCAAAAAAATAACCAAATTTTATGTAACGTTTGTTATATTTTCATAGGATTTCTGTGATTATGTTGTTATATTCGTATTGACCAATTTAGAATTACATTGTAAATTTTGATCATTTTATACAAAGTGTAGAAGAAAAAGAGATAGAAATGTAAGCAAGAGGGGTCAAGGGGCGCCCCCTTGAGAGGCCAAAATGGCTGAGTTATATATATATATATACAGAGCCGTCTATGAGGGAGAGTTTTCTGGGTTCACCCCCTCCCCCCAGAATGATTTCGAAACAATAACTGCTTGAATTAAATATACCGAAATTCGGAATAAATTTATTTCTTTTCAATTTTTGACAAAAGAAATGAAAATTAAAATTTTTATGAATTCTATGGAAACAACTATTTTTTCTTATTTGTTTGTATTGTAGTGCTCAAATACTGCATATACAATAATTGACTACAAGCCTTTACTGTACCATTAATAAATAAATATATTTCATGATAACACACACACACATATATATATATATATATATATATATGTATGTATGTATAATTATAAAAATATTTTCGTAACCCCCCCGCCCGAAAACTATAAACTATATAGCAAAATTGAACCATTATCCATATCAATAAGGAAAAGAAGATTATTATTTTACGGACATATTAGCAGAATGCAAGAGGACAGGTTAACCAAGAGAATTTATGAATTCATGAAAACGAAGAAAATAAGACCTGCATGGTTCAATGAATGTGAAAAGGATATGGAATTAATGGATGTTACTGAAACACAAATGTTTAATAAGGGGAATGGTTTCATAAAACAGTTGCGACGTCAATCTTTAAAATAGAACAAGTTAACCGGAAGAGGTCGCTTTCGATAAGCCATAAAAGTGCCTTGATGGAGGGTCTCAAGAAATACTGGAAAGATGTTAAGGAAGGAAGAAGGAAAATATATGTAAAATGAAAACTTAGTTGTTTAGCGTTAGAGGCTGAAATCGAAAAACAAAAAAGAAAAAAAAAAATTTACATGTAAAAGTTATCGCTCGTCATCGTGGCATAGTAGTGCTTTAGCGTATTAGCTCGTTATGTTTTTAATTTTTGGTTTCATAAAAAAGAAAATTTTCAGTACGTCTAAAATCTCGGTACTATTTTACACGATAGAAAATTACACGAGGTTAATAAAAATTTAGCAAAAGAGTTCGACGGTGCTCATACATGACAATTTCAACGACTACGAAAAAGCGGGAAAAAAGTTCATTAGCGTTTTGGGCAAGACAAAATATTCGCGTGAAAGTTGAAAAGAATCTTTTCGAACGATTTGAAAGCTAACGAGATATTCCTATCGGTGAAGCGATTTTTCACAAGAGCCAGGCAATAAACTTGCTGGAAAAAGGTATACATAATATTCTGGGTTCTGCGTCGCGGGCGACGTCGTAATCGAAATCTTGTTTTCCCGGAAAATCATCTGCGGAGAAGCACAGTTGGTGTTAACGATGGAATTTTACCTACAGACAAAAGTAGTTTTTTCCGTTTAATAATAATATATTCTCGGTGACCGGTTAACAAAAATACCCTCCCGGAGGGGGGGGGGGGGGGATAAAATAATAATTCGTAAATATTGGCTTAGGATTTTTATATGAAATACGCGCAGAAATAAAAAAGACCACAGGAAACGTCACAAATTCGTTGTATCAAAAGAAAATCATGTCGACCGATTCTTATATACAGGCGAATATATTTTCGGTGAAACATCTGATGTGACGAATAATCGAGAAGAGAGTATAATATATACACAGTCAGCGACGTGTTTATCGGACATTCATCGACTTAACAGATTATTTATAAAGCTGGAAACGGCCGGCGAATTATTTGAATTTATCCGAAATGATAACATTTCCAATTTGTAAGAACTGAGACTATTACTGAAATTTAAAAACTAGAAAAGATTAAGAAATATGTCAAAAAAAAAAAAGTAAATAAATAAATAACTAAAAAAAGTAAACACCGTAAATAAAAATCGGTCATCCGTAATTTCAAATGATATGACTTAGTCGGAAAATTTCTCTAATCGGTATTCAATAAAATTATTTTTATGTTGTTTTTGTTTTATTATTTTGGCATGAATAAACAGGATTTTAATTTTTAAAAAAATATTTATGTTGGTAAAATTTTATAAAAAATAGCTTAATTTTCAACATATACAAAAAAAATTCTAGAAAGAAGTATAGATAATAATAGAATACGGTACATGTAATATCAAATAGTTAACACTCACTACTAGACTTTTCTTTCGTTTTCATTTGCGCATTTAAAACATGCTGGAACTGGTATGCTCTTTGCATACAAACACTTGCAGCTATTATACTGCGTTTAAGTTTTTTGTATTTTTCCGTCAGTGGACACCAAAGTGACATCGCCCGGGAATATTTCGTTGATTTTTTCAAAATTGTTTTCTTCAACATTAATATTTAGCTGTTCTTTATTCTGCCTTTCGTGTAAAATACTACGAATCCGAACTTTGAGTTCACTGGATAACTTTTCCTTGAGACACTAAGTATGTATTTTGCAACTCATCTACAATATCTAAGTTACAAAATGTTAGCATCTCTGGTTTATTAGCTGCACCCGATTCTTCGGCAATTTTCATGGAGTAATGATAACAAGAGAACCACTTTATATTTTTTAAAAACATACGAACAAAAGAGAATCAAACTGAAATAAATCGAAACGATATCGGTCGCGCCGGTCGAATAGACCGTGTTTGTGTAAACTGATATTCTATCCTGATTAAGTACACAATGGTTTTTATCCTAGTTAAAACTGATTAGTCCTCATGCGTATCTGTTATTCTAGGAATATGTGTATGTAACAGTCGTATTGCTCGAATTCGAGCGTCGTGACTACCTATTCGTTCATTCTAGTTGTACAGAATAGGTAGCGCTCATAGCAATTGTTATATGCAACGCAGGTGTTCACACGCAAGAAGACTACATTCGGAACTGATTGGTAATCGTTTGATTTATCGCGCCACTAGTGCAGTCCCGTGTGTGTCTGCTGTGTACTGACCTAGCGCGCATATGATGTTGAACGTGGTGGTTTGCCATTGCCTGCCACGTGATTATTAATAGAGTATTTATTTTATTTAATTCTTGTAATAAGTTCGTCGTCGCTCGGGATCGAACCCGTGACCGCCATATCGGAAGTCAAGCGCTCTAGCAACTAGGCTATCGCGACGATTAGGAATAGCTGAGTTATTTTCGCTGGGGTAACAAAAAAAAAAAGTATAAAAAAAAACTCGGTCTTTTAGACCGGGCGCGACTTGTTTCGGGTTAAACAAGAATAAAATCTTAATTAAAACATAATTTTTGTGGGTTTCTGGCAAATTGTTCTACTACTTTATTATAAAAGTCTTCCAAAATGTCCATGATTACGTGTCTATGAGAATATTCATCACGATCAGTTGATAAAAAATTTCAAGGCTCCAGACAGCTGCCCTCTACCCACGCTGGCGACGCCTATGTTTGCTAGTAATCATTAAATAAAAATGTACAAAGGCGGTTCAATAAGTAACACCTCCACCGCTAGATCTCAGCACTGCAAACAGCTACTGTGTCGCGCATGTGTTCACTGGAAAAAGGGAAGAATCTAGTTTCTCTAGTGATGTGTTTTCGAAGGCTTACGTGTGTTCTCGCATTAAATATGGCATCAAACGTAAAACGAAAGTAGTGAGCATCGGTACAAGCAGATGTCAGTCATCAAGTTTTTAACCCGTGAAGGACTTCAACCAAAATTCAAGGACCGTTTAAAGGTTATTATTTATGGTGAATTTGTGATGGACATTAGTGCTGTGCGTAATTGGGCTCGTGAAGCGAAGAAAGATTGGATACCATTATTCGCCAGGGATCGTCCGAGCCGTTCGGAACTGCCAAACAAAGGTGAATTGTGTGGAAAAAATCGATAAAACAATTCGTCCAAATCGACGAATCACTCAGCGACAATTGTCAAACCAGTTTGGTATCGCAGTTGGGGGACTGCGAATAAGTTTGTGAGAAACCTCGAGTATCGGAGGTTGTGCGCAAAGTGGGTGCCCAAGTTCTTAACGAATGAAACGAAGGCAAAGAGGAAAGCTGCCGCTGAAGAACTGTTATCGCGCTACTTTGCAGAAGGCGAGAATTTCCTTAAGAATTCAGTCACAGGGGATGAAAGCTGGATCAGTTATTACGATCCAGAACTACCGTCAACATCAAAAGAATATAAGCATAGCGACTCACCACGACCAAAAAAAGTGCGCAGCGAAAGATCCGCCGGTAAGCTAATGTTGACTGTGTATTGGGATATGGAAGGAGTCGTGCATCGGGAATTCATGCTGCCAGGCAAGCGAATAAATTCAGATTCATACTGGGTCACACTGACGTCCTTGAAACGACGAATGAGACGTGTGCGACCGAATAGACAGCTCTGTTCCTATTGCAACACGACAACGCACGCCCTCACACTAGTGCCCAGACTAACGCACGTCTGGCTGCACTCAGTTTCGAAGTTGTTGTACACCCTCCGTACAGCCCTGATCTCACTCCTAGCGACTATTACCTCTTTGAACACATGAAGAGACATCTAAAGGGTATTCGCTTTACATTATATGATGAATTACACAGACTGCTACGTCCGCTCGGCTGTGTGGAACAACCACAAGAATTCTACGAGAACGGGATTAGAAAACGTAATTCACGGTGGCAGCGTTGTATTGAATTAAACGGCAATTATGCGGAAGTTTATCGTTTGTAATTTGTAGAAAATAAAATTTCTTCTATTTTAAAACCAAAATCAGCGCGTAATCTTTTTTTGTTCACGAGATATAGCGCAGAAGGGGTTACTTATTGAACAGAATTTGTACATTATTAGCAAACTGAACTATACAGCATGAAACTGTTATATGGATCCCGGAAACGTTTTCGGGTAGAGCAGAGATATTCAGCCGGAAGAGAAGAGAATAAAAAGACGAGAAAAACAATACAACACAAAACGAAATAATAACGGAAAAACGCCTCATCTAAGTATTGATTAACAAAGGAACAAAAAGAAAAAAAATACAAATGGAAAAAAAAAAGGGGGGGGGGGGACCTGTTATACGATCGAATGTCACGAAAAGTAAATAAAAAATATAAAAATTAAGTAAAATAGGACAACACTCTTTATAAGGATTAAATGAACGGACGGAATTATAGAAATCCAAATATATATGTATGTATAACCGGGAACATTAAATCGAACGTGGGCCCGGCGGCAAAAACAAAAATTGCACTGTCAAGTAGGTGACCAGAAATAGAAATGGATGATGAAAAAATTAAGCAAAATTTAAAACAAACGGCGAAAGGAATCCCACTAATGAAAACAACAACGAAAAAAAAAATCTGTTGTATTTTTTTTCTCGTCTTTTTTTCTAGTGGCTTTGCCGAAAACATTTCTGCGATCAATATTTCATACTGTATATTATTTCATACTATCCATTTTTATTTGTAATCGAAAAAATATAAATTTTATTACAATTAGTATCGCTAGCTTTTTAAAAGTTCTCAAAATTTTTGAAAAAATATCATCCTCCTTGCTCGATATACCATCGATTCGGACATTTCCCGCCTGGAGAAGAATGATAATTCTTAACAGAGTTTTATCTAATTTACTTTTTCTCTCCTATTTGCTCTATCGGTCATCGGTGTGGTGAAACTGAAGTCACAGTGTTAACCATTATTCTACTTTTTTCGGGAACAACCAGGTCACAATTTTTTTCTGTTAGCGTTTCGAATAGCAGTGCTCTATTCGAAACGTTAACAGAAAAAAATTGTGACCTGGTTGTTCCCGAAAAAAGGTAGAATAATGGTTAACAACAATAACCACCAGAAAATTTCAAGTCATTTTTCAAGTCATAGTTCTTTACACATATGATCGGATCGCTGACCTGTAACTACTGGGTTGGCTGGCTGGCTGGCTGGCTGGCTAACTAGCAAAGTACATTCAAATGATTTTCTTTTAGTTCTTTTCTATTTCGAAAATAACCGGATGATCGTTGGAAATTTTAAGAACTGCGCACTCTTTCAACATAACCGAACGGGAAGGTGGCGCAGGGTTTAAACGCGTTCAGCGCAGGCGCGCATACATCCGGATGATTCTATTTAAACAAGTGTTGCGCCAGCAGCATCCGAAAGTCGGACTTTTAATGGTGTTTACATTCCGTCTTTAATTCGGAACCGTTCGCATACAGACTAGAGCCTTTTTTTTTCTTCTTCTTCTTTCTCTTTTCGCCGCCGGGGAGTTGGCAGAAGTGTTTTAATACGTCGATTTTGAAGACTGACGTTGCGATTGGCTTAAAGATAGTCGCACGTTGCAGAGCAAACGACAGCCGGAAACCTCCCTGTGTGTGTGTGTGTCTGATCGTGACGTGAATACAAGTACCGGCATTATAGGATAGCCGAACGGGGCAAAAACATTCCGGACGCACTGCTAGTCGGTTCCAGTCGCGTCGAATATTATTATCGGATAGAGCATTGGCGAAGGTGCCGCGGTGGATCGGTGCTGAGGAGCTTATTTAAAAATCTTCAGCCGTAGACGGGAAATAAATTAACGAGGCCGCGCATCGGAATGCTCGCGGGATTGGCGCGCGAACACGCTAACCCGATACATCTTCATCGGATTGCGTAACGAGACGCGCTCGCGGTCGCCATTATTAACGCGGCAGAGCTGAGCGCCCGTTCGTTATCCTCTGCTTAACCGAGCGACAAAGTGCGATCATTTCTGTGAAAAAATGATAGATGAACTGGCAAAGTCGGAAACCGATTCTGCAATAGCCTGCGCGATGCATATTAAAAATTTCTACAAATGGAAATGTACCGCCGCCGCCACTGCTGGCTCTAGGCACGCTGGTCGACCGGCGCGCTGACAATATTAAGATCGATTCATCATTTTCGCCGACTCGCAGTGGCAGTTGCGAAGCATCGAAAGAATATTCAAAGGATGACTGTGTCGCGGAGCCTCCGTCAGCTCGCACAAAACGGAAACACATTTATGCGAGCAAATTTAATGTAGTAAATGATTTATGCAGAGTAATCGCGCGCTACCGCCGCTGCATAGCGCCGAATACGTGTCGACGGCCCTTACCTATCGGCCAGCTCATTTAGCAAACGACACCAAGAATGGCAAGATCCGACTTCACCGACTAGCGCGTAATTTCGAACGAAACTTCTTCAAAAAAACCCTCTTATTATTTATTATTTACGTTAACGTTCGCATTTCGGCCCGGCTCAGTCCATGTAACGCGTTTTCCGTGTCCAATTTTTCTCCTAACGTCTGACGGTTTGTCCCCGCTATCTCAGCTACTTCATTTTTCCTTTTGTACGGCCCCGGCCCTGACGATAATATTCCGAGCAGTTTCCGCCAACGACACGTTTCAATACCGTGTGATATTCCCTTTTTTTTTTTTTTTTGCTCCTCTAGATGTCACGCCGAATCTTAAATATGCACAACAGACACGTACGTACGCACCTTGGCTATTACCGAACAAAAAACAAGCGCATGCGTTGTGTAGCGGTGAACATATTTAGTATACGCCCGGTGTAATTTTTGACTGTTAGTCTGTTTTCCTTTTTTTAAAGTTTTTACTCGAGGTTGCTTCTAGAGTTAATACTCAGCAGCCGAAATTAAGTGCCAAAGAATGCATCCGGCTAATTGAGCCCGGCAACATTCTCTTCAAATCCTTTTTGAGGCTTACTGTGAAAAGATTGATTCCACGGAATTACAATACCACAACTCATTGCGGTGTAAAATTGGACAAATTAAACAACAATAAACAGAAACACTATCGGAAATTAAAATATGGTTTGTTAGGCGAAAGGAGTCCGTTCGAGTTTCGTTGCCGAGTATGATGCTCAAAGTAATGCACTAATGTATTGACGCGTACTTCGGTACTATATCGAAAAAAATAACATGACCAGCCTCTACTATTGTTCCTCGGAAGCAGCGTAACCTCATTTTTCTTTCATCTCTATTGTACGTTCATTCGTTCTGATAACAGAATGTCTGTTGTGCCGAATCGGTTTCTCCATTTGTTCCGGATCGTGATAGATGTCACATAATTGCGACCGTGTCGTATCCTAAAAACCTGATCCGGAAATACATATTGAATCAACGATGATATACTCACAAGGTTATGCTACGGAAACTGACACATTTATATACCATAAATTGTGGAGAGTCGTCGCGATAGCCTAGTTGCTAGAGCGCTTGACTTCCGTTATACGGGTTCGATCCCGAGCGACGACGAACTTATTACAAGAATGAATAAATAAATAAAATATAGTCACGTAGAAGGCAATGGCAAACCACCACGTTCAACATCATATGCGCGCTAGGTCAGTACGCAGCAGACCCACACGGGACTACATTGGTATATCGATAAATCAAACGATTACTAATCAGTTCCGAATGTAGTCTTGCGCGTGTACACATTCGTACTGCATATAACAATTGCCCAGTACACTATGCCTACATCTGTACAACTGAGATGTACGAATAGGTAGTCGCCGACGCTCAGAAGCTGAGTATGACACTATAAAGAAGAAAATTGTGGAGATGGAGAATAATCTTATACTCAGTTTGATTTGTTTGCGCTCGTTCACTTGTCTGCTAAAATTTACTCACATTTTGACAGAATAATAATTCCTAGCATCGTGTTTATGTATTTTGTTGCTACGAAACTCGTTGATAACCAGTTAATTGTGAACAATAGTTGTTTTTAAAGTTACGTTTCTTCGAGGCATATGATGCTGGGGCTGTATTTATTAGATATGATTTGGAGGAACTGTTTTCTTTTACGGTAACCATTTATTTTCCGCTATATCCATGTTATTATGTGCGTTCACTAAGTTTGTTTAGGATGCGGGCGATTCGGTTTTTGATAACCCGACCCTCTACCAGAGGGTGTAATTCTTTCAGCATTGTTACATACATATTAAGTCCGATTCATTGTGAGAATATTGTTTTGCGATCTCCTTCATGTTTGCCGGAGTGGCATGAAGTTTTGGAATTTTGATTGGGTATTGATTTCTGTCCATAGTGATCTTGAATTTTTGCCAATAAATTTTTTTTATGTTGGATTGTTTATTTTTATTCTGTAACCATTTGCGTTTCAACGTTTTGGGTGTTAAGAAGTGTGACGCCGAGTCGTTGCTTGAAGGAGGATGGGGACGTTTTTTTATCAGATTTACATATTGGAACCGAGGAGCCCTGTCTCTGGGAGGAGAGTCTTTCGTCTGATATCGTAGGGGTGGCATGTTGTCACTGGTTAGATTGCTAGTTGTTACTGGTGTTTTGTAGGTATCGTTATTGGTTTGGTTAGGACATTGTTTTGCTATGTGGCCTTCTTTTCACACGGGAAGCATGACAACGTATCGGCTGTTAGGTAAATCCAATAATTGGTATCTTCGAATGTAATTTGTAATAAATCTGATATCTTGTTAATGTCATCAGAAGCTACGTGTAATATTGTCTTCTGAAGCTCAGTATGTGGTTAATGGCTCAGTGATTCCAGCACGAAGGAATGTTATCGGTTAATCCCATTAATGTTTATTTCTTTCAGTTTGTCAACAAGTACGTAGTGGGTGATGACTGGGCAGACGTTGGAAATAATTATTCGTTTGTTTCTAGTAATTAACGGTCTTACCGGTACTGTTTGACCTTGTATTTGGACTATACTTTGTATTTGTCTACTAGTTCATCTGCTACTTCCTTGGTGGCGACATAAGACTCGGTTGTTCGCTATTCTCGAGATGAATCGGATTTGTGAGGAAGGAATAACTTTTTCTAATGCCTGTTGTCTTTTAACTGCGTGTTATCAATATGGTGATGGCCTGAGCTTTCTTCGCGGAGCAGTCAGCTTGTGCAACATTGAAGTAACTTGAGGAACTTTGGGTCTGTGAGGTCTGCTAGTTCGCCATATTGGCCTTTGGTGGTCTCTGGTAGAAATCCAGGCAAGGACGGCTTTGACGAGCACTCAACAGAATAGAGTTTCACTGCACTGCAGCACTAAACTGTACACTATATTAACACGCGAGAACACTATATACGATCCAAACACGTTTGCACTCGTCGACGGTTCGAAACGATGTTTCACATTTTTATTTCTAATTAGAATTTGCATTTTTATCTTAATCGCACATTTTACCCCTTTCGCATCTCTATTTTGACATTTCTCATAACATTCTAAATTATATAAATTTGTTTCACTTTTTTTTATATATTTATCTCTCCCAAGATTAGTATGTCATCTATTCTTGTCTTGTCTCTAATGTCTCACTTCTTCCTATTTTTTTCTTATTGATTTAATGTTTATGTATGCTATGTTTAATTTTTTTTCGTTTGTTTTATTATCTAACGACTTATTATTTATAAGCTTATCTTACATATATTTCCTCATTTCTTCTTCGTATGGTTGTGCTTTTTCTTTTATTCGTTTGTTCTTGATTTGCTAATTATAACAAACCAAAACTAAACGAGAAATTTAAACGATAAATTACCACATAACTTAAACGTAAGAAACCTGGAGAAACAAAGTATAAGTAAATCTACACAGCCTATTTATTTCCCCTGCCTCTCCACCTTGTTTCTTTTCATACTTCTGTTCAACTGTTTCTCTCTCCTTTCGTTTGTTTCAATCTTTATTTTTTAACTTTTTCGTGCATTCTTTCACTTTCTTACCATTTATACTTTTTTATGCTTGTTTTTCTTTTTATGTCTTTCAGCCTTTTTTTTTTTTTTCTACGTCCATCACCGCTGTAGGTTATCGTGATCATGTAGCAAACCGATCATTGCACGCCTGCTCCTCGTTCTTATGCTTGTTGTATTTCACACTCCAACCCCATGTATCGGAATTGCTAGTCGGATTGCTTGGTAAACTAACTACATATTTGCTACTCATGATTTTCAAGAGAAGGATACTCCATTAGTTTCCTGTTGCCTGCTGAAGGGTTCATACTGTTCCTTCTCACCCTTAACCTAAGGAACAGACATATTTTTCAGTAGCTCCTAACACGGAGTGCAGACGTTGATTAAAGACCGTGTTTTAATATTTAATCGTGTTGGATGCCAGCGTTGAACCTTATATCCGAAACTTCCGCCAGCGTCCATGTTATAAATACTTTATCGCTGTTACTTAGAAAGGTCTTTTTTAAGTTGAATTTGATATTCTCCCTCCCCGACCTTCCGTATATATTATTTTATTTGCCGACCTGGTTTCCCTTTGAGATTTTCAGCATAAACTTCCACCAGGTTGCTGGGCTTAGCAGGAGTGTCAGTTGCTGGCAGATGTTGGAATAGAAGTGGAGAGACCAAAGGCGTCGCCTGCCGATGAGCCAGGGAGGGGCAAGATGAGTTTCCAGCCGCTGGGGGGGAGCAAGATGATAGAAAGAGGATATGAGTTATTGGAAAAATAAAATTTATAAGTTGTACAGGCTTAATATTTTATTAAACAAGAATAAAATCTTAATTAAAACATAAGTTTTCCAAATTGTCTACGATTACGCGCCTATGAATACTCATCAATGCCAGTTGATTAAAATGTTTCAAGGCTCCAGGGGGGGGGGGGGCAGCTGCTCCTCCCTGTCCCCCGCTGGCGACGCCCATGGAAGAGACTATGAAATCCGCTGGTATTTTATATATATAAACTCGGTCATTTTGGCTTCGCAAGGGACTGTGCCCCTTGACCTCTCTTGCTTTCATTTCTGTCTCTTTCTCTTTTATACTTTGTATAAAATAATCAAAATGTACAACGTGATTCTAAATCGGCCCATATGAATATAATAACATAATCACAAAAATCCTATAAAAATAATAAACGTTACATAAAACTGGGACATTTTTCGTTACTCTAAAGGGGGTAGCCTAAGGATTACATTGTAATTAATAAAATAGAGTAATTTTTCCACCTGTCTGCTTGTCTGTGCATGCTCTAATCTCAAGAACAACCGAACCGATATTGTTCTAGTATTTACTAGTGGATAGGTTCATTTTCGAGGTTTGCTGCATAATTTATAAGTTTTTCGAATTCACCTTCTGTGCTTAGAATCGACTATATCACATCACATTAAAATCATATGATTTTCACTCAATCATCACCTATTTCCCTCATACCATCCACTTATTCTACAAATTGTCCATCCGCTTATCCGCTTAATTTCTTAGCCTTTAAGAGTGAATAAATTTTAATTTGCTTTTTAATTGACACGACCATGTAAATATTTTCTCTCTCTCTCTCTCTCTCTCTCTGAGAAATATGTTTATCACCCTCTAACAAAAACCATCTTCACATTTAACCGAAGATTTCCAAGCCATATATAACCTGTGTGTCTGTCACGATCTAACAAGAAGTTTCGCTCTACAGAAGAACATACACAACCATTAGTTTAAAAGTATATAAAATCAAAAAGTTTCCGCCTCTTAGTCTTATACGCATGGAATACTATGTTATAAATTGATTGTGAGTTTACCACATGGTAATCTATAATTACATACTTAAGGGAACATCGTTTCAATCAAAATGCCTGTTTTGTTCTGATTCAGTCAACCTTTTCATAGAGCGTTCCATAAAAATGAATTTATTACCTATAAAGTTATTGATAAAACGATTTAATAAGTAATAACAGACTTTTTTCTTTTTTTAATTGCGTCGGAATGTTGTTTAGTTTATATTTATAATTGCTATAGTAAACTTTTATTCAAATTTTTCTTATTCTTTCGAGTGTATTTTACATTTCTATTTTTCCTACTCCATTGACAAAAACCCTCATATGTCGGATAACTCAACAGAAACTTATACTGTACGCTAAAATCTACCGCAGTCATCCTTTATCCACTAGTGAAAACCAGAACAAAATCGGTTCGGTAGTTCATGAGATTAGCACACACAGACAGGGTGCAGACGTACGTATTTTCCGGCTTATTAGCTGTTACCTACGGCTTCACCCGCATATTAATCCGTTTAAATCTGTATTTAGAAATTAACACAGTCAGAACTTTCTAAATTGCACATACTCTCCACCATTTCACACCGTACAAATACGCAAGTCTAGAAATTAAAAAAATATTTTTTTTTTTTGTTTTATCTAGAATTTATCTATTTATACATATATATATATATATATATATAGTAGCGAATATAACTAGTGTCGAAAATACTTATTTTGACACTAGTATTAAATACATAGATGATATTAAGCAACTGCTTAATGAATCGCACAATATGAAAGTGAAACTAAAAGAAGGAATTTTTCAAAAAATTGGTAACCTGGTAACCACTTTAGACTTGTTAAAGACGCATGTAAATAAATTAAATAGTAACTTCAATGAGTTAAAGAAAAATACGGAAAAGAACATAACAACTATACAGTTTCCGGGGTTATTTCAGATAAAAAACCATCGTATTCTTCCAAATTAAAAACTAAGTTGCTTACAAATAGTAATTTAATAACTAAAAATAAATACGAAACTTTAATCATCGAAGATACAAGTAATTCAGATGATAGGAATTGGAACAATGATTTAAACAAAATCAACACAAGTAAAATCGGAGTTGATGTTGGATTTATAAAACAACATAAACGTAAAGTTATAATTGGTGTTAAAGATGTAAACCAATTTGAAACCTTAAAACAAGAAGTTTCAAACAACATAACGAATATAAAAACCAAAACTGCATTAAAAAAGGACCCAATGATTTCGGTAGTTGGTGTTCACTCCTCAACTACAGAATTAGATATTAGTATGGCGATTAACAACAAAACGGGTAAAAATCCAAAAACTGTTACGTTAAAGAAAACTAATGATGGTAAACTACGTGCATTTGTACGCCTGGATCCTGATGCCTACCATATATTAATAGAGGCTGGTTACATGGTTGTGAACTGGTCAAAATGCAAAGTGTATGATTATATTCCGATCATCCGATGTTTTAATTGCTTCCGGTTCGGCCACATGAAAAATGAATGTAAAACTGATTCAACTCGTAGCAAATATACTCTGGATGAAAATCAACTTAAAGCAAAATGTAATAATTGTTTTTCGCATGCCTGTTTACAGCATGTGAAAGAAAAAGGTAACATTTCTCTAGAAGCTAAGAAAAATATTATTAACAATATTACACACAACACTTTTTCTTATGCTTGTCCATTGTATATTAAAATCGTAAATAAAGTAAAACATAATATAAATTATGGCTAATAATCAATATAAATTTTGCAAAATGTAAATCACTGCAAGGAAGCGCAATCAGTATTAAATTTAAATAATCAACATAACACTAATTACTTATGTGTCATTTGCGATCCTTATTTATATGGTAATGAAAAACAGTACAACTTCTTATTGCATACTAAGTATGTTGCTATCTGTAGTAATATTAAGAACGTTAGTAGTACCAAAATTTCAGATTACATTATTAAAGTTAACGTAAACGATATTGTTATTTTTGGAATATACTTTCCACCTAATTCTGACTTAATTTATCAATTTAC
Source organism: Icerya purchasi (assembly GCA_039619475.1). Lineage (NCBI taxonomy): Eukaryota > Metazoa > Arthropoda > Insecta > Hemiptera > Monophlebidae > Icerya > Icerya purchasi. The sequence continues at coordinate 221,383,247 of CM077115.1, read as the reverse complement.
ACTACTGCTTAAACATATAAAACAAAACTGGAGACATAACGTAATAATATTGGGAGATTTTAATTCAAGATTAAAATTTATGGAAAGCAAAAACTTCCCACACACGCCCAGAAATGCACAATTTGAAAATTTTGTGTACTCAGGGAACTTAACAATTAAAAATGATTATAATATACATACGTTTCAAAACCACAATGGACAAAGCTTGATAGATTATGTTCTAGTGTAAACATTAACTTTAAGTATAAGTTGTCTAGTGTTATGCTTCAAGATTTTCACTTAAGTGATCATAAAAATATCAGTATTGAAATTTTAGATAGAAATATTATTAATAATGATAATATTCTTACCTTGGATACAGATATATTTATTAGTAATCTTAATGCCGACCTAATGTTAAATTTCGAAACGAGCTTAAAACTTGCAAGTACCGAACTTCAAGTAAATAATATTATTGAACAATTTTTTTTTTTTTTTTTTTTTTGTTGGGACGCTTTTAATTGCCAGGATTATTGCGCCCATCGGATAAGTTTTAGATTAGGGAGTATAGGTGGGTTTTTTTGAGAAAATTGATCAATGAATTTAATTGTTCTGGGTCATCAGATATTGATTGAGGGGTTATTTTGTGTTGTAATCGTTGGACAGAGAAGGAAGGGCAGGAGAAAAGAAGGTGTTTTATTGTCATGATATCTGAGGAGCAGTAGGTACAAGTGGGGTTTTGTCGAATTCCTTGATATAGGTGACCGTGGGTAATTTTGGTGTGACCAATACGGATTCTAGTAATAATAATTTCGTCGGTCCTATTGAGGCTTGATAAATGTTTCCAAGGGACGATTGATTTTTTGAAAGTATGAAGTTTGTTGGTATGTTGTTGGGACCATTCTAATTGCCATTTGTTTTGAGTTTGTACACATATATATGACTGGAGGTCTTGTGGTATAAAGGGAAGGAGAGGGGAAGAACGGTGTGCGGATTTTGCAAGATTATCAACATTTTCGTTACCGGAGATGCCGATGTGACTCGGGATATACATGAAGCTGATTTTTATTTGTGATTGGAATAAGATGTTGTATAAGTTGAGTATTTTCTGAATAAGAGGATTGTTTTTAGAAGTGTTTTGGAAAGAAACTAAGGAACTTAAGGAATCGGTCATGATTAAAAATTTGCCAGACTGATAAGTTTCGCTGATATGAAATATACAATGGTAAATGGCCATTAATTCCGCTGTGTTATTTGAAGAGAACGAGGGAAGAGAGAAGTGAAATGATGATTGCTCTATGGAAAAGGCGTATCCTACGTGGTGTGTTTTTCTTTTTGAGCCGTCTGTGAAGCAGTGTATATGGCCACTGTATCTCGATAATTGATCAATGAAGTGATTTTTAATTATGAAAGGTGTGTAGTCTGGTTTTGGGTAGGCTGTAAGCGAGATATTTATTGGAGGAATGGATATAAGCCATGGTTGATATTGTTGATTTATTTGTTTTTGAAGTAGTGGGAAAATATGATTACTTTTGATTATTTCAGTGAATGAAGTGATTGGTTCGTGGACTGAGATTGATGGAATTGAGAAAAAATCTATGACTCTTTTAGATATTGGATGGGATGTGTTTGACATTGTTTTGGCTAGATACTTGTTTGTTAGTAATTTTCTACGATAAGATGGAGGGAGTTCAGCAGCTTCGCAGTAAATGCTAAGATTAGGCGAAGATGGAAGAGCTCCTATGCATAGTCGAATCGCTGCGTTATTAACAATGTCTAGGCTGGAGAGAGCTGATTGTTTTGCAGAACAGTATATGGGTGCTCCGTATTCGATTTTTGATCGAATTAGGGCACGATAGAATAGTAGCAGGAGGGATCGAGATGGGTTGTGTCGAGGGTTTCTAATTATTTTTAATAAATTCAAGGATCGGAGAATTTCGGCTTTCGTTTCTTTAATATGTGGAATCCACGTAAGTTTTTGATCAAAAGTTAGGCCTAGAAACTTTGTTGAGGTTTTATACTGAAGAGGTTTATTATAGAAAGTGAGAGTTGGTTCTGTTAGGGATTTTCTTTTGTGGCTGAAATTAACTATGTGTGTTTTACTGCTAGAAAAGGAAAGGCCGTTTTCTTCGGCCCAGATTTGAAGTTTGTTTAACGCTGGTTGAAGAAGTTGATATGCTATTTGTGGGCTATTGCAACGTAAGGCTATGTTTATATCATCTGCGAACAGTCGTAAGGATATCGGGTAGGAGATTATTTCGGTTATATCGTCAATCAGAATTATGAAAAGGATTGTGCTGAGAACGGAACCTTGGGGTACTCCATTCTCTATTCCAAAAATTTTGGAGGATTCGTTATTTAGTCTCACTTGGAAAGTTCGGTCTTTTAGGAAATTCTGTACGAAATATGCTAGATGACCTTTTATACCGAGTGAATGAAGTCTACGTAGGATTTTGGATCTCCATGCTTTATCATAAGCTTTTTCGAGGTCAAAGAATATGGAGTATAGATTTTCCTTGTTTTTGAAGGCAGATGTTATTTCTTGTTGGAGGTCTAATAATTGATCTAACGTAGAACGATTTTTTCGAAAACCGCTTTGGAGACTGCTTAAGTAATTATTCGATTCGAGATACCAAATTAGTCGTGTACTGACCATTTTCTCCATTATTTTGCATGGGACGCATGTTAAAGAAATAGGTCGATAACCAGTTGGTAGGTTGGCGTCCTTATTTGGTTTTAAGATGGGAATGACAATAGCGTGTCTCCATTTGGTGGGGAAAGTGTCGTAGACCCAAATGGAATTGAAAATCTGAAGAAGGGCTTCTAAACCTGATTGAGGTAATTTTTTGATCATTTGAGGGTGAATATCATCTGGTCCTGGTGAAGAGTCTCGGATATTATGGTTTAGAGCTATTTCAAGCTCATCAATAGAAAACGATGCATTGTGAGGTTCCGAGTTATCTGAATTAAAATTTATTTCAATTTTTTCTTTCTGAATCTTATGGTTTTGAAAAAACATGCTGTAGTTAGAGGATGCTGATACATCGGAAAAATGTTGGGCTAGACTATTTGTAATTTCAGTTTGATCTGTTAAAATTTTGTTGTCGACTGTTAAAAAATTTATGGTGTGGGGGATGTATGAGCCCTTTAGGATTTTTATTTTTCTCCAAGTTTCTTTAATAGATGAATTTTGAGTAATCGATTTTATAAATTTTACCCAACTTTCGTTTTTTTTTTGGCGAATGATTAAGCGAGTTTGGGCTCTATTTTTTTTAAAAAAAATTAAATTTTCCAATGTAGGATTTTTTTTGTATTTGCGTAATGCACGTTTTCGGTTTTTGATCGCAGTTTTGATTTCTGGGCACCACCAAGGGACTACCTTGGGAGGAAATTTGGAAGAAGATTTTGGTATGCTAACCGAGGCTCCATGTACGACAGAGGTTGTGAAATTTTTGACATTATCGTCGATAGAAAGGTGGTAGTCGAAGGTAAAGGAAAAATTTTGTTGGAATTTAATCCAGTCGGCTTTATTAATAATCCATTTCGGATATTTTTTCAATTCGTTGTGTGGGGTTTGGTTATTGTTTAACGAAATTTCGATCGGAAAATGATCACTAAAGTACAGGTCATCGAGAGGTTTCCAATTTAGAAAATGGGCTATATTAGGTGAGCAAAAGGTTAGGTCAATTGCGGAGAAACTTCCATTAGAAGCGTTAAAATGTGTGTTATCGCCGGTGTTTAAAAGAACGGAATCTGTTTGGTTTAAATATTTATCTACGGAATTACCTCGATTATTTGTGTTATTTGAGTTCCAAGTTGGGCTGTGAGCGTTGAAGTCACCGGTGATAATGTAGGGAGTTGGTAGCTGATTTCGAATATCATTTAATTCATCGCTCTGGAGATTTTGATCAGGGGGTATATAAATATTGCAGATAGTGATAGGGCTTTTGAAATGGTTAAGAGTATATACTTGAACGGCTATGGCTTGTAAATTACTGATTAAATGGATTGGGACTGCTTTTATATCTTTATTCACTAGAATTGCGACTCCACCACAAGCAATGATGCCTCCAGGGTAGTCGTTACGAAAAATTTTATACTTGGGAATTTGAAACGAAATTTGTGACCGTAAATGGGTTTCTTGTAGAGTGATGATTTGGGGAGAGGTTTTTTGAATTAAGAGTTGGAGTTCATTTTTATGGCTTCTCACGCCGTTACAATTCCATTGAATAACGTATTTGATTAGGTATTAAGAATAACGGATTGGATTAATTATTGTTGATACGATTTAGATAAATTTTTACAAATAGCAAAGTAGATTGCGTATTACCATTCGAATTCAATCGTTCATGTCGGGCTCCTTCTGTATGTTATCTGGATTGTCTGGATTGTCTGGACTTTCAGCATTTTCTAAAATCGATTCTTCTAATTTTTTTTTCAGTCTTGTAAAACGATTTTTCATTGATCGGTGTTCCAGATGCAGATAATTGTCGGCCAGGATTTTTATTATACCGTTGAAATCGGTGGTGAGTTGAGCTACGCATTGGGTAGGATCTTGCTGCCCTTTTACGAGATCCATGAGTAATTTGAAGTTGGAAAGTGATATCGGATAATCTTGCTTATTTTTTTCAAAGTTTTCTTCGATGGATTCCAAAAGTTGTTTTGTTGAGAATGTTTCTTCGGTTGAAGTTGTTGCCGGATTTTCGATTTTGGCCTTCTTTTGTTTTTGTTTTTTTGTATGTGGTGTTTCTGTTTCGTTAGCGGGCGTTGGGAGGTCGTCAACTGTTTGGTCGCTGTGAGATTGGGTGCTGATTGATAGTGGTCTTTTAATGGTCTGTTGAACAACGTCCGTTTCATCGCGGGTATAATTTTCGTTACCACGAGGTACGTCTTCACTTTGGCAGATGGTGTTGGAAGGTGCCTCCGTGTTAGCATTTCCAGTTGATTCGACAATTTTAATTGTGTTGTTCACATCCTTTTCGTCATCGTTCGATTTATAGGAATTTTTTTCTGATTCTTTGGACGTTAATTTTTGGGATTTATCCAGAGTTTCATTATATTCTTCGGATCTGTTAAACTCACATGACTGCGTTGTGTGACCGAATTGATGGCAGATGAAGCATTTGATTTGAGCATCATTGTAAAATACTCGATATTCGTCGTCTTCATATTTGACAAACTCTGAGTTCGGCAATTTTTCCGAAGTTTCTGCTGAGATATATACAAATCTTCTTTCTGAAAGGATATTAGTCAAACCCTCTTCCTGCGTAAGTCGCAAGAATTTCATGTCTGAAGTAGGTACTACTCCGTGGGAGACGATTAGTTTAATTATTTCTGCATGGGGGACGTGGGGGGGTACATTAGATACGATTACTTTTTTATCATTTTTTTCTTGTCGGTACCATCTGGCTTTGACTAGTTTTCTATTAATCTCGATTTCTCCACCTGACTTGAAAAAATTTTCAGCGATTTCTCTGCTTCTGATATACATTCGAACGCGGTTATTCGATATTTTGGCGCAATGTAGTATATTATTACCTATGATGTTTACCATTTTTCGAGCGTAATACGGCAGCGGAGCTCCATCGACGTGTGGGAAAATTATAGCTTGGTTGGCGGACGGGAAGGTTTCTTTTTTCGTTGCAGTTGCGTACGACATGCTCGGTCTGTACTCAGTACCGGATGTCGTTTTGATTGTCTGATTTACGAAAAACCAGCTGAGGTCGGCTGCGACCGGCAAAGTCTTACGTTGCGATTACGATTTACTTGACACTTATCGGAACACGAATACAAAACGATTAATATGTTAGAGATAAACTATAGAAGATTAGATAAGGTTAAAACTCTGTTTCGCGTACGCGTACAACTACGTCTAACTCGGAACACGTTAACTGATAAAATCCTATTGAACAATTTAATGATAATTTAACAAATAACGTAAATAAGTCCAAGGTTAAAAAGCCTAAGACGAACAAATCCTGGTGGAACAGAGATTTAGAATATTTTAAATTACTTGTCAGAAGGCTCAATAATATTAAACACAAAAATTTTATAAATAAACTCATATATAAACTAACTTAAAAATTTTATAAATAAACTCATATATAAACTAACTTTAAAATTGTATAGGAACAAAATTAAATATTTCAAGCAACAGGCCTGGAGAACATTTTGTAGTTCATCCAGGGCCTGGGGTAAACCTTATAAAATTTTAACGAATTCCGAACCATTTAAATTTCCAGATTTAAAAATTAATGGTAATAATGACACTTGTTCCTCTATTACTAGCAATAAAGACAAAATGAGTTTACTAATGAATACATTTTTTAATTTTAAAGAAACTGGTTCTATTTAATTAGATAAAATCACAGATATAAATAAACAACAGCAGTTTGAAGTAACATATTTTGAACTAAAACAAATTATACAAAATCTTACTAATAGAAAAGCACCGTCCTCGGATGGTATAACTAACAAGGTTATTAAAATTATATTTTTTTACTTTTCAAATTTATTATTAACACTTTACAATAAACTATTACAATTTAATATGTTTCCGTCCGCTTGGAAATGTGCTACTTTAATTATGTTAAACAAACCAAACAGGGATTTGAGTAAAGTAAATGGCTATAGGCCAATATGCTTATTAAATTCCTTAAGTAAAGTTTATGAAAAAATTATTCTTAAATTTTTAAACAACGAAATTAGCAGCACATCCGTGCTTAGTGCATACCAATACGGTTTTAGAAAATTCTTTTCTACAGAACTTGCTATTGCAGATGTAACTGATAATTTATTACAAAACAAACAACGGAATAATCCGTCTATTATTATTTCATTTGATATAGAGGGAGCATTTAATAATTGTGATCATCAAGTGATAATTGATACATTAATTGTAAATGGTTTTAGTTTTAACGTAATAACCCTAATACACGATTATTTAACTAACAGGAGAGTAAAGTGGGCCTACCAAAACGACATTGTTGATGTTAAAAATAATTTTGGCGTTCCACAAGGTTCAGTTCTTGGACCGGTCTTGTGGAATATTTTATATTCTAATATCCATTCTAAATTAAGTAATATATACGCAGGCCTACGTTTATACAGCTATGCTGATGATTTACTTTTGGTCTACAACGTACATTTATCTAGTAACTCGACTCTGTCGTCCCACATTGCTAATTGTAATGAAGTTATTTGTAAACTTAAAACAATAGTAAATGCTTTAAACCTCAAATTTGAGATCACCAAATCTCAAATAATGGTGATACCTGGTCGAGACAAAAACCTTGACCAAATTTGTTACAATAATATTAAAATTAATAATCATACGTTCAGTTCTACTGACCATATTAAATATTTAGGATTCATTTTAGACGATAGATTAAAGTACAATAAGCATATGCAGTACATAAATAATAAGGTTAATAAATATTATTACATTTTTAAATCCCTTGGCGGTAAGCTATGGGGACTAAATTATAAATCTAAGATAATACTCTATAAAGGTTTAGTGCAGTCATTATACTCATATTGTGCTGGTGTCTACTATAACCGGTTAACTAAACAACAAATACATAACGTAAACTCCAACTGTCGGAAATTTCTAATTGATTTAACTTCATCATATGTAACTGCTTCAAATATTGCAATTCAGATCATAGCACGGGTCTTACCTATCGATCTTTACATAAAAAAGAGATCTCTAATTTTTAATGCTAAAAAAGAAAATAATGGTATTATAAGTAAAGAACTTCTCAAGCAAGTTGATTTACAAATTTTTAATGAATTTAAAATAAGATACGATACTCTATCAAATGGTAAATTAATAAATAAGTTCTTTCCTAACGTAATAAAACGCTTTAAAAATAAAAACATTACAGTAAATTATTATATGACTCAAATACTCACTGGTCATGGTTCCATTGGATACTTTTTAAATAAATTAAATATTATTTCAGACAGTAAATGTTGTAATTGTAAAAGTAATGAAGTAGAAAATGTTCAGCATATAATATACACGTGTAGCAAGTATAACCACCTGCGACAATTGTATATGATTGACTGTGCACTTCAACTAAATGAAATTATTCTACTAGAACAATTTCCTGTATTCATTTCTGAATTATTTAAAATTAAACATATATACAAATAATCGCTACTGGTAGCCATAAGCTAATTCGCAGGCTACTCTAGTTTGTTATATTTCCTTATTAAAGTAATAATAAAAAAAAAAAAAAAAAAAAAAAAAAAAATATATATATACATATATATGTATATATATAATCTGTCTGTCTGTCTATTCGTAGCAATCTGAATGAAAAGTACGGCTTGCATATTTAGATCTTATTACAGAGGTTTAATGATTTGAGTAACATAAAAAGAAAAAGATACGGAACATGGTTTCTTACTTGCGCCAGAAATTAATAAAACGGTAGCTTATATTTATAAATATTATAGTAATCTTTTTAATTTTTACGTTCAATTTATATTTACCATTACCTTGGTAATTATTTTATTTCCATTTTTACGTTTTATTTCTATTTTTACATAGTAATAATTTTATTTAAAATATCTACCATAATAAGAATCACTACTTGGCAAGACATGCGCTGATGATAATGTCATAATTATGGGCGATTGGAATGCCGTTGTTGGGGAAGGTGAAGATAGACCGACAGTAGGAAAGTTTGGCTTAGGAAAAAGAAATAGCCGAGGGCAAAGACTAGTTAACTTCTGCAAGCAAGAACGTCTAGTAATAACAAATACTTATTTCGATATACCTTATAGAAGACGATACACTTGGAAAGATCCAAGTGATAAAAAAAGATATCAGCTAGATTACATAATGGTTAAGAAACGGTATAGAAACCAAATAATCAAAAGCTGTGCATATCCTGGAGCTGACGCAGACACTGATCATTCACTGATAAAAATGAGTTCACGCAACCGATTCATGCGGCGACAAATAGGGGCAGCCACGCCTAAATGGAACTTAGTGGCTTTGGACGATAAAGATATAAAAGCAAGGCTAAAGGAAGTAAGTAACGAAGGTATTAGAAAATCAGAGAATAAATGGGAAACCATTGAAGAGCAATGGAGTTCAATTGCAGAGGTTATGAAGAAAACTGCTAAGGAAGTGATTGGCGTTCCACAACGACGACGGAAGCATAAGCCTTGGATTAACATGGCTATATTAAACATGATGGAGGAGAAAAGATTTTTTTAAAATATATCATCAGCCGAAGGAAAAAGAAAATACTGCGCATTAAGGAATGCTATAAATCGGGAGTGCAAACGTCTCAGGAGCAGTGGTGGGGACCGAAATGTGCGGAAATTGAAAAAGATATGGCACAGGGTCATGTAGACATAGGTTATAGGAAAATCAAGCAAAATTGGCAAAAACGTACAGGGTTACGCAGCCGGGTAATTTATATACGACATGATCAAGTGGCACGCAGACAAATCAGGAAAATGGGGCACGCATGGAAATCCTATGTAGAAGATCTATATAAACAGCCAGATAGTCCCTGGAGATGGAGAAATGTAAATCAGGTAGAAGATGAAGATAGGATATTGAAGGAAGAGTTCGATGCAGCTTTAAAATCTTTACCGAATAACAAGGCGGCTGGATTTGACAGTATCCCAGCTGAGCTGTGGAAAAACAGTAGCGCTCTAATTAAAGAGAAACTATTTACTTTGACCTCTGAAATAATGTCGAGTGAGACATGGCCGCTGGAACACTGTCTCTCAGTAATTCTACCCTAATTTTAGATTTATTCAATCAATCAATCAATATATTTTGGAATATGTACAATAGAATGTACATAGAAAATCTTAATTATATGAAACCGCAGATGCTCTCAATTAGCGCAAATCGCGAAAATATTAATGAGTATACATGGGCTACTATTATATGCTAATTACTGTAAACTAATATAACATTATTTTATAAGTAGCCCATGTTTGTGGGTACATGAAATTAAATGAAGTAAAATTAAATATGTGTATTAAATTGAATTAATCGTACACGGGCTACTGTTATGTGTTAAATTCAACAGTTGTGAAGAAAAACAATCTGAAAACGAAACTAAAATCTCCTTGACACATACACATAGCCCATGTTTAAAAATATTCTTAAAAAAATATGTAACATTTTCCCACACTTTTAAATTAAAAATTAAAACAAATTAATTTTTTGCCTTTTACTTCATCCATGATATCTCCTTGAAAGAGTTTTTTCTTAAATTTTTAGAGTAAAAAAATGAAAAAAATGAAAAAGGGGGTCATAAGAAGTGATTGATAAATTTAATAGCGGAAAAAAAGGAAGCTTGAAAGCTGACTTTTTGCTTTTTACGACTAATGAATTTCTATATCGAAGATGTACTGGTGAAGAACGTTCTCAAGCTATTATTAAAGGATGAAGGTAGCGTCGGAGACTTTTTAAAAATCAGTGATTCGAAGTTTGGTCTTATCCGAAAGTGTCGCACGTATAATAGAAATTACTAGAATTTAACGTCGGTGTCTCCTTGAAGGGAACAGGCGGTTACTTGTTTACTTTCAAGTCGTTTGATGGAATTTAAAGTGCTTTTCTTCTCTTTATGGAAATACCATCTAGCCTCCTACTCGAAAGGGAACAAATGAAAAGACAGAACAAAAACATTTCTAGTTACCGCTCGAATTCCGTCGCTTTGAATCATTATGAAACACGATCTTCCTGAACGAGTTTGGCTATGCCGTTATTTTAAATTATATTTCCATCAACTTATTCAATTACATTATCTCTTATGCGTTCAAAATTCTGATGTTCAGATCTCTAAACCCACTCCACAAGGAATAAATTAACTTTCTTTGCAGTTGTCTTCGGAACAGTTTAAACGGGAGGACTTTAAATAATTTTTATAAGAACGACTATAGGCTAATAATCGGTTAGCGTTGGAAATTAGAAAATTTTATCATTACTTCTCATTAGTCGAGCACTTGCTAGAGGAAATATATACTATATACTATATATATATATTCTTAAATTCGTTTTTTTTTTTTTGTATATTTTTAGTGGATTTAGTGCGGCAATATATTCTCATTTTATTGTTTTTTTATTGTACGGTACAGCAATAGTTCAAAAGCTTTTTTTTTTTTTTTTTTTTTTTTTTAATTGGTTATTAAAGAAGCCGTACTAAGCAAACAGTGTGCTAAAAATCTTTATTCAGTCAGCCATTAACAAGAGGTTTTTCGGATTTGTCGGCAGGGGCGTGTGTAATTAGATTTTTATGCTACCAAAGATCACAGAGAGAAAGGATACAAGAGTCGCTATAGCAAAAGGAGAAGGAAAGAAGAGAACTAACGAATACCGAGATCCATTAGTAAAAGTGACAAATAAAAGAAGACAAACGTGAAGGAAAACTATTCAAAAAGGATATGATTAATATCACATATAAAAAGAGAACTAGAATGTTGGAGAGGACAAAATAGAGAAGATACAAGTAAGAAGCTGAAAAACGATAAGGAAAGCATACTGTGTCAAAGGGTAGGCGACAGATGGCAGTGAGAGGTGAACGCTGCAAAGAAGGAAAATTAAGAAACCAAGGATGAGGTGGAAGATCCGGTTGAACAGATAAATAGAAATCATGATTTTTGAGAAAGGAAGGGAATAATAGTTATTTCGTAATTTAGAATCAGCTGCGGAGAGAAATGAGACGCATACTTTTCTCTTTATTTCTTTCGAAATTATCCTCAGTTCTTCATGAAGAACCCTAGATGAATAGTGACCATTTTTCTGTCATCATTTTCAACAATCTCCCTTTCACCTTTAGAGTCCTCTTCAGCTTTCCAGGTAAGTTCTATTGAAAACAGATTAGAATAAATTTCGTTAAATTGTTCACTCTTCTCTTCCTGTAATACAAAGACCAATTTGGTAACCTTCCAAAAATCATCTCTTATTAATTCTAAGTGCTTCATCACTTTGGTGAAATGAAGACTGTTCAAGTTCAAACAAAGAAGAGTTTTAATTTCGATCCTTTTCCTTTCAACTCTTAATAATTTCCAATATACTCTCAAAACCTCCAAAATTAACTCTCGGAAATTCTTTTGTCTTTTTTTTTTCTCTCGAACCACTTTGTTTCCTATGTTTAAAAACTGACCTTTTAGAAGAATCATCAGTTTACTAACGCTCATCCAGTTCCGAACCCACGAATGATAAGCTTCTTTCTTTTTAAAGTCTATAGCTCTTAGTTTTAATTCAAATTTTTGAAAAAGATTGTCCATTTATTTTCGTTTTCTGAACTTATTTTTTCTTTGAATAACTTTTTCTAACTTCTGATCATGACAGGATATCTTACTCCATCTTAAAAAATCCGTTTAAAATCGCTCTTAAATCTTTCTTATAATTGTTAACTCCTTCTTTCAGTAAGTTTTCATCTTCCACGCTCAAGGACGTCGTGATTTATTTAAATGTTACATCTTTTTTTCTACTTCTTAAGCATAAATCTGTTCCGAAGTAAAATTATATTTCTCCCTAGTCTCTCCTTTTTCGTTATATCGGGAAGATGAAACTGCTTCCATTTTTTTTAAATCGAAATCTTTATTTTTTGCCGATTATATCCTTCTACATTTTTCTATAACCCCATAGTGTTTCCTGAACCGGACTGCTCCTTAAAATCTCCAGAAATTCCTCTTTCAAAAAATTTTCATCTTTACTTTCAGTCTGAAACTGACAAATGTAATCTTCACCCTCTGTCCTTTCAGGCCATTCTTAATTGAAATAAATCGAAAATATAGTTCCATCTCACTGACCAATTAATTTCGCTATTTATACATCATTTTGCCCTGCGGGGCACAGGTTGTTGTAACTAGAGTTACCTTCTCTAGTAAGTAGTCACTCGACCGTCATATGGTGCTAGTCCCGCCGACGGAGAAACGAAACAACAACCATGTGAGTTCTGTACGTCCACGTCGTGCAGGGTGGTAATTTTCTGTTCGGCGGGCTAAGCGCTGATCAGGAAAGCTAAATCAGAACTCACATTATATTGCTGATGGGAAAACGGAGGGAGGTTCACTTGCCGAAGGTTTGCCTGCCAATAAATACCGTTAAGCTTTTTACTGCAATTATAACAGCAGACTATCAGCAACTCGCTCGAGACGTATGTGCCCCAGTCGGATTGGTGAACATCAATCTAGAGCGAGTAGGCGAGTATCCCGCGCCCTAAAACGGGGTCTTTTCGACTAGGGGAGTAAACCCCGATAGAAAATCCTGCAGAAGGCAACGGGAAACCACTGCAGTATCATCCCAAGAAATATCATCATGAAAGTGAAAAAGGAAAGGATATATATGCCACACGGTCCGGCTGGCGCCCGGCGTTATCAAGTTTCCAGGCTTGGTAATGGGAAATATGCGACTGGCCATGCTATGATGGATCCCAGGTCTAGTGTGGAAATTGAGAGACTGGACAATAACACAAGTGGGATAACAGCACACGAAGGAAAAAATCTCCGACAGTTTTGCGATAAGACGTCTGAACAGAGGAATGGGACATTAAGATTCCGGAGAGGCAAAACAATGGGGCGAAGAAATACAAATCATACGAAGGAAACTATTATGGGTACATGGAATGTGCGCACATTATACGAACCGGGGAAATTATCAAATGTGATTCTGGAAATGAAAAGACTAAAATTGAATATACTTGGCCTCAGCGAGGTAAGATGGCCTGGAAATGGAAAGATCGCAACAGGGAATATGACAGTGTATTATTCAGGTGACAAAAATGGAAATCATCATAGAGGAGTTGCTATAATAATTGATAAAGAATGGGATAAAAACGTTATATCTTGTGTTCCTTACAATGATCGAATAATAGCACTTAAGATAAAAGCACAGCCAGTGAACATAAACATTATACAAATATATGCACCTACAACTGAAGCAACTATGGAAGAGCTTGAAGAATTTTACGTGGATATTGAAGCAGTACTAAAAAGCTGTAAAAAACAAGAAGCCACATACATCATAGGGGATTTCAATGCCAAAGTGGGAAATGCAATTACAAAAGAGATAACGGGACCATTTGGATTGGGAGTCAGAAACGACAGAGGGGATGTCTTAGTACAGTTTTGCCAACAAAATGACTTGACTATTATGAACACATACTTCAAGTTACCACCGAGAAGGCTATATACATGGAAATCTCCAGCCGATGCACCGGGAACAACAATCCGAAATCAGATTGATTTTATAATTGCTAATAAGCGTTTTAGAAATAGCGTATTATCTGTAAAGACTATGCCAAGTGCTGATGCGAATACAGACCACAACCTGCTACAAGCAAAGATACGCATAAGAGTAAAGAAAATCCAAAAAACTAAGAAAATAGGATTAGATCTACAAATTCTACAGAACCATGAAATACGGGAAAAAATAAAAAAGCAGGTGAATGATCAAATACGAAATATGAGAGACACTGGAAATATTGAAGAAGACTGGAGACAAATAAAATCTGCAATTAATACGATAACAAAAGAGCAACTTACAAGGAAACAAAACAGAAAACACAAGAACTGGATGACCAACGAAATATTAGACTTAATGGAATATAGAAGAAAGTGGAAAAATAACCCGCTTAAATATAAAGAAATTAACAAAAGCATCAGAAAAAAGATCATACAAGCAAAAGAAGAATGGTTGAATGAACAGTGTAAAGAGATTGAGCAATTACATAGCAAACATGATGAATTTAACATACATAGGAAGATTAGAGAAACGACGCATACATATAAAAAAAGACATATAACTTTTCTAAGGAAGGAGAACGGAGATATCATAACGGATACTGATAAAAAGGTAAAAACATGGGAGCAGTATGTGAAAACGCTGTTTGATGATCAAGAAGAAAGGATGCCACAGGAAGACGGGGATACGTTGCCAATCTTGGAATCTGAGGTGGAGATGGCAATCAAGCAAGCTAAAGTACGGAAGGCGGTAGGACCTGATGAGGTACCAATAGAGATATTAAAAATGTTGGGTCCTATGGAAATCAAGAAAGTTACTGGCTTTTTCAATGTAATCTATAAAAATGGGAAAATACCGGAAGATTGGCTAGAATCAAGGTTCATTACCATACCAAAAACAACAAATGCATATAGATGTGATGAATATAGATTAATTAGTCTAATGAGCCACGTTCTGAAAATATTTCTGCGGGTAATTCATCGACGCATAATTAAAATATGCGAAGAAAACATGAAATGGAACCAGTTCGGTTTCCGTAACGGAATGGGTACAAGAGAAGCGTTATTTTGTATGAAAACATTAATCCAAAGACAACTGGAGTTCGGAAAATCAGTATACATTTGTTTTATAGACTATTACAAAGCTTTCGACAAGGTACGGCACACGGAATTAATAAAAGCATTAAAAGATATAGGTATTTGCCAGTCGGATATTAAGATTATACAAACGCTTTATGAAAAACAACATGCAAGAATATTAATAGATGAGCAACTAACAGATCAAATACCAATAAAACGAGGGGTTAGGCAAGGATGCGTATTGTCGCCGGTACTATTTAATCTGTATTCTGAGGCAATTTTTGCTCAAGCATTAGATGAACGTAGTGAAGGGATAAAAATTGCAGGCGAAAGAATTTCAGTGATTCGCTTTGCTGACGATACTGCACTACTGGCGGAAAATGTAACAGACCTACAAAGGCTACTAGACATAGTTGCAGTAGAAAGCAAGAAGAAAGGAGTCAGTATAAATACTAAAAAAACAAAATTCATGGTAGTTGCAAGACAGCCTAATCTAAATGAAAAATTATTTTTAGACAGCGAAGAAATTGAACGAACGGAAAAATATAAATATTTAGGTAGCTGGATAACACAAAGTAATGATTCTGATATGGAAATACGTACTCGTATAGAGATGGCCAGAAACACATTTATGAAATTAAAAAACACCCTTTGCGATAGGAAATTAAGCCTAAGGATCAAGAACAAGATATTGCAATGTTACGTATGGTCAGTGCTACTGTATGGAAGCGAGACATGGACCATAAAGGAAAATATGAGGAAGCGCATATCATCATTTGAAATGTGGTGCTACAGAAGAATGTGGAAAATACCGTGGACAAAAAAGTTAAAAAATGAAAAAGTACTGGAACTAATGGGAACTGACCGAATATTAATGACAATAGTAAAAAGAAGGAAGATAAAATTTTTTGGACACTTCATGAGAGGCGAAAAATACAAATTACTACAGACAATAATAATGGGCATGATAGAAGGAAGAAGAAATCCGGGAAGAAGAAAGACCGCTTGGATAGATAATATTAAAAAATGGACCGGAATTAAGAAAACAGAAGATCTAGTCAGAATAGCAAAAGATCGAAATCAATTCCAGCAGATAATCCAATCCATACATGATGATTAAGCAATACCCGAATCGGGTGGCACGAGAAGAAGAAGACATCATTTTATCTATTCATCTGTCATTCCGTGAAGAACGTCATATTAATCATTTACACACATGCTCACTTGAATTCTTAAACCTCCTTCAGGGAGGTGATCCTCCATTCTTATAATGTTTTAAAAGTCTCTTTGCGGTTTATTACATGACAAATTTTCCAAATTCTTTCACCTTAAAAACGCTCGCCTCCGCGGTTACCTTAGACTCTAGTCATATGTTATCCCAGCTATCCTTTCTGAATCTGACATCCATCCGTTTGTTCATCTACAGTTTTTTGACCTAGCTTAATGTTTCACCACCAACAATTTTCCATTTTTTCTCAAAATATCATTTCCTCTTTTTTTTTTTATCCTTCGTCACTCGCGCTTTTCCCCTAATAAAACTCCGATTCTATCTCAAATTTCTGCTGGTCTTCCAAATTTTTCCTTCTTTGTTTTTTATCATCACCAGTTCCCATATTTTTCATGCAGCTACTCAAAATTATTAGGGCTACCGAACACTCAGTTTATTCACTTTGCGCCATCACACCTCAAGTACCTTGTCCCTCGTATGGTTAAAATAAATTTAATAATACCATTAGCTTTCTATTTTTCAACCGCTCCTTAATTTTAACCGATGGATCTAATAGTACTAACGGAGTATAGACGCCTCGTAACCTTAGTTTCAGATTAGTCATTCACATTTATTTTAGTTTCCTTCCTTATATTCCATATTTTAATCTATTGCTATCTTCGAAATTATCATTTTTGTTTCCTCCTCTAATGGTTTTATCGAATTCCTCATTGTTTCAGATTCTCAAATTGTTCTCCTGCCGTTATTTCTTCTTTATCTTTCACTTTCTTCTGATATTTCGTGTTCCATTTCTTTTCCATAGCCTTATCAACATCTACCCACAAATTAACTTCTGTTAGGTTCCCAGATACGTTGACGTAAAGCGAAACAAAGAGGTCGACTCTTGCTAGATCTGCAGTCTATAATGGACGTCCTGTAATCAAGATTCCACTTAAAAATATTCTTCTCCTAACTAAAAATACACCAGTGCCACGATACCCTATTTGATAATTGCTTTTCTCTAATCATGATTCTTCTTACCTTCTTTTTAACCTTGCTTCTGTTTCTCAGCCTTGATTCTATAAATTTCCTCGTCCGTATCGATTATTCATAAATACCAAAATATGTCGCCTTCGTTTCTCCCACACTTTTCTTCCTTCTTTAAATTGTTTTTTCTTAGCTACGTCATCATTTTGTTCAGTGTGCTCTGAAATGTTTCAAAAATTTCGCAGTGATTATTATTAATACTTTTCAGACATAACTATGATTAAAAAAATCCACCTCCCTACATTATGCTATTTGTATTTCTTCTTTACCTGTCATTTTGGTTGTTCCTACTCCGGAAATTTTCATCACTGCCATTTCCAATAAAATAAAATTATAGTCTTTATCCCATTTTATCTGTCTCCGTTATGTTGCCAGACCAATACTCACTGTTAGAAAAACGGTTAAAGATTTACTCGCATCCGTAACGTCCATTTTATTATTTCGTTAGTTAAGTCATAAATACTCTTAAAATCTAAAATCATAGTAGCTAAAACTGAACCTTACGCGACTATGAGCGAATCTTTATTTCAAGGCTGAGTTTATTAATCTCCATTTAAACGTAACAGTCGCGCACCAGTACTTTGTTCAGTTTTGATTTTGTTTAAACGGCACCGTCATTTTCTGAAAATTCCATTCCAAGATTTGCTCGAACCGGGTCTTCGATAAGCCGAGAATTTTTAGTATGCAATTAATTAGATTTTCAAGAAAATATCCCCAGCTTTCTGTAATATTCACTAATTTTAACTTAGATAGTCCAACAGTTGTTGCATTCGTACGTTTGTTTCTCATCTAGCAGTGTGCTTGCGATTCAAGGACCGATGAGATCTAATTTTCATCAGTTCCTATGATCGTCTTTCGAAATCATTTTTGAGCCCTTCAGAAGTTCAGACTTGTTTAGTACGGACGATATGTCTGTCATTTTCATATTGTATTGTAAATGTAGCCATTTTTTAAAGCATCAATTTCTATGACCGATTTTTTCTCATTCATATTACTTCAGTATTTGTAATGCCGAACTTCCTCGTTCCATATAGTATTTGAAATCGTGCATAAAAAAAACTACTAAAATTTTTCCAGCTGTTCAACTTGTTTCATATACAAAGAGAATCACACAGTTTTGAAGGTCATCGGTTCTGCACTAACATCACAAGTATAGTTTCGAATTGAATTTCCTTATCGACTTATTTTGAGCTAATCGTAGACGGTGAATGCCGTTTATTTAATTAAATTCTTTTCCACGGATTTTTATTTAACTCGCCTCTTTCACGATGAAACTGCAAACCGAAATATATTATTTTGGTCTTTTAAGTCGTTATAAAAGTTTCATTTAATACGTTTTAGACAGCTTGTAACCTCTTTTGATGTGCGCTACGATAGTAGCATAATCGACCGAGCCCCACAATAATTCGATCGACATGTCGACGTTAAAATTTTAGCCTAAGATCTTTTCAAAATTAAACACTATTCGGTATAGTAATTCTCTTCTTAAAGCTGTTCATCTTCAAAGACAAACATGTGAATATCCACAACAGTAGGAGGCCAGGGTCTGCAATATTCCCGTTTCAGCATTTATGTATATTGTTTTTATTATATACCCACTGTTTGTGGAGAGCTTGGTCAAATTCAAATTTCGAAAAAATGTTACAACTTACCTAGTCGAGAGAGTTTGTCAAGTCGATGGAGACAAAAAACGGAAGCCGAAAAATTTCCCATTACTGTACCATACAAATATCACATTATTACAACTACGATTATTATTTCCGAAAGTCTATTCGGTTAAAATGTTTTCAGTTATTGGCACTAACGATATAGTAAAACTCTAATCATATCCCTCTGTTAATAAGTTTTATAAACGTTTAATATAGTCTCGGAGAAGTCAGGCAGGGTACGTCTCTCAGTCGCAGATCACTACAACACTTTACTTAAATTTTTCGTTACGTTTGCTTTTGAAATTGTGGTAGGACTGCATGCCAAGTGTCTGTATTGTCTATTTTTTGTATTGTTCTTTGTTTTTACGTGGTTTTTTTTGGGTGTTTTTTATGGCTAAGGAACATTAGTCTAATTTGCCACGAACTACTCTATAATTAAACACCTACTTTAAAAATAATCAAAAGAGAAGCGGGGGAAAAAAAGAAAAAGGGAAAAAGAAAAACTAAACCCTATTTAGAATATCAAAAACAAAAATTAAAATTGAAAACAAAATAAATTCTGAATAATTCAAATAATAATCCCCTGTACTTTTAAGAAGATATATGGCAACCGACGCACGGTTCCCATAGCACAGTAAGTAACCAATGTCATAAGGTGGAAAAATGCCTGCCTACATAAATCGGTGGTACGTGTATTTTCTCTGCGCTCCGCATTTTCCACAATTAAATAAAAGATGATTAAAGTCATCGAGACTGTTTACAGAAATACAGCAATCATCGGCATTGTTATTCTCTTCAAAATTTTGCGTTGTTTAAATTATCAACAACTCAAAATAGTATTCTTCACATCTATTGAGAATTTCGTACTTTTTTTCTTTTTATGCGGTTCAGATAATTCTTTTAGGAACGAAACAGTCTTCTATTTTGTCTTCCTTAACCACCAATTGTTTCTGAACTTCTGGTTTGTTCGTTGCAATTCTGTTTTAATTTCTTTCATTTCGGCTTTATTGTAGTAATTTGTTACTTGTTCTAACAGTATAGTTTCCTGCGCCTAAACTTAGCAGCGGAAAACCGCTGTCATTAATATTTCCAGTACTGTGTTTGCCATTACTCCCTGACCGGACGCTTGCGTTATTGCTACAGCGAGAATTTGAAAGTGCCAACTAGCGCGATTTTTTCTACTACAGACATATTGCGAATAATGTCCATAATTCATTATAAAACTTTTTTTTAGTGTTGTCGCAAGCTGTTGAAGTTAAGGCGTACGTAACCGTTGTATTTCTACCATGACTGAGTGGAATGCTTAATTTCAAAATAAGCGTTCTCGTTTAAGTTTAAGGAAAAACACTGGGAATGTTTTTGACCCCAGCCCAATGTTATTTCTCCTCTCTCAGAAAAACGTGTATTCTGACAACTGGCATCTCCGTTTCGAACGTGTTTTACCAAGAGCTGCATTATCAACACGACATTTAACTCGTGAAACAATATAATTCTTGCGCGAAGGTATCCTAAAGGTTTTCACCAAGGAATATTCTCTTATATTCCATGCGACAAAGTTAAAGATTGCGCTGGGTTTGTATTTTCTGTTACTAATTCAATTGCAAGGCCAAGATAACAGTAGTATTCTGAGCGGATATTTCAGGCGGACTTTGTTTAAGATAACTTTTTCTAGGCACCCTTTATCTCGGTGTCTTCACGACGTTTTCCGAAGCTGTCGTATGTTGCCGAGCAGATCATCAGCTAAAAACTTCAAAAGGTAATTAAATCTAACCTAGTTTTAGCGGCGTTTCATTAACGGAAAGAACTGAGTTTGCATGCACGCCCGTAAAAGTACAAGCGTATTCAAACTGACGGTCGGTTGGCACTGACAATCTAGGTACAACCAAGAAAATGAACAAATGCGTGAATTCGGTTTAGTTTCATTTTCGATTTACTAAAATTTAATGTTAATTTATTAAATTATTACTACACAAGTAGTGTTACGGACACACCTGACCTTTTCTCGCATCTGATCTACGCAGTTGTGTCGCTTCTCAGCTACCGCATAAAGGCTACGATCAAGTCAAGTGATGCACCTTTCGGTACCATGATCGTTCGTTGAGCCAAAAGTTAGGGGCCTCCATAATCCACTACTTACTTCATTCAGTGTCTGTTACAATCAATCGAGAAGTTTAGAATGAGGCTCGCGCATGCATTATTATATTTTATACGGAATCTGTCTCGCAGTATACGTGTGATTCATGGTTGCCATTAGACTGCTTGGAATTACGTAAAGAAATGACTGCATCGAATAAGCTGTTATCCTGTTACGGGTCATAAGGAAAAAATTATCAACTTGCGTTAATATTGTTGAAATTTTTTTTTTTTTTTTTTTTTTTTTTGAGCATGTCAGCTAAGGACGTTTACTAAACCAAAGGTATAACAGCATTAATGATTATATAGAGAAAATATTCGAAATGAAGCTTATGAATGAAGCTAATAAAGGAATAACCGAGGATGAAGGAAAAGAAAGGATGCTGTGAGCGCTGTAAGGCGTAGGATAAGATGCGAAAGACCGGAATACAGTATCGTGCGTTTTAAAGAAATGAAAGGGCGTTCAAGTAAATTCGCGTCACAAATGAAGTTTTCTTCCGAAGGATCAAACAGGCAAAGAGTAGACTGAGTGATGAAGAAACTGAAGAGCGAAGCGGGAAGCAGGCTGTCATTTAACTGAAGTCTAATTATAGCTGAGATAGTTGACATTTCACATAAGTGTCGCCCTATAGTAAAGATTTCCGAGTTCTGGAAATGGTGGAAATTACCAAATCCGCCGGAAAAGTAAATATGAATGAAAATAAGAAATTTAATAAATACTTTCAAAGTCAATCATTTATTTTCAAAAGCGACAAAACATATTTTTCCGAAGTTTCCTCCGGGTGACGCAGCACCTATCATGAACGAAATTTAGATTTTACAATCGGCATCGGACACGGTGACTATTTATTTATACATTCCTATTATGATAACGGCTAGTATACAAGGAGTGATTTCACAGCGTCATAGTGACTTCTCTCAAAACTAGTCGCAACGTGTTTAGTTTATCATTATTGCAAGGATATAGTCTATTTGAGTATACATTGATTTCCACGATGGCAGGATGCGTGTTTTTATCACTGCACACTCTGCGAGAATATTAAACGATTATTTCGTTTTTAATAATTGTTACTGGCTGCCACAATTATAACTCGGCGGAACATCGGTATTATTATTTTTTTTTTTGTTTTTGGATTTGTCTACTGTAAGCATCAACCTAGCGCGAAAGAGAAATTTTTCTATATTTTCAATGTGCAGCGACGGAATTCGAACCAGCGGCTACCCAATACCTAAATAACTACTTTAGCTACATTAACATCGTTACTTAGTAGTCCAATCGTTCTAACAAGCCCCCCCCCCAGCTATTGCGGCAACGGCGGAAGAAATTTAGTAAATATTTCTATTGGGAAGAATTTTTTTCACTTAAAACATATATTCGTCCAAAATTATTTTATGACATATTTCGAATCTTCATCTTTTCCAAGAACTGTTCCGTTATTAGTGAGAACCCGATTTTGCTTATTATATTCCATTATAGACAGCGCAAGCATTTTAATAGATATGTTTCGCCGTGATTCTGGAAAATCCTAATGTTCCAAAAGCATATAGTGTACTTAATTTTTGTGTCGAGCTAAGGAATCACTGACACTGAAAGCGCAAACAACCGAATGTATAAACTTATCGGAATTACGTAAATTAACATATTTTGCCGGAAAATTTTTGTAATGTTGCTTAAAATAAATCCGCGTTGTTTATTAATGTAGGCTGGCGGTTAAAGAGTTACCGTTGTTTACCTGTTTCGAAGATAACGTAACAATGTAGGAAACAAAATATTAAAAAAAAAAAAATAAAATAATAATCTTAATTCTAAAAACAAAAAAAAAAAAACATAATTCGCGGATTTCAGAAATTTAAGGAATACCATTTAATTTTATGCACATAAAAATATGAAAATTTATTAAAAAATCAGAAAACGCAATTTTTTCATCTTTTAGCATATAAAAATACGAGCTTCTACTCTACATATTAACGTGTAACGCGAAATCATTTAATATATAGGTACACTTATTATTACTCGTTAAGTATCGCGTTAATAATAACAATATATTTATTTAACTGTATGCGGCTCGTTCATGAATTGAGTGTGTAGTTACGTGTGACGATGGTTTTCGTTTTGATCTCATGAATTGGACTGGGAGACGAATGTATTTTTTACGGAGCACGTAAATGCTTTTCAATGTATTGTTTCTTAACGTGATTCAATGTTTCCTTTAAGTGAGTTTACTTTTTTTCACTTGAAATTTCAGATGATAAAGACATAGCGAAGACGTTATTAATAACAACGGTTAAAGTTACTTTTCCGCTGAGAAAACGGTAAACCATTAATTTTGAAGTTTTATTGTGCCTACCCCGTAGGTGCGCGGTATTATCTTTATTTTATCGAAGAACTTTTAAACTTTATTGCATCGTTCTTTTCTATTATTTACCATTTATTGCTCTTTGGGATTTTCTTTCCGCCGTTTCAATAAAAATCTCCATTGTTGCGCCATTTTGGTGAGATTTGTGTAATTGGAAGACAACGGTGCACTCTACAATTTTCCCTAAAAAAGGAAAAACGTAATAAACTACATAATCTAAATCAATTTAGCGTAAAGTATAACTTTTAGAAGCCCCATTATTTTCGATGTTCTTGAAATATGATGATAATTAAAATGGTTACATTATAAAAAAAAAAAAAAAAAAAAAAGTTTAAAAAACAAAAACATGACCAAAACTGGATAACTCAATAATAAATCAATGGAAAATATATACGTGTTTATGAAATAATAATAATACATTTAATTTTAATTTATAATAATAATCAATATTTATAATCGACCTTTTCGAAATCAATATATAATTTTTTATTTTGTTTTCATCTTTTTTTTTTTTTATAACCCCCTTTGGGCATGTCAACAAAGGATCTTCGCCCAGAAACGAAACGAGGGAGAAGAATCAGTTAAATGTAGATTCGGTCAGCTATTGATGAGATAAAAGGACTGAGGATAGGAACAACGGAGATCGACGGAAACGATAAGATATACGAGGCACAATAAGGAGTAGGGAGTTTGAGTGATAGCAGATTGGAGTACAAAGAAGTGCGTTCATTCAGGAGGGATGGACATTCAAAGAAGATATGGTCGGGATCGCAGATGGTTTCGTCGTCAGCATGGAGAGGATAATTAAGGGAAAGTGCGAGACGAAAACGAAAACATGAGGAAGGAAGGAGAGTACGATTGAAACGGATAATAGAGCAAATAACGGAACGGTGAAGGCGAAGGAAAATCGTAAAACCAAGGCCGCGTGGGAAGATTAGGTTGGATGGAAAAATTTAAGAGGAAGGTTGATTAGAAAAGGAAGAAACGTAAGAATCTGACCAAAATCTAACATGAAACTTTTTGCACAATTGGAGTAAATTAGAAACGGGAATTTTAGAGAGAAAAAAAACGGGAGGATACAGCAATCTAAGCCCAGCAATCTACCATTTCGTTACCCTCTATCCCCATATGACCGAGGACCTAGAGCATTTCAATGCGGATAGCGTGAAGTGAGAAGAGAGTGTGAATGAGTGATTACGGAGGATGAAAAAGCCAGAGGAGTGAGGGGGGAAATAAGAGGAAATAGCTTTAAGAGCACACATGGAGTCGGAGATAATTAAATATTTAGAAAAAGAACGATGTGAGGAAATATGGATTATGGAGCGTAAAATGGTCTCATTAACCCGGCCGTAAAGATAGTACAAAAAGAAGGGAGACGAAAAGATTCAGAGAAATTAATGCTCGGAATGATGAAAGGAGCTCCAACTCCACTAGGCCCCTTCGAACCATCCGTAAAAATAGCCATATGGGAAGGAAAACGGGATTCGATATAACTATGGAATTCCTGTATAACTGTTGTATTGGAAAAGGATTTGGAGGAAAGAGCTAAATGTAGAATACCTTGGGAGGATTGGAGAGATCTGCAAAATTGAAAGAAAAGTAAGGAAGATTGTTATAAGAAATTGTGCAGGATAAAAAGGAATTCAGCCGCAAAGCAATGTGGGCTAGAATAGGAATTTTCTTGGGAGTAAAACGCCAGTTTTGCAGAATACAAAGATATGAAGGAATAAGTTTAGAGGATGCTAATGGCAAGCGTTTACACAAGAAGTGATATCCTAAATAGGATCTGCGGATGAAAAGGGGAGGCGAGTTTGACTCAGCGAGAACTGCTGGTACTCGAGAAGATCTAAGAACACCAAGGCAAAGACGAATACAAGAATTTTGAATTATATCCAGCTTGGAAAGAAGTGATTTTGAGGCAGAGCCGAAGATAAAGGAACAGTAATCGAATTTGGAACGGATAATCGAATTTGGAACGGATAATCGAATTGTACGAGGAAATGAGGAGAAAAGGATCGCCTCCCCATTTTGTTAGGGAAAAAGCTTTCAGTAGGTTCAGTTTCATTTTAAAATTAACGTTAGTAATATATAGTATAATAAGCTATCAGCTTCGAGACGCATCGATGTTTAAAATTAAATATATTATTACACAAAAAAGTGTATATTTTCCATTGATTCATTCAGTAATGGAAATAATACGTTCGACAACTTTTTTTTTTTTTACATTAACTTAAAAGTAAACAAAAAAATTCTTCGCTTCAGCGAATGTTCCCGATATTTTACTAAAAATACATATCCGACCTTGGTCTAAAATGATCTGTCTGACTCACAGATACTAATGCAGAAAATCCGGTTTTAATCAACTACATAATTTTTTGCAAAATGAAACAAAATGTCTTGTAAACGTAATATAAAACGTGACAAAGCTAAACGTTACACGAAAACGTAAACGATTTTATAGCACGAATTTCTTATTATTTTTGGTTTAAAAGTTACACATAGTTATCAATATTACGTCAATGACTAGGTCTTTATTTTTATTTTTATTTTTTCCACTGTACCCCGTTAAAAACCCTAAACAGTGTTCATAACCTCAACCATATGTGTTTTTGCTATATATTACTAACCTAGGAATGTATTCTAATAACCGAGGGACTAATAACCCATAATCCAGTGAGGGACTAGGTTAATGATGGTAGTTGATTATACGGAGCAACAAGGTCATCATGGCTTCGGACACAGTTAAGTACGGCTCGTGAAAAAGCCTTGCCAATATCTATTTTGGAAGATTCAATAATGCGGTATTGGCTACAAGTTGGTTATCTTATTTTACGCTAAAGTTAACGAAAACATCCTGATACAAAATGTATCATGTTTTCGTATTGTATTTCAACACTTTTGTGTTATGTTTATAAAATATTCGATACATTTTAAAAATATTAAAATTACTTTTTTTTTTTTGTCGAGAATGACGCGAACGATTGAAATCTCGAATTTTCTGGAAGCATTGCTAAAGAATTTGCACTGGTTTGTTCGATGTGTTTTCGCTTAACGAGATATCTAAAAGATACGAAGTGTGAGCTTTAATGTTGAGAATGTTTACCAAAGGATGAAAAGTTTTAATTTATTCTAAAGTCCATTGTTCATACAGAATTATTCCATTTTTGGCACAGTTCATTTTTCACCGATTTAGGCGCAATTTGGCAAACTTCAATATCAATTACAGAACAACATTCCTTTTTCTTTCTTAACAAACGGCTATACCACAATCTCAAGCTCAATATTTACAGTAGATCTTAAAAACCGTTTAGCTACATTAACTGTTACCGCAGACAGCAGTGTGGGGCGCACCTTTTTCAGGAAAACCGTAACACATTAATAATAATTAAGGTATTATTAATTATTAATTTGATATTTTTATAAATTCCGATATCAACTTCGCGGAAACTTCATCCAAAAATACAGGATCAGAAAAAAATTTGAAACGTTGAATCTAGCTCTAAGGAGTCTTAAAATTTTCAGTCATTTATTATTTAAAAAACAAAACAAAAAAGGGTAGAAAATTTTTACGTCCGTCTGTCTATTTTGTTCCAATTTTCACCAGTAGATAAACTAATATATTCGTTTAAATCTTTATCTAGAAATCAATAATTTTTTTTTTAATTTTATTCAAAATGTATACAGTAAACGTTTTTATTACATTTTTTTTTTTTTTTTTTTTACTTTTCAACTGTAATTTACTCCTCTTTCATCCCACTGAATTACGCTAAAAAACTTGTAAATTACGCACTAAAACCTTCCTTAGGAATCAAGGTTCTCTCTCTCTCTCTCTCTCTCATGTTAATTGTTTTTATTATCGTTTTGGTATCTTTTTTACCTTCTTCGAATATATCAAGTATCTTCTCTCTTTGTTAATTAAACGGTTAAATTTGCCAAAAGCTCTATCGCCAACTGGTCCTTATATCCTTATTTCTTTGTGTAAGTCCATCATCAGTTCGAAATTTGATTACTGTTCTTTTCTTTATAGGCTGCGTCTTCAGGTTTCGTCTCCATAAATTAGATTCGGTTTCCCTAACTTCGCCGTTCTCCATTATTCCCCTTGCGTTTTGGCCTTTTCCTACTGCGTTCCACATGTTTTCGTTTTTCGTTGGTCTCTTCACTGCATTGCCCTTTTTATTCTAATAATGCAGTTGTTTGCGACGCCGATCACATGTCCTTTGTCTGTTTATTTCTTAGTTCGTTGAGAAATCGATTTTTCAACTTGTTATTGCATCTCTTACATTCCGTTTTTTCCTTCTCCGCGCGTTCTTCCCGCTCTTTGTTATTTTTTATAAACAGTATCCAATTAAAGTATAACGAACTATTTTTCCTTTTAATCGTTACCTCCTGTTTTCCAAATTAAATCAAAAAATCTTATTACGCGCTGAAGAAGATGCCAAACTGGTAGGAATGACGGCAGAGTTTTCTTGTATTTATGATGCGCCAGGCTAAAAATCAAATAATAAAAGGTAATTGTTAAATGAAATTTACCGAAGAGTCCTCCTTATTGCATTTTTCCCTTACCCGCTTCAAATAATAGTGTGTTGATAATAATATTCACGTTTATTAAAAGAAGTAACATCATTATTTAAAGTTTTTTTTTTGCTTTCTTGCTTTGTTTTTATTTTTGTTTTTGTTTTTTTTTTTTGTTTTTGATTTTATGGCTCGGCTTCAGTTAACTATCAAGGAGTTCTGATGTGGCTAATAACTGTCATCTGCAGAGGTCTTGCTACTACCCTGTTAATTACTCGGTTCGAAGCCTATATCCTTGATCTGCTGCTGCTGTCCGGTCGCACCCCAGTGCCTGCAGCACTTGGGGTGTGATGTGGTCAGTGTTAATTTTATATTCTTTCCTTCTTGACACTCGTGGGCTATGTCAATCATTGCGGCCATGTGTGTTCGAGTTGTATTGTGAGAGTTTAATTATCAATGTTAATTCCATATCCTTCTTGACACTCGTCGGCTATGTCATATCATGGCGGCCATGTGTGTTCGAATTGTATTGTGGACGTTTAATTATCAGTGTTAATTCCGTATCCTTCTTTTCGACATACGTGGGCTATGTTGCGTGATTGCGGCCATGTTTGCTCGAACTTTATTGCTACACACTATTCTGTTAGTCTAGGCTATTTTTAGAAGTTGTTGGTGGCCAGATGGTTTCTTGCCGGACCAAAAATCTTTCCTTACCTTTTGTTTGTGAGTAAAGGTCCTTGGTTAACGAGCCCCAAAAAAAAAAAAAAAAAAAAAAAAAAAAAGAATTCGTTGTGTTTTAATAATAATAATAATAATAATAATAATAACATCAACAAATATAACAAATAACTTAATTTATTTTATTTTATATTATTACTTGTATAATGCCATTTTTTTTTTCGTTCTATTTTCTTTTTTTAATTTTTAGTAAGTAAGGTTATTAATTAAGTGTTCAGAAATAAATAATAATTAAAAAAAAAGAAAATTAAATACAGCACAAGTATAATTATTGAAGATCCCATAAATGCAAAATTTCTAAATTCTACTAAATTATATAAAATATAAGTGATACAAAAACATATTATGATGTCGCAGTAAATTTTTACTTCATAAAAATACGACACATTTTTATGGAATCGGTAACGGCGACTTAATCAGTTAATAATACATGGCAAATTAGTCTACATGTGATCATTTTGCCAAACTGTGTCACTGTTGAAATATCTTACCAATAATTCTACCGCAGGAAATCCGCCAGTATTAGAGAAACCCGCACTACAGCCAAACGTCACAAGATTTCGAAGTATTCATAGTGCAGTTAGATTTAGTTCGTAGTAAGGTTTATTATAAATTCTTTAAAAATCCATCTTTAAGCAAACTGCGCAAGAAGCACGTTGCCCACTCCCCCTCATCCAGCTAATAGGCGTGTAAAATATGTGAAAAACTTGACTTAACGAATCAGATGAATATGTGAAAAACTTTTCGGGGAATTCGACGGTAGTTTAAAATAGCCTTTTATTCATCAGCACACGCGATTGGTCGAGAAGGTGACTTCGTCATATTTATACGTATATTACCGAAATGCCCTGTCACTGCTAAAAACATGAGTAAAACTTAAAATGAGATAGTTTGCGAGTAAAGAAAAAAAGCATATTAGCACCTCGAAATCGTTTTCCGATATTATTTACTACAAAATGAATATCTTCTTTTCCACTAGAAGCGACATCAATAGATATTAATTTGCATTTGTATCGATGATAAATTTTTGTACGGCTAATTTTTTTTCTGCAGTTATCTCTTTGAACAATTCTTCTTAATATTGTCTTTCATCTGATTGAGGACATGGATAATTTCGCCATCAATAATTAAACCCAGCCTGCACACAGTCTACACCCACGCAATCCCAAGTACTAATCTATCATCATCCTTAAGTAGCAAATTTCACTTGAAATTTTGGTCGGATATGTGCTCTTTCTTCTTTACCAATAATCATTACTCCTCAATTCAACCTAACATTCCCTCTAATTGTTGGTTCTCAGAGTTCCTCTCTCTTTCGCCTTCTATTATTTCCTCTAATCGTAACTTCTCCGACTACCTCTGACAATTTGCGACTCAGTGAGTGCCCTTTAGGCTATGCCTCTTCCTTCGCCCTCTTCCGATTTCATCATTCTTCGTATACGATTTCTTATCTGTTCCCGCTTTTACTTTTAAAAAATCCCTAGTATACTATTCTAAAGTAGGAAATTTCACTTTAAATTTTTGGTCGGATATGTACTCTTTCTTCTTTACCAATAATCATTATCCCTCAATTCGGCTGAACTTTCCCTCTAATTGTTGATTCTCAGAGTTCCTCTCTCTTTCACCTTCTATGTTATTGTGTCTCTATTATTATTCGTCTACGCTTTAATCACACTTTATTGTCCTCCTCTTCTAGCTATCGTCTCCCTTTGGTCTCTTCTCCTTATTTTTCATTCTAATGAAGTATTTATCTGTAATGCTAATCACATTTTCATTGAGTGTTCTGCTCTTTCTGCCGAATGTTCTTCTCTTCTTTCCTTCTGAAGTTAAGGCTTCCTGCTGGCTATTATATACTTCCTATGTATCCTGTCATTTCCCTCACAGTCTATTATCCCTGTCATTGGTTCCTCTATTTCAACTATTTCCAATCGATAAAAAATTTCTTTATCCGAATTTGTATTTTTTATCCGTGATAATGGAACCTTTCAATAATATTCTAATTTTTTGCGTGACTTCATTTAAAAATTAGTTCTCCAATTTACCGTGTCAAACTGATAATATTTTAAGTGTTTGCCATATTAGCAAAAGTTTTTCTAAAAGAGACCTCCCCTTTTTTTTAATGTTTATTTCAGTGACTACTGAGCATCTGTGTTTGCCGATAGTCCATCATTAAAATCAGTCTAAATTACGCGCGGGCAAACATAAAAACAACAAAAAAACTTACAACCTCCTTTTCTCGAAGTCGGTGAAATATACACGAGACGAAATCAGTTTGCCGAGAAATTTATCGAGAAGAAAGAACTGCAAAAAAAATGATGACTCTTGGTCAAGGGCTAGCGAAATGTTCGTATTTAAATGAAAATATCGAATCGGATCGAATCATCGTTTGGGCACGGCAGCGCAGATTTAAATTTAAACGTTATTTGCCGTCTATTTACTCTGACGAATTTCAAGCGGTAAAGTGGAACTTGAGCATCGCTTTTCGTTATCGTAATTATGTCGCAGGCTGCGATTTGCGTTTGTTCAGCGTCGGAAATTCGGCTCGCTTCGACTACAGCGTCTTTTCCGTTATTTAACTGATCCCTTCAAATCAGGGATATTAATAAATTCTTCTCGCTGTCGTCAGGCGTTAACAGGACTGTTCTTGACACTCATTCCCGCTCCCGATTCGTTCGTTCTGTTATATTTAATTTATTCCGGTTCTATTCCATCAGATCGATTTTCTCCCACGGATCTTTGGACGGAGGGTGTGATGGATAGCGACGAAATAACCGAATGGTCTCCGCTGATATTCAACTTCGAGTAGTACTCCGAATTCACGCACCCCCCCGTGCGACGGTAATTTGACTGTATAACACATATAATCCCTTTTGCGGCGGAATATTCCATTTTCCTCCACTGCCCTTCCGTTCCGATAGAATTAGTGCCATTTTCTCTTTTTGCATCATTTCACCGCGCGCTACATTCAGCGCGAGAGTTCAAGTCGTGTTCTGTATCAGATCCTATCTCTCATTAAACACCTAAGCTTGTCTTCTTCTTGGTATACGCATCTACCGAAAACGGGTTTTCGCCTATTGTAGTTTATCAACTAAACACAATCCACGGTTGTCTCGAAGAAATTCTTTTGCGACTTTGGAATAAATAACAGACTAGAGAACTTCCCCAGGATCTGTTTGCAACATTTTTCGTTTCTTTTCTTTTTTTGACATTTGCTTTCCTTTGCGATTTTTTCCCTTTTATTTCATAAATAACGGGAAAAACAAATATTTTTTATAATTTCATCGAATGTGAAAAACTTCTTTGATCTTATTTAAAACCCGTTTTGATCGTGCGTGCCAAATAGGCAGCGATGTGATCGCAAAAATTGTATTTTCTCCGATGATAGGTTCTTTTTATATCGAAAAAGCGAGACGGAACAACTTTTTTGAAATTCCATTTAATTATTTAAAAAAATTTTAAATCTTTCAACGAGACGTCAGGATGCCGCTGGGGTCATCGATTTAGTTGAAATTTTTTGCAGATCGATAGAAGACCGCGAATATATGAATCTCGTAAAATATTAGAATGTACCTTTTCGATTAACGCGAGAAATTGAAACATTTTTAGGAGCCTTTTTTATTTATTGAGAAGGTAAAATGTATCGGATTTATCGAGTTCGAATAAGTGATCGAGTCCGAGTTCGTAGTGGTAAATGTTTCGTCTAGTTCGGACCCCTCCCCTGAGCCCGTCACTGCTGTCTAACGAAACGACTACGTGGATCGACGATGAACCGCAGAGGCATGGAAGTTACTGAAGGTGACAATTACCTAGCACATTATCTGCGACCGATTCAGAAACCGTGCAAGAAACCGATAATGAACGGCAGACATAAAACCAACGCAATAAGAAATATGCAAAATGAACGAAAAAGAGAAACAGGATTTACGCGATTCCAACAAAGATAGTCTCCTTCCTTCTTCTCTAAATCGCTTTTCTTTGGCTGCATCCCATAATTATCCATTGGATCCTGAAGGTTCCCAGTATGTTTGTGATGCAAACCGCGTGCTCTTCGAGTGTTCTGGTTCATCTCTCGAACGTGAGTTACTTTATTATCATATATTAAAGCTTTGTCTTCCTGCTCCTTTCAACAACTCTTATGTGTTCTTTCTCTAGCCATTCTCTCAGTTGTTCCTGTTTTGATTCCATTGTCGACAAAACAGAAATATAATTTCTATTCTATTCCATGCATCTATTTCATTTTGCTGGACTAATGCTCTCTGGTAACAAACCCGAGGGGGGTAAAAAAAAAGAAAAAAGAACAGGTACTCGATAGTTTAGTTGAAGAGATGGTAGCAGATATTTTACACGCTAATAACAACATTGATAACAGAAAAGTATTAGCAGTCCTACAAAGAAGAAAATACCACCGATAAAAATTTATGCATGTAACTTTAGTAAAAGATATTAATACACAAAAATTAAAATTAAAATAAACAGAAATAAGTATTTCGTCTACACAAACTCGGTAGACGATTACGATAAACTCTACTTTTATACCTTGACAAGGAGAATATAGAGCGCTGTAACTGTACCCCAAAGAAAACCAACGAAACTGGTTTTAAAAGGCCTACCAGCTAGTCTAAGTATAGATGAAATAAAACAGAACATAAATAACTTGATAAAAATAGAAGATATAAAACAATTTAGTAAAAAAAGATCGAACAACAAATAATAGGAATATAAAAAACTACCTGTATATATTTAATACCTTTTCCAGCGAATAATTTAAAAGCACGAATATATTTAAAATAAAAGCCCCATCCGTTATTGCATGATCGGATGAGGAAAATATAATAATAAAAATAAAATTACACAATGTTATAAATGTCATACGGACATGTCCCATGCAATTGTTTCCAAGATCCTGAATGTCTTAGATGCGGAGATAAACACTCATATAAAAACTGTAAAAATACAAATATTAAGTGCATAAATTGCCTTGGCAATCACGCAGCAAATTATAAGGAATACCGTGTATTATCGAAGGAAAATAGAAATACTAATAACACCAACGTAAATGAAAGAAATTATATAAAGAAAAATATAACGGGAAATATTAAAAATAATGCTAATATAAATAACGAAAAAAGTGATAAAATAGACTACGCTATTATCACGTACAACATCATATGCGCGCTAGGTCAGTACACAGCAGACCCACACCGGACTGCACTTGTAGCGTGATAACAAGCGGCTACTATCAGTTCCGAATGTAGTCTTGCGCGTGTACACCTGCGTTGCATATTACAATTGCCTGGTACACAACCTATATCTGTACAGCTAAATGTACGAATAGGTTGCGCCAACGCGCTATGTAGCATACGGCACCTGAGATTGATTATCACTAAAAGTCAAAAAAACAAATCCGTTAACCACTCTATAAACTTATATCCTATATAATTTCAATATGTAAAGAAATAGGCTTAAGCAAAACTATTATAATCTTTATAGAGTACGGAACTATTAAATTCCGATTTATTTACTATAATCACTATAGTGCTCGAAACCATAATTGAAAATTATGACTAAATATGTATAACAGCACAAATGTATGTGCATGGAACGCAAATTCTCTAAGACACAAGCAGTTTGAACTGGAATTGTTTCTAAATAAAAAATACATCTAGCGGGTATTTCTGAAACAAAAACTGATCAGAGAATAAACATTAAAATCCTAAATTTTAAAATATTTCGATTGGATTCTCAAAATAATAGAGGCGGAATAGCTCTAGTTGTACAAAAAGATTTAACTCGAATACCAAACACAACGGAATTTCAGAAATTAGGCGTAGCAGTCAAAATAGATAAAGTACCACTTTATATTTCTGTAGTATATAGAAAGCTGAAAAATCTTTAAAATGAACTTAAGCAGCTACTAAACACACTAATTCACGAGTATTAATTATGGGAGATCTCAATGCGAAACACGCTACCTGAAATAATTTCAATTCTAATATGGCAGGAAAGGTTCTGCTAAACGTAGCTACAGCAAATAATTTACAATGCAATTGCACACTTACAACTCGCACCAGAACCAGTGATTTCCTCCTGGTTACTGCCCTCCAGTCTTTAAACATGATTAAGGGCCGAAAATACAACAATCCGCTAGTACTAAAGTTGTATCCTCTCTAATGGACAGTGTCACTGCTATCTGGGCACATCGGAGTGCCTGTCGACGGAGCAGCACGTTCTACCTTACTCTCGCCAATGTCAGAGGACGCGGAGCTACCGTCACACCATTACCAATACGCATTCTTGAAGGCGTGCGAAAACCAGCGGAAAACTGAATGGGCAGCTGCTACAACATTCTTAAAAAGCATCAAGCCCACAGTTGAATCATGGCGGCCACTGGAAGGAACATCCCAATACGACTTTAAGATCCTCAGCCGGCTGCGAATCGACCACATCTTTTATCTCCTATAAATACATATGTAATCAACAAAACGCCGCCTTTGTCTATGTGCTCCTTGCGCGGCCAGATAACCGTTAATAATGAATCAACGTGATTTTTAGCATCAGTTAGTTCTACAGTCTCTTCTTGGATTTCTTCGCAGTTGTCTTCCTCACTATCAGAACAATTTTGTTGCACATCCCTCACCAAACGTTCATTTACGACAGCCGCTATTTCTTCTTTTTCATCGCCATTTAACATACGTCTGCCACATTATTCACCAGCAGCATTTTGCAAAATATTTACGTACTACTCGACTTCTTCAATTTCGCTTACATAAAAATTAACACGGCAGCATTACAAAAAAAAAGCTTCCTTTTTTGTCAGTCCGAATTAGCGAGGTTTTACTGTATTTCAAAAATAATTAAAAATCCCCGGAAAATACCACTCCATCATCGATTTCTCTTAGCTAACTTACATACACTTCAACAGTTTTCTCGATATATATATATTAATTTCTTTAATTAAAAATAATAATAACGTAAGATTCCAGACGTGACGGTAATAGCGAAGGTCTGCAGCTAACTGGTTCGACTTCTATAATTCAACCGATCATGCAATTCGAGCCATTTCGGAAAATCGCAACGGTAGGCGATTTTGTAACTTGCTTTTGAGACACTTACATAAAACGATACAATAGCTGTTCGTAAACGTTTTACACACCTTCCAAATTTCAAGAAGAACTCGGTGTTAATTACAATGTTGTCCGCCCAACTCCAAAAGTACTACGCTACACTTCAACGTAAATATTCACAATGCTGAAACATCATGTAAATTAAAAGTCTTCCAACACAGCCGCATCTGAAAAAGTCCGCGAATTAACAACTGTTTGTGAAATTGAGCAATACGAAAATTAAGCAAATTAACATTTTCCCGAACACATTATTCCAATTACTTATTGAATCATTAGACATATTTACTTTTATGAAATAATTAAAATTAAACACCGGCCGATTTATCTAACAGCTTCATGATCACAGTGCAGTGATCATGGAGCTAATAAATGAACGCGCCCGTGTTTAATTTTGAAATTATGATGAAAAATAAATTTCAACACTTTTTTAACAATTATATATGTATATAATTTTTAAATCCCCGACGCGTATATATAATTGTTAAATTTTTGTCATAATTATATTATTAACAATGTGTATAAACAATAAATACAGTGATAATTTTGAAATACTTTATTATTTTATAAAAGGGTATAATATGTCTAATGATTAGACAAATGATGAAACTTAATTCGGGGCGATAATGCTCTTACATTCTTTGATTAAGATTAGAAGCTGAGCGAGTACATGTGTTTAATGTTGTTTCATTTTACGGGGAATTGTTATTTATTGTAGTACGCATAGCGCGGAGGAACATCAGTACTTCGAAAGCTGTAGGATCGAATTTATCCTCAAACAGTTAAGGCAACACATTTACAAGATTTGTACGGAATACGTGAATCCGCACAGTGGTCTAATGTTCGCGAGTAGAGGAAATATATACGAAGAAAACATATTCGTAAGCTTTTCTCGCTTCTCACCTGTCGTCGACACTAATTTCTATAATTTACTCGATGCCATGTTGCGCGTAATCTGCGGTTTACGAATGTGAAACATCTTCGTTTCTCGTACAACTGCGCACGAACAGCATCTCGATTGTGACTTCTCGCACTGCTCTGAATTTCAACTTTGTTTTTTTTTTTATTTTTTGGAGATTTCTAGAGCCTAATGGTTCAGCGACTTTTCCATCCGGTCCAGCTGAATTCGAAATTTCGCCATCTGGTGTTGCACCATTTTACTTTTATGCTGGCAGTTTAGTTTGCATATAAATGCGCGTATATTCGGATCGGAAAGCGCGTAGTGAGCCGAAATATTATTCTCGTTTAGAAAATCGGCCTCCATTAAGTCAACGAACTTTTTCACTCGGCTATCAGCTTTCCACCGGTGGAAAAGGAATCAACACAGTGTGTGTTCGGCGCAGCGCCTCCGACAGAAGTGTAAGGCGCATTCGACATTTATGGTGGAGCAAAATATTCGAGAAAACTCTTAACGAGCATTTGGCCACTACTACTGTCCAACTATAAGCAGCGATCAGCGAAATTCGCGTTATGAACATTTGTATATCACGCAACCGGTTTTGATAGGATTGCTTGTTGACGTTATCGATCAGCACGATACCGCGATGGCTTTGCATACATCGGACAATTACGGCGTTAGTCAACGTACGCTGTCGACATTTGTTTCGCCTATTCGGAAAATTTGCACTCTTCATATCTGGGGAACTTGACGGAAAAATCAGCTTTTAAACGAATTACTGCTACACTATGATTACCTTTTTTCCGATTTAAAAAAGTCCAAATACAACAACATACTACTACACCTATTCTGTCCGTGATTGCTTAGTCATTACTTTTTTAAACCGCTCTTTCTGATATTACAAATATCGAACTTCAACGTACTATACACAAACTGTGCACTCCTTCATACGATTGAATTAACAAAAAATTTAACATTTCCCGTTATTTTCTCTTAGTGATCTTCTAACCAGCACCGAATACCGGTTATGCAACGGATCATTTTTTATTTCTAAAAGCTTACGTGTCTCGGTAATTTGTTTTGCAATTATCGCTAATTTGTTCTCCGGCGCTATCCAAATACGTCAAATATTACTCTATATTTATAAATTAATTTCGTTATTTATTTATTTACTTATTTACAACGATGTACAAAAAAACAGCCTTTCGGTCAATTACAGTTTGCACTTGTAGTGCTAAACAACGGTGTACATAAAACAAAATTATTAATCTAGCAGTGACAAACTCACATAAACCCACACTGGCAGATTAAAACAAACTTATAGCGTGGTAAGTATTATAATAGTATATCCCTCAAAACTTGCAATCACATCTACATTCAAACTCAGTCACATAAACCTACTCAAACCTATATATATACAAGCACTTGTACTTCAGTTCCCCGAAAAATTTAGCAAACAAGTGGTTAAAAAAATTTGAAAGGACAAGAGTATTAAATGTACTCTGAAAGATCAGTGAATATGTAAACGGAGCGGTAGAGTTGTAGTTTTTAGTTTGCTGTGCCCAGCAGTCGACTAAGATAATTTAAGTTACGGTAAGACACCAACTGAACTTATCTTAAATTTCGTTGTAATCACTCTTGAATGCTTCCACGGAAGAACATAAAAACTGCGATTTCTGTATATGAAACAACACACTTTTCCGACAATTCAATGATAGAACTTTAATAATGATTCTTTTCAATAAACACGGAGAAATGAATCTCATCTCTCAGTGAACTAAATGTGGGTGAATACATCCTGTTTGTTAAAATGGTACAATAAAATAAACTTTAATAACAAACAATATAGATCAATAAATTAGATAAATACCTATTTAGAAACGTTTTCGGGCATAACCCATCATCAGCTAACACTAACTTAAAGGAAACTTAAAACATACTGAAGTCCTATGTTTTAAGTTTCCTTTAAGTTAGTGTTAGCTGATGATGGGTTATGCCCGAAAACGTTTCTAAATAGGTATTTATCTAATTTATTGATCTATATTGTTTGTTATTAAAGTTTATTTTATTGTCTCAGTGAACTATTTCATATAAGAAGCCGAGCAACACGTCTGTGACTCACCAGAGTCTTAAAGTTAAAAATGTATCTAATAAGTTTGTGTAAATTACTTGGAAAATAGTTTAAAAATTAAACACTTTAAAAGCTGCACCGAACTGCTTCTGTTTTTCCGATCATTATTTTAGAATGGGAATTTCAAATAATAGCTACAAACTCTAAACACGAGTGCGCTAAACTGTTATATAATGCGACATTGACGTGTGTATCTTCAACAACATAGTTTTTACAATTTCTGAATGAAAAACCCAACATCCTTCTTGCCTTCCTAATCGTATGTAACAAATAAGAGAGAATTGAAAGTGAGTTTGTAATTGTACTTTTATTTTAAAATTATTTCAGCGTTTCCGTTAATTTAGAGGTCGCGATATAATTTCCGAAATTTAAGTAATTCTTTAACAATAAAAGCCGCTAGTAAGTTCGAAAATAAATCGATACTCATTTCAGTTAAATAATTCGATTTCATTTTTTTCAAATACTACTGATATTAAAAATAAGCGATTACTAATAAAAAACACAAAATGCGGTGAAATGAATACATAGATAATTAATCTGAAATACGTTTCATCGAGCAATCCTGGGCAAGCACTGCTGAAACATTTCAGATAGCCATAGCGTAAAGTGAAATGTCTTACACGTGTAGAACTTATGCACGCCACTATTCTAAGGTTAAAATATTATTCTGCGTATCTAGCGAATGAAAGTATTCAATGTACGCTTTATTTTATGGAAGAAAAAACATAAAACGAAAACTATACGATAAATACAGCCAACACACTATATTGATTTCGAAATTTCAGGATTAGAGTCCGTTCAACGAAAATGTGCCGACGGAAAAAGTCGATATAAATCGGTATTTATTATCCTCTTACGGTGGTGGCCCCGTAAGTGGATTATAAATATCGATTTATATCGACTTTTTCCATCGGCACATTTTCTTTTTTTTTTTTTTTTTTTTTTTAAATGGGTTCGTCAACATGGACATTGGCCCAAGAACAGCGGAACAGAGAGAAAAGAGAAACTCAGATCCTTACACGATCATCTAGAGCTAGAATAACCGAAGGAGAAGGAAGAGAGAGAATGAATGAAGCACAGTATGGAGCGGGAATACCGGTTTGTAAGAGGAAGGAATAAAAAGAAGCTTGTTCAGTTGATAATTACGAACAACCGAAAACATTATACGTTCGGGATCAGAAATACATTGATCGCCGGTAGGGTGCAATGGACAATGTTGAACGGACTACTATAGCCATATAATCTCTGCGACACACATATCAGTTAGGATAGTGAAATTATTTTCATTATCAAATCGATATATAAAAAGTCGCCGAATTTTTCGATTTAAAAATTAAACAAAGTCCCCCCCCCCTTTTTTTTGTCTTACATGTTTGTTTTTGTTTTTTTAATGGGCTTGGTGTAAACACTGACCCAACTACATGAACTTAGATCACCTACTCAGATTCTGAGGCGATCGGAGATAGAGTATAAAGGAAAGAAGGAGAGAAATGTATTATTACAACGCTGTGGTTTATTTAGTTTTTTCGATTTAATTAGAGCTGAAGCGAGCGTATAATTTTGTCACCAAGAATATTACAACAAGTTACTGAAGTTAAAAAATTACCAACTACGAAAAAAGGACGTACAAATCCAGAAATTATGGAGAAAAAAACTTGTTATAGACGATCAAGAGGAATTAATGGCAAAATAGATGGAGAAAACGAAGTAATAAAATGAATGGCGAAGGAAATATCAAAAGAAAAAATATTTGAAGTCATGAAAAAACAAAGCAAAAATCGGGGTTGATAACGAAGGATCTTTAATAGAATTGATAACGAAGACAGTCGTAATTATAATAATAATAAACCTCCTGTTTTTTTCTGTTTTTTTTTTTTAGTTTCTCTCTTTTTTTCTTTTTTTGGTTTCTGTCATTCTCCACATTTATTATACCGCTTAGATTGCCATAAACATTAGCCGTGAAATTTAGGTTGCCGATGAAAGTGTGGGGTTGTATTATTAGCTAGAACAAAATACTGACCGTGATTTATAAACAATTTTTAAGAATATCGCGATAAATATTTTTATTTAAGGTGTTGCAATATTTCACGAATAAACCCGACTAC
The DNA here is from genome assembly GCA_039619475.1 of Icerya purchasi. Lineage (NCBI taxonomy): Eukaryota > Metazoa > Arthropoda > Insecta > Hemiptera > Monophlebidae > Icerya > Icerya purchasi. The sequence goes on along the minus strand of CM077115.1, from coordinate 221,342,064 downwards.
GTTTGGAACCCGTAAAAATTCTTTGCGAGACTCGCAGACTACTTGAAAAATTAAAAAATATATGCAATTATAACTATGAATTACTGCAATTTCCTTCCCGTAATTTTGTCTAATATCTTGTCATCACAACCACAATTGAAAATTTGTAAAATCTTTAGAAAAAGTTAGTAACAATAACAGCGTTTTGGTGTTTTGGTGTTTTGGTGTGTTCTACTAAAGAATCTCAAGTTCATTAAATTATTTATCGATAATTTTCGCTTTAAAAAAATTTCGACATTAAGTACTTCGTGCAATGTATATAATTCTCTTTTCAATTTTAAATTAATCATTTGTAAGTGTTAAATAGCGGTTGTTTTTTACATAATGCTCGTTTTCCACTCACACATATCTAGTAGTTAATCGGCAGTATCTATGAGACACGTGTATTTATCCCATTCTTTTACGGCTTTTCAGAATCGGGCCCAGTGACCGACAAATATCCTAAATTCGGTTATCTCAATCTCAAGTGCCGTACGCTACATAGCGCGTTGGCGCAACCTATTCGTACATTTTTAGCTGTACCGATATAGGCTGTGTTCCAGGCAATTATTATATGCAACGCAGGTGTATAAACGCAAGACTACATTCGGAACTGATATGGTGATTGTTTGATTTATCGATATACAAGTGCAGTCCGTCCGGTGTGGGTCTGCTGTGTACTGACCTAGCGCGCATATGATGTTGTACGTGGTGGTTTGCCATTGCCTTCCACGTGATTATTAATAGAGTATTTATTTTATTTAATTCTTGTAATAAGTTCGTCGTCGCTCGGGATCGAACCCGTGACCGCCATATCGGAAGTCAAGCGCTCTAGCAACTAGGCTATCGCGAAATTCGGTTGTAGAACGAAAAAATAAATTATTCGACAGGAAGCAGATATGAAAACCTACAAATTAGAATTCGCCTTTATTGAAATAACGGATGTGTAAATAAAGCGGACTAAAATATAATAAAAAAAACAAAATACTACCGAAAATATACAGGTAAACAACCGATAAGCAATCAATCACGATCAGGATGATAATCGGATTTGAAAAGTTACAGATGTCACGATAGCTTTTTTAAATGGATAGTTTCTATTTGAACGTGTCTTTTCCTCTATTTAAAACGCTTCGTGTACTCGTGACTCTGCTAATGTATTATTATTAACTTGACTAATTTGTACATTTTTTGTTTTAATGCTTTCATCGGTTGAAATTTTGCGAATCGGCTATGTAATGGAAATCATACAAATATCACAATAATTTCGTTTTTCTTCCACCGGAAGTAATGCGAAAGGACCAATTAAAAAATCATTATAATTCTTAAGTAACTTTGTAATGTTTTTTTTTTTTGTAACATTCGTTTTTGGTAACGTTTTCTATGTAACGCTATCATCTGGCATGTAAAAGTCGCTGTCTAAACAATGTGTACCTGTAAATAGTGTTTAGTTCAGCTGTTTTCGTAAAAAAGTAATTTACTAATTAAAAAAAAACAAAAAAAAAACAGGTAAGGATGACGTAGCAATGGGGAAACAACTCATAAGTATTACAGATGAACACTGTTTCCATTGGAAGACATCCTTGGACTCCCCCAGGTGATAATTCTTCTAAAACATTTCGAGAAGAATAAATTTCAATTACATCATTTAAAAAATATGTACTAGATTCTATTGAAAACTTTGCATGTTTCATAACAGTTTTTCACAGTATCTTTAATATTACTCTAAGAGCAACAGTGATGTTATTAATACATGTGTATAACGAAAATAATGAGACACCACTTATACACAGTACGACCACCGTAAGTTTTGTTAGTGAAATTGAAACGTTTGCCAAAAAGATAATCTGAGCGCAAAGAACAAACACCGCCTACGCATATCTTTTTTCTAGAATACGCGAATCCTGGAAATCATAGTTCAGTATGTTTGTGGTCGAAGTAGATTACAATCGAATGTGGAGCCTTAGGCAGATTGTAGAAACTATTTTGTCGTCCGGGATTAGCGAACGTTATTATGTGCTTATAGAAAGTTATTTCGGGGTCTAAAAAAAAATACCGGGGCTATTCAACGACTGTACGAACGGAAATTAGAGCGCATGCTGTTCATGCCTTCGTTCAAAATTCTTTGAGAAAGCAAAAAAATTCTTTGCCCTAAGATGAAAATTTTTTTCAAGCTACAAAGAAGGATTTAGGTCTCGCCATTTATGGAAAGGACGCACGTCATTTATTAACTGATCAATTTAAAGAGGGTGCTGCTGGTATATAGAAATAAAAAGTCATCGAAAAATATATTTTATTCAATTATCATGATCGAAACAGCCTTTCAACGAAAGAATCATCGTGTATGTATATGCATTTCGTTCGACTGAAAAGCCGAGTTCGATGCGTTCAATGTAGAGATATCTTCCGGTATCTGTTACGGGTTTGGCGTAGCGTTTTTTGAATTGACGCGGCGCTGGTGCTAAAACATCGTCTGCTACACTTATTAACTGACGTCGGAGGAAAAAAATCAAACAATTAAATTGAAAATTATGAGAACTTAACGCGATCATAAAATTCACCGTCCTTGGTGATTTACCGCGACATATCGCGGAAAAAAAAATTATTTTTACAACGATATGTACATATTTAGTTTTCAAATTATCGATTGTGAAAAATCGAGAATCCATTAAACTATTTTTGAATTTAAATTTAATTAGCAAATGTTTATAATATCGAAAATTAGGAAAAAATAATAAAACAATGTATTGTCTGATGATTTTTCCGCTGCGAGAGGTATTAACACCTGTCGGAGGGGTTTACTGAAGTTAAGTGTTAATTTTGAATGTGCCTGGTTCTTTATTGCGTGCTGGCCGATACATTTGCGCTACTTTTATACGATTCCTCTGCGTGTGCAATGTTTTTTTTTGTTTTTTTGTTTTTTTCTTTTTTTTACCGCGGGCTTAAAAAATAAATAGAGAAACGGGAAGATCGCTAGCATTAAATTGTTTTATCGATACCGAAGATGCGAATCATATGTGTGATTATCACGAGAATGCATCGATGTGATTATAATAAATAAAAATGTTACGTGTATTTTTATTAACGAAGAATTTGGCTTTTTGGAACTTGTAAAAACTGTTTATATGCAAAAACTGATAATTTCCAGAAACTTCGAGAAACTTTAGAAAAAGATTATTTAAATATAAATGAAATGTTACATAATGACGTTTCGTCTGTACAACGTATAGAAGAAAAAAAAACCAAATAATAAATAAAGGGGTTAATAGAAATATCGTCAAGGCTTGGAATTATGTGTAACACACATTATTGCGTATACAAATGTGGTGTGGCTATACGATATGCCGGAATATGTAGGAGCGTGAAGATCCAGTTGCAGCGATCGCGAGATTGCATGCGGCGTAAAATTGCTGGCGCTTTCGTAAATGTGGCACAGCTATGTTAGAAACCGTTGTGCCTGCAGGCTCCGAAAAATAATAAAAAGAAATACGTATATTACATGTACCATCGGTAAAAAGGGTAGAAGGATATAGATTACATTTTAAAAGTACGTTTCGATTAATTTTGAAATTTGCATACTTACTTCGGAAAAAACGAAAAAAAAAAAAAGTATTGTTACGTACAATCTGTAAATTGGCCGGAGAGGGGTGCAGAGCTAATTTTTAGTGAGGGGCAAATGGTGTACTTGGATTAATTTTGAAAACTTACACTACGTACGACAGGTAAAAAGGGTGTATGGAGGATAGTTGGTTTATTTTGAATACTTATGCTGGGGAAATTCGGAATTGTATCGGAAAATGATGTTCCATCGGTGAAAGGTTAGTTTACGAGTTAACAAAGAATTTATGTGTATGTATGTGTAAGCATATGAGTAACATGTACATGTGAGACGGGTTTTACAGAATAGAAAGTATGCCCCAGCATCGGATGAGATGGCGGCATATGTGAACGGTAGGCTTTTCACGGCAGTTAATAAATGAAAAATAAATGAAAAATAAATGAAAAGTAAATAAAAAGTAAATAAAAAAAAAGTTTCGAAAGACCGGAAATTACGGTTGAGAGGAAAGAGGTAATTTCTTTTTAGAAATGTTAAAATACGCGCGAATTGAACTATCGGAACTTTGAAAATCGTGTATTGTGGAGGGGAAAATAAGCTAAGTTAGTTTCAAGACCTGCTAATAAATTTTTTTCAGAGTACATATCCAATGCTTGTATCACCAATTAGGTACTTTGCTGCGGGTTTCAAACTGAGGCGAATTTCGCCCACCGGGAAAAAACATTTGGCCTAGATTTTGAAAACTGATTACTTTTTAAGCTCTCACGCCAGAAATCAGGTTAGTTTCGAATCTCTGCGTACACTTTTAGGGTGAAACACTAGCGCCCCTATATCCCCCTGGTGGCGGAAATTAGAATTACGCGAAAAATATGCGGAAAATAGACTACTCTCTAACGGCCAGACGACGAAAGAATGATGGGGGAGAGGAAAATGAAAAACGTTATTTTTCTCCGCCTATTGTTTAAATTTTCTTCGTCATTATTATCGAGCAGAAATTTGTAAAACTTTTTCAAACACGGAACTGAAATTCGATTAAGCCAAATTTTTGGGCACGAGACTAAATCGTTTTTTTTTTGTTTTTTTTGTTTTTTTTTTTTGTTTTTCTTTTTTTGTTTTTGTCAACCAATCATCTTGCTTGCTTCGTTCCGTTCCGTTTACAAATGTCAATCACCTCGCAAAAACGGTTTGTTGTGTGGCTCGCCAGTCCTTCTTGCTTACCTTTCTGTCTACACTATGACTCTTTTCATTCCACCGTTTTTATTCCCCCCCCCCCGGTTTTACAAATTTACGGCTAAAAAAAATCTCGCTTTCTTCTCTAATTTCTCGCTGTCGTGCACGGTGCGAAAAGAAAGAAAACAATAACGAGACGAAGAACAAGAGAAAGGTTAAAAAACATAACTAGGTTCCACTGGAATTTTGCGGTGGCTGAATAATTCCAAACACAGTCGATTATTATTGATCAATTTTTCTGTTTGGATTTTTTCGTTTCAGATTGTGGAAACAACTGGTGATGAAAATGAAAGTACTGTCCGCGGTCTGTTGAGAAATACACTGATCAACGCCCAAGATATCGGTAAGTATGCTCTGTTCTATTTATCCGCCCAAAACGAGTAAATTCCATTCGGTCTAGAGCAGCGGTCGGCAGGCCCACCGTTTCTGCTGAATGATATTCTATCGTTATATCTCCGATAATAATTTACACTGTTCGAAACGCGGATAACATTAAATAAATTTTACCGTTTTCCATGCTGTAAAAACGGTTGATATATTAATACTTACGATAATGTTTTGCGGATCTTGATGTCTACGTTTCAAAATCCATTTGACTGTATCAGACTTCAACCGGAAGTGATTCATTTGCAAAATGACGATATGTTAAAAATGATTCCTATCGAAAAGGATCTAACTCGATTTTATAAATATCTTTCGGAAGAGAAATATGCTCAATCAGAATCCTATGCACGGCAATTTTGGGAATGCTTACCAATATGAAAAGACACTTTAAAAGATGAAGTATGTAAAATGAAATTTAATCGTAGTATACTAATTTCGAACTTCAGTATGATGAAATATTACCTCAGAAAAAACAATTACATTCTTCACATTAGAAATTTTAATCTATTTTATAATAACAGATTTTTTTTACCCTTCATATTCGCTGTCTCATTAACACTCTTTTCTCACTTCATGCTATCCACACATTGATATGCTCGGGGGCCCCCAGTCATATGCGGATAGAGGGTAACGAAATGACAGATTCCTTGGCTCAGTTACTTTCACTAAAATTCCCGCTTCTAATTTGCTCCCACTGTGTAAAAAGTTTCATGCTAGATTTTCGTCGAGATTTTTAAGTCTCATCCTTTTCCAATTAAGCTTCCTTTTATTTTCCCATCCAACCTAATCTTCCTACCTTGGTTTTACAATTTTCCTTCGCTTCGCCGTTCCGTTATTTGCTCTATTATCCGTTTCAATCGTACTCTTCTTCCTTCCTCACGTTTTCGTTTTCGTCTCGCACTTACCCCCTTCATTATCCTCTCCATCCTGACGACGAAACCATCTGCGATCCTGATCATATCGTCTTTGAATGTTCATCCCTCGTGAACTTATACTCCGATCATCACTTAAGCCCCCTAATCCTTATTGCACTTTTCGTATATCCTATCGTTTCCGTCGATCTCCGTTGTTCCGATTCTCAGTTTTTTTATTCTATCAATATCTGACCGAATATACATTTAATTGATGGGGGAGGGGGATAAAAAAAGTAACACTCTTCTTAATACAAAAATGTTAATCTTTCATTCGTTCTTTTTATGCAAGTGTCAGTGAATATATATATACATATACATACACATATATATATATATATATATATATATATATATATATATATATATATTATGCAATACTTCGTGATAAAAAAATTAACGCTTTTTTTTGCTCTATGAGGAAATTACCCATATATATCTTCGTTTGCTACTTGTCCCTCTGAGCCTAAAATTTTCACTATCCGGCCCTTTCAAAAAAAAAAAAAAAGAAAATGTTTGCCGACCCCTGCTCTAGACGATGGAACACGTATTACTTTTTATTGATCCGAAACTATGCGAATAAATAATTAAAATAAAACGCTGTTACACACTGGTCTGGCAGTGTTCAAGTTGAGCGCATTGTGCTAACGCGCGAGGAGTTGTTGGAATCCTATTAAACAGAGGAATTCTTCGAAATGCTAAAAATGAATTCCAAATTGCAGGGAGATTGTAATTTTTCCAACTACTTCAATTTGAATACATCCGAAATTGCAATAATTGTCTATAAAGAAAAAAGACTCACTATAGCAGACTAGGGTGCAAACGACGGCGAACAATATTTAAACGGTTTCGCTATTGAATACGTCGAAAAATTACAAAGTCGAATAACGAAATTCCACTTTATAAACTCAGAGACGCTGGTAATAATACGCGGGATGAATGAAAAAGCGTCTTCAATACCGCAGGGCGAAAATTTTAGATGTCCCGACTTTATTGGGTTTCACGCGGCAATCGAGTTCCCTGCCAAGTTTTACAAATACGGTCAGCTGGTTTACGAATAATACACGTAGTTTGCTGAGAACCATTCAAAGTTCTGCGCAACCGTGCTGTAGCCAGACAATCGCTGGCAGCAACATCATCGACCGTAAACAATCGTTACACGCTACAATTACGGCAAATCTGACGAAATTAAATATTCATATCTGAGCGTAATGTGCAACAATTATACTTTGTTTTCCCTGCTGCTGAATTTTCTCGATATGCTTATTCTTTAACTTAATTTTTATTTATTTATTTATTTTATTTTATATATATATATATATATATATATTTTTGCGACCTTTGTCAACGAATTAGCCCGACTAGGAGAACGTAAAAATGAATGTTCAAATTCTTAGACGTTTGAAAGAGTGAACAGAGGTAGGAGAGAAATGAAAGAAAGCGAAAAGTACCGGAAGGAATGGAAAAACCGAGTTTTGAGTAGAGCAAATGAGGGCATTAGATAGAGCGAGCATTCGAACAAAATAAAATCGACGATACTAGCGAAGACCGTGATTAAAACGAGGAAAAAATATAGCCGAAATTGCGAAATATCTTCGGGAAAGTCCAGAAACCATGGGCCAGGTGAAAGAAGTAGTTGAGCAGAGGGATAAAAGAAGTCCCGAAATCGGAGAATGAAGAAGAATAGGAGTCGAGCTTTTAGAAAATGAGCGTGCGAAAACAAAAAGAACAATTTTTTCCCGAGAATTATCCTACTAAAGCTAATAAGAACATGAAATTTAGCGCGGATATAACTTTTTTTCTTTTTCCCCGTGAACGTTCCTTTTTGTTTCTTTCTTCGAGAAATATCGCGAACATTCCGCATAAAAAATAACGCTTCTTCCGTTCTTACAAGGCAAACTTTTAATCTTAAAAATTTCGAATATCTATAAATAATAAAACGTTAAAGGAAAAAATATTACACTCGGGTAGATTCGAAACGTTTAAATTTGAACAAAAACAACTGAAGTCGGCGGGGCAATTTAAATATGCCATGATGGAGGAGCAGTGTTCATACATTACCTGCGCAACCATCAAACGCTACGATATCCAAAATACAAGCCACTGAACACTCCGTAGCTGTTAATTCGCTAACAAAGCCTCCAATGCTTAGCTGCTGCCCAGCAGTATAATGTGTTAGAACGTGTGTCTCTGAATACAGTGTACTGACCGCGCAGGTAAATTACGACCAATAAGGCATATCGTGCGTAGCAAATTACTCGGCGGAAGCTCTACTGCCTAGATTCTAATAATGCGGGGGCAACCAAATTAACATAGCTCCATAAACGAACCGCAAAAGACTATAAAAATGACTGTACTCAAAGGAAAATGTTTGGGTAGAGAAAAGATACTAGCTATGAAAACTCGGCAAAAGTGGGTGCATCCATAAATCGTACGAGCATCGCACGATACAAGCAAATAGATTTAAAAATAATAAGAAAACTCGCGTTTCAGTTCAGCCTATGGCCATTTATATTGTAAAAACCAGATATGTTTCTTTTCCTCTTCATCATCAGCTGTTCTTATTAAAATTCGAATTATTTAAATAAACTAAATTTCCATTTAATATATTGATACAAGTAATTTTTTCGTTATCGTCGTCAGTTTTGAAGCCAGACGTTTGTGTTCGCGAATCGGTATACCACTGCCGGATACTGCAACGAGTAGATTAAATCTGATCTATTAGAATAAGTAGGCAAGCGAGTAAATTCGGAAAAACGTAATTTGATATTTATAGTATGCTCGAAGTTGAAATTAGACTGATTTTCAATTGACACGTAATAAATGACCATATCCTAATAATACTTTAAATAATACTCGACGCTATTCGCAAATATAATGTACGCGCATGCTGCAAAGTCTACTACAACTACTGAGATAAATCAGCCGCAGTCTGTTTCTGTGAAGTCGATGAACATGAAGTTTATCTAGCCGCACGACCTTCGAATCAGAGTCATACGGAATTACGTATTGCGTTAAAAACAAACCGAAATATCTATACTTACCGGCAAGTACTGCTTATCACAAACTCTCTAACACTGCCAAATTTATCGTTGCAAACATGTAGGATGGAAAAGGAAAAGTTTTTAAATTTTATTACTATTAAAGAAAAAACATAAAATCCAAACAACTAAGCAGAATTTTAAAACAAAAATTCCGCACATTACAAACAAACCATATTTATATTTATTTTAATACATCGGTTTACAATTTATAAACTTTAGAACCAAACCACGGTGAATTGTACAAAATAAGGGGTTGTCCGATGGCTACCGCTTTTTCTCTTTCAGAGATAGAAATGTTTACGATTCTTCTTTGTCTTAAGGCATACACTTGCAAACCAGTTTCCCCCGAAATGCATTTCTTATTTCAGACTCGCTTCTATTTATCAAAGCCATCCAGGATCCAGACAGGGTTGCAACTCCTTACCGACCAAAATAAAAAAGACGTGATACACCGACTTTCACTATCTAATCTATACGTCGCACTCTTATGGATTTCTGATTACATTATGACTCCAGGCAACGAGACTTGGCCGCTAGGGCAACTTTATCGAGCCCGATTCCATTCAATGCTGTACTACCTCGATTGAAACCATCAGTCTTCCAAATGAACTTTTCGAAAAAATGGAGTTAAGCAGGCCCGCCGTAAGCGTGCGTGCAAAGCGTGCGCCGCACGCGGGCGGCATGCCTAGAGGGTGGAAAATTGACCGATCGAAATACACGATAAAAATATATTTTATTTAATGATAAAAAAAACATTCAAAGTTGAAAATTATAAAAAACTACTTAAGATCAACAATGCACCAGCAAAGACTAAGTAATTTAGCTATAGTTTCGATTGAACATGAAATTTTAGACAGCTTGGATACGAAAAAATTGATAGCAGATTTTGCAAATATAAAGACAAGAAGAGTTCAATTTATGTAGAATATTCTTTATATAGGATATATTTTGTATTATTTTATTGTGTAAAAATGGTGTAAATGTAAGACAAAATCACTAACTACTTATTATAAATATAAATCTATAGTTTTTCTTTGTAAAGTATTTCTATTCATTTTTGCATGCTCTTAAAAGGCGACATTAAATAGCCTTTCTGCATCCTTATTCAAAACGGCTCGAATTTGATTTGATACTCGGATTCGGAGAAATACTCGAACAAATCGAACGTTATCGAACCTGTTCCGGAACGTTCCACTGATTCGCCGATTCCAAGCTCAGCGTAGAGTTGCACATATAGGGCGGCAAATTTGGTATTGCACGCGGGCGTACAAACAGCTAGCGACGGGCCTGCAGTTAATTGAGGTCGGATTGAACGACCTGACTTACATCCATAAAGTCTAGTTCCGAATCTCAAGTAGAAAATTCTCAGTTCTATTTAGATTGCGGTTAGGACGCGCAGCATTGTCTTATAATCAGGTCTTTGAGGGAGCTCCTCCTCCATTAACTGTAGATCATCTGTTTAAACGGTAACATCATACTCTTCTCAGTGCTTCAAACTATACCGCACTCCACCGTCCGTTGTCAAACCGTTTAGACTGTGTTCGGACGATTTTGAACTTTAGAGCATCCAATAGATTGTATCGCCTACTGTAATGACACCCAGATTTATAGTATAATTTTTTTAAAAAAGGGAAAAAAAGAAAATAAATTTTTATTTTTTTTTCCCTCAGAAAATAATAAAAGAAAGAAAACAAATTCGGATGTTTGCTTTTTTATTGTTCAGTTTTATTTATTTATTTATTTATTTTTTTGTCTGTTCAAAGTTAACATTTCTCGTGGCGTATATGTTTCGATTTCAAAAATTATTATTTCTTTTTTTACGTTTCCTTTTGGCGAGAATTATTTCTCAATGAACTACGTAGCATGTTTTGCGACGATAAGCCAAAAATGTGTTGTCTTTCTGGTCAAACATAATAATTAACTATATTCTTTATTTCTGATAAATTGAATATTTGCCTTTTTTCCCCCCTAAAATATAATATTCGAATGCATGTTGCAACTTCTGTTATTGAAAACTAAATGTACATTTTATACCGGCATAGCGGAAACCATGCTGTTTTTATACTTTACTATTACATAAAGTCAAAAAGATGTATAAACGAGCACACAAAGAAAATTGTTTTAATATAATAATAATAATACATAGTTATAATCAAATCAAATCATTTATTACTATTGTTACGGTTACAAAAATCCACAAATGCGCTTCTTAGCGCGAATAGTGGAACCAAAATATAAGTAAATAAATGAACAAATAAAATATAAATGAAATCTTCTATAACAATACAATCAAAAAATATCAAATAAGTAAATAATGATAAGTAAATATATGAATCATAGTAAGATAAAACACGATAAATCTAGAAGTGTACTGTACAAACGTATATTTTTTTAAAAAGTAGAACCTTTTTGTGCCCCCTCCTTTTCCGCCTCTAGAAAAGTCTTCCTTCTGCGAGGCCTTCTTCTTAGCCCTACTTATTTAATGTACATCTATCTGAAATTGGATTTCTCTGTTTAAAATGCAAATCTCTATTCTTCGCGAATGTTATTCTTGTTCATTCTTCTTTCCATAGTGTCTTAGTTGCCAATGATGAACTGAACAGCGTTCCTTAAGAACTCTAGAGGTAGCTCTTTCCAGCATTCATCTGTCCATCTCTGCTTTTAAATCAATAGTCTTCTCCATTCGGCCTTACAACCCGTGCTCGGTTCAGACAAAAATCAAAAAAAGCCATCCTATTTCCCAAGTCCCTCATACGCACCCCGAATTAGATTACTATAGTTTCTTATATGACAACTCTTCCAAACTCGTTCTTTTCGGACTAGCTTGCCTTCAAAACATTTGCCTTCAGCTTTGTCCGGAAGCTTTAAAATCATCTCCTACCCTAGCTATTTTCTTTTATCCATTGTATTCTGGAGGTTCCTATTATGTTTGCGACACAGTTCACGTGTTTTTCGAGTGCTCTTGTTTATCCCGTAAGCTTGATGATTTACTTCATTCTCGCAACCTTTAAAACTCGATCTTCCTGCTCCTTACCATATGCCCTCCCCCCTATTGTTCTTTCTGTGCCTATTTTCTCGGTTGTTCCTGTTCTAGAAGTGTTCCTTGGATATCCGATAAAATAAGAATATATAGCCCCTATCCTGTTTCGTCTCTTCCACTTTACTAGGCGAGTGCTCTCTGTTAGCAAAACCAAAGGTAAAAAAATACTTACAACTTATAGTGTTTAAAGTCTTATCGATTGCTGTTTTTGTTACATCGAATTTGTTAAAACACGTAATTAATCATTTTAATCACGATTACCAGATTTGTAGTTTCGAGCGATTACTGTATTTTATTCTTATCAATTAACGGAACTAAATCCCGATTGTTCAAAAGTAAGTTAGCAAATGAAGTCAAAACTTTCTTGCTTTTTTTTGAACTATAAGTGCAAAATACTTTTCTCTTCAAAATGTAATTTAAAATAACGGTTTATTCGCAAATATACTTTTTTCACATCATCGTGATTAGCTTGATTTCTCAATTTTAATCAAAAAAATTACGCCACCAGTATAACTTTATTTATATAAATGTGTTAAAATTTTACATTATTCCGAGTATTTTTTTTTATATACATTTAATTATTAAAAACCGCATTCGGAAAATTGAAATATAATATCGCTATGCAAAAGTCAACGAGACACCATTAGATACGCCAGAAATCGAAGAATATAGATGTACGCAACAACCTCTTGAAGCGAGAGATATGACTCCAACGACCGAATAAAGTACGCAGGAAAGCGGTCGGACAAAAACCGAATTAAAAGTTAATTAGAAAGTTTTATGTAATATTATTCAAAAAAAAAAAAAAACAACAAAATTTTACCTTTAAATTCAATTTGATAAACTAGTATAACTATTTTTCACTAGAACGATTTTATATTTTCACAGACGGAAGAATACTTGGAAAAAAAATTAATTATACCGAGTAAAGACTGTTTGTTACATAAATTTTACAAGTTACGAGGTTTGTTTAAAATTAATTCGGCAAGTTCTTACTGTGGTTAGCACGAAAAATAATTCGTAAAAATAATATAATTCACGCTTGTGTTTGTTTAAAACTTCAGAGTTTAAAAGTATACAAATTAAAAATGAACTAGCTTTAGGTTTTTTTTTAACCCGATTTAAACTAATCAAATCTGAATAATTTAAGGTTTTTTTTAACGTACTACACAATTGTTTAACTACCAGTGCCAAACAATTCACGAATCATCACGTATGAAGCGCATGACGAAAGTTACTGTTGACTAGGAAAAAAAGATCATTTTTTATTTAAGGAAGAATGAGCGTGTTTAATTTATTCGGTTTAAGGTTAAGGCTTTGTAAATAATTAACGATACAGTTTAATTAATAATATAAAAAAGACGTCTCTATTTCTACTTACCGTAATATATAAAGTATTCATTTTATGAAATTCGATTTTAAAAATATTAATATCTAAGTTAGAACGTGGCAGCGAATTAAAATATTGAAATTTTTTTTTCAACGATGAATTATTTTAGCCAATGAAAACTACATTTACAAGAAAGTTCAGATAATTTTTTCAAGGATGAATTATTTTAGCCAATAAAAACTACATTTACAAGAAAGTTCAGATAATTTTTTCAAGGATGAATTATTTTAGCTAACAAATTAGTACTCGGTTTTCTTTCCATTTCATCAATAAAAAAACATTAATCGCTACCGGCTTTCTGACAGCACTAGAAGCTACATCAACCTCTAAAAGAAAAATTACGAGATATCCGCTCAAATTCTTTCCAGTCGTATAAAAATACGGGAAAAAGAATTTCTGGTGACGCTTCCCGGCCGCGCCAAAGTTTCAAGCAATGAAAGCGCCGATATGATAACACAATCAATTATATATGTATGTTCCACTGGATAGACATTCACTTCTCCTTTCGTCCCTATCGTCATTCTTCAGAGTTGAGAGAAGGCTTCTACTAATAAACTATCCTTTTCCATATAAAGTCATCGATCATATCCTAATGGCCGTCAGTGAATGTATCTCGCAGAGACTTCATTGTGATTAGCCGTCTTCGAACGGGTTATATCACACTTACCCGTAACTATTTTCTTAATAGGTCGCTTCTATGTATATATATATATACTACCTTTTCTGCCTAAATCTCTCTCTTGCAATACTGCACCACACTTACACCCGCACGGGGGGCGTTTCTGTTAAACAAAACATTCCCCTAAATATTCTGTCAAATTCTCAAATGACAAAAAAAATTCTTTTAAATTATTCAACAATTAACGAAATTAATTAATTAATATAACCGAAAACCCCGCCGCCACGTACCACAATAGCCACAGTAGTTAAATAGCACATAAGTAATAATGTAAAAAAGAAAAATATATACACATATATATATGTGTATATATATATACATTCGTAATATATTTATTAGAAACCTTTATGACATTCCTTGATTTTTTAACGATACTATAAGTCAGTTTGTTAAAGGATCCATGAAAAAATAGAAATTTGACTGTACCAAATTTTGATTTGAACGACATAACCACCGACATTTAATTTCTAGTTGATTGACTTTTACTATATTTTTTTTTTCTGTTTTTTATTACATATTTCGCCAAAACTTTTGTTGAAATTTAACTAAACTTTTAAGCTAATCAAGTTCTAACTATTAAATGTTTCAACTGAGCCTCTTGATGTTCCATTTAAAGTAATCTTTATGAGATTAATTTTACAGATCGTATGACTTTTTAGATTGAATAGTGTTTGAATAAATATTTTGTAGATGTAATTCTCTGGTATCATTTGTTGTTAAAATGTCACGTTATAACGTTGAAAAGTTATTGCACATGTGATATTGACATTGTGTCAATATTTTTTGTTTAACTACAACTTTTGCAAAACATTGTATATTTTCCTGACAAAAATTTAACATCCTCTTCAGCTAGATACTCTGTAGCGACAGCGTAGGCTCGTCAGAATTTGTTCTATGGATCAAATTCCATCTTTTCTTGAACGACTCTAAAGGAACGTATAAAACGGGAAAACGTAATTATTCAGTGACGACAAAACATAAAAATGAGACCGAGGGAAACTTAAAAAATTTTCAGTATACAATATTCATTTGCAATTATTTTTCGGCTAGCATAAAACAGCGATGGTTTGTTTTTTATATTTTTTAGCCACTCGCTGTATAAAACGTACAATCATTATCTCTACGCATGATGTCTAAAAATAAACTAGTCAAAGAAAAGAGGAATCTCTAGCCCTAACTAAACCGAATAATAACGGATAGTATTGTTGTACAAAAGATCGCAACACTTCAGGTCTATAAAAAATACGTGTTTACATCAAATGCTTTTCCTTAAACAAACTTCAATTTGTTTTACTATAAGACCAAGACTATGTATTTAACTTTATAGTTTTATAATTATGTTTCTCAGTAATCTTATTTATTTATTTATATTTTTACGTGTACATTGATTATGCATTATTTTTTGTTGTTGTTTTTTCTTGTAAATTATTTATAGTAGCTCTTGATTAATTTTCTTTATCAAAATTTAAATATATCTACTTTCTCTTAAATAAATTAATTTTTTTTACTTCTTGAAATTCAAAAAAAGAGAAAGTGGTTTTTAATTTGTTTTTGTTTGTGTAATAGCGCACAAGCATATTCCATATTGTATGTCGAATTAATTCTATTTCAACATTGCGATGAATCCTGATTTTTTCCTTGACGCCTCTCTGAGAAAGAAAAATGTTGAAATGAAATTAATTCATCATGCAATCGCACACATATTACTATACAAAAGAAAACAAGATGACGAGCCACTTTTTTTTTAAATTTTAAAAATTACAAAATATAAATTTATTTAAGAAAACATTGATATCTAAATTCCCCAAAATAAACTTCGTTCCATCATAGGGGACACTAACTTATGGCAATCGTCGTTCTGGCCAAGCAGAAAGGAGGAAGTAGCACTGTGTCGACTGCGTATTGTCCACAAACGGATTACTCACCAATTCCTCCTGAACAAATCCTTACCACCTATCTGTGAAACCTGTTCATCAGTTCTGTCCGTTCAACACATTCTATTAGACATTAAACCGCAGCAAATATAATCACACTTGTTGCACTACGTTTTTCCTTCCGTCTACCTTGAAAGAACTCCCTAAGAGTAACAATGAAATAAATATAAATAAATTATTCGCTTATCTGCACTCCACTAACCTCCTATCCGAACTATAGAATCCTAACTTTCCGTGCCTCTGGCCTCTATTGCAGTTCATGGCACGTAAATGAAGAAGAAAAAGATATCTAAATTTCGATAAAGAAAATTAACAAATCTCTCGTAAATAATATATCATTTTAAATTAATCACTGAATGAAAATAAATAACCAAAAGAAATTTAATACATTGAAATTTGAAATATTACACTAAGAACAATAAAAAAAAAAGGTCAGAAAAGAAACAGAAAAATAAGACGTCAAAAATCAAAGTAGGAATTTCAATATGTAGACAAATTACAAATAGCTGTGTAACTCCCAAAGCTAACTGTGTGTATCGTCCTAATAGTATTTCGCTATATGTTGCAGCACTACTGGGTCGCACAGTAGAACAAATGTTAAAACTTGTAGTATTCTATTAGAATGTAGAGTGCTCTATATTGCCACCTGGTGGAAATAGAGTGATTGATCACGTTACAGCTTAAACAACATCGTGACGTATGACAGATTGATTCTATGTACAGAATGATATTGCCTGGATCGAATAAATTATGCAATGTACAATATGATTGTTGCTCTAGCAAAGTAGAGAAGCACTCGATTAGTTAAACACTTAATCTGATTGATTATTAATGCTGTTCTTGTTTTTGCATGTGTACCCTCTTAACGTCCCAGAAGTACTCACAGCACCCGGTGGGTGGACACAACAGAAAAGCAAACACAACTATTCTCAGTGTAGCGTCTTATATACATTAAGTATTTTTCTTTGCATGCCCAAATAACGAATTATCATATGTCTATTGACATCTAAAAACTGTTTCTTTAGCCAAACTAATGCCTGCTACTAAAAATATTGACGGATTCTTTTCTTTTTCAATGCCACTTGCTTAGAACTACTGAAAGATTAATCACTAATATATACCCCCCCACACACATATATATAATATATATATATATACATTATTGGGATGTGAAAGGAAGGGATTAGTGGGGAATAAGGTGAAAAAATTCTATATAACTCATTCCGATTCGAGGTATTTGGAGTAATTTTTTTCAAGCTTCCAGAAACAGGAATATGTGAAATTGTAGGGTTGGCTCGAAATTGTAGGCTTGGCTCATTAGATACAGATTTTACAGTACTTGCTTTTGTAGTAGGTGTAAAAAGCAGAAAAAGATATAAAAAGGAAGCGGGAAAAGCACGTTTGAGATGCGTTTAATAATAGGGAGAGATGTGAACGCGCAAAAATTACAGCGAATAGGAAATGCAAGAGGAAAAGGTAAATGAAGTAGTTTATTTGCGGCGTATTAAAAAACTTGAAACAAAAGAAAACGAGAAAAAAAAAATACGAGCGGCATGTGAAGGAAATCTTATTTGTAATCTGTAACGGGAATTGAAAGCAACTTAAAGAAAATAATACGGCAGAGCTGCTGTTAAGAAGTTGGCGCGCGGGAAAGGAAAAGCGCTAGTAGTGGTGGGGGGGGGGGAAATCAGGCCGCCTAACAAGCGGAAAAACATTCGGTGAAAAATGTTGGTTTTCGAGCGATTTCATCCAATTATGTTAACCGTAGAACGCGATTTGGTTCGGAACAGCCGGATTTCAATTAAAAGCACAAACAGCTGCTACTATTACATCGAAAGATGGGAAAATTATCGAAGTGATCTCTCGTCGTCTTATTGTTCTTACGTCTCGATGAAAATTTGTTTAACAACAATAACCGTTTTCAGAACAACACGGTATTTATACTTTAAATTTGTTGTTGACGAACCGTTTTGAAATTTTTCAAAGGACCTTTTCATCACTGAAAATTGCAATTTACTTATAGTTCACGGTAATAGACGACGGTGCGGAAATTGTAATCTCCAGTTTTAATCTTTCCCTTAGGCATAGACAAAAGACTTTTGTTCGAATCCTCTATTTTGATTCCTTCTCCTGTTTTGTTTTTTTTTTTTAATTTTTGCTGCAATTATACGGCAAAACTTTTAGGATACCATTTTTACAATCATCGTTATTATCGTTATTGGCGCTCTTTACATTTATGCTCGTATCATTTTCGCGGTACCGAAAAAAAAAATGACAATATTGCAAAAAAAGGCAACTTTGACAGATTGTAAATAAACTTTATCGCCGTGTACTGTTTATCGATTTCATTGTTTTTAGAAGAAAAAAAACTTTCAAATCTCATGGAACAGTATATTTCTTCAGCGGCATATTCGACGTGAATATTTATTCAGCGATTTTCGGTCGCGTAAGAAAATATTTACAGCGCAGAACAAATATTTCACGCATTGTAAACGGGGCATAGATAGTAGTGTGGACGACGAAATAGAAAAGTGCCGAAAAAACTTCTTAAACGAAGTTATTTTTTCTCGAAAATCCAACATGGGTGCTAGAATACAAAAATTCTTCGTGTGTCGAAATATTATATATCTTACTTCGAATAACGTTTCTTGAATTGAACCAAATGGAACAGATAACTAATCTACATGTACATAAAAAACCGCGCCTCTTTGTAGGCTCGACTTAATCTGGAAAAATACCATTCCGATTTTAATGCAACTTTCGATGTTAAATTGGATTATTTCTGGAGCAAAGGTTAATTTTCCATGAGACTGCGATGATACGATGGCACGTATGTCGGGAGAAGAAAAAAAAAGAAGGAATTACGGTATAAATAAAGTTATTAATTCTCGTAGGGCATTTTCAAAGTAATTAGTAATATTATTTCGTTGATAATTTAAATTCATCGAGCTGTGTGGGGTTTATTTACGAATAATATTTTGATAATTGTTCGTTCCCCTAATTTATTCGTCATCTCGCTAATTTAATAATGCATCTCTCAAATAAAAATTGATACATCAATTAAGCTAAAACGAAAAGAGCAAAACAAGCACAGTCGACTGGAAGGTTTACGGTAACATGTAAATTGTTCTCGATCATCTGATATAGCGCTAGAGCCGACTAGAAATTTATCGAAGATGCCTACTAATTGCACAAATATCTAGTATTAGGATGTCGTTTGAATTTAAGCGCTTCCGATTTCCAGTTTGTCTTTAATTTTCGAAGACAATTAATAAAGCGCACGGAAAATCGATTAATGTTTGTGTAACAAACTGGAGAAAAATTCATCTTTCCTTCGCGAAAAACGGGCAATACAAAATCTACAAAATTTATTCACTTATGCGCACCGGTGCATCTACTATCTGAGGGTGGTCGCCGATTTTTAGGACTTGTTTCACTCCAGACTCAAGTCGTTATCCGAATGGGGTCGTACGTGACTAATTTGAAATCAAATATTCATTATACCAGTGAAATCTAAACAAATAAGCCTAAAAGAAAAAAGAAAGGGTCCGCCAGACAATTCACGATACCCTCTATCAGTGGTCTACCGAGAGGATTAACTTTAATTTTTAGACAAGTCGGAAACAAAAATAAACTCCGAACTACCCTAAATATTAATACGAATATTGGATTATTATCAATGTAGAGTTATCATCGCATATTGAAATTTTCAATTTTTTCTCCCCCAGGAAAAATGGAATATTTCAGGAATTTAAATGGGAATCCTATAACGGAAACTGGACGTTTCTAATAAAAAAAAAAAAATAAAAAAAAAAAAAAAAATGAGGACTCCATAATATTCGCTGAGAAGGTGAGTGAAAACGTGAGTAAAGATTTAGGCGGATATCCGAATGTGAGCGAAGTTGCGGACATGTGGCATCGCTTATAAAGTGAATCGATATCGTAGCCGGCGCTATCCGTTCCAGCAGGTTGCAGTACCGGAAGGAATTGACTATAGAGGCGTCGCGGTTCTGTTGTTACCTTTTTCTTTTTAGAAAATTAATAAACATTTACATAACATAATGGTGTAGCACGAAAGTGTTTCCATTAATGCAACCTTTTAAAAATAAAAGCTCTTTGATTGTTTCTCCAAAAAATGCGTACGAGTAAAATGTGTGTGTACTTTTTGCAAATAAAACCAACGCGAAAAAGTTATTTCATTTTTGAAAAAGATTTAGTAAGCCCCCCCCTCACCCTTGTAGAAGGGTAGGCGAGCGTTTGGCAGTCGCGCTAATTGGCTTCCTTAAACGAGTGAGCATCGTCGAAAAGTTTTAAATAGGTTAAATATACAAATCTCAAAAACCGTACGTGTTACAAAAAAACAAATTGAATTTTTATTAATTTATTCAAAAAAACTTTCTACGAAATAAGCCAGTTAAGCAGCTGTATGGACTGATATAGATAATCGGTGGAGAATAATAATACAAGTTAGGTAATAACGTTCTAAACTCCATCTGACGTAGGATGGTGATTTCCCCGCCAAGACACGAAATCATATTGCAGTACCATCAGGTGGCCATAACGAAGATTATCCCCAACTGACTATAGTCCGTTCAACGTAAATCTGCCGATGAGAAGAGGTCGATATAAATCGATATTTATTATCCCCCCCCCCCCATCCACCGATGAAAATGCCGGAATATTCGTTCCCAATAGTAATTATAGTTCTAAATCAAAATTAAATATTTATTTGCATCGTAGGAAATTCATTTTTTGTGGTTTTAATTCATATAATTAATGCAATTTTTAATAATTGAATTAATTAATATTAAATTGCGTCTTTAACGTTTATTTTTATTTGATTAATACATAGAACTTTTATAAGTAACAATAAAAAAATTTAGATTAATTATAAGCGATTGAAATAATGAAATAAATTAAAACATGAAAAACACGAATACCATCGCATAAATTAATAAATTTTCAAAGAATTTATGTATTGTTAATTTAATTTTTCAAAAGTAACTCATAACCAAATTATACTTAGTTAATAAATTACAATATTTCAATAAATTCCAATTATTAAAACGGCGAATACACTACTTGTAATTCTGTAATAATAATTCTCGTTTTTATTTTTTTTGTTGTCATGTAGTTTCCATTCGCTTGTTCACTAATACTCTTTACTTTGTTTTTTCGGAATATTTTTAATAGATTTTTCCAGTTTTATCTTAATTTACTTTATTCTTTTTTTGTTTTATTGGACGTTTTTATTTGTTTTCACATGATAACAATAAATAAACACCGGAGTAAACTTATAATTTCATAAATGACTAATTGTATATCAACGGCATATTTTTTGTCATCGTAATTGTAATCGTAATCGTAATAATACCAAAAAGTAAACACGCGTGTATATGTATCAATTGTGCTTGCTCAATGTAGCCATAATTGCTTTATATGCTTATTAATAACATCTATTGATCCGCGTAATGACATAGAAACACTTTTCGGCTTAACGAATTTAGTGCAAAAACTGAAGATATGATATAATCACAGAACACCAATATGCGAACAGCCCCATCAGTTATGTAAGAAGTGTGTATAGTACAACGGTGAGGTATGTTTCGGAAAAGAAATATTAAGAACAGAAATTTGTCTTTTATTTTATTTACATATAGCTGGAATCAATCTGTCATACGTCACGATGTTGTTTAAGCTGTAACGTGATCAATCACTCTATTTCCATCAGGTGGCAATATAGAGCACTCTACATTCTAATAGAATACTACAAGTTTTAACATTTGTTCTACTGTGCGACCCAGTAGTGCTGCAACATATAGCGAAATACTATTAGGACGATACACACAGTTAGCTTTGGGAGTTACAAAGCTATTTGTAATTTGTCTACATATTGAAATTCCTACTTTGATTTTTGACGTCTTATTTTTCTGTTTCTTTTCTGACCTTTTTTTTTTATTGTTCTTAGTGTAATATTTCAAATTTCAATGTATTAAATTTCTTCTGGTTATGTATTTTTATTTAGTGATTAATTTAAGAGGATTTATTATTTACAAGATGTAGCGTATCTTATATTTTAAAAATAGAGTTTGTGTAAAAATTTAAATAGTCGCAATAGCGATATTAATGTGAGGCGATCTCAAACGAAAACACTAATCTAGCGAAGCGAATAAAAAAAGGACAATGATAATCGGATATACGACAACCACGATTCGAAAAATACGCATTTTGTTTAAGGCAAGTTTTTGAAAATTTTTTATACATCATTGTTTAATTGTAATAAACTTTTAAATAAGGATTTGTTTTCCTTTTTATTTTCGACGTGTCAACTATCCCAACAACTGATGCCGAAAACTAGCTTAACCAATCGCTTGGTGTTAAGTTAACGGTTTATCCGCATGCGCTCACTTCGTCGAAAAACTCGATTGGTTTTTTCCGAAAATGATACAGACGTATATGCATCCGTTTATGATTATCGTAAGAAAAAGTTTTTTACTCGAACTTTTATTTTTCTAACGTTACATATTTTACTGTATCCTCAGGCATACCATCTCGTATGCGCACTAGGTAGTACACAGCAGCAGCAGACACACCCAGGACTGCATCTGTATAACGATATAAATCAAGAACTTACACAATCAATTCTGAATGAAGTCTTGCGAATTGCCATGAGCGTTACCTATTCTGTACAGCTAGAATATACAAAAAGTAGCCACTACGCTCGGAATCGATCAATACGACTGGAAAGAAGAAGATTCGAAACGTTTGGCAGACGGGCCAATAAATGTAGAGCACCATGTGAATATTCAAATGCTGGGGCAATATCGATTAGTTAAGTCGATGTCTAAAACATATCTATTGGTAGCACGTTTGTTCGTATCTGAGGCAACAGTAAAACAACGGTATTTTTAATTATTACAGGGGCAGAATGTTGGGTTACTCCTGCAACCGCTGATGACCGCATGACATCGACTACACTCTATCCATTAATAGCCGCAAATGGCACAGCCATCAGAACCTATGAAACGCGGCAGTTAACACTTAATCTGGGGTTGAAGGGGAAATTTGTGTCTAATTTTGTCATCGGAAAAATGGAAACACCCATATTGGGAGCTGATTTCATTAATCACTATAAAATTGTTGTCAACCTTTATAATAAACGATCACACTTCAACGAGAACGAAACAATAGCCTATGGCTCACCATGTCAGACTGCCCTGTTTTTTTTCGTTTCCAGCGGTACATCAATAACATTTTGAAGAAATACCCACAAATGGCAAGAATCTGTCCATTAAAAACATCTGTACAGCATCATATCCAAACCAGCGGCCCACCAGTGTATGCTAAAGCTCACTGGTTGCCGCCACACAAATTGGAGTATGCCAGAACCATTTTTAATGAATAGATCAAGCAAGACATTTGTGTTCCATTTAAGTCACCATGGGCGAACCCTCTGATAGCAGCCCCCAAACCTAATGGCGAGTGGCCTTGTGTGGAGTTTATTGCCGATCGAATGAAAGAACAGTCCTACCCTCTATCCAACATATTAGATATTAACAGCACATTGCCAGGCAAAAGAGTATTTTTCAAAATAGACTTGCAGAGAACGTACAATCAGATTCCAATGGAACCAGCAAATGTAAAGAAAACAGCATACATAGGTATAAAAGAAGCACCGCTCTTATCGTTATAATCAAAAGCACAAAACACCCGCAATTTTCCTATGTACATACATTATGGTATAATATTTTTCTTTCTTTCTTTTCATTTTTTGCTTGAGTGTTATCGCAACAGCCATTACAGTAACCTAAACATTGTTTACGGGTGTTTTGTGCTTTTGATTATAACGATAAGAGCGGTGCTTCTTTTACACCTATGGATGCTGTTTTCTTTACATTTGCTGGTTCCATTGGAATCTGATTGTACGTTCTCTGCAAGTCTATTTTGAAAAATACTCTTTTGTCTGGCAATGTGCTGTTAATATCTAATATGTTGGATAGAGGGTAGGACTGTTCTTTCATTCGATCGGCAATAAACTCCACACAAGGCCACTCGCCATTAGGTTTGGGAGCCACTATCAGAGGGCTCGCCCATAGTGACTTAGATGGAACAACGTGGAAAAAATTGAAAAATTATCAGAAACCTAAACATTATAGACACGCTCATTAGTAGTGACATATTGTCATCAACATATTATTTCGCCGCGTCAGCATAATTGAAGGTTGAGCACCCAATGTGGTACATTAATGCAGTATTCTTCTTCGAGTCCTTCTCGTTCGTAGGTGACCATTTTAATATATTTCAAGATGTTTCAAACCTTTCCCTTTCGTATGCAATATTCATCCCCGACCACGCCTTGATGTCGCACATCCACCTCATTCGACCGACCTTCCCCCTGCCCGATATTTTTCCTAATAAAATTATCTGCAGTAGTGAGTATCTTGGTCCACGTACGAAGTGGCCAACGTATTTCCTCTTCCTCTATTTTATGGTGCTTATTATTTCCATATCCTTATTCCTCATCATCTGCAGCACTTCCTGATTCGTCTTCTTTGCTGAACCTTAGGATCCTCCGATAGCACCACATTTCGAAAGCTGCCAAGATTGCTTTTCTTTAAGGTCCAGTATTCAAATACGTAGCCCTTAAAAATCCTTATACACAGTTTTAAATTTAAATCGTGCGTTGTAGGTGTTCTTCTCATCTTATTGAAGACCTTTATTCCTTGTTCAATTCTACACCAAGTTCATCATCAGTGTTGCGCCTTTATTGTTCACTTGAGTACCGAGATAATTAAATTTTTGTACGCTCTCTATTACTCCGCCGCGAATAGCAACAGTTGAAATTGTTTTTTCTGTCTGAGAATCAACCATTATTTTAGTCTTTCTTGCGTTCAATAACATCCCATATGTGCAGCTGACATAATTTTCAACTCTTTGAAGAAGTGCTTTAAGATCTTGTAAACTTCCCGCAATGAGCACTGTATCGTCGGCATATCGTATATTGTTAATTTTTACTCCCCCAATTTTGATGTCCCCATCGGTGCTGTCCAAGGCTTCTTTAAAAATCTAATTAGAATAAAAGTTAAATAAAGTAGGAAACACATCCCTGTCTGACTCCTGGTTTTATAGCCACCGGGTTAGTAGTGCATTTATTCTCATAAGATATTATAGCGGTTTGATCTTCTTCTTCTTCTTCGACGTATCGTACGCAGTGTTCTGCGCGTAGACGATCATATATTATGGCTCCTTGCCGCCTGCATCAGTTGTCCTATTGATGAATTTTTGGTCCACTGTCGGACATTTCTGGTCCATGATATTCTTCTTCGACCTCTTCCTCGCTTCCCTTCTATTTTTCCTTGAATGATCAACCGTAATAGTTCATATTTTTGACCTCGTATAATATGACCAAAATACCTAGTTTTTCTTGCTTTTATTTCTTCAATTATTCTCCTTTCCGTTCTAGCTCTCTTTAGCACCTCTTCATTAGACATTTTCTGTACCCAAGATATCTTCAAGGCTCTTCTATATAACCACATTTCGCACGCTTCGAAATATTTGAGTGTTCTTACGGTATATGTCATTGCTTCGACCCCATACATTAGAATCGGATATATATAGCATTTTATGAAGTTCTGTCTTATGCGGAGACTTAGTGATTGGTCCGTTAACAATTTTTTAAACTTCTCAAACGTTGTTTTGGCTTGCCCACATTTTCTTTTAACTTCAGTATTTGGATCAAGCTTCTCTGTAATATAACATCCTAGATACTTAAATTGTTTAACTTCTTCGATGTTTTTTCCATTAATCTGAATAGTTGTGTTTCGATGTTGTTTGCGACTGACTACCATAAATTTTGTTTTGTTTCCATTTATCCCTAGTCCATATTTTTTACCTGCTTCATTAACTTCGTTAATAATATTTTGTAACTGTTCACAAGAGTCAGCCAGAAGAACGGTGTCGTCTGCATAGCGGATGTTATTTATGTACTTTCCATTTATCTGAATCCCAGCTCTGAGATTCCATAACGCTTGCTCAAAGATACTGTCTGCATATAGGTTAAACAGGAGCGGTGACAGTATACATCTTTGTCTGACTCCTCTATTTATACGGACGCTTTCTGACATTTTGTTTTCTACTAAAATCTTGGCGCTCTGTTCCCAATACAATTTCTGGATGATTCTCATATCATATTGATTTATTCCTTTGTTTTTTAAAATTCTTATTAAATGGTCGTGCTTTGATGCGCGTATAAATTTTCTATTATACGACGATCCGCTGAATCTAAATATCTTTCAGCATTTTGAAAAATTATATTGCACTTTATTAAAGGCCTTCTCGAAGTCGACAAAACACAGGTATACAGGCTGTTGAAATTCCAAGCATCTACGAATTAAAACGTTGATACAGAATATTGCCTCTCTTATACTTGTTCCTTGCCTGAAACCGAACTGCTCTCTGCTTAAGTTCTCTTCACATCTCTTCCATATTCTTGCGTGGATAATCCTTAAGAATATTTTTAATGCGTGGTGCATGAGACTTATCAATCTAAACTCATTACATCTTCTTATTGTTAGATTTGATATTTTAGGTAAAAAAGTAAAGTAAGTCCCATACCCTTGATAAGGTATCATGGATTGTGAAGTTAAGGTTCACAATGTACTAAGCCCAACGGCACTAATGAGAGTAGGGGGACCAGTTCCTTTCTCTCGGCCGCCTTTACTTTCCCAGATTTCTCTGGTACCCAATTATTTCAGGCTGGGTAAGCTTGGGAGCGACTTGGATCCGGGACGAGACAAGTCTCGAACCCGTGACCTCCGACTTGGTAGCCAAGCACCTGGTATTTTAGGTAATATAATAAATCTCGATACTAGTAACCAGTCGTCAGGTATAATCCCGGTTTGGTACATCCGATTATACAGATCAACTAAAAGTTTTAGGCCGTTACTGTTAAGTAGTCTTATTAGTTCAACAGGTAATTCGTCTGGATCTGGGGAGCTTTGTTCAGCTTAGCTGCGATTTAAGAGCTTTCTCCACTTCGCTTAGTAAGATGTTCAGATAATCTATTATTTCAATTGAATTTGGATTCACGTTCGTATGATTGAAGAGTTGACATAAATGAGATTCCCACATTTTCCTTATGTCATCTTTTCTTTTTTTTCTTTTTTTTTATACTCCAGACACTCCTTTTATTTTCTCACGTAAATTGAACGAATCATGCTATTCTTGCCAATTCTCAATTTCTTGGCAGTTTGTTACGAGCTGGTCTGCTTTTTGCTTCTCGAATTTCCTTATTAACTCTTCCGTATTGCTCTCTGTAATTTTTTACCGACTTTCTTTTCTCGATTAAGTCTATTATTTCTTCGGCAATCCAGACCTTCCTTGCCTTTTTTTCCGATTTAAGTTGTGTTTTAGCTTCTTTCAGAATTATATCTTGGTGGCAACCATGAAAAATCGTTTTGTTTCCTTTATAAATGAAATGAATTTGAACAGAGTATTTAATTTCCTACGGAATTTTTATATTTATATTGTTAATTGCGCAAGTTGAACAATAATGTCGACAAACAAAAACAAATATTGTTAACGATCTTTCTCACGCTAGTTTATGACTGATGCTAGTTAAAAGTACTACACTAACTTCGACCTTGTGATGGGTGACTGTCTTCCGAACCACGTACCGCATATATACATATGCACATACAGGTATACAATTACACACACAACTTGTGACAAATTTGATCTGGACACGTTGTCTTCAATATCTAGCAGATCGTTTGCCGTTTTGATTCAATTAGATGAAGTGTCAGATGAAAACGGAATCTCTTACACTCCATCTGATGTAGCCGCATTTAAATATTTACCATTGTGTCTTGCAATGTGGAGAGGTGGTTTTCCGTACCGAACTGCGTTAACAGTCACAAGACGTAATTTTCGTGTTGAAAATTTAGAAAAAATCCTTATTGTTAAATGTCTTAAATTTAGATTTATAATTTAATGTTTTTTTTGTTTTTTTTATGCAAATTAATATAATGGAAGAAAGTGCAGCATGATAATAAAAATTTAATGCAGAAAACAAAAAAATTAATTTAATTTTTTTTTTAATATGCACGATCTAATATGAAATTTTTAGTGCATATTTTCGTGCATATTTTAAGCGCATATTGTGTACATTACATGTACAAAAATAAATAAATAAATAAATAAATAAATAAAATAAAAAATAATGAAATTATTGAATAAGGAGTGCGAGTGTAAGTGTATGCGTATGTGATCCTCTAATCGGCCGGGAAATGATGGTGCAAGGCGTGATATTACATCACAGAATGACGTAACGAAAACAGAAGGTGGAGGGACCCATAGACAGCGCTAGAGTACTCGCCGCTGGACGGAATGGTCGGTTGGAGTTTAGTCTCAGTTCTGACTCTGGAAAAGACAGTCAAAATTTTAGAGAAGATGAATCTGTTTTCAGAGATCGGTAAAAACGGAAAACGGCGTTGATCGCCAGTTAAGGCCGACGCCGCGTGCTACCGTACGAAATTCATTCACGATTTCCGAATAAAATTTCGTCCCAATCATTTCGTGATATTTGATTAATTATTGACAAAGTACCGGTCATAAATAATAAAACAATCGAAAAGGCTGTAACAATTCGAGGTCCCATTACAGTTCAACGGACCACTGCCACTGTGGGAACCACATCACCTGGCCGACTGAAGATATGTATCAAATTTTGTGTATACGTATTAATTTGTCATGTTCCAATTTTGTATAGTGTTAAACGTTGCTCGTTTTTATAGGGATTATTTTAATTACTTTGGTCTTTTTTTTTTTCTACGGTCGACCGTTCACGGAAAAATCGTGTACGAGTTTTCAGTGAACATAAAGAGCATAATACATTTTCTTACGCGTGCATAGTCAAACAAATAATGAACATAATAATCATAAAAATATGATAATAATAATCATAGTTAAATAAAAAATATGTTAATTCTGCGGTAATAAACTCCGTGGTGGCATTCCTGGATACTACATATAAATAACAGTTCAACATAAATCCGAATTCTACTCATTATATATCAGCGTCCTATGACTGTATCACATTTCCAATTCTAACACTAAATCCATTATTTTACCTATTCTGAAGAAGCTGAAAAATGTTTCTCTGTCATTATGAAAGCTGGTGTGTATAAAGTCTTACTTGTACTTTTCAGAATTCTAGCATTAAGCAATAGGGATACCCAAAAACGTCTTTTTTGAAAATGAGAAAACTGTTTTTTTCCTTATATATATATATATATATATATATATATGCGTCCGTTACTGACATAATATGAAAAAAACTTCAAAGTAGCCTTTTGTAGATGTATTAGTGCCGCTGCTGTTCGATCGCTCATGTGTAGGGCGGCTCAACATTGACTCAACGATAATGCCACATTAAATCATCAGTTGTGTGTACTTAGCTTAATATGGCGGCAATGTAGCGTTGTACTGGTATCTTGCAGTAAAAAATCTAGCGTGTCTCCTTCGCCACGTTTTTGCTTATTTATTTATTGTCGACTATCTAATTTATAATATTACTTTACCACTTGGCTGTAAACATCAACGCGCCATTCGTGCGTGTACCACCAATATATCAGTACAGATGAGCATTAGCAGAGTATAGACTTTTGTTATCGTTATTATTTTTCTCGCACTCTTTTTATTCGCATCTGCCTGATTTTTAGTAATACTTTCGTGAAATTAGTGTAATTAATAAATAAAATAGAAGAACATTTTTTCTCCAATGCTTTTTTTTTTTTTTTTTTTTTGAATACGCATTACTGTCACACATTTTTTGTACACTAACGGCTCGTTACATGTCTGTATCCTAAGAGTGTGGTGCCACATTTCCAATTGTAGCACTAAGCTTATCAATGGTCAGGGAGCCAGAATGAATATTCTTCAATGCTTGCTAACGCATAATCAGCTTGCTTCCACATTTATCGATTATTCTTATATTCAGATTGGTTGAGGTACAGTACTCCTGTGAAGAACATAAACAATATAGCGAATTTCTTAAATACCCTAAAATTACTCTTGCATCAGATGATCAAGGTCTTTCTTAGGATATGAAACAAATGGGAATTGTGGATAGGCAAAATAAATGGTTTGAAAGTTACTTGCATAATAGAAAAAGCGTAGTAAAAATCGATGAAGAACTAAGTAGAGAGGGAATTGCATCAACAGGGGTGGGACAAGGAACTATTCTGGCTCCGTTGTTATTTTTGATTTATACCAACTCCCTACATTAATATATAATAAAAACTCGATAGTTTTTGCTTATGCGGATGAAATAGCACTCGTTATCGAGCATCGAGACATCCATGAAGCCGAAAAACTCTTGCAAGAGGATGTGAATAGTATGTGTAGGTGGGCACATGATAAACATCTGACTATTAACATAAAAAAATCGAAAGCTTTGCATATAAGAACATCCAGTAGATATAAAACATATAAACCATCTATTAAAATACATAAAAATAATTGTTTACATAATTACTTTACTTCTACTTCAAACTGTGGATGCACACAACTGGAAACGACAGAAGAGATTAAATATTTAGGATTAATCATTGACAGGGCATTATCCTGGGACAAGCATGTCATAAATTTATCTAATAAAATCAGGCAAATGATAACGGCACTTTATAAATTGACTCTTTCGATACCATGCGGCCACTTACGCATATATTATAATAACGCTATAGTATTGTCTAGAATTGTGTATGGGATTTCAATTTGGGGGGAAGCAAAAAGAACGATAATCAAAAAGATTAGTAGACAGTAAAAGAAATGCTTAAAGATAATATTACCTAATAAAGATCAGATTAACAGCAATATTAGCTGATGGAGAGAGAGAAATGAAATATCTCCAAGGATGTACTACTTTTATCACCGATTGCTTGAATATACGACACCACAAATATATATCAATAGCTACAATGGTAAAAAGCAGGACAACAAGGAATAATAGGGAGGTATATTTCATTCGACCAAAAGGCATAAATAGTAAAATCGACAATACGGATGAAATAGTTTTGATTAAGCTGCTAGAACGAATCCCAGATAATGCAAAAAGGGATAGGAACCTGGAAAGTAATAATTAAACAATGGTTAGTTGAAAATATTAATGAGTGACATTAAACTAGACAAAATCGGAGCTGGCTGTGGCGGAGAATCGACCATTCGCAGTTGTCAGAAATGTAGTATGGAATTGTTGTATAACAATAAGTAGTTATTTTTTGTTTGTACTTCTTTTTATTATTATTATTATTATTATCAGTATTATTATTATTATTATCAGTATTATTATTATTATTATCAGTATTATTATTATTATTATCAGTATTATTATTATTATTATTATCAGTATTATTCAATCATTATTCGGTTTGGTTCGAATGTGCACGTTTGTTTTTTGCTCTATCTCTAAGTGTGAATTTAAAGTGTTTGATGGACACGTTTCTGCCTTTTTTGTGGCAAAAAGGTGAGTTTTTATTCCGCTGTTATGTTTCTTTAACCTTTTACAAGTTAATACTTCAGTTTTCTGTTTTATTTCAATATTTTTATTGTTTAATCTGTGCGAAACTTCTGCAAAATAAATTTTTGGAAAGTAATTTGGCTTCCTACTGTCCATTGGGCAGCATTACTCAAAGTCGACTTGTCGCCGTGTCGCCTGTCGTCGTGTCGCCTGTCGCCTGTCGTCGTGTCGTTTTTATGAAAACTTTTTATTTATTTTTTTATTTTTATTTCTGGGTTACTATACTTGCTGCCTGAAGTTGCACTTGAAGTAGTTATAGTGTGATAGTATATTTGCATATATTTGACACTGCTGAGCTGCAGCTTGCTTGTGGGTATAAATGGCCCCATCAAGTGACCTTTGCTCGGAGTGTTCACTTCAATTTTTTGGCAAACAGAAATACATCCTTTGCAGCAATGACTGCGGGATCAGATCACACCTGCGGTGTTTACCACCATACACCTCAGACTTTACCTGCAGTGGATGCCAAATAAACGCTAGCAAGAATAAACTCACTCATGATAACCTTGCAGATCAGACTATTCAACTTCTTCGTGAAGAAGTAACCATAATCAAAAATAAATTGGACATGCTTCTACAGGAAAGGGAAGACATCACAGTACTAAAAAGAGAAATTGCTCAACTTAGAAAGGAAAATGAGTTACTTAAAAAAGACCTCCCCAAAAAAAGCTATGCTGATATCACCAATTCCAATAAAAAAGAGACAAAAATCAACCGGCCTCCTCTAACCTACATCATGGTCAAAGGCAAAAATAACGACAGCAACCCAGAATCATCATTGAAAAGCAATATCAATCCTGCAAAAATTGGCGTTAACATCAGATCGTTTAAAAAACTCAACACAGGCAATGTTGTTGTGAGATGTGCAACTAAAGAGGAAGCTCAAAAAATAAAAAACCAGATAGAAGAAAAGTGTCCCAACCTAACAGCACTGGAGCGATGTCCTCGCAATCCACAAATCACTATTACTGGCTTCTCAGATGAGACCACTAATGACGAAATAAATGAAGCTGTCTCATCAAAAACTGGCGATAATCCTCTCTACACCAAAATAATAAAAGGAAAAACCACCCGTGCAACATGTGAAGTTACCCCTAAGGCTTTCAATTTACTCATGGATCCAAATACTATAAACATAGGATGGACACGTTGCAGAGTCTACGAGTACATCAGCATAAGACAATGTTTCAAATGCTGGAAGATTGGCCATAAAGCAGCCGACTGCAGACAAAATCAGGAAGACATCGAGCTCATCAACAGCACATTAAAAAGCGGGTTATGTACAAACTGTTTAAACTCTAATATACATAAAAAAAACGAAACCAACACAGACACACACAATGCAAATTACAGTCACCACCCAAATAGCTTTAAGTGCCCAATCATAATCAAAAATAAAGAATTTCTCAAAAAACACATAAATTACACTTATGAACAAACACATTAACATAATTCTAAACAATGTAAACCACTGTGTGACAGCTCAGGCCACACTATATAACTATGTACTTAAAAATAACTATAACTTAATCTTAATTACTGAACCCTACTTTAAAAACAACAATCTCGCAGGCTTCTCAAACTATAACATAATTAAAAATAACTTTGTAGCCATTTGCACTGCTGCCAACTTACAGGATCAAGAAATAAAAAATAATGAAAACTATATTGCCATCCTATTAGACGACATCCTCATAATAAACCTATATTTTTCCCCAAATAAAACAATCAATTCTTACTTAACATCAATAGGAAACTTACTGTCTAGCTTCTCTTTCAAAAAAATATTAATAACTGGAGATGCAAACGTGAGATCAAAACTATGGGACATCAAGGACTCAGGTCATAAATCTAAACTATTTCTTGAATTTCTAACAACCCATCATTTATTTGTACTCAACGAAAAAAATAAATTTACTTTCAAAAACGCAAATGGGAATAGTGTAATTGATCTCGTTATTGCCACACAAAGTGTTGCCACAAGCATAACTGACTTGATAGTTCTTGAGGGTAAATCCCTCTCTGATCACGAATATGTCTCTTTTAAATTAGCCACCACTCTTTCACCAAACTTAAAAATAATAAAGGGTATAAACTACAACAACGTTCTTGCTCAACTAAATACTGATTGCAACTCCCTTCTTCATAACTGTAAAAACATACATGACCATAGGTCTTGTGATCCCTGGATTACACAATTCTCTGAATATATAAACCAATTAACTGAAAAAAATACCTTATATAAAGAAATAAACAAAACAAATTACTGGTGGAATTCAGACATCAAACTTTTTAGTCGCTTAACCAAAAAATTTCGCTGCCTATATCAAAGGTGTAAAAATCCTACAATCAGAGAGAATCGTAAAACAGTTTACAATACATACAGAAAAATCTTAAGATACAAAATTGATCAGGCAAAAGTTAACTCATGGAGAACTTTTTGCTCAGAAAACGTCAAACCTTGGGGACTTAGTTATAAAATAGCTTTTCAGAAACTTAAGCGCACAAATACAGTACCTCCTCTTACAAAAGAGGATGGCACTATTATAATCGACCCTTATGAGAATTTAAACTACTGCATCTCTTCCTTATTTCCTAATGACCCCATCATCTCAGATAACTCAGAACATACTAAACTGCGGACTCACTTCTGTTACCAGAAAAATAATTTACAAGATCTCGAAAAAAAATACTCACTGAAAATAGATCTGACACCTTTAAACAACATTATAAAAAAATTAGTAAATGGCAAAGCCTCTGGACCTGATAATATCACAAACAAAGTGGTAAAACTTATACATCACCATCTCCCAGAACTCTTTCCACTACTATTTCACAAAATTTCTTCTCTTGCCTACTTTCCAAAACCCTGGTGTGAAGCTAATGTAATACTTCTGCAAAAGCCAAACAAAGACCATAAAAATCCAAAATCCTATCGTCCTATCTGCCTCTTAAATACCCTTAGCAAGATCTATGAAAAACTACTTCACAACGAAATCAGTCATTACATAAATAAAACTAATCACTTTGACGATCGCCAATTCGGGTTCAGAAAAAGGTTCTCAACAGAACATGCAATAAATTATGCTTTGTCTAAAATAAACACAAGTCTCCGTCAAAACCAGCATGTCTTGGTCATAGGCATCGACATAAAAGGAGCTTTTGACAACTGCTGGCACCCAGTCGTTTATAAAAGCCTAGAAGTATTAATAACCGACAACAAACCCCTACTGCTAACTCTACTTTATTATCTATGCGACAGGAAAGTTAAACTACAATTAGGAACAAAAACAATTCACAAAAACATAAATATGGGTTGCCCCCAAGGCAGTGTGTTAGGCCCACTACTCTGGAACTTAATCTTCAATCAAGCACTCAAACTGCCCTATAATCAAAAAGTTGACTTATGTGCATATGCTGACGATTTACTTTACATAATCACAGGAAACACTAAAAAAGAATTAGAGGAAATAGCAACAAACACTCTCAACAAATTAGATGAATGGCTAATCAGTGTCAAACTAAATCTCTCTGTAGACAAATGTTTTACATCATTTTTCTCCAGATCATTAAAAATGAAACGAAAAAATATCAAAGTTCGCTATCGAAACACCTTCCTACAAGTGGTAGAAAATTTCAAATATCTTGGCATTACAATAGACAATAAACTCTCCTTTAACGCACATTTTGACCAAATTTTTGAAAAACTAAATATAAAATACTATCAATTACTACGCGTCTGCCAAAATACATGGGGCTATAATTTCGACTACAGAAAAATCATTTATAAATCCCTAATTGAAAATACCCTCGCTTGCTGCAGCTCCATCTTTTGTCATAGACTAAAGCACAAATCAGTGTTAAAGAAACTTCACTCAATTCAAAGAAAATTCCTATTAAATGTAATAAGAGCTTACAGAACCGTCTCATTGAGCGCTGCATTAGTTCTGAGCGATGTTTTACCTATCAAACTGCTCATCCTGAACAGAGCAACAACCTTCAACTTTATACAAAGTAAATCGGGTTTCCAACATTTATACAATGACCTGACCCATGAATATGAATTTCTTTATGCCTACCCAGCAAATATCCTGCACAACAGGAAAACAGTTAAAGATAAAATAAAAGAACACTACTATGAGGTTTGGAACCAAGAATGGAACTGCGATACAGCTGCCCAACATACCCACAATCTAATACCCAATACTATTGACAGACACAAAATAAAAATATCACCTGATTTCTACTCCACCCAACTCCTCACAGGTCATGGGAAAATAAATAAATATCTTCATAAACTGGGACTAAATGACACTGACAACTGCACATGCGGACAGACAGAAACGGCCGAACACATAATATTTCAATGTCCCAACTACAATAATTTTCGAAAATTCTCAACAACATTTGACTTAAATGATAAAAGTACTGCCAAATTATTCGAGACCTATGCTTACCAAATCATGCGGCCCAAATTCACCAAAACTTAGAGCTACACACAGTGGTAATTTTACTTTTTAATTTTACTTTTTATTCTACCTCTATTTACCTCTATTTACCTTTATTTTACTTTACCTTACTTTATTTTTATTCTTCATATATATAATAATTTGACACCATTTGTATAAATAACATAATCGCTGATTTTTTTCTTTTTCATAGTTTGTCTTACTTTGGACATATGCACTTTTAGACTATCTTCAGAACTGTCTTCTCCTTTTTTCATTTATTTATAATTTCTACATATGTGTGAGTGTGAATGTTGTAGGACATAACCCGCACAACTGAGAGTGTGTATCCCTCAAAATAAACTTTATATTTTAGTCTTAAGGAACTTTATGTAAGAGGTTACTGACTGTGATTAAGCCAAAACGGCGGTGCAGGGTCAGTTATCTCCATTATATAACTCTGTAAATTAAAGATACATCTGAAATAAACGAAATAATTTAATTATCAGTATTATTATTATTAATTTTACCTTAAATGAAATTTCATTATTTAATAATGGTGGTTCTTGTTTTGTCCGTGGGTTTCAAGTTACTAATTTTATAATAACACGTAATTATTTCAAATCCGCTTAAATACAATATTATTCATAGTACCTTTTAATGATGTATTCAGAAATTAAATTATTCACACTTAATATTAATAGTGTCCGCCCAAAATTTGATGAATTTTTAATTTTTTTATCT
Organism: Icerya purchasi; assembly: GCA_039619475.1. Classification (NCBI taxonomy): domain Eukaryota; kingdom Metazoa; phylum Arthropoda; class Insecta; order Hemiptera; family Monophlebidae; genus Icerya; species Icerya purchasi. The sequence goes on along the minus strand of CM077115.1, from coordinate 221,305,109 downwards.
AATTGTGTCACGCAGTACGACATAATAATTCTCACAGAAACCTGATTATACGAAGGGGAATTAAATCATTATTGTATTCCAGATTATACATCCATAGGACAATGCAAAAGTAATAAAAGATCAGGCGGTGTTATAATGTACATTAAAAATAGCATCTTATTCCAAAAAATTGACATTTCCATTCTCTCCGCCAATATAGTCGGAGCGAAAATATTTTTCGAAGACAATATTCACGTAACTATTTTCGGTATCTATCGTTTCTATAATCATAATCAGGATGATTTTTTATCTGATTTACAGAGCGTAATAAATTTATCCTCATCAACCTCAATCTTATCGGGTGATATTAACATAAATCTCTTGGATAACGTTAAATCTTCCGATTATTTGAATTTACTATACTCCTGGGGTTTCACTAGCGTTGTTAATACACCGACTTTTATGCAAGAACGTTCCGGCTATTCATCGTGTTTAGATCATCTTTTTGTTAGAGATTTTAATGATATCCTGTTTAAATCAAATTTAACACACAAAATTCTCAAAATAAGTTTTTCCGATCATTGCGCTATAGACGCATCAATTAAATTTTATTCCAGCCATAAGACAATTAAACCCAACTGTGTTTATCGTTTCGATAAAATTAAGTTCAAACAATATCTTGCGACTATCGACTGTGAAAAAATATATAGTTCGCAATTAACAATTGACGAGAAATTTGAAGAGTTTATAACTATAATAAAAAACGGTGTAGAACAGTCTAAATGTATATTGCAGACTAGAAAAATCCATAAAAGGTCACCCTGGATTACAGATGAGTTAGCTAAGCTTTCTCTCGAAAAAAATCGAGTATACAAACTGACTAAGCGTTATCCTACTGATGCTTGTTTACAATCGCAGTTTAAAGAAACCTCCAGAATGTTGCAAAGATTATTGAGGAAAGCAAAAGTGAATTATTATACCAAATTACTAACGAGCTGCGAGAATAATCAAAAAAAAGTATTGGGCGGTTATTAAAAAAACCTTAGGAAACAATTCACGAGCATTACGTAACATATCAATTAATGGCCTTCAAATGAATGTGTGCGGTAACGAAAAACTGATTGCTGATTACTTCAATAATTATTACAGCAATGTAGTTAACAATATGATTGATAACGCGGATACTTCCAATTACACACCAGCGAATGAAAACATAGCCCTTCTCTCCTTTGGGTTTATTGATTTTTCTTTGGATGGAGTTAGGCTTGGAATAATGTCAATGCCTAATAAGTCCTCTTTCGGATATGATGGAATCTCGATTTCGTTAATAAAAAATAATTTACACTTTTACGTAAAACATTTAACCTATTTATTTAATACATCCGTACAAGTTGGGAAATTTCCAGCAGTCTTAAAATTTGGTATAATTACGCCCGTTTTTAAAAGTGGCAACTGTACTAATATTTCCAATTATAGGCCAATATGTATTCTTTCCACCATATCTAAAATATTTGAAAAATGTATTAAGCGTAGATTGTTAAATTATTTGTTAAATATTAATTTTTTCAGTAAAAATCAGTATGGTTTTCTCCCTGAACTTTGCACTGATGACGCGCTTTTCGATCACATTTCACTCATTGCATCCAATCTTGTAGAAATGGGCGTTTCGGTTGCAGCAGTATATCTAGATTTAAAGAAAGCGTTTGACGTAGTTAACCATAACATTTTATTGTGTAAATTGTACAACTGCGGCTTTCGGGGTATTATCCATGAGTGGCTTAAATCATACTTAACGGATAGATTGTATTGCACTAAAATTAACAACATAAAAAGTGACTATGTAAAACAATTTCACGGAGTACCTCAAGGAAGTATACTGGGACCCCTCCTGTTTCTAGTTTATATTAATGACTTGTGTAATTTGAATGTACATGGGAAAATATTTTGTTACGCAGATGACACTGTGCTTATGGTAAACTCCCGCCAACAAGCTACTCTCCAGAATTTTTTACAAGATGACTTGCACAAAATCAAAAACTGGTTACGCCTTAATAAACTGTTTATTAATCTGAGTAAAACTAATTATATTATTTATAGCCACATACCGCAATTTAAATGGAATGATTTCAAAATTTTCTGGGAAAATGACGTTCCGGTGGATAGAGTTCATGATGTAAAATATTTAGGTGTTCAATTAGACTGTAAATTGTACTGGGATAAACATCCAACCTACCTTGCATCGAAAATTAGAAAATTAAATTATATATTTTATTATCTGAGCAAATTTTTTAATACCATACACCTCCGTAAACTATATACGGCCCTATACCAACCGGTGCTGGGTTATGGAATCATTCACTGGGGCAAAGCTGCAGACTACCATTTGAAACATCTGACACAACTACAGAAAAATGTTATAAGGTTATTTGATAGAAGTCAAGACACAGTTGTAGACTATAATATTATACATCTTTCAAAACTTTACGAACTGCAGCTCCTTATGTTTGTCCTTAAGAATAGAAAAAAATTTAACATCTCCGTTACACAGGGTATTACAAGATCAGCGGGGGGAAGAATTAGCAGCACTACCAAATATTAACAAATACCATATCCGGAATCAGTCAATATATATGGGTCCCAAACTTTTTAATTCTTTACCCTCATCCTTAAAAATAGACTTAAAAAACTACAAAAAACGCCGTAAAATTCTTGTATCCTACCTATCATCATAACTATAACTATAACAAGATAAGGAAACATAAAGAAAGAAGAGAGAGAAGAGTAATAAAAAAAAAAAAAAAAAAAAAAGGTTCATCAAATTTTAATTCGTTTTATACTTGTATAAGTTATTGTATTAAATAAATTAATAGTACGCATTTGGCTTTTTTTTTTTTTTTGCAGCTTGAAGAAAGTTTTAATGTTTTTTTTTTTATTTTTATACTCATCGCTCGCGCAAATAAGATGGACTATTGTAGTAATAATAATAATAAACGTATTTTTGATTTGATTTTGATTTGATTTGATTATCAGTATTATTATTATTATTATTATTTTGTTTCATTACACACCTTGTGTGTAATTATGAAAACTAATTGTAATGAAATATTATAACGTATGTAACATATTTGTCGAATAAACGATAATAAGAGTGCGGGGCACCCGTAGACAGGCAGTATGCCTTGCGGGACCCACAACTTATTTAAAAAAAAAAAAAAAAAAAAAGTGAAACTCATCGGTCATCAGAAAATGTAAATAAAGTCCTTCTCGTCTGCTGGAAAACTTTACGCGTGCATTTGCAAAGAACGTCAACGTCATGTGCTCTTGGTCGTTTAGCCGGTGTGGACCCGGCTTTACTTATTCTAAAGGAGCCGAAAAATTGTTCATTCTTCATTACACGAGAGTCAATGTAGAAGGTTTTAAATTATTTTTCAGAACTCAATCAATGGTTTCTACGAAAAAGCCTGTTTTTGTTTTACTTTTTTTTTTAGTTAACACTCTAAGAATATTTATAATTAAATGTAAAAGTTAACTTACCAAAAACAGAAATATCTTCAATAATTCACAAATTACAAACTAAATCGACGTGTTTTGGAGTAACATACTTTACATTCGTCGTTATCAACAATAAAATTAAAGTATTCAGATTAGCAAAGAAACAAATAAAATTTGATAGATAAAGCGATAATTATATTTGTAGTAAGTCTATATGTTGAAATTTGAAAAATTAATAAAATAAAATAAAGTAACGGTGAACGTTTAAATAATTTTAAAACTGATCTATTATTTATTAAATACATATGTAGTTGGCAATTGAATTGTTTCTATATTTGTCCATATAGAATTCTTCGGGCTAATTTAATACATTTTTGTCGGATATGTATTTTAGTATAGTCATTCCATTACTTATATCGTAAAGGCGAGTGTCTAAGAATTATAACATGTTCAGCGACAGACGATTTTTTGACAGTGTCTAATGGAGACGACATGTTTATTATAACACATCTGAAAAGTTTTCGTTTGCAATACATAAACTTTATTACATACGTACATGAATGAGATTTAATTCAGCATTAATTACTAGATCGGTTAATGTTTCTTTTCTATCTATAGAATATTGTATATTATTATCTATTGCCAGTGTTAGGGATAGATAGTATAATTTATCATTTTCAATTAGTAGATGGGGAAAATTATTAGGATTGTTAACGTTATCATTAAATATTGTTAATACGTTATTTGCGTAACAAGTATAAAACACAGGGGGGATAGGGGGCACCTCCCCAAAGAACCAAAATGAAAAAATTTGTTATAACAGAGAAACTTAATTTGTGCTATAAAATATTTGTATAAGTTTTACCTATGGATTTTAATTATTTAATACTATTTTCTAGTAAAACTATTAATGTTCTCTTTTTATTCTATTTTAAACACAACTATCTTTTGCTATTTTTATTTATTTATTTATTTTGTAATGTAAATGAAAATAGTTCAATGAGAAATATATGTATATATATATATATATATATTTAAACTTGCTCACAAATAAAGAATTTGGATCGAATTACTAACAAAAATAAAAATAAAGTCTAATAAAAATACTATCTTACTATTTCTAAACTGATATTTTAGCTAGAATTTTATAATTTCGTTTTATTTTTCACCCCTAAACATGAAATAAAACTTAAATTAAAAATTTTAATAATTATGTATCTTTAAAACACATTTTTAAATTTCTAAGGAGGTCGCTATTTGATTTTGTTTATGAAAAAAGGGGTATTTCTCAAATCTACCGCTTACCGCAGAAGATTTTATACGCCCAGGGTAGGGAAAAAAAAAAAAAAAGATTTTACGTAATTATATAATCTCTTCCGTCCAAAAATGTCTTTCCGGATCCGCCCCTGATAAAACATAATATCATAATTATTCAGATTATTATTTATTATATTCTTCTTTCCTAACGATTTCCCGGTGCGGGGTTCGCTTAGTGGCACTTTCTTCTCCATTTTCTACGGTACTCGGCATCCTCTATACCAACACCGACTTCCACCATGTCGTTGTCGACGGAGTCTATCCACCGTCTTCTCGGTTTTCCTCGTGATCGCTTTCCTCCAGGGTTATAATCCATTAACATCCTCACAGAGCTATTGTCTGCTTTTCTCACGATGTGACTGTACGGGATCGGAGTCTCGCTTCCCGTAATTTCAAACGTGCAGGTGCAACTCCTATACGCTCCCTTATATCCTCGTTTTTGATATGGTCGAGGAATGTGTGCCCAAGAGACCAGCGTAACATTTTCATTTCAGCCATATGAAGTTTTTGTTCAATTTTTGTGGTTTTCGCCCAGCATTCAGCTCCATATAGCATTGCAGATCTGATAATTGTCTTGTAAATTCTCCCTTTGAGATGTATCGGTATTCTCTTGTCACATAATACCCCGGTTAGCTGCCTCCATTTCATCCATAATGGCACACTACTATTATTTATTATATTATTTTCATAAAGTAAAATTCCACCGAGTATGGATAATGTTGCGGAAAGTCCATAGGTAAGCCGTCTGATTGTCCATAATAAATAATTTCGTTTTATTATTGCTTTAAATGATTTTGACAGTCTGTTGTATAATGTCGGTTTTGTGTATTTCTATAAACAGTAGTTGTTTCAGTTATTTCTATAAAAGTGCCCCCTTATACAATTGTGGATTTTCAAAAATAAACTGAAAAAATAAAACAACATTAAATCGATAAAGATAAAGCGCAAACAGAAAAGCATATCGCCGAGTGTAGTTTAGAGATAATGTAATGTCCATCGCTGCATTAACTACGGTCCGGGAAAACCCGTAAACCGTTCGGTAAAAAATTCGCTTTCTATCGCTTTACCTAATAATATCGGTATAGTAATCGTCTATCAAATCAGCGGTTGGTCTCCGGCCAGCGCTCGATAATTTCACAAATGTCTAACCTAACCAAAACCATATGCCGCTGCCTCATCTATAAAAATACCGAATACAATTCACAATTGCGCCACTGTTTCAACTGCATCTTCCTATGCAGATAAAGTGAAGAATAACAATATGGCCGTTAACCAGCTTCACGCACCCCGAAGAAAGTCAGCGTTTTATTTTCAACTGCATTCAAAATTACAAACTACGAGAGATTATCTCGTTTCACTGAAGGAGCTTGCGCATGGTCCTACAAATGTAATCGCTGCTTCCGGAGTAAGCAACAACCGAATTACTGTTTGCTTAAAATCAAAAGAACTCGGCCATAAACTTCAAAACTGGAACATAAACCATAATTAAAATTTTCTTTAAGATAATCTATAACTTCAAAATAATCGATTACCCCGGGGGCGGCAAAAAAAAAACAAAAATCCGTCAAGAATAACGACCCCAAAAATCACTTAAAAATTCATAACTAATTATCAAATAACCTTTAAAAGCGATTTTTTTTTTTTTCATTATTTAATTCAGTACGTCGATAAGGGGGATCTTTGCTCAGAAAAGCGAAATTCGAAATATAAAACAAAATGTTGAAACTCTTTCATAAAGCGAAAAACTTGATTTGGGCAACACATGTACAACTGTTAACTAAAACGAGTGAATAATAAATAAATATTATAACAATTCCAAGTCAAAATTTAGACTTTCTACGGCTACCAGTCGGTTTTGAGTTGTCAAAAAAAATTCCACAAAACCGCCCAAGAAAAGGGTCCCTTTGGCCTGAGTGATAGTAACCGAAATCAGAAGTATACAGTTAGATGTTATAACAATAACGAGGATAAAATGTTGACTTTGTGTACACGTCAATAAGAAAACGTTATTTTTATCCCCCTACCCCATTTAGCAAAAGATTGCAAAAATGTATGTTCATGTAAGTAATAGCCCGAATAAAAAAATTGAAGAAACCAAAATATATCTTAAACTTGCGAGGAATTGTATTTTCGAGGCGTTAAAAGTTTAAAATTTTGGAAAATTTTTTTTTCTTCTGATTACATGCTGTACGTCGTTGAAAATTAGCTACTCAGAGATCGAGTTAAGTTGTTCTTTTGTATAGTTACGACATGCTGTCGGTTTCGTTCCGTAACAACACGGATATTCTTGAGAGTATACATATGCCCGGCATTAACCATGCCCAGTGCAAAGATTCCTCATAGAAATTCGCTGTCAAACTGTAATAACTATCATATGCAGATGGATCGTTATGCGAGATGTTATCGGAAACGTTACGAAGTTAATTTTGGTACGTTGTTCCTCATAAGTGTTTGTATGTATTCTCAGAAAGCTTATATTAGATCGAAGCATTTTCCATATTTATCTGATTCCACATTCAAGCTGTACTACATTAGATGCCTTCTTATTTCTGGTGCTTAGCTATGATGCTTGCTTAACATCCGTTATCATCCAGTAGTGTGATTATGATTATTTGACTATCGGAACAGATGGAAAAATTTAACGGCAATAGCAACAAGAGTGATGAGACAGCAATAATAGAGGCTGTCTGAGTTTTTCTCCATCAATCGCCTTCGAATTGGATAGCGGAGGTGGCAAGAAGATGCGGTTATCACTACAAAAAACAAAGAATACGAAACGATTATTCAAAGATAAGTTAGGCGCAAGTGTGTCGACTGGCAAAGGAGATTTGCACACGGATGAAAGAAAACATCAGATTAGTCGCGCAGCTTTAAAGTTATTTGCCCGACATAATAGCAGCTTCGACGAGCGGGATTACCATTCCAGAAGCCCGCCGCGGTCTATCGTCGGAACGGTCCCGGGTCTCGGGGTCGGATGGAGGGAAGCAGAGAATTTACCATGGCCGCTTATCTCTGGCGAGGAAGAATAGTTTTATCGGAAATGTTTGTCACTAGCGCTTTCATTCGCTTCCTTTTAAGAAGGTGATTTATTTAAGCCGGTTTACGAAAATGCTTGCCTATATAAATAACAGCTACAAACAACAGCTCGCAGTAGGTGTATTTTTCCGCTGGAATACTCCGAAAACGCACTGTAATAAACTTTCAATTAACCGTTTCACCTAAGCCCGCCTAGAATACCTGACGATTTTCCCTGATGTATACGGAAACCAACTCAAACCGCGCCTCTCTACACATTCGTCCGTGTTTACGGGGTTTCTTAAATTAAAACAAATCACCATCGAAAAATTCGCTTCGACCAGCAAAAATGTTCGTTGCCTGAAAAAACATATTCGAAAGTGTTAATTATTGTGGAACAAATGCAGGAAAAAAAAAAAGTATCAAAAAAGAATGTTTTTTTTTTTTTATGTTTTTACACTTTCATGTCGTATCAGAAATTAAATTTTCCAGTTCTGTGGGTAATTGATAAGATGTTTAAAATTACTTAAAGCCATTCCCTTTTGCCAATAAATATTCTAAAAAAACTCTATGGAAATAGTTAGCCACTAATTAACTAAAACTTATAAAAACTGATTTAGCACAGACAGATGAAAATCTGTTAATGCATATCACCAAAGATGTTCCATGAAGGAAATTATTATATATACATATATATATATATATACATTAATGATTATGTCATTTTTACGCTACACATAATAAGAAATTCTGCCACGTTTGTGCGTTGCGTAACTGTATTGTGGAAGTCATAATAGAAAAAGTTCTACATAGACTATAAATTAACTTTATCGGCTTTGATTACTACGAAAAGATGAATTGTAAAAACGTAAAATCACATAATAATATATTTAAAAATGTAAAAACGTAAAATAATATTGCAGCCCTTTACTTGATTATTATTCAAGATGTACAGTCATTATTTAATTAGTCGATATAAACGAACGTAAATATCGAAATTATGGTACAGCTTATTTTAAATAGTTTTATTACTATTGAAAGCAGTTTACGGAAGAAAATTCTTTATAAAGATTTTGCGAAGAATAACGTTGTTAACTCAAACCAAATTTCCCTTAAGAATTATGGCAAACCATTATCTGGTAACCGAGAGTTTTCCCCATAGCGAAATCCAAAGGATCAAATTATATATACATGTGCGCGTGAGTGTGTGTATGTATGTGCGCGTTAAGCACAGATAATGAAATTGTATAATTCACAAAGGAGAAAAAAAATTGCACGTTTCATAAACTGCATAGTACTGTTGCACGGTTAATGAAATGAAATTACTTTGTATATATTTCTTTCCACTTAAAATACAACACTTCTCAGTATTAATGGTAGATAACAACAATAAGTTTGAATGAAATTATAAATTACGTCACTGCGCAATCATCAAATAAATAAATCCCACTGTGCACGTTTCACTGCACGAGAAAATAATTTTACAATTTAATAATTTCTAAATTTAAAAACTGTCTTTACGTAGTAAGTACAAGTTTAATATCAATGAAATGAACAAAAACAATAATGCATATTTCATGAATTATTTAAAATTCTGTACATTTCACCGTTACATGAAATGTACAATTTTGCTAACTTTATAAAATGCACTATTATATATACTCACACAACGTCAAAAACAAACAGAAAACAATAAAACAATTGATGAAAACTACGAGATAAAGGAAGAAATCTTCAAGAAACGAATCACTGAGGTAACCTTTAAGTCAAAGAAAACACTGCAGAAGATGAAATGGATTACACCAGAAATAACTGAACTGTTTAACAAATAAAAAAAAGGACAAAAAAGATTAGACGGTCTGTGTTGTAAAAGAATCCAGCGTGAGTTAACGTAAATAATCTGCCGAACAAAAAAGTAATCTCTTGAAGAAAAATGTCAACAAACAGAAGAACTTCGGAAAGAGAACGACGATGTCAACCTCCGTAAAAAAATACCTGGCATTCGTATATACAGAAAACCAATGATTCCGAAAAGTGGCAATGGCAAACTAGTAGAGAAGAAATAGGGGAAACAAACATTCGCTCAGTGTTGGCAAAGCTATATATGCCACTAAGCCTGCTTAATATATATGCTAATTCTATTTATAGAAAGGCTCTCCAACACAGTTGTAAGTGTCAAAATTGAAGGAAGTTATGACGATGACACTGTTGTTTTAGCGCGAAATGCAAAAGTTTAAAATTATGGTTCGATCGGTATGACACGTATGGAATTAAGATTAATCCCCCAAAAGATTATGAAGATCTTTATAGAAAGTTGTTGATCCAGAAAAACGTTTCAAGTATTTCGGAGTACAAATAAATAAGATAGGCAATGCAAACGAGAAAATAAAATGCAAAATTAATTTCACATCAGTTACCGCTCGGCATTAAAATCAGATTAATAATGTGCTACGTATGATCTGTTTAAAAAAAAAAAAGAACAGTGATATGAATCATAAGCGTTTGAGCTGCTATGGTGTTATCGCCGGATATTATATGAACCATCATCGACCGAAGACGGATAAAGCAAAACCGTGACCTGCTAGACATCATTAAAAAAGGGGACTTAATATCTGGACCGCATACTTAGAACTACTGTACAAAGTTATTTGGAAAAAGTACAAGGAAGAAATGAAATTGACAGAAAACCAACTGGACTAGAAAGCCATGTCGCTTTTCCGCTTGGTGACGGACAGAGGAAAATTTCATAACATCGCCATGTCGGTAGCTCAGGAATTGAGTATCAGTTTAGCGCATGAAGAACGACAGGCATACGCGCGCACAAAGTTATCAGCTACTGCTTGCGGCTTTGACGCATAACACCTTTGTAAATCATTAATTTTTTTTCTCTTCTTTAAATGTTACATTTCTATTAAAGATCCCTTTTTTATTAATCACTTCATACTTTATTTATTTTATTCACACTAATATAATAATAAAAAAAAAATTTAAGTGTAGCTCACAACAACAAATCACAATCATTTGCAAGAATTTAAGATTTGTATGTATTGAAACTTCTATTGCGGAACTCAGAGGCTGAACTAAAGGGTCTCCCACTTGAGTAGAAAATAAATTTATTATATAAAAAAATATACATTATATAATTTTTCCTCCTTTTAATGGGAACGTCAAATAAATGAAGTGGCCCATAAACTAAGGGTAATGTTAAAATTAAACAGAGGAAGCATTGAAATAGTGGAAGGAAACAAAGTTGTATATTTGGAAGAGACAAGTGTATCAAGTACTGAGGGTAGTGAATGACAGTATATACCAGTAGAAAATTAGATGCCTAACCATCATCATTAGCACTAAGAAGGATGTCACGGTCAGTCCATCAGTAGCCATGGATTAATTACTTACGTTAATGTACCGATGTCAGTTTATTATCTATGTGTGATAACACAACGATTATATGGTAGTAGCATCTAATGATGTAGTGATGGCATGTGGTTGCAGAAGATGGTGATGTAGAAGGTAGTTATGTGACAGTAATAGGCGATTCAAGGTGGTTTTGCGACACACATCTCATGGACAAGGAGGGGAAGGAGTTACTTAGTCACACTAGTAGGCGATTTATCTAGCTCCGTTTACTATTTAAAGAGAAATTAGAAGTCTTCCCTTCTATTGATGCATAGGTGTGGTATAGTGTTGATTAAGGGAGCTGAGTAAAAGAACTTTGGTGTAGCTGAAACGTCACTTTCTGTTATAACCTTCCCAACTGTGCTGGAAGGAACATTTTCCATCTACCACAATATAATTTGAAAGTGTTTTTTTTTTCCTTCTCTCCCGGAGTTTGTTTATCCTTACTATTCACAGGTATTTATTGTCTTCCGTTAATAATAGATCTGTCAAGTGCGTCCTATACTGATTGAGTTCAACCAGAAGATATGATCATCGCCGACCACGAAGATATGGTGCAATTTGTACCATCTTAATCTAACGAGCAAAATATTATGACTGTTCAGTTGAGTCTGGAATTTCAAGTTCCCGGGTACTGACCAGAACAGTCAGGCTATTGTCCAAATGATTCCAGGCAGACAGGCTGTGGGTAATGTTAATTCATTTACGGCCATAGTTGTCCGGAAAATATATATATATATTTATCTTGCTCAGTTGGTCCGGATAGATGGCTGGTGAATTGTCCTTGTCATTAGATTTTCATTTGCTCATTTTTCCAATACGTTTTTCTTTATTCATATAAAAAAGAGAAAAAAGGAAAAGAAAAGAAAAAAAAAAAGAGAAAAAGAAGAGGAGAAGAGAGGAGAAGTGGAATAATTTAGACTTATTTTGATATGGAAGTGGCCAAATGGTAAGCTACTTAGCCGCCAGGCCATAAAAAAAAAAAAAAAAAAAAAAAAAAATTGATTGTCATAAATGCTACTTTATTTTGACACATTTAATTCTGCGTTAATTAACATTTTGTCAAATAGCAGAAACTTAGATTTTTACTACCTACAACATTCGGTTCAATAGAAACATCAGTGTCTGATGTATATATGTATATGATGAAAATTTGAAATAATTAAAAAGATTTTACTGCCTGCACCGCTTAACATTAAATCTGGATGGGTGAAGACATTTGGGACTTTCTATCAGGAAAACTCAGATGATGTGGTCACAAAAATATTAACTCTGTTTAAATAACAACTCGACATCAGTCACCACAAAAAAGAAAACTATGTAAAGAATGAAACCAATTTAACATTAAAGAATGAACTGCTTTACAATGGATTGTTCCTGATTCGTTCGTTTCATTACGATTATTTTACTGTGTTGCCTGACACTCACAGAAGTAACATTCGGCATTTAACTCGGCGAAGTTGGAAAATATTTCTATACAGTAATTTCAATGTTAGGTAGCGCGGTAGCCTAGTGGTTAAGGCACTTGGCTACTAAAGCAAAGGACAAGGGTTCAAGACTTGTCTTGTTCCAGATCCGAATTGCTCCCAAGTGTACCCAGCCTGAAATAATTTGGTACCAGAGAAATCTGGGAAAGTAAAGGCGGTAGAGAGAAAGGAACTGGCCCCAGTATTCTCATCAGAACCATTAGGCTTAGTACACTGTAAACCTTAACTTCACAATCCGTGATACCTTATCAAGGGTATGGGACTTACTTTACTTTACTTAATTTCAATGCTGGCGAACGTATGTAAATGTTAATCTATTTCAGTTAACGATTTATTATAAAAATATTTAAATCTATTTATCCGGTCGTCTTTTACGTCATTTCTTGAACCTTTTTAGATCAAAATAATCAATTCTTTTGAGCCGATTTCTACCAGGCCATTTAAAGAAATATTCATCGGACGTGACTTGATTCATTTATTTTTGATATATTGTAACATAATTATGTTAAAGGGTATTCTAGAAATCCTGTTTTACGTAATTTCGACTTCTACATATAACCGACCAATAGTGAAGCTACACTTCAGGTTACGAAGCGCAATTCGAGGTCTAAAAAGTTAATTTAAGATGGTTCACATTATCGATCGGCATTGAAGCGAGCAAGCATAACGAAAATCGAAAATTTTCTATTAGTATCAATTTATTATATCATAGTGATGTAACATTTCACAGTAGGTGAATGTTCACATATTTACTTTGGTCTGCATGCGCAATTTGAAAAAGGAGAGTGTTACAAGTTCATTTCTTTCATCTGCAATCGACTCTTCATTTAATCACTTCGATGTCTATAATAATTTATAAATTAACTTTCATTTCCTTTTTCCTCCCTTTCTCTTAATATATGTTTTCCCCTTTGAAACTAAGAAGAATCGTAAAGTTCTTTTGTTCAGAGTCAGTATGAAGAATCCAATTTATTATAGTAATAACTAAATCTTTAATTCCCCGCTAACTGCAAAAATTCTAAACGGTTTCTGTTTCAAAATGACCAATTATAAAAGAACTCATTTTACGACGACGATGAGAAGTTTTAATTATTTGGTCGCATAATCTCGCAAAATAATCCACAAAAGAAATAAAAAAACTTCATTTACATAATTTCCTATAATAAAATAAACTTTAATAACAAACAATATAGATCAATAAATTAGATAAATACCTATTTAGAAACGTTTTCGGGCATAACCCATCATCAGCTAACACTAACTTAAAGGAAACTTAAAACATACTCCTCAAGTTAGTGTTAGCTGATGATGGGTTATGCCCGAAAACGTTTCTAAATAGGTATTTATCTAATTTATTGATCTATATTGTTTGTTATTAAAGTTTATTTTATTATACCATTTTAACAAACAGGATGTATTCACCTACATACATAATTTCCTTTGAAAATTGCTATATACATGATGCATGTATGTGGAATATTACATTCAGAATTTTTCGTTACTATGCAAAAAAACTGAATGCTCATGGAACCAGCACAACAAATTGTAAAACAAGGCGTATAAATAAAAACTTGTAAATATTTCTTTTAATAACGGAACATTTTTAAAACACTTTCTGCGAAATAAGCGGTCAATGATTGACAAGACTAATGTAGAACATTTATAACGTTCGGATTATGAAAAAAAAAAGACCTATGGAATGAAAAAATGAACTTCAATATTGTGGAAATGATAAAATTAATCTCGCTATCGCTTGTTGCGTTAACCGCCGCCACTCGAATAAAATAGATACGCTACTCGAAAGCTGACTCACACCTCTTATTTCTAAATTTCGAGGATTTATCAAATTTTCCGATCGCAGTAATCTAATTAGTAATGAAGAATATATGCGCACTAGAATTCATTGACTTTTTATATCCGTAAAATAATATATCTATATGCAACCTGTCTGACATTTATTTAGCATGTACAGTATATATTAATTACGAAACAGCACCAAATACGCTATAAAGCTTTAGCCAGCCTGATTTGTAAAATCTGTTATTTAATGTCCGTTACAGCGTATATAGAAATTCGAAGTTTAAACAGATTGGTTAAACTACAACAAAATCTAAAAAGCCAACTACAACAGTACAAATGTTACGTACAATCTCTCGCATTTCGGGTACCAAATACGAGTAGTATAACACGAATTCTAACAGCGACAAATGAGGTGTGTCATAAGTGGACTGTTTTCAAAAATGGTAGTTAGGTAAAAGATGCGAGTTTGTATAAATGTAACTTTTAACCTGAAGACAGTTCAAAATTGAATAAACCTCATGACAAGAGTACCGCTCTCTCGAAGACACCAAGAAAAAACTAATATATCCCATGAAACGGTTCTTTGTAAAACCCATTCCGACTCCCATTTTTTCTTTTTTTTTGTATATCCACTAATAAATAAATGAGATTGAGCTGACACTAGGAATTTATCAGCTGTTGGAAAACAGAGAAATAAAACTGTACCATTTTCGAGTTTTGTAATAGGTGACTTGAAATGCAACAAAATCAACAAATCTATTCCGATCTGGTTTTCATAAAGTTTTTCTATGTTACTTCCAGCTTTTCGCAGTTGCCTAGGTTAGTATATATGCAGGTATTAAAGAGTATACGATACACCGTACCCGTTTAAATTTGAATATAAAAAATAAACGTTTCAAATTTGCATATACAATTTAGACGGACAGCATATGGGGTTATCGCCTTACCGGAATATTAGCGATGATCCGTCAATGTCTCTAACAAATTTCGTCCAATCGTGTACACGTACAAATACGGGTGATACATTGTTAAAATGCGACCTGATATTATCAATAGTAGAAGTTTCAAGACGAATGTTTATATCGCGATCTAGTGCGGCGATGATTTTACTGTAATGTAATTCGGAACAAATTTTGGAAAGGATTTTATTTTATGTTGATGGGGTTAATGCTTTAGAAAAAGAACTGTTTGCATCCGTAGAACATTATGTAACTAAAACTACCTACGAATCGGAAATGACTCGGTACGAATGATTACATTAGGCTTAGCTACCGAAGTGTACGTTATGACAGGGAACAGCTTGCTGGTATGTATAATTTTACAAAAAAGTGGATAATCACGTGGATAAACTTAAGAGGTCACAGACTGACTAATTGTAATTGGAAGGTCGACAAATGAAAAAGCTAACGATCGCGATTATTTCGTGAATTGAATAATACGATTCTGAGGAGAATCTCTGAGTTCTGAGTATATATCATATATCAGACTAGGTAAATACTTTAAGTTTTAAGAAATTTATATTTCGTTTTAGCCGCATGCGGCTACCGAGAAGATTTAGGGGGTTGAATAATAACTATGGAATTAAACTCTGACAGTAAATGGAAAGCTTTTAAAATTAAGGGAACTAGCAGGGGCGCACTAAAGGAGGGTCCAAGGGTGCCCAGGCACCCACTCAATTGTGATGGGCACTCCCAGCGAAGGCTAACGTTTTAATTTAACACCTATTCTGCACAAACCAAATTTTATCGTAAAACCATATTTTGACAGTTTAGCACAAAATCTAATGAAAATCAAACAACTATGTAAATTGATGGGGAAAAAAACACTTAAACTTGGCTTCACATTTGTAATTTTGAAAAAATTGTTATCTTTTTTATTCCTTTTTTTGGTCATCGATAGACAGATGATCTGAGCACCCACTCACAATATTTGGTTGTTGTGCCCCTGGGAACTAGGCAGAATTAGATGGTTATTATAACACACGCATATATATGTGTGTGTGTGTGTGTGTGTGTGTGTGTTTATAGATCTTGAAAGGCAAGAAATCTTATAGTTGAAACACTTATCATTTAATCATTTTCTGTGGGTTAATTTAAAGAAAAGTTAAATCAACAAGTTGAGGTCATCAATGTAAAAGCTGGATAGTGTCAAGATACTATTATATCGCACATACACACATATATATATATATATATATATATATATATATATATATATATATATATATATTAGAGCGGCATAATAAGTACGAAAAACCTTTTAAAACCATCATTCTTTATTCCAGTATATGTTGATGCTTCTTTTTATACGTTAATTATACTTTGAAACCAAGATATTTTATAAGAAGAAGCTTACCGAGGGGGCATTTAATTTTTAAATCTTTCTTTCTTCGTTCTTTTCCTCCCATGTCTGTAACCGCGGTACTGTACCAGTTGCATCTATTTATTATGTACCTATGTAAACGTGATCGGTAAATGATGAAACAATCAATTAATAAACGAACATTATACTACTAGACAAAAGACGTAATAGTAATTTCATTTGAAATCTGATACATGATTTTATTCGTAATTGATCAAAATAAATGGAGATATCAACTTTTAAAGCTGAAATACCTTAAAAATTATAGTTTATCAATGAAATTTGTCACCTTTTTCTCAAAAGCTAAATGCGATTAATTAATTGAATTAATCTTTCACTTGTTCTTTACGGCTTATCAGTCTCATTCAACGAAAATAGCGCACTTTTACAAATAACAGCACTGTCTTCAAGTGTGCTTGCTACCGCTAATAAGATATATATTAATGGCTACGCCAATTTTACGCCAGGGGTCATCAAAAAAAGTGTCCTGTCACGAAATTTGTCCCAAAAAAATGTCACAATTTTAATGTAACGAGAAAATTTTGTCAAACGGCGTAGCCAATGAAGAAGTTTTCTCTTCTATAAGAATTATAGAAGAACTAGACCTAGTGGTGGAGGAGGCTTTCCCCCTTTTGAGTCCCGAAGGGCCGAGTTTTATATATATATATATATATATATGTATATATATATGGAAAAAAAATTTTACAGCATGCAGTAGTTTTATTATTGATAATTAGCTCAATTCTGATTTGGTATGAACATGTCGTCTCTACGTAATTGGAGCTACAGTTATCTCTTCTTTCTGAGATACCGTTGTTTTCACCTTACCGAGCACATCATATTCAATCACATTTGCAGTTAAATTTTAAGTAGTTTTAAGCGCAAGAAGTAACTTTTGATTCTCAGAGAATTTGCTCTGAAATTTCTTAAGAATATCGTCATGATTATTGGTATAAATTATTTTCAGACGTGTAACGAAAGCACTTTGTTCACATTCTTCAAAGTGCGATATTACATTCGACTTATTTAAAAATCATATACTCAATAATTATATAACGAAGGAAATCGGAACAGTAGGATCGTTTAATCGCTCCTGCTAGTTCATTGATTTTTTTACATCGTTCGAAAAACATTATTTCCAGTTTTCGCTGAATTTTGTAATTCTAAACTCTTTCAACGTTTCGATAACTGAGTCGACAATAAAATATAATATATCTCACTGTGTAAAACGGTGCCAGCAGACTGTACTATACAGAGTAGTTTCTTCCGCGAAAGGCAAAATAATTCAGAAGGTATTTCACGATGTCCAACACATTTTTGGCCATACTGCTGTAGAGAATTCTTGGCTGCAATCAGGGCGTTCATAACTCGTGTAAGTTTTTAAGCAGACGAACACTATATCTCCAACATCATTTAACCCTGCAGGTGGGGTGCTCCAATTTGGAACACGAACAGGAACGCTGGGTCTCACAGACTTTTTATAAAAAATGCAAAATTTACGGTTTTTTAATGTATGCGACTGTTTCGTACGAAATAAACATCCTTTATTTGTATTAAAAACGATACAAAAAAATAATTGAACAAAACGACATAGAATATTAACAGTTAAGAAATACTACAAAAAGAAAAAAATAATAATAAACTCTAATCTAAAGTTATACATATAAAAAAATAAAAGACAAAAACAAAACATATTTTTTTTTCTTCAGTAATACAATAAACTGGTAACGTAGATTAGATTTTATTGATTTTTGGCACTATTGGAACACAAAAGACCTTCAAGGTGATTGGAGAGACAAGCAAATTTTTTACATTTCTGCCAGCAATACTTGGTTTTCGAATCTTTTTGGCAAAAGAAGCATCTTCTTCTCGTTCTGGGTGGAATTTCATGATTCGCTTGCATAGTTAGTGTTCCAGCAACGTCCCTGCCTTCTTTTTCTCACAGATGCTAGCACATTTTTGTCGAAAGACCGCCGCTGCATATGATCTTTCATTAAAGACGGACCAAGATCTCTGAGAAACAATCGCCTTTCAATTTCGTATATTTTATGAGATTACACGCATAGATAATTTGAGAGTTAACACCTGCCATACTCATCATGGAATAAAAATATTACCATGGGCCATCTCCTAGTATTCCTAGCCACATCATAAGTTGCACTTAATTTATCCAGATTATCCACGCCACCTTTTGTACCATTATAAAAAGTTATGATCTCGGGCTTGCATTTTTCTCCTGTAGATACGTCGATGTTATCGTTGTGTTGCAAGCTGGATACAAAAATAACATTTCTATACTTTTTTTGTGTTTGTAAGGGACACTTGTATAATTCTCTTGAAATCCAAAGACTGAAGAAAATGGAGGTCGAGCTCTTGTGTTTGTAAATTCGAGTGGGGCAGCTCTCTTTTATTTTTCTTATCATTGAATAATTTTTCTACTAAATTCATGCTGGTAAAACCAGTTATCACATGTTAAATTACGATTTGTTTGTGATATCGGCTATATCAAACTTAAAGCTATACGATATTCCAAAAACACAAACCAGGGCGCCGGATCTCACAGACTTTTCGTGTTGTAACTTCTAAACCTAAACACACCTACACTCGTCGTTTGTGGAACTTATACTGCAGTCCGACCTGGAAAGGTACCTAGCGGCACTGTTTGCCACGACATTTTTTCAAGATATGCCGAATGTTATTCGGAACGCCAGGCCTCTCAGAGACCTGCGGCGCCCCGCATGCAGGGTTAATTATAGCTCTAATCGCACTTCGTATTACTGCTTTGTTCGTTAGTTAACCATCATATATGTACGTCAAATAGAGACACTAATTTTTCTAACCGCAGTATCGCTGAAATTATTATTTTTTTCCTAAATCGCCTTTTTAATTTTGTCCGAAATTATTCTAGTTCTAAATAAAGATTTTTCCATTTTCACGATTTAAAAAACTGATCAAAAATACGCAAATTTAATTTTCTTTACTGCTCTGTTTACTATCTATCAGCGATGTATAGTCTGCTACGTGGGAAGAACTTTTGCAGAGCCATGTGCGTGTTAGCGAAATCTTTTTTCCTGTTAAATGGTCGCAGCAGACAGTTACAATAAAATTCAGCCTCAATTTTCTCATTTTCGAAATATCTTCGCGAGCACCTTCGGTGTTTTCTAAAATGACTTTCGGAATTACGGAACTTCAGCATTTCATCAGTTTTATACAACGTCGATGATTCTATTAGGGTTCGTATTCGTTTCACCGTAGAAGATAGAGCAATCGGTGTCAATCCATTCCGTTTTGTTCTAAAAAGTTGGCTTAACATATATATACATATATATATATGTATATCTATTATTCCAGAAATGCAATAGGCGAAGAGAAATCGGCATGAAAGATACGGATAAGAATCATGCGCTCCTTGTTACTCGTAAATGTTTCATCTCAATATTTCTTTCCGTTTATTAAATATTTTCTTTATTTTATAACATATCGAGGTCCTGGTCACATCCCTGGAACGTAGGGATTAGGCAACGTGGAAATGATCCCGTTATATTTTATGTAGTTTCTTTCTCGTTAGTTCGGTTACAAGTATTGTTTAACTTTTTTTCCCCATTTTTTCCGTATTAGACGAAATTTCCAAAGGAGAGGCGGCTCAGCTTCTTCTCTGTCCGTTTCTGACTACGGTCCTGCCTGAAATAAATTTTTATCTTTGGCAGCAGAATGCCACTTTGGTTTCGCTTACTTCCGAAAGACTTTTCCAGCCTATTCTTGAATTCCTCCGTATCAAATGATATCCTAAAGCACCCACGTCCGATAAACTGTTTTCTGTGCATTCGTGAGTCGTTTTTGTAGAATATAATGCTGTTCTCTTTTCATAAATTTTGTCCCTTCCTGCGTTTTTAACACTTTCTCAGTGAAGACTTTATTTCCTGCGACGGTTTCTGTTTTTGTTTGTAGTGTCGTTCGTGCCGCTTCGGCTTCGTCGTCCGTTAACGAGGGAACCTTGATGGAAAAGGCGGTCGCGCAAAAAAGCTAAAAATACAAATACAACAGCCGCCGACGATGCGTCGACGGGACGAAGTATTTCCGTTTTACTTTAATTTTCGCTAAACTGTAGAAGGATTATCATTATTATAATTTGCGGTGTTTATTTTACCTTTGTTTTTCTGCGCGAAAGTGAAAAAGATTGTCTTGTCTCGTTTTTTAAATGGTCGTTTTATTTATTTTTTCATCCGAATTGCCGCTATTTTCGTTCCGCTTTTAATTTTCTATAAACAGAGAGATGAAAGCGGATGGAAACGAAATTTTTAAGTCTACTTCTAACTTTTCTTTCGGAATCAAATGAAATTTTTTTCTAATTATTTCCAGAAAGATTTCTTTTAAACTTTCTGGAATTTTTTATTTTAATAAAGTTTTCGTTTTAGGCTTTTCAATTATTGTAAACTTCTCACCCAACACACTAGAGAGCTTTAGCGGAACAAAAAATGATTCAGGCGAAATTAAACGAAATCTGGTATACATATATTCTCCGGTTTCGTTTTCGAACGAAGTTTAATATGCGACAATTTTACAACACTATCTAAATGGCAGCAATATGCGATATCTAAGTGGCTCTTTTTCATGGCTAACTCTATTAGATTTAAATAAAAAGATTGTTAAAAATGTGCCATTATAAAAAATGGAGAAAAAAAGAAAAATCTTTCGCAAAATTATATGCTAAAGTGGAAAAATGTCTAAATATTCCGCAGGTTACTTGAATTTATTTAATTAATGGTACCTATAAAACAAAAAAGTTCGCATAGGCAGTGTACAGACACACTCACTTGTAATTTCATTTATATTGCGGGATTTCGTAATAATAACCTATTGCTAAATCGAAAACGCAATTCATATTATTTCCTAAATCAGCATCAGAGCACATTATCGCATTTTTTTTTTTGCTTTTTTTAAATGTTACAAATATATAATATATTAATCGAGTTCTAGCAAACAAGAGTCCAGTAGAGTTCTAAGTGAATATGCGAGGATGTTTGTTCAAATATTTTATTTTTTGTTATTTTAATTAAATGCGACATAAGTAAAAGGATGAATTTTTGTTTTTCATCCATCCTTTAAAACTTAAATGTTATTCAAAATAGGCAATATGGACCAATTAATAATCTAAACACTGTTATCGAAAACTGATAAGAATGAGATGGGGGGGGGGGCAGAAGTATTAGGCAAGAAAAAAAAGGTTTTTTTTTTTTTTAAAATACAAATTACAACTGGCCAGAAGGCCATCCAGCAATTGGGCTGTAACGCGAAAATAACTTGTTAAGGGTTAACATCTAGCGATGGACCCCACTGAAATTTTAGTAACATAAAACTAGGCCAGATCAAACGGTCGGCTACGTTTTGACCTTCGAACATCAAGACTATTATCAAGAAGATTGATCGCCAAAATGTGAGACTCTAAGCGGCCTATGTATCGCTTAGCAGCTCGATTGATCTCGTCTTTCACATATAGGATATTTAAGTCTTGATGTAGAGTATGGTTAGATACGTACCAGGGTGGTGAGACTATCGGCCTTATAGCCTTTTTCTGGAACCGTTGTATCTTGTTTATGTGTGTATCTTTTGCACAACCGCACAACATTAAACCGTATGCCCAAACGGGCTTTATAATTATTTTGTGCACTAAGAGTTTATTTTCCAATGATAAACTAGAGTACCTGCCAAGAAGCCAATTTAATTCTTGCAATCTTATATCTAGATGTTTTCTTTTTTGTATAATATGCTTTTGCCATGTTAATTTGCGATCCAAATGAATGCCTAAGTATTTTACACCTTTATCCTGCTTGATAACCACCCCATTTATTTTTAACGGCTGATACGTAAAATTTCGCAATGTGAAGTCTACTTGCGTACATTTACTTTCGTTTACTCTAATACGCCAACGACTCGGCCAATTTTCCACTTCCGATAAAGTTTTTTTCAATTTATTCGAAGTTTCACTATTGTCTTTACCGGTAGCTAATAGTGCTGTATCGTCTGCAAACGTAGCTGTTATCACGCTATTATCAACTGGAAAATCGGCAGAGTAGATTAAGTAAAGCACCGGGCCCAAGACACTTCCTTGTGGCACGCCAGCAGATACAGGATAGATTTCAAAATATTGATTTAGAATTTTAACCTGGCATGTGCGATCTTCAAGGAAGGATTTTAAAAGAAGGTACAAAGGATGCGGCACTATTTTTTTAAGTTTATAAAGAAAGGTTGGACACAAAATCGCACAACATGATAAGAAGTAGGATGCTTCGATTTCGTATATGGATATTTACCTTTTTTTTGTTAATTTTATAAAGTTTAATAAAATTTACGTTGAAGATTTCGATATTTTTCTTGGAAAATTAGTTTCAATAATCGTGAACTTAAGTGAAGTTCATCGAAATTTTTTTTCAATCGATTTTTTTTTTTTCGGTTCTTTCGCGTTTTGAAAACTGAATACCTTCCTCCTCAAAATGAGACCAATCCGAACCCTCTATCTCTAAAATTCGAGATTTTGGAAGCATTTGAATTTTCAGTAGTGAAAAATAAAATTTTGAGAAAATCGAATTTAAAGAAAAAACAAAGATAATTCATTACAATTGTTGTTTTTTTTCGATCAATTGCTAAAAAAAGTTGAAAACCATGACTAATCCATTGTTTTCGATTCCGCTACCAATAGAATAAATTTATTAAAAGGTATTTTGAATTTTCCATAGCAATGAATTTTAAAAAAAAAACAAAACTTTTAAAAAATACAACGGGAGCTGAATTTCTTTTTTAAATTTTCAATAAGAACAATTAATTTTGAGATAAAATTTGAGTTTACAGGAAAAAGAAAATATGTTTTAAGAAGTACTACTGAAATTAGAACAGTTTTATATTTAATAAAAAATAATAATAAATTTTGAGAAAAAATTCTACATAAAATGAAATAGGTAGAAAAAGGAATAATCACGACAGAAGTTTTTAAGTCGAGCGAAAAATTATTATAATGTTTAAATCGAATTTAGAATAAAAAAAAGTACAAAACTAAAAATACTGGAAGCAATTTTCTTTAACTTCAAAAAAAAATTATCCAACGTTACATCTTTTTTTTTTTGGGAGTACTCGTTTTTTTTGGTTCTTCTTGCGTCGTCTCCTGTGTGCTTTGTTTTATTTTTGGCCGTCCTCTTTTCAGTTTCGGTTCTTCGTTTCTTTTTTCACCTTCCTTACTTTTTGGTCATCCTCTTTTCGGTTTAGTTTCTTCGTCTATTTTTTCATCCTGTTTTGCGGCATTTGTGTCAATCTGTTTTGCGGCATTTTTACCGATCGTTGGTTTAGGGTAAAGAATATCTTTCGCATGCTCCGCAAAATATTGACGGATATGTTTGTAAAGGTACGTTTTCCTTTCTTCAATCATATGGAATGATTCCTCTTCATAGGGTTCTGGAAACCTCAGTTCACCGTTTTCGGAATCATAAATTTGATGATACAACATCTTCTCATTAATCGAGTGCTCCTTCGTCCCAATTTCATTACAGCGATCTTTAGTCGTAATATTAAGTAAAGCCGTAAAAATTCTGATCGCACTACCATGCACAACGTGCACTGTTGAGCGATCCTTTAGCAGCTTGAGGCGAATCAAAACCTGGTTGCGAAGCACGATGGTAGAAAATCGCCTTAATGGTCTGGCCATGATGAGTATTCATAGGCGCCTAATCATAAACAATTTGGAAGACTTTTATAATAAAGTAATAGAATAACAATTTGCCAGAAACCAACGAAAATTGTTTTAATTAAGATTTGATTCTTGTTTAATAAAATATTAAGCCTTTACAAATTATACATTTTATTTATCCTATAACTCATATCCTCTTATATATACATATATATATATATATATATATATATATATATATATATATATATATATATATATACCCACATATATGTATATATGTATATATATATATATATATATATACCCACATATATGTATATATGTATATAGGTATACATCATGAAACTCAATATTTTGTTTTTCACCAAGAGGAAACCACTAGATGCTAATTTTATATAATTGTTAGAGTTCGTTTTAATTAATTATATTGTTCTTTGTAAAATTAAATTTTAAAATTGTGACGTAAAAACGTTACAGATTTCCTTATAAGCATTTGTTATTCTCCAAGGGGAAAGAATAACATGATGTAAAATAAAATTTTGTAAGCGTGACGCAGAAATATTACAGGATTTTTTTTTGGCGGGGGGGGGGGGTCGTCTACAAGGACATTATCCCAAGAACAAAGAAAAAAGAACGCGAGAGACTCAGATCTTTACACGATCAGAGATAGCCGACAAAAAGGAATCAAGAGTCTGGACAACAGAAGGAGAAGGAAGGGAGAGAATGAACGAAGCACTGTATGGAGTGGGAATACCAATTTGTAAAAGAGAGGAGTAGAAAGCAACTTGATCGGTTACAAGAGATGAACACTCGAACATTATGTGATCGGGATCACACACACAAATTGGATATTGCAGTTGTGCAATGGACAAAAAGGAGACGGCGTAAGAGAGTAACGGAAAAGCGAGGAAGAAAGCAAACTGCGCCCAAAGCGCAGGCGGAAAATCGCAGAGATGTTGGAGCGACACATGGAAGGAAAGTCAAGAAACCAGTGGAAACGAGGAAGGGAAGGCTGAATAGACAAGAAAAAGGAATCCGAGTTGGAGAAAGAGGAGACGTAAAAGTCAAACCATAGATTGGAATGAGCAGCTGCAGATAGAAGAGTAATATTGGAAGAAGAGAAAACAGGAAGAAACCTACCGGAAGAGGAAGAAGCGAATGAGTCAACTAATTCATTACTCTCAATTCCGGCATGACCCAGTATCCAATAGAAGTCCGTTTGGATTAAGTGTGAAAGGAAAAGATCATGAATCAAGGAGCTAATAGAAGAAGAATAACGTAATCAGTTGAGTGAGATGGGAGAGGAGATGCGATAGTCTGCAGCACGCTTTGAGCATCTGACAGAATAAGGACATTACGAGAGACAGGAGAGGACCTGACAAAAAGAAGGGCACGCAGAATAGCAGAGGACTCCACATAGAAGATTGAGCAAAAGGAGGGAAGTTTGAAGGACTCGACATAATTTAGGGAAGGACAGAAAAAATCTACCGCAACACCATTGGTTGGTCCCTTGGAGCCATCGGTGAAAATCAAAAAAAATGGCTAGAGAAAGAAGAGCTTAGATTCAGCAAAAATTCTGATCTAACAACATTACGAATGACAGGTTCAGGAGGAATCGAGGAATAAGAGCAGTTAATAGGATGAAGAAAATAGGAAAAATTGAAGGAGAAATATGGCAGTTTATCATGAATGTAGATATACGGAGAAAACTGAACAAGACGGGCAGCGATAAGAGATAGAATGAGAGTTTTGTTGACAGAAAAACGCCAGCTACGTAAGATGGTTGAAGAAGAAGATATCAGAGGAGAAGAGGAAATCGGCAACCGTTTGATGAGGAAACGATAACCCAAGAAAGAACTCGAAGAAAAAGAGGAGGAATGCGAGATTCCGCATGCAGAGCTGGAATAGGAGTATACTTTCGGGCTCCCTTAATTACCATTGTTACAGAAATTACCTTACCATAATAAACCTGATACATGTTACAGACTTAATTTCAGATTCTTCTTATTATTTCCAGCGTAAAAATGTAGATTACCACAAATTCTGGAATCGTGGGTACAGAAAATGTCATTTTTTTTATGCAAATAAATTTTTCTTTCCAACTATAATACTATAATTTTCTTTATTTGCAGTATCAGCAAGCTCTAGACGGAATTCAAATTCGCCGCTTAATGATAAGGTTGAAGCATCATCTGCAGAAGACAAAACAGCCAAGCCACCAGATAAACCGTCCAGGTATTTAAAAAAAAATCAATGTTACTATTATTATTATTATTATTATTATTATTATTATTGCTAATGTGGATATAATTAAAAATTTTAAAATTTCATACCGGGAAATACAACATAAACGGATGAGTGTACAAAATCAAAGTGTTTCTTAAACTAACAATTTGCACAGTCTGAAACTGAACCAAAAACTGATATTGGAAAAAATATTATTCTACTTCGTTAGGTTCTTTTCACTAGGCTGAATTGGTTAAGTCACTCTGAATTATTCGAGTTCCACTGAACAAAATTTAACTGAAGCAAAAATAGTACTGAATGAATGAACATTCGTGCTGGATCGATACATATTAGCATCGCATCAGTCGATTCAATTTTAGAGGTTATTTTCAACACAATAAATTTAGTGCTAGTCATAGAGTGAACACTTTACGAAATAATTAAATTTATATTGCGAATTTTATATAACGATTCTTACATATTTTTTTTAACAAACAAATTTATAGCTCTAATTTTACAGTCTTATTTACTAGAGAGCACGCTGGCTTTTCAATTTTTATAATATACAGCAAAATTTATCGAAATTCTGTCGCAAAATTTTTAAAACCGTAATTCGTCTTAGCTTAAAAATTATCGATTTTATTCGTTTAACTGTGTAAAATGATTTTTAAGTAGCTTGCGAAACAGATACCGCGAAAAACCTGTTGCTTCGAACATTATAAAAAAACCTTAGTCAGATTAAAAGATTGCTGAAAAATATGGTAAAAATCAATAATCGGAAAAAGTAAAATGAAACGAACAGTAATAAGATAAACTAAAACACACGGAAATTAACTTGTTTTATTATGGTAACCAAATTTATAAAAAAATACCATTATCTATTCGGTTTCTAAAACAATGTTTATTAAAATGCATGTTTCACAATTTTATGTAATTATAACAGTAATAACAAGCGTTGACTAGAAACAAAATTTATTATTAAAAATTAATACACCGACATGTTTCGGAAACAATGCTCCACAATCATGGTGAAAAAAACACACTAAAGTTAAAAGTAAATAATACAAAAAACATTGAAAAATCGATCTATTTGAAAATGATATATCGCAAAATGGTCAAAAAAAAAAAAAAATATATACATATATGTAGGTGAATACATCCTGTTTGTTAAAATGGTATAATAAAATAAACTTTAATAACAAACAATTGTTTGTTATTAAAGTTTATTTTATTATATACATATATATTTATAAGTGAAAAAAGCAAATAAAAATAAATGTAGAAATGTAAAATTATAAAAAATAAAAATTATAAATTAATGTGTGAAACTTTTTTTTTCTAAATTAAATCATGTTTTAAAAAATTTTAAATAATGGGTTGTTGTTATTAGGTGCTTGAATGTTTAATGCAATATGCCTATATTTATGAATATCACGACGGACTGATTTACAAAATGTTAAAATATAATTTTCCAAGATATTTAATCAAATTAATTAGAAGTTATTTACGTAATAGAACATTTTACGTTTCACTGCAAGATGCTCTAAATCAATGACCAGAACTGCCGTCGCAGTCAGTCTACTTGTCCGATCTCCCTCAGTTGCAACACACGACAGTATGGCTTTATATGCTGATGATACTGCTATGTTTATATTGTGGCTCATATGAAACGTCTACTATTTATAACCGTTTGCAGAGCTGCACAGTTGTCGGGTTTTAAAATTTTTGGAAAATTCGAAAATTGAAATTAATCCAACTAAACCGGAAGCTATATAATTTCTTACTCTCGTAAATACCTCATTTTCTCAAGTCAACTGAGTATTAAAGGCACCAGGATATTAGCTGATCATGTTCGATATCTATGTGTAATTCGAGAAAAGGGATTATCTTTTAAGCAACACTTAAAACACGCTGAAGTGAAAACAAATAGAGCTATAGCAGCTATTTTTTTTTTTTTCTTTTTTCTACCCAATTATTAATCGAAGATCTTACTTGAACATTACAAACAAGCTAATTATCTATAAAAGCATTATTAGGTCAATATCGGCTTATTTGGCTTCAGTTTGGTGCTGGGGTTAACATTGGACATGATGACTTTTTTACGACATATTACGAAATTTGATTCTATCTCGAATCCGCCATAGTTGATGAAGAAATCGTCTATCAGATGCTTCGATTTGAGGTGAATAATCATCAGATTTTTGCTAACCTTAGAAGCTGCTACTATAGTTTCGGGATCAATGATGACTTTGGTGAGGGCAACTAAGTCGGTATTCTTTAATGAAGTTGAAAACCATGCCTTGATCCACAAATAATTGCGACAATCCCGTGATGCGAACAATTTTATTTTTTGTTTTTTCATCTTAAGACACATTATTCACTGGATTCATATCGTTCGATGGGAGAACAGGGGGGAGAACTGATAATGCATGTTGATCGGCGAGCAGCGCGCCGACCCTGCGTTGGCTTTACCCTATTACACATTATAATAGATGTTCTATATCTACTACAAGTTTTTATACGGGAAATCTTTGATTTTTTCATACTAATTGTTAGTTGTTTATTGATGGGAATGTCGCATTCGGATTATTGATATTCAGTAACAGTAAATTACAAAATTGACGGCAATGCTGTTTTGATCGGGTGAAGTGTTTAATAAATTTATTTGCACCATCCCCGAAATTACCGGATCACTTAATACAGAAGAAGTTTATTACTGAGACCAGGTGATAACTCTCTGCCAATTGTCCAGTACATCTGACTAAACTTGCGCTTCAATTGTAATCTAATTCTTCTAAGAACTTATTTATCTAATCAGTTGGTGACTGCTATATATAGATGGAACATTCATGTCACATTTTTACGCTTTATTTCAACATCGATGGGCAACCGGTATACATTACTATTACAATTACCATGAAAATTAAATTTAAATTTATTAACGAAATCATGATTCCTCTATTGTACTTATTTGCTTTTTTTTGTACTGACATACTTGGTGAACTACGAAATATTATACGTAATTAATTCATCTTCTCCCACATTTGTTTCCGGGATAACAATCGCATTGACCGGTGTCTCCTACAAATGTACGCTAAAAGTTCGTTCCAGTTTCATTTCAAATTCCTGATATTTAAATTTTATACATGAACTAGTTCTTTTTATTCATTTTTAGGGTATATCTCTATTTGAATTAAAAAAACTATCGAACTTATTTTCTCAATCACCTATTGATAAATAATTGACGCGGTTCACTTTTTTAGAAAATTGGATTGCAGATGACATTAATGTAAAAGGTTGACGAATGATGTAACATTTGACACTGATCAATGAAAATTATAAAACGACTATCGATTTATACACTAATTTATCACAGGGCTATAATATATAGGCGCACATACGTAGAATCTTCACACACACGCTTTACATATACATACATACAAATCCGCATACTAACACACCTTTTACAGTTGACCGCATTGTGCACAATACATATACAGTAAAACCACAATTATCCGTGTGTGTTTTAACCGGCTGGTAGATTAACCGTGCATCTGTTTAAACTCGCGTGCTTCCTGCAAAAAAGGTTCCAAATTGCGATGGGAAGAAATTTGAACATGTTGATGATGCAAATAAGAAGGAGTGGATAAAAAGCGATGAAATTGATCCTGGTTACCGTATACTTTTACTGATAAAGAAATTTATAATGAAATCAATGGGGATTCTGAATGGGAAAATGAAGAGGAAGTCGAATCGCTAGTATCAGAACAGCGAGTAAGCTGTAAAACTGCGTTGCATTGTATGCAGACTGTGATCACGTATTCCGAGCAGCAGACAGATACAACGTTCACAGACATTCTGAAGTTAGAAAATTTCTAGACGAAGATAAAACAGAAAGAGATTCCCGACAGACAGAAAGAAGAAACTGATTGACTTTTTTTTAATAAAAATTAATATCTAGTTTAAGTTATTCTATTCTTTTTTATAACACTTTCTTTCTGTACCTTACGTTCATTTCATTTTTGTTTCTACTCTACTTTGTGTCCTTATTTCTTCGTCTTGTCAATATATAGTATTTAAAATGAATAAAAACTTTGAGAATTTTATAAATCTTCTGTATATTATACAGTATTTACTTAATTCAATTAGTCTAAATAATCCAGTTCCCTTCTCGCTGAAAGGGGTTTTATATCACAGCTATTATTTCATATACAGCGCTATCATACATATTTATTATATAGCCTAAAACGAAACAATACAGAAAATTATACAAATGCAATCGTAGATGGTCAGCTATCATTTCATAATATGAAATGGAGTGAAAAGCCACTCAACCCTCATATATTACGTGGGTCGCAAAGCTCGGGATATATAAAAACTCGTGAAACAACTGGCGGGGGTTAACCGTATTTTCCTGTATCCGTGCATGATGAATCCCTAATTAACACGGATAATCGGGATTTTACTGTATATACATAGAACGTCAAGTTTAATTTGTATATTTAGTACAAAAAGAGTGTGAAAAACACAATTTAACAGCAAATCTCCCGCCACCAAAATAAATCCTTTATAATGGAAGTACATCCCCGGCCCAGCTGTTGCACGCGAAGGCATTGCTGACTCAAAACCTAACTCTGTCGTCAATACGCCTGCAGCTACTTCTCGCACTTTAAGCAGCATTGGTTTAATGCGAAATTTAACACTAAACACCTACCTACTATCTCACTAGTTTACTTACTTCCGGACACACTATACCATTATATTCGCTCACAGAAGTTGTCTCCTCCTACCGGCCGATATCGTTATTACCAGCAATTAGATAAACTATCTGAAAAGTTGTTACTTAGGCGACTCAAGACACTAATACGTCTACCAGACTATCAATTTGGTTTTCGCAGTCAACATTCTACTGTTGACCAAATACATCGAGTAACCTCAATAATCACAAGACAGAAAAAAATGGAAAAGGATAATAGGTTAAGCTACAAGACAAGAGCAAGGCTCTTAAAAAGAAGAAGAACCTCAATAATAGAAAGAGCGTTCGAAGAAAAAAAATTTGCTCGGCGGTCTTTCTGGATATTGAACAAGCATTTGACCGAGTGTGGCATCAAGGACTTCTACACAAGTTAAGCACCAGACTACCCGTTAATTGGTGTCGTCTACTGAAATCATACCTCTCAGACAGACAATTCCGCGTAGCTTATGCAGATGCGAGATCATCCTTCCATCCAATACAGGCAGGCGTACCACAGCGTCCTCGGACCTATTCTGTATCTTCTGTATACAATAGACATACCAACAACACCAAATACTGCGATTGCAATGTTCGCTGACAACACAGTAATACTGTCAGTAAGCGGCTCACAAACTGAAGCAATTAAAAACCTTCAGTATGCTTTAGGCCGTGTATAAAACTGGACGGAAAATTGGAAAATCAAGCTCAACGATCAAGAAATATATCCACACCACTTTCGTCCTTCGTAAACGAGATCCGCGTCATGTAGTGTTCATAAATAGACAACAAGTGCCAAGCTCCGATTCAGCAAAATACTTGGGTGTGCATCTAGATGCGAAACTGACTTGGAAAACTCACGTTTAGTCAAAAGCTCAGCAGATTCGAGAAAAAACACGTGAAATGTATTGGCTTGTCGGACGACATTCCAAAATGAAACTTGAAAACAAACGTCTCATTTATGAAACCCCATCATAAGACCAATTTGGACTTATGGGGTACAGATATGGGGATGTACCAAAACATCAAATAGAAATATTATTCAAGTAGCCTAAAATAAATTCCTCCGTATGATAACCAATGTTCCGATGGTTTAGACAATACAAATCTCTACATACCGATTTAAGGATCAAATGGGTGGACGAAGTCATTAAAGACTTTGCCCATCGTCACGAAGAAAGACTCTATGCCCATCCGAACCCGGAAGCCTGGACCTTTTGCTTACTACAGAAGATGCAAGACGGCTTAAACGTTTTAAACCGAACGACCTAGTTGTATTGTAAATTTTTATCGTTTTATTGTATGCATGTGTATATAAATAGCAAAGAATAGAGATACTGATTTATTCCTTTGCAACATGTTAATTTACTTTTAGTTATAAATGTTACTTATTTAGAAATAGTTCTCAGATTGTAATAACCATACAGTTCCCTTAAGGGGCTGTTTTACAAAAAAAAAATCGCGCATTTGAACAAATGAATTCCACACCCTGCAGCCATAGCACTATACGACGCTGTTAACCTCATAACTAACAGCACACACACACAGCACACTTATTCCTCCACACAGTTGCATCATCTTTTACTTTCCTGCATGTTAAGGTAGTCCTATTATTGCTCGTTGAAGTAACCACCTCCATCTCTGAACCGTCATTCTTGCCTAGCTGGCAGCATATTATAACGACGGCACGTACAACACACTAATTCAACCAAATCGACCAATTGACAAATAGAGTAACTCATTGACGAACAGAGTAATTTATCGATACATGCCGATATTTGATAATTCTAATACGCGCATGTAATCACACGAAAATAAACGGATGCACTTGTAAATGGAGGTTACATAAATATTTGTGTGGTGTAGAGAATATCGACATACTGCAGCAAAATCGGTACATCGATGAATAATAATGATACGCTTATAGCTCTATTATAGGAATGCAGAATTAAGGATAGCGTGATATGTTAATTTATTTAAATGCCTCTCAGTTCGAATATGCAATATGCCATTGATCCTCCATTAATATAAACTCTTAGTCTCCTTTTATCCAAAATTTTGTAATTTTGTTTCACCTTCCACAGTGTAAGTCTTTATAACGTCTCGAAGTGTTTCATTTACGTAAACAGTCGGTACTCACTGCTTAAGTTGTTGCTAATATCTTTGTCAAGTATACAGTGTGTTCCCTTTTTTCACTTATATCTTATTCGCTAAACTCCTAGTTGTCTTAAATATTATTGGTATCAATAAGCTAATATTCCTCGAGGGTAGTCAATGACTAGCCGCAATATCTTCTTCGCTTACACAGCTGCATCCACTTTCTGACAAACTTGAATAAAATTAGTTGCGGTAAATTTTCGAGTTGTACTTCAGATTTACCATGCAGCTCGACAATATCGCGACGACCGTACTATCCAATTTCATGATCCGTAATCAATTGTACCGCTTAGAAATGTCCATTTATTTACGACATGGAAATCACTGCGATCAGAATGAATGATTGGAGAAATTCGTTCGAAGCTTTCATTATTTGTAGAAACCGGGGATGATCGGAAGTACATTACTACTAATTAAAATCGACTTTTACGTTCATAAATACAACTTTAACACAGAGCTAAATATCACATGACCGATCGATCGCAAGCAAGCAAAATGGATCAATTTATTTTTGCTTTTAAAATTTGAAGAATTAACGAAAAAAAGTAAATCGAATAATTTTCAACATTTATAAGTAAAAATTACTTAAAAATATAGTCATGTGGAAGGCATTATTTACTTATTAAATTTTTCGTTCGAGTACGGAAACTGTATTATTATATAAATAAAAAAAATTAAGTAGCACCATTATAAAGATATAAGTGATATAATGGTGTAAATGAGTAAATCGATGATATAAAATTTATAGTGCATTAGAAAAACTTTCAATCCATTCCACGACTTTTTTTCCGTTTCATGGATAAGTGTGAAGTGTCCACCATATTGGGAACATTGGAATAGGTGGTCCATTAATTGCACCTCGCCAGAAGGCAAATGGGGCGAATTACCATGCGCACTATAATACTCATGTACGAGTTAATACAAACTACTTAAATTGCATAGCGATTACTACATAATGCCTCTAAAACAGAGAATCTAAAGCAAAAATCCATCTTACGTGTAGAATTTCCTAATATACCGAGCTTCAAGAAAAACTTTTAATACAAATTATAGGTGGTGGCTCACTATTGTTTAAATTATAGATAAAACGAAATGATCAGTTATATTGTTTTGCAGTGGCTAATGCGTACACGTACCAAAGTTTATGAGAAAGAATTTTCATAGATCAAACGTAAATCTTCCTGAAAATTTAATTTGGTTAGCGCATACACGTACGTATCATTGCTATTATGGTGTAAGTGATTTTGAAGTTTTTCTTATTTCTTTCACGTTATGTTTACCATCGAACGTGCTGTTTTTAACTACCAATGGGATATGACGTGCGTTAGCGGGCGTAAAAATTTGAAATAAAAGAAGAAAAAGACAGCATGTAATTGCTGAACTATGTGCCACTACTTACTTTAAGAGGATCGATGTCAGATGAGAATGATGGTGACATTCACAAAATATATAGAAAGTGAAAGGGACGATGTTTTGTAAATGAAAAGGGCAACTTATAGGGACCGGAGCTTTTTTTTAATATGGAATTATCGGATAAGGCTGCATACAGACGACTAAGGACGCAGAACTTCTTGTGGAAGATGTTTGTCTTTGGTCGCCACAGTTCAGATGCGCGTTTGAAATAAGTCAAAAAGGTTCGCTAGGAATAGCACAGTTTCATGAGAACGAGTAGCTGTTCAGAAGCAGAACCGACAAGTACGGTAAATAGAAGGCACCACGGGGCACGGGGGAAGCAGCGCTGAACGGGCAACTCTAGATCAACGCGTCCATTTCTGTGGAATGTGGCTGGACAGGGCAGTATCTCCTAGGTAGTTCATATAACACTTTTGTCTGAGTCAAATAGCTGACGGATTTTAATAAGACGGTTAAAAATTTTAATTATTTTTGACTCGTTTAATTTATTTCATTACCGTCAACATCAAACTCACGCCTAGCTCCAGTTGATAATTATGCTATAACGGCTTCGATCAATATCGTTACCGTTTAAATTAACGAGATTAGCGTGAATAACTAGCGATAAGAATGTACAAGTACTTTTCAACGTAACACGTTTACCCATCTACTTATCACTAAAATGCCGTTGTAACAGGAAGAAACGTGTACTTATATGACTGAACCGGCGGCGATAATCTGAATTTCAGTAAGGAAGTTTAATTTAATCGAACGTTATTTAAAAATTAGTGTAACGTGCACATTACATCATTGTGTATATACTGCATAATGAAATGAGTAAAATAAAAATTATAACATTTTAGAGAGAAAAAATGCGCGTGTGAGATTCTGTTGCCGATCGGGGGTAAATAACCAATCATTGACCATCACAAAGAGAAGCGCGCATCTTCAATTCCAGCAGTCACGGGGCGAATAAGAAATGAAGAAAGGTACAATTGAGATTTCGTTAGTCAACTTTCTTCAGAATTATTGTTTTTGACTTGTTTCTAATTGTGACATATAATAGTCCTCCGGTGTAATGAATTTGTGAAAACTGATTCGATACAAAAAACCGTGGAACACCAATGCGAAGAATTGTCATTACAAAAATTTCTCCGGAATAATAACCTATATCGGATTAAAGGATCCCGCTATTCGACCATCGCAGTCCTGATCACCGTGGAAAGCCAGCGGAATATCCGTGCAAAGGACTACTGATCATCGCCGATAACAGTATGTTATGAACCATTTGTTTATCTTATTATCTAGTTTGAATTGATTTCGTTTGTACTCAATATTGGGTTTATCAGCGGTCGACCGACGCCGAAAGATTAGTGTAGGTAATTTTTATTAATACGTAAAATTTCAAATAATACACTTTTTTTTAAAATTATTTTTCTATAATTGAGAGGCCGTCTGGTGGCATCCCTAAGGGCGTAGTAACAAAACCTAAAACCTACAGTTAACAACGTTCCATCTGACATAAAACCAATAACACAACGTTTCATTAGTAAAACAAAAACAAAAAATACACGGCAGATTTTCGAATTGAAAAATATACAACGGGAAAGCGGCAAAAGAAAAACGTGTTTATTTGGAGCGTGTGTAAATGATCAAGTGCGACTGAAAGTTTGAAAGCATTCTCACCTGCCGTAGCGGAGTGATGTTCGGCAAATATCGATTTTATCCGGTGTATTGGTCGATTTTGTATTTTTATTTGCGCGCTCTTCATTCGCGTTTTTATTTTCGCGCCATTCAATTTGCATTCGATAAAAATTCGGCTATCCTTGGTAATATCAGAACGACAGATGCGGCTACATCTCCGTTTATCCGAGGCAAAGAAGAATATTTCCTCTGTTTGCCTTCATTTTATTTTTCCATTCCGAAATCGGAAATTGAATAAAAATACAATTTTCTGTTAGGACGACATTACACTTGCTGATGCAGAAGGCGAGCGATAATGCATCGTAATACGGTGCCGGCTTTTAAATTCAAAATAGCGAATTTTTTATTTCACTTTTAAATCTTCACTTTCTTTCATCGGCTTAGTTCACTCTGTGTACAGACTCGTTAATATTTTCGCTGATTGCCTTGTTTGAAGAAAAAAGAGAGGACGCCCAATGAGAAGCTCACTTAAGAATGCAAAAAAGTTCTCAACTTTATTGTTAATAAAAAAAATTGCTAAACAGGAAAAAAAGAAAGAAATAAAGATAAAAAAAAAAAAAAAAAAAAAGGTTGAGCATTTTGAAATTATTAATTCGGGGGGCTAAACAATTTGAAAATCAGCGGTGAGCTAGAGAATTAAAAGCACTAAGCAAGCATTTCATATCGACAGACAATTAATTAAAAATTGTTAAACAGCGTATAATTCGATACGAAAATTAACATAAATAAGTGAATAAAACAGTATGTCCAACGAAAAAAGTCCGTTCGAGATTTGTTACAAGGCGTGAGTGTTGCTCAAAGTATCGTACTAGAAAAAGGGCGTCTACGGATACTTGACGCATATATATTACTGAAAAGAAAAAATCATATTGCCACCCTCTCCTGTTGTTCCTCCCCATCACGGAGCAGTAACTTCGTTTTTGTTGTACGCTCACCCGTTCTTTCTTCCGACCTGTTTACATCCAAACGGAACCATGTTAAAACGGCGAATGTTACATCTGATATGGACTGAAGGTTCAGTGCGTTCCGGTTGTTTTATGAGTGGACATATTTCGTTTGGCAGACTATAGGTAGTATAATAGTCAATCGTCAGATATACCTAAAATAATTATCACGTCATTATCACCATTACTAGTTATTGCAGTAGTAGACAGAAAACGTTACATCTAGGACACAGTTCCAATTTTCACCACCAAGGGGGTGCAGGAGGGCTAGTGTCACATTAATGTTGTGCTAGTACAAGGAACTACATCCCTGCAATAAAGCCTCTATAGTATTAAATTATGCAGAAACGCTATTGTCGCATTAATGTTGTGGTAGTACAAGGAACTACATCCCTACAATAAATCCTCTATAGTGTTAAATTATGTAGAAATGCTATTGTCACATTAATGTTAATAAGGAACTACACCCCTGCAATAAAGCTTCTATAGCAGTGGTTCTTAACCGGTGGTCCGCGGACCACTGGTGGTCCCTGGAAGCACTCAAAGTGGTCCGCGAAGCCATCCTAAAAATATTAAAGGTATAAAAGTAGTTTACTTCATTAAAAAGAGTGCATTTAATACTCGTCTCTTCAAGCAATTGTGCTCTGATATGAACTCTGAACACGAAACTCAACTTTTCTATACGGAAGTGCGTCGGTTTTCCAAAGGAAATATGCTGTCGGGGTTGTACGAACTGAAAGAGGATGTACAAATATTATTAACTAACAAGGAGAACAAAGAGTTGCTGGATCAGTTCTGCAAGTCCAAATTTCAAATGTGTTTTTCTTATTTGGTTGATTTTTTCGCGCAACTAAATAAATTGAACTTTAAACTGCAAGGGTCATGAAATTTGAAGTTGCAAGGCGCAAGCAATAAATTTGCATATGACGATAAAATTAGTGAATTTATCACTAAAATCGAGCTATGGATCGACAAGGTTGGAAGAAAAAATTTTTCTGTGTGTGATACGCTGAATCAAATTATTGACTAGCAGCGTGCTGAGATTAAAAGAGAAATACAGAAGAACATGATACTTCATTTGAAAAATTTAATAAGTGAATTCACCTGATGAAATTCAAGAAGAAGTGATTGAAACGCAACACAATAGTAACTTGAAAGATATATTCGTGACAGGAATTAATTTTGAAAATTTTTGGACCAAAAAGCCAATTTTTTTCCCAAAGATTCAAGAAATTGCTGTACGTTACTGAACTTTGTTATCATCGACATATCTATGCAAGCAGGGGTTCTTGGCGCTTTTGATAATTAAAAGCAAGTACCGAAATCGGTTGGATTCCAGTGCCGACATGTGTTTGGTTTTGAGTAGCATTGAACCAAGGATTCAGAAGTTAGTAAATGTATGCAGTCACAGAAATCGCGTTAAAATAATATATTTACCTCTATTCCGTAAAATTTTCGTAAAAAAATTTAAAACACTGTTGGCTTTGAACAATTTTATGCGTGTCTTATTTATAGATAAATAGAACAACCCTTTATTTATTTACATTTACTGTATATTAACTCCAAACAGTTGGTGGTCCATGGCAGACAGAAATTTTGTCAAATGGTCCCTCATCACTTAAAGGTTAAAAACCACTGCTCTATAGTATTAAATTATGCAGAAACGCTATTGTTGCATTAATGTTGTGGCAGTACAAAGAACTATACCTTTGCAATAAAGCCTCCATAGTATTTATTTAGGAGCGCTAATGTCGCATCAGTGTTGTGGCAGTACCAGGAACTACACCTCTACAATGAAGTTTCTAGGACATAAAAGTATGCAAGAGCGCCAGTGTCACACCAGAATTATTGCAGTATGTGAAGCTGTCTCCATAAAATAATCCTTCTTAGTCCTGCATGCTTTCTCTGCAGACACCTGTGTGTGAAGGGGAAATACTTTAACTATCCACTTATAATTTTTCTAACCACTACTAAGTTGTTTTGTATGTTTATGTGTTCGCGCGTGTGTTGATGATGCATTTATGGCCGTCCGACCAATGTAACAATTTGTGCTAACCTGTACTAACTATTTATGTTTGTGTATGTTTTATCGTTGACTAGCCATCTTTAACACTTTTCTAACCCCTACCAAATCTGCTGTTTTTTTTGTGTGTGTTTACATGTTTTTTGATGATGCATCTACCCTTACCTAATCAATGTAATAATTTGATAATGCTTGTGTATTTGCATGTGTCTTGATGATACGTTCCTGATTGCCTAACCTGTGTACTAATTTGCTAACTGACACTAGTTATTTATGATGTTTTACTATTGACTACCCGGCTTTAAACTTTTCTAACCCAAACCAAATCTGCTGTTTTTACATATGCATGATTAATGTGATTTATTTTATCTGTAACTATCCATTGCTAGTATAACTTACTAACCCAATGCTTGTTCCAACGAATATTCCGTTGAAAATGGTTTGATGTGTTGGTTAATTGAAATTAGGCTAATCTTTGCTAGCGATTCTTGTTTGTGTGTATATAATTTGATGTATATTCCGTCCATGTTTGTAGCATCTGCGGTGTTTATACGATTTAAAAGATGCGATAATGTATATCTAATCGAAATAATTGTGATAACAATGTATATGAGGAAATATATCTCAGATTAAAGATTTTTGGTAGCTATTTGCATATATCCAACCAAAATAACCGCAGTACTATCCTCAACAAGGATTATTCCTGTTCTGGCCTATATATTTCTAGTGTGTTGCTTTGCATATGAGCAATCAAAAAAACATCAAATTTTAAGGGAGACAATCCATTTTACACAAAATAATCTCCATTTTAGGTGATAGAACTTAAATTTTATGGTAAAATATTACAATTTAGTACAAATGCTATCATTTTAGGTAGAAAACATAAAATTTTAATGAAAAATGACCCATTCTAGGAAAAAGTACCAAATTTTTTCTAGAAATACACCATTTAATTAGAAATAGCATCTTCTCTATACAATATAATTAAGTTTATATAAACTATTTTAAGCCCACACACATTCTTAGATATAATAAATTAAAAAGATAAATACAATTGCTAATACAAAAATTTTATTACATAGTAAAACTAAAATACGCAATGTCTAAATTCACTAACACTATAAGTAAAAGAGCAGTAATGCCAGTTAACTTCCTGAAATCTAACGATTTCTTTGCAATGAACCTATATCTTCAAAAGAAAAGAAAAACGTAAATCTCGATTTTAGGCATAAGAATGAAATTCGTTACATTACTTCGAATAATAACATAATACATGACTTTTTGGTGATAAACGAGGTTAATGCGAATAATGGCTATTAAGAGGGAAACTGAAAATTGATTTTGAAATTATCAAAAAATATAGGAAAGAACAGGAAAGATACGACTCCAACAAATTAATACGGAACATAAAAAGATAGCATTATGTTTACGGATAAAACGAGGAAGCAGGCCAACATTGCAAGTCGAGGAGAAAGCCCTATTATAACTAAAACAATTACGGAACAGAAGTGAAAACAGCGCTGGAAGAGGAAAGAACATAAGGGAATTAAAAGCGAATAAAAATAAAAATTTAATTAAATAGAACGGAATTGAACAAATTAATAAGAAAACGGATGAGAAAAGTTTAACATAGATCTTATAATAAAAATAGTTGAAAAAAACAATGGCCTAAAAATTTTCAGGGAAAAATGTATTAAATAAAAATTTAAAAACACGCGGTTATCATAATAATAATAATAATAATCATAATAATCATAATAATAATAATAATCATAATCATAATAATAATAATAATAACAATAATAATAATCATCATCATAATAATAATAATAATCATCATAATAATCATAATAATAATAATAATCATCATAATAATAATAATAATAATCATCATAATAATAATAATAATAATAATCATAATAATAATCATAATAATAATAATAATAATAATAATAATAATCATCATAATAATCATAATAATAATCATCATAATAAT
Organism: Icerya purchasi; assembly: GCA_039619475.1. Classification (NCBI taxonomy): domain Eukaryota; kingdom Metazoa; phylum Arthropoda; class Insecta; order Hemiptera; family Monophlebidae; genus Icerya; species Icerya purchasi. Next base: position 221,263,407 of record CM077115.1, on the reverse strand, counting down.
CATAATAATAATAATCATCATAATAATAATAATAATAACAATAACAAATGAACACAAAATAAGGGAGGAAGTTAACAGTACTTTACTAAACTGTATGATAAAACAGTATTTATACCACCGAACACACTCGGAGAATTCGAAGGAGAATGAAACGAACCCTGAAATAATCAAAAACGAGATCAGAGTACCTCAGTAAAGTAAAAAGTTACGAATGATGCTTAGAAATTTAAATAAATCTTCGACTATGATGGAACACCAAAATGAACTGAAGTAGGACAAGAATAATGGCAAACACTGGAGTAAATATAGAAATAACGATAAATTGTGAAGGAAGTGAAAACGTAAAAGAATGTATATACTTAAGATAGAAAGTTACGACAGACAAAACATTAATGCGAACAGAAATAGGGAGAATAATACAGCCGGCGTGGATATCGAGAAATTAAGCAAGGTACTAAAGAACGATGAAATTTACCTTGAAGAGTAAGTTCTACAACCAGTGCTTGCTGCCAGTGCCCTTACCTACGGGCACTAAACTTGGCCATTTACAAAAACCAATACAATAAGTATAAGAAGAGTGGAAAGATTACGCTGAATATAAAACGAAGAGATTTATTGAGCTCGAAAATAAGAGAACCAACCAAATTGAGTCAAGCTAACAGGTTGAAGAGGTATTGGGCCGGCTATGTGGACTGAAGATACGACGGCGGTGAGGAAGATAAACATTGGGATCAAAAAATAACTAGAACCACTAGGAAGAACTGGATTAAAAAAGCATTAGATCGGCAAAGTGGAATTCAGCGCAATGTCAACTCGTTTTTTTAGAAAATAAATTCCAAATACCCTTTAAAGATGGTATCGAAAGTAGTATTCCGATGAAAAGGTATTGGCCGTTTTTCTAGCAGAAAAAATTTATTACCTGTTATTTTTTTTAAAAATTCCAATTTATTTATGTACATATAAAAATTTAATGTGGTCAGCGATGGAAACCATCTAAATATAAAATTATCCATTTCTGCTATATTAAATCTTTTGAGGTAGATCTTGAAATTTCCATGTCCTGATATGAATTGTACGTTGTAAAAGTTTGGACTACAGTACGTGTTATTAAATCTCTCTTCTCCTATCTTCAAAGATTATAAACAACCACTAGTTAACAAACATACCAACTGGTCTAAATTTGCAGATTACATGGAAGATAGTACATCGCTGGATATACGGTTAAAAAAGGAAGAGGACTTAAATAGCGCAGTTGAACTATTTACAAATAATATTCATAATGCTTGTAAACTAGCCACTACTCAGCACAAATCCAAAATCCACTACAATCATACTGATACTGTACCCGTAGAAATTAGAAGACTAATACAAGCCGCACGAAAAGCAAGACGAAGATGGCAATATAATAAAGTTCCGTCACGAAGATATGAATATAATCTAATTCATAGGCAACTACGCCAGTCTATCATTCAATGTAATAATAATAAATATATCAAATTTTTCTCTTCATTAAATGCTGAGGATTTATCAGTTTGGACAACAACTAAGGCATACTTAAAGAAAAAGCCAAGACAAGTACCGATAAGAAAATCAAATGGAGAGTGGGCCAAGACAGAAAAGGAAAGGGCTGCTACTTTTGCCGAACATATTTATAATACCCTTCAGACACACGGGGACTTAAAGGACGATTACAACAGTTCCATAGTCCAACAGTACTTAGAGGCACCGGTTCAACTTACGTTACCAACCAAACATGTAACTCCAAGGGAAGTTCAAAGAAAGATTGCCCAGCTACGGCCAAGAAAAACTCCAGGAAAGGATGAAATAACGGGTGAAATAGTAAAACGGTTACCACCCAAAAGCATATTATTGTTAACCTACATATACAATTCGATTTTACGACTTGGGTATTATCCGGAAGCATGGAAAGAATCCATTATTCTGATGATACCAAAACCAAACAAAGATCCAGCAAAGCCCTCTTCTTACAGACCTATAAGTCTGCTGTCTGTTCTATCGAAAGTATTCGAGATGCTATTGAAGGACCGCATACTCACATCAATAACTACTAGTAAATTAATTCCGAACCACCAGTTTGGATTCCGGGCAAAACACTCAACAATTCAACAGAGTCATTGAATAGTTGATCGTATATCGGCGGCATTCGAAAAGAAGCAGTACTGCAACGCAGTTCTCCTGGATGTAGAGCAGGCATTCGATAGAGTGTGGCATGATGGCCTTCTATTCAAACTCAGAGGGAACATAAATAATGATGTATACTCAGTACTCCAGTCTTATCTAGCAAATAGAATCTTCCGAATTAAAATTAATACTACATTGTCAGATAGGTTTAAAGTACGAGCGTCAGTTCCGCAGGGAAGTATATTAGGACCGCTTTTGTATACTATACATACCGCAGATATCCCGGTAATGAATTCAACGGTACTTGGAACATTTGCTGATGATACTTGCATATTGACTAAGCATGAAAATCCAGTTTATGCATCAGCGCTCATACAAGAACACTTAGATAAAATAGTTGTATGGGCAAATAAATGGAAAATTAAGATAAATCATGATAAAAGTCAGCAAATTACCTTTACGTTAAACAAGGGTACCTGTCCACCCGTGAAGATAAATGATCATCTCTTACCTCCGGTTCAGAGTATTAAATACTTAGGAGTAATTATCTACTAACATGGCAGCCTCACATAACACACGTGAGAAATAAGATAGCAACAAGAATGACCATACTAAAAAGATTTTTCGATGCACGATCGACTGTGAGACTGTCCCGCAGGCGTCTCATATACTTGGCGATTATAGCTCCCATATGGAGGTATGATATTGAGGTGTACGGATCGGCAGCTAGAAGTAACATCAATAAAATCCAACAGCTGCAGTCGAAGATTCTCCGTAGAATAGCTGGAGCTCCATACTTTGTTTCTAACGACACATTACATAATGATCTGCATGTTCCTTATGTTCATGAGTACGATGCTGAGCAGTATAGAAAATTCTTTGAAAAGCTGCCAGACAGTGATAATATCAACGTGGTCAGCATGTATCACCAGGATCTTCCAGGCGTTCCACAAAGAAGGCTAAGAAGGAAGTGGTGCCGGGATGTATTAAATCGTAGCTAACGATGGAGTACATACCAGAGCTGTTGCAGAAATAGTGCAAGCAGGCTCTCCCTACCTCAACAACGCACATGGTGTACGGTAGGGGTATCAATGATACTGAACAATGCAGTGGAGGTAAGTAATAAGCGCCGTGTTCGTAAATAGTAAACTGAAAAAAAAAAAAAAGGACCAGGTCCTGCGCTCTCCTCATCTGGCCCATGTGCGTGGAGTAGAGTGGGATTATCGGTAACGGCGAGATCGTTTACGGTAGAAATAGATATTGAGATTAGATTAAGAGTTATACATAGTTAAAGTAATAATATTATAATTACTACTGTCAATGCTGTCACACCTCGATGGGGGTGATCAGTATAGAGTTATTGATTTATATTTAAGTATTGTTTAAAAAGAACTGTAGCGTCGCCAATAGTGGCCTAAGGGCTGGAGTGGTGTAAAATAAAAAAAAAATAAAAAAAAAAATCTCTCTTTAATTGTTGGAAAAAAACTTTTCGTTATTCCGTCATAACTTCACCCTTTCAAACTTTTCCATACATTCGTAATAAATAATTTTCGGATACAATTGTGTTTAAAAAGAATTTTATTCGCTTAAGTTTTAACCAGCTTACACACCGGCCATCATCAGAAACAAACTGTAGTAACGGAGCGAAAATTTTCCATATATTGTTCGCTGATATATTTTTCGAATTGTCTAGCTGTTAAAATTTATTTCTTTATTATATAATATCTGTTATTTGTATATGTGATATTTTCGAAAGTTTGTTCTATCTTCAATTCATTTTTAATTTCAAAAATACTGATATATGTTTTTCTATTTCTAATTGTAAGTATAAAGGTAATATTCCAGCTATAACTTTATTGTTTTGTAAGCTTTAATTAGTTATAATTCTATGTATGCTCGCTAAAAAATTTTGGAATTTATTGAACTTTAGCATTTCCTTGTAAATAATTTCGATAATATCACTGTTTTGTATAATATTATTCCTTTTTTGTAATTCATCTTATTGTTGTTGTAGTTGTTGTTAAATAACTTTGTGAATGTATTAATAAATTTCGTAATTTTATCATTATTTACATACTTGGAGTGATTGTAAAATTTGAGATGAGGATCACGTCCCCATTTGGTTGGAGACAAGGATTTTAGCAAGTTCAGTCTTTTAACGGCAGAACAAACAAGAAAGGTGGTCAATATGCTCAGAGAAGGTCAGACGACTATTAAGGTAACTACCGAGATAGCTGAAGCAAATAACACGGGGAAGAGAAACTTGATTCAGGGATAGGTTGACTAATGTGGAATTGTAGGGACGGAGAGTAAAAACCATAGAAGAGGATTTAGAAGGAGAAACAGAAAGGTGAATAGAAGATAGGGACTGTTCAAGTGCAAACAAAGACGAATTAAGAGTTTCGTTGGCGATTACCAAGTCATAGGAAGAGGAAAAAAGAAGAATATCATCCGCAAAGAATAAAGAGAGGGAGTTTAAAGGAAGAGATGCTACAGCAATGGTATATATATTGAAGAGGGTGGGGCTGAGGGGGGAACCTTGCGGAAAACCGCGGAAAACACTTCTTGTAGCTCGAAGCCACGGAGAGGAAATGTGGATAATGCGATTTATCATAAGATTAATAGTCAGCGAAATGAGTTTGACTGGGAGATTAATTGCGGCCATTGCGTCTTTTAGACTAGGTAGATGAACGTTATCAAAGGCTGAGGATAAGTCGATAAAAGAAGCCAGCGTGAAATGCTTATGTATGAAGGATTTATAAACGTAGGAAACAAAGGAGCTAATACAATCGGCAGGACCAATGCCTGGTCGAAAGCCAAACATGTTGGAAAGAAGTAAGTTGTTATGTTCCAGCCACCAAACAAGACGTTTATTCAGCATGCCTCCAAAGAGTTTCCTGAAACATGATGCCAAAGAGATAGGACGTAAGGAAGCATTTCAGGAAGACGGAGTAATGCCTCTGGATAAAAAGGAATTGAAGAGTTCAAGGAGAAACGCAAGTGACTGCTCAGACAGATTTTTAAGGACTATGTATGGAATACCATCTATACCCGGTGTAGGACTGGTAGAGTTTAGGAGAACAGACTAGGACTGGTAGAGTTTAGGAGAACAGACTTCAGTTCATTGATATTGAATGCAGATGTTAAAGGGTGCGGGGGGGGGAGCTTTGTACGGAAGGAAAGGAGTAAAGTTCATCAAAGTTAGGAACGTACGCGGGAGCAATGGAGTCGACAAAAGATAATAGGCTATCACGAGTGAGATTAAGGTTAGACGGGTGTTCTGAAAACGGGGATTTGAACGCCTTAGCCATTTTCCAAATATGAGAAAGTGGGGTAGTTCTGGAGAAGGAAGAACAGAAGTTCTGCCAGGAGGACCTCTTTGAGGCTTTCAGCATGTACCTAGCTCTAGCATTAGCTCGCTTGTGAGCAAGAAAATTCTCGGTAGTAGGATTGGAGCGAAAGTTTCTAAAAGTAGCTCGACTGAGCCTAAAAGCTGCCTCGCACTCGTCATTCCACCAGAGTGAAGATGCCGACGTACCTCGCTTGGAGCGCATCGGGGGGCGAGATGGAGAAGATAAAGAAAGAGCAGATGTAGCGGAATGAAGAAAAAAATTATAGGATGATATGGGATCGGAGGAAGGACACAAATTAGGAAGCAAATGATCCATAATAGAACGAAATAGAGCCCAGTCCGTTTTGGAAAGATTCCATTTGGGAGAATGAAGGGACCTAAATGGAGCAGGAGAAGGAAAATTGAGAGGAGTTATCAGAATGGGAACATGATCACTACCAAAGGTACCCGCAAGAGTCCTCCAGTTATAGTTGAGGCCAGCATTAGGAGAGGAAAAAGTTAGGTCAAGGGAACTGAAGATGGACGGCCTCCTAATATATGTAGGCGAGGAATCGTTAAGGAGAACCAAGTTATCGGAAAAAATAGAATTTTCAAGGACAGTACCATTAGAGTTATAGGATGAGCAACTCCAAGATGGGGAGCGAGCGTTCCAGTCGCCACCAATGATAAAGGGATGAGGAAGAGAATTGAAAAACTGAGAGAGGGGAAAGTGACGAAGATCATAATCAGGAGGAACATAGACGGAAATAAAATTTAGGGAGCGACCAGGGTTAGTAGGAATAGAAATATGTACAATATTTGGCTGATTGTTGTTAGAGGAGAAGTTATAAGGAACATTATGAGAAAGAAAGGAAATATCATTTCTTATGAGGATAGCGGCTCCACCGTAACCATCCTCACGATCATTCCTGACCAGAGTGAAACCTCTAAATCGGAGATTCATTCCAGCACGGAGCCACGTTTCAGAAATAAGAGCGACACTGATTTCATGGAGATCCAACAGACCCTCTAATGAATGTTTATTAACTTTAAGGCTACGACAGTTCCATTGTTATATATTCAAGGCGGCCACCATGTTTAAACCTTGGAAGGGTTGGGACAAAGGAAAGTGGGGACATGGACAGGAGGGAGAAAATGAGAGAGGCCTCGACAGGTGTAGGAGGCCATTACAAGATGCAAGGCCAACAGCGCATAAGTGGAGCTTGGAGGTAAAAGAAAAGGGAGAGGTAGGACAACAGAAATAGAACGGAAAAGAAAGCAAAACGTAGCCAGCCAGATAAAACATAAAGTGGAGCAAGGGGAAAGGTAAACTGAGCTAAATTTTAGGAAAGGAGGCCTGCAGAGAGCAAAGTACGAATTGTCCTCCCATTGACACATATGCCGCTGGCATAAAAGGAAGCTTTGGTGCTGAAAACAAAAGGCAACGAAGTAGACAGCCTAATGCCCATTACGAACGCAGAATGTAGATCAAGTCTACAAATTATGAGTTGAATTAGGTGCACGTCAGCAATCCTAATAAATGTTCCATAAAACTTTCATTATTATTCTGCGTAAAGCCACCATCACACCGCTCAAAAAGATCTCCTTTGCTGAGTTCTTCATAAATGGGCTTGATAGCTGATGAAACGTCGCTTGGTAATGGATCATAATCGTGTTTGAATGATGAAAGTGTGTTCATAGGCGAAGCACGCTGCTAAGCGCACTATGGGTCAGGTCCGTTTGGACATTTATCGTGATGTGGGTTTTTGTCTGTGGAGTTATAATGAAAGTAAATTGCCCTTGTAGCGTCTTTCATATTTTGTACCAAGTCACAGTTTCTTCTTACAGCCAGGCCGTAATAAACTGTTAATTTATCGATCAATTTGCTGGTAAGTTTGCTTTTGCCAGAAAGATTTTTTTTTCTAATCGTTTTACCGGCCTTGGTTTGTTTTTCTTCAACTGTCTTATTGACCAAATCGCGTAAGCGGGTGCCCATCCTCTTTTGTACATGTCCTACGCATTCTTTCTTGTTTATTACAAAATTTTCACCATACGGTTCGGCATTGAGAATTTCGGAATATATTGGAAATGCTAAGAAAATAAACCAATAAGAAAAAAATAACTTAGTGCCGAGCAAAGTTATAAAAAAAACTGCATGTATGTAGGCAAAATTGAAATCCGGACACAGCAGAAATCTTGCGAATGCACACACATACAAGACAGTATAAGGTTGGGTTTCTCAAAAAGATGAGTAATAATATCCGCTCAGTTATTGCTTATTCATTTTTCAGCAATACACGCGAATTGCAGCATACTGTGTCCATTTTGTGTGCGAATCAAAACGGTGAATAATGAAAAATGTCTCGTTCGGGAAAGAACACCACGTGTGAAATGCGCCAATTAGTAATTTTGAGTAATGTACGCGGTAAGCCATTCAGGCAGATCTCAAAATTAGTGAACATTCCCAGAATTTCCGATATATTTTACGTTATAAACGGGATGAAAATACGAAGTATAAAGGTGCAGCAAAGAAGTTAACGGCCTATAACCGGCGTTTTATCCACTGAGAAGTGAGGAAAAACCCCCGGGTAAGTGCCCCCAAACTGGTTATACAGCTGCGGGAATGTGGTCAAACGGTATGTAATGCAATTCGTAATTTAGGATATAATTCAGGCACTGCACGCTGTAAACCTTATATCAGTGAAGTCAACCAAAACAAGCACTTTATCGGTTTGCCGAGAAATAACTTTCGCATAAAGAAACGTTCTGGCATGATGTACTATTTACAGACGAGTCCAAATTTAAAAAACTAATTGTCCTTAGAAATTAAAAGCAAGCGAGAAAGACGGGCAAACAATAGCTAAGCAGCTGCCTCAATATACCTGCGACGCGCCAGACTGACGTGGCCTAATGGGCGGAACTTCCAAAGGCTCTATCTCTTAGAATTTTACTCCAATCGATTTAAAATTTCGGGAGAATTTCTAGACATATTGCACTACTTAGTAAGACAAAAAAAAAATTCGGTTTTTTGAAATTTTCAAACCCACCTAACCCCTTAATAACCACTACATTTGTACACTTTCAATAAAGAACATGTCCTTCTCGCGCCTGTGTGTACAAGTTGCAGCGTTGTGCAACAATATTTATCGATTAACAGTTTGTTTCTTTATAATGCTTTATAAACGCACTAGCTCATTGCAATTCTGCTATCCTATTAGACACATTTATGTAGATTGTCACAGTTACCAACCGTGCGCCTGTAATGCACCGGAATATTACTTAAAATGAGCACTTTTTTACCGCGTATATAAAAAAAAAAAAAAAAAACAAAAAAAAAATACAATTCGAAGAACTATCTATTACGAAGCCGGTTTCCTTGAAAAAACAATTAGGGGTTTGATAGTTCTAGTGCCATTTTTAACTGCCTGCGCCCCCTTACGACGCTTAATTACACTTCCACTGTGACCTACTGAGAAAGTTTTACTTTATGAGTACGTATTTTTGATACGTAGTTGTAGAATGATTTCGGAGAGAATTTTCTGCTTGTTGTTGTTAAAATTGAACACAACTCTGTTGAATAAAGTTGTTTATTTGACAAAAAGAAGAAACGAAAGCGGAAGTTCGCGATATGAAAAAATAGGTTCATCCCAGCTTAGACTACGCAAGTAACGATAAATCTGAAAAATGCGGTTAACTAAATTGTAACGATTCTAAAAAGGGGGATTATTTAGAACACGCAATTATGCAATAAAATCGAACGGAAGCCCTGAAAAGGGCTATTTGAAATAAGTAAAAGCGAATAAGGAGGAAGAAGTTAAAACGAATTAATTAAAGGAAATAACGAAAATAAGAATTGGATGATTTTGAATAGAAGAAAAATAAAGGAAGGAAATCAATAAAAACGAAGAAACCGATAAAAAGCAAAAGACAAAATCGATAAAACGAAAAAACATATATAATAGTTTTACTAAAATTTAATTTCCATTAATCATCGATATTGACAGCGAAACTATCCATTACGCAATATCGCATTTCGCTTTTCTTTAATTATTTGTTCCAAACATTACTTAAATGAGGATGCGGAGGTGAAAAAGGAGAACACACCGATGGATAGAAACTGGTTGCGAATAGAACAGCTACCGGTTGAAAAGGGGTTGTTTTTTTGAAGAAAATAGTTGAATCAAGTAGTAGAGTTGTATAATACCTGTTTTCGAAATCGATTAAGCGTGGTAAAGTCTTATCTTTGTGTATATTAGCGAATGGAGTCATCGCGTCTGGTTCAGTTTAACGCACAAAAAGTTTTAAAATAAAGCTGCCCAATCTTGGATGTGCGGAGAAATTAATTTGGGAATAGGCCTGCAAAGGAATTAAAAGGGAAAAAAGGCGTGGCGGGCTATACCGATAGAATTGCTATTCGCTGCCTAGTTTGCGAGTAAATCGCAGTTTCCATGCGATCTGCGGGAAACTGTAGAACAGAAGGTAGCACTGATTTGGTTGAATGAAAAGGTTCGTTGTAAGGATTTTAAAGTTACCGGCGAATCTGCCGATAACTAGGATTCGCGGCTTGGAGTAGTGGTAATTCTGAATCGAGATAAGAAATTCCGCACCAAGTATCGAACAACGGCAGTAGTCTAAAAAAGAAGACTCTAGCGGGTCTGACGTTACAATCTCAGAACCGTGTGCAGAGTACCCGAGTGTAATTTATAATCGAGAGGCAACAGAGAAAAAAAAAGAGAGAAAAAAGAATTAATATCTTTAACGTTATCGCAAATTCTTTAATAATACGTAAAGAACACAGATTCGACAAAATCCACACGTTTAACATAAAACTAATACTGGCTGCCTGCGCAGATCCGCTTGACATTCTAGCCCGATGCATGTCTTTGAAAAGGGAGGGTTACACCAGAAAAACCACATTCCTTTGATGAAAGTACAGGTGTGTTTGAACGATGCTGCCAGGTGTTCTTTGGGATTTAAACATCAAATAATCGTATAACACTTTGAAGAAGTACATTCAGGATGGCGGACTGTTGGGTTTAAGTAGCCTAGGCAGCTCTTTCACCGTGATAACTTTAGTGGTTAAAAACGGTAATTCAACTGGAATACCAAAAAAACATTGTGTAGATTAGTGATGAGTAGGTTCAGAAGGATACATATCCATATTATCCACAGTAGAGTTGATGATATAATCCTGACCTCACTTCTGGACATATATCCACAACTTGAAAAAGAATAGACTGTCTTTTCATGTGTTTCACACGGATGAATATCTGAGCAGTAATATGCCAGATCAGTTAGAAAAGTGAAAAATGATAACATTAGGATAAGTAGAAAGAAATGTTCTCTATGGATTACACACTCCTACATTTTTTCAGTTTCCTTCTCTCTTGCTAACACACACGTAATCTAGCCTAACATTGGTAACACAGTGCATGCGCCGAAAACCAGTGCAAACTCGTGTCAATGTTGAGTGAACATAAACACCGGATCCATATAATAAGTCCCCGATATAGGTGCGTTTCCAGGATGCAGTTTGTGCGAAATTGATGATGTGGAATAGTCCTGTAAGTTGTGTTCCTGCATCGATTTTCATGTTTCCCTCGTGTAAAAAGATTTTGAGCAAACTAGAGAAAAAATTTTTAATCCGTATTTAGCATAATATACTGCCGGAAATTACATCGGAAATAACATTTCATCAATCGTTATATGTTCACCGAGACTGAAATTGATTTTACAATCCCTAACAAACCGTTCATCTCACCATTTTTATTATTTTCACCATCTTGGGCGAACATCTTTTCTAAACATATTCTTAGTCCTTCTCTGTTAACAGAATAATATGCTCCGGACGACTATGAAAGCAATATAAAACCGCGTCGTTTACTTGCTTGATTTTTCTACAAGTTGACGTATTAAGAAAATATCATATTAGTTGTACTCCTTTGATCGAAGGCAATGAACTAGCCCAGATGAACTAGTTCGTACAGCTTATATTTCTTAGCGTTTTTGAATTCAACATTTTATTTCTCTCTGCCGCTACTCATTATAAATTTTGAACGAAATAATGCCTTCTATTTGTTTTATTTTTATTTTTAATTTTAACGTTGTAAAGCATGTTTTATATTTTCTCTTCCGAATTTTTAATTTCAATTTCTGTTTTTCATCTTAATGTTTTATCCAGCTTGTTATTTTCATGTTTAAACACTTTTTTGTTTTATAATGTTTTTTATTTATTTTTTATTCTCGCTTCGAATAATACCGATATGAGATAAATGTATTATGCATTACAGTAGTACAATTTGTATAATGGTGAGCTTGAAACAAACCATCCAACGTGAAGTTTTTGGTGTCAGATCATCCTCACCTTATAAATTAATACAAGTATATATGTTGCTTACGGAAATTAATTTCTGTAACGGTCAAATCATTAAACATTTGAAAATTCTTAATTACACCAAGTCTTCTGCTGAGCACTGAAAATGGAACGCGTTTTGTAATTATAATTTTTGCCGGAATATTTAATTTAAAAATAAACTCATTTAAATCTGGTAATGTAAAGACGGATCCCAAGTTGAAAGGAACCGGCCCCAGTATTCTCATCAGATCCATTAGGCTTAGTACAATATGAAAAGCTTAATTTCACAATTCTTGACGCCCTGCTATGGAACTTACTTTAGTTAATTAATTATTAGTTGCGCTGGCAAAAGTTCTACGAATGTCGCAACTGAGCGATTTTACAAGCTATATTTCACTAATTTACTTCAAACATTTCATCTTGCCGCGCTTTCGGTGCAGTTAATAGTAAATTTTCAAGGAGTGAGGTTCGGAAATTTAATTCGGTGAGAAGTATGGCGATGGGGCTGACGCTTAAAAATAATTAGCTTTTGTCCGGCCGGAGGGCTAGCAGTAACTGAAAAGGAAGAAGAAACCTGCATTTTAAACTTTACAGTTCCTATTTACTACCACGTGAATGGAATTTACAAAGCAGCATTATGAGTTTGTCATTATTATTATTATTATTATTATTATTATTATTATTATTACATGTTTTTCATCTTTTTCGGGCATGCTTACAACTGCGCGATGTTCTGCGCACGTATATTATATTGAACGCGCAGTTTCCTCGAAATAATTCAGCTACTCTATCGTCTGCATAACATCTCGATTCGAAATTCGGCACAGTAGGGAATTTAGAGATTTGCAGAGTTTTGCGGTTATAGTGGCTGCGAATAGTTCAGGTTCAATCGACCAACCATCAAACATTGAAAGTTTTAATTTTATCCACTTTTTGAGAGGAACTTTTTTTACTATCGCAGAGTCTGTGAGGTAAAACGAATTGATTGAAAATATGTATTCGCGAACATTATGACTCTTGGTGAGACGTATTTAGCAAATGTTTAGTTTTTATGTGCTTGAAATCGTAATTTGTAGCTCTACCTCCACCACAGAGTTAACTGTGGTGATGCATTATTATATAGCACGATGATCATGTATGTATGTAGTGCGCGCGATGTACATACATATGTATATGTATATATGTATTACAAAGCTTTTGAACTTGGAACGGTTTTATTAATTCATTAGCACCGAGAGTTCGAAACGGTTATACGTGTTGAACGATGTTGACTTTCCTTTATTTATTTATCATTTCGGTTTTTTGCCGAGGGATTTTTTGCTCTCTCGGTGCATGGCAGAAAGGGAAACACAGTATTACAGTCTCGAAGATAGATGGTTGTTAGTGCATGAAAGAGATTTCGGCGAGAGGCGTGTGCGCACGAGTTGTAATGTACTAAGAAAAGAAAAACATTTGCCGACGCGTCTCTGAGAACGCGTTAACAGAATCCAATCCATTACGATTTTCAGTGCGCGCGAGTTCTGTACATTGAAAAATTGCCTATTTTCTCTTTGCAGCAACAATGAGTGCCGGCTCGATGGCAGTGCCGGTTCGGGCTCCGTTTGGGAGGTGCGCGAATAGGTACAAAATGGAAGCGACTGCCAGACCGAGAGTTACTTCCCTAATTGAAATCTTTTGTTGGCCCACCAAACCAAAACCAGTGCGCCTAGCGGATTTTTCATTGTGTTTCCGTTAATATAGCCTCTGTTTTCATTACTTAAAACCGCCCTCGTTCGAATCTACCAGAAGAACCACCAACACACACCTTACACAGTCCATAATAGGCTCTATTCACTTCGTTCTCCTTTGCTTTACGCCGCCGCTTTCGTTTGCCGTGCCGCGTTCCGCACTCCGCTCGGCCGGCAGATATTAGACAAGTTGCGCAGACGCGACAACTAGAATTACATTCATTTGCCGCATAAATATACATAAGCAGACAGACAGACCCTTTAAATGTATCCGCGCATGAAGGGAGAACTTCGTACGCGATTTCCTCCGAGGCAACTCGAAAAATGAAGTACATTATCATTAGCGAGTACGCGTTTAGAAATTACAGCTAAATTCATCGCCACCTCGGCAGCGTTCCTTCCATAGAGACCAGCACGTCCTTCTTCTCAAGCGACGACATGCGTGCTTGCAGCCTTCGCTTGTTCTGCTCTTTTCTTATTATAATTATTAGTGTCATTACGATAGTAATCTGTAATTAAAAAGTCTAATTATAAGTAATCGGCTTGAAGTAGGAAATCCAGAGACGAACGGTCTTCTGCGCGCTAAATTATCCAAAAGTCGAAACTAACACTTCCAATCTAGATAATTCTTTAATTAAATACGCTTCCAGAGATTTCTCGTTACCGCGCCGTGCCCCCTCCGCCCAAATTTAGAATTTCTTCCGAAGCAAATTTAAGTAGCTTCATATCGGAAAGTTGTAAGAATTAGAAAAATTTCGGGTAATTCATCTCGATAAGAAAGATAACAAAATCAATGTTAAATAAGTTTTTCGGTTGACCATTTTTCTATTTACTCGTTTCATCGAAACAGGTTTTCTTACTGTCCTAAATAATATGTTAACCCCACAGGTAATGCGAATGGGAAGTATCTGACAAGATAACGAATAGTGATCATATATATATATTATATTCACGTTAAGCTCAAATAATCGCAACGAAATAAAAAGGTACGTAAAATATCTTCTTCTTCTTCGTGCGACCCGATTTGGGTATAGCTTAATCACCATTCATCGTCCGTACCAACTGGCGGAATGAGTCCCGGTCTCTATGCCAATTATAAAAGATTCGATAAAAACATAGAGAAGGAAGTACTCTAAAGAAATAATTAAAAAGTTAAATAAGAAAATATCACAGTTTGGCCAAATAATATATATGTATATCTAACACATTCGTAAACATGTTCAATAAAAAGTACCCAGGAGTAATAACAAAATATATAAATAAATTACAGTGGAAACCGTTTAACACGAAACTGAAGGGACCCAAATATTTCTTCGTGTTAAAAGGATTTCGTGTTAACCGAAACATGCAAAAAAAAAACGGAAATAAAAAATTAAAAACTCGCCAATATTTTTAATGTCGTTAAAATGTATCAATTCGATATTCCGCTAACATTAGCACATGTAGGTAGTACGTATATACACTTCAAATAATTACATTATAAAAAAAACATAAAAAATTATTGTTTTTTGGGAAACTTGTCGACCGAAATTAAGTAGTATTGCATTCCCAGGGTGTAAATAATAGTAACCATTGTTAATTTTATTTATCTGTTAAGGGATGCGACTGGAAAAGCAGGTATATTTGTCCTTCTGAGAAGCAAAATCTTTTCGTGTTAAGCGATTTTTGTTTCGTGTTGTTTCGTGATAAAAAAAAAAAAAATGAATGTAATTATATGGCATTTTGTCGGGACCGTAGCGTTGTTTCATATTAAGCGATTTTTCAGGTTAACCGGTTTCGTGTTAAACAATTTCCACTGTACTTGAAAAAAAGTTGCACACTGTCCAGACATATAGAAATTATCTAGAACAGCAAATAATGCATAAAACCGGTAAACCAAAGAAAGAATCTACATCATACAAAGCGGTGAACTTATTGTCAACTTTCAGTATAAGATTTATAAAAAATGCATCCTAAGTATAAAGTTCAAAAACTAACAAGAAATATTATTAATAAAGATCAGTATGGAGCATTGGAAGGGAAATCAACAGAGTTAGCAACTTGGAATATGTATAGAACTATTAAAGAATAGAAAAATAAATCATATAAAACGGTAATGTTCGACATTACAATAGCATTGACATAAATCAGATGGTAAATCTACTTGAAAAATTAAAATTAGACTATAATTTATTGGAGATCCTAAATCAATTTTACGATCAAAGATATATAGTGAAATCAATATAAACAATTACAAAAAAAAAGGTATACGGAGATACGAGCATATTGTAAGGAGCGGTTTTAAGTCTATATTTATGGAATATACTGTTTGCACAAATATATAAGTTAGAATTACCGAACGATGTAAAAATTATAACATTTGTAGACGATTTAGCGATATCATAGTGGCAAATAGGAATGCGGAAAAGTTGGAAGACAAAATGGCAATAGTATGTATATAAGAATATAATAGAGTTTCTGGAAATATATAATCTAAGGTTCAATATGAGCAAAACAAATTTGATGACATTCAACTACTGAAAAATTAACATGAACTTAAATAAATACAGACTGCAGATTAAAGGATCAATTAAAATACCTCGGTGTTCTAATAGATAAAAATCTAACAGAAAATATTTAGTTTTTTAATTTCGGATGAATCCGTCATGAGTTATCCTGACAACGGCGAGATAACTTTTTTTTTGAGGGGTCAGAAGAAATGAGCTCCCAATGGCTGAATTTAAAAAATTTTTAAATGAAAATTTCACAAAGTACTTGTCAACTGTGTATCTTTGATATGTTAAATTGTTTGAATAAAATATATGATTTGATACATTAGAAAAAAATTTGTAAAAATATGCTTTTTTTGAGCCTTCGAAACCCACCTAACCCCTTAAACGTCGTTGTTCAACTGCGCTTTGTATGTCTGCCTAAATTCAAATATTGCAATTTTAAACTACTTCCCCGATATTCCGATAGCGGATAGAAGGGACCGACTTAATCATCTATTCGTCCCCGCAGTAATAGTAGGAATTATTTTTTTTGTATTTTTATTTTCAATTAAGTAAATTTCGCTTTTTTTGGACTTTTTTCAGTTGTGTTGTTTTGCACGTCTAAATCAATCAAATTTTGTAAAGAAAAAGCAAGAAGAAACTAATTTGAAAAAAATTGTCCCATACAAAATTTCCGAAAAAATTAAAAATTACACGCAGCAAATAATGGCGAGGAGACAACTCGCTCTAGCGTTTCTTCGGGACTAGGTTCATTTTTTCTCCAATGCTTTCTTCGCTTTCGGTTCGATTTTTTTTTCTTCAAATTTCATATTTTTTTCATCGGCTAAATAATTTTACGCGCACTAGGAGAGACGTAATTGTCTAAGCTCTTGCGCTGAATTCTTTAATCGTTTCCTTTTTCTGCAAAGCTAGTGGTAAACGCGACAACATCGTTGCGACACTTTGTTCCGCTATGTAGTACGATGATGCCTATTTCTTTAGGCCTACTGCAATTCACCGGATCAAAGTTTGTAGCGAAATCGTGAACATCGTTCAAATTCTTCAGCTGGAATTAGATCCGGATGCTACAGCTTGCATAGATGAAAGGCACAGTACGGGCGGCGCTAAAGGCCGCTAACTGATAATAACGCGAAGGGAACTCTGTCACCAGGAAGAACGGCGAAACACGTAGAGCGACGAAAACGGTCTGAGAAATGATGTGAGTAATTTTTATAGCCGAAATACCCTTTTTCGTTTTTGCCGGGCTATCATCTCTTTACCTGTGCGCGCAACGAACGAGTGCGGAATTTTAAGTAAAAGGCGAATCGACAAAACCGATCAAAACCCGACCGACAACAATGAGCGGAAGAACCTATTAAGCGAACGATTTCGAGGATAAAGTCCCGGCGCTTTCCTATTATTACCGCATTAGTTTCGAAGAAGCCGCAGATTACGTCCCCTACTCGCCTCCGGAAAAATAAAAAATAATAAAATAATAAAATAAAAAGAATGTAATGTGCGACGACCATCGAGATTATTAACCACATGTAAAACACGTGCTGACAATGTGTCTGTCGTGCGAGAAAGTCGCGGCCCTGTGCGTGCTACGATTCGATTTAAAAAGTGTGCGCGCTGCGAGAGTGCAGCGTCTTTTCTGGAGAACAACCGCTTTTTTCCAGCTGAAACGCGCCGAATGTGCGCATTCGGGAAAAAATGATAATATCGGCGTGCTCGCGTTTATTGCTAAAGTTTCCTGTTCACTGACTTCATCGGGGGACTTTCTCGCTCAATCCGGCAGTATCGGCGAACGAGTCAATCCGGAAAATCCGCTTATACCGCCCGGCTCTCCGTATTTAGACTAACGCGCTCGACACCGTCGAACGACTAATCTGCGTCGTCTAATGTTAGCTCGGTTCTCTACCTACACACGTGCCTCTTCCGAGTTTGCTTAGTCAACAACGATGAGAACGAAATATGGACGGATATCCCCCAATTTATATCTTCGCACGAATACTATTGCGCGACGAACGATTTTCCTTTCGTTGGAAAAAGTTTTAATTCGATAAGCATTGTCGACGGGGAAATCAACTGTTCGGATAAATTCGCAGACGATTCTGTCTAAGGGAAAAAATCTGTCCTACTTGATTTGAAGTGAAATTGTTAGTAGCAGCGCCGGACACGCACCAAAGGTCAAAACTACTGACCTCTTCTTTTCTATCGCATTTTTTGCGTTTTTCCGGATTTTTTTACCTGTCGTATTTTATTTTTTTCCCCCCGTTAATTTAATTAATGTAACGAAGAAGAAACGAATGAACGCGAAGCTGCTCGTCAATTTATCGTGTCGAAATGCGTACTCTCAATGGATGCCCCCCCCCCTCCGCGCACATTACACCTTTTCATGGAAATTTCTTTTACAGAAAGACCTTCGATAAAAATCGTAAATAAAATTTTCCACTTTTCCGGCTGCCGTCATCACACGTGGTGCTACTCTTCCAAACCTACACGATCGGAGCAGTTTCGTCGACATGCCAGCTCTACTTTTCTATAAGTCGCATACATAACATTGAATGTCAAAGCACAGACGACACCGCCTGCAGAAAATAATTACAAACAGTCTCACACACTGTTAATACTTTTGGTACGATCAATTTTTCACAAATGAGATGAACGGTGGTGGTACGATGTTGGCTTTTATCGCATACTTACACTGTGAACTGAACCCGATTTTTCGCAGTGAACTAAAAATGGATCTGCCAAATGGTTATAATGTCCTTTCTAGATTTACTCGGAAACTACTGGTGATCAGTCGAAGGGAAAAGAACTTACAGCCGTCTCTTTTTTATCGAATTAGCATCTCTATATGCTTTTGTGTTTGGCATACTCGTCGCTAAATTTCCATTAACCGTGGATAAAAAAGCAACCGGTTATAAATATATTTATAAAAAAAAAAAAAAGGAAATTGAAATTGCAGTATTTTTGTTCATTAAACTGCCGTACTTCGCACACTAATTAATTGATAAAGTAAAATAATAAATAATTAGCAAACGTTTAGAATGAATATATCAGAGAAGTGATCTTGAAATGTTACAGCGCCGAAAGAAAGGCACCAGTCGGTGATATTGGTCTTAGGGCATTATGTGAAAATTTTGATTTCGTAATCCAACGGTACTCATTTTATTCTAGAAACGTTTTCTTCAGCAAAAACGCATCTTCAACTAGAAAAGGAAAAAAAAAGAAACATTTCCAAAAATTATTGTGTGTCTTGTATGAATCATACAGATTGAGAAATTGTTGCTCTTAGAAGTCTACTCCTGTATATATTATATTGTATACATATATGTGCTATATATGTATTAAAGGAAAAATATTGAAATAAACCAAAATCTGAAATAATCAATAGGTGTGTCTTCTTCTTCATCGAGTCCCGACCGTTCTCGATCCTAGGTGACCATTGTAATATATTTCAAGATGTTTCAAACCTTTCCCTTTCGTAATAAAAAAATAAATAAATTTATTTAAGAGAAAGTAGATATTTAAATTTCGATAAAGAAAATTAAATAATCTACCATCAATAATTTTAATGAACGCAAAATGAATATAAAAATAAATAAAATTATTGAATAACTATATAACTATAAATTGCAATATATAATACACTGTCGTCATCCTATTATAAACAAAAATTGAAATATATTATTTGAAGGAACATTGCAACCACATTAAAAATTTATTTGAAAATGAAATCCATGTGTAACTAATTGTTTTTTAATGCAGTTTCACTATTGTCAGGCATTACCGCTTTGGCCTGCTTTTTGTTTGTTACAGTCGGCATATTTTTATATTTTTCCAAGCGTATTTATAAATTTCTATTCATTAAATGTACCAATTTTTTTCGTAATTTTCCATAAGTACGAATCAACCCGCACAAATAGTATAAAAAATTGAAAAATTATCAGAAACCTAAAAATCGTACATTAATAGTGACATATTGTCGTCAACATATTACTTCACCGCTTCAGCATAACTGAAGGTTGAGTACACACTGTGGTACATTAATGCAACATTCTTCTTCGAGTCCTTCTCGTTCGCAGGTTACTATTAATAATATATTTCAAGATGTTTCGAACCTTTCCCTTTCGTAAGCAAGGGGTGGACTATTCGTTCGGTATTTATTCCCGACCACGCCTTGATGTCGCACATCCACCACCTCATTCGACCGACCTTCCTCCTGTCCGATATTTTTCCCAATAAAATTATCTGCAATAGTGAGTACCTCGGTCCACATATGAAGTGGCCAAGGTATTCTCTCTTCCTGTCCTTTATGGTGCTTATTAGTAGTTCCATATCCTTATTCCCCATCATTCGCAGCTATTCCTGATTCGTCTTCTTAGTTGTGTAGTACTCGTGATCAGTACTCAATTTTTTTTGGATAATCATGAATAATAGGTTAAGAACTCCGTAAAGTGTCCCAGATTTCTTCAGCTTTTTTCAAAAAAGTACAAAATGAAATCAAAAGAATTATTAGAATGGTTTATATTATTATTTGGGAAATAAGAATAAAAAAGGAACGGGTGAGTCGCAATTTTTTATTCCTGGCCCGGCGAAAAACCATTCGGCCATAAGTCAAATTATCGGAATACAATATGATTAAGGGGGAGGAGGCGTAAACATTTTAAACCGATTTCCTGGAAATAAAAACACGGGAAAGGTCAAAGTGATGACATATACAGCATTTCTCACATAATATACTGTAGTCAGAAAAAAAAAAATATAACAGCTTCAGCTAGGAAAGAAAAGAAAAAAAATATTAGTAAAGCGAGCAAATAGTTCGAACATGCTAAATATAGGTTTTCTTTCGTTTTTTTTTTTTTTTTTTTTTTTTTTTTTTATTGGCCTGAACAAATACAGTTCATTTGGCCAGCAAGCTACACTATGAATAGATATGGAAAATTAATATTAACAGAAAAAGGAATAAAAAGCAGAGAAGGAAATTTCATTCTATTCTACATTATGGCCGCAACTACAGAGTAGTGCCCACAATGATCAATTAAATTAGCCAAAAAGAAAAAATAAATAAAATAAGAAATCAAAATAGGTTATCATTCTACAGTATGGCCGCAAATGCAGAGCAGTGCCCACAATGCGCAATGAAATTAACCAAGGAAAAACAAAGAAGAAATTAAAATAGGTTACCCTTCTACATTATGGCCGCAACTGCAGAGCAGTGCCCACAATGCCTGATGAAACTTAACAAACAGAGATCAGATTTTTCTTTCAGAGGAGAAAACAAAAAACAAAAAGACAAAATGAGAAATACAAATTAAAAAATTGAAAAATTCCCTTTTAACAATATGACCACTGTTGCCTGGCAATGTTCACAATGCCTGATGGGAAAAGGAAGTTGTAAGAAAAATAAATAATTGAATAAAGAATGTAACAAATAGATTGATAAAGAATAAAATGAAATAAAACTAACTGACTTCATCAATAAAGTAATAAACTTCAATAAATAAGAAAAGAAAAGAAACGAAAAGAAAAAATAAAAAATAAAATAAAAAAAATTCTGGTTCCTTTAATAAAATCTTTCCTTAATTTTCTTTTTTCTCTATCCTGTTCTTTTTTTTTTTTATTATTTATTTATTTATTTATTTATTTTTTTCTATTTACTAATATTATAATTAAATCAAAATGTTATTATTAATTATAAAGCGAACCATAATAAAAATTGCTGTATGTCCAGAACACAGTAAGTAATGAACACTATATGGAGGGAACAATCCGCATGAAATTAATTCTTTATAAAACCTTTTCCTATTGTGCTCGTATTTGTCACAGCTGAACAGCAAATGATTAATGTCATCAATGAAGGTAGACCTAGTATGATTAATGTTGCATCCAGAGGAGTCTGCAAAATTTAGAGGCACTCGGGAATGCCCCATACGCAATCTACAAACTAGTGTGACATACTTACGAATAAGACGACTGGGGATAGACTGTGGAATATCGAAATACCAAGGAAGCGAAGGTATATCAGACTGAACCATATTGTAATATCTACCAGTATTCTGCCTATCTCTATAAGTTATCCAATCCTCCAAGGCAGTGGCCTGACTCCTGTGATATAAGTCTGAGGAAGGAATGAACGGGAATATAATTCCATTCAAGGCAGCGCATTTAGCCGCGGCATCAACGTCATCATTTAGCCCAATCCCGCGATGACTGGGAATCCAACAAAAGTTTAAACAGCCATTGTTATTAATAATTTGAAGGTATTTAGTTTTGATCTCGTAAATAAGCGGGTGACATTTATAATTAAACGAACTATGATCTAGGGCGATCAGGGCACCCAGGCTATCGGAGAAAATTGTAAATTTATTATCCGGGTTAAGAACATTTAATATGAAATCAAGAGCCTTATCGATAGCCAACAGTTCGGCGGTAAAAACAGATGCATCAGGAGGAAGCTTGAATTTTTGAATTGTAACGTTAGCTACAATGAAAGCGGAACCAGTGAGACTATGGGGACCTATGAGCTTAGCACCATCTGTAAATATTTTGATGCAATCCGGATATTTGTTATTAATAAAATTATTGAACCACAGTACGGATAACGATAGATTAGTATCTTTAATTTTCTGAACTAACGTGGTGTCAATATTTATATTTATTATATTAATGAAAAACGTATAAGAGAAATAGTGAGATGGAACCTTAGGAATAAGAGCGAGGCAATACTTGTGATAGATCGAGATTCGTCTTGCTAATAATGGTAACTTAGAAGAAACAAATCTCCAATGGGTGCTGATAACTTTGAGTTGATGCACTAGAGAGGGGAATCGGTAATTACAATATTTGAGCGCATATCGATCAGTAAGAACATTCCTTCTTATAAATAGGGGAGGTGTTTTATTCTCGATCTGGAGACAAGCAATCGGAGAAGACCTCAGATTACCGGTAATAATTCGCAGGCAAAGGTTTTGTATAATATCAACTTTAGACAGATTAGATCTGGAGGGCGAACCGTAGAACATAGAACCATAGTCAAGACGAGAAATAATTAGGGTTCTAAAAATTAAGTTAAGAATTGCTGGATCCGCGCCCCAGGAGCTGTTACCAATGGCTTTAAGCAAGTTAGTAATTTGTAAGGTTTGTTTATGGAGTAGTAATATGTGGCGAGACCAGGTAAGCTTCATATCCAAATGCATCCCCAAATACTTAACGCAAGTAACCATGGGAATAGGCTCATCACCGATGTGAATTGCAAGATCACGAGAAAAGGATAATCTAGTTGTACAGATGAAAAATGCTGACTTAGCGGGAGATATGTATATTAAGCCCAATATCATGTAATGTTCCATTACAACGAGATACACAAAGTTGATTTTCGCGAACACAGCGAGAGACATTCTTATGAATACTATAGATAACAAAATCATCAGCATATGACAAAATTCGTGAGTTTGGGGGTATCGGTGTATGAAATAAAGCTAATACATAAAAATTAAATAATATTGGACTCAAAACAGAGCCCTGAGCCAGACCCGTGTAAGCATGCTTAATAATGAATTTGTGTTTGCCTGGATTAAGGAAAAAAAGGGTTCTCTTTGAAAAAAGTGAACAGATGAATTTAGCAAAACTATCAGGGATACCCGATTTTCTTAACCTTTCTACTAAAATGGGAATCGATACATTATCAAAGGCTCCCTCTATATCCAAGAAGGTCGCAACTAAAAACTCTTTGTTTAAAAAGGAGAGGTAGATGTCATTAAGTAGATGGGCGATGCAATCTATGGTTCCTAGGCCAGGTCTGAAACCAAACAGACCGTGCGGGAAAATTTTATTATTTTCAGTCCACCATGTGAGTCTGTTCTTGAATACAATCTCGAAACATTTCCTGAAACAAGAAGCCAGCGCAATCGGTCTGTACGATGATGCTTTATTAGAAAGTTTGCCGGTCTTGGGAATAGCAACTACCAGGAATTTCGACCACTGTGGCGGAAAAACACGTTCGTGTAAAAAACCATTAAATATATCCAGTAGGTACTGTTTAGAGTTTTCACCTAGATTGTTTATGACAGAGTATGTTATGCCATCTAAACCCGGAGAAGAGTCTTTTTTATTTCTTATCGGTAGGAATAGCTCATTATAACTAATAGGGCTAGACAAAAAGTGGGAGGTAAATGGGGGGATTGTAGAATCAGGTACTTCTTTTACAGAGGGGACGTAAGGAGGAGCAACTCTATCTGTAAAGTCTTCGAACCAAGAGGTGTCTGCAGCATCTTTAGAATGGTAGTTTTTGTTTTTAAATCTCTTGGCTAATGACCAAATTTCTTTCAAGGGGGTGTTTCTATTGAACTTCGCACAATAATTTTCCCAAGAGTCCCTCTTAGCTCTCTTCAAAATTCTACGAGTTTCAGCTGAAATTCTTCTATAGTTCAGGTATGCGTTCATTGAGCCATCCATTCGAAGTCTCCGTAGAGCAGCATTACGCTCATTAATCTTATTTTTACAGTCTTCGTTCCACCAAGGAGAAGGGGATTTCTTCCCCTTATATGGGTGAGCGAGAGGCACAGAGTTATCTAAGGAACAGTTCAGAACTGTACAAAAAATTTTATATTTCTCTAAGAACGAATTCGCAGATTCAACACTACCAATATCTCGTTCCATCAGATCTCTAAATTTAACCCAATCTGCGTCCCTAAATCTCCAGGCCTTTCGGCTGACAACTCCTCTAGTATTATATGAATTCGAGGTACTTGACGTTCTACAGTAGATTTCAATCATTATTGGGAAATGGTCGCTTCCCAGAGATAGGGGAGCGACCATCCATGAGCAGTCGAGATAAATATCGGATGAGACTAATGTTAAATCTACTGGATTACTGGTATAAACGGGACTATCTATTCTAGTAGGAGAACCATCATTCATCAAACACAGCTGAGAATTAGTAATAATTTTTAAAATTTCCCCGCCCTTCGTGTCATTTCGATTGCAGCCCCATAGGGAGTTTAAGGCATTGAAATCACCGGCGAAGATAATGGGTGTGTTGCCTAGACTGTCTAATTCATTGAGAATAAATGCCGAATCAATATTATTCCCCGGAGGAGAATAATATGAGATAAAAATGCCTTTGAACTGTTTATAGCTAACATAAACACAAATGGCGTTTGATCTTGTATTAATAATACACTCCGTTAAGTCCATGGAAAGTAATTTATGGTTAATACCATTTTTAATTAGTAATGCTACTCCACCATATCCATCCTCCCTGTCATCCCGATAGCAGTTATAGTTGTTGATGTTAAACGTTTTTACTGGCGATAACCAGGTCTCTGCTAAAAGCACAATATCTGTATCACGTGTTGCCAGAAATATTTCTAAATCACCTTTATTCGAGAGAACACTTCTCGAATTCCACTGTAGTACTTTTAGCATATTTGGAAGTATATAAAGAAATTATAAACTATAATAATAATATACGTACACAAAAGTAATTGGCACACATAGTACTAAGTAAATATAGTATAATAATAAATGAGAAAAGCAGAAATGAATATTACTTTTTACTTATATTAGTTTTATTATCTTTACTGTTTTTATTTTTTTTTGATTAAGATCTACGCTTTTTTTAGTGATATTAAATGAATTATTTTTAGTAGACAATTGCTTTGATTTTTGGACTTGATCACTAGCTTCTGGATTAGCGGATTTCAACGGTTGATTCATGAATGTCATATTGTGTGTTCGATTGTCTACGTAAGGTGGCTTTACATTTGAGTTTTCGAAGGTTGTTCTCTTGGAAATATGTTTCCGTTCTAGACTTCTTTTTTCTTCATCTGATGAAAGGAAGGATTTCGATCTCTTTAGGTTTTGATCCCTCTTAAAAACTAATAAATTTTTATCAAAGAAGCCTGTTTTCTTTGATATAGGGGGCGGTTTGTATGCTGGAATATTGTATACATCATTATTATTTTCTTTGCACGAAATCTCCGGATATTCGTTGTAATCTGTCAGCAGACTGAATCTGTTACTAACTCTATTCGAAAATAACTGGCTCTGTCTATAGGTTTGAGGTATTTCCAAGGAAGCCTCTTGGAAACTCAGATTGCGTGAAGCCATTAGTTCATTAATGTTTGTTTGGCGTTTCTTCTCCGGGCAAACTGGATCGGTGGATTTGTGAAGATCGCCGCAAAATACACATGCTGCTGTCTGGCTGTTACACTGTTCCTCGGTGTGATCTTTATCTCCACATCTAGCACATCTTGGACTACTTTTGCAGTGAGATGATATATGTCCGTACCTCAAGCAGCAGTAGCACTGCTTCGTTTTTCTAATGAACGGTTCGCAGATGAACCGCACGTTCCACATAACAACGTAGGATGGCAAACTCTGCCCCTCGAACGATATCAAGACTGAAGCACTAGGAACATATTTGACTTCTTTGTCTACGATTGATCGTCTGTTTAATCTTTTGATGTAATTTATTACATACGGGTTACAGTCAATCATTTCCATCAGTTGTTCCTCTGTGTAGTCCGTATCCACTCCTTTTATAACGCCACATCTGGAAACTAGGTAAGAAGGAATGTATGCGTTGTAACCACGCGACAGGAAGACGCGACTATCAATTAAATTATTAGCAGCGGAGGGAGAGGAAAAGTGAATAGTCACTCGATTCCGTCCGACTTTTTTGATTTCGATGATGTCCTTACAGAGATTATTAATTCTTAAAATTTCGGCGACTTTAAGTGCACTTATTGATAGACGCACAGCTTGATCTAAGTTATTATTAGGCGTTTTTTCAATAAAAACTTTGAAGTTCTTAATATTATCAGTATTATTTAAAAAGGTTTTATACTTGTTTTTATAGATTCTGTTATTATTATTATTATTATTATTATTATTATTATTATTATTATTACTACCATTATCGTTATTATTATTACTATTATTATTTTCGCTACAATCAGTGAAATTAGTATTTATCTCGTTATTGTTATTTTTATTATTTTTACTATTGTCGTTATTAATATCATTAGCGGAGATTCTGTTATTGGTAGACGTGTACGAATTGCTTATATCAGCTTCCCGAAGTGGAGAAGAATTCACCACAGCGCTATCGCTAACTTGCCTTACCGAATTAATTGTACTAGTGCTATCGTTGTTCATCTCAATGTCCCGATAGTTATCATTATCGGAGGCATAATTAAGAGTACTGTCGTCAACCCAACTAGTACCACCGAACGAAACACGACGTTTCCCCCTCCCGGATCAGGTGGACGATCTGGATCGTCCATCAGATGGGAAGGAGAGGCAAATAGCGCAAAGAATGAGATAAAAAGGGCAGATTATACCAAGTTTGCGTATGTGTGTGTATATGTGTAATATTAAATGAAGAAGAATTTATCAATCGGAACTAAACAAACGAATTATTAGATAAGATAACACTGACTTGCTCCGATAAACACACAAAGCACGACCGAATTACCTTTTCGTATTTACTGAACTGGTTTTCTTTCGTTTCAGGTAATATATACTGTGTTTTTGTCCTTACCTATACTTTTTCTCTTTTCTTTTGTGGCTAAATTCTCAAAAATGTGTGTTTATATACATTTATATTTACCTTAAATGTTTGTTGTTCGTGCCTATGGATTGCTCGTTATTTTACTTTATGCAATTATGCGTTTTGCGCTTCAAACGGTACAAAACTCGACTATCGATAAGTAATTTGCGAATTACTCATAACTCCCCGTCGAGGAAGCGCGATGACAAAATTTATACTTGCCAAGAGAAGTGCTTTTTTCGCTGAGTCCAGAAAAGAAAAGAATGAAAAGTTGTTTTCACGTTCAATTAGCCGCGACAAAGGACGATTTCGTATTACTGTCGTTCAATCTAAAACTAGAATTGTTCCATGTCACTTTCTCGGTATCCGCGATCAAATTAAACATTGCCATCCTACATATTCCGTATTAGTTTCATTAAGCGTCAATGTGTTTTTCTTTTCCTTCGAGATTTACCTTTCCCATCAATATAATTATTATGGTATTTCACGCGAAAGTACGATATAGATCCTCAGTTTTCACGATGTTTTAGAAGAAAAAAAAAATTATCAGAATTAACCATATCGCATCTTAAAAAATTTGCTTGAATAACATAAGAAGTTTTGAACCCCGATTCCGAAAAAAGTTTACTTATTGTTACCGCGAACGGTCAGCTTGATGTACGATCGCGATTAAATTACATCGCACACTTTGCTCCAGTACAGAAACTCCTAGAAATATCTAACATAATTTTATTATATGTTTATTAAATCAGCTACCGCAGTTGGTTGGTTAGGCATTAATATTCGTTCGAGTTGAAGAACCTGGTTCGAATCGTAATATCGAAAATATAGAAAAATTCGTTTTACGCTGAATGTTCACAGTTGACGTGTCAAAAAAAAATAAATAAATTCGGCGTATGTCGTGGCAAACTACACTGTCATTTGAGAAGAAATATTCACTTCGCTTTTTAATTAATTCTTGTTATTATATTTTTATTTTATTTTATTTTTTTCAAAACATTATACTGGTTAGCTTAAACAAACTACTCACTAACGAGCGCGTGCAGCAACAAGTTCGTTTATGTGTAATGGACAGAGACCGTGAATGCAATAATGTAACTTAATAAAGAATATAGCCGATCGAATGTAAAGTTTTATTAAGCCAAATTGCACAATTCGAATACCCTAACAAATTTTACCTTCCTACCCTGTCGTCTGTATGACTGCTTTAGCGATGTTTGGTCTTTTAAAAATATGTCTCGCTCATTTTTCAACTTTTTAAAAAAACTCTTGACAGAATTTGAAAATGCTTCGTGTTTCCTTTTTTTTTTTTTTTTTTTTAATGTTTTAGCGCGAATTTAGATTTTCTGAAGTTGTTTGAACATATGTAGAAATCTCCAAAAATTATTTAAAGTTATGGAACAGGTCTTAAAAAAACAACGTGTATTTCTAGATCAAAAACTGTTTAAAGCCAATAATAGTAATAGTAATAATAATAATAATAATAATAAAATAACAAATGGAGATAAAAATGAAAAACTATATTAGCTCATAACTAGCCCTGGCCGCTCCCTAAATTTTATTTCCGTCTATGTTTCTCCTGATTACGATCTTCGTCACTTTCCCCTCTCTCCGTTTTTCAATTCTCTTCCTCATCCCTTTATCATTGGTGGCAACTGGAACGCTCGCTCCCCCTCTTGGAGTTGCTCATCCAATAACTCTAATAGTACTATCCTTGAAAATTCTATTCTTTCCGATAACTTGGTTCTCCTTAACGATTCCTCGCCTACATATATTAGGAGTCCGTCCATCTTCAGTTCCCTTGACCTAACTTTTTCCTCTCCCAATGCTGGCCTCAACTATAACTGGAGGACTCTTGCGGGTACCTTTGGTAGTGATCATGTTCCCATTCTGATAACTCCTCTCAATTTTCCTTCTCCTGCTCCATTTAGGTCCCTTCATTCTCCCAAATGGAATCTTTCCAAAACGGACTGGGCTCTATTTCGTTCTATTATGGATCATTTGCTTCCTAATTTGTGTCCTTCCTCCGATCCCATATCATCCTATAATTTTTTTCTTCATTCCGCTACATCTGCTCTTTCTTTATCTTCTCCATCTCGTCCCCCGATGCGCTCCAAGCGAGGTACGTCGGCATCTTCACTCTGGTGGAATGAAGAGTGCGAGGCAGCTTTTAGGCTCAGTCGAGCTACTTTTAGAAACTTTCGCTCCAATCCTACTACCGAGAATTTTCTTGCTCACAAGCGAGCTAATGCTAGAGCTAGGTACATGCTGAAAGCCTCAAAGAGGTCCTCCTGGCAGAACTTCTGTTCTTCCTTCTCCAGAACTACCCCACTTTCTCATATTTGGAAAATGGCTAAGGCGTTCAAATCCCCGTTTTCAGAACACCCGTCTAACCTTAATCTCACTCGTGATAGCCTATTATCTTTTGTCGACTCCATTGCTCCCGCGTACGTTCCTAACTTTGATGAACTTTACTCCTTTCCTTCCGTACAAAGCTCCCCCCCCCCGCACCCTTTAACATCTGCATTCAATATCAATGAACTGAAGTCTGTTCTCCTAAACTCTACCAGTCCTAGTCTGTTCTCCTAAACTCTACCAGTCCTACACCGGGTATAGATGGTATTCCATACATAGTCCTTAAAAATCTGTCTGAGCAGTCACTTGCGTTTCTCCTTGAACTCTTCAATTCCTTTTTATCCAGAGGCATTACTCCGTCTTCCTGGAACTCCTTTATCGTTATTCCCATCCCGAAAAAAAATGCTTCCTTACGTCCTATCTCTTTGGCATCATGTTTCAGGAAACTTTTTGGAGGCATGCTGAATAAACGTCTTGTTTGGTGGCTGGAACATAACAACTTACTTCTTTCCAACATGTTTGGCTTTCGACCAGGCATTGGTCCTGCCGATTGTATTAGCTCCTTTGTTTCCCACGTTTATAAATCCTTCATACATAAGCATTTCACGCTGGCTTCTTTTATCGACTTATCCTCAGCCTTTGATAACGTTCATCTACCTAGTCTAAAAGACGCAATGGCCGCAATTAATCTCCCAGTCAAACTCATTTCGCTGACTATTAATCTTATGATAAATCGCATTATCCACATTTCCTCTCCGTGGCTTCGAGCTACAAGAAGTGTTTTCCGCGGTCTTCCACAAGGTTCCCCCCTCAGCCCCACCCTCTTCAATATATATACCATTGCTGTAGCATCTCTTCCTTTAAACTCCCTCTCTTTATTCTTTGCGGATGATATTCTTCTTTTTTCCTCTTCCTATGACTTGGTAATCGCCAACGAAACTCTTAATTCGTCTTTGTTTGCACTTGAACAGTCCCTATCTTCTATTCACCTTTCTGTTTCTCCTTCTAAATCCTCTTCTATGGTTTTTACTCTCCGTCCCTACAATTCCACATTAGTCAACCTATCCCTGAATCAAGTTTCTCTTCCCCGTGTTATTTGCTTCAGCTATCTCGGTAGTTACCTTAATAGTCGTCTGACCTTCTCTGAGCATATTGACCACCTTTCTTGTTCTGCCGTTAAAAGACTGAACTTGCTAAAATCCTTGTCTCCAACCAAATGGGGAGGTGATCCTCATCTGCTCATTTCCCTGTATACATCCATTATTCGCTCCAAGTTTGATTACTGCTCTTTTATCTATGGTTGTGCCTCCAGATCCCTTCTTTCCAAATTAGATATAATACAAAACTCCTGTCTCCGTCTTTGCCTCGGTGCTCTCAAATCCTCTCCCATTTCAGCAATGCTCGCGGAATCTAGAATACCTCCCCTCTCAGTTCGAAGGTCTTATTTGGGCTATCAATTCCTTTCCAAACGTTTACCTTTCACTTCGTCTCAACTTATTCCTTCCTACATTTACATTGCCAAGAACTGGCGTTTTGTTTCTAATAAAATCACTATCTTAGCCCCTATTTCTCAACGTCTTAGCCATTTCTCCTCCCATATTATATCCAGCAATAATCTTCCGTACTTCTCACTCAATTATTTCGACCTCTTACACCCTCCCAAAGTACATTTTCTCTATAAATTTTCTAAGTTTATGCCTCAGACCGTCATTAAACAGGAATTTCGCAGTACGGTCAGTTGTCTTTTTCCTTCTCATGCACTTGTTTTTACTGATGGCTCTAGAGGACCCGGTGGGGTCGGATTGTCTTTTATTCTTTCCGACTCCAACTTCTCCGAATCCTTTCGCCTCCCATCTTTCTGTTCTATTTTTACGGCCGAATTGATGGCTATCCTTCGTGCGATCATACATATCTCGTCCAATCGTTCGTCCTCCGACTATCTAATCATTTCTGACTCCATGGGTGCTCTCCAGGCTATCAGTTCACCGCTTCCCCTCTTCTGACTTCTTCATTCTTCGTATACGATCTCTCATTTATAATCTTTCTTTCCATCACTCTGTACACATTGACTTACTGTGGGTTCCTGGTCACAGAGGCATCGATGGTAATGAAATGGCGGATGCTTTGGCTCAGGTTGCTGTTCGTTCTCGCTTCTATTTAAAAAAATCCCGGCTGTTAATCTATTACCCCTAATTAAGAAGCTTCACTTCAGATTTTGGTCGGATGTGTACCCTTCTTCTTTTACCAACAATCGTTCCTTCTACCTTTCAATCCAACCTACACTTCCTTCTCATCCATGGTTCTCGGAGTTTCCCTCTCTTCCACGATTTATAATTTCCTCTATTGTCCGCCTGCGCTTTAATCACACACTGCTACCCTCTTCACGCTTTCGTTTCTCTTTGCTTCCCTCTCCTCATTGTCCGTTGCATCCAGATGAAGCAGTTGTCTGTGATGCTGATCACATTTTCTTCGAGTGCTCTGCTCTTTCTGCGGAGCGTTCTCTTTTCTATCTTCACCTTATAAAGCTGGGACTTCCCACTCCTTACTGTGCGTCTTACATCTTGTCCCTTCCTTCCCAGTCTGTTGTTCTTGTCCTTGGTTCCTTTATTTCAGCTCTCTCCAATCGAATTAGGTTCTAGTTAGTTGTCTCTCCTTCCCATTGCGTCTGGGCAATGGTCCATAGTTGATGCGCCCAAAAAAAAAACAAAAAAAAAAAAAAAACTAGCTTAACTCATTCATATACTAGACAAGGATAGGAAAATTTTGAAAACGGCTGTTACCGCGTTGGTATGGAAATAGAATTTTGTTACTTTTCTCCGTTTTATTTCTTCGCACGAAAGAAAATACAAGAAACGTTTTACAACTTTGAGCAAAGATTTAAAAATCTTTAACCAGCCTATAAATTTTCATTTAAAATCCTCGCTAAAAGGTTGTCGGATTTTTCGGTTGCAATTAAAATTTAAATTCGTTAATAATTTATGTCTATAAAAAGAGGGAACTTTTTCTCTATAACTCCTCTATTCGTCAAAGGAAATTGTATTACATTTTTTTTCTTACATCGGTCGAAAATAGTTTGTGTACAACATTTATAACCGCAATTTCGAACTAATTTTTCAGAAATAATGATGATTCACTAACAAAAAGGAGTCAGAACTTCTGCTCGGCGAATATTCAAAGTAGTTTAAAACACTGGTTACCGTGAGAAGTATAGTGCATTAAAAGTTAAAAATTTTTCATAACAATTGTTATTAAACGACAAAATAGCTTAAAATGGTTACAGCTAGTGCTAGAAATAAATCGAAATTCTACTCAGTTGATGACTTCCCTTAAATATTGAAAATTCCATGGTGGATCTAATTAAGAAAACAATTTGGTTGTTTAAAAAATTAATCTTAAAACCTTATAAGTTTCGGAAAGCTGACACTTACCATCGTCAGAGGTTTGTTTCTGATGGTGGTCAGTGCTTTCTGAAAACAATGAGGTTTTAAGATTAATTTTTTAAACAACATGGTGTGTGTCTATCGTAAATTGTTTTCCCCATTGAAAAATCTGTTATTATGCTAAAATAATAAACTATAAAAATAAATATGATTATTACAAGTATAGCAAGCAATGAAAAATATGTAACAAAACGATAAATTTCACATTAGAAATTTTTTTTGGATGCAGCGCGCATCATCAGCTAAGACGAAAGAGTACGATAAAAGCACCTTACTAGTAGCAACAAATGAAAGTGTTCCAAAATTTACTTTCTAACACTGTGCTTTTAGAAAATTACTTAGACCGTGCCTAATAAATTATGGTTTGATTCGAAAAGAAATTGAATCAGTAAGGACAATTCGGTCAAGGACGATTGATAAAGAAGGAAAAAATAATATAGGATGCACTACAAGACAGGAAAATCAAATTTCTGAAGTCAACTATGGAAAAGAGAATGCTTAAAAGAATGATGTGAACATTCGAAGAAAACATCATCGGGATTGTAGAGAAATATAACTGGACAAGATGAAGAGGACATTGAAGTTCCGGCAATACGAAGGAAGGTGTATAGAGAGCGAAATTACAGTTAATATGTTTTCGAAAAAATAAGCCGCTGTTAAGAAAAACACCCGATAGCAGAAGCAACAATAAGGCGCATTAGGCAGTTGCTTAAGTCTAGATTAGCTAAAGCAGGATTATGAGGCAGCAAGATAAAAGTCATAAAAGAAAATATAGCGGAAGAACCGAAAATACGAATATCAGAAAACACGATTTCTAAAAAACATCAATGAGTTTGATCAGTTCAGCTGAAGCATCAGAAATATCTCGATCAGGTGAGAGAAGACATTAGCGTAGAACAATGAACGAAAATTTAAAGCGAGAGAAGAAGCTACATTTAACATATAAAGACGGAAAGT
The DNA here is from genome assembly GCA_039619475.1 of Icerya purchasi. NCBI lineage: Eukaryota > Metazoa > Arthropoda > Insecta > Hemiptera > Monophlebidae > Icerya > Icerya purchasi. Next base: position 221,229,066 of record CM077115.1, on the reverse strand, counting down.
GCACGATTAAGGAACCTTGAGAGAGACCGAAAAAAAATTTTCTCCACGCGGAACAGGAAGGAGATTAGGTAAAAGACTGGTAACAAGAGAACGTTTAAAGAAAGTGCTATTTTAGAGTAGGAAAGTACGTGTTACCGAAGGCATTCGGTGAACGTAATAAATGCTGAGATGGTGAAATTTTTCTTGTCAGAACCGAAGGAAACAGTCACATGGTATATTCGAGGAACCGGGCAAGTCGTTTGTTCGGAATTCTTTCGAAAAGCTTCCTTACGTGTATGTGAAGCAAGAGAGATTGAACAGAATGAAAATAAAGAAAATAAAAATTGTTCAGGTTGAACAAGTGAAGCTGAAAACAAAAAAAAAGAGATAAAATACTAACGAGTATTTCAGGCGATTTTTATGGAAAAGAAAAAAATCGAAATTCTGTCAATTTTGGGGAAGAAGCTACAAGACCGATAAAGATGAAGTGCGGCGAAATAGCAAAAGAAGGAGAAAAGAATCAAACTTCCGCTAGACAGGAAACGTAACAACAGAATCTATGAAAAAAATTCAAAATCTTGAAGGAAATTAAGATCGAGAGGACGATGAGAAGGAGGAATTTTAGACGCACTCAGTTAATTTACACGCTTATGTAAAATGATTATGAAATTGGAAAAGGGAGAACAGAAATAATTTCCAGAACTTATCTTCTTTTGGAAGTTCCAAAATATGTAGAATTTTAGCAGTATAGAGTTATTTTAGACGCGAGCAAGTTGGAATAGGAAAAAGAAGATTGGAAGGAAAAGTGGAATATCTTAAATTAAAAGCGGACTTGCAAGTGTTTTTCAATCATAACGGCAAAGTGAGAAGACATTTACTTTTCAGTGAAGAATAGCACGAAGGAAGCAACAGACAAGGAGCAGATGAAGTCGAATGCATGGAAGTTTGGTAACAACAGGTAGTGTATTTACGTTACTATGATTACAGGTAAAGTTAAAAATTGAGCGATCTGTTTCGACTAACCGGGGAGTTATAAAATTACATTGAACGGAGAAAAATTATATGATAGAAGATCGCTTCGAAAGGAGGCGGCGTTTAATTATTTCCGTGAACAATTTAAACGGCATATGCTCAAATTAACTCCGCTAGAAAAACGTTGGATATATAGGTACGTGTCCTTTTCGCCTATGGATATATATGTAGATTCGCTTATCAACTCCAACTTCGATCAAACTACGTATCTCAATAGTAGTAATCTTAAACCGCATATTTAACTCCAACTCGGCGCGGAATTGAGAATGCGTAGGGCGACCCTCGGCAAATTTTGATAGTTCAACGCGCAGATAACGGCTTTGGGAGTTAAGTCATATTAAATCGTATATATAAATCCGACTGTGTCTCAAATAACACACAACGTTTACCAGTTGTGTGTGACCTCTTCCAGAGTTGAGATATATTCGACTATGTTCAAAATTTCGGAGAATGTAACGATTGCGCGCGAAATTATAAACTAATCTTAGAAAATATAAAGGCAAGACGACAATCGACAGAATATTGAAAAAAAACTTTAAAGCAAGTTTTTCCATTTTAACATTTATTTCAGTTTTCATATAGATTACTTTTTTTTGTCCTCGCTGTTGTTCAAAGTAGTAACGAGGATTCATTTTGAAACATACTACTCAATTAACCATCTAAATGTATATTATTGAACCAGCTAACATTGTAAATGTGTTTAAAGTGTTCAAATTTTTTTGAAACGAAGTTCTTTTATGCGGCTTGTCAGTAAACTGGCAGAAATAGTCAGGTCACGAAAAAAGCGTTATGCGTCATCCTCCAGGCGACCTTCACTCTCGTCCTCTTTCACTTAGTCTTTTTCTATTATATACGGTGTGTGTGTGTGCGCGCGCGCGAGTATTGAGATTCGAGCAGCAAGCATTGTGCGCGGTCAGCTGTGTAAGCTCAATTTTAGAAACAGGTGTACATTTTATTGAATTTGAAAATTGGCGCGGTTTTTTTAATTATTTAATTCGATCGATTTCTTTCATCAAGCTAATCGCTCGTCGACAAATTATCTTTTAAGTTCTGAAGCACGTAATTAAAAATTTGATGTTTTCTCGGTTAAAGTAAAATTCTGTTAACATTTTGCCACTTCTTAACTTCGTCAAGTACAAGTAGTGTGTTTTTTCTTTTAACCTGTTCTATTTTTTATCGTATACTTTACGAGTGACTTTATAGCTAATATCTATCAAAAACCGAAAAGAACTTCGTTCCTACCGGGTCTCCTTAGAGACCACTTCTCTTTCTTCTTTCTTTTTCAGAATTTTTTTTTTATTGTAACTATTATGTGATCTTTAACAATAACGATGACAGCATAGTTGATTAGAGTTACATTTCCAGCAAAGTAGTTCCGACTTTAAATATCATTTCACCATGTCATACGGTTTCCGACGTTTAAGCTGTCTAATATCCTCGGAGTGATGGTCGAGGAGTTGTATGACTTCGGCATTAGTATGCTTCTCCAGCCTCTTTTTTGTGTTCGCAGGCGAACCTGATAATTTCATCAATGGCCATCGGTATTTTTACATCATCTCGATGTATCGTGCAGAGTGCAATATTGTAACGTCCTTGTATGCAATCTATGTTTGAACTACTAGTACAATCCGACAATTGCATTCCATAAATATCTATGTATTTAGGTTTAACGATATAGCTATGTACAAAAGTAGTTTATTTTCAATGGATAACGCCGAGTTTCTTTTTCTAACAGCCAATAGAGACTTCTGATTTTCGTTTTTATTCCCAAACATTTTTACCGAACGTAACACGACCAATTTAAACGCGAATAAGGTATGCATGCCTAAGTACTTGACTGAATCATTTTTACGGGATCAACTGTTGTTTCAACGTCATTGCAATATTTTCTCAGTCTCCGTAAATTGGAAGAATTACACCGTCTTTTCGCTATTGACATTTACATTTCATCGTGTTTCATGCAAGCACTTAATTCGTTTATCATTAATTGTGTAAGCGTTTCACAGCATATTCTGCTGGGTCTTACTTGTAGCCAGAATTGCTATGTCATCAGCAAACATAGTAATAACTGTGTGATTTTCCGTTGCAATATCGACACCGTGTAAAAAAGGAGATTAAAGATAGGCCACAAACCACTGCCTTGTGTGGGATATTCTTACTGATACATTTCTCCAGTCAGATATTTCTTCCTCATAATTAATTCTGAACTGCCGGCCGGTCAGGTATGATTCCAAAATAAGTTACCACGGGGATCCGGAAGCTGTTGACATAATTCAATGATAAAACCGTCATGCCAAACTTTATCAAAAGCTTGGACTACATCAAGGAATACTCCGCCGCAATAGTCCTTCTCTTCAAGAGTTCCATGTATCACATATGATGATACACACGATGCACTGTGTTTGCTGCGGAATTCAACCGGGTGGTGATCTGGAATCAGCTGTTTCGTTTCAGTTATCGTCCTAAGCCGCTTTAATACAAATTTTTCAAACAGCTTAGAGACAGTAGGAAGAAACGTTTATTACGATGAAGGTAGAAAAATGTTAAAATAAAAACTGAACGATCGTTGCGATTAAGATGGTGGTACCTCTTAAACTTCATTTTAATTTCCTATATCGTGACTACTCAGATTAATCAAAGTGCCTTTCGGGACAGAAAACAGTTTTTCCCCGCTACAAAAGAATCGATTACTTTTGACATAGTATATAGTGTGTAGGAAATTTCTTTTCACATCTAATTTTACAGAGTCACCTACAGTAACTTTACCTCGACGGCAATCTGTTTCCTCACTATCGACAACACTAGACTCTATTTGATTTGCTTCGTTTGATTTCAGTGCAACAGCCTGTAAACTTTCGTATCCTTAAGGAAAAGTGTAAACATCACGAAAAAGATTACAAGTTTAAAATTATCGTTATACGTATCGCGTGTGAACGTACACGAAACAGATGAAGAAGACGACATCTTTTTTCTCTTTACCAGTTTGTTTTTCACGCTGTTTGACATGCTCCCAATTCTGAGTACAAATTTTTCTCTATTCTCGATTGAAAAGAAAGGGCAGGTTTTCATTTCCGAAGTAGTTCTTCCAGCTTGCATTTTTCAAAATATTCACAATAACACATTTTAATATTTTCTCTGGTTTTTCGGGCAATTCGAAACATATTCAGCGGCAGGTTTCCTAATTTTTACAACGATCAGTGACGAAAATGTCGTAAGCAATGTGCACGCACAAAATGACGACACAATTGTGCTCATCATCCTAAATTATTTGAAAAACACATAACAAATAATTAAAACGTTGGTTGAAAATGAAAAATCCCAGTTTCCTGCTGTTAACTATCGTCCTGGGAGGAGGCACTTCGGTAACCTCCTGTTTGTGGGGAATAAGTAAAAAATAGAATCGCGACTACAATCAGAAGAACAGGGTGTAATACGCTTGAACAATCCTCTGACAACGAGCCAGAAAACGAAAAAGAACAAAGGGGGAACCATCAAACTTTTCTGTCGATTGTTTTGCACTCCCGACATTATTCGCTGTTAACCAACTCGATAGAAGGAATTACTCGCCCGGAAGTTACTACAGCAATAATAATAAGAGATACACGCGATGTACTTTCATAACTAAACTATTTTTTCCGCCGACATCCTAGCCCCGCTAACTTTCTCATATTAAAAACTGATAAAATTATATCGAGTAAAACAAATGTAAAAGTAACTTCAAGGAAAAAATAAGGTAACATTAGGTGGAAGTCACGTAAAAAACAAATGTAACAGGTTCCATTTAATTTCGTAATAAATAAAAAAAAAACGGGTAAAGAAAAAAGTCCATCCGTCCTCGGCTGTTTTATTCCACGCAGGTCGATCAGCGATCATTTATACTTTTGCTAATGGAAATTTCGTACACTAAAAATGGCCGCATCGGGATCTTATGAGGCTACATAAATACACCTATTATGCGAATACGATAGAAATTCGTGCGCATAACGCTATGACACTTGTCACCACTAAATGCTGCTAAAGCCATAGCGAGTTATCTGAATTATTCTGTTTAGTTCGCAAAACCAGAATGTTCATTTGTTTTCCATCAGAAAACGGAAATTCAGTGTGGAAGATTTTACAGCGCAGAGAAAACGAATTTTAGTTGTAGAAGTGAATTATAAAGATAGTAGATCACCATGTATGCAGATGATAAAAAGTATGTGTTCTTTTCTTAAAATACATTCACGATGATCACGACATTTTGTATATGGATACAAAAAATGGCGAAAACACAATTTATTTATGAGATATATTGGTCCCGAGCGGATTTCCATCATCGTCGTATTACTGCTAATGGCGAAGATTGTAGTGTCACGACTTCGTTTGCTCGCGGAATGATGAAATGTATTTTCGCTGTCGGTTACTGTTGTGGCTGCTGAAGTTTTAGCGCAGATTAATAATCAGTCATAAAAACAATTTAAGACTTCCGTCTTGAATAATTTTCAGAGACACTGAGTTAAAATGATAGATTTATTTCTGACGTTTCGGACGAATTGCAACGACCATCGTCAGAAAACAGCCAAGCTAACGGAACACAGTAAACACACGGTCTTATATAGCAAAAAACTACACACAGAAGTAGTAAAGAACACGTCGACGAAAGATATAGTAAACAGCAAACCCGACAAGCAAAACTCAGAACAAACAAAAAGCCGAAAGTACAAACGGAAAGAGTAAACAGAAAGCCGACTAATATACAACTGGAAAGACAAAATATAAAATAAACAGCTAATGCTCATGTAATCTAATCGATGACTCGTTTCCAAGCTGTAGGGGGGTAACGTATACCATCTTGTCCGTTAAAATTCGGCCATTTTTCAATAGCTTCCCTAACTGATCTCTTACCTATATAGGTTTCTTTAGATAAAACTTCTGTCAAAATTAATGGTCTGTTTCATTTTGGCTTGGTGCTCAGCGAGTTATGATTTGTCTTTACAGCCATGTGCTTTTTCACTCTAGTTCAAATTTGCGCTGATTGTTTGCCCATTGTACTTTAATCCACATGAACAAGACACCCTATAGATACCGGCAATATGCAAACGAGGGAGGCAATCATTGGCACTTCATAACACATTTTTAATTTTTCCACAAATTCCAAACACTGGCCTTATATTATGCTTCTCTCAGAGTTCTCTCTCGATTATATATCTGTAACCAACCTTTTTGACAAAAGTCATAACAATATTAGCACACACTTTTCTTATTTTTTTAACTCATTTGATTCTACTAAACTTATTTTTTTACATATATATATATGTGTGTATGTGTGTATGTGTGTATGTGTGTGTGTGTGTGTGTGTCTGTGCGTGTGTGTGTGTGCGAATATATATGTATGTATGTATGCATGTATGTATATATGTATGTATGTATATATGTATGTATGTATATATGTATGTATGTATGTATATATGTATGTATGTATATATGTATGTATGTTTATATGTATGTATGTATATATGTATGTATGTTTATATGTATGTATGTATATATGTATGTATGCATATATGTATGTATGTTTATATGTATGTATGCATATATGTATGTATGTTTATATGTATGTATGTATATATGTATGTATTTATACATCAGTTTCCCTTTTATTGTATCCGTTCTTAAACCTTCTTCAGACATTCCAATTTTTCCTTTAGATTACCAGCACAAGAAGTTCTCTTTGTCCTATCTAGAGAGTCTTAAACATTTCAAACTTTTTATTGGAACAGCGGTGAGAATCTTTATGCAAATATTTATCCACGTACGTGTTTTTTTCGACAGAGGTAAGTACCTCGTCTGTATTATTTTGTTTTTGACACGTACATCTGCAGTACAAAAAAATATGCGTTATTCTTATTATTATTAAATGAGACTCCATAAAAATCGTTTAGTTAAAAAGTATTCGACAACAACAACATCATCTTCGAAGTAGTTTCCTTGGACACCCACACAGCGATTCTGGCGATTTTCCTATGCATTGTAGCAGTTCTGAAAGGCTTCAAGTGGGATTTCCGACGGTACCCTCGTCTTAGATATCGGTAACGAATTCAAAATACGTACTACTTACCACTTGCTTGATCTTGAAGAATAGAAGAAAGTCACACAGTGACGGATCAGGCGAATACGGGGCTGCGGAAATACTGCAATCCCTTTAGAGAGAGATTAATGGCAAGGCGCATTGTCATGAAGAATGCGCATTCTCGTGATGTCTGGACGCACTATGTTAACATTATTTTGAAGTATTTCTAGTACATTACGGTAGCAGACATGATTAACACAGTCTGTCCAGCTGGAATGAACTTCTTATAGACCACCCCGCGGCTGTCGAAGAAGCAGATGAGCATGGTTTTCGCTTTTAACCTGCTCATGTGAGCTTTTTCGATCTCGGGGCGCCCGGAAACAGCCATTGTTGACTTTGACACTTCGTTTCGAAGTCATACTGGAAAAACCAGCTTCCATCATCCGTAATAACACAGTCAAGTAAGGTAGAATCGTTTTCTACCGAACAATCTTACGGTGTTTTTTCTTCTCAGAAAGGTTCTTTGGTACCACCATCTTTACGCACAGCTCTTTCATCGCAGAATCACGGGTTAAAATCTGTCTAACGGTTTCTAGCTCGTCAGCTAATACATTCGAACCGTTAAACAACAATCTTGGTGTTGATTAGGGTGCGCACGCGCTATACAGCTGCGTCAGTCCGCACTTCCACCGGTCTCAAGCTTCGCACCTCGTCTTCCACGCTCTCATAGCAGTCTTTATTATGCCAATGAAACACTTACGCACGACTCATAGAGAGTCACTACCATAAACTTTTAGCGATTTCCCATACGTGTTTCGATCGCCGAATCGTCAAGTTTAACGCAAAATTTAATGGTGCCGCGTCGCTCAAAATTTCGCTTCTCCATTTTTGTGACAAACACCACTATGTATGAAACACGACATAGCTAGAGAACTAATGATCGCATAAGGACTGCAGACATGTCTATAGATAGTAGAGGTATGCCAGACTGTCGTGTAGAAATTTCAAAGCCGCGGTGTAACCACAAGTGCGGGAAAAAAAATCAGTCTCATTACTTACATGCCAGACCTTGTATATACCATAACTCCTGTATTATTAGTGTTCTATCCTAACTTAGTAAAATTATTTTTCATTGTTTTCGTATTACTTATTCTGTATACTGTTTTCCTCGTTTTTAACATACCGCTCGAGCCTCGTTGCATCTAGATTTTTGGGGGGTCGTACTTTGCTAACAAATATGCTCGCTGTGTTGTTCACGTATTGCGTACGTATTTAATTTTAAAAATATGTTGCACAACTTAACCTCGCATCTTTCGGACTTATTCTATTTCTTTTATATATATCCGAAATTCGAGCATTCTGCTCCTTTCAGAAAATTGCCTTATTCCAATTCTGCACCCTTCTGTTACTAACTAAGTCACAGTATATAACGCTTATAATAAAAGCTCTTTACACATATTCTTTGAGTATTTTCTCATTCATGCAACTAACTGTCATCGATAACTTTGTGAAGAATTATTTAATTTGGATATTCTTGGCCATTTTCCTGGATCCAATCCTTTGTAAAATAAGGATAACACTTCATCGGCTGAACTATTAATTTTACTTCCATTTTATTTTTGACGTTCTGTTTTTTTTTGTTTTTTTTTTTCTGGTATAATTATTACGTATGAACTCTTTCAATTTTTACATCAACTTCAATGCAGATACTGCAGTGTCACTGTATAATTTAGTTCTTCCTTATTATCTTCATCTCTTCTATATTATTGTCATCATCCTGAGTTAGACGGCTGCTAGTCCTTGTCTGATTTAATTGACGCTTTCACTTGGATAAAAGTCATTTAAAAAGTTGGCTTGCCACTAGGTTCAATCATTTCTAATTCAAGGCATTTTTCTCAGAACACAGATGTAATCAATCTCTGTCAGTACTGCAGTTTTTTCACTTCAGAACTTATAAAATACAAACGATAAATGTCACGCGTTCTCTTCCGCTTTCTTCACCGGTAGTGATAGTACCGGTTTTTTTTGTGAAACATCTGTGCTGGTTCAACATTACATTCGGCTGCTACTGATGCTCGAGATGAGTTTCAATAGCCCATTTCTAAAGTCTTTCATTTTGGTTCTTGCCGAAGTTTCCAGCAGTGACTCTAAAACTGCCCTAGGGAACAACCTTCATTTACAGTTTCTTTTTCGGGTTGCCTGTTCATAGTAATCCTGCTTTATGTTTACTCGCAAATACTTGTATCGTTAATGTTCTACTATCGTTTTTATCATTGCCACTTTCATTGTTAATTACTTTATTAATTTATATTATCTCTCCTGAAGTTGTTTCCATTGTTCGTATGCGCTTTGGCCATTCTTTGCTGCCTTCCTCCAGATTTCGTTTCTCCTTGATTTCTTCTCCACACTGTCCTCTCCATCCGAATGATGCAATTATTTGCGACGCCGATCATGTGTTCTTCCAGTGTTCATCCCTCTCCGTGGAGCGTTCTGCCTTATATTCTTATTTGCTTAAGCTTGGACTTCCTACCCCTTATTGTGCATCCTACATCCTGTCCTTTCCTTCCCCACTAATTATTCCTGCTATTTGTTCCTTTTTAGTTAAAATTTCTGATCGAATCAAAATATAACCGACTTCTTTCCTTACAGTTGTTTCTGGGTAAAGGTCCTTGGTTGACGAGCCCAAAAAATATAAAAAAAAAAAAAAATATCATCTCTCGTTAAACCGTTGCTTTCGATATATTCGTTAAAGAATTTTGATCGCAAGAAAAACTGGGATGGGACATCTGTATTAACCGGTTCCCCTACTCCCACAATAGTCATCTGTGAACAAGAAGATGGGCGAGGATGTAAAGACTAGTTTTCAGCTCTTCCGCTGGTTTGTATTACGCATACCACCCCATTCGACCTCTTCATTATTATTATTAATTTTAGCAGACATTAAGCCCTATTTGTCTGGGACTTATAAGTTATCCTTTTATATAAGTACCGGAAAATGGTAAGACACACTCACACACACACACAAACGTATAATAAACGTATATGTTTTGAACAAAAGTTGTTTCGCTTGTGCTGCAGTGTGTTTCGGCGTTGCCTATTTTTATACATTACCGCAATAGTTTCGACCGTGGTGTACAATTTCGGTTAAATAAGGTTTCTGTTCTTGAGCGAAATAATTATCAGCTTATCATCGATTAAGTATATACACACACACACATACATCCGAGTACTGTACGCATTTATTCACACCTACAATTGCAGATCTAGTGTATCTGCTTTCACGTTTAACCGCGTTACTTTTCGATGTGTGAAAAAATCCCCCCCCCCCCCCCGATCCACGGGCTGATATTTATTCTTAGAATTCTTCAGATCATTAAATGTTTGATAACACTGCCTCCGTCTGTTCTACGGATGCTACTATAGAATTAAGCATAAATAATGATAATAATTAGTGAACTTTAACGACAAATACGGTGGCATATATTATAACAATCGTAATAATACAAATAGGCATAGAAATAGATTCAAATAGAGCTCTAAAACAGTAAATACTATCCACTAATGAGGCGGATAGTAACTGTAGCAGTATTAATAATAGCAAGGCAGAAAGTATGCTAATGAAAATAATCAATTATCTAAGTAATAATAGCAATGTTCGAATTTTTAAAAATACTGCGAAGCGAATAGAAATTACAATAATAACTATTTATAGTTTTTATCGAAAGAATTAACGCTGATCGACAAACTAGATCTTCTATTAGTGCGTTAACGGTTACCGGAATTTTAAAGAGATGTTAACTAAAATAAAGAAAGAATTAATCGTATAATAGTACAATTTTCGACTTCGGCGGCTGATAATGACTTACGTTGATAGTTTTACAGAACCTTTCATCATTAGCTTTCAAACATTCATATTTTAGTTCTACCGCGGCAGTAATTAAAGAAGTTGATTTAGACTACACGGATGATGAAATGTTGGATATGATAGACTGTGAGCACTCTTCTCGTTAACTACATTAAACGATTAAACAAGAGAATAATAATCGATAACGAAGCAAAGTCCTAGTATACATCGGCGCTTATGAGCAACAGAATCTTCCTTCGTATGTTTACTTATGAAAGATTAGATTTTTTTGCGAACCATATGTGACAGAAGTCAGACAATGATACCGATACCTACGTTGCAGGCATACATACAGCCCCAGTGTAAAAATAGTTCAAGGTGTCCCAACTGTGGAAGCGAGTATTTATGTGGCAATCAAGTTACCAGGTGTATTTTCCATTGAAATGCGATATATGTGTTTTACGCCCTCAGGAAGGCCACGGCGGTTTTACTTTCGCGGAAATAAAAATTTGCATTTAATTTAATTTTATTATTTTAAATTAAAATTATCATTATCTTTGTTATTAAAATTATTTTAAAAGATTTGGTAAGGGTTTAGCATTTATTTAGCCCAATTTTTGCCGGAATCTTTCAATACAGGTTTCTCCGGCATGATCTCTACATCGATCCGTTTTTCCCCAGCCAGCGACAGGTTCCCACACACTCACGCATTTACCCTCTCATTATATTACAATTAATTAATGATATATTTTTATTTATTTATTTATTTATTTATTTATTTATTTATATTTTTTGTTGTTTCCATGTAATGGACACATTACACCATAAGACTGAACATAGAGCTACCGATTTGGCATGCTCGGAGAAAAAACGACAAATGGTAGTTAACGATAAACTACGAGTACAGCTTGAATTTCCACGAATCCTGTATTGTATGGGGATACTCGAAAATTACCAAACGTCTGAACTATATTCGAATCGACCGAGTAATCGATTTACAACTAACAATTGATTATAGTGAATTTTCATGCACTTTACAAAACAAATACCATCCGCCAGCAATAACACTATCCCTATACATTTAAACCAGAAGCGATATCTAACATAAAAAATAATAATAAATCGGGTCTGCACGATTTAAATTAGCTCGCGGAGAATACACGCCAGAACAAGCAAAAAAATCGGTTTATTTTCTCTTTCGTCCGATGAAGAAAAATCTAATCATCGCAGGGCATATCTTAAAAAATAAATGATAGGGAAAAACGAAATAGAAGCTGGCAATTCGAAGACTTCAATTGAATAGGTCATTTTGAAAAGGGGCCATCTCCAATTTTTCGAATTTTACTGGGGAAGCAAACAACGTATTATACAGTTTGTATTTTGTAAAATTGTTACGAATCTTTTTTTTTTTTTTTTCTATTTGCAAGCATCTTGTTTGACACAAACAAGATGTGGTTTTTGATATTTTTCAATCATTCCGGTGCACAGGAAAATTAATTTTCCATGAGAGAGAGATGATCCGTCTTCAAAATGAACTTGAGTTTTCAAAAGGGAAACAAATTTATTTTTCGAAAAAATTGTATTTGCAATCTTTTTTAAAAGCTTCCAAATATATGTATGTATAATTTGCGGTCGCTTAAAAAATAAATTAAAAATACCTCGATTTGATGATACTGGATTATACCCGTATAAGATAATGAACAGTTTAAAAATTTTTCAGGAGCTTCTTCATTGGTAGCCGTAGGCCAAAGCTCATCGTAATAAAATTTCTTGCTTGTATCTGGCACGTACTGGTACAACTTTTTCAGATCATTGATTTTTTTAGCACTCATAGGAATTTTCCCGAGTTTGACGATCTTTCAATTAACGTTTCGTACTGTTCAGGAGAATAAATCCTGTCCTGACATCGAATTTTTTGCAATCATTGAAGGAGTGACTGCGTTGGGGAAAATAAAGTGAGATTTTGGAAAACCTCTCTGTTATGACAAGGGCAAGCAAGAATCGTATTACGGTATTGTTACGGTTCCGTCAACTGTCGCACAAAAGGTAAAGAGCTCTTCCAGTTCCCTGCGGATGTATTCTCTGATATAATTACTTAAAAAACAACAAACCTCATTGGTCCCTTTGTGACCTTCCTCCCTTCCACATATAAATAAAAAGTTGCTTTTTCTGTTTGAAAATTGTGAATGCAAAATTCGTTTACCCAAAGCTGTCGATAATAAAAGACCTCTTGCACGGGCAGGCAAGGGGAAGAGGTAGATTTTGCGTGTAGTCGAAGCGAAGTGCAGCTACTTTTTTATTTTCTTTGCGCGCCAGTCGCATCCATTTTTTTTTTTTTTTGAAAAACTTTAAAACTTTTCTCTTGTAGACAATGAGTTAAGCGGTAGCAGCGCGTTTGGCATTTAAGTGAGGGGTCTTTTATTTTGGTACCTGGCTCCTCGCACTTTGAACAAAACATCAATTTGTGGGCGACCAAATGATAAATTGAAATTTTCTTGAAAATGTTTCAGAAAAATATTTGTATTTCACTTTGAGTTGGCATTCTGGATGGTTCCTTATGAACATTTCGTATAAACATTTATAACGTTTAGCTCTGCACAAAGAGATAATGTTTTATGGTACGAAAATAATGCGCTTGCTTGGCAGGTATTTCACTAATATATTCTCACGAATCTTCTGACAATGTTTATTAGGAATCATGTTGAAGCGAGTAAGGAGTTCAGTTGTGACTTTTTAAAAAGTACAGTCGCTCAACGTGTTTCTTAATTATCCCAAACAATGATTGGAAAGCGGTACGACATATACAGTTAGCCTTGTACTTAAAGATGTTTAATTCGTTGAGAAGGAAAGGACAAAAAAAAGCACTAAAAGGAGCAGGAGGGACCAGCGGTAAGAGTTGTACAGGTGAGAGCATTATGTAGAAGGAGCACAGCATTCAAACAGGATGCGATTAGAGTCGTAAATGAAAAAAGGATCTGAAACGTGTAAAGAAGGAAGAAGAAAGAGGAAATCGAAAACAAGAAGAAGGGAGGAGGAAATGGCCAACTCTTAGTCTAATTAAGGAAACAATAGCAAAACGACGAGAAGAGGGAAAAGCTTGAAACCAAGGCTGAGGAGAATTTGGACTGTAGAAGGAGCTAATGGGAAGAACAGTTGGAGAAGAGAGAAGGGCGGGTGTCCACCCATAGTCTAGAATGGGGTTGGTTGAGGAAAGAAATAGCATGCCTGAAACAGGCAAATTTTTTGGAGGGGTTGGGAAAGCTGAGCGAGCCAGCAAGTCTGCTGCTTCGTTGCCTTGGATGCCGCAGTGACTAGGAATGCACACAAAAGATCAATAAGAATAACCATTCAAACGCATTTAGGAAATAGAAGCGCAAATGAAAAGAATAATACCCGTTAGAGGAGTCGAAAGGAGGCGAGCAAATAGCCTGAAGGACAAATTTAGAATCGGAAACAATGAGGAATTTGGAAGATTCCCTCAGCTGAAAAGATTGAGCAGAAGGAAGGGAGACTGAAATATTCCAAATGATTCAATGATGGGACTGTAAAATTTCCACTTTTAGAACCATCAGTAAAGATTTTTACATGAAAGGAAAATGAATAATTTAACATTTCGAAGTATTTATTAATTACTAAAGTTCTGGGAAGAAGAATTAGCGCGAAGGTGAAGAGAGGAGAAACAGATGAGCTGCTGTAAGCTCTGTTCAAGTTAAGAGAAAAGTAAGGAAGCTTATTAAAAAAGGAAAAGACTCGGGGAGAGAATTTGAAAACCCGAACAACCATGAGAGCTAGAACTGGGATTTTATAAGAAACAAAATGCCAGTATCCTTTAATATACAAATAGGAGGAAATAAGCTTGGATAAGGAGATCGGGAGACGTTTTGATCTGCGGATAAAAAAAGGTTCAGTATTGGATTCGGGAGAATAGCAGGAATAGCAGAAGATTTAAGGGTACCAATGCAGAGCCGAAGGCAAGAATTTCGGATTTTACCAAGCTTTGCAGACATTAGTGCGTACGCGTGAAGCTGTAATAATGCCGTGAGAGTACTGAATGACTTGCTAATAAGCTTTGTTGCATCAGCCACAACAAACGTAGAACGGAAAAAGCGGAGAGAGAGGAATTATAGCGGGCAGAGTCTAACATCAGTGTGCGGTTCATTTCGAAAACGGGGACCATCTCCGAGAAATATGACACTCCTTTTCCAAATGAATGCTCGGTTTCGTCTCCACTAAAACGCCCTACAACAATGAGACTTGACCCATTTCTATCGGGAATTGCTGAACCTACGCTCAGAGAATAGGAATCGACGAAAAAAGCATTTTGTGAAAAAATTATTCAACTGCACAGACATATAGTATACTAGGCAATTATGCAATGCGAGTGTACACATGCAAGACCTACACTTGCAATTGATATTGTAAATGTATGATATACATATATCGATATACAAATGCAGTTCTATTTATGTCTGCTGTGTACTAACCAGCGCGCATATTACATGGTATGCACGTTTTTGCTATTGCCTCCCGTATGATGATTTTCTATTAGCGAGGATTTAATTTAATTTTTCGTAATAACTTCTGTTGTCGACCGAGATCGAGACTTCCGTAACGGAAGCCAAGCGCTCTAGCAACTAATTGCGATGACTAGAAATATAATAACAGAAATTAAATCAAGTTTTTCTGAAACACCGAAATTGATGCATTTTGTTTATTCGAATTAATTATGTAAAAACAAAAATCATTCGCTTCGAGTGATAAAGCCGACAGACAGATACAAGAAACTTATTTTAAAGTTACGACTAAAAAAAAAAGTAAAATCGCTACGTTACGGAGATTTTATTCTCTTTTTAAAAAAAAAACCGTTTCGTAAGGTAATAAATTTTCACTTCGTGAATAAATTTCCTATAAAAATACTTTTAAGATTTAGAAATTTTCATTGAAATAGATCAATGCGTAATAATTTCCATCAAAATGTTTACTTGTCGGTCAGCAAATTATCCGACTAATTGTATTATAATGAAGAGTTTACGAATTTATGTGTATCGAACGAAGTAGCTAATATATTTTGAAAATCATTTTAGCCTTTTTCCTGATTTTTTTTTTTTATTTCACACAGAGCAACTGAACTAGCGCCATGTATAGAGAGTTATTTTAAGATTTCGGTCCGGGTAAACAAAAATGCAACTAATCTACGATTCTCGCAAGTGTCATAAAGTTCTCTTGTTGGTTGGTAAGAAACAAAAATCAAAAATCAAAAAACAAAAAAAAAACAAAGATTAGCGATTACTTTTAAAAAGCAATACGAAAATTAATTACTATGTTTTGATTTTGCAGTAGGATTTTCTTTCAACTTTAGACGATATTAAATTATCCTAGACCGAGTTTAATGTGAGGGAATAAAATTTTAAAATTTACTGCAAAGAGTCAATTTTCCCTAATAAGTACCTTAAAAAATTAACGGAACACCGAATTTTCCAGTATTCTTGCTGCATTCTCAGTCGGTTAGTTTTTAAAATTTCCTAAAAATACTGCATTTAAAGTAATATAATTTAATGAAGGATAATGGAAACTGCTTTGAATCTTGGAAAATAATAAAAATCCCGATCAGGCGTGTTTAAACTTTTTTTTTTTTTTCATGTCAGCAATAGAGACACGTTTACCGAAAAGCGAAGAATTAGAAAAGAGTGAAGTTATTCAGGGAAAAAGTTGGATATAGTAAAAACGAAAAAAAGCACACGAAGAAATGACCGAAGGAGAGGGAAGCGAAAGCATGCAATGAACGACCGCTGCTAAAACTTATTTGAATGAAAAATTGTTTTCGACTTCTATATACATGTGTTGAAAATAAATACGAAAATGGAAGGAAAACTTTTTAAGACTAACGAAGGAAACTTTTCAGTGAAACACGGATCCGATCGATTTGGCTTTTTTCGAATGTGCGCCTCTATTTTTTTAATTCTTACTTTTTTTTATTATGTTTTTGTCAACTGTGGACGTTATCCCAACGCAAGTGAAATTTTTATCCATGTTCTTATTTCACAGAACGGGGATTCAAACCAGGTTCTACCATCACACTGCCTAACCAGCTACATCACGCTGCAGTGAAACTTGCCTCTAATTTAATTTCAGTTACTTTTCGATATTATTAAAGTTAATTTCATTTCTTATAAATGTAAAAAATTTATTATACGGCACATTATTTTTTTTTTTAATTTTCAAGCGGGAAATTAACTAATCTTTTTAGTTTTATTAAAGGAAATAATTTTTTTTTTGGAACACAAAAAAGTAGTGTTGATTGGATTTTTCTTTAAAAATCGAATGAATATTTCACGTTTTAAGTGTGAAATTAAATAACAAAAAAAAAAAAAAAAAAAAAACCAATTCAAAACTCACTCGGCGAACTAAATCTACTTCAAAGTAGACGGGACTGTAAAACGTAATAGTGAGGCGGAAACCGCTGCGCTTGAAACGATGAAACCGAATGTCAAGACAGAAAAGATACGTTCCCGTAATTGAGATTAGTTACCAGGTGGTAAGTGATTTAGATCTGAAAACAGAACGAGAAATTGATTGATAGTTTTTTGAAAACATGTTCGTTTTTTATAAAATACTGATTTCGAAACTTTTTTTTTTCTTTTTTTTTTCTTTTTTTTTTTTTGGCCTAGCAAAGAACCATTTTTGGTCATCAACCATTCATTTATCAAAGTTAGGTCTTCTTCTCTCATACTACTCCACAACTTACATGTATCCTTCTTATCTTCTTATAATTATTATTTTCGTTTATTCGTCGTAATGGATATTCGGGGGGAACAATCATGGCCAATTTACATGGCCTACGGAAATCGAAACAGAATAAAAGGGAAGATGAACCGTATCTCGGCGGAAATAGGCAACGACTGGATAGCAAGCTAGAGCACAAATACAAAAAAAAAAAAAAAAAAAGCTACAGCGCAACAGAGTTAATCCTTTGAAGAATGTACTTTTTAAATAGATATTCTGAAACAACCATGATGCTCATCAGTAAACTATGCGACTCGCGGAAGCGAAAATAGAATAACCAAAAAGTTAAACCGGCTATATCGCGACTGCGGTGACGAGCACGACTAGACATCAAAGACCAGAAACGAAATTAGAATAAACGTGCTAAGGCACAATCATTCCTTAGTTAGGATCCGATATAACTACTACTTTATCTTTCTCTGTAAAGTTAAATAGATAAATTTTACCCCTAAATTACTGGTCATAAATATCCGCGTTGCCTCTTAATCCGAACTGCATCTATGCACTGAAATTTAAATAATAATGCCATTTTTTTTCTAATAAATGAAAATATGATGATGCAAGTGAAGGAAAGACGCACTATGGAGGAAGGAAATACTTCAAATATTCAAAAAATACAACTCTATCTCTACAGCTTGAAATTAATTGACTTTTTTACGGAAAGGTTTTGTGAAATTAATTGTCTCGCTAACGGGTTTTCCATTCTCGTATGAAGCTCGATTTCATGTTCTTTTTTTTTTTTGTTGATTCTGTTAGGTATGGAAATTTACAGGTGCCAGTGACAATTCTCTTTTGTCACACTTCGGATGAATCGGTAGATAGAACGCTAAAGGCTTTTACTCGGTTTCAACACTCAATACGAGTATGAAGAAAATTAAAAGAATCCACGGTCACGTAAATGGCCAATGGTCATCTCGAAAGATTTGATGAAAAAAAGTCGATTTTTCTTCGGTCGCAAATGCGAAGGAAAGAAAACAGAGAGAAGCTCCCTCCGCGGGAGAAACGCACGGCGGTCACTGACCAAGCGTTTAATATTCGGAAGAAACCCTAAATAAAATGTGCGGCTAACACATACATATCGGACTGGTACAAATGTTCACACAAAACTAGCACAATTCTGACAGGACTAGATAAAGAGAATGTGAACTATGGCAGAGAAATTTCAAAAAGAAAAACAAAACAGTTTATTAAATCAGTATGACGCTCTAAAACTGCATACGCATACTGCCGATTATAAAACGGCGATGTTCGAACGACTGATAGAACATGATAATTAACGCCGCGACAGTTTCTAAACGTCTAGAGAATAAAACTTAACGGCAATGGTGGTGCGGTAGTAGCCTGGTGGTTAAGGGGTTTGGCTAACTAAATAAGAGGACACGGGTTCGAGACTTGTCTCGCTCCAGATGCAAATCGTTCCGACATATGAATCTGAAATTGAATCAATTATACCGGAGAAATCTCTGGAAAAGTAAAGGCGGATCCCAAGTAGAATGGAATTGACACTCTTATTAGTGCCGTTGGACTTGTGGTACATTATGAAAAGCTTAATTGCCCGATCCCCGACGCGCTGCTAAAGGTATAGGACTTGTTTTACTTTTACTTCACTTTACACGTAAATCGCCGAAATAATTATTACAAAAAACCGTGTGCTTATCCGCCGATCGAATGATCGCATATACACTAACTACAATTCTTATAATCACTCTCACAACTCCACTGCCGGACAGACGCTACCCTGTTGCTGCAGGGCACCACACACACATACCAAACCGCTTACACGGGCACTCCATATGTGCCGAAATTTCAATCAGAAAACACATTATTCTCTAGGCCGGAAACCAAACAATAACACGCCGATGTCGAGAGATAGAAAATTAAATGATTATATCCGGTCGACATCAGCACGAGATAACGTCGTAAATGCCGACTCCGTATCAACCTAAAACTTTGCAACTAAACAGCAAGCAGTTGATATCCTCGAGACAGACTGTGCTAACATTGGACACTGTGCGCAGTTGCCAAGAAACGGAGTTCCGTCCACAAAATTTAGACGCACGCTGTTATACGAAGTCTGCAAATAGTACATATCTACGGCAGATCTTATGAAAATCCGTCTGGTCGACAGTTAGGCCTCAGTGTATCTCTAGTATCCCGGATAGTTTTGGCGGGAAGACTTGTGTGATTTCTATTTCGGAGACTAGATAACAACGTAACTCGATACTTTCAGACAGATTTAAAGTCACTTGTAAATTTCTATTCTGTGATTTTTAGATTATTCGACTTTGCCCCAGTGTGTCGCGTTAATCGTTTTTTAACTTCTTACGGCGAAAATGAATACCGCATTTCGTAATTTTCTACGCGGGGGCAAGTACAAAAGTGCAAAAATTGAATCGCTGAAGTGGGAAATTTCGCCTCTTCTCCGCTACGACAATTCGACGCTTTACAGCCTGCTACAAAAACCCGCCTAATTTCATTTTTTATTTTTTTTATTTTTTTTATTTTTGGCCCGGTCAGACATTATAATTTTCAGCCTAGATGAAGTTTCTGAAAGTGTTAATGTGTGGCAGAATCGACCCCGATTACTGCCAAACTAACCACGCCACAGTCGGAGGATAACCTGCCTAATAATTAACTGCGAAAATCAGCAGACGTTTTAAAGCGGTTACCGAGGAAATCACACATCAGTTTATCGTTCACTTTCCTCCTCGTATTGCCTTCCGTCCGTCCCGGAACCATGCAGTCCGCGACATCAGTGAAGTCTTCTTTGAACTTCCCTGTCGCCGTTGATACAGAGCGCGTTTCTACTACTTGTTTTCCCCTCTCCCAGTCCATCGCAGTGACCGTTAGGAACTAAATCAGGGGACACCGCTTCGAGACTTGTCTTTCGTTTCAGATCCGAATCGCCGCGCAGGTTTACTCAGCTCGAAATAATTCGGTACCGGAGAATTATCTACGGAAAAGTAAAAGCGGATAATCCAAAAGTAGAAAGGAACTGGCCTCAATATTCTCATCGGTTCCATTAGAACCTTAAGTACATTATGAAAAGTTTAATTATGAGACTCGCTTTACTTTGCGTTCATTACTTACAAAAATAAAAAAAAATGCTATATAAAATCGTTAACATTATTATTTTCTTCGGAATTTAAGACGCGTTCATCATCACATCTTCTAACATATCGTACGGAACAGTTGAAAGTTTGAGAGATGACATTAACAGACAACAAACGGCTAAAGCATGTTCCATGTTTTTTGGATTTTAGCCCTAAACCGAGAGCAGGGGGGGGGGGGCGGGGGTCTCCAACGGGAAGGATTTTTTTTCCAAAGGATATATTCTTTTTTCTCGTTGCTTTCCCTAGAAAATATTTCAAAATCGCGTTGTTTCATTTCGATAATTTTAATTTTAGCATAATATTTAAAATAGACCGTTCGATTGTATTTCGTGTCACCTTTATTTTATTAATTGATAATTTTCGTAAGTCAGACACCAGGTTTAACTTCCGTATGTATTAAACTGGATATAATAGTCGCGTTGAAAATTAGACACCCTTGTGCTAATTGTTAGAAGGGCCTTTAAAATTATATTTTAAAATTCTTCCATCGAGGCTTCTCTTGTACCACGTTACGCTGCCGATTATCAATTCCTTTCCACCGATAATCATTTTCCACAGCGCGGAAGCGAGATAAACGCGTTGCAGACGTGCTAAATCTTTCGAACTGACTTTCTTTCCTGCCGGCCTGCCATTGAAACCGGGGAGAGAGGCCACCAACCTCACAAAGGTATTACTACGTCCTTTCGCACACTGCTGTTAAACGTATACGAGCCGATAATTAGGAGGCCGCTGGTTCTTCTTCGATAGAAGACCGGCCGCCTGGCTATTCGGAAAAACTTCGAGACGCTAAATGGAGAGATGTGCGCGCCCAATCGAAAATCGAATAATCGGAAGAGTCGGCCGGTAGAGCTTCGGGGAAATTTAATTTATTGGTATTAGTAGGGGAAAGAGTGGAAGAAAGGCACGTCAAATGACTGTCGAAAGTGACTCTATGGAGCTGTTGATAGCGTCGACGAGCAGCGTCAAAGTTAAAATGTCAGAGACTATTCAAGTTTCGATGAAAGAAGACGAAGACGAGCCAAGACAGCATGACGGGGCACAGTCGGCGGCGGGGCCAGCTTTAATAATATGCGACCTCTTAAATGCGTTATGAATTTGTTCTCGCGTTATCAAACTGTCACCGACAGCGGCAGAGCGACTTCTCGACCTACCTCGATCCGCTTAACAAATTTATCCTTCATCCTAACAATGCTAATGTTCCCGCACCGTCGCAATCCCGGCCGCCTATAATATATCCTCTCATTCTTCATTTATGTGTAATTTACTCTTCCGTTGCCGCACCGTGTCCGACCAAAACGGCTTTGTTATCATTTATACGCCGAATGTAAGCCAGAACCGCTGCCAGCCTTCAATATTATCGTACGGGGCGATAAGAGAAAATTATCGGTCCTCTAGGCTGCAGAACAAATAAGAATAGGCGGCAAACAATGAAACGAATTATGGACAAACGGGGCGGTACACGACGCGAGGGAGAACGGAAGCATTGCCGTTGTCCACAGACGCCGCCGCTGTCAACAGATTTACGCACTTGTTAGTCTCCCACGATGGTCTCGTGCTGCTGGTCACGTTCGAAATGTTCGTTCGGGGCGCTGGCGCGAGACGGCCCCTTGCTCATAAATTCCGAAAGATAAAATTAAATACACTAAAACCGACTACTTATCGAGTGTTTCAGTCGGACAATTGGCCAGCAGAAACGTGTTCTCCTCGTTGGCCGGCACATGTGTCGGTCCGAGTTAATCGAGTCCTAATGAACCGATCTAAAAGCTCGTTAGCGTTGCCGCGGAAAAGTTGAACTTTTAAAAGTTTTCTTCGAAGAGAAAGTAGCGACCGGTGCGGAGAAAAGAAGTAAAATTAGCCAGGATAACATCATCATCGTTTAACTGAACAGAGAGCCAAACAAAACAGTTTTAAAAGTTTTAAGACCAGCTCGGCCAACCGTTCCCGGCAACCTTTCATTCTTACTTTTTTGCTCCATCATTCTCGCCGCGCAGCGACACCGACTAGGCCACAATTTGTTCTCGTCCGCACGGCTAATAAACTACTACCTCTTATCGCTTTTAGTTGTATTCAATTTATTCGCCGTTTTTAATTAATTAAATTGCCCCGCCGACAGCCCTCCTACCATTTAGGACTACACTCGGCTTTCGGCTTATACTAGGTTAATTAGTCAGTGTTGCAAGTATGTATCATCGGCGCGGACATTCCGCTGGTCGTTCGGATTGCTGTTTAAACAATTCGACCAAAGCCTTTATTCGTATATATTAGCAATTATAAAGTAACGTCAGACGCGCTGGGAGTTGCTTGGAAATTCGCAATCGAAGTAAATATTGAGTGAAATGAAAAATGATTAACAAATAAAATAAGTAAATAAAATTAAATAAAATCCGGTCAAAAATGGTGCCTTCAGATAACAAGTCCAGCAGATGACATAACGTAATTTATCGTAGGTGAATAATGAATTAGGTAAAATAATTTTTTATTACTTCCGATTACCGGGGAAACAAAATAAACGTACCACATATTTCCGTAATATTTAATAAATACCCTTCCGAAATTATACTTATCAAAAATGCTGAAAGAAATTTTCCGGAAAAAAAGGTTTTTTGAGAAAATATAGGTTTTTGGATAAATCTGGGTTTTTGGGAAAATATAGGTTTTTGGTAAATATAGGTTGTTTTTGGGAAAATATAGGTTTTTAGAAAAAAAGAACTGAAACGCGTACTAAGTGAACTGTGTATTTACAGTCACGAATAAATTTTTTAATATCTATCCTGCGTGCAGTTAATTTATTTATGTTTCTTTTTTTTCTTTTTTTTTTTTTTGAGCGCATGGTGAACAACTTTGGAAATAAATAAAACTATTTGCATAGATTAATGAAATATAATTAAAAATTTGAAGTTACGTGACTCATGCAGAATCGATATTTGTTTTCATAAAAAGTAAGCGGCTGGAGTACAATGAAAATTCTAAACTTATATAAC
Organism: Icerya purchasi; assembly: GCA_039619475.1. Lineage (NCBI taxonomy): Eukaryota > Metazoa > Arthropoda > Insecta > Hemiptera > Monophlebidae > Icerya > Icerya purchasi. Next base: position 221,205,285 of record CM077115.1, on the reverse strand, counting down.
AAAATTGTTGGAATAAATTAAATGTGATAACAACATTAGTAGACTGTTTTATTAAACATTTTCAAGCTCTCGTGCGGTCGTCATTCAAAACAGTAGGCATCGTTAACTCCGGCATATGAATCCGGTGTTCGGACATAGTCGGAAATATTTCCGACGATATGATTTAATCTTAACTCCGGAGTACGTCACGCAATCACGCAACGAATAAATATTATTATTCGGAACACGGCCGCATTCGGAACTGCGATTTCATCTCAACTCCGAAAGTAACCCTGCGCGTGCACCATTAAAATTTGGCCCTTTTCATTACTCACAGATGACGTCCGTAATCATGCAGTTCATAGTATAGTGATGGACGACTACGAGAGATTTTATTCGATTATTATTATTTCGATTGTTCAAATCTCTCGAGAACAATTGATTGTTAACGAACAATTAACAAAACCTCTCGACTGTAAAAAATCGTCATTTCGATTGTAAATAAACGTCATTTTAATTGTAAACAATCGCCATTCCGATTACAAACAATTGACATTTCGAATCGTAAGGTGTAAAGTTAAAAGTTCAAATTTTCAAACATTCTTGCGAATTTGAAATATGGTGCTGGTCTTCTGATTGTCTTTTGAATAATTGATCATCTCTTGTAAAAAATGACATTAACGATCGGTGTAACTGAAAACTAGGCTCATATTAATCACAAGTTTTTTTATTATTCCGTGTGACACAGCTTAGGACACTTTGGCAGGGAAAATTTTATAATCACAATTTCGCGAATGTAAATGTAATTTATAAAACTATTAATGGTGATTTTTTATATGTTTTGATGAAGTTTGTAATTATCATATTTATATAAATATTATATCGAGAATGCGGTACACTTCGCGTAAAGTAAAAGTGACTTACTGATGAAAAAAGTAATTACGCGTTTATAAAATCATAAAGAATTCAAACTTTTGCTCTACTAATATAGTACTTAAAAGAACTTATAAAAATATCTACATTTTTGTTTTCGATCGTGTAAGATATTTCAATTTTTAATTTTAGTTTCACGGAATCTATTTTTTGCATTTAGAATCAACTGTACGCCTTAAAAGTAAATATTTTATATAAAAATCGGAATATTTTTAAAAATACAAAAACTATAATATCGATTAAAAATTAATAAATTCGGATTATTGAAACTTCTATGTAAAATATGAAATTAATGCCTTCAGGAACGAAACAAATCTAAAGAAACTAACAATTTTTATTAAAAATTGTAATAATTTAGAAGCATAAAACTTAGGGGTTCATAGATGTTTTACGCTATTACTATATACATAAATTTAAAAAATTATACATGTTCTCAGGTTCAAATTATATAAGATAAATTGGTTGCTTTAAAAAATTTAGAGATAGATAAATTTTTAATCTTCTTGCCCAGCTAATATTTTTTTTTTTTTTTTTTTTTTGGCCTGAACAATATAAATTCATTTGGCCAGCAAGCTAACGTTCAGATCATACTAAATTCACGGAAACAAAACAAAATAAAAAAAATGAAAAAAAAAAAAAAAAAGAAAAAGTAAGAAGACATTTTCTTGTTTTTATCTAATTATTTAAACCTTACTTATACTACTGGCTAGTCAGTATAAAGGAAGTAACTTCGTCCTGCAATATGGCCGCAACTGCAGAGCAGTGCCCACAATGCTCGATGAAATAAGCTCGGTAATCAACAATAACGCCAATATAAATGGAGTAATCACTCCGCCCAGAGTAGACAAAATAAAATTTAAAAAAAAAAAAAAGTTTGGCTTTTTAAATTGCAATTCCATTTCTTTTGATAAATGAGAAAAGAATAAACAATGTGTGATCACCACAAACAAGTAATTGAAAAATGCAGAATGGAGGATATAAACCACAGCACATCAGCTGATCAAAAAGGAGAACTCTATCCGTAGATAGGGCCTCACAACTGAATGACAAGTGGTTGATATCCTCGCGATACGCTGTGCTTACATGATCGCTACAATTTGAATGAAAATGGTTACTATCGAAAAAATTAAGCCGCACTCTAGTATAACCTGAACGAAGTCTGCAGATAATAGTGACAAAACGTCGAATTAAGTTAGGTGGGATAGAAGTAATATTATTATACCAAGGCATACTTGGTAGAGACGATTGGACATTTTCGTATGTCTTACCTAAACTAGGCGAACTATTAACGAAATTTTTCCAATCCGTACAGCTGTTCCTTTTAATCATGTCCAAAAGGTCCGTAGATGGTATATAGGGGTATACTACCCCGTTTAATGCCGCTTCCTTAGCCGCTTGATCAGCTAAATCATTAAGAATGATTCCGTGATGACCAGGAATCCAACAGAATTTTACGGTACCTCCTTTATCTATAATTTGTGTGTATTTAAACTTAATATCGTGGATCAGTGGGTGACAGCGATAATTAAAACTACTATAACTGAGCGCTAAGAGGCTACTAAGGCTGTCTGAGCATATTAAAGATTTTCTCTCAACATCCAATGACTCCAGTATAAAGTTACAAGCTTTATCAATAGCAAGCAGCTCAGCTGTAAAGATCGACACCTCAGGAGAGAGTTTAAATTTAAATATTAAGTTATTATCCACAATGAATGCAGCACCCACTCTACTGTTAGCACCCCGGAACTTAGCTCCGTCTGTGAATATTTTAAAAAAGGAAGGATATTGAGTTTCTGTTGTTTGTAAAAAATAGGAGTTTATTGCTTGGTTTGGAAGAGAATCTCTATTTAAGTTGTTGAAAAGATTTATATTTACATCAATGCTGCATAGATTAATACCATACGGTAGACTAAAATAGCCAGATGGCAGCATGGGAATAAGAGCTTCACAATATTGAATGTAAATATTGGCTTTTTTGACTAAAAGCGGCTTTTTCTGTTGAACAAACCTCCATTCCTTGGATATTTTACTTATCTTATCTAATATTAACGGAAGTTGGTAGTTGCAATATTTATTTAAAAATCAGTCTGCCAAAAGCGATCTTCTTATATGAAGGGGAGGGATCTTAGTCTCCATTTGGAGACTTATAGAAGGAGACGACTTAACATTTCCGATTATAAGTCTCAGTCCGAGGTTCTGCATAACGTCTACTCTTCTCAAGAGTGATTTTGAGGCCGATCCATAAAAAACTGCACCATAATCAAGTCTGGACCTAATGAATGTTTTATAAAGAAGACTTAACGTTACTGGATCACCTCTCCAAAAGGTATTGCTAATAGCTTTCAGCGGATTAAATTCCTTGGCTGCCAGTTGTATTAATGATTGTAAATGGAACTTCCAAGTTAATCTGGAATCCAAGTATATACCCAAATATTTAACCTGTTTAGAAACTGTAATTTTTTGATTATAAATTTTAATATCAATGCTCTGTTGAGAATACGGTCTCAGAGTAAATAACATTACGCGCGATTTAGATGGAGACAGGTCTAAACCAATTTTTAGAAGAGAGTTTTGAGAAGCGTTAACAGAAAATTGATTATCTTGAATACATGTGGAAAGATTCCTTATGTCTGGTATATACAACAAAGTCACCAGCATATGATAAAATATGTGATGCTGTAGAAAGGCGAGTAGAAAAGATTGTTAAGATATAGATATTAAATAACAACGGGCTTAACACCGATCCCTGAACAAGTCCCTTATACGCTGTCCGAACCTCAGTCTCTTTAGAAATCGGATTTATAAAGTGGAGTGATCTCCACTCTATAGTAGTGAAAATATGTATTATTTACCCTTAAGACGAAAACTGTAATACATCATGAAATACGTGTGAACATAAAAAAAAAAAAAAAGAGGAATCAGAACTTGTTCTTCTATGTTTCTACGATACTTTTACTAACACTTTTTAAAAATTAAACATCTTTATTGTTACAATATGCAAATTTTTTTGATTCTAAAAATATATTATAACCGCCCGTCACTACTATGACCAGCACTGATACATTTATAACAATTGATCCCATAATGTGAAATGCGTGCGCCATCAACAATCGAGAGAAAACCTTTCGATTGTTAAAGCTTGACTCGATAACTCAATTGTTTTTTTTTTTTATCCGATTACGATTCTCTCGATTGTTTAAACATCTCGCAATCACCCATCACCAGCTCATAGTGATAGTGATTTGTCACAGCTCGATGAGTAATGCGATCTGTTAACGCTTCTTGCGGTGTGTAAACCGTGTCCTATTATTGTATATATTTACACATAAAAAACACCCTAAGAATATATAGGCAAGAGTGAAGTGCATTGGTTTATTGCAGAGATGTAATTTCGAAATACAGAAATACAACACATTATTAAAAAAAAAAAAATCGAAAAATTCATACGCAGCCTACGATTGCGCACACTAGGTATAACTACGTCCAAAGTTGGAATAGCGAAGCTGATTTATGAGCCCGCAGTTGGACGACACATGTATTTCCAACTCCTTCGGCGGGTTCTCTATTCGAGCAGTTGTCGTTAAACTATGCACTAAATTAATTTTGTTGAACTTTGGAAAATTGCGTAAAGCGGAAATATTTGTTTCGGAAACTGTCAAGGTGTCAAAGAAAATAAAACGAGAAAGTATTGTAAAAGAACTTTTCGAATTCGGATGATTAGAAATCCTGACATCATAAATCATACTGCTCGGTGTGACCATTTATTTATATAATTTTTAGTTGCATCGATCTAGTATTCGCGTGACAGTTGTTATTTCTATTTACTAAGTGTGTCTGTCTGTATGCGCATAAGATAGTATGCACGTTTGTCAGTTAACGATTATTTAATTAATTATTTGTAATAATCGGTTGCGGTAGCCTGGAATTGAATTCGGGACCGCCGTGACGGAAATCAAGCGCTCCAGGAACTATCACGACAACAAAAAGAAGAGAAGAAATTATGAGTGAGACTCGAAAGAGGGAGCGTGTTTAACGAAAAATAGAATAAAAATAATTGAAATGATTAAGTACTTGCAATTGGCGGATGAGAACGATGAGTGCTGGTGTCCCTGATAAAAATTATTTTATTAACGTACATTCGCGAAGGTGCAAATAAAACAAATTTAGCCATACCGCATTCGCAGAAGTCGTCGAACGGTGAAGAGTGCTTTCCGGTGAATTACTTTACACGTTTAAATTAACCGCTACCATTAAATTGAAATTACGTTGGTCAGGTGTTAAAGTCAACCGCATATTGAACCCAGCCCACGTTCAGGCTGCGCGTATTTTACCCTGGTATTTAAACGGAGAACCGCATGTTAGCCCACGTCTACACGTGGGTCGCCTCCTGTACGAAGAACGCATAGTTTTCATGGGTGCGTGGTTCACGTGGGTTGGTTTAAACTTTTTTCAGTTGCTAAAAATTTTGCTTCATTTGCTTTGTTTTTCGTACGTTTCAAACACAGAAATGTCGTCGTGTGTGTGTGTGTATGTGTGTCTGTGCGCGCGCGCTGGGTTCAATATGCAATATTTACAAAAAACGTGGACGCGTGGGCTGTACAAGTGTTATGCGTGGCCTGGGTTCAATATGCAACGTCTGACAAATTAGTAACGGTACAAGTAACGTTACATAATATATCTTACGTTTCGAAAACCGAGTAAACGATCCGTAAAATATGCCCATGGAAACGATTTGCGCGTTAGCTTACTAAAATTTCTTCGCATAGCTTCACGCCTACGTCAGTTTTAATATAAGCCGAAATATTAACGCCCATTGTCGCGTGATTTCCTGTTTGGCAAAGGAAAAGTGTTTCTTTTTTGGTTTTTTTTTTGAAAAACTTCTATTTTTCTTACATGCATTATTCATATTTAGTTGACGGCGCCATTTGTCAGTTGCCGAATACTACCGGAGAGTTTATCGGATTGAGTTACCTTTTTAATCTCATTCTCCGCACGTGGGTCGATTTACCCTTTTTACAGGACCGCGTTCTAGATTATGATTTAGTGGAGAATCCCGATTTTTTTCGGGTACTTTTCACCAGGATGAAAAATGTGGAAGGAGAATTTACGTGTACAGACACGCATTACCACCACCGCGCGAAGAAGAACAAATTAAGATGCCGCTTGTTCTTCTAAAAAAAAAATTCAAGAACTGAAAAAAAAAAGTAGAAGACATTTCTGAAGAAGAACTCTGATAACTACGATAAAGAAAATAGCGAGCTTAGCGAGAGGAATCGCACATTCTAATGATTAAATTATATTCAAAATAGGAAAACAAAACAACGGTACGGCATCGTCGTATTTTTGACAAAAACAAAACTGTATAAAAATCGGCGCGTCCATTATTTAAAAGAAGATAAATACAACCATATTAGGACATATCAGATTAAAATACGTCAATTAATGGGCTATTTTCAAAATGGTTTCATAAAGTTCGAGTTTAATTTTACCTTCCCTGAAAGTAGAGATCATATTTCGGTTGATTGAAGGCGGCAAGTTTTTATTCATTTTAAAGTTAAACTTTTACCAATTAAGCAGCGTAGTTTGTAGAGCTGTTGAAATCCTGCTAATGTTTGAACTTGCTAATTAGCCGCCGACTTATTCGACGAATTATCGATTTATTTTTCAATCGAACCAAATCGAAGAATTATACGAATCTATCATCAAGAAATGCTTTTCATTTATAGAGTGAGATTTTCGATCGCTCTCAATCGGTCTAATCAACTGAAGCTCTTGCTCGAGTTAATGGGGTCAAAATAGTTTCGAAATATAAACGTCGATATAAGTCTTCTCAATAAGCGATTCGCGTTTTTCCTTTTTTTTCCTTATAAAATTAGCATCATCATTTCCCTTCCAAACATTATGGAATTCATCGGTTTTTTTTTTTTTTTTCAAAAAACATTTTTAAATTCCGAAATATATTTACGCAAAAATATATATATATATATATATATGTATATATATGTCGACATTTTTCCGGAATATTAAATGTATAATATAAAGCAGTTTCATTAAAAATATGGTTTCGAGTAGTTGGATGAAGAATTTTAAACATTTTCCGGGCTATTTAAAATTTTCTCTTTTCTTCGTAATACCTAGTTATTATTATCTTATTTTCTATACTATTTATAGTTGGTTTACACTACTGAGCGCGGAACACAATCATTTACTACACAGTAGTTTGTATTATGCCTTTTTTTGTCTACATCCTACATTTCCAAAAATTGCTAATAATATTTTTCGAATCATCCCCTATTGTACACAACGTACATATAAATTACACGTTAACCACTGTGAAATTCATAATAAAAATTTTCACGCAAATACAAAAACTGAAAAAACATTATTGCTACAAAATTAAGAACAGAGAGACAGAGTTATTTAATGAAGTTAAAAATAAACATGTTTGAAACAACTCAGCCGATATCAATAATTACAAAATCAAACGAGTTACACAGATAAATTAACATAGCCTACTTATTTCAGTGTCTATTTTAGAAGAAGAAAAAAAAAAAAAAAGGCTTCAACACGCAAAACGCATGAATAATAAGCGTATGTGTCAATATATGCAATGTCGCGCCTGCTTTCGTAAACGTTCTGATCGGCTGTTTACGTTCCTGCCGTATGCGCCTGTGTCTGGCAGTAGAAATTCGAAGCCTTAAAAACGGCTATTTCAGAAAAGTTTAATACGAAAAAGACAACAAAAAGTTCCGAAGCGAAAAAAGAGAAAATTCGCTGAAGCAGAGGTCGAAAAATAAAGGAGCTCGAAGGGAAAATATCAAACAAAAGCGAAGAAGTTAAGACAAAAAGGAAAAAGTCAACCGAAAGAGAAAAGTCGATATTATATAATAGCGGACGAGAAAAGAACTTGCGTTTTCCGATTATGCTGATCGATAAACGCGAACGATTAATTTTACTCGTAATTTAAAGATATATTAAACGGATCAGATTAAAGATATTGCAAAGAGAAAAAAACCCGCTATTTTCATTCATACGTACTTGTCACGGGGGAATTAGCGCCGACACACATCGGAAACATATGAAGAACAGTGAAAGGTTACAGAAAATAAAGTATCTTTAACAGCGCGCTCTTTTAACGGTAATTGTTTTTGTTTATTTTTCTCCTTTTCGTCCGAAACAATTGAAACTGTTTTTGAACTGTTCGAGAACACACTGTCTTTCCAAAAAAACATTGCCCGAAATTCGAATTACATTTTTCCGAGTCATGTTACAAATTCCCTGTCTGATACATATGCAAATCCGCGACAGTTTTACACCTGGTAATATATATATATATATATATATATGTACATATTATTATTTTTTTTTATTCCGCAAAATACATATAATAGCTTATGTTGAAAACAACCCGGATTTATATTCATCTCCTGCCATTTGCGTCCCCCTGTATCACGAATTTATTACAATTTACAAATTTTTGTGTTCGGAGGGAAATTTAATTTAAAAAGTCATCAGGAACGACGTACACAAATTGTACAATTCCGAAGATTCTCTTTTATCTTTTTGGCCCTTTTGGTTTTTCTCGACTCGGTAAACTTTTGACATCATCCGAACGTAACAGTGTTAATTTTTTTATATTTTTAGCCGCTGATTGTCAAAAGTTTTCGAAAGTTAGAAGGCGTGTGAAAGATCTCAAAGAAACTTTACCGAGAATAAAAGGCGAAAAAAGAACTAAACGTTTCGTATAAAAACAAGATGATACTTTCAAGTTAACAAAAATAAGAGCAATGGCTCTGCTTCTGAAAGCGCGCCGTTTCCGTTATTTCCTTCGGTTTATTACTTTCAACTCGCTACACAACCAGCTGCTGCGAAATACATACTCCGCGGTAGGGTGGAAATTCCGGTAGAATGGACCACTACCACCGGATCAGACAGATTAGTAGTTCATTGTTCGTCTAATGAGAGATATACTAACGTAAAGTCATCGTATTGCATTTAATAAGAGTTCATTTGCGCCTGTCTAAGTCGGTGATTTTTTAGTTTATTTATCCCCCCCCCCCCCCCCCGTCTCAAAGTTATTCCACATTTTCGATTTTTCGGTAGAAGTCCAAATTTTGCTTTACTGTAAATTAAAATCTGCAACGAGATACGGATTGACCATATATATGCTTCTCTGGGGCATATAGATCGGAAAACCGAAAATACTTCGTATAGCTCGTCGTGGAAGCGAAATTACTATACGAGGTGTGACAATTAAGTAACCGGACTGCGAATGCCTTAGCCGTTAGGCTTGGCGAGGGGGAGCGAGAATGGAATTTAATTGACTTTGATGCTTCCGGTGCACGTAGCACGTTATCCCACCTTTCTATCTAGGTTAGTTTGCTTTTAACTCTTGCTTGAGTAAGACGTTCTCGCGTTGTAGTGCCGCAATTATGATAAGCGTAAAAATCGAGCAGCGCATTAATTTGAAATTTCTCGTGATATTAAAAAAAACTGCAACCGAGTGCTTTCAATTATTAAAGGAGGTATTTGAAGATAATTGCATGTCACACACTCAAGTTTTTGAATGGCACAAACGATTTTTAGAAGGTTGGGAATTTGTTGAACATGATGAACGTTCTGGTCGACCTGTGACATCAAGAACTGATGAAAACATTCAAAAAATTAATGAAATTGTGCGTAAAGACTGACGTTTCAGTGTTCGGATTATAGCAGATATAACATTGACAGAGAGACAATAAGAAAAATTTTGCTCGAGGATTAGCAAATGACGAAAGTTTGTGCAAAAATGGTTCTAAAAAACCTCACACACGAGCAAAAAGAGAACAGGAAAAACATTTGCTCTGACATTATGGAACAATTCACAGAAGATCCTGAACTAATTGAAGAAGTCATCAAATGTGACGAAACGTGGATTTTCCAGTACGAAACTGAAACAAAACATCAATCCGTGCACTGGAAGACCCCCACATCGCCAACGGCTAAAAAAGCTTGAATGAGCAAGTCGAAAATAAAGGCCATACTCATCGTTTTTTTTCGATATTGAAAGTTATCATCATGATTGAATGGGTACCTCAGGGTCAAGCGGTAAACCAAAAGTATTACATTGAGGTTCTGACAAAGCTTAGAGAAAGGGTGAGGAAGAAAAGACCAGATCTGTGGAAGAACAACTCGTGGATTCTGCACCAAGACAATGCGCTCTCCGTGAAACAGTTCTTGGCGCAAAAAAGAAGAATTACTGTGCTCGAGCATCCACCGTACTCATCAGATCTCGCTCCAAGCGACTTCTATCTGTTCCCAAAAGTGAAAAGTGCATTGAAGGGAGCACATTTTCAGTTTGTTGAAGACGTGAAGGCAAAAACGGGGCAGACTTACTGAAGAAGGTGACACTTGATGACCTGCAGCACTGCTATCAACAGTGGAAAACTCATATGCAGCGATGTATAGATAGGGAAGGAGAGTATGTTGAAGGGGATTAAAAGCCAATTGTAATAAGTAAGTAATAAAGCATATTTTTAAGACTAGTCCGGTTATTTAATTGTCACACCTCGTATATCGGAAAATTTTCTCTATTCCGATCCGGGAAATATTTTAGTTTGTTAACTGAAACATCATTTGCTTCCGCGCGAAATCCGAACGGCATTGCATTACTGATTTTCGACGCGATCACACATGTCGTGCACACTAGTATTTGTGGAAATGCTAGGATTTTTTTTTTTTTTTTTTTTTGAAATAACTGTATAAAGGGTCCTACGAGACCAATGCCTATATTGCGGGTGCCCAAAAACTTATTATCGTTTATTGTATAAATATAACGTACAATGTAATATCAACGTCTGACTATAAGCTAAGCTATTACCATTATTATACATAGCGGCATATCTACTAGAATAGCCACACAACCACGAACGCTTGAAATAAAACAACAATCTTCGTAAATCAAGCTAATATCTTATCCTATTAATAAAACCTATACACTTGCGATCTGGAAATTTATAACTAATAATAGTTATTGTATAGTATGTATTCTACGGTATCACCGCAAACATATCCCAACCCATACAAGCAACCAGAGGCAGAACAAATACAACACAGAAGAAACATTCATATCCTATACATTAACGCTATTTTAAAACAGAACAATATATCCGAATAACGGCTAACGCAACATAGTTAACTATAATAAATTCGACATATCCGAATAGGTGTAATTATGTTCTATTATGCCACAATGCACGCAAGCCCGAATACCCTTTTATATTGTATTTAGAGAGTGACTAAGAAACCTGCAAATTATTACTCCTATCCCTGCAACCATGCAATTAACCAAATTTTTATTTTTTCCTTCCAAACTGCTAAATGTTGCTCTATCCAGATTTCTTTCGGTACTCTTAACAATAAATTCATTAATACATTTTCTTCGACATTTTCTATTTTATTATTTACCCCCTTCCGGAATTTAAAGGGCAATTCTTTAGGTACCCTGATACTTCGCTTCTTATCTATTAATGGCAGTTGCACGTCTTGCAACTTACCTTTTAGCAGCTTGTGATAACAATACATCGCTTTTGGAGATAGTTCCTTATTTTCTATCCACCTATTCCTGTTTCCCGTATTTCCGGAGGAAGTTATTAACCTTAGAGACATCTCGCTAGTAAATTGCTGATTTTGCTCATTTCCGATTTTTTTTACCTCACCCCATACTTGAACAACATAATGGACCCAGACGCTATTTATAATACATGCTTACTACATCGTGGGGCATCAGCAATTTTAATCCATATAACGCTGCTATAGATTGCCTTATTTTCAGAGTGAGGTTATTTCTATGCATTATTTTCCATGTCAATGCGTTGTCAATCACTAACCCCAGATGATATTTGTCTAGCTCTTAATTCAAGTAGCCCATAATCGGAGGAGCAATTATCACAATGATTAGTATTCCTGTGCAACCAACATTTTAAAGAAAGTAAAAAAAAAAAGGAAGGAAGGAAGAAGAATAAACTGGTTTTGATCAGTCTTCCAAACTAGATTTCAGCCTTTTGGTCGTTGCTTTTTCAAACGCTCGTTTTAAAAGAAGCAACTTCGACAGGAAGGTAAGGAGACTTTGAAAGTGTTTGAGTTTCGTTTGAACCGAACCAGCACAACATTGAAAAGTGAATTTAAATGTAGCCGAATATTATTCCGTTGAACTGGAAAATTATATTTCTACAAGATACGGTTCCGAAGATTCGGGGTAGAACCCGTTGAAAATAAATACGAGACTTACCCCTGTATAGTTTATCGTGAAGCGAGTACGAAGAGAATTTAAATCTTACGGCAGCGAAAATTTTGCATTTGTTGTTGCCTTCCACTGCGAATTTAAGCGATATAAATAAAAACGGAAATGGAAACTGCAACAGGCTTCAAAACGAATACGAAGAAACACCAAAAAGCTGATAAAGTTTAAAAATGAAGGAAACAAAACAGAAAAACAAAAAGTGGCATTAGAGCTACGACACGATAACTTCCCAACTGGACTGTGTGGACAAAGTGCCGACCAAATGAAGAATTAAAACTTTGCAATGAAAATGGATACGGAGAGCCACATTCCAAAACCCAAAGCAAAAAGCAATCCGCCCGGTTTGAACGGTGTGTGTTCCATGTAAGTTGCACACAAAATGCAAATAAGATTACCTACGGTGGATGAAAATTTACAATGAAAAATTTAATTTCTAACTATTATACTAAGATAATTTGTTTGCTATATTATTTTATCACGTTTTCATTCTTTTAACATATCTAACCCTCGGTATTTCCAGTGAAATAGGCAGCTTTTTATAAAATTATTTATTTTCCTCTTCTTCTTCCTTCTTTTTCAAAGTCGCCAGGCATAAATTTATATTAATAATTTAAGAGTTTTTCTTTAACATATTAACAAGGTTTAACAAAAAAAGTAGAAAAACACCCATGTTATAGTCGGAAAAAAGAAAAAACTTGGTCCATCTCACCCCGACTTACCTTATATATCAATACATATACATATACATATATATATATATATATACATATACATAAATATATATATACATATACATATATATATATATATATATACATATATATATATATATACATATACATATATATACATATACATATATATATATATATATATATATATATATATATATAGTCTCCGTTATTTTGTATTTTTTTTGCCGTTTTACAAGTTTTTCTTTATTCCACATCGAACGGCCGATAAAAGTTTCCGCGCAGGCTTACTCGGAAATTTATTAAACTAATAAATATTCGGCTTATTAAAATTCACCTTCGCAGTCTTACCTGCTTACTGGAAAGTAGAGACCAATTTAAACGCCGGCAGCGGCAGAATAATAAAAATATTTTTCGCACTTCCAACTTTAAAGGTGGAGAGGCACCAGTTGGAAGAATAAAATCTGCAAACTCGCACTCGAGACAGAGCACGCAGTTCTACAGACATAAATAGCGGCGTTCGCCTAAATAGGGTTTGTACTTGCAGCGACAGCGATCTTTTGACGACGACATTTATTCTAGTCACTCGCGTTCAACATGCAGCAGTGAAAGTTAGCGAGCTGTTTCATACTTCACCGCCTTGTTAGTAGCGTGCCAGTTTTAAGCTTAAACGAAAATGCGATTAAAAGAACCAAGTTACTACTCGTTGGAGCCGTGAAAATCAGTTTTAATGTTCAAACTGCCGAAGGAAAGAAAACGAAAAGACACCGAACGGAATACGGCATTCGGCAGTGGCTTCAGATAGTCTCGCCCAGAACGAATCTCACCGATTGTTGTTTTGGTCAATCCGGCAACGTTATCAATTTCTTTTCAAATCGGCTAGACTGAACTCGGCATACAATTTTGCGACAGTTTCGATGGAACACGATCGAATCGGTTTTTGCCCCCCCCCCCCCCGTTTTAGGATATACAATCGCACATCGGTTAAACGAGAGTTCTAGCAAATAATCTCTAGAGTGAAGCTGTAAGTAAAATACGCCTCATGTGACATCTTTGATAAGGATCATAGATGATAAGTTTTCCATAATGTATTTAAGGGTTTCTAATGGATCTGAAGAGAAACAATTATTATTTGAAATTCGCATTTACTTTCCATATTTCTCGGGCGGTGCAACCGATATTCAACTTTACATATATAGTAGGTTTATACCAACTGGGAGTGAGAAGCCTCGAAACTCCATATATGGACTTCTTTGGTTTATTAGCGGAACGTCTTAACTACATTAAACGCGCTGCCTTGTGAGGTTAGAGATTTTTAGTATATTTTGTTATTACTACCTAGGGATATGAATGTTAGTTTGAATCACATCCTATAAATGAAATTATTAAAATTTTGGCCGTATTTTAACCGAATATCATATGTTGTTTAGGAGAGACCTCGACGTATCCAGGGGACACTGGAATAACCTTTACGCACGGAATTTTATATTTAGAAACTATTCGAAATGCACAAAAGAAATAACTTTAAGAAATAGATCATGCAACAGCGATGAGAAAATTTAAAAAAGCGGCGGCCCGACATATACTCGGCCAAATTGTATGAAGAATGGTGCTTTAACTTAGCCCCTTCAGTTTTTCTCGAAAATCCTATCCTCAAAACTGCAAACAACAGACCCCGTTTTTTGTTTTTTTTTCTATATTTCACCTTTAATGCCCATCTCCGTGTGGTTGTCTAGAAAATCCGACGGAACTAATGAAAGCGCAAACCAAGCTCTTTCCTAGTAGCGTAATAAAATGTCTCCCCTCTGCAGTCGAGTTTAAAAGATTAAATATAATTTAGGTCATGGTTAGAGATATTTCGAAGCCCAACCACGTGGAAAATTTTAAATCTTAAAAAAATAATTTAAACCTCAAAAGAAACCTTCACAAATTACCTTGTTCAGTGCGTTTATTTCAAGAGTTGACACGCACGTGTACATATATATTTCATTCATAATATTTTCTACTATTTAGTCAGTGTACCCAAAATTTCACTACTTAAATGTATTAACTCGTAACTTACACAATTAAAAATAGGGTTACACGACTATCCACCCAATATTTCATAAATTGTTACAATAAATACATGTATTTTTGTACGTAATTTTTACTGTGTTAAAACTGATGACTCCAAAATTATTTAAGTTCTGAATTTATAACGAAAGTATTTATCATTTATTACACAAAAAAAAAAAACAAAAAAAAACGTAATTTTATATGAGTTTCTTTTTTTTTTTATATATAACATACACGACCCCTAAAAAATGGCCAGTGCTAAAAATTAATATTATTTTCGTTAGTTACATATTTTAAGAATTACATAAAACATAGGAAACAAATATAGTAAAAATCGCAGGGAATAAAAGTAATGAAAAAACTATTCGATACGGAGTAGGTCAGGGCATCGTATTGGCCCCTACTTTCTTCTTAATTTACACTAACTCGTTACATAAGCCTATTAAAAATGCGCAAAAGTATATGTGTTTGCCGATGGCATTGCCTTATTAATGGAGCATAAAAATTCAGAAATGGCAGAAAAATTACTACAAAAGGATGTAGATAATTTTAGTAAATCAGCACATGATAGGAGAATATATGTGTATAAATATAAATAAATCTAAATTACTGCACATTTGAAACAGTACTAAATATAAGATACACGATCGGCGAGAATTACACGCCATAATAATGATTGTATACATGAACTTCATATAAATAACAATACTTACTTGTGTTTTTGTCCACCGCTTGAGAACGTAAAAAATTATAAATATCTAGGTGTATACGAGATGTGACAATTGTGTATTCGCAGAATTTTGCCCTGAAGGGTCTAAAAATAGGGAGAGGAGGAAACTTACTCTAAACACCTTTACAGTAGTCTCCCCCGAGGTCAGCGCACCGCCGCCAACGTTCGATCCATTTTTAGAAGCACCCCGCAAACCCCCCGAAGATAGGTCCATCAGGAGCCTCGTCGTGACACTTTGGACTTCAGTAATACCGTCGTATCGGTTTCCTTTCAAGTAACTTTTGATTTGAGGGAACAAATGAAAATCGTAAGGAGCCAGGTCTGGGCTGTAGGGGGTGTAGGAGCGTGGGGATGCTGTGGAGTGTCAAAAACAGGCGTACTGCGAAGGACAAGTGTGCTGGAACGTTGTCGTGATGCAGCACCCAACTCTTCTCGGCCAATTCGGTCATGCGCGGTACACGCCGGCTCGTAACCGTTGCAAAACTTCGATGTAGAATGCTGCATTGACTGTCTGGCCTGCGGGAACGTATTCGTAATGAACAACGACATTGATGTCGAAGAAAGCGATCAGTGAGCTTTTTTCGGACGTTCCCCGCCCTTCTCCATCTACTACATACACTGTCTCTTGGTCTCAGGGTCATATTCGAACACCCAAAACTCGTCCCCCGTGAAAATGGACCACATCCACTGGATTCCTTCAGCGTCAATTCGATCAATCATGTCCTGACAGATGGATCTGCGGAGCTCTTTTTTTGGAACCATCTTGGCGCGCAGTTTGCGCATCCCTAGATCTTCATTTAAAATCTGCCGCCAAATGGTCTCGCAATTGATGCTTAACTCTTCTTCTAACATTCGACAACTCACTCGACGGTCTTTGAGCACGCGCATGCGCACACACTCAACATTTGCGGCCGTTTTTGCGGTAGAAGGACCGCCGAAGTGCGGATCGTCCTCGACTGATTCATGTCCGTCTTTAAACCGCTCAGCCCACTTGTAAACAAACACGTCTTGTAATTATACGGGGATTTCCGACAGCGGTTTTACTCCGCGTTTGACCAATAATTTGATCACGATACGTTGCTCAGTATTTACATCGCACATTTTCACGACCCACGTTCAAAAATCTTGCTTTGTTCAAACGACCACCGAACGCGAAATATACGTGCTACCGTTATGAAAACACTGACTCAGAAATGTCCCCTCTTTCCAACGAGACTACGAGCACCATTGCAGTGTGGCCACAAGTCGCGCTATGAAACAATTCTACGAAAACAATTGTACGCCTCGTATATCGATAAATCCTTGAACTGAAAAAAATACATACATTCAAAGTTTAAATTCGAAAATAAGGCAGACAATTTCAGCTTTATATAAAATAAAGCGGGTACTATCACATCGGACAGTACGAATATACTATAATTCAATAACGAATAATGTCTAGAATTTTATATGGAATTCAAATATGGGGTGAGGCTAAGAAAACGGAAATAAATAAAACAAGCAAAATACAGAAGACGTGTTTGAAACTTATACTTCCCTCCTTGATGCAAATCAACTTTAGATCAATTATGTGTGAAAGGAAAACAGCCAAATGCCCCCCCCCCCAAGATGTACACTATTTCTGTTATAAATTACTAGAATTTAATGTCAACAGGATACAATTACCATCTAGGCGAAAAATTCGGTTAACAAGAAATCAAATTAATGCATATTACATTTTCCCCCGCGGTGTAAATCTACGAATTGATAACACTGATGATTCAGTTTTTTTTGCTTTTTTTTTTTTATAATTTTACAAATATAAATCTAGGCGCCGTGTGTAACTACCTGAGCTATTACGACACTTAGACTCACTGGAAATTACAGAAGGCGGTGCAGTCTGTTCGATGCTGCAAAATTCAACACTGCCCGAACACAATCCGGATAGTTCGACAACAGACGGTGGGGTGAGGTATGAGTAGAAGTACGGGAAGTATGATGGCACCATTTCAGCAGATGCTCTACGATTGGCGAGGCCATGAACCCGCACAGGGTGTTTTGGCGGACGGAGGGGGACTCCTTCAAAGACGTAATTGTGTGTCAGTGCAGTGTGCCCCAGACGCAGTCTCGATAGGATCGAGAAATCCCTACGTGAGACGGGGAACGACGGCCACCATGGGTCGGTGTTCGGCTTTATGGACCTGAGCCAGGTCGTTTGTTCTGACCATAGTTTGCTCCACTCTTCAACAAAGTGCATCAGAAAGACTGATGACCCTAATCGAGGCAGTACAGCGTTAAACGGCATCAGGCTGGATAGAGTTGCCTTAGCAGCCAAGTCAACGCGCTCATTGTCGGTAACCCCAACATGGCCAGGGACCCATAAGAATGTGACATATACCTCAGATCGTGAAAGTTGGAATAGGAGGTTTTTTTTTATTTTAATTAGTAGAGAGTTGCAACTGTCTAGGCTCTGGATAGGTTTGATAGATTGAAGTGAGTCGGTAATAAGAAGCGCATTTTGAGATGCTGGGTTTGAAGAATATGTCTCAAGACAAAGAAGAATCCCAAATATTTCTGCCTCTAAAGTAGAGCAGTAGTCGTTTAGGCGCTCGGTGTACATTACACCTCTAATTTCATAAGCACATGCAGTTGGTGAAGGAGAATTAGTAGGACTCGCTTTAGCTGCGCCTGTGTACATGTGAATGTAGTTAGGGAAGGAGGCGAGTTTGTTTAATACTACTTGAGATATGGGTATAGAAAGGTTAGATATTATTAAGGGATCTGCTAAGGATATGTTTATAGATGTTGAGAGATATAATTCCAGGGCGCTATAGTGGTCGGATTAACATGATGGTCGCTCCAATTTATGCCTATCTTAGAAAGATAGGTTAAAGCCTTGACCAATGGATCGCCAGGAAAGGATGGGAATAGGATTTGGGAGTTACGGGTGGAATATTGATCTGGTAAGGAATAACGAAAAGAATCTCGAGATAATCGCGAATAGTAGATAAAGGAGGAAGGCCCACCAAAGCACAAAACGCCCAACGAAGGAGAAGTCCGGTGCGCCCCGAGTATGATATACGAAAGGAAGTATTATGGATAGGATCGATAGATTGTAGAAGAGTTTTATTAGCAGGAGAATACACCTGACAACCGTATGATAGTTTACTTAAGATAAGGGCTTTGTATACTGATAACAGCAATTTTGGATCTATATTGTACTTGTGGTTGGATAAACATTTCAAGATGGACAAGGATTTCATGCAACTACGCTTAAGGATAGACATGTGTGGGTCCACGATAATCTTTCATCAAACGTTAGACCCAGAAACTTTATGGAAGGAAGGAATGGGATAGGTAGATGTTTTAGGTAGAGGGTGATATCAGGATTGGAAATAAGACGATGCTTCTTTAGGAATTGGGCACATGCAGTTTTTGAGGATGAGAAATCCAAGCCATTCTTTTCCGCCCAGTTTTGTAATCTATTGATCGCTGACTGTAGGATAGACATCGCATTAGCGGGGAAGTGTTAAAATCATCAATGAACAAACGGGCTGTTACCGGCGGCCTTATGCACTCTGCTATATCATTTATATAAAGGATAAACAAGGTTACGCTTAAAGGCGAACCCTGTGGAATTCCATTTTCAGTCGTGAAGGATGAAGATACTGAGAGCCTATTCTCACTTGAATAGCTCTATCAGTGAGGAAGCTCTGGATAAAATTGCCCATATTACCGCTAATTCCGGCGTTCTTCGGCTTTTTAAGCACGCCATATCGCCATATGCGGGATCGTAAGCTTTCTCTATGTCAAAAAAGACCGAGTAGAGATGCTGTGATCTACTGTGGGCTGTTAGGATTTGCCTTTGTAGGCTAAGAAGATGAAAGAGTGCTTAATTAAATTAATAAGTACAATCCCTAATCATATATTAAAGGAAAAAGTATTTGGTGTGTGGAAAAAAGAAGTAGGGAAATGGCTGAAAGAATGGTGAAAAAAGTAAAACCCGAGATACGTCCCGAATCTTTCTATTTCATAATGTTCTTTTATAGTTCTCTTTTTATTTATTTGTTTTCGTCCCTTTCTTGTTATCTTCCTCTGTCATTTCTCTTTAAAATAAGATCAGGTTTTTTGATTTGAAGATATTTAACTGCCGTCATGTATCGGTATGCAAATGAGTATTTACGGCGTGAGTATTTCCATGTGTGTACTATATTATAATTTATATAATCTTAAAAGTTGACTAACATTATGATGTATAGAATAAGTAAGAATAGTTGTAATTTTGTATACTTAGAATAAACATTAATAAGAATGTCGGGCACTCCCACAACGGACATACTTGCCCTGTGAGACCCCCACAACTTATTTAATAATAAAAAAAATTTACATTTCATTTTTTTATATTTATTTCGGCATACATATATAAGTAATAAAAAATATAATTTTACATTGTGGAATGATTAAAATTAAGATTCGTAACATTTTTTTGAACATACAGGGAAGCTCTAAATTTCTGTCTTCGCTTATTGAACATTCAGTATATCTCTTACGTTTCAATGTTGATTGGATTCCGTTACTGGAATTCGGATTTATTTTCTTTTGCGTATGTCTGATAATATCAGCTAATAATTAAATAAAGATGTAGAACAGCCCCTCTCGCATCGAAAGAGTAATTTTTTTCCTACTACGCTATCAAAAATTCTTTTCATTCCATTGTATACTGTTCCACTATAAATAATGTAAAACTATTAACATTAGCTAACGAGAAGCAGTTGTCCCACGAACAACTGGTATTTTAGAACATGCTCTTTTTATCTTCATTTTCTTCACCATAATAAAATGAAAAGTTATGTTTATTTCCTCCTTCTTCATCATCTCTGATTTCGCTTGTTGCTGATTATCACTTAAAATGTCGTCTGTTTCACTATAGTCGTCATGACGCTAATATACCCACCCGGAAAGACTCGAATTATTTATCACACACCGAATTTCTTGTTATAAATCAAAATTAGTTTAAAATATTGCACGGTAAAGTCAAAATAGCACACTGAACGCTACATGTCAAAAACTACTACTAGCGATATAAAATTGAAATGATTCTTGGCTGATTAAGAGGCTCTAGAGAAACCTTGGGAAAGTGAAGAAGGCCAAGAGAAAGGGCAGGCTTCAATATTCTCTTATTAAACTTAGTGCATCACGAAAAGCTTAATTCCACAACCCATGATATTCTATCAAGGTTTTTACCTTTTTTTTTTTTTTACGGAGAATTGTAAAATGGCGCAGCCACTGAAAAAAATATTATACTATTTTCATCCGGATCATTTAAATTCATCTATGAGAGTTTAAATAAAATGCAATAGTCGCGTCTAACGTTCGGATTCGGGGAAAGGAGAGCTTCGTCCGTTTAGTCCAAATGTGCTCGATGCAGAAAAATAATACATCGAGAGTTAGTAGCTAGCGTTAACGAAACTGGATCAAAGTGCGCCACCATGCCGGGGAGACACAAAATTATTATCTACTCGCCAAGTTATTATTATCTTTTTTTGAATCCTATTCGTACTTGTCTTTTACGGACATATTATCTCAGTAAAGCAAGCAGTGATAATTTCCGACATATTTTCAATCACAAGATTCGCACTCGATCGAAACATCATTAGCTAAACAACGAGTCCCCAAGTTATTTACGGACACACACATCGCCCTATCCTTAAACGCGTTAGCTCCCTTAAAACACTCCCCGGAACAAAGGGGAAGGGGACGTATAAAATAAAATTAGGCCACTCGTAAAATCTCATCTAGGTGACTGTTTCCTTTAACTGATTCGAGAAAATTTCGTGATCGGTTAAGAAAAATTGTGTGACCACGGCAGCTAAAAAATGGGTCACGTGCATACATTTTTTCGTTATGACGTCGTTCGAGATTACTGAAGCGTCGCGATTACTATGTTAGCCGCGTCACTTTCTTTATATTAAACAGTACGTAATTATAGTCATTCGAGCGTCGTTTTAATCTTTTCACCGACACGTGTCAGACACGTTTCGTGTCTACTATTTTATATTTACTTCACGAAAAATCGCCTGTTGACGAAAGTACGTTCGTTTGTTTTCGTTTTTGTTTCAAATAAATTTAAATAATAATTAAAGAATAATAAATAATAATGATAAGTAATAGTTGTGGTAATGTTAAATTTTGTACGCGAAATGTAACAGAAAAAGCGTCCAACACACGGTTGCGTAGAGAAAAAAGCTGAATTCATATCATTAAACCGCGTTAGTCTCCAACTTACGTCAGAGGGTAGAGCTTACTGTGGCGCATACTGATCGCGTGACCTCCAGCGTGTATATTCTAGTAGTCATGGTTCCGCTGCTGGTTACAGAAAAGCAAGTGCGACTATTAGACGAAAGATAATTGCTCTTAAATATTCTTACAAACGTAGCGCAAAAATCGGAAACTGATATTTCGAAGATAAATTTTTTTCAGAAAGAAAGACTCCCGAAAGGTGCAACGTCAGTCGTGGTAATTTTAACACCAGTTCAATTAGACGGATAGGTTAATAGTTATGCCAACAGGGAGTAAGCTCGGCAGAACTCCAGCATCTTGCACATAACTTTGATCTTTAAGATATCGTGCCTAAGGGTGCCTGAAAAATCCACCATTTCAAGTACCCAAAGCAAATCAATTTTGTATAGAACGAAGCGAGGAAAGATTATGAATAAGAGAACGTATGCAAAGGATGAAAAAGTCGCAGGGTGAGTAGGAAAAGAAACAGACAGCCTGGAGAGCGCTCGTGGAATTAGATACAATCGAGTAATTCGAAGAGGAGCGATGAGAGGAGATATAAATAACAGAGCTTAGAATAGCCGCAACTTTAGCAGTAAAGATAATAGTACAAAAAAAAGGAGGAAGAAAAGATTCAGAAAAGTTTATATCGGAGAGAGTGAACGACTCCATTAATCTCTCTAGAACCATCGTTAAAAATGGTCTCGTGAGTAGGAAATCGGGGAAATAATTATATTCGGGAGTTCTCGCGCAGCTGACGATCACGGAAAGGAATTGGGGAATAGAGATGGTTAGAATAAATTAAGGGGAATGAGAAAAATCAACACAGTTGAGAAAGAAATAAGAGAGGTTACTAGTACAGACTATGGTTTGCTGAGACAGAGTTAATATATACAGAAGCAAGAGCTAGGGTAGTAATTTTTCCTGGAAATAAAACTCCGGTTATGAAAAAACTGGTGCTAGAAATAAGACTGGATGATCTCAACGAAAAACGTTTAGATAGAAAGCATAAATATGATCCACGGATAGCCAATAGAGGCGTGTTTGAAACAAAATGAATTTCTAAGATTGGGGAAGACTTAGGAAGCACTGAATCAAAATCAAAGACATGAATTTGGTATTCTGCCTAGTTTAGAAAGAAGTGATCTAAACGCAAAACCATTAACGAAAGAGCAATAATCAAACTTGGATCGGATTATGGATTTATACGAGGAAGTAAGGATAAATGGATCACCTCCTCATCTAGCGGAATAATGGGCTTTCAACAGGTTTAATCTTTTAGGAATAAAGAAGAGAAATTAATATGTTCAAAGAAGGACAGATGACTACTAAGGAACATACCAAGATAATAGAAGCATTCCTTATGGAGAATTAAGAAAGCACTTAAGGATACATTCACTGAAGCTGGGCTATAAGGACGAAGAACGAAAACCACACAAGATGGAGAGACAGAGAAATGTAATGTGGAGAGAGAGTGCTTTAGCATAACCACCTCTGTATGACAGGAAGAGAAAAAAAAAGATTATTTTCTCGGTAAAGAATAAAGAAAACGAGTTCATACAAAAAAATGCAGCAGAATTAGCATACATATATATATGTGTGTGTGTGTGTGTGCGCGCGCGCGTGTATGTATGCATATTAAAATGAGTAGGACTTAAGCAGGAACCTTGAAAAAGACCGCGAAATACATTCCTTGTAGCATAGAATAGTGGGGAGGTAAACTGGATAGTACAATACAGCATAAGGTTAATAGCAGTGGAAAAGTAAATTTCATGGGAATGTTGAATGCTATCATTTTATCTTTAAGAGTAAGAAGATGCGTAATATCGAAAATACTGAAAACTTCAATAAATTCAACTAAAGCGAACCGCTTTTTGATGTAATATTTATACGTATATGCGTCACACTTCAAAAACGTACCCAGCTCCAGCATTAGCTCGTCTATGGGCAACAAAGTTTTGAAGCGCAGCATTGGATTGAAATATATTAAAGGTACGGCTGCTACGATTGAAAGCGGCGTTACACTCTTCATTCCACCAGAAGAATGAAGCTGTTTCATCATGTTTTGACGACGAGGAGTGACGGAAAGAAGAGAATAATGAGAAATCGTTACTGATGGACTGAAGAAATGAGTTATATTGGAGGATAGAATCAGATTCACTCGGGATATTAAGCAATGAGGACTTAACAACGGAACGGAAAATAGATCAACTAGTTCTCTATAGGTTCCATGTAGGAGAGCGAAATGGTCTGAAGTAGGTAAAAGAAGGAAAGTTATGATGAAGAATAAATAAAATAAAAAAGGTTTTCCAGTTGTAGTTAGCACAAATAGTAGGAGAAGAAAAGTTTAAAGCAGAAAATCCTAATCGGGCTATCCGACTTCTCCGTCTCTTGACAACAACGTAGTGCACGCGCGATGCCGACGCCAAAAGGAAGAAAAAATAAAACACAGTTATAAATGTGACCACGAGTAGTATCAGTTTTAATGTTACCTCAATTTTACCTCTAACGATGAAAGGTCTTTTCGAACATTTCAAGTTCTCATTTTTTAATGTCAATAATTCATTTCATATAATTTTAACTTGTACTCAAATTCGACCAGAGTGCTAATTTTGATGCCTTATAAACAGCGATCATATTAGCGGGCAAAAACCAATTTCGTTATTTCAAACTAATGATCATTGAGAAATGTATGAGTATATTTCTCGAGGAAATCTTCAGAGAAAATTCGACTTTGATGAAGGTTCGGTAGGAAAACTGCCGCAATAGACCTAATATTTCAGCTATCGCAATCTATATAGTCCCGTTTGAAAATTATTTATTTCGACTAACTTTTCTTCTAACTGCGAATCACGATTCATTGATTTTTCCGCGTCCTTGCGGAAAAATCTATTGGAAAATGTATCACATTTAACGCGTGCGATATATTTGCCATTAAAATGCTTACGATTAATGCGCAACGCGTTAAATTTGCAGCTAATACTGATACATTACGAGCGAGTCTTTGATTTTATTCCTAAAATAAAAATTCGGAAAAAAAGATAACAGTAAGGATACTCCATCTTCGTTTAGTTGTCGGTTAAGCTTTTTTGTTTTCGCAAGAGCTGTCATTTTATTACGAATAGGAAACGGTAAGAAGTATACGATCATTCGGCTCTTTCGAGTGTGTTTGTCTGTGATAGGAATTCCTGTTAAACTTTAACTATCCGTAATTTATCACTAAGACCTCAGCTTCACAGACGTGAACTTTACTCGACTGAAAAAATATCCTACCCATTTCTAATAATTGGCCAGAGTAAAAATAATAACCAAAATATCGAACTAAAACAATATATATTGCTCAGAAATGTATATTAAATATAATAAAACAACGTACCAATCATAATTTTTAATGTAGATTTCGAATTATTGTTTTAATCGCTTTACCTTATTTAACTAGAGCATATATTAAAAATGGTCAACACTGGCAAGGTATCGAATGAAATATAGAAGAAATTTATATGTCAACTTGCAGTTCCGCTCACAAAATTCCTAAAAGAAATGTATTATTCCTTTTACATAGCAGCCTATCTACATATACGTGTATGTAACAAAATTTTTCTATTTCTATAAACATGTTTATATGCAAAGATAAAATTTAAGCATTCATAAAATATACGCATGAACACATATATACCAGAGCGAAAGCAAGTCTTAAGAAAATAAATATGTTATCTAAATACATATTAACAAATCAAATACAAAGTTTACATACGGGCGTAAAAATATATCACATCAAATTACTGTAAACCCTAAAAAAGGGGGAAAAAAGAAAACATTCCATACTATCGCGTATAATTGCAATCGCTGCTCGATTTTACATATACACACAGTTATTCGCTGCAGTTTCTTCTGTACTTCGATTATTTCATATTAAGTCCAACACGCGTAAAAATTACATTCATGAAAAAAATCTGTTCGAAATCGCAGTACTCTTAATGATCTGCACGCGAAATATTCAATGATTCTGGTGCACGTGAAGGCAGCGGTGGTGTTGGTGTGCGAACGACATCGGTGGCACGGCCACACGCAGCATACAGTCAGTGCGCTTCCCCAACGGTTATGAGGGTTTTGGTGGATTCGGAAAAACTATATTAATAGAAGATCGGGAATTTCGATTCCTAGGAAAGAAAGGGGTAATTTTTTTTTTTTTTTATTCCTGGTAGAGCCCATGTACCAATTTTAACTGCAATGGTCATTACAGCACATGGACCGAAGTAAAGAGAGGAGGCTACTTCGTAACTTACCCAGTAGGTGATTTGAAAGGATAGTTGAAAGTGGAACATCGCAAAAAAAGCGGAACGGGCGAACGCTGCACATTGCTGTAACAGGTGTTCCACCGGAGGATAAAAAGAGCCGGAACAGAAAGAGTACGTGGGTGGGGAAAGGGTACCTTCCAATATATAGTTGTGCGTGACCGCCGTGTGTCCAACACTCGAAACCGATTTAACACAGCATGTTCCCGACGACGCGTAAGGTAAAGAGGAGAAGACCATGGATCGACTGTAAAGTTTATGCTTTTCATAAAGGATGGTTCTTTTTGTCACTAGCTGATCCACTCAGCGATGAGACTGTGAAACATAAAAATATGCTCGAATTAATTTTAAATACTTCGGCTTTGAATTTTTTAAATGGTTTTCCGGGACCGAACAGCACGCGTTAAACGGATGTTAAGCTTTCGCGGTGTACGCAGTGCCGAAGGCAGAAAAAAAATAAATAATATAATAATAAAATAAACTTTAATAACAAACAATATAGATTGTTATTAAAGTTTATTTTATTATACCATTTTAACAAACAGGATGTATTCACCTACATTTAAAAAAAATAAAAATGTTCTGAAAAATCAGGAATTTGGGCTGTTAGAGAAACGGGTAATGTTTCGGTAATGCGAGTAGTAATGATTAAAATAATTTTTAAATTCACGATAGGATACTACATACGTAAAGTGTGTGGCTATGCAAGAATTGAATTTCGCAGCGGTCGGGGCTTAGTGTACTCGCAAAAAACAATTAAAAAGAATATTAAAAAAGAGCTGAAATTCGTGGCAGGCGGGGAAGAGAAAAGTATCTTTGGAACCGGAAAAATATACTCGGATTAATTTTTGAATATTTACGCTCAGAAGTTTGAAATGTTTTTGGTTAGGGAGGGACAAGTGTCTAGACCAAAAAAAAAAACAAAACAAATAAATAAATAAACGAAAAATTAGTATTGAGAGTCGGACTGAAAATTTAACTTTGTTCGCTACTTTATGTATGAGACGGGTAACTTTCTTACTACTATTTTGGCGAGTCTCCAAAGTTGCTATTTACCTTTATTAAGGTGCTCCATTTACGGATGAAATCGCATTAGACTACGAAAAAGAAACTAATAATCAGAAAGAAATTTCTGCAAAAACTCGACATTCGAACGATAAGTTTTTTCCCTGTTCTTTAAATATCCGAACAAGAGTAAGGACGAAATTAGTTATTTCGACTAATTTATGATGGAAAAAATGTTAAAATTCTGCAGCAACTTACCTGAAAAATAAAGTAAATTCTCTATGAAGAAAAAACCAAAAACCAAAAAGTTAAAATTACATGTCATTCGCAAATTTTAATTTTGACTTTTTGGGGGAGGGGGCTTTAAACTCAAATTCCACCCATCGTCTGTTTCTTTCACTTATTAATCTCAATTGTCTGTTATGCTATGATTATACCAATGTCCTTCTTACAAAATCATAGATTGCATGATATGTAATCGCTAGTGACAGGATATAATTCATATTATATGAACACATCCACTAATAATAACGCTCGATGGAGATCAGAAATGTGCCAAGTGTAATAAGAACATTCTAAGAACATATGATCCGCATCAGCCACTTTATCCTTGGATGAGTACAGAATGGGCAATCAACCCACCGGATTTTATATAGAAAAGCAGGCAACATATTTGTCCCAGTGCGTAATCTACAGATTGCTACATAGAAATTTCTTATATAGATGTTCGAGTATGACAACCGGGATATGGTTTGGCAGGGATATTTCTTTGAATCTTTTTATAATATTTGTTAGTATATGGATTGTAGCACAGAGCCTCCCGATATTCTTTATGCATTAACCTGATTATACCTAATAAATCCTCGGATGGGATATGCCGTAGAATCCTACAATTACCAGCCGCGTTCCTAGCCCAATTGTCGGCAACCTCATTCCCATATATGCCCACATGGGCCGGAATCCATACAAATTGCACCGATAGGTCGGAAGCTTTCAAAGAAAAGACAGATGATTTAATCGAAGGTAATATGTAATTTAATTTATTTTTAAAGATGTTCGTTTATTTTAATTTTCAGCGCTAAAGAACCCGGAAGGCGAGCCGATTCCTGTCGTGTTTGCTTGAAAAACTTTAAGCCTGAAGATTACCATAGATTATGCTCCAGTTGCAAGATGAAAGTATGCGAAGATTGCGCCTCCTACTGCCCGTTAGCTGAAAATGAAGACGAGGTACGTACACGCTTAAGATAATAATTCCCTTTTGCATATATATTTTGATTTTTCCGCTTTCGAATATACTCGTAATTTTATCGAATATTCACATAATTACCAGTATCTCAGACCACCCATCCATCCCGTCTAGCATCTAGAATACCAGTTAAAACGAAAAAGATTTGAAATCACATATTAGCAAATTCACCTTGCCGCATTTTCAAATTCCATGCACCGGAAGTGGCCATTCGGACACCGGAAGTTAGTTTTTTAAATCGAACGGCGATTCTCTTGGCAGATTCTAACTTTATCGCAAAAAACAAAGAATTTTTGCGTTGAAACATTTTTCTTCAAAACCATCTTCATTTTAAGATGTTCTTCAAAGTTTAACTAGATTAAAAAACTCAAAATCATATTGAAGGATATTTGAAATTTATTATCAGTTTTACAATTTTTAAACGAACACGTTCGCTTAGTGGAAAATGTTTTTTAAGTTATTCCGAATATAACGCAATATTTTACTGATCGTAGCGTAACGGGCAGTCACGTGTTTCTGGGTTCTTATGCTAAAAAACGACATTAATAATTCTTAATGTTATTAATACACTATTGTTATCGGTTCTGTATATCTTCACGCAGCGTTGCTAATAAAACTTCCTATTTCATTTCGACGATTCATTTTATTTGAATGAAGGTGTTACGAAATATATGAAGTGTGTGTCGTGTGCTTCTGTATTTTTTTTTATTTTGTGTTATTGAGGTAGATACAAAAAATGGGAATCAGTAAATTTTAATATCACTATAGAAAAACCTACAGCAAAAGAGAATATAGTATATGAAACTACGCGAACTTTTACTAATGCGGGACTTTGATTTTTTCATTTCACTAAATATTCCAGATTTCAGAAGGGCTGGATGGCTGGTTTGGAATGCCCTGTGTATTACTTTTGACTATTATTATTTATATGCGTTACACATTTCATACGAATTTTTATTGTTAATTCTATTTACATTAAAATAACTTAATTTTATGGCGGAATGGCAGATTCAATATGACTTTTAAATAAGTAGAAAGCGACCCTGTTTTATTTTTCGTTTTGTGTGAAACTAAAAAAGGATATGAACGTTTGTAAGACGATCAGATTTTATGAACAAATAATCTGCCGAAATATATTTCTTCCTTCACGATACGTTTAACCGCTGTCTCGTCTGTTAATTTGAATAAAACTCGTACTAATAACATCTATTTAATTTTAATTCGAACCAGCATTTCGTATTAATCATTCCTTCCTATAATTTTTTCTTTTTCGTTTTTCGTTTTAAAGATTTTCGTAGCTTTGTGGTTGGTATTTAAGTCCTTGCTGTATCGAAGTTATCTTATGACAGCCGAAAAAGTAGTACTGCCCTGACGTATAGACTTATTATAACATTCAACAAACTGAAGTGGTACACATACACACACAAACGTACTATCATTTTCATACGGTGTTTAATTCGGCTTTGTGGCAAGGAGGGTGGTTATTTGGCACATAGCCCTAACTACCCTCATTATATTCAACAGATGAAACTCCGGAACGAACATGTTGAACGAAATTTCCGCAGATTTTAGGTCACTCGGTTAAATTATTTCATCGGTCGCAAGAAAATATTTCTCGTTTATTAAAGCTGTAACGAGAAAATATATCGATATATTCTTCGATGCTTTAGTGTAAATGGAATCGACATTCAACGTCGAGAACTGTTTCCATGAGCCCGCTTTCCCTAGTTTTTGTCAACTTTGTCGATTTTATCACATACAGAAGAAAGGTATTTTGACAGCCTATTATGCTGTAAGTGTCTCTTCGAATACTCCACAACGCTATATCATCGACGTCTAGGTGTATAAATAATTTGCGTTCTATAATAATAATAATAATTCTACGTACATATACATTAATGTTTTAATGATTACATCATTTATATCGTGGAACTAATGTAAAATTCATGTAATATTTTTATATCAGAAATTATAAACAAAATTCTTTCAACTTACTTCGCTTCTGTTTCAGTGTAGACAATAACCGAATTTTGCGTGTTTTTCTCAAGCCCAATAGATGTAAAATACATTTTAATGTTACCAGATTGGAAAAGTTGTGCTTTTTTCGCTGACAAAAGCGGCTTATGATTTTTTAAATTCAATTTTACATTTACGCTCTGTAAACTGCATTCAATTGATTTATCAGATAAAATATCCGATGTTTATGATCATTTCTAAAGTACTCCCACTGTTTGATCAGCTTTACAGTGTAGACCGGTGCTTGTTTCGTAATTCCGTGTCGTTTACTACATCAACATTTTTTATTCTTTCCTCTAATTTCGTCGCAAATACTACATTTTCTTATAATGCAATTAATAGCACATACTTCCGTGTAATTTTATACCTTAAAGAAGGGTGATTCACCCTAGAGAAATTTTTTAGAAACTTTCGATACGATTGACTTTTTGCTACATCCATCTCTAATCAAACAAGTGCTTTAGCCATGTTTCAAAGATGAACTATAATGCAAACTTACAACAAAAAAATACTAAATATGTATTTATGTATATATATATATATATACATATATATACATAAATACTAATTTTTGTTTCTCTTAAAATCTCTTTATTTGATTAAATCCCATCGAAAAACGTTTAATCAACAATTAAACAATTCTATTGAAATTAATCTCATCGATTTAAAATAAAATCCCAATAGAGAATGGGGTATCTCAAGATCCCGCCTTAAGCGTTCCCCTTTTTATAATTTAATATAAACGATATTGTTGACTGCATCAGGCCTCCAGTGAGAGTGCTCGCTTATATATAGATAACCTGAACATATCCCCGTAACATTTAATATGTTCCTTTCATGGTTCAACCTATTTTGTAGAACACCATTAACAGGTTGCGACAATAATCAGTAAACAAAGTAGATTTTTCCTCTTAGAAGTCCCAAAATATTGTATTACATAGAAGTCACCTTCTTCAGAATCTGCTGCCGCTACAATTAAACAGTAACACAATTCCATGTGAAACAACAGCAACTTTCCTAGGCATCTTGATAGACGCCAGACTGACTTGCAAACCCTTTATATCTGACTTAAAAACTAAATCCCTTCAATCCTTAAGGTTGTCAAGTTCCTGTCAAACCCTAAGTTTAAGATTCAACAAAGGTTTTTTCTAAATATTTGCAAAGCAGTGATCTTTAGCAAAATTAGTTGTGGCATTCAGATGTACTGGTCGGCAAGTGGTTCCCGACTAAACATACTTGACCAGATCCACAACGCCGCTCTTCGCATGATACTTGATACCCTTCGTACATCCCTAGTAAAAAGTCTATATTCATTAGCTGGTGTCCTGCCATTATCTTATAGCAGAACATTCTTCATCTACCGCGATATGATTTCGTAGGCTGCGGGGATGATCATAATGACACTGAATTTCCCAAATATAATCCACCAGAAATCAGTGCATACACATGTCTTGATGAATCGCGTTGCGGCTAAATTTCATCACCGGCAAAAACATCCTCTCAAATACTTCTACCGCTATGATCAGACTGATGACTTCATTCACTGTATAGGGTCGGGGGGTCTAAACCAAAACTTAGGGTCCATGTCCTACGATACTTTAGGCAGTTATAGGTAGTGCGCGAAGTAACCTCCACCACACTTATAAAAGAAATACTCCATACTAGACTCCTACAAATGCTAATTTGATATCGATAATATATAGCACTCCCTACATCCTCGTTAGCAAAATTAACAAATCCGGAGGAATGTGGATTTTGAATATTTATACTACTTTACTTTTCATATTTATTATTTAAGTAGTAAAGTGATCGAATATTACATATTCACTACTAGTTGTTACCGGTAAAACTGTATCATTTATCTTAATTTCTTGTAAAATAAGTTTCTTATTTTTCCCAATTACATTTTTAACAAACGCCTAATATTTTTTTGCATTGTCGCGAAGTAAAACTCCCGTTTAATTATAAACCCACCAATTTTTGTACTTTTTGGTGAATTAGTTTGTAAGGTGAGAGCAGATTTTTGGGTATCTCTTTGTTAATAACTATAGCGAAGTCTTTTTCTACGGAACTCGATTAGCTCATTTGCAACCCACTCTAACCTTCTGCGTTCGAACACTCCTTTCTCTACGCCCAACTTTTAGCTTTGGGTCTTCCTATTCCCTTTAACACTGCCTATATCCTTCCCCTCCCATTGCCTTCAGTTATTCCATTGCTGCTGACCTTTGTTTTTTCCATTTCTTGGCTATTTAGTTCGATTACTTAATTTTTCATTTTGTTGGGTCAAGGCCGCTGGCGCGCCCAGAGTAGGAAAAAAAAAACCTACGTTGAAGTGTGTGCGTTTAATTCTCTGCTGTTTTAACTGTTTATGACATGGTTAATATTTGAAAGAAACAGATTAAACTTCTAATCAATGCACGTTAATTGGGTATATTTAAATTATACAAGTTGAAGTTGTTTTTGAGTAATAATTTATCTATGTAAATGACACACTTTATTTTAATAGTTACAGTTAATCATAAAGTGATCAGAAAAGCCCATACAAAACGATGTTAGTAGTAGCGTCTAATTTTATTTTTGAATTAACAATTGCAACATCAAAAACATATAATCTAAACACTTTGGGTCGTGTCTCCGACGAGATGTCAGTTCGTTTACTATAATTTTAAACTTCTATTTAAGATTACGCTATTCTCTAAGTTCCGGCACCATCTGTAATTACGACTATAGCTTTTAAATCGTTTTTTAACATTTATCAAGTCATTCGATACACGGAAAGTTCTAACAATTGAAAGGTAATGAATATCGCTTACTTCGATATCCCCTGATCTTCAATGTGGGGTGTAATAATTCGCAGGAATGGAATTAAATTTTATCATATTTAGCCAAGTTTCTGTCAGAATAAAAATATCATATTCAATATTTTGTACTCGTACCCTATATTTAATGGAAATATTTTTAACCCTACGGAATTCATTTAAGAGAAGTAATTTATGAAACCACTAGTATCAGATGTAACATAGGGTCGATTATTTTTTTTGGTTTCTTAAAGCACTGTAAAATTTGCGTTATTATGCTAAGGGGATAAAATTACATAAATCCGATTCATGGAGTATTTTAAAGTAAACTCTGATGCCCGATTATTCTGTACAAAAGTATAGGTAATTTGATTGTATAAAAATAAAGGGAGTAATTACGATCGGAATATATAAGTATTGAAAAGAAAAACAGTTAAAAATAAAAAAAAAAAACAAGGATAGACTTTATTTCTTACATAACTACACGCTAATATGAAAGTGAGTAAAGAAAATAAAAATAAAAATGTAGGCATAACTACTAATAAATTCTCTTTACCTGAAGCTATCATAAATCTTCCCGCATTTAACAACATTGCGTGTTTTTCTTCCCTGGCCGACCTTCTAGCCGTCTTCCTGTCGAATTATATTCGCTTAATTAATTATTTCCTTCATTTACGGTTTTATAATGATAGAAAATACGAGACTGGCTTTTCTGCTACAAATGCCCTCTTTCTCATTCTTTCCTTTCTTGTTCCTCCTTTCTATATTTATTCTTTATATTTATTTATTTGTTTACTTATTTCATGCCTTTTTCTCATTCTTTCTCGTTTCTTCCTCTTCTTTTCTGACTACAATTTTAAGATATTCGGATAATTATCCTAAAAGCGAAATGCTGTAATTGCTATATTACTAATGGAATGTACTGAGGCTGTACTGGCCTACATCACTGTCGAGTTGTGAGATATGTTTATTTCAGTGCTATCTTACACCTGTGGATGCATGTCGTCATACTTTCGGGACGCAGATACGCAATTACTATATGTTGCGCTATGTACTGCTCCCGAATACACTCGCGTCAAGATGACTCGCCCGGTCTTTAAACCGTGCTGTATTCGCATTATTTCTGTTTTCTCTGACATTTGCGGTGAGATTGACTAGCGCATATAGCAAGAGCTAAATGTAGCAAGCAACTTTCACATTATAATATAACCTCAGCTGGCATTATTTCATGCGTTTCAACTTCTGTGCTCTTTCTTTAAAGTCCCTTCTAATTTTTTTTAGTCCCCACTTACTTCCACTTGATTTCTAATCGTTATAATTTATTCTCTTCCGTTTTTATTTTTAATTTTCTTACAACGAACGGCTTAGTTTTTCTTTTTACCTTATATCAACTATTATGCCTTCTTATTGTTCTCCCCTCTCCTCATTTCCTTCACTTCTAATCCTTACCTTGCTTCACAATGATGGTTACGTTTTATATACTTAAATGGAATTGTCGTAGCTTCAGAGCGAATAAAAATTCATTTCTTCCTCGGGTTCCTCCCATAGTCTTACTCTTTTCAATATACACACCATCAGTCTTCCTTTAAATTCTTCTTCGTTATTCTTTCCTGATGACATTCTGCTCATTTTATATCAGTCAGTGAATCATTTACTTCGTCTTTTACTACACTGGAATATTTGCGTACTTCGATTAACCGTTCTATTTCTCCTACTAAATCCTGTAATGACATATTTACTCTTCGACCCTATAATCCTGCTTCTGTCAATCTATTCCTAGTCAATACATCTCTTTCTCGTGCTGGTTGTTGTTGTGATCTCGGTATCTTCCTTAACAGTCGTTTAATCTTCTCGCAATACATTACATATCTTTCCTCTTATTCATTTAAAAAGCTAAACTTGCTGAAGGCCCTATCTCCCCGACCAAAAGTATGTTCCGTGTATTCTTATTTCTCTGTATAAAGTCATCTTCGATCCAAATTTGATTACTGTTCATTTCTTTCCCGTCCCTATAGATTAAATGTAATCCAAAATTCTTGCCTTCCACTTAGTCTTGGTGTTTTTAAATCCTCTTCAATTGTGGCGCAGTTCTCGCTGAATCTAATATGCCACCCCTTTCTATTCGCAAATCTTATTTGGGCTACCGTTTTCTTACTAACCTTTTTCCACTCACGTCCTCTCAGCCTATCCATTCCTATCATTCCATTTCTAGGAAAACCACTATTTTATTCCTTACCTCTCTTCGGCTTAGTTCGTTTTGCCCTTACATAATTTCCTTTAACAATCACCCCTATTTCCCCTTTTGGCGGAACTCCGCCATGCTTCTAAAATGTTTAATGCCAAAGGTATAATATAAATGAATATAAAGATAATGCTGTAATAGTAATTGGAGTAAAATAAACTATAAATAACATAAGATAAAATAAAAAAGAACGAAAGTATAAATTAGTATGAACTGCGCTACATTTGACTCTGTTGACACATAACGAAACGAATACAATACTTATAATAATAAAAATAATAATAGCATCTATTGTAACAACATGTACAATAAAGAGAATACTGATACACATAAAATAAAATAAGAGGTACAAATTTAAGATTATACATGGGGCAATGTAGTGGAGGATTAGCTAATATACATAACTGAATTTAAAAGGCTTCATTGCCCCATATTTACAGAGTTGTAAAAATTATATATAAAACTAATCACATATACACTCCCGTAATTCCCAGTAACTGTTTATTAACTTTAACGGTAAGTTTTTATGCTAAAAAATACTATGAAAATGTGAATTAATAATAATAATATACGGGATTTGTTTCGTCCCGGATCCAAATCGCTCCTAGGTTTACCCAGCCTGAAATAATTGGGTACCAGAGAAATTTAAAGGCGGCCAAGGGAAAAGAACTGGCCCTCCTACTCTCATTAGTGCCGTTGGGCTTAGTACATTATGAAAAACTTAATTCCACAATCCCAAACGCCTTGCTAAGGGTATTGGACTCACTTTACTTTAATAATAATATGGATAATAAAATCAAATCAATATCAAAATCAATCATATAGTATTAATAATTTTTTTTTCTCTTTATTATTATTATTACACAATTTTTGACTATGTTGCACGAGGCGTAGTCAAGCATATATAAAAATCTTTCTTGAAATTTAAAATCTATTATAAATGAAATATAAATATACACAATATAAACGAAATTACCACTGAATAAGAAATTCATTTTTTCAGTAATAGGGGATGTGGAGATAAGGAAAAGATTTTAATTTTGAGGGTAACGAATAGATTTTTTTTTTTTTTTATGGGTACGCTAACGAAGAGCAGCAGCCTAACCAACCAAGTAATTTAAGTAATAGCTCACAAGGAGAATAACATATTAGATTTTAATCTGATGGGAGATTTACTGAATGGAAGAAGCTAGAATAGGAGCAACTGACAAGGAAGGAAATGAGAAAACATAAGAGTCATTCTATGGAGTAGGAAGACCAAGATCTAAAAGCTGAGAATAGAAGAGAGAGCGTTCTGAAGAAAGTGAGGAACATTCGAAGAAGACATGGTTGATATCACATAGAAAGAAGAAATCTTCTGGGAGAAGAGGGCATCGCGGAGAAGAGACACTAAGAGCTTGATACGTAATTTGCATCCTTGTATGATATTTATTGTAGTTTGGAATGTTTGCATATAAATCAATTGATGATCTACTTCTTCTGTATGTGAGATTTTAAACCTGTTTTTGTATTTAAAAATAAACATTATAATTAGAAGACGATAAACTGTATCCAAATCCATTACACGCTTACTTTTTTTCCTTTAAAGCCTTGTATTTTATAATTTTTATCACAGCATTTTGTAAAAGTTTCACTCGGCTGATGTGATAACTTGCAGCCGCCCCTCCAAAAAAAAAACATTACACCATATGATAGGGTCTCCTGATGGAGTCCTAAGTAAATCTGCTCAATGTGCAAATGTAAAAAATATTATGAGAGGTAATAAAATATAAAAATTAGTTCCCCATTAATTTTACTGAAACAAAAGCTGTGTGAGCCGACCAATTTAATCTACAGTCAAACATAATTCCAAGATACCTAATTTCCTGGGCGTTTTCTAATATTTTTTCATCAGTTCTAAAAGATGGTTGTCAGGTACCATCACAGGTTTCTTTACCTTCCAGGTCCAAGCCATTACGTCGATTTCAGAGCTGCTTGTATCGCGTCTTCAACCACCGTATTATCTTTTCCGCGACGAAGTTTGAAAATTGTGCGCATCTTTTTCACATCCTACGCTTCATATCTTCAATAGCTTAGGTAATTTTTCCGATTCCGTTTTTATTTTCATTATACGTTCTTGGATCAATACTCTTCTTCTGTCGGCAAATCCAAGAACGAAAACAAAAAATACGTGTTCTGGTTTATTCATTGTAAATATCATTCTGCTCGACGTCGCGCATAAAATAAGAAAGCTAACACTGAACCTTTCACATTCCTCATAAAACCACTATTTTAGCATAATGGTATATATGTACGCATATAAAACTCGTAGCAAAGTTTAAACGTTTGTTTTTCCTTTGCGATCCCGATGAGTGAGTAAAGTGGTAGCGGCATATCCCTCACAGAGCGTCGTGTGAAGTTTCACAACGTCCTAAGACTTCGATAGTGCATACGAAAAAAAAAAAAAAAAAAAAAGAAAAAGGAGGGCCTAAAAAGCCCAATATCGCCTTAAAAAATAATTTCTCATCT
Source organism: Icerya purchasi (assembly GCA_039619475.1). Lineage (NCBI taxonomy): Eukaryota > Metazoa > Arthropoda > Insecta > Hemiptera > Monophlebidae > Icerya > Icerya purchasi. The sequence continues at coordinate 221,167,247 of CM077115.1, read as the reverse complement.
ATCTAAGAGAGAAATTCTTCGTATCTGACAGCAAACATAATACGATTTCGAACCATTCCAAGTTGGAAAGCACTCGGCAAAACTCGCAGGAACACACCTTGTGCATCGACGAAAACGAGTCTCTCTGCTTTGCCGCCGGTTAAGACGGCCGCCGATAAAAGTCGAAATTGTTTACAGTTAACCGAATAAAGCGGCATCATAAATTTTAATAAGCTGTAAACATCGAGCCGGTAAACAGGCTGCATGGTCTACTGTTAGCAGACGAATTACCAGGCTTCCTTTGGCAATAATGTGTTCCGTTCGTCCTTTGATTTTTTCCTCGGTACCGCTCGCCCCTGCCACATTAAGCGTTCACATTTGTAATCGGCGACATATTTGTTCGTCTCGAAACAACGTCAAAGCGTTCTCATTTCGGTCGAATGTTCTAGCGACGCGTAAAACTTATTGGAAACTATGTAGAAAGTTGCTCCCCGATTTGCTTCCAACAACATCAGCCGACCCGCTGCCGTACGCTTTTGACGGTCCCGGCATAAGCAACGCTCAACGTCGCACACTTTTCAGAAGGTCGTTTCCGAGAAAGTTTATCATCGAACACGACACCACGCGGCCGTTGCAGCACACTGCTCGAAAGGGGAAACGGGCATATCGTTTTCTGTTTAATAAATTGTTTCCGGAATTACACGAAAAAGCCTTCTCCGGTGTACGTGGTCTGGCTACACACACGCGCGTTTTTTAAACGTTCCCAACGATTTTAAAAGTTCGCTCCACCTTATCCGATTCATACAGGCTTTTGCCTACTCCGCATAAGATGGACCGTATTAAAAGGCCATCTGCAGCCTTTAATACATTATTCAGAGCAAAAATTTTTCTGAACCATAAAAAATTTAATATCACTTTAATCCACTCGGACGCGTTAAGAGTAATTTCTCGGCAGAAAAATTACCTCTTCACTTTATCAGTTATGTACGGTACTACAAAAATCGATGGTTCCCTTGTAAACCAACATTTTATGTTCTCAATCAAGGACTTTTTGCCAATACACGCGCGAGGGTTACAAAATATTGCCTAATAGTTTCACAACTGACAGAAATTTTTTAAAAAGGTATACATATATATATAGTATATATAGGTGTATATATATCTAGCATTTCTCTAAAATGAAAAAATATTGGAATAAAATTGTACAATTAAGGAACCATTTTTTTTTTCTTTAACTTCAAAATATAAAAAATTAAAAATTTCGATAAGCGAAATAATTTATAGCCCGAGTGCTGATCAGCATTTTTTGGTTGTAATTGAGGCACTTTGAAAACTTGTTCGATACGTCCTTTAGTAATACCTATAAACGAAAAGACAGACCTGGCTGAAGGGTTAGGAGGCTTAAGCGATCCTTAAATTTTTAAAGAAGGGAAAATTTTTTTGCAAAAAATGTTCTTGAGGTACTTTGGAATTTTAACATGTTAAAATTTGTATTTGAAGAGTTAAAAAATCAAAAAGCCAGATCATTTTTTCGGGGCAAAAGTGTTGCCAGATGCTTGCAAATTTATGTTTTAAAAAATCGAAAAAATATACTTGAGGCACGATGAAATTTATACAGGATAATATTCGTGACTACAAATAAATATTTACAAAAAGACAGGTTGTTACAACAAGAAGAAGAAGACGTTTAAACAATACACTTGCGATAATTAAATAGGCATTGGCTCATTCTAGGGGGTTGTGGGGAAATTAAATAACTGACTTTTTACTAACCCAGATCTCCAGAGCGTTTAAGACCATATAGGTAAACATGTAACATTCAGTAAGAAGACCTGTTTAAGAAATGGAATTATTACCTACCATGGTTTATAGATCAAGGAGTAAAAAGTAGGCTCGGGTTAGGGCTTCATCGTACTCCTGCATACCTAGATAGAAGTCTAAATAGTGACATAAAGAATGCGGATTGGAGGGCTCGATGGATAATTTAGTGCGGCAGAGTAACGGAATTTGACAATCAGAAAGCGAAGTTTTCAAAAAATATATTAAAAAGTGTGTATATACTCTTCCGATTGTAGTTAATCAGTCAGCAAATTTACCTTTTTAACTCTTCAAATACTAAAGTTTAACATGTTAAAATTCCAAAGTACCTCAAGAACATTTTTTGCAAAAAAAATTTCCCTTCTTTAAAAATTTAAGGGTCGCTTAAGCCCCCTAACCCCTCAGCCAGGTCTGTCTTTTCGCATTTAGGTATTACTAAAGGACGTATTGAACAAGTTTTCGAAGTGTCTCAATTACCTAACCAAAAAATGCTGATCAGCTCTCGAGCTATTATGTAAATAACCAAAAGCAATAATGCGAAATGAATTTTAAACATGAATAAGTAAGTAAATAAAAAGGATTATTAAGTAACTTAAATTTAAGAACTATAAAATAAAATATATGTATAATGCACTATCGTCTTGTAATAAAAAGAACTTAAATGTATTATTTAGAAGAGAATTACAAACATACATTAAAAAATCAATTTAAAAAAAAAGCAAACTATTAAGGTCTATTCACATTAATAGACTTTTCTAAACTCCTGATCTAATTTCGCTGGTTCGTTATACTATCGTTTATTATCAACAGATTTTTACATTTTGCCAAACATACATACTTATAAATTAGATGTGTGAACGTCATTTCGCTATGATAAAATATCGCAGTTTCACAGCAGAAATTATACATGCGTTGGTCGCTTAGTCAAATTAGAGAATTCCTGCTTCGATAAATGCTCGATCTGGTTGGCTTCCGTAAATCGGTGTTGTAAGATCCTAATCTTATCATATAATATTTATAGAAAAAACAAACAACAGATAGTGTCATAAAACATCCAATCACCCAAACGAACGTAAATACTCATATTTCATAGCAGCAATAACTAGATTATTAAACACTCCTACGACTGATAGTTAAAATTAATAAAGAATTTTTGTCAAAAAGTAACAGTTATAATGAAGAAATAATAGACACAGATTAATCTACAAAATAAGACCTAAATCAAAATATATATTAAAAAAACAAAGACTAATAATCATAAAAAAGGGGTTGAATAACATTCACTTTGATAAATAATAATACTTATAAATTAACCAAAATATTTTTAAAAAAAAGGTATAAATGCAGCATTTAAAATTAAAAATAATTTAGAAGATAAAATATATACTTTAAATACTAAAAATAATAATATTAATGAAAGTAATAGTATGTATAGAATAAAATGCGCAGGCTGCGAAAAACCTTATATTGGTCAAACGAGTAGGAAAATCAAACGTAGATACAAAGAACATATAAAATCATTTAATAATAATGAAATTAACAAATCTGCATATTATGCTGAACACCTATTAAAAAAGTAAACATAAATCTAATTTTCTGGAATATACAGTAACAAATCTCGGGTTCTTATAATAAAGTTAACTTAATGAATATAATTAAAAATTATTATATAAATAAATATAAAAATAGTATCTTAAATGATCAAGTGCCAAATAATTAACCCTCTATTTAGTATGAAAATTTAACTCCTTTTTGATATTTCTTCTGTATATGTTCTTATTTTGGTTTTGAACATTTTATTTGTTAAATTCGTCGTTATTTTATAAGTAAAATCTCGCTTTTAATTTTTACGTATTTTACCATCTTTATAAACATTTTTCTGCCTTGATTATTTTTACCGCCATTCGCCTATTTTTTTCCCCCTATATAAACACATGTAGGGTCATAAGATATTTCTTTGCAATTTGATTTTAGTTTTATCTAAGTGTACCCCATATTGTTAACCAATGATGGGCTATGTCCAAAAACGTTTCTAGGTAAGGTATTTATTTTAATTTTACTGCCGTATCATTTGTGTTATGACAGAGGTGAGATTTTAAACCAACACAATATACAATAGCTATTACTGAAACCGCATAGGTTGCGACAAAATCCCTGTTGTTAGTTATTTACAGCGGTATTTTAATTTGACCGTTTTATTTTTATCTTTAATGGCGATTGTTCACGAATGTACCCTATAATGTTAGGAGTACCACAAGACAGTGTACTGGGACTGGTATTGTATCAAATTTATACACACGACTTCCCAGAAAATAATGATACATCCACAGCTATGTTTGCTGATGACACGGCTTTTTTATCAACTCATCAAAACAACATCACAGCCACCGAACAGCTCCAAAACCATCTGCTATGTGTGGAGAAATGGCTTAATCAATGGAGAGTTGCAGTTAACGAATCAAAGTCCAAACAGGTTTTGTTTACCTTAAACAAAGGGAAAAATTTGCTGATTCAGCTGAATAGGCAGACAATTCCCAACTCATATACCGTGAAATATCTCGGGTTACATTTGGACCAAGGGCTCACTTTCAAGAATCATATTATTGCAAAACGAAAGCAACTAGACATCAAATACCGCAGCCTGCCATCTTTATCAGTTGAAAATAAAGTGCTACTATACAGGCCAATCTTAGAACCTGCGTGGACATACGGTATTCAAATCTGGGGAACGACGAGCATTTCGAATATAAACATTATACAAATATTTCAGTCCAAAGTCCTACGAGATATTTTGGCCGCACCATGGTTTGTCTGTAACGATGATATACACAGAGACCTCTCTGCATTCCAACGGTTAAAGAAGTAATTCTTTGCTAGAAGATACTTTCATCGACTTGGGAACCACATCAATCCGCCAGCAGCTAATCGTTCGCCGAATAGCGTACGATTCAAACGATTGAAAGGACACAGTCAAATTGAACTGGAATTTTGTCCGCAGATATTAATTTGTATTGTTCAACATCATCCAGTAAGTAGCGTACATACAAGCAACGAATAGCGACCACTGTGAAGCGTTCCGCCTTGGTTTACATAAAATAACATTGCTACTTATTGTTCAACTGAACAGATTGTATGCAGATAAAAAGGATAAAAAAAACAACTAATGTTTTGAGGAAAGAATTAAGAGCATATTAATAACTAAGTCATTCTTAGACCGGGTATAATATATCTTTACACCCTGATTATCTCTAGTTAATTTACATAAGAAAATAAAGGTTGAATATGTGTTATACAATTGCTAAGATTTTTTTTTTTCTTAAATAAAAGACAGATAAGACCAATGTAACCAATTGCAAACGATTTCTCTAAAAGAAGTTTAGAAGAAGAAAGATTATTAATCAGGGGGCTGCCCCCTTGCGGGGCCCAAAGGACAGAGTGTTATACATATATGTATATATATATATATATATTATATAAGAAAATTGAAAAAAAAAAAATCTGCCAGTACTTCTCTTTCTCTTTCTCTCCTCAACCTAATGGTGTGTGGGTACTACCTATTCGTACATCTCTGCTGTACAGATATAGGTAGTGTACTAGGCAATTATTATATGCAACGCAGGTGTACACACGCAAGACCACATTCGGAACTGATAGTAGCCGCTTGTTATCGCGCTACAAGTGCAGTCTCGTGTGGGTCTGTTGTGTACTGACCTAGCGTGCATATGATGTTGTACGTGGTGGTTTTCCATTGCCTTCCACGTGATTATTACCGATTATTTATTTTAATTCTTGTAATAAGTTCGTCGTCGCTCGGGATCGAACCCGTGACCTCCATATCGGAAGTCAAGCGCTCTAGCAACTAGGCTATCGCAACGAGTAGTACTTCGCCAGCATCAGAAATTTACCTGATTAAAAAGGCAGTTTTCAGCTTGTTAGCAGAAATTTCAAAAATAGTTATTCCAGCATGAAATGCTTAATGTGTAAAACGTGTTGTCTGATAATTGTTGTATTCTCCTATTCAGTGATCTGTTCGCCTTTAGTGTGTTGATTGCTAAAGTCATTAACAGTGCACTAAGAAGCGTAACTCTCGGATAATAGCAGTGCATATCCTGAGAAGGATTTGGCGAATACCGTGGACAGAAAAAAGAATTAATAAAGAAATACTGAAAAAATGTGGCTTCAAAACACCAATAGTAGTACAACATATCTTAACCAGAAAACGGGAATATCTAGCGCATAAGATTAAAGGAAACGGCACCTTTATGTTCGCTTTACAAGGGAAAATCAAAGAAAAAAAGCGCCCAGAAGAAAGAAACGCCTTAGAATGTTAACCGCCGGGTTTTTTTTATTTTTTATTATTATACATTATATGTACGGAATTCCAAAAGACTGTTGGGTTTGTCAAAAAAGACATTGGCTCAAGAAAAGAGAAAAGGATGAGAAGCGAATCAGATATTTATGCGAATAGATATGGAGGGTAGAAAAGACTCAAGTGCTGAAATGACCGAGAGTGATGGCAAGGAGAGAACAAAAGATGTACAATACGGAGTTGGAAGACCAATTGACAGAAGAGAAAAGTAAAAGAAAGAACGTTCGGAAGCGATACAAATGCACTCGAAACAAAATGTGATTAGCGTCACCTATAAATTTGTGAGAGGAAGGGTGTAGGGGACAGAGAGGAGAGAGAATTAGAAAGAAACGAAATAAGGAAGCAGGAAGCAAATTGTGCTCAAAGCGTAGGCGACAGATTGGAGAGAGAGTTGAACGTCGCATAGAGGGAAAATTGGAAAACCTGGATACGACAGTAGATTAGGCTGGATAAAGAGATAAAAGAAATCCGGATTTGAGAATAAATTATTATTAAACGCGCTCGTTTCAACCGCTTCAACCAAACTAATCGGTTGACTTGTCATCGTCAGATGTAAACAGCAGTAAATGAGAACGCTCGCACACTACGCAGAGCAACACTTGCTGGTAGTATTTATTTATTTATCTACAAATCGTCAGTACAACAGCCTGAAGGCCAAGTAATGTACAGCACAATATATATATATATAAAAATACGAAATAAATAGAGAAATAAGCAAGCATACACTATATACACATGTATCCATGCACACATACATACATGCACACACACGCTCACACACACATACATACATACATACGCATATATGTCAATATAATTTACAAATAGAAGCACACATAGGAAAATAAGCATTCTTCAAAATTGAATAACACATACATAGATAAGTAAACGCATAATTTATATCAATCTCTTACCGATAAATACACATAGAAAAGTAATAAAATTAAAATTTACAGTAATGCAACATATTCCAACACATAGACGTAACAGTTTATACTCCAAGCAACCCCACACATTTCTATTGAAAAATATCCTGAATGATTTTTAAAAACTTCCTGAATTTATTTCTATGAAAAATGTCAATGTCACACCGTGTTCCTTATCTAAGTTATTATAAATCTATCGCTAATACCTCGCTTCGACTAACGTTATGGACAGGAACCCTTAAGCTTATATTCTCTAAAAGTGGCGAGCAATCTAATTTGCCATGGATTAGTTTATATAAGAAAGAAAGTCCTGCTACATTTCCGCGTCCCTCAAAACTCCTAATCCCCAAACCAGTCACGAATTTGCTGTCATATAGTTCGATAAATTTGTACTGCAGATGCCCCAAAAATTTCTTTTGCACGTTCTCAACCATATTTATCGTTTCAATAGACCCGGTAACCCAAATTATTGATGCAAACTCTAGATGTGAGCGGACTAAGGAGCAGTATAAACACAAATTAATAAGTTTCGATGTGCATGAAATTCCGGCAGTATCACACATCCGAGCATTTTCCTAGCTCGACTGACCACTTAAATAATATGCGGCTTAAAAGTGAGTTTAGTGTCTAAAGTGATTCCTAGATCTTTAGCCATTGTTTCCTTTTACAAAACAAAACCATCAATATTGTACGAGCTGCTAACGAGAAAATATTTGCGAGTGAATGTAGTATAATAACATTTCGACGTATTTACTAGTACATTATTCGCTATACTCCAGCGCATAAAACTATTAATATCCTTTTGCAATAAATACACATCCTCAATATTCTTTATCTCTCTAAATAACTTCGCACCATCCGCATATAGGAGAATTTTCGAGTGCTGTATTGCATTAGGTAAGTCGTTAATAAAGAGCCAGAATAAAAATGGGAACTTTGTGGTACGCTTGAAGGACACAGAAAGAAAGGCGATCTACAATATTTAACCTGGACATACTGATATCTATTTTTCAGATAACCTTCGAACGGTTTTATTAAATTATGTGAAAATCCAGATTCGTCTAATTTCCTCGAGAGCCTGCAAAATTTAAATTTTGCATTTTCATTCTTATACATTCTAGCTGAAATGTCGGTCCGCAACAACTAAATTTACTTGTCCGAAAACCGAATTATTTCGTCGGTAGTTTATTTATTACTAGTATTGTTGTTTTGTTTTTTTTTATTTTTATTCTTATGCATAAACATCAATGTGCCGAATAACTAAATAAACCGCTGGCAGGCATGTTGCAGGCGTAAATATTGCCGCAAAAGTTTCCAGTGGGAAGTTTTAGTGGAAAAAAGAAAACGACCTATGTAGAGCATTCGGGTGAGATCGAAATATTTTGTGGAAAATTTTACGATTTTCCAGCCTATGATAAAACGTCATTTAATCTATTTTATATCGAAAGAAAAATGAAAGTTTACTTGGATTTAAACTTATCCGATATATCGATAATTAGGAATAGATTGGACGAGTAAAAATCTTCCACATCGGGATTATGATTAAAAGGTGTGAAAATGTGATGAAATAATTCTTTCACAATTTATATGCGCCTATCACCGGGGTCGTTGGCGTTTTAGGTCAACTACTAGCAACGGAAAAATAAAAAAAAAAAAATAGAAAAAAGGTCAAGAGCCCTTTTTATGTAATAAAAATTCCGGAACAACATCTGAGATTAGACACTATAATCTCGGTGTAACGTGACGAAGGGAGGAATTTCTTAAATTCGCTAGAATAAGCGATTTTCTAAACGAGCAAAGAAAATTCATTTCGTAATAGCGACGATCAACGTGATCTACAATTAAGCTAGAGCGGGGCCACCCATTTCACGATATTCGCTTGTCAGAATTGTTTGTCAGAGTCATTTGTCAGGATAAAGCGTTTATGTAGTATACCCGTAGTTCTGACACAAAAATTACTAATTTTACGGAATAGTGCGTACAGGCTCCGGACTTTTCCTTTAAAATATGCTGCCAAAAATTTTACAGATGGGTGCAAAAATTGAATGTGTTGCCGATGAAGAATGTTAGGCCCGGTTTGTTAAACACCCGAACTGACTAAAATGAGATCAGGTACAGTCGGGCGAACAACTGTCAAGTTTTCTTTTCCCTTCTCGTTTTACTTCTGGAAAGCTCTTTTCGCTAATAAGCAGCAGCTCCTTCTCTTTTTGGAGATTACAAAAAAAAAAAAAAATAAATAAAAAATACAAGCAAATAAAAACTTTTGTTTTCCAAAGTACTGACGGAAGATATATAAGAATTGCGCGACTTTCCCCCGGTTGAAAAACTAGTCCGGTAATCTGAAATTCGAATCGAAATTCATGTGTAAAACAAGAGGGCTGAATATTAGTGTGATCGTAAAAAAGCATAATGTAGGAATTTTCAGCTTCTAAATAAATGGTTTGTGGAGGATAATGTGTGACAGGTCTGCAGCCAATTATTTGAATAAAAAAGAAATAATTTTAAAAAATTTTGTTCTTTTTTCGTTTTTTTTTTTTTGGAACAAATTCAATAATTCCAACAATACAAGTTTTTTAAAGGTATATCCTATGTTCCTAGGCTCGAATACGTAGTTCATAATCAATATTGTTAATAAATCAAAACGGTAACCTTACACTTGCCGGTATCAAAAGAACCATATGACGGTGATGGTATTATTGGAAATTCTAAAAATGCCATGTACTTGTCGTCCGGAATAGTATTCCATAGTTAAGCTCACCACATACTGGACCTAGCACACACACGCACACACAGTTCATTCTATAAAACATGTATTTAAAAGTATATATATATATATATATATATATATATATATATATATATTGAACTAGAGATGCGCAAATCAACTCCGCTACAGCCGTTTTGTGTACATATAAGATGTGTCCTTTCCGACTGCTGATATAGATCCGCTTCTCAACTCCAACTCCGATCGAGATTTTCCTTTGCGCTTTCGGAAATTAGATATGTTAAATCAGCCCGCCCAAGAGCTAAATCCGACTGTGTCCAGGGAATGACAACATTTGTTCGTTGCATGACGTCTTTCGCAGTTGAGATACATGTTAAATCACGTATCGTCGGAAATATATCCGGCTGTGTCCGAACGCGGATATATTTCCGAGAATATAACTGTGTCCCCGGAGTTACCCATATTGAACGCAGCCTACAGTGGATCGCATGGTCTGAACGTTTTGATTTTTAAAGATTTTGATGTATTCGTTATGCTTCACATGCTTTATATGTATGAAAAACATGACCGTGAACTGTGCAGGTGCTAGATTCAATGGGTGGTAAGCTTTGGAATTGATAACGAAAAATTTAATATGATCAATTGAACTATAAAAATCGAATTGCGACAAAGTAGTCGGTTGTTTTTGTTTTGTTTTTAAATGTATTTACTTTTTTCTACATTGTAAACGTGTTCATTATTATTATTATTAGATGAAATCTGCTGCTATACTGTTGGACTTCGTTGTTAGTAAATAATTGCGGGGGAATTGTTAATTGACGCGATAGCAGTTTCGCTGGTTATGTTATGTCTTTCATGTATGTTGTTGCAAATATTGCGAGTACTGCCTGATATAGTTACGGGATAAATGCATATGTGTAGTGTTCGCAATAAACGGCAATAGTGATCTACCCCGAGTGCGTGATGAATTCAAAGACGTTGTGAACGGTGTCGTCGTCGAGCGGCCAGTGTGCAAATTTTTGCACGGTTCATCGAGGAGAAAATTTTCTTACGCAGATATCTATGCACGACGGCAAATTATTCCCATTTTCTTCTTATACATCTATTTTTAGTCGACTTTTTTTATCCATTCCAATAACAATAAGCGCCCACTAGCATGGAGCTTGCGTTTGTAACAGTTTGTATAAACTCACACACACACACACAACCACATTATATTGAATCTAGATCGTATTCACCACACCGAAATATGCGTGAAAAAAAAAAGGCCATCCTAACTGTCCTCCAAACCGTGATGATAGAAGTGAAAACAACAAAAGATAACGGATTTTGGCCGATGTTTATCATATCTGCCCATTCTAATGTGCTCTCCGTAAAGCTATAAAAAGAATTATCTCGAAAATAACTATGAACTATGCGAAAGAACGTTTAAAACGGAATCATTTAACAGGAGGGTAGGCAATTTTCTCAAGGCGCGCATTATAATAGTGAGAATTCATATGTGTAGTACGCATTTGAATAATATTAAGGAGCAAAGTTCAGGTAAAAACGTGTTTTTGTGAGAAGGCAGAGAAATGGAAAACGAATAAAAAAGAAAAAATGAGGAACCGCGCAGAAAAAAATCTAGTGTAACATTAAAAAAAAGTAGAACATCTTCTGTATAAAGCTCTTTTGTAGGTCTTTTCAAAGTTGAAAAATCCTTCGCTGACCCCGATATCAACGTGTGTTCCGAACGAGAATACTCTATATGAATATAGTACAGAACCGAGAAAACCCCTTCGTGCTTGCGTCGGTGTGCGTGACTGCGTTTAAAGGTAAATAATGAGTCGCTACATATTGCTTCGCCTTTATCGAATATATGAGGCGCGCAGACACGTTTTTATTCGCCGGCACTGTTTTTAGCCTCGAGCCACATGAGCGCAGGTATTGTACACGAATATACAGAGGTCAGTAAGGAAAATAAAAGAGATTACACGTCTTACGTAGGAAGAAGAGCGAAAACGACTGTTGCTACCGAATCGGTCTCTGTATTTTTCCAGGACCCAAAAAATTTTCCCCTAAAAGCTGCAAGTTCCAGCCCCTGACACTGTCTTCATAAAAGCCTCGAAAAATCGACGCCTTTTAAATTGTTTGAACTTTCCCTCGGCTGCGATTTCCTACGCCTTTTTCATCTCTCGCCGACGCCCTTGTGCGAACGAGCTCTCTGCAACAACGGCTTTCCCTTCTCAGCGGTAAGCCGTACGATCAGAAAAGTACACAGTTTGAGGCCAAGTAGCGTTTACTCCGGTTTGTAGCATTAAATAAATATCGCGAATGGGCCTTCATGCCTCTTTCGTTATACCCTACCAAATTCATCAATCTGAAATTATCTTCCGCCTCCAGCCCGTCTGCAAATACTACCTTCGAAACCAATTAAGTGTAATTTACTCTCGCCCGTCAACGATTGACCGTTTAAACCGCCGCACTTAAACTTTTCTACATTCTAAATATAAAAATCGTTAAATAGCTTTACGCTTCGCGCTATGAACCGGTTTCATCGATTCATTTAGATGCGCTTACGCTTCTTAAATTAATTCTCAACGTTTTTTTTCATATTATAACATTCGAACCGTCCGATATTAACTTTATGCGGCGCGTGTATATATTGAACAACTTCACAAAGAAGGCGGAATTGGAGGTTACGTGTTCAGAGCGACCAAAAGAGACAGCGAAGGTCATTTCCTGGAAATCTCCGATCTATTACTACAATGAACTGCGATCATATTCTGTTACGGTTTTCTTATAAATTATGTAATTTATAAATTCGTTATTATTTACTTTAAACTTGATATTTCTATATTAACATTAAAGTATGCAATATAATAAAAAAATGTAATTTAATGCAAAATGCCTAGGCAATGTATATCATTTTTGTTAATGTAAAATGATAATAGATGAATGGAGGCGTACTCACATCCGGTTTTTAATTTTTCCAATAAAACGCACCGTTACCTAAATGCTCGATATAGTTTCAGTTGAAAATTACGCTTCTAGTCGTGTATTATCATTTCTAGCAGTTTTAACAAAATAACTTGGCCGCTCTAGTTCGCATATAATAATAATAATAATAATAATGTCTGAACACGGTCGTCCAAGTCGAATATAATAATAATAATAATAAAAAGAATCCGATGGTCGCTCTTCACACCATTATTGGCGGATCGCTCTGAACACGACACCGGAATTGAAATATCGAAAGAATAACACTATTTTATATCAGTCGGAAGAAAAAAGTATAAGAGCTTAAGGAAAGGAAATGAAATAATTTGTACAAGCTAATAGATTCAGAGCCTCAACGGTCTAATAGTTTTAACGAAAAATAATTTTTAGCATAAAACAGAGAAGGTTAACAGACTCTGGGCAGACTGTTCGGTAGTGTCTGTTGAAAATTTGTTCTCTTTGAACGGAGTTTTAAGCTAAAAATTAGCAAGCAGCGCGTAGAATAAGACATTAGTGACATCACCGAGGACGTCATATTCCTCGATCGATTAAAATCTGTCCTTTAATTATAATCATTAGAAAACTCTTTCTATCATTCAATTAATTAAAGTCTGCACCTTAATTATAACGCTTCTCCGACTCGATTTTTCCATTCACAAACCAAATTTCAGTTTTAAAATTCCGCTTCACGGCCAGATCTGGCCGCTGCAATCAGCACTCGATATCGGTGCATTTTAATGTTCCCGGTGTATCCGGGAGTAGTAGCGAATGCTACCCTAACTATTGACTGATTGCGCGATCTTTCGGCATGTTAAAAACTCATGTCGAAAACTAACCACAGCAGCACCCCACGCTGAACCGCCAAAACTAACACTTCTTCCACCATTCATCCACGTCGTTCCCCAAGGATTACACCGATGCAACCGTGCGCAATTCCAAGAGTTTTATTGTAGCCGCCGATGTCTGCATTTCCAAGAATTTTTCACCCTCCGCCGATGGATGTCATAGAGCAACTATCAATCATTACGGCTGCCACTGTCTGCAAGACTGCCGTGCACCTCAATTACCGTTATTTGACGCAAGAATATTTTTCGCGATCGCGCACATACACTCACGTACAATTTCGTACACGTGCAAAAGTCATCAACATCATCTCATGCCTATCCTCACCCGGATACACGCACAAGCATCAACCGCTGACCTCTGCATTTCCAAGAACCGTAAAGATTTTGTATAGCCGGTAAACTTCATCCGACCAACCATATGTACATTACATCCTTGACTACAGCGTGTATGCATTTCCCTCTTGCACGTCCTCGTTTGATATTCTATATTGTCTAAATAACCGGCCGAACTAGGTACGCCACCGTACGCACTTGAGCACACCGAAGCCTAACGGAATTAATTTTTTTTCTTCTAATTATTAATATTACGAATTATTATTTTTATCGGTTTCGTTCTGTACAGTCATGTGTCATTTTTAACAAGGAGGAGGTTCTCAATTCGACTATATTTTTCTTTTTTTTTATGTGTGTTACCTCAGAACTTTTTTCTAGGTGAACCGATTTTAATGATTCTTCTTTTTACTCGCACTTCACAGTATCAATTTCAGTTCTTACGATAAAGGAAAATTTCTAAGCAATAAAACTTTTTTTATTATTCCCGTAATTATTTTTAATATTACTGATATCGTTCACATAATTTTAATCCATCATTTCATTTATACTCCCCTACTGGAAGATAAACGACTCTGGGAGAACATAGTGGAAAGAATACGGTGAAATGTCCCACCCTGATATGCACTATTTCTATTATAGATTACTAGAATTCAATGTTAAAAATATAAAATTACCATCCAGGGAGAAAATCCGGTTAACAAGAAACCAAAGTAATACATATTACATCTATCCCTGGATCGTAAATCTACAAATTGATAACACTGATGACTCAGCAGTTTTAATTAATTTAAATAAGTACAATCCCTAATGATATATACTAGAGGGAGAAAAAATTGGTGTGTGGAAAAAAGAGGCGCAAGAATGGCTGAAGAAATGGTGCAAAGATTGACGATCAAGTTACGTTCTATATTTCGCTACTCTTTAATAATTCTTTATTTATGGATTTTGGTTTTAACTTTGTCGTGTCCTTCGTGGTTTTTAAGTTTCTATCAGAGGATCACGTTTTTCGATCTGGAAATATTAAACTGTCTGGCACGTACCGGTGTACAGATGCATATTACGCGCCATGTTATGTTTTGTAATGTGTATATATAATCTTAACTAAATATTATGTTAGATTTATTAGTAATCTATGGAATTAGTTAAAATAGTTGTAATTTTTTTAATTTGTATCTTTGTTTAATAAACGTTGATAAGAGTGTTGGGCACTCACACAACGGGCATTTTTGCCCTGTGACACTCGCAGCTTATTTTTTAAATAAAAAAAAAAATTAAAGTACGAATAGACACGTATAGTTTTCTCTTTTTCTCTTATAATTTTCTAAACTATCTATTCACACGTGCTGAAAATGATTTCTATTACATTAGAACTCATGGGCTGCGCCAGCGGGGGGCAGGCCGCCCTGGAGCCTTGAAACTTTTTAATCAACTGACCATGATGAGTATTCATAGGCGCGTAATCATGGACAATTTGGAAGACTTTTATAATAAAGTAGTAGAAAAATTTACCAGAAGCCCACGAAAATTATGTTTTAATTAAGATTTTATTCTTGTTTAATAGAATATCAAGCCTTAACAACTTATAAATTATATTTTTCCGAATAACTCATATCCTCTTTCTATCATCTCCCCCACCCACTGGCGGCTGGCAACTCATCTTGCCCACATCCCCAGCTCATCGGCTGGCGACGCCCCTGTTCGCAGCTACGCGCACGCAATAATGGCGCATTTAATTATATAAGTATAATTTTTCCGCACGTAATTCTATTAATTAACAGTAACGATTATCACACTTGCGTTCTTAAATCGATGCCTTAATTTTAAGTCTCTAAAATAGGAAAATTTCCGATCAGCAACTTTACTAATTTTCTCGCAATTACTTTTATCGGTATTATTTTTTTCTACACAATTATGTCGTCACTCACACAATGCCAAAAAAAATTTCGACCTTTGGGACAGGGAAATCTCCGAACAATAAAAAAAAATTTTCATCATCGTCGTAATTATTTCTAATATTACTCATATCGCGCTACCCATCATTTTAATCGATTGATTAAAATGCGTAAGAATGCGAATAGACCACCACTAATCTATCTCTATAGATACAAATATTTTCGGCGGTACACACCTATGCTGATGGTGTAATAAATCGATCTTAAAAGATATCTTTGTGTATCACAACCGCTAGACCGAAAAAAAGATGCATGGATGCCGTCGTGGCTGATGTCGGCGGAGTCGAAGTAGACCCACCCCTAATATATTTGACCGTTCTGGCTGGAAGTGTGCCATAAGTCAAGCAGACCCCGCTCTCGCCGAAAAATGCCGAAGAAAAAGACGAAACAGAAGACAACCGCCCTGGTGCACTCATAATATTTCTGCAACATAATTATATATACATATAGATATTTTGCATCTCCGTCTAAAATTAGGTATTTTTTTTTTATTATAGACCATTCCACGCCAATAAAAATCTCTACATCGCCTAATCATCACTCGTGTTTTACGTTTTGTGAAATTTATTTTTAAAACTAACAATCTGACTAGATCGGTAAAATATCAACATCTATATCGATAAAACGTGTAGCGAAATGGTTGAATTTATTAGATAACTATTAACGGATATTATTATTAAAGTCTTGCGTGTGTACACCTGCGTTGCATATAACAATTGCCTAGTACACTACCTATGTCCGTACAGCTGAGATGTACGAATAATAGGTAGTCGCCGACGTTCAGGAATTAAGTATGGCACTATAAAGAAGAAGAAGATTAATACCGCAATACTAGGACGTTCAGGGATTAAGTAAATTTTTCCGTGATATACGAGTATACCATTCGTGTATTTTATTTTAATATTTTTAAATTTTCAACTTTTGGTTTTTTGTCTAAGCAGATGTCACTAACTATAGAGTATTTTTCGGCATTGCAAAGTTATATACGATAATGTGTGTGTGTTATGTGTGTATATAGCATCATGGTGTATAACGGTAAAAATCATATAACCGATCGGTTTCTAAGAATCACGGCGTCGAAGGTATAGAATTTTATGCACGAAACGGACTGAGATAGAAAAGGATTGGAGTGAGCGTACATTGTTACAGTAGTAATTTGTTAGACAATGCGTCTTATGAAGATTGCTAATAACCCCAACTGTCCGCAACTAAGGGCTAGACAAAGATAAACTTTGCAATGCGTACAATTACTATCCAAAAATCACGGAAAAAGCAAGCAACGTCTCTAACAATAAAACTGGTTTACAACGGTAATACTGTACATGCTGCTACCGAGGAATCTGATGGGGGTAGTCAATAAGATACGATGCGCACAACATCCTTTGCACACGGCATTTCCATCTCGCAGCCTAAACTTCTAACCTATCAAAGTTTTTCCCAAGCCTAAAGAAACCCCCTTCCTTCCAAGCACCGCTGCGTTCAAAAGTTCTCAGCGTAAATATTCAAAATTAAGCTAACTTTTTTGTTTCCACGCCGGCGACTTCGGTCTCACACGCCACCGCCATTGCCGCTGCCGCAGCGGAAGCGCACTGTCCGCTCTCGCCCTGCAACCGCCGCCACCACTGTAAAGGCGCATAGTCCGCTCCGTACATGCTGAACATCCTCGAAAAGCCACTTTAAAAATTCCGAGTGAAAGTATACAAAATTTAATCCGAACTAAAATTTATAAACTACCCTCTCTCCTTTTAGCCCAAATATTCCTAATGTTTTCGTAATATATTTTTCCGAATACGTAGAAGTCTCATCGACCACGCAAAATGCACCGTCCGTTCTCGCGAATGCAAGTGCCATCGAAACCGAATCTTACAGTTCACATATATATATATATATATATATATATATATATATATATATTTACTGTTCAAGCGTATACTTTTTTCGTAGGACTACATCTTGCATAAATATATACGCATTATAACAGACCGCTGGAGCACAGTCACTTATGGTCTCGCTAGGCCACACTTACACAATTATCATTCTTATCAAAACCCTGTTTTTCCAGAAATCACGGAGAAATTTTCTTCAGTCCATACTAATCAATATGCTACCACCAAAATTCAGATTACGAGTCGGTATTATAAAATCAGGCCTAATTATCCACTTTCCAGAATTAACTTTCCTCTTACCGTTCTTCATCCCCGATTGTGCAGATTTTTTTTTTTATTCATTCATTTTTTTATTTTCTTTGCACGGAGTCCTGATACCGACTCTTAACCCATCTTACCTCTTACACTGTGTCTCCCCGCTGATTCGTTTCCAAATTTCCAAAGTAAATGTTAAAAATAAATCCGAGAGCATATATTACCACAACATCAACAACTAACCCTCTCCTATCTCTCACTCATACTTTTGCATTTCGTAAATAATCGTGTTCTAATTTTTTTTTTTTTTTTTGTCCACGTGCATGACAATTCTAATCCTCGTGATTATAATATTGTGAAGTATACTTTTTAATGATTTTGTTTTCTTTTCTAGCGAGCAATACAATATCGTTTTGTTTTATTTTTGTTTTGTCCGCCCATATTAAAGTTTGCCGGAAGCACCGCAACGTCTACGAACGTGCACACCGTAACCCATCGTAAATTTCCAAAATTAGTCCGACTACCCGGCTACCGAAATTAATATTCCAACACGTTTTCTCTTCACACCGCTTACCGCCAAAATTTCAACGATATGTATTCAGTATTAATTCAAATATACCGCCTTGGTACCGAGAAATTAATTCAACTCCTCTCTCCACCCTTTTTACTTACCGTACATAATATCCTTGCAACTCTATCACTCTCGTAGGATCACCCAAAACATGTACTCTTTGTTCCTGCAACGTCTTACATGTAGGAGTTATCAATTTTCAAAATTAATCCAAGTATACACTCGTGCTACTAAAATTAATATATCGTCCCCTTTTCCGCTCCTTGAACGTTTTCAAAAAAAAATCCTGCAGCATCATATTACCGTGAGTAGATTACGTGTTCAGAGCGAGCAAAAGAAACCGCGAATGGAAATCTCTGATATACTATTACAATGATAGGAAAATATTAAACTACATTCATATAAGAGATTTATATTATAAAAGACGTAAAGGAAACAACTCAAATAGACGATATAGAGAATTATATAAGAGATACAGAAATCTATTTTAATTAGGAAATAAGACAAGCAAAAGAAAAATATTACATAGAGGAATTACAAAAAGCAGGTAACGACATGAAGAAAACTTGCGGAATAATAAATAAAATACTATGCAAAAAGAAAAAAACAGTAATAGACGAGGATATACTCAGGAATTTTGCTAGTTATGACAATGCAGTTAACGCATTCTTAAATTATTACACTTGTCCATAACGGGGAAAATAAAACACTTCTGTGATAATAAATTCTTGAATACTGAAATAGATGATGAAACTAGTATATCCTTATACATTCCAAGAGCTACAGAGGACATAATAGAATCCATAATAAAAAAACTTAATCCGGATAAAGCCCAAGGAAACGACGGAATAAGAGTGAAGGATATCAGGAGACACTCAAAACTACTAACCCCATTACTAACGAAAATGATTAATTACTCCTTGAAAGAAGGAATATTTCCCAGGGAGTTAAAAATCGGTATAGTGCGGCCAATTTACAAAAGTGGAGATAGAAAACAGTGTGAAAACTACAGACCGATCACGTTAATTTCAGTCATAGCAAAAATAATTGAGCAGTACGTGGGAAAATATTTGAAAAATTACTTGGAGGGGAATAAGTTGATAAATAGTAATCAATTTGGTTTTAGAGAGGGAAAATCGACGATATTACTACTTAGAACACCAATATCAGATATAAATAAAGGATTAGCAGTGGGTAAACAATTTCTATTAGTTTTTTTAGACCTTACTAAGGCTTTTGATCTAGTGGACCAAGAAATACTAATTGAAGACATAAGAAAAATGGGTGTAAAAGGGAGATATCTAAAATGGTTTCGAAGTTACATAAGAGGAAGAGAATTTTTAGTAAAGATCGGGAATGAACACAGTAGAAAATAAATAATGAATTATGGAGTTGGACAAGGGACAATATTGGCACCTATACTATTTTTGATATATACGAATTCGTTCTACCGATATGTAAAGAACTCTAAAGTGTATGTTTATGCAGATGATATCACACTAGTTATTGAACACTCTGACATTGAAAGTGCTGAAAAAATGTTACAAGAAGATCTCAATAATGTATGCAAATGAGCGCATGACAAAAAACTATTAATTAATGCTAAAATTAAACAAAAGTGATGCATATAAGAACGCCAAGCCGGTTTAGAACGTTCGTCCCCAAATTAATTTTACACAATACAAAATGTTTACATAGAAAGAAAATATGTGGTTGTGAAAAGTTAGAAAATGTGAATGAATTTAAATATCTTGGGATAACTTTAGGTCTAACATGGAGAAACCATATTGACAATATTGCGGGAAAAGTCAGGTAAACTATATTCTTGCACTATATAAATTAAAACAAGGTATGACATACAAAAGCCTAAGGTTATATTTCGAAGCTGTAATAATGTCCAGAATTAAATACGGAATCGGAATTTGGGGTGAGGCGAAAATTACAGAAATGAGGAAAATCAAGAAATTGCAAAAAAAATGTTTAAAACTGGTCTTACACAACGAGAGAAAAAAGCATTAGCTAACATCATTTGGTGGAACAAAAATAACGAAATGTCATCAAAAATGCTTTATATTATTACAGCAAATTACTCAGTGTGCTAAACTCGAAGATAGCCAGTTACCAACTAGAACAAGAACGTACAGGACTAGAAATTACGATAAACCTTGCTATGTACGATCTAGGGCGATTAACAGTAAAATAGACAATGTAGAGGAAGAGGTATTAATAAAATTAATGGGGAACATAGCAAAGGAAATTCGAAATGAAAAAAATCTGGAGAGATGGAAAAACAAGGTTAAAATTTGGTTGATAGCATGGTGTAAAGAGCAATAGAAATAGTAACAAAAAAAAAGAAAAAAAAAAAAGTATCGTAATACGAGTAATAACCACTTATAACAAATGAGACTCGTTACTATCTCCAGTTTTAGGCTGCTAATGAGAGAATGGTAGTTGTATAAAAATGGTATAATTGTAATATAAATGATAAATAATGAGAGTGTGGATTTTGTAGTATAGTAATATATAAGTTAACACTTTTTATGCTGTAACAGAAAGTAGTACTTAAGTTGATATTGTACAAATAAATGATATAATTATGTTGGGAACCCACAGACGGGCTAGTGCCTTGTGGGACCCACAAATTATTATTAAAAAAAAAAAAAAACTGCGATCATATTCTGTTACGATTCTCTAAATTATGTAATTTATAAATTCGTTATTATTTACTTTAAACTTGATATTTCTATATTAACATTAAAGTATACAATATAATAAAAAAATGTAATTTAATGCAAAATGCCTAGGCAATGTATATCATTTTTGTTAATGTAAAATGATAATAGATGAATGGAGGCGTACTCACATCCGGTTTTTAATTTTTCCAATAAAACGCACCGTTACCTAAATGCTCGATATAGTTTCAGTTGAAAATTACGCTTCTAGTCGTGTATTATCATTTCTAGCAGTTTTAACAAAATAACTTGGCCGCTCTAGTTCGCATATAATAATAATAATAATAATAATAATAGTAATAAAAATGTCTGAACACGGTCGTCCAAGTCGAATATAATAATAATAATAATAATAAAGAATCCGATGGTCGCTCTTCACACCATTATTGGCGGGTCGCTGTGAACACGGTCGCTCTGAACACGACACCCCTGAGTATGCTATCTCCATACGAAAAATTAAATACTATTTCTACCGATTTTTTTTGCACCATCACTACTGTAAACTCCTATCGAAACACGTTGTCAATTTGCAGCCGCATTGAAAGTCTACTCTCTTTACCCCTCGTACCGTATATCTCCAAAATTCCGACGCTATAATTCAAAATTAGTGCAAGCATTGTGTTACCAGAACTTAATATATCAACTCCTTTTCATGTTCCGTCGTTCGTTTTTGAAAAAATCCTGCGATATATTTTCAAAATTAATTGTATATTATACACACACACACACACACCGAAATATTAACTCTAAAGATCACATTTTTATTCTTCGTTCATAATTTTTCCAAATCGGTACTATTAAAAAAACCATACATAAAAGTACTATCACTTGCCGTACACATCGATACAACTTATTAGCATTCGTATACTTTCTGTTCTATCGTACACTTTGGTAAATCCATACCTAACACAACTTCAAAGTTGACTAACGTTCACTTCAGATGCGAAGACAACCAACTTTTAGCGATACAACTCTTTAATACAAATATAGTTCTTCTCTTTATTCAACGCATTACCAACCACGTATATTTCACGCAAACAATATTTTTCGAATGCTATTATTTAGCCCAATTATAATTCAAACTATACACACCATCGAGCACTCGCAATAGCGTTACACTAGTATGACTGGAAAATCATCGACAATAGATTTGAGATTAAGTTTTTTATTATATATTTTTTTTTAAATATCAAAAAAAAATAATAATGATATTTTAATGTTTTCCCTTCTATATTATGCCAGCAACGTCGCATCGTATACTTTTCATGTTATCACAATCCTCCATCGCATCAATTATGCTCCCGAACGAGGAAAATGTCTCAACGATATATATTTTTATTATATTTCATTACTTTCAATGTTAAACTGATTTTACATTTTATTTTAATATAAAAATACGCATGAATAAATTTTTTGTTTATCCTCTGAAATTTCTATTTGTCATTGACTACATTATTCCCTTTCCGACATTTTCGTCGGTGTAAAGTTCCACTTAAAATTATCTTGTAGGAAAATTTAAAAACCCGAAAAAAAAACAAAATTAACCTGATTGTAAAACATCTGAGAACGACAATAATGATTTACTAGGTATCAGTAGTAAAACTTTCAGATGAAAAATGTAGAATTTTGTACAAACGTGTACAGAGCACGCAACACAGAATACATAAATAATGGTTACAAAGCGAAACATTAAACGTGACAATATGGTAATAGACAGGACATATGTAGTCTAGGGGATACAGGTGAAAACCACAATGCAATGGAAACCAGGAAACTATAGGCGAAGAGAGTGCTAAAAATTACAGAAGAACACAAAAACTTGTTCCTCAATTTCCGTGTCTTCCTACCAACCGTTCACCCGCTCTTCCTAATGGCTAGAGTAAAGTAAAGTAAGTCCCATATCCTTGACAGGACGCAGGAGATTGTGAATTTAAGGTTCACAATGTACAAAGCCCAACGGCACTAATGAGAGTAGGAGGGCCAGTTCCTCTAATGGCTAGGCCATTAAAAATGTCAATTCTTATTTGTCAGAAAATCCGAAATCATCTATCGATAATTCCATGAACAATGGTCATAATTTACCAACCTCTATTATGAAATTCTTTGCGTTTCACAATATTCGTATTATTTCAGACTTTGTAAGTTCTCTCTCTAATCTTCTATCTGATAAATTCCTTTCATCTTCTTGAAGTAGTTAATGTTTATTTTTCACCGTCTCGGTTATTCTATGCTTTTATATAGCGCTAAGTCATCACATGCCCGAACTCATGTCCAGAGACCCGCGTACTTTTCCTATCAGTATGTTCTAAGCGACAAAAATCTATCATAGCAAAGATCATGAACAATGAGTTTATACTTTACTTCCGCCTTTAACTTTAAACAAATCATCCAACTCTGCTCCTGATATTGATCGTATTTCATAATCCTCAAAAACCTTTAAGATTCTTCCCTCAACACCCTTCTCAATATCCTGAACTCCTTTATGTATTCATGTTAAGTTCTAGAATCCTGGAATTCCTTTATCATTATTCCTATTTCCAAGAGAAATTAATCCGCTTTCCGAGTAATTTCCCTTGATCCTTGTTTCTTCGAAATTTTGCTAAACAGGCGAATTCTTTAGTGGTTGAGCTTAACAACCCGTTTCCCAATAATATGTTTGATTTCCGTCCTGGGTCGGGTCCTTCTGATTCCATTAGTCTTCTTCTTGCTGATACTATAGATCTTTCATAAACAAAAATTATGCTATTGCTTACTTCGTTGATGTCTCCAATGCTTTCAGTAACGTACACACCTTCTTACTCTTGAAGACATGATGTTCTCCATTAACATTCCTCTACAGTTTACCTCATCCATTGCTAAACTTTTTCAAAATAAAATTGTGCATCTATCTCTCCCTGTCTACTCCGCTTCACGGGAAGTATTTCAGGGTCTACCGCAAAGCTTCTGCCTTAGCTCTACCCTTTTTAATATTTACATCTCTAGCATAGCTTGTCTTCCTCTTAAATCATCTTCCCTATTCCACTTTTAAGTCCATTTCAGAAGTTAATGCTGACCTTCACGACTCTCTGATTTCTTTAGGAATCGCACTTTTCAATATTAATTTTTCCATCTCTCCCGCCAAGTCTTCATGTGTTGTTTTCACTTTGCGTCCTTATAATTCATTTTCAATAATCCTGCCCGTAAATAACTGCGCGATCTCTCCTGTCTTATCCTTTTGCTACTTAGGCATCGTTCTTAACAGCCGTCTTACTATTCAGAAACATATGTAATATTTATACGAATCTGTTTCTAGAAGGTTAAACTACCTTAAATCTCTTTCTTCATGCCGTTAGTGGAGAGGACCTTTGTATTCTTATTATTCGGTGTATAAATCCATTATACGATCGAAGTTAGATTATTGTTCCTTCTTATACAGTAGTGCTTCAAATACAGCTCTTTCAAAACTGGATCGTGGCGGAACCTTTGTCTCCACCGGTGTAGTTTTAAAATTGAACATATTAATTAATGCATTCGCCATTTCCATACTATACATATATTAAAGCGCAGTACTAAGCACAACAGAAATATACATTTAAAATTTATAAAAACAAAAACTCACTATTAAAACATGTCGGTGAGTTTTTATAAATATTAAATATATACATTTCTGTTGTGTTTAGTACTGTGATTTAATATAGCGTTAAAGTCGTCTTCCACTGCTGCAGTATGGTTTCTCTATATATTCATCGATCTTATCTTGGTTATCGTTTCTCGATAAAGCGACTTCCTATTTCCTCGTCTAATCTTATTAACTCCTATATTTTATATCACACAACTGACTCTTCTCTCCTGGGAAAATCCCTATCCAAACGACTTAATCAATTTGCTCCTTACGTTTTCTCTTTTAACAAACTCCCTTACCGCACACTTAATTATTACAATTTTCTGTATCCTCCTAAGATACTCTCTCTTTCAGTTTTTTTACAAAAACAGCTGCCGACTCATCCAGTCAGACAAGAATATAATGCTGTCATTCAATCTATATTTTCTTTCTATACTATTATCTTTACTGACGGCTCTAGGACATCGTACGGTATGGGGGCTGCCGCTTTTTTGATTCCATCACTAAACTATTTTGAATCTTATAAACTGCTTTCTTTCTAAAAATAAATTGAAACAAACAATTTTACATACAAAATATATATTCACAATAAATTATAAAAATTATAAAAATAGCCGGCTGGTTTCGTATATCAACGATCTATAATCATGACTTATTAACATTTAATAACATAAAGTGAAATCGGAACAAAACAAAGACAAGCGAAATCATAAAGCCGATAAGTTTCAATATGAAAGTCGAAATTTAAAAACATAGAAAACAATATAAAAATTTTTTAAAAATTTAAAAACAAATATAAAAAATTTTAATAAAGAACCTTTTTTTCATTCTGTTTGTTAAATATAGAGATATAATAAGTTAATAATAACTAATATAATAAACAATTATAGCAAACAATATAAGAATTGTGTTTTAGCTGATGATGGGTTATGCCCGAAAACGTTACTAAGTAAGAAATTTATTTTATTCTTATATTGTTTGTTATAATTGTTTATTATATTAGTTATTATTAACTTATTATATCTATAAAAAAAATTTCCTAAACTGAATTAATTATATTAACTATTTAATAAAGGATTATTGTCCGGAAATAATTAATTCAATTTAGAAAAGAATTTTTATATTTGTTTTCAAATTCTTTTAATTTGTTAAAAATTTTTATATTTTTATATTGTTTTCTTAAACTTTTAAAATTCGACTTTTATATTGAAACTTATTGATTTTGCGATTTTGTTTGCGCTTTTTTCTGTTCCGATTGCGTGTTATTAAATGTTAATGAGCCGTGATTGTGGATCGTTGATATCTGAAACTAGTCAGCTATATTTATAATTTTTTTAATTTACTGTGATTATATTTTGCGTGTAAAAGTGTTTGTTTCAATTTATTTTTAGTATCAGAACACAAAAATGATTGAAGATAACTTTAATTATGCCTTCTTTCTGTTCCATATTTACCGTGAAGTCCACAGCTTCTTTCGTGTCACTTCCGCAAATGGTGTCTAATCAATTTTTGCTAGTCTCGGATTCTGAGAGTATGCTACTGCCCATTTCCTCTCCTCTTTCTCATCATTTCTCAGACATCATAATTTTTCTGATTCGTTCTCTTTTCATTGGATTGTATAACGCTCATTCCATACAAATCGATTTCTTACAGAAGACTTCCAGCTACATTGGCCTTGAGGGTAATGAAAACTGACTGACTCATTAGCTCGATCTGCCCTTCAGACTGGCCAATTTCTATCTAAATTTTCTTCTTTTAATCTTAATGTTCTTTCCAAGAAGTGACATTGTAGACGATGGCACGATATTTAATCCCTTTTCATTCGCTAATTCGGAATCCTTTTATCGTACTATTCAAACTCACCCTTTTCCTTATCCTTGATACTACGACTTCCCTCATTTTTAGCGCTTTCTTGTCGCTTCTATCTGCAGGCTTCGCCTTGACCGTAGTCGGCTTCCTGCATCCTCTTTTCGTTTTTACATGTCATCTTCTCATTTTTGTTCCTTCTATCCTGACGATTCTGATTTACTCTGAGATACGAATCACATATTTTTCGAATGCGCATCTATTAGAATGCTCCCACTTTTATAAACAAGTCCTAAATCTTGGTTTGCCTGCTCCATAGAATGCTTCGCTATTCTTTTACTTCCATTCCCGGCGATCATTTCTATTATAGTATCTTTCATTTCTTCTGTCTCTAGTAGTATCCAGTTTTAATTCGTTTCTCCCTCCCTCTCACTAATATAATCCAATGCTAGACAATATCCTCGGGTGGTGATTCCAAAAAAAAAAAAAAAGCATGATAATTAAAAAATATGAATTTTTCTTTACATGTGCATCAAGGAAATTTAACAAGTGTAAAAATAAAGAAATGTATTTCGAAAGCAGTAAATGGATTTCTTTTTGGAAAAAATGACATAACAAATTGAAACCGACTCTTCTATACAGAAAAATTAGCATGTGAGGTCCAGAGTGTTTTTCCTTGGTAAGGTTCTCTGGACCGAATTATGTATGCATATATATATATATATATATGTGTATATAACAAATACAGTTTTATTTGACAGAGCGTGGGGGGACTGTGAAGTATTTTTGTTTTTTATCTTCTGTACCGGTTTTGAACTAGCTAACTATGAAGTTTTAGGTACACAATATACTAAACCGAACAATACTGTAAGGAATGGAGGGTCAGCTTCTTTCTGTCGGCAGCCTTACCTTTCCAAATTTCTCTGGTGCCCAATTTAATTTCATACTAGTTGAACCTGGGAGCGATTTAAGTGCGGAACATAGCACATATCTGTGACCTCTCGTTTGGTAGCTGAGTACGTTGACTACTAGACACCGCGCTAAAGGTATATGTGCATATTGATGATATGTTAAACTGGAGGAAATATGAAAATTGATTACTAAAGAAATACATTTTGAAAGTAGTCAATTTTTTTTCCTAAAAATGTCGCAGGGGTCCAAGAGGTTTGCCTTCGGCGAAATTCAAAGGACCGAGTTGAACTTGTACATACCATTTTTATTAACACATTTTATACTGTCTTCGTGAATTTCTGAATCTATTCGTAATGTAAGTTTTTTTCAAATTTACAGATATATGTTGCTCGACTAATTCATTATTTATTGTGCTTACAGAGCATGTGGTCTTGTAGCGTTTGTCGGAGGAAACAGCAAAATGCGGCCAAGCTGATAATGGCAACGCAAAATTCTCAAGACAGTCTGCTCGATGTTCCGCTGGTGGATACGCTACAAAGAAGACATTCCGATATTAAAATTACTTCTTCATCTTCGGGATCTAAAATTACCTCTTTAGGATCTGGACTTGTTCCGCCTCGATCTCCAGAATTACGCAGGCATTCCGACGTATCTCCGGCTTCCTTGAAAGAGATTGAGAAAGTAAATACGTGCATTTGCCGTATATCAGCTTATCTTTAATTCATATTTAACTTTCTGCGCGCGAATTCTAACGGAACGCCGCTATACCGGTTCAACGATGGCACACCCTATTTTATTTAACCGCAATTTATTCCAGGTAGCCATTATGACTGTAACGCAACTATGATGATTCGATAAGTAATTTCTAAAGAAAAAAACGACATTATGTCGCAATTGAAAGTTTTCTATTCGCGAAACAATCGCAAAGACAGGCAATATTGTAATTGCCTGTAACGCTGCTTGAAATATTTGAATAGATGTTAATCAATTGTATTTTCGGGTAGCAAAACTTTCAGCCATCGGCCGAATTCTATTAAAAAGGAATAGTGTAACTTATCGAAATATTTTCTTCCTTCCGTTTTCTTAAGAACAACGAAACAACAAGAAAAACAAAATAATTTAAACACATTTTAAGCCAGCTGAATCAGCACAAAATCTAAGTGAGAGGGAAATTTCTTTAAGCTTATCTATACGCACTTCGAAAGACACAAACACGCGCTATACATACAAATTTAAAGTACGATCATATTTTAAGTGAAGATGACGTTTCTATTATCTATTACGCGTCGCTGCCAATCCTACAACTTGGTGCTTCGATAGCATTTTTATTAATGGACCGAAAATGTTCACGAGATGTCAGAAATGAGCCACTTACTCGCGTCAGAAAAATTACATCGTTACAGGTACACTACTTCGAAGAAGCTAACGTGAAATTGTCGCACACCGTGTCAGCTCAGCCATTTCCATTGTTACAGTCACTAACCGCCTAATTTTCCAAATAAACGAATCCCCGTTTCCTTGCTCATTCTCGTGCGACAATTGCTCCCTCCTTTCCATGGCCATTTTCCGAGCCTCGTGCCGTTTGCTTTATTCAAAACTTTTCAAAAAACTTGTCTTTTAGTATTATTGACGTGCTTGGAGTTATTAAATTCCACATGGGACTTTCCTCATCCAACTTTTTCTTTCTTATTTGGCACTTGTTTGTTCCTCTTTTTTTTTTTTTCACTTTCGACAATTTCTTCTTCAGAAGGAAATCAGAAACGACGTCGTTTTCGGAGAACGCGAAATACGTAAAACAATTTTTTTTTCATTGACTTTCCCCAAAACCCACCCCCAGTACACAGTTCATTATGCCAAACTTCTGTTTTCCACTGCAAACATTCACACGTGGAAAGAAATGATGGTTTTTATGTTTTTTTATAATAAATAAAAAAAAACAATAGCACCAAATACTTTTTTTCGACTAGTAAATACAATATAGGATGATATTTTTACAGAAAATTAATTCCGAACCGTGCTACACATTTATCAAAAATGCCACTGCGCTGCAGTCGGTAACTTTTCCCCGATTTACCGTCCTCTACGGATTCCCGCGTAAAAACCAAACGCTATAGTATTATTGCAGATCATCAACGATGGACTCGGCACAGCACTGTGCTTTGTGCTACCGCATTTAGTTGATTAGGGAGAGTTGCAAATGCTAACAGTTTTAACTTTTACCTATTGGTCCTGAATGTCCCCTCGATAACGAGCTACTTACAGTCTTTACTGTCCCGACAACTGCATCAATACACGGATGAGTTTTTATTAAATTACATCAATAACAGCATTAAGAACAACAATATCGACGATACATGATACACACAGAGTGTGCCGGGCTACTGTTCTCCGCCTTCTCTAAAATCTAGTACCGCCGACCCGGTAAAATAAAAAATCTGACAGGAGTCTCATAGTAGTAAGCTAGCTGCGTTTCAATTTTCGGCCGCCGCTGGAAATAACCTACTCAATCCGGAAGTTATTACCTTTTTATCGCAGTAGGACGAGAAATGTTTTTTTTTACAGATTTCGATTTTATACCACACATTAAGAAACCTTTTCGTTCGAAAAAACCTTCAATCTCTAACAATGTGTTTCAAATGCTTTTAAACACAAAAATCCAGTCGTGCAAGATCTCCATCGAATATTTTTCTGAGTATACGCAATGTGGTTTAACGAGCGGATTACCGTATTCCTGTATTCTTTCATGATGATTCTCGCTATTACTACTCTTATCAATCTGTGAGTCTCGATGCAACAGAGCCGAAAAAACTTGATATTTCATTTTTATTGTTTGTCGCTACTTCATTCCGATGAAGAACCGGTGAGATTTAACGTGATAAACGTTTTAATTCACCGCAAAGTGGTAAAAAATAAACGAAACAAGCCAAATATACCGCGTATTGCCGCTACATGATGTGTTATTTCACGTTACACGAATTGAAATGCGCAATTCATACAAGTAACACTTTGAAAATATTAAAAAGTTCAACTAAATTTACATAATCAAACTTTCTAGAGATAATAATAAACATAAAATTGTGTTCGACCAGTTTCGTCTTATTCACGTGGATATTTCTTTAACTTTTTAATATTTTCAAAACGTTATTTTTATGAAATATCAATTTGAATTCGTGTAACGAGAAATAACACGATGTCAATACGCGGCATGTTTGTTTTGTTTATCTATTGCGAGAGTTTATTTTATTCCCGGCTATTTTATTATTTGGATAGAGTCGCTATGAATAAAATCGCAGTAATTGTAAGAAACAAAAAAATTGAGCTCGTAGCGAACAACGTTAAGCTCAATTTGAACATGCTGCGATCGTTACTATGTTTAATGGAGTTGACTTAGTTTTTTGGATGTTTAAATACGTGGGGCTATTCCTTTGAAATTCATTGCATACGTATTAAGAATTGTGCGATCTTTCTGCTGAAACTTTCTCCCACCTGATCTAAACATTTTTTAATCTCTTACTCCGATTCGTCCTCTTCGTGACCATAAACGATTCTTTCAGAAACATGCTTGAAACAAAAGTTACTTTATTTTTTTAAGGGAAAATCGAAATCCATTAAATAAATTTACTTTGTTTTTCTTCAAAAAAAAAAAAAAAATTAACCTTCGGTTTCCAGAAAATATTTCCATCCGGCCTCGTTAAGTTACTACTACGAGAATTTGCGTTGAGATCTCACCTTATATAGTAAATTAGTTAAAGAACAAAACTAAAACTAAAACTAAAAAAAATATATACATATATGTATGTAATTTGGGTTAACCGAATAATGATAACAACAGCAACGTCGAAAACCAAAAACGGCTCTAACGTGAACGAAGCCGTGGAAAGGACGAGCTATCTAGAATTATAAGGAAGCGCAGATTATGATGTAAGAAAAGATGGCGAAAAATTCTGAGCCGTTCAGTTATGTCCGAAAACAAATTACGTTAAAAAAGTATTATACAATTCCGAAACGATTATAGGGCTTCAATTATCGGTGTTTACGTTATGAGAAATAATGTAACGAATTAACAAGAACATTTTATTTAAACTAAAACCCAAACTTTTACATATATTAATTAACGTATATTTTCATTTTATCCTAACAAAACACCGTTTTTATAACAAATCGTTATATGACAACACAAGAACATATATAAAACTAAACAAAGAAAAAAGTTCTCTGGCGGAGCTAAAAAATACATGGCCAGTAATTTCTAGAAACAATAACGCGACATGCAGCGCCATCTATTTTATTCGCGTTACACTCCCGCCCCTGAGGAGTCATTGCTCCACAGGTAAACGCACCAACTCCGTAATGGATCGATGAAAGACTCCGGACGAAGTCAGCACGTCGACCTTGCGTATTATCCTTGCCCGGATAAACGGCTGCAACTCGAGCGATAGGCCATCTGAGGGTGTCGCAGTTCTCCTTACGAAGGAGGACGATGTCGCCAATCCTTATGTTTTGGCTCGCAAATCGCCATTTATTACGAGTATGAAGCTGAGCGAGGTAGGAATTAACGAAGTTTCTCCAGAACGAGCGAATTATATTACGGAGTAATTGGTAACGACGAGTTAGGCTGATTTTGTAATCATCATCCAGCGGGACGTCGTGTAACGCTGCACCAATTAAAAAATGAGACGGCGTTAAAGGCTCATACTTATCGCCAGTCTTGATTCGACAAAGCGGGCGCGAATTCAATATGGATTCTATCTTTGCAAAAACGGTAGCATATTCGTCGTAGCTGAAGATTTGCACACCTACTGCATTTCGTAACAACGACTTTCCAGATTTTATCGCCGCCTCCCATAAGCCTCCGAAATGAGGACTTCTGGGCGGAATTAAAGTGCACTCAACGGATTTGCTAGCGGTGTATTCGACGATCTCGCGGTTCGAAATAGCGTTTTTGGCTCCTACTAGGTTCGTACCATTGTCCGAATAAATCCTCCTTGGCAAACCTCTACGAGAACAGAATCGATCCAGAGCTGCCAAAAACGAATCGGTCGTCAAGTCCGGAACGACCTCGATATGTACTGCTTTGGTGGAAAAGCAAACAAAAAATGCAGAATACAATTTTCCGATTCTGGTAGAACGATGGTTAGTGCATTTCACTACAAATGGGCCAGCGAAATCTACGCCTACATTATTAAACGGTCGAGTGACTAACGTTCGCTCTGCAGGTAAACTCGCCATTATTTGACCGCAAGCCGTAGCCCTAATTTTGGCACAATGAACGCAATTGTAGGTGATTTTTTTAACAATCTGACCGACGCCGCCAACGATCCAGTAATTTGCCCTGATTGAATTGCATAAGAACGACTTTGACGCATGGAAATATAATTCGTGCAAGTACGAAACATATAAGTCTATTAGCCTTGATTTATGGTGCAGTATTATAGGGAATTTCATATTATACGAATAGTTCGATAAACTTAAACGACCCTTTACGCGCAATATACCTTTCTCGTCCAAAAATGGATTTAACGATGATAGGACACTTTTCGATTTAATCGGCAAATTATTTGATAATGCTTCTATTTCTTCGGCGAAGTATATACATTGCGACACTTGGATTAAAACATGATGAGCATTTGTCAGCGAGTCCACTAACAGCGGTCCATTCTCCCGGTCAGGTTCCTTGCATTTCGTATTTTTCGCGAATCTGAGTAAATAGGCAGTAATTCTCAAAAGCCTACGCGATACGACGAGTAGCGAGCCAAGTAATTGGAAACGGCAACTTCATCAAACTTTTTCACGTAATTGCGCGTCTGTGCTATAAATGAGGGTTTAATTTGATCCGATAATTCGTTAACGTCAGGTACGAAAGTTGACGAAAGCCATGCTGGGCCATTTATCCATTTGCGATAATACGAATTTAACAGCTCTTTCATGCTAATACCTCTTGTACCAAGGTCTGCCGGATTCTCGTTTGTATTTATATGCGACCACGATGACTTTGGTAATTCAGAAACTATATAATTTACCCGATTACGAACGAATATCTCGAGTTTGACGTTTTCCGACTTTATCCACGACAACACAATTGTGGAATCACAAAAGGTGAACACATTTGCAATGTCAATTTTAAATATCCGATTAACGCGACTTATTAATTTAGTCAACAATACCGCTCCTAATAACTCCAATCTAGGAATCGTCGTCGATTTAATCGGCGCGACTTTCGTTTTCGCACATATTAGGGCGGACGTTATAGTTCCATTCACATCGATAGTTTTTAAATAAACGCATGCACAATACGCTTTAGAGCTGGCGTTACAAAAACCGATAAGACAACGCGTAGCGACCGAATCTTTACAATAGGCGCGCGGTATTACGAACTTTTGAAGAAGCGGTAGTTCGGAGTAATAAGCGTAAAATGAATTTTGAAGATAAGATGGTATAATGTCATCCCACTTCAATTCCTCTCGCCACAGCTCTTGCATCAAAATTTTCGCCACAACCGTAATAGGGGAAATTAATCCCAATGGATCGAAAGTACGAGCGATTAACGATAAAAATTGCCGCTTGGTCAGCGGTTTATTATCAACAAAAATTTTTCGAACGCTTATGCCAATAAGATCATTCTCTGGCTGCCATTGCAACCTAAGCATAGATACGATTTCGGGTGCATTAAATGCGATTATTTTCGTTTTATCGACGTCATGCGAAGCGATTGATTCGAGTAATTGCCGTGAGTTCGACGCGTATTTAGTTAACGGTAAATGCGCTCTCCTTAACGAGTCATGTATTACCTGCCGCTTCCTTATTGCCTCGTCAACCGTTTCGGCTCCTGTCAATAGATCGTCCATGTAGAATTCCGATCGAATTGCCTTTGCCGCCGCAGCATATACATTATCGAGAGAGCGCGAGATCTCTGCGAGGCATTTCGTCGCTAGGAATGACGCAGGAGCAGTTCCATAGGTTAGGGTTTTTAAGCGGTAATGGCTAACCTGGTCGTTCTCATGGTTCCTCCATAATATACGCTGCATATCCCGATCCTTTGGTTCAACAAAAATACATCGGTACATCTTTGTTATGTCCGCCGTAAAGGCTATTTTAAAATTTCGAAACGATATTAAAATGTCGAACAATTCCGGTTGAGTTGTCGGTCCTACCATTAATGCTTCGTTTAACGAACAGCCGGAATTATTTTTCGCCGATGCGTTAAATACTACTCGTAATTTTGTCGTCGTGCTAAATGGGCGTAATACGGCGTGGTGCGGTAAGTAGTAATGCGGCAAGACGTTACGCTGCTCAAACGGAACAATTTCCATATGGCCCAACGTATGATACTCGTTCATGAAATCGCGGTACGAATTTCGTATTTCGGGATCACGATTTTTCTCGGCGCGTTTTAACGCTGCTAAAGCGTTCTTATAAGTGTTGGCGAGCATATTACGATCGATTTTGAAAGGCAACGAAACTAGAAAATGACCATCCGGTAGTCTGACAACGCTGTCTTCGAAATGTTGCATACATTTCTCATGCTCCGACAAAACTAACTTACTCGGCTCAACAGACTCGATTTCCCAAAATTTTTCAATTTGCATATCGACGTTCGCTATCAATTGACAATATTTCGATGGCTGAGTATAACCTGTGAATGGACCGGAGACGATCCATCCAAATTGCGATTTTTCGAAACACGTTTTATCAATAAAGGTTTTCTCTCCGAGCAAGCATAAATTAACAAATTCAATCCCGATTACCAAATCAACTTCCTCGGATTCTAAGCTTGAGTCCGCTAGCGAGAAGCCACTCATATTCTCTGTTATGGACGATAAGGATATTTTATTAACGCGGTATGGAATTTTAGGTATAACATCCGCGTCAAGAACGATACGGAAATCATTCAATCGGGATCTAAAACTGAGACGAATATTCCGATCGAATGGCGTTGTCAGTAATTCCGCTAATGGACGAATAATTTCTTTTTATCGGAATTCTATTTCTCCGAATAAATGTTTCCGAAACGAGATTAGCTTCCGAGCAAGTGTCATGAAGTATTCGGGCCTTTACCGGGCGTAAATCAACCATTACGTATACAACAGCGCTAGGTAGCAAAAAGATTTTGGACCTACTCAGCGTCGTCAAGGTAGTCTTCGTTTGTACTAATTCCAATTTGTCGTCCTTCTGCTGATTATTGTTGTCCGTTTCTTGCCTTGAACTTTCTCGATGCAGTATCGTATTGTGCGCCTTTCCGCATTTTTTACATTTTTGCGCCTTACACTCACTCGTTTTATGTGATGGTTTTAAGCAGTTAATACAAAGTTTAGCCTCCTTAAACACAACGAATCGATCGGCTTCAGATTTCGCCAACAATTCTTCACAAAATGCGGTGATATGATTACCAGAGCAAATCGGACATCTCCATTTCGATGAAGATGCAATAAAAGACGACCTTTTATTTGATTTATCGTGTGCTTTATTTGTAGTAAATTTAATTATCGATTTTTCTCGTTTCTTCGGTTGCCGCTCGAACCTCGGATTTACACGTTCTACATACGACTGAGATGACGCCTCGTACATAAACTGCATGGTACGAAGAAACTCGTGTAGTTTCGGTAGCGTTGCGTGTGTCGAAGCCTCTTTATTTGATCTTTCCCATTCGCGTAGGATCGACGGCTCCAACTTCGTGGCGATAAGAAAGCAAACAAAGGTCGAGAACGTTTTTTCTGTTGCATCTAGCCCACAGATTTTCAGTCCGCGCAGAATCGAGTTTTGTTTGATAAGGGATTCGAGTATTTCACATTCATTTCGAATCGGTTCTAATTCATACAAATCTTTAAAATGCGCGCTTATGATAATTCATTTATTGTCATAACTATTTTTAACCTCGGCCCAGGCTTCAGAATAAGCGGTCTCTGTCAATGGCGTATCAGACAACAAATTTTTCGCGTCGCCTTCCAATGCCATCTTTAAATAATAAAGTTTTTTAAGCGGATCGAATTGCTCATTCAAATGCACCATGTTTTCGAAAAGAGAACACCAGTCATTAAATTTTCGAGGATCACCGTCGAATTTCGATACGGTTATTTCCGGAAGTTTAACATTACAAACGTTATACGACGCACTTTCACCGTTCGAAACCGGTGATAATAACGAACGGCGAGCTGACCCGGCAGCTACGCATTTCGATGCTAAAACTTCAATTTCGCTTTTTAACCGAGATGAATTTAACATAAATTTATTATAATCGGACATTGTTTCAATTTCCATTCGCTCGATATCCTCATCACTTTTTCCTTCAAATGCATCGCTCTCTTCTCTAACGTTTATTACTTCTAACGACAGTTTGTGGAAGCCGTTTAAAAGCTGTTTAAAATCAGCGATTTTCGAACGTAATTGTGTAACATTTTCGTCATTCGGCTGTCTCTTCAGACTTTCCTCGATACCAGTTTGTAATTCTAATAATGAACGTTTATCGACGCGTTTCTGTCTTTCTAGCTCTTTTATATTAAGCTTAGGATTCGTCATCTCGGTTAAAACAAAAACGAATTATTGATTAACGATTAAATAAATAGAAGAAATATAAGAAAAACTTAACTCACGATTTTCCAGTTGACGCAAATTGGCGCTTATTACCCGGT
This sequence comes from Icerya purchasi, assembly GCA_039619475.1. Lineage (NCBI taxonomy): Eukaryota > Metazoa > Arthropoda > Insecta > Hemiptera > Monophlebidae > Icerya > Icerya purchasi. The sequence continues at coordinate 221,129,932 of CM077115.1, read as the reverse complement.
TGTGTTATTTTATCGACTGCTTTAAATCAACTCGATGCAGCGCGGTGTTATTTAAATTTAAAAACCGATTTAACGATTGCAGTAATTACTCAAAAAGCCGTAATATTATTCGAACTTTCGCGGGGGGTTTTAGCTAAAATAATGGAACCGATAAACGCGAAACCGAATCGCTTTAATAATTAATATAACGAATTTATACATTCGCGAAGTAAATCGACAGCACGGCTGCAACTTAACGAATTGCCGGTTAAAATTATCCGGCCCGGAGGACCATTGTTTACGTTATGAGAAATGATGTAACGAATTAACAAGAACATTTTATTTAAACTAAAACCCAAACTTTTACATATATTAATTAACGTATATTTTCATTTTATCCTAACAAAACACCGTTTTTATAACAAATCGTTATGACAACACAAGAACATATATAAAACTAAACAAAGAAAAAAGTTCTCTGGCGGAGCTAAAAAATACATGGCCAGTAATTTCTAGAAACAATAACGCGACATGCAGCGCCATCTATTTTATTCGCGTTACAATCGGATTTTGAATGAATTAAATTTTTTGTATATTTTTTTTTTGTACCCATTCGGCCAGTTTTCTTTGTCACTTTTTGGATTGAATCGAAGAATTAACAACGATTAATCTTTAAGAACCCTTTCGAGAAAAAAGTAATCGTTAATTATCAAGATAGTTGTGTTTCTCGCGTTCTATTTTGAATTGATAAGAAATATTACGTACGGGGCTGTCTCGAGAGATGCCCTCCTCCCCACCGCCGGCAAATAAGCTGGCCGCTTCGCTGAAACCGGACGGAAGCAAGACGACCACCGGTAGTAAGTACACAGTACACAAACCAGGTAAGAACCACCACACCGACCGACACAACACACCGTCGCATCAACAGGCCGCAGCAACCGCTGATAAGCACCTGTCGATGGCTGCCAATCTTCCTCCGTCCGCGGCAAACCAGAGTAACGCGAAAAGCAAAACGATTCCACACACAACCACCCCACACACACAAGCAACCAACCGATCAACAGACACACAACAACTCCACATCGCAGCCGTAGTTACATCATCGTCTACTGCAAAAGCAAAGCAACATACACCTCTCCGCTACAGACACAGATACTAATCGCTCTAATACAATCAACAATTCCGCTGATAACACGAAACCGATATCTAGCGCGTCATCTAATATAAATAAAATACTCGCCGAGTCTTCAGAAGAGATAAATTCACTAAATAAACAAAATATATCCTTCGCTGATAAAGTGAAATCAACAAAAATAACTCCGCTAATAGCCTTTAACCATCCAAAAGACGAACAAGGCATCATCTTGCCATATTTCCCGCCTCACTCGCTCAGAGAATATTTCATTGCGGTGAAATCGGTCACCGGCAGTAACCTCGATATAATTGCGGGATCTCGCATCAGTCGAGACCGCGTAATTATCTTCCTTAAATCCCAAACAATAACAGACGCCTTTTTTGCCGGAGACGGAACAATCAGACTAGGAGAGCGAACAATTCAGGCTGCGTGAATTAAACAACCAGCTAATAAAGTTGTTTTGTCAAACGTATCGGCCACTATAACAAATGAAACACGTTTATCATACCTCACTTCAGCATTGTCCCTTAAGCCACTGTCACCAATATCAATATTACGAGTCAATCCCTCAGACGAAGAGTTTGCGCAGGTGATTAGTTGGCGAAGGCAGGTATATGTCGAGCATGTGAACTGTGCAAACATTCCCAGATCTTTTCTCCTGCGTAATAATGACCATGACCATAGAATTTTTATCCAAATAGAAGACCACATTTGCCCAAACTGCAGAAAAGAGAATCAACCGGTTAACATACAACAAGAGAGTCAGTCCAGCCACACAGACGCCACTTGCCGACCTCAACAACCGACTACGGACCAAAATAGCGATCTGCCCGAGCCAGAACAAAAAGAACCTCATTCTTCCCCCTTAACGTCGGAAATCACACATCCAGATAACATAAATACAAACACCACAGTTGAGCAGTCAGAAACAGAAATGGATACAGATGTTAGTTTCCTGAAACGGCCCCATCCCAAGACCCCAGAAGCACTTGCTGATCCGAAACCAGCGACTTTCCCATCGCGGCCGCTACCCAAACGGCCAACCCTTCACATTAATCAGCCAGACAAGAAAGAAGAGCTGGTAGCAACTGAGGGTCATGACGATCAGCCAATACGAGAACCAGGAGATGTAACTGAAAAAGCCAAACATCTTTTCAACACCGAACAACCAACTTTTATGATGGGATATGATGAATTCAGAACATTTATCCAAACAATAGCAACAAACCCAAAGACCTACGCAGCTAATCATACAAGGAGATATGACGAGCTAATATATATGCTAGCGGCAGTTAAACCGTATCTCACCGGCAGGGGCATAAAAAGTCGCTGCTCCCGAATCATAAGAAAACTATCGGAACAGACTATCATGACGTCTGAAGACGAACGAACTGTCCAAAACAAACTAATAAATCTCCCTAGTCCATGTAATCCTACATAGTCTGCAAAGTAACTCAAAATTAATTAAAATCAAGATGGCTGGAAAATCCTGTTTAATGCAGTGGAACTGTCGTGGCTTTAATAACAACCGCGCTGAACTACTGAAACTAATTGCACGGCATAATCCTTATGCTGTTTGCCTACAAGAATCGCACCTCAAGCCAAAACACCAACCAAAAGTAAAAAATTATAAACTCTTTCGATGTGATTACTCAAGGCACGAGAGCGAAAGAAGGAGTTGTATCTCTGATCCACACCTCCATCCCCGCGCACCCAATCCACATCAACTCCACCTTACAAATAGTAGCCGTCACTATTCATGCTCCGCTTTTATATAATTCGCCAGTTACACTATGCAACTGCTATCTCCTCCCAAACATCATGGATAACTATCAGGAACTTAAGTCCATCATAACACAACTCCCTAAACCAATAATACTATTAGGTGACTTCAACGCCCATTCCCGATATGGGGTTCAAAACACACAAACAAGCGAACAATCATTACTAAATTACTGTTAGACACTGATTTATGTCTTATTCCCCAACCCACACACACTCATTTTAACCTCTCTTACCATGTATTCTCTACTATCGACTTAGCGCTCTCTTCCCCCATCCTATATCCTAAACTAGAATCAATAGTACTACCTGACTTGTGCTTCAGCGACCACTTCCCTATCATAATACATACAACAAATACTATATCAAACGTCTCCACATCAACATTCCCTCGTTTCTTATTTCATAAAGCAAACTGGGAAACTTTCCGTGATAAGATCTCTCTCCCACACCAAAACAAGGTCTCTGTAGTAGAAAACATCGAGATTCTTCTTGAGGCTATGTTTAATGCAGCGGAAGCGGCGATCCCCAAATCTACCCCCTTGCCCCGCCCTCGCCGAGTACCCTGGTGGCACAGTGAAATCGCCGAAGCGATACGAAACCATAAACGAGCCCTCAGAAAATACAAATCTACAAAACTGCTTACCGACCTCATAGAATTCAAAAAGCTACGCGCCAAAGCGCGGTACATAGTCAAGAAGAAGAAACAGGAAGCCTGGATATCCTTTATCGAATCTATAGCCCAGTCTACATCTAACAAAATGACGTGGGCAAAAATTAAAGCAATGAATGGTTGTGAACCAATCCAACCCCCCTACCTCCTTAATCCATAACGACTCAGTCGTATCAGACCCAAGCAATGTTGCCGGTATCTTCGCTCAGTATTACCAGAATGAGTTCTCCTCCCAAGTCTATCCCACCGAGTTTTCATCTAAAAAAGCTTCCTACCAACAACATGAATTATCCTTTTCCCAACAGCCCACGGACGGTTATAACACCAAATTTTCAATGGCTGAGCTAAAATTCCAACTCAAATTTCATACTCGCAGCAGTTCACCTGGCCCCGACTCTGTTCATCCGTACATGGTCAAATATCTACCAGCACACGCTAAAGAGTTTCTTCTTAACATCTATAACCAAATATGGCTATCCGGTAATATTCCTCAAATCTGGAAAATGGCATACATCGTCCCTATCCTAAAACCAAATAAAGATCCATTCCGTCCTGAAAGCTACCGTCCAATTTCCCTCTTGAATGTCCTATCCAAAGTAATGTATAAAATGGTAAACCTCTATATCCTTGAACAAAACAATATCCTCTCACCTATCCAAGCCGGAGGGCGTAAAGCGAGATCGACAAACGACCACCTAATAACGCTGCAACAGCAAATATTAACGGGCTTCCATCGCCAGCAACATACATATGCTATCTTTTTCGATCTTGAAAAAGCATTCGATCGCATATGGAGGCATGGACTATTACTAAAGCTCAAAGCCGCCGGAATAAATGGCCATATGGGCAATTATATCGCTAGCTTTCTTAGCAACCGAACGATCCGGGTTAAGATCGGTACAACATTATCAGCACCAATTCCAACTGAGAATGGTGTGCCACAAGGCTCTGCCCTAAGTGCAACCTTATTCATAATATATATCAATGATGTAGTCGATTGCATCTCGCCGCCCATAGCCCGGCTGTTCATCGATGATCTTAACATCTTAATATCATCAAATTTTCCTCCGATTGCTCAAAAAATCCTTCAAAAAACCATCGATAAAATACAGAGCTGGTCGTGGAAAAATGGCCTAGCCATCTCAGCGAGAAAATCTGTATACGTTGATTTTTGCAGGGGGCGCCGTACCTCTCTCAGTATATCCTTAAACCTAAATAACCTCCCTCTTCCCCAGAAAACTACTGTCAAATTCCTTGGACTAACCTTTGATTCTAGATTTACCTGGAAGCCTCACATCGCCAACTTAAAACATAGCTGCACCAATTCCATTCCCATATTGAAATACCTGGCGAGTTCAAGATGTAATATCCATCCTAAATTCCTCTTCAATATATATATATATATATATATATATATATATATATATATATATATATATAGCTCTAATCCTATCAAAAATCCACTATGGGTGCCAGGTGTACTCCTCAGCCAGTAGATCCTTATTGAAATCCCTCGATCCTGTCCACCACTCCGCATTGAGAACCATTCTGGGAGTGCATCGAACCTCTCCAGCTACCAGCATGTGTGTTCTATCCGGGTGCCCTCCGCTCCTTTTATCCTGAAAATACTTCACACTGCGAAGTATGTACCACCACTTCAACAACACACGAAACCTTCCCCTAAAGTTGGAGCATTACCACCTCGAACCAAACTTTCCCGACGGCCCATTACCAGAATTACTGATAGAACTGCGAAGAAGTGGTATTATGTCCGTACAGTCGTCAACAGCCAGTCCCAAAATCCACATTCCTCCTTGGATCACGGTCCAAATAAATATCGATCTATCGCTGACACAAAATCCAAATACTACAAGCCCCCTATATCCAGTGGAAGTGGCAGTTAGGGCAATTAACAAGTACCACGACCATCTAATTTATTACACAGATGGAGCCAAGGCAGTCGGTGAAGAAGGTTCACTGCCAGCAGCCTGTGCATTCGAGGGTGATGACATCTTATACGAAACCAGGCTCAACGATGCCTGTTCAGCATTGGACGCAGAGCTGTACGCAATCGCACACTGCTTCCACCACATCACCACATCTCACACCAAAACCAGTAACTACCTCCTGGTTACTGACTCTTTACAATCCTTAAACATGATAAAGGGCCCAAAATACAACAACCAGCTGGTACAAGAGATATGGCACAACTTGTACCAATTACACCTAAAGGGCAGTCATGTGTAGCTGATATGGGTTCCCGGACACACTGGAATGCCTGGCAACGAGAGGGTTGACATAGCAGCACGGTCTGCCTTGCTCTCGCCAATGCCAGAAGACGTAGAACTACCGACATCAATGGAATACACATTATTAAGAGCGTGCGAAAAACAGTGGAGAACTGAATGGGCTGCTGCTACAACATTCTTGAGAAGCATAAAGCCCACAGTTGAACCATGGTGGCCACCAAAAGGAACATCTAGAAACGACTTTAAGATCCTCAGCCGACTGCGAATCGGGCATATCGCTATTTCCCACAAATACATAATCGATAAAAGCCCGCCTCCGACTATGTGTCCCCTGTGCGGCCAGATAACCATACCAACAGTCTCTCATATACTGCTCACCTGCCAAAAGATGAAGGTATTACGAAAACAACTGGACTTGCTGGGAAACATAGAGTGCATACTCTCTAATGAATCAATAAACATCACTCAAATTATAGCCTTTGTTAGAATGAGTGGCCTAACACAACAAATCTAAATAACCTCCCCTTGTGTGTGCTGTAATGACCACAGTAGTTACAAACAGCACACACAATTTAAAAAAGGGAAAGGAAAAAAAAGAACCCGTTAATAATTCAATCGCTATTCTCGGCGTTAGTTCGCTAAGCATCTGACAACGCAAACTATCACATATTCGAATGATTCCTTGCTGTAATTGTTGTCTTTCTAATTCATTAAATACCGCAGAATCAATGGGGAACCCCGCTACTATTTATTTTTCCGTTGTTGCCGCGTCAAGCCTGGCGACATATTTTTAATATGATTTTTTTCGTAAGCTTTTCAAGTGTTTTTTAATTATTTTTTTTTGAATCTGTATCAATAAATAAGTTTCAAATGCAATTTAATTCTACTCTCTTTTTCCTTATTTTTTTCCGAAGAGAGCTACAACAGAAAACGGAAAAAAGAGCACGGAGCTACTGAACTGATAACCAGAATAAAAGAAAAGAAAATCGAAATTTTTATGAATTCTATGAAAACGACTATTTTTTATTTTTTATTGTAGTATTCAAATATATATATATATATATTTTTTTTTTTTTCGCATATACAATAATTGACTACAAGACTTTAGTGCATTATTTATAAATAAAATAAATATGTTTCATGATAATACACGCACACCCACACACCCGTACACCCTCATCCGCACACACGCACACACACACACATATATATATATATATATATATATATATATATATATATATATATATATATGTATATATATATATTTCCATCTATCTGCTATTTCTTTAGCCTCAATTAATTCTTTCCCAGTCTTGCCTCTTATTGTATTACTTCTTTAGGATCTGTTGGAAAAATGTTTCATTATTTCTTGGTAGGCTGTTGTTGTGTCTCCTCTGTTCATTTGGTAATTTACATACTCGTATGAGCAGCGATCTTCAATCCATTTTTCTTTCGCTTTCTTGGCTACTCTGTTCACCACGTTTCGCAGGTTTTTTTTGGTAATTTTCTACGCCTTCTTTGGTTTTGTTTTCTCCGTTCCTCTATATGGTTCCATTATTTCTTCGGTAATCCATTTCTTCCTGATTCGTTTCTCCTTCTTTAGTTTAATTTCTATTACTTTAGTCATTTCAGATTTCAGGTCTTCTCTCCATTTTTCATCAATGCTGTTCTGTCCCCTATTATCGTTTAATTGATCGTCTATATTACGCGCTATTTCTTCCTTATATACTTGATTTCGTGGTAGTTTTGTATCGCATCGCGCATTTCTACCATTTCTTTCGCATTTTTTGAATTTCAATAAACTCTTCGTTATTACCAGATTATGATCGCTATTAATGTCTGCTCCTGGTACTATTTTGCATGATTTTACTTAATTTCTAAATCTTTTCTTGACTAAAATGTAGTCAATCTGAAATCTCTTTCTATCTCCTGGTGCTTTCCACATATATCTTATTCTGTTATATTGTTGAAATAACGTATTTGCAATTACTAGATTCTTTTCCTTACAAAATTCTATTAATTTGCGTCCTCTCTTATTTCTTTTCTCCGAAGGATAATAGACTATAAAAAAGTAAATGACTTATGTAACCAGAGTACTAGTTTATAAATTTAAGTTTATAAGGGATTATAATAGGAGGAATACGCGTGAATATTTGGACAAGTTTTATACTTGTGTGTGTGTGTGTGTGTGTGTGTGTGTGTAAAACTACAATTTGATTATTAAGTTTTTCTTAGAGCTACTTCTTTATTTCTGATATACATATATATATATCAGAAATAAAGAAATATTTTTATTTTTTTATTTTTGTGATTTGCGATTATGTCCACGGTAATTATCGTTCATAATAAAATTTTAAAATTAAAAAAGGTTCATTACTTTCACATTAGCCTTTTTACAAAAAAGGTGAGTCTGAGAAAGTTTGAACTACATTTTACATAAAAGCTATCGTCGTTCGTATAATTAGTAAATTAACATTTCTTTGTGTCGCAGTAAAGGAATTGTATTTTGTGTTCAATTTATTTTGTTGAACTTAGACAGTTGTGTATACTTTTGACGTCACAATATTACATATGTTTTTTACTGGATTTGTAGCTAAATAATTTTCTTTTGTGATGATTTGTAAATATCTTTTTTTCTTTTTTCTTCTTTTTTTTTACAAACTGGACAGTATGCGTGCACATCCTCACAGCGTAACCTCCTTAATTAATATGTAATAAGTTATCACTAAACGCGTTTGAACCGAATTTCTATATACCGAATTGTTCCGTAAGCGATTTCATTTATTTCATCCGCTTGTTCCGCCCATTTAAATAAATTATCAAATTTCGCTACTGATTTAATGTATTTTAGTACGATCCCTTAGTGGTTACTTAATGTACAAACGTGTTTTGCAATTATCCGAATCAATAAGCCTCCGTCGTTAATACACCGATCTCGCATTGCGAACTGTTAAATTTTAGGATAATATACGAAAAAGGCACGTTTCACTTCTGTAAATTTGATGAACATTCTAATTTTTTTAGGCCTTGTTAAAGGTTGCAGGTGATAAAAGGGAAGAATTCCGATTGGAACGGGAACTGGAATGGCGCCAGAAACAACGATCCGGTTCCGCTGGATCAGCGGTGAAATCGAAGACTCAAGACTTACTCAACCGTCAGTTAAAGACTGAAGAATTACGTGCTTCTTGTGAAGCTTCTTCGAAAAAAGGTGACATTATTCTCGATAAAAATTCGGCTTACTAATCGTGAATAATTGGACGGGTGAATTTTCGTACGGATTTTTTGAAATTATTTCATCTTTAAATCAAAGCGCATTCCGAACTAACATATTCTATTCAGGTCATCAAGGGGAAATCAATTGAATCAACCGCGGGAAATTTCAAGAAGTTTAACAATAAATACAATCCGCCGATTCTACGGCTAAACGAAAAGAAAATATGAGCTTCTTTCAAAGGTCGAGACTGGTTTAAAGAAGGATAATTCGTCTACATCTGTTAGGAAATCCTTTACAGAGGCCATCTTCCCACCAGCAACTCGGCTATTATTTAGACTTTATTTTTATTTCTAATATTTCCATTGCCGTGTCTATCAGTGTCCGCAATCATTCGATAAAAAATTTAGCTTCCAAGTTTCAGCTTGAAAAAGTGTAGGATAAGTCTGGGAAACAGCATATTGCGTACGGCTATTTTCAAAGTACTCGTGGCAAGAGTAAAGAGCAGAATTTAAAAAAAATAGTTTCACCTTACGACATTCTATAAGATAAAGCCCCGAGGTACCTTTTAATACAGTCACAATGACCCTCGAGTTAAACTAAACTGGGCTAATTTAATAACTTCGAATTCAATAATTTAACGATTTACCCGACTATTTCTTTAATTATTAATTAAACGGCAATGTATAAATTAAAAAAGAAAGAAAAAAAATGAAAACAACGTAAAATTTAAAAAAAGAAACAATCGTATTTTAGATATATAATAGGTTTGGAAGAAAGGGGTACAAGAAAATTCGGTTTTGTTGAGGGTGAAATTAATTTTTTACTTTTACTTTTTCTTTTTGGCGAAAGCGGCCATAAAAATACCGAAATTTATATAAATCTAAAATAGGAATATTTTTTGGTGGAAATTTCCTAACCGAACGAGTGTTCCTTAATTTCGTTCGTAGCGGGGGACCTTTGGCTTACGTAAAGCAATTTCTAGCTTTAATTGGCTTCGACGCTTATGTTCTGTAACGAACGCCGTAATCACTACCAGATTCTCTCTATAACACTTTCATGAAGCCTGCTTAAAAGTATACAACAGGCTTCTTCTTTTAGAAACTGAAAAAATTCAATCTTTACATAATTCACGGTTTCAAAACACTAATTACTTAATATACCAGTAAATAATCACTTTAGTAGATGAAATATTCTGTTGCGAAAAAATTATCGGAAAGTCTAAATTAAACTTAAAATCGATTTTAAATTAATTTCCAGCCTGTATGAAGAGTGAGAAATAATTATTATTTACAACGGAAAACGACAGTCCTTGTAGTTAAAGCCAATGCTAAAAGGTTTCGCTTCCTGTTTCGTTATACATCTTAATAAGTGCAGAGATAATTTTTAACCAATATGAAGAGAAGGTCGCTTGCCATTAATTACCACGTACAGTTGAGATCTCGATAATTCGAACTCAAAAATCACTTCAGGTATGCGTACATACCTGATCTAAAATGAAACCGGGTAGCGAAGAATAAGTCGAGCTCAGTCTGAAAATAAATCGGCTATCTCTCCCGTTACACTTGATATTATTTTTAGTATATTTCAAATCTAAAACTTCACATGATACAATCGTAGAGCCCCCGAATAAGAATTAAGACCGTTTTCGTAACTCGCTAAAATAACTTACCGCTTTAGGGTTCTTTTCGCACAAATTACATTAAAATTCTCGAAAACGACAGACGCCCGTAGAGAGAAAACGGTGTACATGGTGAATTCCCCGCCTATTCTAGTGCGAACACTGCAATGCATGCGAGACATTTAATTAGGAACCTGCAGCAGGCTGCTAAGGTGTTACAACTTCTCTATTTTGCTTGAGAGCTGGACCCTGAATGCATCATTGGAAAAAAAGATTAACGTATTCGAAATGTACTGTTATCGGCGCATTCTGAAAATATCATGGATGAAAAAAGTTACCAATATCGAGGTACTTGAAAGGATGGGAAAGACCCTTGAAGTAATGCAAACCATCAAGAAACGGAAGCTACAGTACCTCGGACACATCATAGGAGGCCCCAAATACGAAATTCTGAAAATCATTTTGGAAGGAAAGATAAATGGGAAGAGATCGAGGGGAAAACGTCAAAAATTCATGGATGGACAATCTTATCAACTATTTCGACTGCCCATTCATACAACTCCTCCGATCGGCCATTGCAAAAGAAAATTTTCAATCGTGGATCGCCAACCTTCAATTTGGAGGAGGCGAATGAAGAAGAAGAAGAACTGGCCACATGCGTACTACCGAACGATGTCGTCTCTGTTTCGGATGCCGAGATCAACTCAGTTTTGTCCCGGCTATGAGTTAAATTTTAAAAAACCGAAATTCCAACCGGCGAAGTTTTACTCGCTACCGACTCCTTGCTAACTGATTATTCTCAAACGCCAGTTATAGTCTAAATATTTTTAATTTTATTCCATCTTAACGAAGAAATATGGGTGTCAAGCAGTGTTCCACGCAGATATACACACAGGCCTGGTCGCCCAATTGGCCACGGTATAATGTCCTACTACACGTAAAAGCATTCTTATCGGACACAATTTTTTCACATTCGAACTACAGCTCACCTTTTCAGACCACATTTCTTCCAAACGGACAGCCTATAATGAAACGGTGGTGGCTCACAGAGGGTACTCAGGACGCTGACCATTTCGCAGCAGTCAACACCATCTCAGATACTCCCCGTTCTCGGGATTTCCTCTTTACTTCCTGGTCGACTACTTATCCGTTTCATTCTAACCTAGAATATCCTTCAGTTTCTCACATCTCCTTGGAATGCACACTTTTCGACGGTTTATGTCACGCATATATAGACGTCATCACCAACGGACATCAAACATCTCTGTAATCAGACACGTCTGGCATATATTTAGTCTGTCGGGCTGAGAGTAATTTAATGAACTTGGAGAATCCCGTGTATAATAAAAAACAAGAAAAATAAATTTCAAAATTTAATTCCCGGGTTTACCATCATCGTCGGTTGGTAAATATCGGTAACTCAGTCCAGGGGGGCTATCCCTCTCCCTTTCTCGTGCTTACGGAAATGCTCCCCAGATAGCGAAATATCTTTCCCTCTGTTAGGCTGAAGTTTTCGCAGTTGGATCACTCTTCGTCAAAAAAATAGGACCGCTAACAGAAGTATTTGACGTTAATGGCTTACCTTTAACAGTTGATCGGATCGGTACCTATGCTGCGCGTACATTTCTTATCTCGTTTCTCGTTATCGTTCTTTGCTTCGGTCTTATCGTACAATTTATTTTTATATTCATTTACCTGGATTGTTTTCGGTGAGATAAAACCAATTTATCGTATAAAACTATACAATATACTGTTATTGAATCACACATACACCGCATCTGCATTTATCACACATGCACGTATGTTACCGTTGCCGACATGCAGCCGGCGATTGTAACTACGTCGCATTACACTAACCCACACACACACACACACACTATCTTCATATGATGCGCAGTCGTCGTTATCATCGCCATTATATACCAATAATGTCGCTGCACCATTACTACCGCAAAGCCATCTTGTACAACTCGACATTAACAACACGGCTACAACTTTATCTACATCTATTGTTTCATATCCGCAACAAACCGTTGTCTATCAGGTACCTACGCGAACGTATTACAATTTAATTCCGACAAGGCATTTCGTTTTTTTTTCTAATAATGTTCCGAAATTAATAATAATCATATAAGAGATGAGGACATAACTGACGACGACAACACAATACTATCAAATTACTTGGAAGACGCATTATCGACATCGTCGCAGATGGATGAATACATAGAGAACGACTGGCAGATTCCTAAGAAGAAGGCTAGGAAAAGACCATTGAACGAACAAAAACTAAATAACTCACGTATGAAACAGAACAGGTTTCAAAACTTACAAATCGAAGACGAAGTTACGCAAAATGAGAATTCGATTGCGCAGCCGGCTGACAATGAAACAAAAGAACCTTCTCCGCCACCCCTAATTCGTACACGATGTTAATAATTATTCGTGAATGTTGAAAAAAATTACAGACGTACTAAAGAAACAAGACTTCAGAACAAAATCCTGGAAAGATAACGCTGTCAAAATCAACGTACATACTCCTGACGATTACAGAAAAATAGTTAAAACATTCAAAAAAGAAGACATTAACTACCCGACTTACCAACTAAAACACGAAAGAGCGTATAAGGTCGTAATTCGGAGGTTTACATCCCTCTTTCACAAACAGCGACATTAAGCGGATTCTCGAGGAACGAAAATTACAAGTCAGGTCTGTCTTTAATATTAAAAATAAAAAAACTACAGAAACTCTCCCCCTACATTTCATTAGAGCCGACTGATGACATTAAACGTATATACGATCTCGATTTATTATTACATTTAAAAATTAGAATAGAAACACCTTACATAAAAAATACCCCAATGTATTAGGTGTCAAAAGTATGGACACACACGATCATTTTGTAATCGCCCCTATAAATGCGTCAAATTCGCGGGTAATCATAATTCAGCTAATTGTAAAAAGGAAAAAGACTTGACGCCGAAGTGTGCGTTATGCGCGCAGCAACATCCTTCTAATTATAAGGGATGCGCGAGGTATATCGAAAATTACACAATGCGAAATACAATGCAGAGCGACGCTTGCTGATAAATCGAATCATCCGGCAGTTGTGCGTGATATTATCTCTCAAAGCGGGCATAAACCTCAGTTATCGTATGCGAAAGTTACGGCAGGGACCGTTTAATCTTAGCGATAATGTTTATAATGGTGTTGGTTTCCAAAATGGTGGTGCAAAGGAAAGTAATAACCGTTTCGCAACTAACTCGCCTACTGGTATAGATGTAATATTAAGTGTATTTTTAAACGAATTTAAAAATATGTTTCAACAGTTAATAAATCAAAGCACTGTGATATTAAATTCATTGTCCTCAGTCGTGAATAAAACACTAGTAAGTAATGTCTAAGAATTGCACTTTGGAACGCTAATGGCGCTTTACAACGTAAGTTAAAAATGGAGCTCTTTTTAAAATCTCACTTTATTGATATACATTTCAGAAACGCACTTCACAAATAAAACAGTTTTTAATATTCCCAACTACGATGTGTACACTTGTCTTAGGCCAGATAATAAAGCTCGCGGCGGTAGTGCAATTATTATCAAAAAAACTATCAAACACTACGAGGAGAAAAATTTTTCTGAAATATGAATACAGGCTTGTACAGTAAAATTATGCTTATTTAACGGAACTGTCGCTATTTCAGCCGTATATTGCTCTCCAAATGAACGACTAGATGAAAACCTATTCGTTAAATATTTTAAGTCATTGGGAGAAAAATTCATATCCGGTGGAGACTGGAATTCAAAAAGTCGCAAATGAAGCTCTCGTTTGGATAATTCCCGGGGGAAAAATTCTGGAAAAAGTAATTTCTATCCAAAATCTAAGTTACTTTTCGGGAGCCGAACCTACCTACTCCAATAACAAAAACACCTGAGCTACACCTTATTAATAAAAAAAACCAACGGGCCTTTATTTAAACAATATCCAGACACTAACGTAAGTTTAAATATGCCACTGAAAACTAATTACGACATTGACGAAGCGTTACAAAACTTAACATAAACCATACAAAATGCTGCGTGGCTAGCCATTATTATTATAGAACTTTCCAAGGGGTCTAATAATATCCCGAAACATATACTAACACTAGTGCGTGAAAAGAGAAAATTACGAAAAACTTGCAATACGATGAGAAATCCGGCTTTTAAAACGCAACTAAACAGAAAAACCAAGTAACTGCGTAAAGTCTGCGTGAAAATAAAAATGAAACGCTTGCAACATTTCTGTCGAGTTTGTCGCCGACCAAAAACGATGATTACTCACTGTGGAAAGTGACCAAACGTTTTGAAGGGCCAACTATGTGTATTCCACCAATAAAAAAACCCGACAGTAGCTGGGCTCGTACTAACTTCGATAAAGCGGCGCTTTTTGCCAATTATTTTCACGATGTATTTACACTGAATCTTCAAGCTGCTGACCCGACAGATATCGTCGAATACATGGAAAAACCGCTGCAAATGAGTCTACCTATAACACCGGTTGCACCTAGTGAGATACAGCAACTCTTCAAAAATATGAAACGGAAAAAGAGCCCCGGATTTGACTTAATCACGGCGGAGCTTTTAAATGCGTTACCACGTACTCGTAAAAGTATTGCATTTGTAACACAAATAGATAATGCCGTCCTTCGTAATCAATATTTCCCACTGGCTTGGAATTATATTATACCGAAACCTGAAAAATCGTCTGAGGTGGTCTCATATACACCTATCATCTCGTTGCTTCCAGTCCTCTCAAACATACTGGAAAAATTAATTTTAAAGCGGTTGTTTCCGATATGATCTACCAATACGAAATTACTCACGATTTTCAATTTGAGTTTTGTAAACACCTCAACACTATAGAACAGGTTCACAGACTATCGAAGGTTATTGAAAATAGCTTGGAAAACAAGTATATTTGTACGGCCGCGTTTCTGGATGTTCAGCAGGCTTCCGATAGAGTGTGGCATCAAGGATTGTTGTATAAACTTAAACTTCTGCTTCCTACTCATTCTATCTACTATTTAAATCGTATATACAAGAAAGGCATTCTCGAGTGAAAATGGCCGATGAATACTCAGATATTTTTCCGGTAAGGGCCGGGATCCCACAGGGGAGCGTTCTGGGTTCAATATTTACTTAATCTCACATCCGACTTTCCGATTCTGCGTAATACAGAAGCAGCTTTGTACGCAAATGGCGCAGCCATCGTGATCGTGGATAAGTGTGAAAACACAGCCACAGAAAAACTACCGGAGTCACTTTGGCATGCAGAGACTTGGCTAAAACAATGACGCATAGTAGTCAATGAGAGTAAGTCGACGCATATTTCATTCACAAGTCGAAAAATTGAACGCCTGTCAATCAAAATAAATAACGACGTAATACCGAATGCGAATAACGTAAAATATTTAGGTATGCACTCGGACACTAGGCTGACCTGGGGTACTCACATTCGGAAAAAAATCGAGCATTTGAGGTTTAAAACTAGAACCATGTCGTGGACATAAGTTTAGAGATCGGGGTTGTCGTTGGAAAATAAAATTCTATTATATAAAATAGCTATAAAACCGATCTGGCTGAACGGTATACAGCTGTGGGGCTGCGCAAAAACATCTAACTTATAGAAAATACATGAGAACCATTACTGCGACCCCCTGGTACGTCTCAAATCATACCCGTCATAATGACTTAAACGTCCTGTCTGTGGAGGATGAAATCAAAAGACAACATGTCGCCCGACTTAGCATTCATATGAATCCACTTGCTACCAATTTGCTGGATAACTCCGGTGAAATACGCAGACTGTGGCGAAATAAGCTTTTAGACCACTTGTCCAGCCATTATAAAGTTTATAGAGAGTACTACTGAGTACTACCCCTCCACAAAACATTCTTTGTCGCATTAAATTAATCGCTAAATGGCCACCAAAGTTGGTCAGTTGTGATGAAATAATAATTTTTTTTAAAAAATGGCTAACCTCCCTTGGAACGACGACATAACATGATCACAGCAGTAACAATCGCCGACGACAAATTTTACTGCCGGAAATATAAATATTTGGTTCGGTACGATGGCACGCATGATTAGTTTTTAATGTTTACTAAAGTCTCGCAAACGTAAAGACATTGCCACACGGCTATTACACCTGCTAATGAATCAATTACATTTCGCCAGAGTTCTCTAACATCAGGTGTGCCCTCTCTCCAGTTAGCCGTACTAGAAGCCTAATTAAAACTTACCAGTTCCTATTGCCGCGTTTCAGTTTGTTTCGAAAAGAAATTGCCCATAATTCTACTATCGAAATAAACCATAATCGGGGCGAAAATCTTTTTATAATAATTTAATGAATCCCACGAACAGAATAAGCCTGGAACAGTTTCGTCTTGCATGAACTCAATCGTATGAAAACCATCGCGTAGATATTAAAATTTAGCGTGATTGCTTCGATGCATTTACTTTTGGAGTTGTCCTCTCTAGGACTATAGCGCCGCCCTATCATCCGTAATCTAATGCAACTTTTTTTTTTTCTTAAACTTTTATTCTCGGCCTAATTATAAATTTTAATGAGTTAATTCCAGCTGTAATTATTAATTCGTACGTAGAGAATTTTGACCATCAATCAAATACAAAATACAACAAATTCGCTTTAGAGGAAGCAGTAGACTTTGTAAAGTTCATGGAAGGCAACGAATCTGAAAGGTCATAAAATTTCTGACGATAACCGCAAAGAATTAAAAGCTGTTGTGGAAACAGTTCTTTTGTGCACAAGACAGAAGATGGCCCTAAGAAGAAACCATAATTATGGAGGAAACGAACCTGCTCATAATGACGGAAATTTTCGAGTACTTCTCAGTTTTCATGCTCGATCTGGTAATGAAGCACTTACGCACAATGGAGAGTAGTCTGTGAACAGGCAAGCTGGGACCTCTGCATCCCATCTCAAAATTATGTGCAGAGTGCAGAAACTAACCTACTCCGCCCCGGGGGGTTTGCAAATTTCCTCCAAATTCCCTTTTCATTTCCCCGTATTACCAATAATTCGAACCGATTAAAAATTAACCGAAAAATTATATTTCAAGTCCGAAACTAACCTAAGCGTCCGCTCGCCCCTCTCAACCACTGTCACAGCGATTTTTCGAAATTCAGAGCCTAAGTATTTTTTTTATTTTTCCATATTCTTCGATCGTCGTGAAAGCGCACCATCCGTTCCCACCCATATTTCCCCGCAAATGTGCACACATCGTTCGTTTGTGCTACCACATTTTTTTCAAAATTTGAAGACTAAGTATAAAAATTTCAAAATTAGCCTAAGTATTTTTTTTATTTTTCACTTCCATAAGTTTCTCAAGATCTCTTGTAACATATTTTTCCCGACTAGAGACACAACCGTAGCAAAAAAATGCTCCGCTCATAATGTTGCATGCAAACATCATCGCGTTATAGTATTTTATTTAATACACAATTTTATCTTTCTATTAATATATTATTTTTATTACAAATCTTTTCACACAACTATATAGCGAAGTATTGGCATGATAGGAAAAAAAGATCGATAAATTGTATATAATATTGAGAGGGATGGACTGAAATTTCCCTGATCATTTGATAAAAATAAAGTATGTCATAATATGTAGACTGTGCATTTTCTACAAAAATACGTGTACGGTTCTCACATTATTTAATATTTAATTTCGTATATATTTTTTTACAATATATATGAAACAGTCTATGGATCGTTTCTGACAAATGTATAGAGCGACAGGGAGAAAACGTATTAGTTTTTCAAGGCATATTGTGCTTGATGAAAATTTGGTTCCAGAAACAGATTAGGGTTGTAATGAATAAGTGAGACAGTGTATGTGTGTGAGTTAGGGGAATATATTCTTCAGTGCAACAAACTGATGTAAGAAGACGTCGAAGATGTCTCCGACTATCTCTGAACAAGTGACATATCGAACAAAAATTGTAGTCTAAAAGATGAGAACCTTTATCTTCATCGTATTTGTTGGTACAAATACTCATTGTACATTGTCATTAACATCATATGCACAAAGTGGTTGATGAAAGTCACTGCAACTGGATGAATGATATACCTAACCTTGTCAGGTTATAAATACCGTTTTAGAAAGTATCTTATTTAGCCGGTCACATTGTAAGGCTAACCGTGTAAATACATTGCTACAATAATGGTCTTTTGCGAAATTGGAGAGAGCGGACTTTGCAGGCATATTTGTCGAAAATCTGTAGAAATCTGAACTCCTCGATCATTTGAAATTGTAACTTTGTACGATGATTTAAAATTTTTCATTAACCTTCGTATACATTTAATTCGTCAAGTACAAGCATACATTTATTTACTTATTTATTTAATTAATTTTCTCAGTGATTATTAATCTATACGATACGATACCAAAAATAATTATCTTCGGTACAGTAATATAAATTAATCATTCACTCGTATGATATATATGCAAAATTTATTATTTATTCATTTATTCTAATACAAACCAAAATAATTTGTTTCTCTTTTATGAATTATTCTTAACGATTCTTGGATAAAGGTCGCTCCCAAAAAGGTTATAAAAATATTCCGTTCTCTGTCTTGGCCGTTGTCCTTTTGATGTAAATATAATAGAACTAAGAACCCAGAACTGTATGATTGGTCAACATAAGTGAGTTAAGTTAAAAGAACGAATTAAAAGCGAATGAGTAAGCAAACAAATTACTTTACCGAAAATTATAAACTTATTTATTACGCTAATTATATTAAATAATTCGAATTTAACTATTTAGTATATGTTGTGCGATTATTTCACACATTTCAATTCGATTAATACAAATACTACGATTATTTACATTAATGCGAGAACATCACTGCCGGAAGGTAAAAACGTGGAACGATAAGTTTAACTAAATTTTAAATTCATTGGCCAAGCCTTTGACAGCGCTGCACTACTAAGCGACCAATTGCAAGGCGTGAAAATAATAATTGTAGGGAAATACCCGAGGGCGCAATTCGTGCACTGTATGACTCACATTCTCAACTTACTTCTAGCGCATTCATGTAAGGTATCTAGGATTCACAACTGTATAAGGATCATAAAAAGTGCAATAAATTTTTTTCGACAATCTTAACTTGGAGACGGCCTTTTTTGAAGAAGATTACTGATCAGATTAATTCGTCGCATTCAATGTTTCCCTCTCTTTATACGATGCGATGGACCGAAAAACATGCCGCTGAAGAACCGTTTGCATAAATGCTTTCTGTAATGCACGCAACACTTGTGACACTGCAAGAAGTTGCTGGTGCGCAAGTCGCTTGCTCCAGCTGCACAGACATAGGCATAGCATTCACGGCAATTAATAGGCAACGTTAGGTGCATGAAAGACCACACTTTGCATTGAGATTAGTAATCGTTTGATTTATCGATATAAATGTAGTGCGGTGTACGTCTGTCCAGCATGCATATGATTCTATTAGCGAGTATTTAGTTTAATTGTTCGTGATAATTTCTGTCATCGCCCGGGATCGAACTCGGAACTTCGGTAGCGGGGGCCAAATACTCTGATTTAGCAAATGTATAAGTTTTAACTGATCTTGTCAAAGTAAAAGGTAACATTCGTTTCAACGAAATTCGTATTTTACTTTGACAAGATCAGTTTACATTTATTGGCGGCTATCGATATTTTTCATTTGCAATCGGTAAAATTGTCTTACGCATTAGTGAACGTGCACGAATTTAACGCGACTCTTTTGTACGACGTAATTTGAAGTCATTTTTTTTACATTCGAATATACGCGATATCAGAAGAGTTTTCCGTTTGTGGAACATAATTTTGATTTGCCGGTGGCTTTTTAATTAATTTTGGCGCCGGTTCTTCACTTTGCTTTGCTCGGCTCATTTCGAAACCGTTGAACGGCGCTCCGCGACGCCAAAGTTAATAATTAATTTTCCGTGTGTTCGTAGCGGAAGAAAAGAAAGAAGAAACAGCGAAACAACAGCCAGTTCAAAAAAGCGCACAGTCAACAGCTACTCATTTTCGCCATAAATCTCAAGTACCAGCCGTTGCCGTCCACAAACAGCATAGCTGCGATGATAATAGCAAAAGTATCGTTAAGAAGACTTCCACGAACACGCTGGCACAACCGGCAGGTAATAAGCGCCGACATATCTCTGAAATCCGACTTCGGCACCGTTGCCTCGCTACGCGTTACGCTGCCACTAGAAGGTGTCACTTTTCACCGGTCCTTTTCGGACTGAACTGCTGTTCCGAGTCGATTCTAGAATTAAAATGGCCCAACTCGTTCGCAGAGGTTCTAATGGCTCTTGCTGAGTACCGAATCCCGCTGTTGAAATTTCTGAAGAAGTATTCTTGTCTCCCCATCAGTAGCAGTCACGTGAATGACGTAGTTTACCGAATTCACGGTAGAGACCATCCGGAAACAGTAGGCAAAAAGACCGAGGGGACACCAAAGCCGAGAGGGATTTGAGCTGGAATAGGGAGATTAGGAAAAAGTCGTAATAATATAACTTTGAGAAAAGTTATAGTATTTCAAGCTGATCAGAAAGGGAACGATATAAATATCAAGAACTGGGTTTCGATGGCCGGTTTGATAAATTTCTCTATATTAGGCCATTTCTTACAGAAAATTATTAGTACGCGGATTATTTCGTATGATGCATTTTTAATCGGAAATTTTATTTTAAAAATTGAGAGGCTTCACACACTTTTTACGACAATACTTTAGTATTCGGACTCTGGTTGTGTGTAAATTTCAAAAGTCAAAGGGTACAATAACAAATAGAAGAGGAAAAAATCAGAGTCTGCAGATCCGATATGCTTTATCGAAGCGTCCAGAAACATGAAACCGTATAATATGCGAATAAGAAGAATTTGATATTTTTTAAAATTAAACAAATTTTGTCGCTATGAATATAAATAATCGAATTCTTTACACTCGCCTCTATCATTTCTTACTTAGGTCGCGTATACTTCTCATCCTTCAGCTATTTTAAAACGGAATGCTGAAACCATAGCGGATTCGTAGGCCCTAGTTTTCTACTAATTACGTATCGCGAGTATCGTCAGTCGGTAATATCTTTCATGCTTTACGTATGGACATCACTTAAATATTCTCCGTTGCCTTTTCATTCTGGTGTAAATGAAAATCGTGAAGTTGTTATTTTGACAAGCCCCGTGATTTCTCGGTAATGTTATTAATCATCCGCTAAAAAGTATTTCACGTTACTAGAATTAATTCCGGGTTTAATTTCTTAAATCGCGCTGTTGCTCGATCGCGTTGGTCGGAATATAATTTATATTTTACCAGAAATTAACTAAATCGTTCTGACAAATTTACCAAAAACTTTGAAAACTTGCGCTACAAAATTTTAGTCTATCTGCAACTATTCCGGACTCGTGGAAAAACACATTCTTCAAGCTCCTAACTTCCCCCCCCCCCCATCTCAGCGCAGATCCTATTGCCGCGTACTCCTTCGAATAATTTATCGACTATCTTCATTCATCTCCTCCCAGAGCATCATCCCTTTAAACGCTGCCTCTTCCAATTGTTTCGGCCACGCTTATTAAGAGCCTCCTCGTTAAATCAGATCTCTTTAAATTTTCAAAGACTGGCGCGTCCGAAATAAAATCAAAATCACCTGCCATGACTTTTCCTGTTCTTTTAAAGTTTTTCGACTCATTAACACCTCCCCCTCATTTTCCTCGTCAATTAACTTCCAGTTTTTCTTCAGGTGTGCGTGTCTGTCTAAAAGTAAAACACTGACCGACGAGTGAGCATCGGTTCCGTATAAATAATTCAGTTTTATTTCCATCGCTCCATTTCAGTTGTCTCCGTCAGCCGCGACTTGGTTTCTCTTAAAAAAGAAAACGAAAGAGACTCCACGTTGAATTCTAAAAGTATTCTTCACCGTATCTGCCGTCCTATTCGCAGTTTCCCTTTCCGATCCTACCTCGCTATTTTCTCTCCATTCAGTTCGGGTTCCCGATAAAATTTAAGTGAACTTGCTCGTCCGTCCAACCCGCGGGATTTATTTTAAACGCCGTCATCGTCGTCAAAAAAGCTCTCAGTGCCCTAACCGGGATCGTTCGTAAGTTTATTCGTTCAACCTCATCTAGCTGTGAATTATAGATTTTCCCCATTTTCTTGTCGCTTCGTCATTTCTCTCCTAACCACGGTCAGCGTCCGCTCGGAGGAAAGTCTGTCCGACTTCATATCGTACGTCTTTTACATTCTCAAAAACGAAATTCAACTTATTTTCTCAATTCTCGCTGTTGATCCATCTTTCAACGATTGTCGCATTTTACATGCTGTTATTCCTTGTCGCAATTCTTAAACGATGCTGTTGCGATAGAGACGTAATGCGAATCTCTAAAACTCTGATGATGACGCTTCTTCTAACGTCACAGTGGCCGGCTGTTTCCTCGTTCGCTCCTTCTTATTCCGTATTTTCGATCGATTTCTGCCTACTCGTACGAATGTCGTAATACTTTATTAATTCCGCATCATTCAGTTGCGCCGCTAGTCCGCAAACGGATATACTTTCGGGAAAAAACACGAAAGTTATATCCCTTTTTCACTCACACCGTTCCTTCCTATACGAAATTTCTCCTTTTACCATTTTGCGCCATTTTTTTTTTTCCTTTTGAATTTTCCGAATGTCCGTCAATTCTTTTAGAATGCCGCCGAACCTTTCCTCATATTTTACGGTGGCTTCCGCTACCGGGGACTGACCTTTTCACTTCGCCTTTATTCAAAGGGCGCTGTGTTCATAATGGTCTCTTAAACCTTCCTCCGCTCTATGAAAAATTTCCTCACCGTCACCTCTTCCTGTCTTGCTTGCCCCTTAACGGTACCCTTCAAAATTCTGAGGCATACCCATTTGCGGCATGCATACACTAGAGACCAATGATAACCAGTTCTCATAAGACATCGAAGAAGAAGACGCAGACAAAGATTGCGCATATTTTACCCTTTCCACCAGAACTATTAGAAAATTAATCGTATTAAATTCCGTTAATTCCGCGCATTTTATTCCGTACAGATCGAAATGATTTTTATCGATTTTAACCATTCCCTATTCGTTCGATTAAACCCGCGGTTATATCTTTACGCGTCTGTTATTAAAAATGGGGAAGATTTTGCACCGTTTTTATTGTTTCCATTTCACGTTTACACTTCTCGCTTAGCCGTATGTAAGCGACGCATTTGTATAGCAAACACAAAGAACATTTCTGTTTACTATTTTTTCCTCTCTATAATATCTGTATTACGACTAACAAAGCCATTTTTCTTGATCTGGCACGAAACCATCTGGCCACTAATGATTCCTATGGATAAACTAGATTAGCAGGATAATTTATATATATGCATATATATATTATATATTATATATTATATATATATATATATATAAAAGAAAATGGAATGCCTCAGACAAATATTTAGCAAAAGCTATCGTACGTTTCCAATATAGTTTGAACAAACATGGTATAACAAAGCCCACGAAGGCCAAAGGAGAAATAGTAGAAAATCGATACTGACCATATCACAGTAGGTACCAGAGTGCACCTGACCAGTAAAAGTTAAGAATATGTGTTTCGAAGAAACCCCTACATCTTACAAGACTTTCGATGGAGCCAGTTATCATTAGAAGTAGGAAATCGGGGTTTTCACTTCAAAATAGTAATGCCGTTATTAAGAATAAATTTGAACAAGACCACAATAACAACATCTGCACAAGATACTATAGCTAAAGAAACATTATACGAGGGAAAACATCCCAAGGAGATTAATACATTAAAGAAGCGATTTCTAGCGTGTTCGTATTTGTCGTAATTAAATAATAAACGGGGTTGGTTAATACCCTCGTCAATAATATTAAAAAACTGGTGAGTATCAGGAATAGACACCGTAACTAAGTCCAGTAAAATTGTAACCCCCACTAAGACATGATACGCATACGATAAATGGTAGTAACACATACTGTACAAGTCCGATAGGAATACCTACACGCTAACCAGAACTAAGCGTAGCCTTTCGAAAAATAAAGTTTATAGCAGAGGCACGGTTAGTTAAATGGCGGATTCATGCAGAGTTATTATCTCTTTTAATTTTACAATGTAAGAAAATAGAATAAAAGGAGATGGTAAACTATCGAGAGCTTCGATCAACTTTCTCATTCAATTTTATACTACAGTGTCTCGGTATGCAGCGTAACTTTGTACTAAAATAAAAGTTACCAAGTTTTAAAGTTATGAGGCTGTCGCTATATTTTTTTATCAGCTTGGAGTATCAAATCAAGGGATTTGTTTGTAGCATGCAACTCTGTCGTGAAAATTGAAACTATTTTTGGGTTAGTTCACTTCGCAGCTAATTTTTTTTAAATTACGCGTTTTCGACGGGTACATTAAATATTTCTTTATCGTAATTTAAAATGTTACTCTAAAAATACTCATGCCTTAAACGAAAAAAGCGTTTCTCGACGTGTATTTTGCCATTTTTATCTATTTAAACGATACCGATTTTTTATCTTTTTTTTTTTTTAGTCCAGATTTATTATTTATTTGGCCACTATTAAGCAAAAATAATGCTGATTATCATGCTTTATACATTAGCATTCTTGATTGCCAGTTCATAATAAAACGTACTTCTCTTTCACCGAAACTCGTTAATTGTCTAATATTTTTAATAACTAACCATTTCCCCCCCCCCCCATTATTATCCTCTATTTTCCCTCAGTTTCTTCGAATGCAGCTCCCGCTCGTGTATGCGTTTAAGGTATGCGATAGTCGGAAATCGCGAATTAAATAGCACAATTACGAAGTAATTCCGAAACATGTCGGTTTTTTTAAAAATATTTTTTTAACTTCTTAATAGGTATTTTGTGAAGAATCATTATATTTTTTCCGTTTCACATTGTTTTACACTCTAATTTATAAGTATAGTCAGTTCTTTATTTCCTCGTCAGACAGTTTAATTTTTCAGCATCGTTTCTGGTTTTGTATATTTATAGTAAAGCCTTATATCCGGATTATTCGAATATTTATTATTATATAATCGTTTATGTCTCTGCCTTCATCAACGTTTTTGCTTTTAATGATGTACACTTTTCGTAATTCTTGGTGCTTCTCATTACCGTAATCATAAATCTCTCAGTCTCCGGGAAATTATTATTACTTTAATAACGACAAACGTACGACGACAAGCGTCAAACAGTTCTCCAACACAACTATACTAGCAAGTTCAATATCTTTGACCTGGCTCGCGAGGCGGCCCAATTATTGTTACCGTTATTATTATTGTTATTATTGCCATCATTACTTACGAGACCGACTCGTGTAGAATTTTAACTGTTAGTCAATTGTATATATATATCGAATCCCAAATGAATACCATCTTCTTCGTTTTATCAACTGAAAAAATTCACGGCGGCACATCAGCCCATTAAAAAGTGGGTTCGAAATCCGTTCAATGTCAATCTTACGGGAATAAATCAGATAACTTGAACATTTCTTTGGAAAAGACGCGACCTGCCCCGTTTGTGGCCAGTTTAATCACTTTTCTCGAGCGAATGAAACTGTACGTGTAAAAAACGGCAGAGATGATCGGCCGAAAGTTTCTTAGTGTACTCTGTATGAAAACAGCAAAAAGTAGTAAAAAACTTTAAAATGCGATCTTTTAAATGTATCGTTCAACAGTGGACATCGCCATAAATCTATATTTTACACACTTTTTCGAAATCCCCCCCCCCCCCAATTTTAATGCGTGCATAATTTAATGTAAATCGTAGTACAATTGTTCGCGCGCAGAATTGCAATGAACGGATTTTCTACGGGTGCATCTGTATCGCTAAGGCGAGTTTTCATTGGACAACGGTCAGTAGACGGAAATGGGACGAGGAATAATAATAAATGGCGGATATAGGTGTGCGGAAACGGTAGACAGCGCTGAAGAAGAAATTTTTACCTCTAAACCAGTACTCGTCCAGACTCCATTGTCCAGCTGTTCGGTTCGAAATAAAATTACTTCAGATTCGTTCACGCATAACGCGGAATAGATATAAGCTTCCGCTAAATAGGTCAACAGCGTTTTCACTTCTGCTTCGTTTGAAGCGCAAATTAACAATACGCACAGAGGGCCGCCGAAAAAAGAAAAACAAAAAATGGAAACACTTTGCTCATAATAAAACAGGGAAATAGCGCGTTTATTTCGCAATTTACGATTTTATTGACAGTCTTTCCTCTTTTTCTCGCTTATTCCTACTGATGACCACCCTGTTCAAAAATAAAAATCTTACTTCTTTGCAAACTGCAACACTTTTCCATCAGGACTGAAATCTTACCGCGTAAATGCCGCGTCGCCGCTGCGGTACGTATCATTTGCGATGTGGATTTTGTAAAGATGGATCGTAAACCTCAGCAATTCTTTACTAATTCGATACGAAAGCAATTTTTTCTAATAATCTTCATTAGTGCGAAATGTAAACCGTCGATTCGACCGAAATGCCCGTCTGACGTAAGATTTCTCCCCCTGACGATCAAGATCCATGCTCCCAATGAAAATATGCGCGTCTTTTTCTCTCGAATCTGTTTAACTTCGTATAGGATTCCTCCGCAGTACTCGTTACTTGTTTTTATTACCTTTTTCCACCTTCATTTTCCCTCCTTCCGCTTCCACACTGATCATAAAACTCAAGTCCTTCTCACTTAGCTTTACACGCTCTTCGCGCGCTACATTTTATTTCGCCTTTGAACCGAAACCCGTATGTTTATATCCCCGTTCGAAACATAAACGATATTTTCCTCCGATGCAGTTTAACAATGTGGTTTCTCTAACTTTCCCGGTTAGCTTACGGCCAGCACGCGATCGTGGTTAGCCATCATCGAGGAGTTCTCTTTTTTTTTATGATATCGTTCAAAAAGATCATTTTTTATTTTATTTATTTTTTTTTATTAATATAAAATAATAATAATATTATTTTATATATTATCTTTTGGGCGCGCCAGCGGCTTTGACCCGACAACTACAGAAATTATGGAAAGGGTTAAATAGAGAGACGATTAAAAATAGAGCTTTGAAGTACAGGGATTATAGACCCAGTGTTAAGATTTTGGGGTACAAAACAGAGCACTCAAAATCAAGGGCAGGGCATTCACGGAAGATGTAGTTTGCATCACAAATAGAACGAGAAATGTAACTATGGGGGGGGGGGAGTCGGGAGAGGAGGACGGGAAAAATGAAAACGTGAAAAGGGTAGAAAGGAGTGATTAGAACGCAGTCTGATTAAGGAAACGATCGCGGAGCGCTGATAAGAAGAGAAATGAAACCACAGCTGAGAACAATTTAAAGATAATGAGAGGCGGGATTAGAAAGTGGATAGATGTCTGGCCGTAGTCGGGAATGATTAGCTGAAGAAAAAAGAACAAACGGAATAATTTTGTTGCAGGAGAATGTAAAACGGCTGCGGGACACTTTCAGTATTAGGAAAATCACGAAGAATGCGCGGAACAAATCAAGCAGATCGCGCATAATGTTGGTCAACATAGCCGGTGAATTCAGAAGGAGAAGTGTAGCTTGAAAGAAAAAGGGAGAAGCAAATACCACATACCTTCGCCATTTTTAATTAATAAGAAGGAATGGAGAAGTCTTTTTCTTTCAAGCGACATTGCTCCTTTTGAATTCACCGGCTACGTTGACCAACATTATGCGCAATCTGCTTGACATATTCTTCGTCGATTTTCTGATTCTGAAAGTGTTCCATCTTCTCGCCCACACTCTCCTGCAACAAAATTATTCAGTTCGTTACAAATGGTTTTCCTTTCATTCCATCCTTACTGACATCCTCTTGTGAATTCCAAGTGGCCCTGATTGACGCTACGCACTTTTTCGCCATTTCTTAATAATTTCCTTTTCGCACCTTCAATTCTTACCTTTCTTTTTGACTACATTGTGCCATTTTTGATCCCTACTCCTATTTATTCTCTAATTCTTTCTCGCATTACCACGTAATTCAATCGCTTTCGCAGTCCGCATTCTCTCCGTTATTCCCTTCGACATTTTACTACTACGAACTTCCATAGTGTGATTTAGAATCGATGTTCCTCTCCACATCGCGGTTTATCCTCATCTTGCTGTTGCTCTTAAATGCCTTTATTGATGATCCTAATTATGTTCTCCTTCAATGTTCCCGGCCTTTTTTAACCGGAAATTTTCTCTTTCAAATTACATTCTCTGTGTCTCTTCCTAGTATTTCCATTTTCACTTCTAATTCTAATTCTCTTATTGTATTTCTTGTTCTCCTTTATTTCTAATTGAAAAAAAAAACAAACATAATGTTGCTTTCTTCGTTCTGGTCCAATTTTCCCTTCGTTAGTACCGAAAATTTTGAAAAAAATAGAAGAAAGACTATTAAAATTAGCGTGATGAGCAAAAAACGAAATGACGAAATAAATTAAGACCAATTAAGGAGCCCAAATGTTAGTAGATGAGAGTAGAAATTAGAACGTTCAATTGTAAGATATTCAAGGAGAGAACAGGTTGAACATTCTGTTTTCGTTTTGTTTAGTTTTTTTTTTTTTTTTCTTAGATTCGATTAAGAAAAGCGCCGTGCTTTATTTGTTTTGTGTCGTAGTTTGCAGCATTAATCGGAGAGGTAGTATAGCCTACGAATAGGACTGTCAGTTTTAAAAAATTCCAGGTAATTCCTGTAAATTCCTGAGGTGTATTGCAGCATTTATGGGGGATCACATAGTAGTTGAACGAAACAATTCCTGCTGCATGTAACGGCTCTCCTCATCGATATTCTAAACCATAATTTGTCGAATGTTTTGTTTGTTCTTTTTTGACACGCGTAATGACAGTTGCCGCGTAACTGACAAATCATTTCATGCATGAGTCTGTTTCGAAAGAAGTAAAATTGTTAAGCAGTTAAAGTTAGGTGTCATAAATGGAAGCGAGCGTTTCGTTGGAAACAACGAAATACGGCAATTCGTAGTAAGGAAAAGGTATTATGAAGGTCGGGAAGATTTTAAAAACTTATTGTTCCATCCTTCTACGACGCGAGCCGTTTTACGCCAGACGATAAAATAATCGCGATGGACAAACGTTAATTGAACTACTTCGCATGGCTCCCTAATGTTGGAAGAAATACTAATGAGGCTGATATTGCGGCACTGCGGAATACCGTAACATTCTTCGCGCAGATGAATCTAATTCGGCGTTACAACAAAAACCAGGATTTTCCTTAATACTGAAATAAGGTAACGGAGATTCTTTACGTGTCAAAGAACAAATTCTCAGCAGCCAAATTATCGAAATAAAATCAATCCATTATACCAGATGGTCAAGGCCAAGCTTTTTTCCACATCGTACGGAAAATTCGTGTTTCTTTAGTTCAACACGCAGACAAAAGCGCCGGGACTGAATTTGAAATTAAAAATCAAAACTGCAAATTTTTCTAAAAGGTTTTTTACACAATAGCCGCGTTATATTCAGTCGAGCTGATTTACACTTTCCGAAATTCAAAAAAAAAAAAAAGTAATTGTTATAGCGAACTATCCTTTTCGTCTAATCAACTATTTCCTGTTCTGCGATAACTAGTAACGTTTGGTTAATCTTTGCGCCAGCTCGAAAACTCGCAATTTTGAAATTATTTACAGTATTTATTTTGTCGCTACCGAAAAAGTGTACAGATATTTTTAATTCAAAGATTTACAATGGACCCCCCCCCGGGAGGGGGGGCTGTATAAAATTAAACTGGTTACGGAAGATACTATTACAGCTTTAAAGAGATTATTATTCTTCCAAAAAAAAAAAAAAAATATATCGCACTATCCGAAGCGAGTTAATAATTGAACGATTTTCTGTAAAATGCCCCTCTTTAGTCGGTATTTGTTTTTACACCATCTTGAAGAAGCTTGGAATAATTTTCGTATATATTCGTTTGTTTTTTGTTATTTCTAAATACGAAACTGGCCTTAATCACGTTTGAGTTCTGATTTAATTTAAATAATATCGATTATAAATAAACTTAACTGAATACTTCGAGCAACTATTATAGGTCATTTCAAATTTCACTCTTTAGGCATGTCACGCCGAGCGTCTGCTTACGATGTTTTTCAAACCATGACCGAATCGACCAAACCGGACATTCTCCAAGAAAGAAGATCTTCCTACAGAACCAAAGCGGCGGACTCAACCGAAGAACCGAACAGGCCGACTCCGGAACGACGGTCTTCCTATCGAATATCAACCCCCGATCAGGATGATTCAAAAGCGGGTTTGGAACGGAGATCGTCTTATCGACTACCGACGAAAACGCTAGAACCGGACGAATCTAACAGAGCTTCACCGGAACGTAGACACTCGTACCGCGTACCTTCCAGTAATGACTTGGACGAGCCGAAACAGTTGGAGCGGCGCTCTTCGTACAGACTGGTAACGACGACTACAGAAAACGATACCGCTCAGTTTGGCGGAAGGCGATCATCGTTTAGATCTCACGCTAGCGGTGCACCAGCCGAATTTGAGGACAGTTCCAACGCTGCGCTCAGAAGATCTCCTTCAAGGAGGAAACCGTCAGCTGAAAACGAGTCTTCCGGTTAGTAAAAAAAACGCGAATTGTTCTGTTAATAGTAATAATCAAATCAGATAGCTTTATTATTATTATTACTACATAAAATGCTAACATTTGGAAATTAAACACGTAGAAAACTATTTATAATCAAAAGAACAAACATTTCGTTTAACTGACCAATAAAATAACAGTGTAAACATATTTTCAAATTAACATCACGTGACGATTACAAGGTAATTATAATCGCTACGAATTACATAATGTAAAAAGAAAAAAAAAAAAAAGATATATAAAAATAAAAATTTATGAAATATTTCAAACTTTGCTACATTTAGTCACTGAAAACGGATACGGAACCACGAAATTAATGACAATGTAATGAAATTATAAACTAACCCACCAGTCTGATACCTATATACTGAATCAAACAAGTCCAATCACGCAATCAGAATTTATATTCTTCACTTAATTTGCTTTAGCCTTACCATTACTCAAAATTCTTGTCCAAAAGAGCATTCAGGGAAATGATTAAAAAGGTAGTCTATGCAGCCGGGACTTAGCTGAAAAGATTTTTAAATGCTTATGGCGTCGCTTATAATTTAATATGTGATACCTTGCTTCAGCTGAAAGCGAATTGAACATGGTAGCACCTCAGTACCTCACTTGCAATCTTGTGTGATATTTGAGGAATTTAGGTACTGAGGCGGAATAAATATTAGAAGATCTAGTAATACCCTCCAATAAAGAAACTTGAAAGTTGTGTTTATTATTAATTATAAAAAACAGCAAATTGGTTTTGTACAGCATTTCAAACTTCATAATGTCATCATCTATTTCACTGTTATCCCTAAACTGTATCATTTTAAGTACTGCATTTTGCAGGACTTTTATAGGTCGGATATGACACAACTTGCTGCACAAAATTTTATACCGTAAGAAACGATAGGTTGATAAAGCGCTAGGTATAACCGCCGTAGATGCTGAGGAGAAAGATGTGTTGGCTGTAGGTAATAAAACAAATAATTTAATCTTCTCAGTTTACTAGATAAGTTAAATGCTTAGCCCACATCAACTTATATGGTCAGTCAGTATTCCTAAATATTTTATTTCATGAACACTTTCAACCACTTTATTATCTGATAAATTTAGGGAAAAATTGTTATACTTTTCAGATTGCTGAAAACTATATGTTATGTATTTTGTCTTATTTACACTTAGTAGAATTATGCTTCTGATGATGGCCAGTGTAAGCTGGTGGAAACGTTAAGCGAATAAATATCTTTTAAAACACAGTTGTTTCCGAAAATTATTTATTAAGAATTAATTTATTTTTATTCATCCATTCTGTAATTAGATCAATCTCATTCTGAGCTAATTTTGCTAAAGTAGTTGGGTACCTAGAGTTTACTAACAAAACCGTATCATCTGCGTAAGTAATTAACTTTCCCTGCACTTCCAAATTACAAAGGTCAATAATGTAAACTAGGAACAATATCAGATCCAAAATACTTCCCTGAGTAACCTCAAAATGTTGCAAAATTTCATTACTGAAGGTATTATTTATTTCGTGACGTATCTTCTGTTGAGCAAGTAGGTTTTCAACCAATCCTCTAAATCCAACAGCGTATAACTTACGTCACAAGATTTTACGGTGTGAACAGTGTCAAAGGCTTTTTTAATATCAAAATAGATGGCAATAACAGATCCACCCTCCTCCAAGTTCTCCGAAATATAAGAGATATGATTAAAGAAGGCATCATCAATGCATCGACCGACCAAAAATCCAAACTGGTTATTACTGAAAAAGTGCTTGCTATTTAAAAAACTCAACATTTTAGCTTTAAAACACTTTTCAAATATTTTGCTAATGCATGTCAAAATGCAAATAGCTCTATAGTTTTCAGTCAGGGTTTTATCGCCATTTTTGTTTACCGGAGTAATCAATCCTAATTTCAAAACTTCCGGAAATTTATTCACATTGATTGATTCATTGAACAAATAAGTCAACGGATGTGTAAAAAAGTTTAAATTATCACAAATAACTCCTATGGATATGCCGTCAGCTCCAAACGAGGTTTTATTACGTAAGAATTGAATAGCATACTATAATCGTAATAATAATAATAATCAATCAATCAATCAATCAATCAATGTTTGCCAATAATGAGTAAATAAATAAATGAATGTCCAAAAATTTCAGTTACTAACTGTTATAATTATGTAAAACTCTTCTCGTCCGACCGGTTTCGTCAATTGTTTGACATATTCATGATTCGGTTTTAACATATTATAACAGTTAGTAACTGCAATTTTTGGACATTCATTTATTTATTTACTTATTATCGGCAGTTTACAAACAGTTTACGGAAGAAAAACACTTATAACAATCAATTTTTATTATCATTACTGTTACACAAGGTCCACAGATGTATAATAATAATAATAACGGTATACATGCGTGCGTTTGTACGTGATTTAGCCTCCTTCCTAATGTAGAAATTACTTAGGAAATTTAATTTTAAGAACGATTTTACGCCTACTATGATCGTTTTCCATACACATGGATTCGAACTTACTTCGATGAATCTACACAGATTTAACGTATTCCAGAAATTCATTTCAATTCTCTTTTTTGCGTGCAATAAAAGTGCAAATAATTCGGTTCCTTTTGATATTATAATTAAAAAGTTGAAAAACATGTTGTAAATTTCGCATTTCATCTAATTTACTCATTCGATGATTCGTTGTTCTATTTCTATCCAGGTGTGGAGCAGCCGCTTCCAGAATTTGTCAGCGAAGAATTAAGAGCCAGACGTAGAGGATCGCAACTGTAAGTATCGTACCTTTTTCTTTAAAAAAAAAAAAAAAAAACAAACAAAAAACATTAGTAAAGTGACTAAAAAAATGGTGAAATATGTAATTATTTTAATTTCCTTTTCAAATAAATTCTCGACCTCGGTAGTTAATAGATTAGTAATATGCGCGAAATCCTCCGCGTGCATTTGAGTGCCGTCGAGGCTAAACTTTTTATCCAGTCTAAATCTGTAGAAGTTTTAAAAATAAGCGGAAAATGTACTAAATGGATTTTCGCGCCAGTTTTTGAGAAGTTTTATAAACTTTTTTTCCAAATTTTTTCGCTACCAAGTCGGTCAAAAGTAGTAAAATTATCGTAAATATTTTGAAATTCAACAAAACTCTCAATAACACTATTATGGCCGAGATTACTAAACTGCAATATTTTAATTTTGATTTTTTTCTCTTTTTTTTTTGTAAACTTCCAAAAATTCCTTAAACTGTTTTACAAAAACTGAAAAAAAAGAAAAAGAAATGCGGAAGGGGAGGTAACCAGTTTTGAAACAATATACATGCGCTAATTTATTTTTCTTGAAATAATCGGATTAAGAAAATTTAATACCAGTGTTTAGTTATGCTTTTTACACCTTTTTTATTGAAGGTTCACGTTTCAGGAAAACGTAAGCAATTGAATAAGGCAAAATAAATCATTAGCATTATTAGTGAAAGTTGAAGAGTTATTCATTAGATAAAAGCAGAACTTTTAATATATATATATATATATATATATATATATTATATATGTACTGGAAGATATTATGCAATGATCAATGGTTAGAAAAGTTTCACGACGAGAATTAAGCAACAGTGTCAAAGTCAAATGTCAAATGTTTGTTACTTCTGCATTTATTATATAGTCGATTTTATCGAAGCAAAAATCTGCCGTCTAACTCTTTTACTAAAGTTCAGTACTGAATTTTTTCAACGAAAACGCCATATCCGATGACAAAAAAAACTTTTTCAACAACGCGGACAAAGTTTGACTAAGTATCCTTTACTAGTGAATTACATTCCGCCATTAAAATTAAGATATTCCCCAACTATCTTAACTCTTTGAACGGCGACGGTTAGTATTATTAACCGCCACATTCGATAAGTAACATGCGTGATGGTTAGCTGACCACTTTTATATTTTTCCTTTTTCCTCGTTACTACGCAGTAGATAATAAACAATACCGCATCTGTATCTCACCAGCTATCCTGCAAATGGTGCAAACACGTAAAAAAATAATGTTAAGCTTTTCTACCCATTTGGAAATCTGCAAAAAATTTAAAATTTGTCTGCCCATTAGTGTACCAAAAGTATATGAAAAAATTTGCCTCTCAAAACTCAATCGATAATGTTTTGGCATAATCTGCACAGTTCACAAAAGCGCTTTCCAGAAAGATTCGACTACTTCATAAACTCCAAGCTTGATAAGTTCACGGAACAGCTCCAACTCTCCTCTTCGCTATTTCGTGACTAATTCTATCTGTTTCTTTTCTAGTTCCTTCTTTTATCTTTCTCCTCCTTTATTCTTTTATTCTGTTTATGATTTTCTATTGATCTTGCTCCGAACTAAATACTGTCCTGCATCGTATTAATTAAATGTAGAAGCGAAGTAAATAGAAAAAAATTATACTCCGCGCAAAAACCCCGACTAAATGTCTATTTAATATTGTAACTGGCATGAAAAAAAGAGGTTGACTCGCCCATTTATTGCGATTATACGCTATGGAATCTCCGGAAGATAATCTAATATAGCCGCCATATTCAAGTAATCGACGCTGAATATTAAGAATGAAAATGCGAAAAAAATAAAAATGTACGTTCAAAAAAAAAATTCTCTAAAAGCCAAATTAGGCGTAATATCTATTCGGTTTTCTCTTAAGTGGAAACGTTAAAGCCTTCAGTAGCGCAATATTTCGAGTTTATAGAGCGATCGATATTGATGATAACATTTTTTACCGATTCGGCCATAAAGGAGAAAATTACCTCTTCATGACCACCTTCACGGTTGATTAATAATTAACCCGGCTGTTCGAAAAGTTTACCGAAATTGGCGGTCTTTGACGCCTGTATAACGACCAGGAAATCGTCAATGAAAAGACATCTCGAAACAATGAGCCGAACTGTGCCACAGAAACATCATTAATCGCCAGATTAAACTAACGTCTTCGTACAGCCACACATACGCACGAACACGTGCTCTGAAATGTGTTTTCGTGCTTCGTTCATTCAAAGGCGCGATATTTTGTAAAATAAGTTTGTTGGCTTAACGAAGCACGATAATACAAGCGCTTTAATAATATATAAAGAAGAAAATTGAAGTCGTTTTGGCTTTTTTAGCCTCCCCCGTTATTTATATCGAAGTTTACGTTCATTTTCCAATGTGTTTTTGTCTTCACTATTTTAACATCCCGTTTACTACTGTTCGCCCTATTTTCCGGAAAATTTCCAACAAAATTATGAAGTGAAAAGAAAAAAAAGAGCAAGCGAATTTTAATATTTGCCGAAATATTAAAATTATTAATCGTAAAATTTCAATATTAATTACACGATTTTAAGTTAACATTAATATTATCCATTTCCTGTACATTATGGGTAAGTTTAAAATAAACACCGAAGAATAGAAATAAATTCGTGAAAAAGTAAAAAAAAAAAAAAACACCAGCGCATTTCGGAGTGTTGCTTAATAATCACCGTGATTATTAAGGAATAATCGGGATTACGGAATATAGATGACACTTCGCAACATACTGGTTTTCTTCGTTGGTGTTTATTTATTCGTATTTTGTTATGTCTGTTGGATTAACTCTAAAATATTACGACAATGCATCTCTTAGGTCATGGGTTGAAAAAATCAATGAATCGATATACTTGTAAAATTGTTGGAGGTATTTCTACCGGACATGTTAAATAATTTGAAATTACGGAAAATTACTGAAGAAGGAAACATTGTTTATTGTTTTGTTTGTTTGTTTTTTTTTTTAGTAATTAGTATGAAAGTAATTTACAATTAGACATGCAAGTGCTCGTTTATTATTAAGCCCTTTTAGAAGGTAAGATGCATTGTATTTTTTTACAAAAATATATTATGCAACTCATAGACGCGTAGACGGGGTTTACCTTGTGGTTTCTCTAAAAGTTATTTAAATAAAATAAAAAATAAATAATAAAAAAAACGTTTGAAACATAAGCCATCTCAAAATACTATCCGTACATTTCTTCTAACAGTGGTAAAAATCAAAAAAAAAAATGCAAATACATATTTACGGTAAAAAAAGGAAAACGAAAAAGAAAATAAATAAAATTAAACTGATTATTGGCAACGCATAATGTAAAAACCACACTCGATAACGGATAATTTTACCTATTAGAAGAGATACAATGACAGTAATAGAAAACTGTCTAATGTAC
Organism: Icerya purchasi; assembly: GCA_039619475.1. Lineage (NCBI taxonomy): Eukaryota > Metazoa > Arthropoda > Insecta > Hemiptera > Monophlebidae > Icerya > Icerya purchasi. Next base: position 221,092,385 of record CM077115.1, on the reverse strand, counting down.
TTTACCGCCTAATACAGAACACAAGATTAACGCAAATTTTATTTAAAAAAATGGTTATTTTGATATTCTGTGAAAATGTAAAGAAAGTAGAAGAAGCCAGCGAATATTAAATGTATAAAGAACGGTCGGATGAAATTAACAAATCCCCCCTACACAGAGGCAATCACTATTATAAGTGCTGGCACATCTACACAGATAATAGAGACGGATAAAAAAATTCCAGACCGATTTAGGTGTACCTGAAGTACGAATAATATTGGGAATTTAATGGCAGAGTATTAGGCAAAAATCAAATGAAATGGAACTAAAGGTCCACATGGAAAAATGAAAATGGAATTCAGCCACTCAATTTTTGAATAGGCACATGCTTTCAGTTAAAATAACAATAAGCAAGAACTTATACATCAAAGATCTTCCCTCCATCTTACTGATTACATAATTGAAAAATAATGGTCCACTGCCTGAAGTGCATCCTGGTGCAATTGAAATTTCCATTTATAAGTTTCAATAATTAAACAAACAACAAAAAGAAAAAAAAAAAACATTGCAAACACAACAGCTAAATTATAAAAACATAATTTTAACGAGACAAATTAAAAATGAAATTATGTCAATATAATGCACAACACGGTACGCATCTTTATTTGCTTTTATATTGTTTATTTTTGGTAGAGATTGAATTAAAACTAATAAAAGTAACAAGTAAAATTAACCCGAATTAATTGTATAAGACATCAAAGCATGCGAGTAATTAATTTGCATTCGTGAAATATTAGTTTTGGTAAGTTTTTTTTTTAATGCTTGTCAACTATGACATTAACTTAGCGAAAACGAAATACTCCCTATTCTTAATTTACAGAATCCAATTTCGAACCAGGTTCTACACGAACGAAACACCACTGCTTAACCAGCTACGCTACAATAGGAAACAGTTAAACGTACTCTACGACTGTATTACCATTTAAATACCCTAGGCCACTCAACTACGAATTATGTTTAATCACGTGAATTGGATAAACTTTTAAATTTATAAGAGACTTTATGAATTGAATCAGACCTCAATTTATCTTTTATTTTATCCTGTTTTCATCTATTATCAAAACACTACTTACCATTGCACAGGCCGACGCGAAATGCACGTTTGCAACCCTTACTTACGACCTTAAAAACGGAAAAATGTTGTACCAGCGAGAGGCGTGGCATTGACGCAAAATAAGTTCGATAATTAAAATACTTTTAATTGCGTGAAATCAAACATAAATCACTTTTATTTATTGCTCAAAAAAGTCCGTTTATAGTGTTAACATATTTCTATTTTTTTAACCTCATAGGCCAGATATAAATGCGATAAAAGCCGGAATTTTACCTTCGCATGGATTAGCAGCTCGTTCCACTTTATCAACGCCACAAAATCAGATTGAAAGTCACCCAACCGAAATACTTCGTCGGCAATCATCGCTCGGTGGAGAAGATATCAAAATCGTAATTGATGATGTTGATAAAATGGATCTGGAAGAATCCGCTAAAGGTTGTTTGTTATTTTAGCTGTAGAAAAAATACGTAAATTTCACCAACGTTAGTAGCTCAGAAATAAAAGTGGTTATAAAGAAATTTTTATAGCTTTAAATTTAGACCATAAAAACAAAATATTTAAATTTTTTCAAGACTCGCTTTTTGATCATAAAAAAAAAAAAAAAAAAAAATTACCTAAAAATGCTACATGCTTAGGCCCTAGGGAAGTCAATTCTTTTTTTACGTTGATGTTTTCCGTTACGTTTCATTTAGTGACTCGGAAAACGTCTTATAAATTGTGTTCCTAAGCGAATTATTATACATCAATACCGAAATAAAAAACAAATTACAATTTCAGTATTGTAATTTGACATATAATTTAAGAACGTAATTTTTAAAACGATTTTTGTAGACGTATGACCCGAGGTTTTCATTTGTAGAATGAAACTTTTTTAAAAACGTAGCAAATATTCTAATTTTGAATATAAACGTAGCGATTGTCACATTTTTAAACATTTTTGATGTACAATCATTTTAAATCGTTATATTCGTTAAGGAAATACTTTAAAAAAGTTGAAATACTGCGGTAACGGGTAAAACAACCGATATACTTATTCTATGTAAAATAAATATAAAAGTCAAAACATATTATATCAATTTCAGGTGTTTAGGTCAGTAGCATATACAAGGGGGGATCTAAAAGAAGTGATGTTAAAGCTACATACGTCCAGGATATCTTTTATAGAAATCAAATATAATTAGATAAATTGTGAGGCAATTATAATTTCGTTACCTTTAAAAACTAACGAACAAATAACAATAACAGTAATATAATATATATATATACACAGGGTGATTTTTTAAGAGTTAAGATTTTCAGGTTGGCAGCACTGGTTGGTATTGGCGTCCAAACTAGGGCTGGTGATTTTAACGGGTATACGGATAACCCGGTTAACCGCCGTATCGGTTTAAACCGATCATTCGGGTGAAAACCGTGTTTGCGGTTTTTACGGGTACGGTTAACCGTATGAAACAGTTACCCGTATTAATCGCGATTTCGGTTAATCGTATAAATCAGTTAATCGTTTTAACAGTTATATAATAAAATTTAAAAAATTTTTAAATATATCAACTATAATTTTTTAATTGTTCGTATAGACGGTTATTTAATAAACTATACAATTTTATTTTAGAGGGTATAGCCGGTTAAGAGGTGTAAGAGTTCCTTTAAACCAAACTTTATTTAAAAAAATATATAAATCTAGGGCATGAAAAAAGTAGTTAAAACTGGAAGTTTCAGACCCCTCACCAAATTTGGTGATAACAGCACGAATTGTTGATTCACCAGGTCGATATTTTTCACAGAGCACTGGTTTTTGATAATAAATTTCAATCACACCACAATCGTTGCTTATTTATAAGTCTTTCCACGATGATGAAATGGCAGAGAGTATACTGAAAACTTTTCACTTTGACAGATGACGTTTGGACGCCAATACCAACCAGTGCTGCCAACCTGAAAAAGTTAACTCTTAAAAAATCACCCTGTGTATATATTTTATATTAATAATAAAGGTACAATCTTATGTTAAATTAAATAAGTACCAATAATAATAAGTGTTTAAAAAATTAAATCTTATTTAGAGTGTAAGTCCAGTGACTTCACCTCATATTTATATTTAAATCACTAAGTCTAATGGATGTCTGCGTTTAAGACGTCTGGTGTTGTAGCCGGTATTTAACAGCTGTATTACTTCCACATTTATGTGATTATGCAAACGCTTCTTGTGTATCTGAGCAAACTTCTTAATTACATCGTTGACGGTAACCATCTGAAGACCCGTATGAATATCACCATTACGTGAATATCGATTTGCATCAACAATTGCACGTAAGATTATATTTTGACGCCGCTGGATCATTTCTCGATTGGAATGCACAGTACATCCTCATAAGGCAATTCCATGTGTCCAAATCGGTTTAATGATTTGCTTGGACAATAATAACTTGCAGGTCGTATCCAGTACGGATTGTCTACTTATTAACCAGTACAATTGTCGTACTTTGGTTTTAATTTGTTGCACTTTCATTTTGACATGAACTTTCCACGACATACGTTTATCTAGATGCATACCTAGTAGTGATGGGTTTTACAGTTCTTTTTGCGGATCAGTTCTTTCGGATCAGGTCACTATAAAGAACTGATTCAAAGATCCGGATCCCAAAGAACTGATTGTTTTCGAAAATCGTTTAGATCTATATGTAAACAAATCTTGCAATACTAAGCGACTTTGTAATGGTTTTTATTGTCTGTCTGGACTATATCTTCCGAACCGAATGAGATAAAAGCGTGATTTTTTGGTCAATGTACCTGCGCAGTGTCTTTGAAATTAAAAAAGAAATATATATTTTCTTTAAGACGTTTTGAAATTGTTTCAAAAAACGAAAGCTTCTTTTCTAACATGTGCCCTGTAATTAGAGTAATAGTATACGAAGAAAAAGTGAACAAGTTACATTTCGAATAACTATACTAAGCACTAAGCAGCTGTGTAAGAATTCAAGTATACGTTACACAGAGCTATACGCATTATTTATTTATTTATTTATTTATTTATTTATTTATTTATTTATTTATTTGAAATTTGACATGCTTCGAACAGGGGTACGAAACATGTTATCAAATAATAAGTGAAAGGTAAAAACGGATGATATATGTATTTACAATGAAAATGAACAAAATTATACAGAGTTAAACAAGTGCATGTACAAAAATACCATACGAAGTAAAAAAAAATCATTTAAAAAGGGAAAATTGCACGAACTTAATAACAAGTAAAACAATAAACTAAAAAATTAAAATGAAAGTAAAATAAAAATAAAAATATATACTAACGAGTTTGACTCTGTAAGGTAAAAAAGAAAGAAGTGTTTAGTGTAAATAGTAGGAGTATATCTCTAAAATATTGCATAGCATTTTATCTATAAATTATGGTTCAAGAACATAATTTCTTTCACTCTTTTTGAACTTAACCTATTTCGCCGATTTGTTAATACTTGTCCTGCTTTAGAACAAATTCGTTCACAAGGAACAGACGTAGCGATTAAGCATAGTCTTTTTTTTACAATTTCAAAGAGCCTGGGATACACTTTGGATCTTTCTGCCCACCATATTAGAGGATTCTCCATACGCGGTAAAAGTGGTTCATTCAAATATTTATCAAGCTCAATTATTCCAGCTGCTGCAGGGATATCGCTAGCACACAAGCTTTTAACTTCATTATCAAAATCTTCCCAAATGGAATGAACACATTCTTGTGAATTGTTTGTAATGGTTATGGTTTCTGTTTTACTACTTTCATTTTTTAATTTAACTGCACAAGCCTTATATTTTAATTCTTCATACGCATTTTTATAACTATTTTCATTAAAGAAACCATACCGTTTAAACCGAGGATCTAATATAGTGGACCGGTTTATCAACTCATTATCCTCTATATTTTTGAAACGTTTTTCAATTTGCTCTTTGAGTTTTCCAACTAAATTAGCAACGGAAACAGGAAGAGTATTTTGTGAATATTGTGCAATTTTCTTCTTCATTATTTTAACCAATGGTATTGCTTTTGATATTGATACATTTTTTTCAGTACTTATTTCATTTGTGATCTCTAAAAATATTTTAAGAACATCAACAGATTTTTCAATAATCTTCCAGTCTTCAGGTGATAATGTTGTTCCCATATCACTGTGTAAAATTGCTAGTGTTGAAATAATAGCGTCTTTAATTTGTAGAATTCTGTACAGCATTTCATACGTTGAATTCCACCTAGTAACAACATCTTGTTTCAGTTTAAGCTTTGGGAGAGTCATTTGTTCTTGGGTTAGGTGTAATTTTGATAATGCGAATGAACTTCTCTTGAAATATTCTACAATGTTTTTTACCTTAACTAAAACCTCCTCAAATTCTTTTATTGCTTGTTGTACAACTAGGTTCAAAGAATGTGCAAAACACGATAAATGTCGCCATTGACAAATGCGTATTGCTGATACTTCGTTAGCTGCATTATCTGTAACACAGGCCACAATCTTATTCTCAATTCCATACTTTTTTACAGTCTCCTGAAGGACACTGGCAATATTTTCTGCTGTGTGTCTGTCTTTAAAAATTGAGCAATCTAACAAAATTGATTTTATGGTTAGGGTGGAGTCAAAGTAATGAGCTGTTATTGCTATAAAATTTTCGTTATTAATAGACGTCCAGGAGTCAGTTGATATGCACACTGCCTCAGCTAAATTAATTTCAGTTCTCACTTTATCCAACTGGGACAAATATAATTGCGGGATTAATGTATTTGATATCGTTTTTCTGGTAGGTAACGAATACCCGGGACAAAGCATTTTGACTAATTTTTTAAATTCCATATCTTCAACCAGAGATATGGGATGATATTCTTTCACAATCATTCTAATTAACTGATTGTCAAAACTTTTAGATTTCTGCGATGAAACTGGTCGTGTTATGTAATTCTGTATCGTTGACTGGAGCCCTGGATTCACATTACAATTAGACACACTACTTGCACTAGGATTACTAGAAGGTGTTGTAATTAAACTATCTCGAATAGTATTTTCTTCGAATTCTTCTTCCATTTCAACAATAAAGCTATCATATCTTTCGATATTTAAATTAATTGTCGGGTGTTTAGTTTTTAAATGCCTACGCAGATTACTTAATGAACCAGACGAACAACCTATTTTAGAACCACAATAATTGCATTTACCTGTTTTATTATCATCGGATTTCATAAAATGATCCCAAAGTTTACTTTTATTACGGGGCATTTCGAACACGAATTCATTAAATTTCAATAACAAAATGTTCAAGTATTAATGATTTAACGCAATAAGAGTTATTAAACAAGTATCTCAATAAGAAAAGAAAAGAACAACAATAAATAATAAAATAAAAAAAAAACATATAACAATGAAACAATTGCAATAATTAAAGCACTATGTGACAGCTACCATAATTAAAATGTAAAACATATTCATTGGTTGTTGATTCTTTGTTCCATCATTATAAAACGATCTACAAATCATACATTTTCAAAAACAATCAGTTCTTTGGTGATTGAATCGCTGAAATCCTGTCGTTCATTATGTTTTGAGATAGACTTCCTAGCAACGCGATCGGGACAAGCGACACTGCTGTCGAGGTCAATGACACTGATTCGCAGTGTGCAATCAGAATTAATGAGATAGTTTGAATTTATAGTTTTGTTTTTTATTAAAATTCGATTTATAAATAATGTTAAATTCTCAGATTCTTTGTTTACTCATAGAAGAGGAAGAAGATGATGATTTACTTTTATTTCATCATTATAAAAAAAGAAAACTCATCAAATCTATATTCAAAGAGCGATGCAGAGAAGGATCATACACATTATTAATAGGAAATCATTTAATAAGTGATGAGCACAATTTTAGAAGTTATTGTCAACTAAATAAGAAACAATTTAATTTTGTTTTAAGTTTAATTAACGAAGAATTGAGAGCAAAAACCTCAAGGGATACAATAAGCGGCGAAGAGAAATTATTTTTAACATTAAGGTATTACTTTTTTTGTAGGACACAAGGTGAAGTATTGTGACAAAATGAATAAAATTCGAACTTAAAATCCATAGTATTGCAATTAGATTTAATTTGTTTCTCTAACTTTAAATTAACAAGAGTAACTTTTTTTTTTTTTTATGGACTACCACTTGTTAAATTATAATTTAAGAAAAAACTCCATTATATTAAAACAAAAAAACTAAAAGCAATTTTATACTATTAAGTTCTTCCCTAATTTATTACATGTTAGTGTTGTAAGAATTTTTTTTATTTTCATTAAATTTACTCCCTATAATTAGTTTTTATATAAATTAGTAAATTTACGCTATTGTTTTAAAAAATACTCTGCAAGTAGAAAATAAAAATTGATTTAAATTTCTACCGTAAGTTAATTTAAAAAAATAGGAAAACATTGTTTTGTATCAATTATTCCTAATGATTTTGTTTGTAATGAATGAAATTTAAATTATATCTAAACATTTATTACATTTTTACTGAGAAATAGAATTGAATTATTTCCTCGCTTTCGATCGGTTATACTCATAATCCTACAGTATATAGTGTGAAAACAAATTATGTACAATATTACTGCATAAAAATATCTATTATACACGTTAATATCTATAAATATAACATATAAATATTTTAACAAATAATAATTCGTCGTCTTCCTCACTAGAAAATTTAATTTCATCCATTTTATGTATACAATCATTCAAAAGAGTGTCGCGCGACACTACTGCTCCGTTAGCAGTCAAAGAAAAACTGTCTCGGTGGTCTGTCGCTGTCGCCTGTTTCTGTCGTGAGAGTTTGAATTGACTTTTCAGTTTATGCAGCAATCAAACCGATCGCGAACAAATCTCAGTTATATAAGCGTCGTTTGTCTCGGTCGCGTTGCTCGGAATGGTACGATCGCTCCGACTTATTCTGTTCATTCGCATTTTACACGAAACAGTTCCTACAGACCCGGGTCTTTCAAGTTTTGTGAATCAGTTCTTTCAGTTCTTTTTCGTGAACCGGTTCTTTCAATCAGTTCGTTCGCGAACTACACATCACTAATACCTAGATACCTTGCAGAATCAGCTTGTGGAATCGCCTGATTACCAAGATATATGCGGTATTGATCACTAGCAGTACGTGGTGTAAAGAGAACGCGGATGGATTTCTGCTCATTCAGCATAATCTTCCACCTTCTAGTCCATTTATACACCGAATCAACCCTTTGCTGAAGCTTGTTTGAAACATCACCCTGATTCTGGTCGACAACCATTAAAGCAGTATCATTAGCAAATATTGCAGTTATGGTACTATCATCATTTACAGGCAAGTCTTGTGTATATAGGAGATGCAAGAGAGGTCCAGGGACACTCCCTTGGAGAACTCCAACCTGTATATTATAAAATGTTTATTTAGCATCCTCATACTAACTCTGAACTTCCGATCTGTTAGGTACGACCTAACCAGTCGACATAGGTTAGCTCGCAGCAGATGACTCAGCTTGAAGATCAGGCCTTCATGTCATACCTTATCGAATGCTTGTGCAATGTCTAAGAAGATGGCAGAACAATACTTTTTTTCTTCTAGAGCCCTATTTATTACTGCAACAAACCGATGCACTTGGTCGATTGTGGAATATTTTTTATGAACTCCAAACTGATGAAGTGTAAGGTGTTCTCCAACTAGTGTTAGTAAACGTTTCAGTAACAATTTCTCTAAGGGTTTAGCAACCGCTGGTAGTATTGATATTGGTCTGTATGAGTTAACTACTTCTGCAGGCTTCTCTGGTTTTTTAAGCATGATGATCTGTGCGACCTTGAAAACATTAGGTACATGCTCAAGTCTTAAGCATGCATTAAATAAATATGTTAAAAGAATAACACTTTTGCGTGACAATTCTTTAAGCAGAGCCGGTGGTGAAATCTCATCTATACCGGGAGCTTTCTTCGGGTTGATATTTTTATCAATTTCTATTGCTAAAGATCTTATCACTTGATTATCTAGGTAACTTGGCACCGGATTTATATCTGACTAAATATCATTTGGTGTGAAAACCCGAGAAAGATGACGTGCAAAAAGTTCCGCTTTTTCCTCTTTAGATCGAGCCCAATTATTAGTTGCATCTCTTAGCGGTGGAACTCTGGTTACTGGTCGCTTAATGCGACGAGTAGCCTTCCATAGCGAATAGTCCTTATTGGCATATGGACTGAGTTCCTCTAAGAAAGCTTTAAACGTCTTCATTCTAACCTTCTTAATAAGACACCGAAGTTGATTGTTAATAAATATTATTAAATTTTTTCTTATCATATGGTGATCGTGTGTTATGCCACTTACTGCGAGTTTTCCGCCGGTCTGCTATCTTATTATGAATTTCAAGTGGATAGACAATTTCTTGATATTTGCCATTCTTTTGTTGTGGAGTAGCAACCTGAGCTGCCTCCTGGATAGCTTCTATGAAGCTGTTTGCACTTCTAATTCATAAGGGGTTTTAAGCCGTATGTTCAGCTTAATTCTTTGATCCAGTTCCTTACGAAATCGGCTTCAATCTATATCCTTGCTTGTTAGAGCCTTCCTTTTTTCTTGTATGACAGTAGTACTTGTTGTTAGTAATATTAGTGTACGATCTGATGATAGATCTATTAGGTTTTCAGATAATACAAAACTAATTGCAATTCCTTTTATAATGAAAAAGTCAATTAAGTCAGGCTTTTTCCTTCTATCTGTTGGTCAGTATGTTGGCTTTCTTGCAGATATAAAAGAACTGTGATTATTGCGCAATGCCTTCAATAACAACGTATAGAAATAAAAAATGAAATATATAGCTCAAAGTTACGTAAAAAATTACTTATATCTGTAAATTGTGATGAATACTGACACGTACTCTCTTACCCCTAATTTTAATTTCATATGCAATAATGGTAAACGCTGTTTACTTAGAAATTATGTACATAGAATTGAGATGTAAATTTTTTAAAGCTCGCTTTGACGAGCTCCTAGAAAGTAAGTAATGTACATTCAGCTTGTAAAAAGAAAGAAAGAAGTATTCATTTTATACAGGGTAAATTAACATTCTTACGGTACATGTTTTTTGGCCTCTTTTTGTTCTTCACCAATCAACAGGGCTGTTGATGGGATATTGAATAAGGTATTCCATGCAACTTATAATTTCGTACACTTTCATTATCACTCTTTATTCAGTTGATATACAATTTTTTTTTTTTTTTTTTTTTGGTCAATACAAAGATGTTGGTAGGAAAAAACACGATAGGCATCCAATTTTTCCATAAAAATAACTTGCTTATGTAATATTAAAAAAAAATGGAGTCCTAAAAAGCGATTTTAGTTACTATCCACTCTGATTTCTGAAAAATTAACATACCTTTCATATTCGAATTTAACAGATTTACGTGTTCTTTTATACTGAAGATATTAAAAACCATTTGTTTCAGTACCGGCTCTCAGTGTACCGTCAGTGAGACGTGTCATCTTAAGAAAAGATCCGAACGAGCGAATTCATAAAAGTAAGTAAAGTAATTTATTTAAAAAAAAAGTATATACTTTTAAATAACTTCTGAATTTAGTTGTTTTTTTTTTTTTAAATTTATACGAACATTCATAGCTACACAGACAAATATGTTTCGAATTTAAAGGAAAAAGAATATTGTAAAAAGTTGAGTATAAAAATGTTCTTGAAGAGAAGGAAAAGGTTGAGAATGACGCAAGAAGAATCGGACAAGAGCACTGGCAAGAATGAAAGTGGAATTTAATAAACGTAAAGCAGTACAAGATGTTAATAAATACTTGACGGAGAGAGCAGGATTTTAACAAAAAGGTGAAAAAGGTAGTAGTCAACTTCTTAAAACAAAATAAGAGCAAATTAAACTAATTAGGAATGTACAGCGTTTTTGTTTTTTCATTGGAGAAGAGAAAAGGATGAGTGAAAGACGTTTGGTTTGATGAGAAGTGGGTAATTAAAAACAAGACTAAAACAGGATTTCCAAGTCAGAGGAGAAAACAATTTGTAGAAAGATATTCGGAAGGATCTATCTACAGCAGTATGGTCTACTATCCTGTTTCTACGCCAGAGTAACTATGAATTTGCATAAAAGAGATAGCGGCTTGAGACGATTACAGAGAATTGAAGAGGTTTTGAACGATTATCAAGACGTTGAGAAAGTTGCAGATAATGAAAAAATTATTTTAAGGAGGTAATGGAGACCAGTATTTGAGGCAGGTAAAAAGGGTCACTAGTTAAGATGTAAATGTGGGACGGTGCTAGTGTAAGCGGCGAAAATTTGTTCGGTTAAGGAAATAGAGAAGAGAAAATTGGTTGTTAATGAACTTTGAAACATCATGGGAGTTGTTGGTTTGAACGTGATCAAATGGCCGCAGCTCAATTGTCCGTGGTTGACTGGATTTAAAGTGAACTGGGCGTAGAAATAACCAGCCGGACGATCGAGTGGACATCCACCGATGACGAACATCCCGAAAACCTGTTAGATTACTTACTGATTTGTTTTACCCTCGCCAATTCTTATGTGTAAGTGATATTTTCATTTATTATCAAAGCTCCAACTTGGAAGTTAGAAATATTGGCCATAACTGATAAAATTTCTTTTAATCTGCATATTTATTTCTGTCATTTTTACCGTCCCCTTGGTGATCAATGGTTCGAGAGTTACACATTTTTTAGAAGAACAATTTATCCAGAATATGTATATTCATGATTCCAAACTTACACGTTATAGGAGTTGTCGAATTTTATTTGATTTTTTTATGTCTCAAAAATCGTTGTATTAGTTTCTGCATATTTTTTACGTATAAAGTCCTAAAAATTACGAGAAATGTCAGTTATCTTCAGTTGATGCATTTATTACAATGTTGCGAAATATTAAATCGGTTATAGATGTTTTTTGTTTCTTTTTTATTCAATGCAAAATTTCTCAAAGAGCGCGGAATTAAATGATAATAACCCATAGCGGATATCATAATTGGAGTATTTTCTGTATAGAAAAATGTTGACAGAGAACCCCTATAGTCTTGATTTATCTTTATTTGCACAATTTTAGCAATTGGGGGTTTTAAGAATTCTAAAAAGCTTTTTTTTTTTTTCATTTTTTGGGTACGCTAGCGAAGAGCAACGGTCCAATCAACCGAGGAATCTAAGTAATAGCTCAAAAGGAGCATAACATATTAGATTTTAATCCGGTGTGAGGTAGAATAAATAAAGGAAGCTAGTATAGGAAAAACTGACAAAAAAAGAAAAGAAAGAACATAAGAAACATTGTATCGAGTAGGAAGATCAAGATCCAAAAGCTGAGAATAGAAGAGAAAACATTCTGAAGAAAGTGAGGAACATTTGAAGAAGACATGCCAACACACAGAAAAGGGGAATCTTCGGGGTGAAGAGGGCACCGCGGAGAAGAGACGAGGGAAAAACGAAAAAGTAACGAAGGGAGAAAGGTATGACTGAAACGAAGACAACATATGGCAGTGATCAGGGAACGACAAAGAGAAGTAAACTTATCAAATGGTTAGAAAAGGTAAAGGCTGGACAGAAAGATAAAAGGAATTCGGATTGGAGAAAAGGGAAAAATAAATATTCTTCCATAATGTAATATGGAACTGTCTGCAAATATGATTAATATTATGAGCAGGAAATTTATGAAGAGAATGTCCATTGGAAGCTCAAAAGGAGAATTGATAAGAATCGAAAGATTGTTGTGAAATTCTAGAAATGAGGGGAATTTGTGAATTTCGTAAATTTTAGAAACTTCTCGCGTATAAAAATCTACGCAAAGTTGATGAAAGTTTAATAATGATATTTTTACTAAACAGCCCCCCCCCCCCCCAAGTAAATAATAACATTCACATTAAACGAGACAGATCTTATCCGAGAAAATGATTAACTACATTTTAACGCACGAAATGAGTTTTATCGGTGTAAAGCAAAGGATAATATTTGTTACGGGGTTTTTGACGTCAGCATTTAAACAAGCGAAAACAAAATTGAAAACTAAGTGTGTAAATTAACCGATATTTACGACAAAAACAATCATTTTGTCGACCAATTTCAAGAATGCGCACACCGCTCCAGAAGTATATCAAAGCAAAAAGTGCTAAAACTTTTCACGATTCTTCAAACATCGATAGTAGATTTAAAATTCAGTTTCGAGCAGTAGATTACCTAAACAAGAAGTACAATGCTCAGATAGGTTAAACATGGAGTAAGAAACATAGAGGGGTAGGAGTACGAGAACGGTTCTTCGCCGATTAGAGAGTTACTCTGATTTTCTCGGAATTTACTGGAAATCGCGCGTTCAAAATTCTTTCGGAATAATTCTGTTAAACACTATTCACTATCGCATTTCATACAGTGACTGAGCGGAATTTATAATGTAATAAGTACAAGGACCAATAAGTAAACTGGAAAAGACTTTGGACTCTAATGCAGTAGTCTGAAATTCCTCGAGTTGTTTGGAGACTTTCTAAAAATGCATCATTTAAGGGCATTTTCGCGGTGAAGCTCTAGCATAATTGACGTTGATGAGCGTGGAAAAAAATTATTCTTAACTAATATTCCATAAACTCGGTAATACTCAAGTAACCGTACGAATTAAAGGGAATTTCAGAGGTTTCATAACTTTAGAAAAAATTCGAGAAAGAATAAACTAGCGGAATCAGTTTTAAAAACGGCAACAGAAAGGAAATCCCAGTTTTATTTTTACTCTGGTACTCTGAAATTCAACGCGATATTATTAATCTCGTAAAGTTTTGTAAATAGCAGAGAGAAATGATATTTCTCCAACAAATTATTGTTTAAAATGACAACAACATAGCGATTTGTTTACGAACATTATCCGGAGATTTCCATAAAATTAAATGCGCCCTATTGTCAAAACATAATTAATAAAGTTTTCCTCAATCTGTGCCAAACACGCACATTGAAATGTTCCCTACTAGATACTCCGTCAAAATTCCAGAACAATCTACTTTAGAAACTTCATATCGTTACATTTTAGCGGAATAATTCGAAAGTGTGCATTATTAAAGCAAAAAGAAAAGCGGAAATTGGAAAACTCGACTCTTCATACATCGATGTTTACTGATGCGATCTGAACATTTTATATGGATTTAATTTATTCAGTTGGCTGTACTGATCCGATAGTTAAAATTGAATTTTTTCTTTCCATTCTGCAACAGTAGGATTCTACTTTTGCTCTTTTTACACTGTTTCCATTTACAGGAACTGGCGGGGTACTCTCATTAGTGCCGTTGGCCTTAGTTAGAAAGCTTAACTTCACAATCTATGATTCAAGGATATATGGGATTTACTTTACTTTTATATTAATCAAATATATTATGGCAAACAAATGTTAGAGTTGGCGAAACGTAGAACAAAATTGGAATACAAAAGAAAGTATTGTGTTGTTCAATAAAACAAATACACCATCGTGGCAAGAATGAAAATTAAATCTTATTCATAAGAGCTCTCAGCAGTGAAAAATTAGATAATTATTAAGACGAAATTGAACGAAGAAAGAGAGAAAGAAAGAGAGAGAGAGAGATTAAAAGGAGAAGAGAAGACAAAGGAAAAACAAAAGTTAGCTATTTAGAAGAAACTGATACTATAGACAACCTAGAAAGTAGCAATCGGGCTGAAAAGGATGTCCACTTCAACGATCTCCACAAAGACAAATTACGGCCGCTGAATTAATAATAAAGCCCGTCTTGTTGCATTTATTGTAAATTTTTGTAATACCCGTTAAGAATAAAACATGCACAGTTTTATGCATAATATTAATAAAGCCAACTTGGACGGACGGGTTTAAGTGAAGTATCAACAATGTAGAATTTATAAGTGAAGAAAACAGGCGCAATTAAATTTTTAAGTTTACTTATTCTGAAATTTTTGTTTTCCAATAGACTTCTCTGGCTCTCGAATTTATCGGAGTTGTATATATAATCCCAGAGTGTCCAACTAAAGGTATAAAAGTGGCTGAGAAAATTAATTGTATTGCATACACACACACATATATATATATATATATATATATATATATATATATATATATATATATATTTATTTATTTATTATATATCTCTATTTAATTTCTTCTTTTGTCCTCATCGCCACTCCCTTAATAACATTTTTCTTAAGATTTCCCTTTACTTATATTTTTGTATTAAGCCTTTCACATTCGTCGCAAAACATTTTGAATTCTTCGGTAAAAATAATGTTCCGCACATGCACTGGGTATATCGGAATATTGTTAATTTTTGTTTTCTTTACAGGTATGCCTTTTTGCACTCTTATCACCAATAAACGCCATGTATTATTTGCGACATTAAAAATTCAAAATTTTTCGCGTGCTTTTCTTTTGAAAGTTTGGCCTAAAACTGTATTTATTACCCATACGAAGGAGAATGCTATATAGCGGTATCTATAATGTCTTGCCTAAAAAAAGCTGCACGTTTGTGTGCCAATTAATGTTCTCAAGCCGACGGAAAAATTACTATTGGTTTTTAGCGACCTTTAATAAAACGGTTTTTTTTTGTTTGTTTTTCTTATCGTTTACCGATTTTTATTCCTTTTTTTCTTCTTCTTCATCTTATTATTATTATTATTATTATTACTGTCGTTATTTTTTGTGAAGGTGATTTAACAGTTCTTACCCATTATACTGCGATTTCATTTGGTAGTTTCTTTTTCACCATCGCAGGTCTTCATTATCGTTAGGCTGAGGCCAAGGGGAACTTCTTCTCATATTCTATCTACCTTGCATGGTTGGGAAATACAAAAATCTAATATCCAGCTGCTATTTCACTGGTAAACTCTTCTCGGTTCTAATATTTACGTAACTGTAATTTGATCTATTTATTTATTTTCTTCTCTTCTTTCTACCGTAACTAATACCGCAATTTGCAATATAATTTTAACCCGTAATAAGTAATTTCACGTTTTATAACATCGTACCCGTCCTTCTCTGGCTCTATATTCGCGTACCACCGGATTTCGTTTATTTTTAATTTCACTACCATCATTATTTACATATCATTATAACTAATTTATAATAATGTTTCTCCAAAAAATATACAATTACATTATTATAATTAATGTACTAGCCAAAAATTTAAAACTCCGCAATTCTTAAAATAAAAGCTTGCTTGCCTACACACTGCACCGACTTACTGATATTTTCAAATCGCACAAATGAAAATTACGACTTATATTGATAATTTAATGTTGGTTCTATGAAGACGAGCCAATGCGCTATATAATATCCCGGGGTATGCATTTGGAGGGTAATGTAAAAATGGAAAACTAACCGATGGAGTCGCGTTGTACATAAAATATACATAAGTGAAATCTCGACCACGAACATTGTAAACATACGAGAATACCAGCGATTAATAATAAATGTATAATTTTATTGTACAATCACTTATTCTCTAATGCAACATCGATATGCTCGCACGGTGGTCCATTTTACTGTCTAAAACATCTCAGCGGAGAGTTTTAACGCGACTTGAACGCTATCTGGCGTTGACTAATACGCCTGTCAGCCATATCGATATCGGGTTTAAATATTTTTATTTGGCGCAAATTTAAATTTATTTTTTATTTCGAACACGATGCGAAACGTCAAGTACTAAACCGGTTTTCTATTGGCTGCATCAGCCGCAGCTAACAACCAATCGCACAGCAATGATCAAAAGTTGCATTTAAACATAAAATGATTTCAAAGAAAACCAAAAAATTGTGAATTTGAGAAGTTCCCGTTAGCGTATCGTCCTGATTCTAACTGGTCCAGTTTTGATTAAAAAGTTGCTTAAGAAAGGTTAATGATGTTACTTATCTAAATAAAGAATAGCTTTTCTACTTATCAGAGTTATCCCTTACGTCTATTGAAACAATCCGCATTAAACTCCACCATTTCAGATTTTCATCATCGGAGAGACAACTAAGGAATTAAATAATGGTGTTTTTAATTATTTTTAACGCACTGAAACGGGTTTAATATATATATATATATATATATATATATATATATATATATATATATATATATATATATATTTGTACAGTACTTAAAATTTAAATACACCACTTTAGGCACGTATTTAATTGTTTTATTAAATACCCGGCGCGTTTCAAAGACAAAGCTTCATGCGTCCGATATTTAATAAAGAAATTAAATAATTGTTTATAGTGGTGTACTTAAATTTTACTTACTGTACAATAAACCTAAACAATATGTGTAATTAACAGATATAATGGTATATATTTTTTTTAATCATGCCTATTCTGCCTGATGTACCTTTTACATGCACTTAAAAGAAAAGGACTGTTGACAAAAAATTTTCCATATAAAACTTGATCACTTTTTTTACTAAGTCCTTCCTGGTCGTTAATAATTTCAATTGTCCAAGTTTTACCGCTAGACTTAGGTCATAAAAATTAAAAATCTTTAAAACACTTACAAGAGCGTAGTTTAATGGAATCGAGAAATCTCGATAAGCTTTAGAAAACGAAAAGCGTCAAAGTTTCAACAGAGAAGACGGTTACAAATTCAAACTTGCAAAGCGATCAGCACACAGTTAAGAAAAGAAACGATTTTTAGTATAAAAGTGAAGGGCTTTTTCGGGGTCTAACGTAATTGACTAATAGTAGTGTACGGTCGGTCCAGCTGCCCGTCTGCAGATCATTAGCAATACGGTTAATAGTGAAAGATAAGAAAATTCTAATATTAAACGCGGGTTAAAAAGGGCCATTCCTATCCGCACAACTGGACCGCATAATAAAATCGACTAATGCCAATATATTTTTTTTATTTGTGCTTTTTTGTTTGGTTCAGTTTTGAAGCAGCATTGCAGCCAGCTGTTCACTATTTACATAGATCCTTCTTATTTATTTCGTCAATTGTCTCTTTGATGATAAAAAGTGTAATCTGAAACGTTAGAGTTTAATGTGGATTATTTCAGTGTGATTTTTACCGAAAATAGACGTGAGATTAACAATATTTCACTAGATTTTCACGAGACCTACCATTCCTTTTAGCTCTATTGTATCTATTAGATATTTACATGTATATATATATATATATATATATATATATATATATATAAACTCGACCATTTTGACCTCGCAAGGGGCTGTACCCCTTGACCCCTCTTGCTTTCATTTCTGTCTCTTTCTCCTCTATACTTTATATAAAATAATTAAAATTTACAGTGCAATTCTTATTAACATCAACACAAAAAAGTAACACAATCACAAAAATCCACAAAAATCCTATCCTAAAATTTAACTTTCATTATATAAAATTATGACATTTTTTCGTTACATAACATTGTGACATTTTTTAAATAACAATCACAAAAATCATCTTATAAAATATAACAAACGTTACATAAAATTGGGGCATTTTTTCTAATGGGGGTAGCCTAAGAATTACGTTGTAATTAATAGTATATGCTGATGACCTCTGCCTTGTGTTTGAGGTCACTAACCACTTTGATTATAAGCAAATGTCTTTAATTATAGAATACTTAAATGAAACAGTCAACTGCCTAGGACTATTCTTCTCTGTTTCCAAATGTCCATACTCTGTGTTTGGCAGCAAAGAAGTAATAGAGAAAATTCACGACCTAAAACTTCTCTCTGATCAGGGCTTGCAACACACAAATTTATTTAAATACCTTGGAATTCTCATAGATAGTAAACTTACTTTTCTGCCCCACCTTAAATATATCAAAACCAAATGCGATTCTCTGTTTAGCAGTATCAGTCGACTGCAACATAACTGTTGGGGTTTACGTTACTCTGAACGAATCATTTTATACAAGGGTTTAATTCAATCCCTATTTGGCTATGGAGCTGCTAATTACGTTAATCATAAGGTGTTGAAAAATATCAATAGCCATCAGAGAAGGTTTCTCCTCAACATTGCATCTCTTTATAGAACTACATCTACATCCGCAGCTTGTGTTATCACTGGTATATTTCCTATGGATTTATACATTACAGGCAGGGCTATCACAAGCGAGTATCGGATTCGCAAGGATGTTAAATTGCTCACATCTCTGAAGCTAATAAATAATAATTTGGTTGAAACTGTTAATTACAACTCCTCTATATTACTTAAAAAGCAAGTTCTACAGACTCTAATTGCTGAATCGCAGAGGAGATGGATTGCTGATCATACTGGAAGGAAAACCTATTATTTTCTCCCTAGTATTTCAGACAGACTAAGGATGAGTAAAATTAATATCAATTTCTATAGCGCTCAGGTACTTTCTGGGCATGGGAAGTTTGGTGCCTACCAGTACAGGTTCCGACTTGTCAGCAGCCCAGGCTGTACCTGCTGTTCTCTTAATATTATTGATGACGTTGATCATTTTCTCTTTGATTGCCCCATGTTTAGTTACTTACGTTCCAAGTTCAATATTATAAAAACTAACCCCTCCCCCATTAATAGAACAAATCACTACCCCTTACTTAAGTTTGCTGAGGCGGCTTTGAGGCGTAAGTTTCAACTGAGTAATTAAATCATTTCTGTTAAATCCAAACATTTACGAAATCCTATTATTCAGGATTATCTGCTTTCTCTTCACAGCTCATCCTAACTTAATTTAACTTAATGTAATTTTATTTTATTTATTTATTTATAAATGTATTTATTTATAAATCTATTTATTTATAAATTGTAATTCAGTGATAGCCATTAAGTTTTGTTTCATTCAAGTCGTTAATTTCTTTTTGATTAAATATTAGTAGCTTATTATAGTTATAGAATTACAATTCTCACGTATGCACTAAATCAAACGTTATCCCAACAACTTTTATTTTCGTACATTACGGCTACTGTATTTTACCTTTCTTATTATTACAGTTAATTTAACTAAGAATGTTATATAGCAATTAAATACTTTAATTTTCTTGGTAATAGTTGGGACTATGTTCTTTATCATCCTGACTAATACCCACAATTTATCTATAAGTACACTTTTGCAAAGGACCTCTCACACACAACTCTTTTTTTTTTTTTTTTTTTTTCGTTCTCATCCTTTCATTAATCCTAGACTGTTAGTTTGAGTTCATAGTTACAATTCACACACAGTCCTCCGCACCTTTATACACTTATTTTCTTAATATACGGTTTATTTAAAAAAAAAAAAAAAAAAAACCCTCATTAGAAAAAATGTCCTAAAAAATGTCCCAAAAAATGTTCCATAAAATGTCCTAATTTTATGTAACGTTTGTTATATTGCTGTTACAAATTGAAAATCACTTCGAATGTTTAGAGGTAAAATATGAGCAACAAATACAGACTGGATGAAATAATTTTGTTAACGGGAGAGAAAAATTTATTACACCAAATGACTAAACGTTTTTCTAACAATAAAACACTGCCGACTAACTTTAAAGCAAAGCATCTGAATTAGTTTAACAACAAGTTAGAAAAAAAAAAAAAAGAAACTAATACTATTCAAAGTTCCTTTACGAAGAAATTGGCATGATAGTGAAAAGTACTGGTCCGGAATTAAGCAAATATTAGGTAAAAATAAGACTAAATTAAGAGAATTTGAATTACTAATCAAAAAGTTAGCGTACTTCGGTGTTCTGTTCGTTTTAATAATTATTTTTTCGAAATAATGGATGGCTCGAAACGAATCACTAATTTAGATAAAGAGTTATTTGTTCAGATTGAATTTTCACCTAAGACTTTTCTCAATAAATCTACACACTTATCATTCCGCATCGCGCATCATTTCGCACAAAAAAAATTCAATTAAAGTAAATATTATATTTTCCAGTAAATTTCATTAAACGTTAAGGCGAGTACTGGAAAAAAAAACGTGCACAACGATTGTGGTTCTATCGAAATTAGGCAACTAGCTCGCATTTTCATATAATAAATTATTTTTTACTTTAACTTAATGTAGTATTTAAAAATATATTTAAAAATGTATTCGTTTATAGCTCGAGGCTTTGGAATGCGAGTGGTTGGCGGAAAACCTGGTCCGGATGGTACTTTATACACTTACATTGTGTGGACGATGCCCGGAGGTCCGGCTGAAAATGCTAATTTACGAAAAGGCGACAAAGTAAGAAAAGCACAAATTTAGCGGCCTAAACGCCGTGTCGAATAACATTCAAGATGGTGGCAAACGTTTTGATTGGTTAATCCTTCTTCTTCTTTAATTTACATCTCATTCGAACCAAAACTTTTCGCTGAAACCCCCCTCAATACTGTGTTTCATTTCGGATAAAATAAATCTACTTCGTGCAAAGTTAAGCGTAATTGTATAATTAATGAACTGACAGTGTATACTGAAATTTCGGTTGCTGAAATTAAGAAAAGGAAGGAAAATGTATTAATAAAACATACTCACCACGCTTAACATAGGCTGGTATAGTTGAGTAACATTAAAATTATCTTATTAGCATTTAAACTAGCTTAATTATAATAGTATAAAAATCGGAAATTTAGGAAAAAATCTACAAAAAAAACAAAAACAGAAAAATTAAAAAATAATTTGATAAAACTATAAAAATAAACAAAAAAACTACTGAATAGAAAAAACAAATTACACTAATAATCTGCGTCTAATTGTAAGTCGCCATTGTATTTAATATAACGTATGTGAGGGTATGCAATGAGTGTAATTTTCTGTTTGGTTAACATATATATATATACATATATATATATATATATCTATTTGAATGTAGACTGCACTTGTTATATCATTTTCAGATTTTAAAAATAAAATCGGAAACGTGTGTGAAAGACGAAGCAAATTATGTAAATATTTAATTTTTTCATACTCGGTGGCGCGTACAACAATTTCACAGATCGTCTGGCGATTTTGAATTCGTTATAAAAGTGAGAACCACCAATCGAACATTTGAAAGTTGCTCGTGTTGAACATTTTGTCGAATCGCGTTAGTTAAAATGAATGATAAAACGTTTTTTAAATTTTTAAATAAATTCGATGCCATGATTAAATTTATAAATAATTTAATCGGGATAAAGTACGGGCAGCACTATGAGATAGAGACGATCGGAAAGCTGTTATGAGATTAATTAGTCTACGAAAAAAATCTCATGATCTCAGGTGCACTAATGCCACTCGATTCGATGCTTAGGACAAAAGCGTAACGATCAATCTACGTGTGTGTCCGATGTAGAACTTGGTGTATGAAAATTACAAATTAAATTAGCGACAGGGCCCGAACATCCATGTACAAAAACCACGTAACGACCGTACGCTAAAGAAATCGGGAAAATGAATATGGACTCGAGCCAAAACTGGAACTCTTTGTTCACGTCTTAATTCAACAGTGTAAGTGTGGAATCGCATCAGCTACGAATCCCTTGCTACCTTATCTACATTATTGCTGGAAAGTATCTGAACCGAATTTCTGCCTTTCTTCTTTTTTCCGTTTTTAATTTTTTTAAATTCGACTTCGGGTTTAGTCACAATTATTCCACTGAGTGCTAAATACTAGGCACGTATCCAAACCATCGTCAAGCACAGTTTATTGCGTAGATATACACACATTTATAAAAAGATGTAGCGCAGGAAAAAGTATAGAGATCACGGTAAATGTTTTATTTTTAAGATTACAAGAAACGCTTTTCAATTTCTAAACTGATGTTGTAATTAAAAGCTTTTGAGGTCCAGATAAAGTATGCTAAGTAATTTGTACGAAACTATCGATTGTAGGCTACATAAGTGTTTTTTTTGCCTTCATTATTTTTTTATTTATTTTTTCAGCATATACAATTGTATGATGGAATTCTATATACTACTTCAAAAATGTTATCTTTCATAAATGTTTGTATCAAAATGTTTAGTATTCTCTGGTAAAATCAAAACTATCTGATTAAGAACCGTTTTTCACAAAATTCCTGACACAACTTTAAGAAGTGTTTTATTTTCGTTATGAGCTAAGCTAAATTGACGCTATATCCAGCTATTAATTTCTCGAGCATAAAATTCTTATCGTACCCGACGGTTCATCTCTGAATATAAAAACGCAATACAAGGCTGCAAGTCATTCCTGTTTTTCAAATGGGAACATTTATGTATTTTCATGCTGCTCTGATTATTTTATAATGTACTTAAATCAAATAAGATTTATATCATGATCTTAAATTTTATCGCCTTTCCAGGAAGTGTAGTTAATGTTTGAACTTTTTTTTTTTTTTTCAATTTTACCTTCTGTAACCATTTTAAATATTAAGAAGTAAAGTTAATTATATAATGTCAGTTGACACTGCTGGGACATAATATTTAATATTAATTTCACACTAAGTACTATTATCCTTGTTTTTTATTTAGTTCGTTAGTAGTACCGATGGTAATCATCTCTGACTGACGCTGTAAAGTGAAGTATAAGTCCCATACCCTTAGCAACGCGTCGGGGATTGTAGAATTAAGCTTTTCATAATGAACCGAGTAGTCCTACAGCATTAATAAGAGTAGGAGAATCAGTTCCTTTTTCTCGGGCACCTTTACTTTCCCAGAGCGGTAAAATAAAAAAAAAAAAAAAAAAGGCCAACGAATTCATAAGACAGTGAAAGTGTATTAATAACCGTTTTCAGGCAAAACCAGCTAGTTGTTCAACCAGTAGTCGGGTCGTAGAAATGTGTCAAATTTGAAGTACGAAATAGAAACTCCAAGATGTGAAATTTTTCAGAAACTCTTCTTTAGCTGTTAAACATGAGATATGTCTAAACGATAATTTTGCGTCGTCACGATCATGTTTCTGTTTATACGTTCATTTCGCTTACAGATAATAGAATTGTGCGGAATACCTTTGATGAATCTCTCTTTCGATGAAGTTTCACATATAATGGACCGAACTGGCGATGTGATAGACATGGTCGTTGAAACACAAGCAACAACGTAAGAGCATCCGCATATTATATTGAATTGTTTACAAGTATTTTTGTACAGCTATTTATAAAACTATTCAAATTGGAAATAACTTTTTAAAATATCAGAAAATATTTTTTAAATAAGCCAATAAATAACTTACATGTTAAATAAGAACACCTGTCCACCTGTCAAGTTAAATGACCATCTTTTACCTCAAGTTTAAAGCATTAAGTAGTTAGGATTGATCGTGGACCGGCGCCTCATATAACACTCGTGAGGAAAAATATCCTTTTATAAGAATGACTATATCAAAAAATATTATTAGAACACGATCCGATGTAAGGCTTTCCTGCAAACATCTCCTATACCTAACGGTTATAGTTCCTATATGGGGAAGTACGGTATAGAAGTTTACGGGTCGTCAGCCAGAAGTAATAAAAATCCAACAGTTGCAGTCTAAGATCCTCGGTAGAATAGTTGACGCTCCTTACTTCGTTTCAAACAGCACGCTACACAACAATCTTCATATTCGACATGTTCAAGAATATCTATGCAGTATAGAAAATTGTTCAACAAGCTGTTAACTAGTGATAACATCAACGTGACTAACATGTATCACCAATATCTTCCAGGAAATCACACGGTGTCGAGATGCACTAAATCATAACTAACGATGGTGTATATATCAGAACTATTGAACAGTATAAGCAGACTCTCCTCACCTGACCTAGGCGCGTGGTGGAGGCAGAGGTATCAATTGATAATCCCAGTGGAGTTAAGTAATTAGCGCTGTACTTACATAAATAAGGATAACTAGTATAAGCTGATGTAGCGCACTCTCCTCAACTGACCTACGCGTGCGTGGTCGAAAGAGTGGCACCCGCTTTTATTCATTAAATAAATTTGAAATCATTACATTTTTTGCAACGCCTCCCACTATTCGTATTTATCAAGTTATTCGAATTATTAAGATCTCAACATTGACCGCAATGAGTGCGCTACATAGAAAAAAGTAGAGGTAAAAAATCTTTTTCATCGTGTTATCATTCCTTATTATTTTTTTTGCCATTAACGCAAATAACATCATCAATTATTATGCACTAAATGAAACATAGATTATTATTATAAATAATTTGTAGACAACTGCGTTTAGAAAATGTAATATATTTGCTTCCAAAAATACAACGCTTAACGTTTCCGTCAGCTTATACTGACCATCATCAGAATCGAACTAAAGCACCAGAACGCAAACTTCGGTCGACTAGAGTGACAAAAGTAAAACAACGAGACCTATAACACGGAAAACCCGAGCCTAAAAAATACCTAAACAAAACAACAAAAAAAAAAAGAGTACACAGGAAAAAAACCTAATGGATAAAAGAAAATCAACGAAAAAATATCGGTAATCGCCGAAACAAAATAAAAAAAAATAAAAAACAACAACGGACCTTAAAATAAGAGTAATATACAAAAATTAGAAAAACACAAAAAAATAATAGAAGCTGAAAATTCCAAAACGAATACAAATGAACAACGAAAAAAAAAAAACGAAAATTCCGAAAGAAAAATAAAAAAGAAAAATATAAACGCATAATGAGTAAAAAAGAGGAAAACAATGAATTTAAAAATAAGACTAACATAATAAATTAGAAAAACAAAATCTCCTGAAATAACAAATAAACACCGCTGAAAACATAATTCCCCCTAAGAGGACAAAAATAAAAAACGAAAACAACATGAAAAATTGCCAAAATAATACCTGATAATCTACCTGAAATTTACCTGGAAATTGAGTAGAACATGAACTGGGAAGTGCACCAGAATGCATCAGAAGATAGGTTCACTACTGCACCGGAAGTTCACCAGAAATTCATCTGCAAAAAAATATAAAACAAAGCACAAAAAAGGCAAAGCAACAGAGATCCAAGGAATGAAGAGAAAACAGCAAGGCAAAAGAACGAAGAAATAAATCCAAGAAACCTGAAAATTCACCAGAAAACTTATAAGAAAAATCACCAAAAAAGAAGAAAAAAAAAAAAGATGGATGCAAAACAACGAAAATCCGAAAGGAAGAGAAAGAAAGGAAAAGCAAAAAGCACAATGTCATCGTAGCTTCGTCAAATGAATCACACAGATTTCTACGTCGCCGGAATATGCAAACCGTCCTCCCTATTAAAATTAGACCGTTTCTCAAGCTCGATAGCTTCCTTCACAAGCCTCTTACCGAAGTGACCTTCCCTAGCCAAAATACTACTTTTATCAAAATCAATCATGTGACCAGTACTCGCTCGATGTTCTGCCAACGCTGATTTATCAACTCGACTGTAGTTGAGTTGATAAATGTACAATAACTTATTATGGAAAATATAAATATTTTACTAAATTCCAAACGTAAGTTGAACAGTTTATCCACAAAATGATCAAAATAAATTTAACATTAGTCAATTAAAAGTTCTTTCTATTGAAATTGCATAGCATCGCTCTCTACAGAAATGAAGACGAACTACGTTAAATCGACTATTTCAGTAAAACTGATGTAGGTAGCGCTTCAAAAATAATTAATCTAAACGATTTAATTGAATAGGAAAGTAAACGATTGTCGCGCGATGTTATTCCATTATTCGCGATTGAAAATCATTTTCGGTACATTATTTTCCCATAAACAAAGAAAACGATTTAAAAGGAAGAAAAAAAAAGGGCTTAAAAAGATATTTTCAGTAACGTGCAAATTATAAAATGTAACGTTTTCAATAAGTACGTGTATAATTGCACAAATTATTTACTATCTGAAAGTTTCTCAAGAAGTCGATTACTGCTCAATATGATAATTACGTAATTCAAAAAATATATTTTAAGAACACGTGTATACATATATTCTTCTTTTTTAAATAAAATCTCACTTAATGGGTATTTGTGTCCTCATATTTCGTGCTTGTGCTTGTAACGACTATATGAAACAGACGCTCTAAAACTACTCTTCCTCATTTAATATCCTGTTGCTCCATAATTTATTGCCGACTATCCATCATTTTCCTTTTCGGTGTAATTGCAGGCTTCTGTCACTTTATTTTTATAATCAGTTTCTATTAAATTCTCTATAATTTGTTGATCGTGGTAGTGTTGTTACTGTTGTTTTTATTATTTTTATTATTATTTTTATTATTATTATTATTATTACTTTTATTATTATTATTATTATTATTATTATTACTTTTATCGATATTGAAATTTTCAATAGCTTTAATGGCATTGTTGTTAATGTTATTTGAATTAACGAGATTAGGCAAATCGGGTTGTGTGAGCCGCAGATCCTTACTTGGCAAAATCGAGGACGGCAAGAGAGGGCCGGAAGGTTTGCGCTTTCCAACAGCGTCAACCTCCATCAGGTTCAGCGACACATTAGATTTAGTGGCTTTTGAATCTTTGGAGGAGATCGCCGGGCGGCCCCCTCACTAGACAAGCTCATCGGTCAACTAACTTAAAATAGAAAAAAAAAAAAAAAAAAAAAAAAAAGGAGAAAAACAGCGAAATAAATTACAATTAGTATTTAGTAATAGAATTACGACCATTATTATAAGTATTTTTCTGCTATAAACCGCTCTATACTATAAATGTAAACAATTGAAATTGACCGTTAACATTCGGTTACTAATGTTATATTTTTTATATTACACGAACGATCACAATTCACAGTTCACAAAAATACATAACATTATTTATACTGTAAAACACATTAAAAATGAAATATATAAAATACAATAAAACACAAGAAATATAATAAAATAGTCGACCGGTTTCGACATTTGTTCGACGTCATTGAATATGTCGAACAAATTACGAAACTGGTGGACTATTTTATTATATTTATTGTGTTTTTTATATATATATTAGTCGTTCATTTTTAATGTGAGAATTATGCCGATAATCAATACAAAAGTACCTATTGAGCAGTCAGGTTTCCGCGCAAAACGTGGCTGTGTCGACCAAACAGCTGCTCTCACAACATATGTATATTGAGAATGGATATCAGAAGAAATTGAAAACCTCAGCTGAATTTATAGACCTTTCTTCAGCATATGACACAGTGTGGCGGCATGGACTGCTGCATAAATTTTTTAAGGTAATTCCATGTAACAATGGTTAAATGAAATGTTGTCAAATCGGATCTTCACCGTGCGCATGACGGATAAAGTAAGCAGTAGTCGGCGACTTAATAATGGTCTCCCACAGGGCTCTGTGTTGACGCCATTATTGTTTAATTCATATATATCTGTGACTTACCAACAACTACGGTCAGAAAATTTATCTATGCCGACGACATCGCACTGGCAACACAGACGGCAGACGTCAGAAAGGCTGAAAAAAGTATTAGAAACTGACCTCAAGATACTGGCTGATTACTTCTCCCGCTGGAGGTTGAAACTGAATGCTGCTAAAACTGCAACAAAGTGCTTCCATCTAAATACACAACTAGCAAAAATGGAACTTCAAGTAAACTTTGAGGGAAGCACATTAAAATATAACGAACATCCTACATATCTGGCAGTCACTCTAGACAGAACGCTTACTTGTAAAAAGCATGTGGAAAGAGTAGTAGCTAAGACTAGAACCAGAACAAACATCATCCAGAAACTATGTGACACAACATGGAGATCATCAGCAAGTATTTTGAGATTCTACCGCAGAATACGCCCCGCACCGGTATGGTTAAATAGCGCTCACACAAAAAAGATAGACACCGTACTGAATGAAACAATGCGATTAATTACAGGTACGATAAAGTCAACACCTACAACGTGGCTACCCAAATTGAGCAATATCGCACCGTCCAAAATAAGACGAAAGCTGGCAACAAAAAAGGAATGGTCAAAATATAAACTGATGCCGGACTTACCTTTACATCAGGATACGGGTCAGACTGAACGTCTCAAATCAAAGAAAGCCCGTATGCCTAATGACTGAGAAATTAATAGCTGATGATTACGATGGGCAACAGGAATAGAAAGAGGAATGAACGTCGGCAAACCTGGACAAACACAGACTGACAGATGTATCGAATGAAATGGTTAAAGGCCATGACCTCCCACGACGGGAGTGGGTACTACTCAATCGCATTCGCACGGGACATGGTAGATGCGGAGATATGAAATCAAAATGGGGATTAATTAACAATCCGTCCTGTGATTGTGGTCACCCGCGACAAACCATTGAACTCATAGTATTCGAGATTCGTAATATTTGAGTTCAATGACGCCATCCGCTTTGTCATGGTTACAAGGTCTGGATGTAGAATTATAATTAAGTAAAGTGCTGACACGGCTGCTCGCCATACGAGAAGAAGAAGAAGAATGTATTTTACATTATAAATAGTGTTATATATTTTTGCGAATTGTGAATATCATATGTCGTTCGATAAAATATAAAAAATATAACATTAGTAGCCGCATGTTAACGGTCAATTTCAATTGTTTACATTTAGAATTTAGAATTACGATCGTCTAAAGTAGCGAAAGACAAACTAAAAATGTTAAAATGAGAAGGCGAAAAATGAACGCAGAACAGATAAATCGGAACAATCTCACCGGTTTTATCACTACGACTATATCGAACAATGCCGAAGAAATCGAAGACGACATTATCGGAGCACAATTGTTATCTGATAACAACCGCTTATGACATTAACAATTAACCGGAAAATTTTTGTTGTTATTGATATTCACTTTAAGATTACCATCGTTAATAACATTGTTGCTCTGGAAAATCGGAGGAAGTTATGGTTAAGAACAGTTATAGTAGAAGAGAAGAGATCTGAATAGCTTCCATCATTCCGCCGACCATCTGTATCAGTTGGAGTGAAATTAGTTTCACGCAAATTTTTATCTGTGACTACCGCAACTACAGTTCATTCTGAAAAATAAATTTTGCCGTGAATTACCTTCACTGTAAATAATTACAACACTATTTTAATCGTAAATCTTGCATTCATCCTCGGTAGGATGTGTAATCGTTTCTTACAGTGTCACCACTGCTATCATTTTCGATCACCATAACATATTTGTTTCCATTTGCCGTTATCACATGATGCTCTGTAATGAAAAGGTCACCGATGGGATCGCAGTGAGACAGATCTTAAGTTTTAAACGCAATTGCGAATTTCCGATATAACATACTGCAACTAAATCAGCAAACGTAATAAAACATTAAGCGAAATTACACTTTAAAATTGATATATTTCATTTGAAAAATTTAAAAAACACTTTTCACTTTTAACGAATGCCTTTTCATAATTAAGAGTTAATTTCTAAATCGTTCTAGTAAATCAAACGATGGAAAAGATGATGCAGTCCGACGTAAAGCTCCTGAAATAATCGGTAAGTTTCTTATAATGATTTACTTATTTATTTATGTACATATATACTTTTTTTTTTTTTTTTTTTTACATTAGAATTGGTTTAAACCAACACTGAGCTAAAATTATGAACTAAAACTGCTTGAGCTGTTATTTGAATTAAAAAATGTGTCGTCTTCCACGCGCATTATTAACAAAACTGCCTATGAAAGAAGTTATTAAGGATAAATAGAAAAAGATAATTCAGTACCGAAATATAAAAATCATAAACTCACGAATTTGTTAAGAACCATTAACAATTATTATATTCCCCCGTTTTGCATTTCTTACATTACCGATATCGAGCAGAGTTCTCTTCCGAAAGCAATTATTTGTATCATTCTATATACGGGAAACTTGGCTCCAAACTAATTTTCTTTTAATTTTCAGAACCTTTAGAACATTCGGTTTCTCCAACGAGGAGGAAATTGCCTAAAACACCGGTATGTATATAAAAATTGTTATCCTTAAAATCGATTTAAATATTTTTTTTTTAAATTCTATTAATATGATTAAGTTTTTTTATGCATTACGGATTTGTGTAGAAAAACGTTTTAACGGCGAATATATTTTCAGACATAATAATTAATAAACACCGTACTGATTTTAAAATAAAGGAAAATTTCCATCATAGTTCGGTTTAATCATACCATAATCACTTCTAAATGTTTTTCACCTTAGTTTTTTAACCCCTCGGCTGATTTTTTTTTTTTTTTTTTTTTTAGTATTTATGTGTACCTCTTTTAAACGTTCATTATTCGTAGATCTTACATTACTCTCGCGCCACATTATATAATATTCCTCTTACTTTTTCTTTTACACTACTTTAAATTTTTTCTCTGTATCTAGGAGTCAAGGTTGCTATTCCTCTCTAGAAAAAAAAAAAAAAAAAAATGAATAAAGCTATATTAACATTTAATATTTACAGCTGGAAATTCAAGAAGCAGCTGCAGCTTCCGGAGATGATAACGGTAATGGAAGTAACGCTACCAATTCTGCAACATCAAACACCGTTTCTGGAAATCACGTTAATTTAAAAGAAAGCCGACAACACGATTCTCCGGGAAGTCGCATTCAGTTACAACTCTGGTCAAGAGAAAAAAATACCATCTTGGTTGTTTCGATTTTAGCGGCTGATAATCTCCCTCAAAGAGAAGACTACCACTTTGGCGGGCATTTACCGGAGGCATACGTTAGAGTTCGTCTGTTACCAACTATGTATGTACAAATATAAATGATAATTAAATACATACATTTATGTTTCTTTAATGTAATGAGCCAGGTGAAATTTATTAATTTCCCATCACAGAATATACATACAGCTATCAACATTAATATTCGGACACGCGTAAAGTTCAATAATAAACGTGAAAAAAATACCTGTCCCAGTATGATTTTCGAACAACTAA
This sequence comes from Icerya purchasi, assembly GCA_039619475.1. NCBI lineage: Eukaryota > Metazoa > Arthropoda > Insecta > Hemiptera > Monophlebidae > Icerya > Icerya purchasi. The sequence goes on along the minus strand of CM077115.1, from coordinate 221,060,576 downwards.
CGACGAAATATGTTTCACCTACAGGTATGACCAAGAAGAAACACCCGATAAAAAAAATTTACATTACCGCAGTCATCCCATAAAAATTAAAATTGCAAAAAAACTCATCATTTAAAGGTAACAAAAATATTCGGACATCTATCTCATAATGTGCTATCTTTCACGAAGATGACTCATTTTTCTGACACTATGTGTCATCAGGTGACTCGCACCTGTATGCAAAGGCTTTTGTGTAATCGCTGGTCACTAGGTGTCAATGCTTCTTCGCGTAAAGTGCGTTTAAAAGCATAATGTCTCAAAAAGGTAAAAATACGAACCTTGAAGTGTGAAAATTAACTAATTTTAATCGCGCAAAAGGCAAACCTTACCGTGAAATCACGAAGTTGTTGAATGTTAAAAAAAGTACAGTATACCTGATATTTGTCGAAGATTCGATCTTGAACGCCAGGTTGGATTTTATTCCTCGGAAAGGACGACCACGTAAATTCGCACACGTGGGACAAGTGATTCATTATGAAGAAAATAAAGAAAAATCCTACAATTCACGCGTCGAAATTCGGAGTTTCTCCAACACACTCTCAACTGAAAGTTCACCATCCGTCGAATCATCCGTCCAATTATTAAAAAGAAGATCGGTTACAATTCGCCTATTGCTCGAAGAAAACCTCTCGTAAATGAACGCAGTCGAAAAAGAAACGCTTAAATTTCGCTAAAAAAAACTAACAGAGTGCGATTTTAATTATTGGAAATAATCGGTGATATTTACGGATGAAACTTAATGTTCTCGATAGTGACGAACGTTCGAAAGTGTGGCAAAAATCAAAAGAGGAATTAGAAAAACGTAATTTAAACGTTACAGTAAAACACGGAGGCGGAAGTGTGATGGTTTGGGAGTGTTGTGCAGCCTCAGGAGTGCGGAATTTGGAATTTATCGATGACAACATGAATGCCGAAATGTATGTTAACGTTTCAAAGAAAGATTTAAAAGCAAGAGCCCGCCAATTTGAGTATCGAAAAGAGTTTTAGTTTTTATCAAGACAATGATCCCAAATATAAATCATGACTATCTCACAATTGACTGCTTTAAAACTGTCCAAAAGTGATTGAAACTCCCCATCCACAGTCATCAGACATGAACCCTATAGAAAACTTGTGGGAAATATTGGATCAAAAAGTACGTGAAAATAAAATTTCTAATAGAAAAAAAGAGGTGTTGCTACGCGAATGGAAAAATATTTCACCGGAGCTACAACTGCTAAATTGGTTGAGTTGATGCCGCGAAGAATGTCTGCTATAATAGAGCAAGAAGGTTTACCTACCAAGTATTCATTTTTTTTTTTTTTTCAAATTTTAAATAATTTTTTTTTTTCTTTCCTTTTCGAAAAGTCCGCATGTTTTTGTTACCTTTTTAAATCGCAATGTTTTAAATTTTTTTGAGTTTTATGAAGCTAAAATAGATATTTTTAAAAATTTTTGGGTATTTCTTCTTGGTAATAGATACTGCAAACATATTTCGTCGTTACTTGTTCAAAAATTGTATTCGAATGCCATTTTTTTCACATTTATTATTAAATTTTACGTGTGTCCGAATATTAACGTTGATCACTGTAGGTGCGCATATATATATATATATATATATATATATATATGTATATATATATATATATATATATATGTATATATATATATATATCAATGGCGAATCCTCTGGTATTTCTAATTAAGTAGCAAAATAAACTGAAAAAAAAAAAAAAGAAATCCGCTAGTATAATACTTTTCTGGTAGCAGAGATTAACTTGACACTAAAGAGGTAGCGTTTGCCAGAAGAAAGCTGAGCAGATGCGAAGAAAAATGCTTAATAAAAAAAAATGTGTTTCCCGTCGCTCCGTCAGTCTCAAGTAATAGTTGAATTGTGAACTCGCTTTCGTGTTACGTTCGCCAGGCGCTGTGAGTACCTATCCGACATTAGCGAGTCACTAAGAGCGCATCGAGAAGCCCATACATGCAACAAACAATAACTAAACAGCAAATCAGATATCGAGCGTTTACGGACCAGGTACTTCTCCACTTTGAGCAAGCTGCATGCATATTGTGCACTGCATATTTTTTCCGACCCGGGCAACACTCGATCTGTCACTGTTATAGTATTATCAGATGACTATAAAGAGCACTCTACCTGTAAGTGTTAACACTCAGTTTACATAATGATGTAGCGCAGCAAGAAATAGTGAAATGATGTGACCATGGGAGACGGTCGAGATGCTCGTTCTTTTCATCTTTTTCACATTTAATTAAGAGCTGAAGCGTACATTCTACATATAATTTTGCATAATTAATTAAATATTAACGGTTAATTGTTAAAGTTACATTGATTATTGTATCCTACATTTCAGAATAGAAGAAATTTTTTTAACGCATAAAATAAATATAACTTAGCGATTAAATAACGGCCTAAATATAATAATTTAATTCGTTCGATAAAAAAACATTTAATTTCAAAAGGGAGACACCTACTTTTCCATTACCTAATTTAGTTCCATTTCGAAAAAACATACGTTACTTATAAAGAATTTACATCGACTGGAAATTTAAAAAAAAAAAAATAGAATTTTTCTTAAGCAAAACCGATAAAGAAAGTAGAGAAAAACATCATCCTAAAAAGATTAAGTGTAATCGTTATGAACTTCAAAAGCTGATAGATGTAACTTGTTTGCTAAAATTTCAAGAATTATCATTTGTCGAAATTAGTTAATCGGAAAAATCTGACGAACAGAGGAAGGAAATTACAGTTTAAAATGATGGACAACTACAAATTCGTTTAAAAAAATCGTATCGTTTTTCGCAGAGAATCGATTCGAAACGACTTAATCGAAGCTTATAATGAGCACCTAATGTAAATCAATAAAAAATAAGTTTTAACGGTAAAATCCGTTGCTTTTAGCTTTCATTGTTGATAAGTTAAAGAATATTTTTTAAAAAGCGCAGATTTCGATAACTTTCCATTATGTTAATTATACTTCTCATTGACTACGAACCGTCCGCCACCACACGGATCGCCTAAACGTATACATAATACAAACAGAAGGTAACTACGATTATCAAAGTTTAAAGTAAACATTACTTTAATACTATATTAAATAATAAAATTCACGAAAATTACAAAATAACATTTAATTATTATATATGTATTTCGACGCGCTTCGAGAAGCAAACAACTTGATGATCACGAAACAATCGGAATATGTAATAGTATTAAATATTATTTTAAAAAAAGCCTAAGTTGCGTGAATTTTATTTGTTAGCGCAACACTACGATTATTTGTTAAAATTTAAATATTGAATTTTTTTTCAAATTCATTAAAATATGTTGTTTCGTCCATTTTCGATTAGTTGTATCGCTAATTTGAAGATTATCACGAGGAATTAATTTTATTTTTCTTCGCTATTGCTCAGTTCTGTGAAGTAGGCGAAATAATTGTATAATTATTCCGTAAAGCCAAGTTTGTGTTGTAAGAAGGGTGGATAAATTCCTTTCAGATTGCATGCAACCTCAGCAATTATAGTCAACAATTTATTTCATTCGAAACTTTCGTCCGTTAGTAGCGTGTAATTTTAATATGTTACACGTTCAATTGTTATTAATGTAAATACTTTATTTTTTCTATCGTGTTAGATTAATCTTCCAACATTTTCATGTTGCTCATTCCCGAGAACTGACAAATAAAGGAACTTCATTAATTTAAAATAAGTAGTGTTTATTTGAGCCAATGAAGTTACCAAAAAAACGCAAAATAGAATGCAAAATATGTTCAACAATTATCGTTTTTCAAATGTATTTCGACTATTACGAAAGAAGTGGTCATATGCGGAAATCTTTGGAACAGCACTTTTATGTATAAAAATAATTTTAAAAACTCGAAATATTTTTAAAAATGTTTACCGAACCTGTAACAACTGGGTGCCAGAGAAATGCGGAAATGTATAAAATTGTCGGTCGAAAGAAACTAGCCTCGAATATCATCATCGGATTCCGGTTGGACGCTTAGTACGTTGTAAAAGACTTAATCCCGCAGTCCCTTATACCTTACTAAAGGTATATAAGGGGGACTCATTCTATTTTACAACTGGAATTGTTATAGTTTTCAGAAAGCCAATAAAAAAAGAATTTTAAAAGTTTTATCGACAGTTTGTTTATTCTCGTCGGTATTTCGGTTTGTCTCGTTAGGCATAAAGGAAAAGCAGCGTATAGCGAAATCGCCGAACCTAACCAGAATCCAATTTGGAATACTACGTTAGAAATAAGAGCGGACAACAGCGAAAATGTGTTGGAAAAAGCAGTGGAAATAACAGTGTGGGATCAAAGACCGGACGGAGAACAAGTATTTCTAGGTAATACACGGTGCTTTTTGAGCATCGCATTTCATTTTTCCTTTAAATAAAAATGTCGTAAATAGCCCGTTAATTCCAAAACTCACATGTGCCTACGACTTAACTTTAAAGGGGAAGTTGTGATAACCGATATTGATATGGCCATCGACCAACCGGTTTGGTATAGAATCGATCAAGAGTCAAAACGTTTCCCGGAATCTCCTACGCCCAGTATGGAAGGTTTATCATCGCAGCGTTCGCTTTCAGGTAATCAGAGTATAAATCATCGTCAGATTTCGAATGAAAATATTTCATCTTCAACTACGGCGGCGTATGATTTTTTCTCCATTTATAATTTAAAAAATCATTTTCAGAAGAGAAAGAAGGTGACGCAGAAGGGTTGGACGTAAACTATGGATTCCTGCACCCGGATCATGCTTACTTAGCCGGTTCCAGAAGAGGATCCAGTCAGTCGGAACAGCTAGAAGTGGAACCTTATCAGTTAAACAAAGACTTTTCACGTTCTTTACCGGGCTCCAGAAGGAGCTCGTTCCAATCGGGCCAGGTGGTCGACAAAGGTAACATGCGATGCACATCGCTATTTGCTATTTAGCTTTCCTCGGTTAATTTTTAACGTAATTTAAATACACAACTATTATCTGCGGCTAACGCATACTCGACTGAATCCGCTAAGCGATTATTGTTTTAATTGGTGACGTCGTAATTAACGAGCGGTACCGTTAATTTAAACAATTTCGTTCCTCTATTAGATATGTTTATTGTTTTCACGCGAAAGCTTCACTCGATAAAATGTCGAAAGCTTTCAGCTTAATCGATAACATATACCTGTTCTCTAGATAGACAATGGTTATAGTTGCCAACTTAAAAAAATAAAAAAAAGGCAACAGATATCGTTATAATGCCGGTGCTTCCAGGTTGTTTTATCTCACGTGTAATGTTAAATGTAAAAATGCTTTAGCGTTCAACCTATCAGCAAACTTGGCTGTCGAGAACCTTTGGAATTAGACAGTTAAAGGTGAAGCTTTGGTATTTCCGAAAGCGCAAAGTTTAACGTTATCGCCATTACACATGCAATACGAGCACACTGAACACAGTTTCTTGGAAATACTGAATATAAATATTTATATTGTACCATTAAAATCAAATTAATATTTTCAATCATAACATTTTTTAAAAAAACCTGAAAGTTGTAATCATACGAATTTATTGTATTTTTGTTTGTATGTTTCGTATGTTATTTATACAACTGGTTGCATAAATAGAATATGCATTGGCTAATATTTTAAACATTACGCAATAGACTTATTTCGCCTGCTCATAAAACGGACGAATTCTCAGGTATTTTTTCCGTTAATTTATGCAAAATCTCAGTTTGGTAAATACCAATTCTTCATACGGAAAATTAGATGTTTTTCATTTCAATATCAAAAAAGAATTAAATAAGTGTATTTTCAATATTCTTGTAAAAGAATTAAACCTAAATTAATTGTTTTTTTTGTTTTTTTTTAATAAATCAGGCTTTTAAAGTAAATAACGGGAAATTATTTAAATAGACGATTCCATTTTAATGTTATAAGAAAAGCTGAAGCATCTAAAAAAGTTACAGGTAAATTTAAAAATGAATTCTCAAACTCTGAAATAATGTCCTTTTCAGGTAAAGTAAAACAAAAAAAGTATATATATGTATATATATTAAAAATGTTTGGAATAAAACACTACCAATAACTTTTTGTAGTAAATAAGTACATGAACATTCCACATATTTATTTGTGTTTAGTAAAATCTAAAAATTGCTTATAGAGTAGAACATACCCTTTATTTAATACCAAACGATTTTAAATAAGTGCAGTACCGTTTTTAATATATTGCTTTTAGAACACATATATATATACTTGTATATCATCATCGTCATCTTCTCCTCAACCCAAGGGTTGGTGGGTAACATGGCCACGTGTTAGATCTTCTCGTGCTCTAGCTAACTCTTTAACTTCCGCGTATGACCTCCTTCCTTTTATTTCGCCCATGAATCTCCTTCGAGGTCTTCCTCTTTGAGTCTTCCCTATTGTTTTTCCTTCTAATAAGTTGGTAACCCACATTGAGTGGCGTATCACGTGTCCTATGGTCGAATTTCTTCTTCTTTCTAAATAGTATTTAGCATTTCTCGTTTTTCCTTTACTCTGGATAGTACAATGCGGTTCGAAATTTTATCCGTCCATTTTATCTTTAGCATGCGTCGCCAGCACCACATTTCAAATGCTTCCAATTTGTACTTGTCTTTCTTTAGCAGCGTCCACGTTTCGCATCCTTCAAGCGCAACGCTCTGAAGCTTTTTATGAATTGTTTTCTGATATCTAACTCTATATTTCTAGAAGAGAGAAGGCTTAGCTTTTTACTAAATGCATTCTTTGCTTGGGCTATTCTCCTTCTTATTTCCCGCTCCGATCTTCCATCTTTTGTTATCAGGCTGCCCAAATATTCAAATTCTTTTACTTGTTGTACCGGTTTCCCATTTATTATTATGTTTACCTTATCATCTACTTTTTTGTCACATCTTAGTACTTTAGTTTTCGTTTCATTGATTCTCATATTACATTTGATATTTAACAATCTGTTTAGTTCGTTCAGCTCCTTTTGCAATTTTGCTTCGCTGTCCGCCATCAGCACTATGTCATCAGCATATCTAATCGTCTTATATCTTATTCCATTTACTTTTATTCCTTCATTCTCTCTGCCTAAGAAGCGCCTCATTGCCTTTTCCACATAGATGTTAAACAGGAAAGGTGAAAGGCAGCAGCCTTGTGTCTGACTCCTTTCTTTATTTTCGCGCTGATTTTTCCATTTATCCTTATTTGTTGATTTTTATACAATTCGAGTATTGATCTTCGGTCTCTGAAATCTATATTTGCTTCTTTTAGGCCTCGGAACATAATGTCCCATTTGACATTATCAAATGCCTTCTCTATGTCGACGAAGGCTAAATGCAAGGTTCTATTCTTCTCCATCATTGTTTCTATTAATATCCTTAGAGCCAAAATAGCTTCCCTTGTTCCCCTATTTCTTCTGAATCCGAATTGATCCTCTGAGATGTTCTCTTCTATTTTTCTTTTTATTCGTTCATAAATTATTTTAGTTAGAATTTTCTGTATGTGGGATAGTAGGCTTATAGTGCGATATTGCTCACATCTCTGGGCATTACTATTTTTTTGGAATGGCAATCAAACGACTTATCTGAAAATCTTCAGGAATTTTCCCGGATTCGTAAATATCCCTTATCAGCTGATATAACGCGGTTTTTGTTTTATCTCCGAGTATTTTAATGATTTCGCTCGGAATGTCATCCACTCCTGGAGTTTTTCGCGGTCTAAGATTATTTAATGCAAACTCAAATTCCCGTTCCATAATGCATGGTCCTAATGCATCTTCCATCACATTCTTCTCTTCTTCCACTGCTCTTGTCTGGTCCCATTCTTTATCTTTGTAAAGTTGCTCAATGTACTCTTTCCATCGTATTTGTATTTCTTTTTTTCTTGTTATAATGTTTCCACTGTCGTCTCTAATAATACATAAATTCTTGCGTCTTGGCTTGAACTGGCATCTTATTTCTCTGTATGCTCTTTCCATGTTGCCGCTTTTTATATTGCGGTCAATATCCTTGCATTTCTCCATTATCCATTCTTCCCTAGCTTTGTTTGCTTTCCTGTTTATTAGATTTCTTAGCCGTTTGTATTCATTTACTTTCCCATCTATTTTGGCTCTCCTCCTCTGCTCCATTAATTGTGTTACTTCGTCAGTAATCCAAGGTTTGTAAATTATCCTTTCCTCCTTTCCAAAGTGTTGTAATGCCATTTCTCTTATTTCTTTTTTTTTGAAATACTCCCATTTCTCATTATTGTCTTTTCCATTTATACTTTGTTGGTTGAATCTTTCCTCAGTTTCTTTTTCAAAAGCTGTCTTATGTTCTTTGATCTTAGCTAAATTCCATCTGTTGTTCCGGTTAGTGGTTTTCTTCGCCTGTTTCAGCTTTAGTCTACTGGTCATTATAACTGGTATATGGTCCGAGTCGATATCTGCTCCCGGGTAACTTTTGCATACCTTGACCTAGTTCTTATATCTTTAACGAACTAAAATATAGTCCAGTTGGAATCTTGCTCTGTCTCCAGAGGGAACTCCACGTGTATCTTCTTCTTTTCGGTTGTTCGAAGATTGTGTTTGTGATGATCAAATCTTGACTACTGCTGAATTCAATTAGTCTTTTTCCTCGGCTATTTCTTTTGCCTAGACCAAATCTTCCTGTGATATTGTCCGCTTGTTCTTCCCCCACTACGGCGTTCCAGTCTCCTAATAAAATTAGGTTATCCCGATCTTTTACTTGTAATAACACTTCTTCTATTTGTTCGTATAGTTCTTCTATTTCATCGTCATCACTGTTGGATGTAGGCATGTAAACTTGGATGAGTACCAAGTCTGTTGGTTCATTTTTTATCCGTATCATGATGATTCTATCATTAAATGCCCAGATACTTTCCACTTTGTCTCCCGATTCTTTGGATAGGAGAAAGCCAACTCCTGCTACTCCTTTTTCCGCGCCGCTGTGTATGAACCTGTAGTCTCCGCTCCAAATGTCTCCGCTTTCTTTCCATCTGACTTCACTTATGCCCAAGATATCACATTTCATTCTATTCATTTCCATTTTCAGGTTTTCTAATTTTCCGCATTGTTTTAATGATCTGACATTCCAGGTCCCTATATTTTATACGTTTTGTTCTTCGGGCTTCTTCTTTTCTTGCTTCCTTCTATTGCACATGCGTACCCTCCTGCAGAGTTCCGTACCATCGAGGGCACGGGGGGACTCGAGTTAATCTGCATTGCTGCAGTTAACCGTCCACTGCCTAATACTTCCTTTAGGGAGCATTCCGTGGATGCAGCACTTCTGTCCAATTCTTCACGTGCCATGTCTGACTAGGGAATTTAATGCAGTGGTTTCCCCGTTTCCTTCTGCATGATTTTCTGTTAGGGTTTACTCCCTTAGCCGAAAGGAACCGGTTATAAGGCGCCGGATACTCGCCTACTTGTTCTAGATTGGTACTCACCAACCCGATAGGGGCATATTATCACGAGCAAGCTGCTGATAGTCTGCTAGTTGTAAATGCAGTGTAGAAGGCTTAACGGTATTTATTAGAAGAAACACCTTCGGCAAGTGAACCCTCCTCCGTTTTCCTATCAGCTGTATGTTTTGTGAGTTCTGGTTTAGCTTTTCTAATCCACGCTAAGCCTGTGAAATAGAAAATTACCACCCTGCACGACGTGGACGTACAGAACTCACACGGTTGTTGTTTCGTTTCTCCACCGGTGGGACTAGCACCATTTGATGGTCGAGTGACTACTTACCAGAGAAGGTGACTCTAGTTACAACAACCTGTGCCCCGCAGGGCATACTTGTTATATATGTATATATTTATATATGTATATATTTATACATAGCTTAATTTAAACAAACAAAACTACTAAAACATTATTTAAACGTCTTGAAATCTTGTTCTTACCCACATATATATATACTTTTTATTAAATTATGTATTAAAATAAGCCCGTGAAATAAAATTAAGTCTTTATCAAATGTCACGAACAATAAAAAAAAGTATTATATGCAGAGACGGCGAGAGGGCTGCGCAAAAAGTGCATTTGTATCGGACCTGGATTTTTTCTAAGGGCCCGGATCAAATTTTAAGAACCCTTGGAAAAACATGTGGGACTAAAATAAAATTACCAGCCGGACCGCGTTATTCGATTTAACATTCGAATAACGCAATTATACACTGTGTGTCGAAAATCAGTTAGCTCATACGGTCGACTACGAGCACGCAATTATCTGCTTCTCGTCAAAAAAGATGCGAAAGGGCCTTTTCCTGTAATAAAAGTTTTTATTCGATAAAAAAAATCTTTTTTAAAATTCAAGTATTACTTTGTTGCGTTTTTTAGGCGGAGGTGTGAAAATTTTTCAAAATTGAAAAAAAAAGGGGGGGGCCGTAAAATTATTGCACTGGGGCCTGGCTTGGCTCTCGCTGTCTCTAATGATATGTTAACGAGATTATCGACCTCAACGGTACTCGGGGCCTTGTTCAGTTTCGAAGGAGATATAGTTTAATTTTAGTGAGTTTTCAATTTTTTTCCCCTTAATTAATATCGTATTTAAAGGAGCAAAATAATTACTGAACCGAAAAAAAACAGCGCGAAATCAGTAATTAATTTCTTTACAAAATAAATCAGTGCTTTTTAATATTTGTCTTGTTCGTAAATTGGTTTAAAATTATTTCCTCTTGTAAAGAATCGAAATGCTAATTATACATTAGCGTGTTATTTCAATAAAAATTTGTGAAAAAAATTCATCTATTTCGACAATAATTTCCCACTATAATTAATTTTTTGCTTTAAAAAAAAAACAATATGCCTCGCAATAAATTTTTACATTAATGAAAAGCGAAAAATAAATTAACTTTAATAATTATGAAAAATAAATAATTTGAAAAAAGCAAAATCGATCTAAATTCTGGATTTTACTTTAAAAAAATTTTGTTTGTTAGTTTTAAGAAGTTTTTCTCTAGTTTTCGTGTTTTTGGGCATTATCATCGACTGGACCGGGTTTTCAAAAACTGTAAAATCTTATACCTTATCAAAAACACTTTTCTTAATATTAACGAACAGTTTAAAAAGTGTATTAAATTAAGAACAGCCTATAATAGAACAAGCTGAGTTCTGAGTCGGTATTCAACTATGGACAATTTTGTAATGAATATCAAATCGGATTGAACTTGACATTTATTGATTATGCGAAAGTTTTTGGCCTTTTAAACTAAAAAATTTATCGAAATGGCGTTAAGAAAATAATGTGCGTCCGAGAATTATAAAACATTAATAAAGGAAATGTGTATTAACTCGAGAGCACGAATATGAACTGATAGTGTACGAAAATATAGGGTGGGCCAAAAGAACATCTCGAATTTCAAACGCTCGTCAAAATCATACACTGTAAGTTAGCGTGGCGATTGCAACGCCATCTGGCGCTAAATAATATGCCGTTTAATATAAATATAGTTGGTTAGTAGTCATGATGTCGTGGACGCGTAAACAACGCTCTTTCGTTGTCGAGTACTTTGTGAAAAACGGTGAAAGTGTAATCGCGGTATAACGCGCGTTTAAAAAACAATTTGATTTAAAACGTCATGACAATCCCCCCGACCGTAAAAGTATCCTCAAATGGGTAAAAAACTTCCGAGAATACGGTCGTGTGGTGGCGGTCAACCATCAAGGTCGCCGTCGATCGTCTAGAACCCCGACAAACATCGAAAAAGTGCGCGTAGCATTGTCGCGAAGTCCGCGCAGATCCGTTCGTCGCCAGGCTTCCGCCTTGAAAATTCCCCGTACTTCACTCAGAAGAATAATTCGAAACGACCTCAATATGCACCCATACAAGATACAACTAACCCAAGAAGAATTGATACCAACAGATAAGCCAAGAAGGTTAGAATTTTGTAATAAATTTTCGGATATACCGGAGGAAGAAGACGTGTCGATTTGGATTATGTTTTTTTTAGCGACGAGGCGCATTTCGATTTAAATGGTAACGTTAATAAACAAAACATGCGGTATTATGCTACTGAGAACCCTCGAATCGTTCACCCGGTACCCTTGCACTCCCCTCGTATCACGGTATGGTGCGCAGTCAGTGCGAAAGCGATAATCGGACCCTACTTCTTCGAAGAGGAGGACGGAGCGAATGTTACTGTGAACGGCGACCGCTACATCCAAATGTTAAACGAGTTTTTTCTACCGGAGCTCAGACGGAAGAGGATTGCATTATCTAAAACGTGGTTTCAACAAGACGGGGCCACACCACATATTCGTAACGATGTTTTGCGATTATTAAGAGAGAAGTTTCAGGACCGCTTGATTTCGCGAAACTGTGAGCTGTTTTGGCCGCCGTGCAGTCCGGATTTAACACCGACAGATTTCTACCTATGGGGCTACTTGAAAAGCAAGGTGTACGAGGGTAAACCAGCAACATCCGACGAGATGAAATTGGCCATTCAGAAGGAAATTGCGGCGATTAAAAAACTAACTCTTAAAAAAGTAATGCATAATTTTGAGGAAAGATTGCAACAATGTAAAAATCAAAATGGTGACTATTCATACGGAGTATTGTTCAAAACTAATAGTGTACAATAAATGGCGTTCTTTTCGAAGTATTTCAACGTTTGTTTCATTTCCATAAGTATATTAGTCTTTATTTGACGAGCATTTAAAATTCGGGATTTTCTTTTGGCCCACCCTGTACTTTAAAATTGAAAGAAGTATAAAACAGGGAGGAACCCACTCTCTCCAGTACTACATAATACATCGTTAGAGGAAACATAAACTGGTTTAGCATAATAAAGATATTAATATAAATGCTAAATTTCTTAATAATCTTAGATTTCTGGATGATGCAGTCATATTAGCAGAAAATATGGATGAACTCCAAACTATGCTAAATGAGTTAAACAATGCAGAAAAAAAAAATTAAGTTCAAGTATTAATCTAAGTGGAACAAAGCTTTTATCTACAAGAAAATGTTATTTATGGAAAAAGAGGAGGTGGAACTTAAAATAACTCATACCTGGCGAAAATGTTGGCCTCGAAGACTGTATAGCAAATAAAGTAAGAAGTTAAATTGGTAATGTCTTACGGTTGCCAGACTTGGACAACAGTAAGAAGATAACAACAAAAAATATAAAGAATTCAGAATTCATTAGAAAGATCAGTGATAGGTATAAAATTAAAAGATAAAATTAATAGGAAGGTTATAAAAAATAAACTTAAATATAATAAAAATTTTATGTAGGTTAAAATAAGAGATCAAAAAAGTTAACGAACTGGATTATCGTGTATAATTAGCGCATTGTAATTCTTTATAAAAGGAAATAACTTTTTAAGCGATATATGAATAAAAAAATAATTGAAAACCACTGATTTATTTTGTAAAAAAATTAATTACAGATTTCGTGTTTTGTTTTTTAATGATTTTTTTATGCCTTCAATATGATAAAAAGAAATTGAAAACTCACTAACACTAAATTTAATTTAATTTAAAGTAGGAGGAGGTCAAAATGATAGAAACATCTTTACTTCGTTTTCGTATTTTTCTGTCTTTTACAGTCACTTACAGAGCCACATTCACTGATTTCTTTCACTCGTAATTGTTTCTGCTATTTTATCAATTTCTAATTATTTTCAAATTTAATTTCTTAATTTCTTCTTTTTTCAACTGCTCTGAATCAATGCCTCCATCTCAATAAATTCAAAAAATAAATATATAAAAATAAAATTCTTTCCTTACATTGTAAATGAATCAACCCACCTATACAATTATAGTTTATACTTACATATACATACATATGTATATATATATATATATATGTATGTATGAGGTGTTTTACTACGCGCATATTGCACTACATAAATATTACGTAACACTGAACTAAAATTGTATAGTAATTCCTCATTACTTAATGTTAAGCAAATCTTCTCTCTGTTTGTTATGTTACTTCTCACATCTTCATAATTAATCAAAATTAACGCTGCACACTGTACAAATTTTAAAATTGAAGAAATCATGACAATCATCTCGATGTTTTAAACACAGCACATAGATGAGCTTCTAAAATACGTCTACCATAATTTTTAAGCAAGTCTACACATGCAATTAGAATGACTATTAATCAATTTCGAAGAAATAATATTTTCACATTTAAGTAGTTTAGAGGAAAAATAAAAATAAACTCATTTTTATGTGTGATTCATTTTTAATGTCTGAAATAATAAATAATATTATTTCGCTTTAAAATAATGAAGGTATTTTATTATTCCGGGTTAGCCTCGTTGATGCCAAACTCGAAAATCCCCTTACACCTGCAATGATAAAGTCATAAAACTAAAACGCATTGCAGTCATTGGTTTGTTTGAGTATTTCAGTTGGTTCTATGTGTAACTTTTTTAGCTGGATAAAGGGTACGCCTACAACGTTTCGGCTTGACTATTTTCGCTTGATCATTTCGTTCGGGTCATGTTTTGACCTCGTCCTATTCGGAAGTAAATCTAATTTAGTATTGATGATTTTTTGTTTTATTTATTTTTTTTTTTAAGTAATATCATATTTAAGATGAAGTAATTGTTAAATCGTAAAAACGTCTACGAAATTGATTACTAATTCCTCTTTGTAAAATAATAAATTAATCGTTTATAAATCAAACGTGTGCTACTGTCTTGTATTCATTTTCCAAATGATAAACAAACTTTAAAGGAAAATAAGAAAAAAACCTTAAAGCCCTTAAAAATGAACCGTTTGCATTCGTAAAAAATACCAAATAAAAAATTAACGTTAATAAATGTGAAACGATAACCGAAATTAAATGCAAGCACATTTGAAATATTTAAAATCCATCGGCATTCTGAATTTTATTCGAAAATTTTATCCGTTAATTTTAATAAAAATAAGTTTACTCGCATTTTCGTATTTATTTTCAACACAAATGTAGAAATTAGAAGTAACTTTTATCGAGATAACTTTTAACGATCAAGAGTAAGATTTTTATTATTTTATTCGATAATTCCAAAAAAAAAAATTTTCAGCAATTTAAATTATCCTTTAAATACTTTAGATGCGCCTTCCGCGAAAATTTCAACTAATCCCTGGTTTCAAAAAAAAAAAAAAGAAAGGAAAGACGTAGAGATGTAAAAGCAAATTTATAATACAAAAACTTCGTTAATAAATTGCAGCAAAATATTCTCCCAAAAATCGTTTTTATTTAAATAAACTAAATACAACGATATATGGATAATTAAAATGTCACTATTAAACTTTCATTACTGAAATTTGTAAATTAAGTTTTTTAGTGGTTTGCGTAAGATTTTTGAAGGAATAAATCTTTCTATACTTTTTATATTGTCTGTAATTTCTAAAATTTACGTATATTTTTAATTTCAACTGAGCAAATCTTTTACTTTTTTTTTTTAGTCGTACCAACTTTTGGATTCGCTGGCATAATTCTTTTTTCTATAAACTTATCGTTACCAGCTACACAGAAAAAAAAACAACTTAATTTCTTCAATTGCAAACAGTATTAAAATCTAACACTATATGATTTCTGATCTTTACAATGAATTCAAAAAAGTAATTCATTTTTGGTCATTTATTTTAGTAAAACTCTTTCCAAATCGTTTTATTTGAGAAATATATTCCGAACAGATCGATGGTGACGAAAAATGGATTTTTAAATTTTATTCGATTTTAATTCTCACGTTCGAAAACGAGTAATATTTGATTTTTTGGAAGATATTTTCAAAACAAATAACAGTGGTACGTAGACGCTTGTAAACTAATAAAAAGTATGCTCGCATTCACACCGGATAACAATTATTTTAATTATTAATTTCTCCCGGTGATTGCTTCACCTTAGATATTAATTTTAAAAACGTGGAAAAAAAAAGGGAAAACAACTAAAAACTCATTAATACTAAACTGGATCCACACCCCGGAATAAGGTGAGACCGTAATAACGAAACAGAGCTGAACTGGTCTAGGCTGAAATGTTCAGGCTGAAAAGTGACATAGCCTCCGATATAGCTTAGCATTTACTTCAGCTAGAGTCATATTAACATCACCATTAAAGAGGTAGTAAGAGATTTAAGGCATTTTTGAAGGAAAAAAGAAAATTCCGCACTTTTCACTGGCTGCTCTCATTTCCTTATTTCAATAAAAATTAACCAAAAAATAAAAAAAAATAAAAAAAAAAAAAAAATTCAGCGTTTGAAATTACTTTTTTAAATAGAATGATATTCAGTTAGAAAGGGATATCAATATAAAAAATTTAATTTGAATATCAGACTTGCGAGCACCATTAATTACGAAAAAATTACATTCATTACAATTCCGATCAGCATTAAAGAAAAACGAATAAATCGGACATTTTAGTAACACATTTCATTTTTAAATTTAACAGCAATCCCCTGTTATTACCGTTTGTATCATGAGGAAAATTTAAACCCCAATCTGTCCGGCACTTGCTTCGAATGCCGGTTGTTACGGAATTATGAGACAAAGAAGAAAAATATACAACAAAAACTTAAAAAATAATAAAAAAACAAAAAAATATTTATATATTTAAATATATATATATATATATATATTTTTTTTTTTTTTGCACTACATCTCGCCACTTGACCACGTTACCTAGAAAATATAACGTATAAAAGCATCGATAGATCTGAAAAACAAATACTTAAAGCCGGTGACGTTTGCGTAAACTGAAACTATAAATTTTACAACGGAAACCTCCCTCCTTTTACGAACTTTTTACTTCTGTTATCATGCGTGCCTAGTCCAGCCTGGTACAATCTGTTACAATCTATTATATTGCGTACCAATCGGTTATAATCGGTGATAATCGCCGTAACTTATTTAAATTACGGGATAGAAAGAGTCATTTTGAGAATAATAAAAATTACGCTTCGTCTATTCTCTTTGTAAGATCTTCAACAACACATCTAAATACTTTTACTATATTTTTTTTTTTCAAAATCTTTTTTAAACTTTTTAATATTTTCATTTACAACTATTGAAATGTCGTCGCTTCGCCGAAACATTTTTTTTTTTTGTAACTTAGTTTCAATAATACTCTTTTTTTTTCTTTTTTTTCTTTTTTTTTTTTTTTAGTACACATATATTTTCCTAATGTTGCATTTTTTGCATTTCCTCCAATCTACCGCAACCAAAATATTACCACACTATAGAACATGTGATTACTGCTTACAACCTATACAAGAAACAGGATGTAACACTTACTGAACGAAAAATGGATGATAGTATGAATTATATAATCGTACTAATCTAATCGTAGTCGTGTATCTGTAACAATTTGGAGCAGATAAAAATCGAACCTCGCATAGAAACGTATCCGGAATAGAAAGTATAAATCGGGGAGTAATTAACAATTCCCGAAAATAGTTATCGTTACCGGTACTTTTTTTTGCACTGGCTACAACAAATTACTGCGCTATTTAATAGACCACCAAATTAGCCATACGGAATTAAGAAAAGTTCCAACAAACGTTACCAAAAGCAAACGAACAGTTTCAAAAGAACTAGTTCCTTGACGATGGCATACGTAAAACAGAACGCTAACATTCACTCGCTTACAGGCTAACCCCTTGTCAGAAGGAAGGGTCCCTAAGTTATTGTTTTTGGCAGAGTTGTAACGAAGAAGGAATTTACTCGGGCAAAACATGAATTTTCAATTCATTTTAAACATCCATATTCGGATAAATAAATCCGCTCGCGGGGCGATTCGTCTCAACGCTACTGAACTGTTAGAAAAACGGTGAACGGATGGGCTAGTGATTGATGGACAAATTTAAAACGATTGCATATTCGTGCCATTTCGACGGGTTGCAATCGTTCATAAAAGGGAAATATCAAAACGACCAGAATTAAACAGAGCATAATACGATGTAAATCGGTAAAATGTAATTTCAGATATACCACCGATTACTTACCCTTCGAAAGGCAGACGTCGCAGCTCTTGTACTCCGCGTCCGGATCCGGATGAAATACTGAAGAATTTAAAAGCGGTTAAAGGTGAACTCTTAGGACGTAGTATGAGTATTTGCGCCGGTAACTGGACTATGAGAAGAAGTGAGTGAAGTTTCTTTTTCCACTACTTCGTCTCTGTATTTTCTTCTTCTAGTTTATTTATTACTGCGTACACGTTCTTCTTTTTCATTTCCGTTATTTTCATATTTTCTCTAGATAAATTTAAATTAATTAGACGTAGCTATTTTTTATAATTGTAATTGTAAATATATATTATAATATAAAGCAATGGAATTTCGTTTTAATAACGATGATAGAAAAAATCAGAATAAAATTCCAGTAACGTTATTGAATTAACGTAAACATAAAAATTAACGAAATTATAAAAACAAAACAATTTAGCTATTAGCGTACATAAATATTTTCACAGAAATTACATATTATTTCAGCTATTAATATATATGTGTACAAGGGCGTCGTCAACCAATGAACCGATATAAGTTATAGGAAAAATAATAAAATATATAACTTGTAAAGGCTTTTAATATTTCATTAAACAAGAATAAAATCTTAATTGAAACATAATTTTCGTGGATTTCTGGCAAATTATTCTACTACTTTATTATAAAAGTCTTCCAAATTGTCCGTGATTACGCGCCTACAAATACTCATCGTGGCCAGTTGATTAAAAAGATTTGAAGTTCCAGGCTTGGCGACGACCATGTATATGTAATTATGTATATTTAACACTGTATATAGTTAGATTATTAAGCACATTTATCTTGTAGACTGTAAATTTGTTTCAATGTGTATATATATGTATACTAGAAATAAATATACCAAACACTTAGAGATTGGAAAAATAAATGGTAAAGCAGTAAAGCGTAACAATATTTTTTTTTTATTTTGTTTTATTTATTTTTTTAATAACCTATAGCTTCTTATTGCGATCTAATTCGTCGTTAATTTAACTGTATTATTAATCAACTTCTGCACACAATCATAAATCCGAATTTCAAATTAACCGCCAAGCAACTACAAACATCATGCCGTGTAAAAATGAAAAATTCTAGTTTTAAGGTGAAGCTCAAACATTCATCATGTTTTGGCAAGAAATATATATGATACTCTGGACCATGTCATATGGTTTATTATCACATCATCATCATCATCATCACTATGAACATTCTTCTTTCAACAATAAAAAAAAGTCTCTCTATTGCATTGTACTTTTCGTTTCTACTGCTTTCCTCTATTCTTTCACAAAACGCTTTCAATGTTTCTAGCACAAAATTTTTTTGAAACTTTTCGTCGCGCTTTCTTCACCATTGTTTTTTTTTCTTAAAAATTGCTTTGAAGGTTTTGTTTTCCTTCTGAGCGTATTTACAACTCCACGGGAGGAGACAAACATGGGAAAAAACTGACAAAAACAAATCGAAAAAACCGGTTTGGAAGCAATTACAAAAATTTCTCCCTTATTTTACGGCCTCTTTAGAACTCCACTTTTCCCAATCCGTCTATTATTTTTATAAGTAGAATTTCAAAAAACTCGATAGACCAAATGACTTACTGCCAGGCCAAAAAAAAAAAAAAAAAAAAAGTTGGTATTTACTTTTATCTTATAAATAATTGGAACCATTTAAGACACTCTTATAACTTTTTTGACAAATTTATAGTTTTATAATCACCGTTTCCCCTATCTTACTTTATATTCTTTTTTTGTCCTTCTTATACGCAATCTCTAACGTACTCTGTTCATATCTGTCTATTGTGGCTGCTCAGTAAAAATTCGGAAACAGCTGATCTTAAAAACTTTCTTCGCAAACTTCCTAAATGTCTAAGCAATTTACTTCTGAACGCGGAATGATTCTTGTTCCTTTTCTACATAACAATTCCTATTTCTTTATTCGGCCAATTACCCTTTGATTCCACAATTTTCCTTCACTGAATCGTTTCCTGATTGGTCCACTTCGCTTCGAACGCAGTTTTCTGCGTGCCTTTTTTTTTTTTTTTTTTCTATTACCATACTAATTCTTTTCTCATTATTGACGAAGCATATATGTTTCGAAACTCTTTCCTCTTCCGAACAAAAACGGCAGTTTTATTTTTTCCTTGTCGTGCATCTTATTTTCCTTCCATTTTTATCTATCGTGTCCTTAACCTTATTTATTCAATTTCTGATCGAATCAGAATCCACCGTTTATTAGTTTCGTAGCGTAGGAACCTGGAAGTTAAAGTGTTCGGATTAGCAAACGAGAACCGTAGATTTTCGAAAATTATTTCGTTTCAGGCTCGCTTCCAGGAATATATCAATTTCGAATATTGTTGGCTACAGCAGAGAAATTTGGAAAAATAAAGGCGGATCTGAAGAAGAAAGGAACTCTGGCCTTCAATGTTCTTTTCAATTGGCTTGATACCATTGTGGAAAATTTAATTCCGCAGTCCGCGATGCCCTGTTTAACGAATGGGACTCGCTTTAACACTTAAGTATCTTTCTAATCTACCGGTCTTGATTTGGTTGTTGCTCTTGGTATAGCAGAAAAATAAAAGTAAAAAAGCGAAATACCCGGAGGAAGCAGCTTTTTAAAAATCGCGAATAATAAAAATTGTTTTACAGCCCCATTTTTTTTCTATTCAAAATAGGAAAAAAAAAAAAATGAAAGAAGCAGCGTAAAAGTAACTTCTAAAATGTTTTCCGAATCCTGTCAGTTCAATGTTTTCTTTCTTTGTTTTTTATTGAATTTATTAGTTGGTATATAAAAAAATGCAGAAAAAAAAAATAGAATGAAAAAAGAACACCGTAAAGAGCCGAATTAAACTTTCGAATCATTGAATATAATGAAAACTGCTTTTTTATTTTCAACTTTTTAATTAAGAATTTTTGTCACTGTTAAATTTATTTTTTATTCTCGTCTAATTTTTAATTTTCGTATTCCCTTTTCTGTTTTTGTTCCCTTTTCCATTTTTTCTTTCTCGTCTTTTCGAGAGCGTTGTAAAATAAAATAATCGGATGGGGCGGAGTTTTCCGCTTGCTCGAAACAGACATCGGACATAAAACTATGTCTCTTTCTCACAATTTTAATATATATTCGTAAATCATTTTTTGCTGACTAATGTGTATATTTAATAATAACAGAATTTTCAAATTGAATATTAAAAATAAAAAAACTCACTTAAATACACATTCACACACACACAGAGATAAAGCTTGCTTCCATATTATTTGTAAATGAGAGTTCATCAGCATGACTTTTGAAAACAAAAATGGAGCAGAAAAAAAATGCGAAAAGCTTGGCTTCCAAATAAAATTGCTATGAAATAACTTTATAAAAAGTTACGTATTTTTTGCTGAATTTAAATTTGCCAGTCCGCTTCCAAATTACTGTTATCGAAAGTTAGTTTTAAAAAGCGAGACTTATTTACATTAGTATCTTTATTTTGCTTGTTTCGCTTTATTATTGTTATTGTTATTATTACTATTCTACAACATCTTCAAATGTTGACGTTTTTTCCGTTATATTCGAATAATTTAGGAAGCAGCGAACGTAAAAAAGAATCAAGAGAATCTGTTTTGGAAGTAGCGGAGCCTACCGGCGATGAAAAACAAGACAATTACGACGAAAGCGAATTTAGGTAAAATTAGTATTTTAATATATTAATTAATATTTCAATTAACGTTTGGATTGCCAAGAGATGTTTTTAACTTTTATTTAATACATAAATTGATGGAGCTGGTTAAAAAAAACAAAATATTAACGCTGTTACTCGGCACAATCTATTTATTTGTTTATTTTTCTTATCATAAATATCAGTTTCATCTTAACAGGTAAAATTGTTCAAAAAAGCAAAAATCATAGATAAACTTTAAAAAAATAGAAAAATGTGTACTAGGACTAAAGATGCTCTATCAGACTCATGCATGATGACTACCGTTTATATTGCAATTTTTTTTGTTTCCCTTCTTTTCTTTTTTTTTAACTTGGATGAACCAAGTCCAAGAATTAAAAAAGAGGAGAAAAAAAAAATTGTATTTTTAAACATTTCAAAATAAGTAAAAATAATTCGAATTCAGGAATAAGAAATGAATGAATGTAAGAAAGAATCTACCGTGGCGTAGTTGATTAGGTAGACGTATTTTGTTCAAGTAAAACCTGATTCGAATTCTGCTGCCGCATATGGAAAATATAAAATAATTTCACTTGCACTGGGCTAATGTATATAGTTGACGAGCGAACAATAAAATAAAATAAAAGAAAACAATAAAAATAAACAAATTTTAATAGAGTGAAATAAAAAGTGCTCATCTGAAAAATCGAACAGAACGTGATTAGCATCGCAAAGAGAGTAAAAATGAAACAGCGCATTGCAAGGTCAGAGAATTTATATGCAGATGGAAAACGAGAAAATGGTACATGAAGCAGACTATAATTAAATCGAAGATGACAGATAGGCAAGATTGTCGAACATATAAAAAGCAGAAATATCTAGAAAACCACGGACAGGAAGAGATTATTCAATGGAGAGGACAGCGGTTGAACCTTTATTTTGGAAACTGAGGAACGAAGATCAATATTGTGAGTTGAGAGGGAGCTTAAAAATCTATCACTAGAAAAATAGAGGAGCGGCCTAGCGAATCCACTAACTTCATTTCCTCTAATTTACTAAGAATCTACAAGAGATCGATCTTCAAAGCCTGTCCCATCGACCCTTTCATTACCAAGCACCTTCATGTGCCCGAAAACATACAATAGCGACACGTGACTGTTCATTCGGTACAATTGGTATGAATATTAGTGCATTTTTAATAATAGCCGAGTGTTGTATTTTTGGTTTCTAATTGTGTTTAAGATTGTAGGGAAACAATAACTAGGAGGAAATTATTAGTTTTAATGTGGATTATGACCTAGAGAAGCAGCGTGTAATACCAAGCAGTTCGGTTCGGAAGTATTAATAGTCGATCAAAAAACAAAAAATTTTTTATATTTAACAGTATGCGGGAATAATTTTATAAACCATTAAATACATAATATACATTGTTACAGGCATAACAAAAAACTTGGACCATACCAACTAGAACCAAGATACACCGCCATGGGCAAAGGTAAGCTGATTGAATTGTTTATACCTGAAACAGGCTGTCTGTTAGGTTTTAATTTATGTCTATTATGTATAATTACTTTTTTACAAGTGTAACCGACGACTGCATGCAAATAAATAAATAAAGTTTCTTCATGTACACAATTTTAACCATATGCGGTACAGTAGAGATGTATAGAAGGTGTTTTTAAAATCAACATGGTCGTTGTTTCTAGAAGAAAAACATAAATGTCACTTAAGTTTATATTGCCAAAATTAACATATTTACGTTGCACATGTTCGTCAACTGACATCTCAGAAAAAAATTTCAGTTCTGGTAAACTGAAAATTTTTTACAAATGATAATTAGGATAATGGCAATAATAATAATTATAAACAATTATAGGGCATATTTACCCAGCATGACGGTAAACTCTGTTTAACAAAGCATTCCGATAAGTGAAAACTTTCCATTACGCGGTGAATACTTTTCACCTCTAAATACAATAAACATTTAAACCATAACAATTTAGAAGTAACCGAGAAAAAAACATAAAAAAAAAAACAACAAAAAAACAAATACAGATAATACATGTTGCAAACATTAAAAAATGTTTATAGTGTGGCGTGGCAATTAAAGTAAACTGATTATGAGAAAAATATGCAACAACCGTAGTAGTGTAGTCATAAGAACCCTGGAAACAATAACTTTTAAAATAAATGGAAAACTACTTGCAACATCATACATTTTACAACGATATTTTACTGAAAACACAAAAAAAAAGTTCAGATAAATGGGAATAAATGGGAATAATGTGTAAAGTACATACAGAAGTAAACGAGTTACAGACACCCAGAATGGACTATTCAAAACTACCTCCATCCTGGGCTTCTTTTCAGGTAGAAGCTATTACAACCCCCACCGATAACAATCACCCACCAGCACTGCGAAGGCACAGGGCGCTAAGAATTATTAATAAATAAACCACATTTTCGAAAGCATACACTGATGGATCCAAAGCTAATAAGTCCAAAGTTGTCCCAGCTGCATGCACTTTCGAAACAGACGGAATCACAGAGGGCATACGGTTGAACAACGTTATATCGATTGCGGAAGCCGAAATGTATGCTGTGTTGTTTTTTGTCTTGAGGCATATTTAGAACTGAAACCCGAACCGCTCGAAATTTTACTGGTGACTGATTCCTGGCAGTCCATACGTGCTTTGCAGTCGGATCACCTTGAATCACCAATGGTCCTAGAAGTTCTGGCTACCTTATACCATCTAAGCCGAAGAGGATGCCGAGTTGTATTTTTTATGAGTCCCCAGTCATACCAGAATTACGGAGAATGAGCTGATGGACCCGGTCGCTCGGTCATCCATGATATGCCCAATGCCGCTATTTGCTTACGGTCCTTTATGCTTGAGAAGTTTCCTGTCGAATGCAGTCTTCGCACAGTGAAATCATCAATCGACCTTTCTCAGAGAATTGAAACCTACGACGCAGCCATGGTGGCCTCCAGTCGGAACGGAACGCAGTGTGTTCTCGGCAGTCAATCGCCTGAGAACGGGACATATGTTTTTTTCCCACGACTACATCCTCAAACAAGCTCTAAAGCCAAATACCTGCCCATTTTGTTCTATCGATGAATACCCATCAGTTTCGCACATCTTGCTGAGATGCACACTTCTTAATGGGTTGCGGCGCGGCCAGATTACATCACTTGCAGACATCCTCTCAAGTACCCCTACCGCTTTGAACAATGACTTTCGTTCAGTCTAACGAGCTAATGAGTCTGATTTAAAACGCGGATCCACTCACCGCGATAACCAGGGTAGTTACATGCAGTGTGTGGTTTAGTACTCCTCCTTAAATTAAAAAAAAAAAAAAGTTACAGACATTAACCGCTCACGGAAAAATAAAAATAACTCTCCTTTGTCGGGTTATTGTCAGCAACGTGAGCTGCGAGAAGGTGTATAAAAATTGGGCAGTATAGCGGCTGTATGTTATTACTCCTACATTCAATTCTCTTCAAGGCAAATCTTTTTTTAGATTAATCATTTTACTGTTTGTTTCTTTTCGGTTCGCATATCGGTCGGAGTCAATTTTCGCTACCGTTGATTTAACAACTGTGACGGCTGGATCGTCCTCTTTCGGGAGCGATCGTTTAGGCGCGATCTTTCTTGATATATCTTTGAAACCTAGGTAGCTTCGTCAAGGAATTAAATATATAATTAAAATTATAGATAACAGAAAACTTCAATAAACGTATCCGCAAATAAACTTGCTAGATACAAATGAAAAAAAGTAATGATATAACGAATATATATTCGAAACAAATTCAATCCAGTTATGTTATGACGTAGAATTGGTGGTTTGTAATTTTTTAAATATGGCTGACTCTACATAAAAAAAAAAAAAAAAATGTAAAGAACCGATATTACATTTGACCAATCATTAATGTTAATCATCTTCATCCGTTTTGTATTACTAATGCTAACGGAACTCTTAAATTTACATCGCAAAAATTTGTTTACTTTTGATATTTCACACCGAAGTCGTTATTTCAAAAAAATAAAAAACATTTTAAAAAAGTAAATAACGCAATAAAATGATGTAAAATATGTGTTTTGTGATTAGATATATGTATGTATATATAACATGCTATACACGTGGAAAAACTAAATCGTCAACTAAGAGCGGTATTTTTTATGTGGAATTTCTGAAAGTGGAGAACGGGTAATGTAGAAATAAATTTGGTAACTCGTGTTTCCCACTAACACAAATGATAACGTTCAAAGGATGATACCTGAAAATCACCGCAGGTAGCCCATAACTTTGTCTGGGTTCGCTACGCCCGAAAGATTCACGTCCGAAAAATCGCGCCCCAAACAGTTGGCCCCGTAACGACTATATACGTATGTATAAAAAATTTACAGTCGTCTCAATAGCCTAATTGCTAGTTGGCTTCCGTTATGAAAAGTATTACGAGAAATTAAATTAAATAATCGCTTATTGTCACGTGGAAGGCAATGACAAACCACCACGTATACTAAAAACCTACGCCTATGTCAGTACAACTCAAATGTACGAATAGGTAGTCGCCGACGCTCAGGAATTAAGTGTGGCGCTATAAAGAAGAAGATAAAACATTTATTCTAATACACGCCACGCCGCGTGTCGTCATACGATATATGTATATATAAGGAGAGAGAGGTAGTCGTTCCATGCAGTCGAATTAAGGCTTTTTTACTCGTTCTTTTTGTGTTTATTATTTTCGGTGAGCTTTTTTGTTTCGTCGTAGCGCGTAAAACTTACTTGCTCAAAAAAAAAAAAAAAAAGCAGAAATATACTCAGATGTCTATCTTGGTATTTACTAAAGTTACCTTACATTTGCTTATTTCACAAAATCTTAGAATGAAATTACTTTCCTATCCTATTCACTAATACCCTCCCCCCCATTTGCCAGTTTCAATTAGATCCCACACGTCACATCGATTAAATTTTGGAGGAATAAATAAACAACAGAATAATACCAGCGTATCGGTGTGCCATATATTAGATTGCATGAAAAAAAAAAAAAATGCACATTTAATTCCATTTTTTTAGCATGAACTCTAAAACTTAAAAAAGCTTCGGTTTTCATTTCAAGCGAAATTATGAGTTTTTTTTTTTATTTTCGTCTTTCAACTCGAGAGCCATTCTGATAGAATTATATGCATCAAACGTTTTCAGTTACATTTTAGCATTGTGTAAAAGTACGATGTAAAACCTAACAAATAAAATCGTATTATTTTCAGTGCAATGTTATACATAATTAAATGTTTATTCGATCTAAAATTCATTACACTTTACCGAATGAATTACGTGCCATAGGGGAGACTGGGGACAATTGAAACAATTTTCATATATTTTTTTTTTTACAGGCAACCTATATTTATTTTTTAAATTAATTTATAGTATATTGCTTGCACAATGTGTAAGGTTTGTAAATATATTTACATATTTGTCTTATTCCCATATAGTCAAAAAATATCGGAAAAAAACTGATAATACTTTAAATGTTTCAATTGTCCCTGGTAGGGGGACGGTTGAAACAGAATCCACGGACAATTGAAACAACAGTGATGAATAATAGGCAACTATTTGAAATATTTATTTCTTACATATTATAAACGATAAAAATTAACTGATACCCCCTTTTACATTAAAATAATAATAAAACATTAAATCACTATATCAAAATAAAAAGTAAATATTTATTAATGAAAAATAAGAATTGCTTAAATAATTTGAATTACTTTATGAATTATTCAAAAAGGCAATTATGGCATATGTAGGATAATTCTTGTCGCACTCCTCGTGCGACCATTTGCGACATTCTATGCATTGGACCCATTTTTC
The DNA here is from genome assembly GCA_039619475.1 of Icerya purchasi. NCBI lineage: Eukaryota > Metazoa > Arthropoda > Insecta > Hemiptera > Monophlebidae > Icerya > Icerya purchasi. The sequence continues at coordinate 221,033,083 of CM077115.1, read as the reverse complement.
TTTAGGTCGGCTTGAACCATAAGGTTCCAAACAAACGAAGCAGATTTTTTTTTTTTTCTTTGGGCACGGCAACAGTGAAACTTATCCAACATAGAAAATTGTCCATTATATAAGGAAAAGATTAGAAATTGAGGAGATAAAGAAGGCTAACAAAGGAATTATATCGAGAGAGGGAAATGCAAGAATGGCATGGGCAGTATAAGGATTTGGAAGGCCAAGGCGCAGAAGATTAGATTACAGGGTAGCATGTTCGGAGGAAATAAAGGGGCATTTGAACAAGACGTGATTCGCATCGCTGGTATAATTGAGCTCTGGAGGGTCAAAAGGACATAAAGGTGATTGAACAAGAGAAAAGCGGAAAAGAGAAGCCGGAAGCAGACTATGATTGAACCGCAGACGAACTATAGAGGAAATAATCGAACGACTAAGACAGTTGTTACGTCGGTTTCATCAATATTATAAATATCTTTTGTTTCAAGCTAGTTTTGACCCATAACTTCCATTAAGTTATCAAAAAATAGTTTGACATTGTTAGCATTAAAACCCGTAGCTCTCGACAGACTTGTAGCTTCAGCACAACGAATTGAAAGCTTCGAATTACGTTTCATGAAACCATTAAACCAGTCTACTCCTGCTAGGCGATTTATAATACAAGTTTCTGGCATATTAATTGAATACTTTATGGACATTTCATATGCCAGCTTTCGTATTTCTTTGGACAATAATACATAAAATACATTAGCCGTCCTAATAATATATGCAGCAAAAATTTTTTCCTGCTCTGGGTTGAATAGACGTTTTACGCATCGGTAACCCATGGTTACGGGAGTCACAGATCGTTTTTCAGTTGCTTTTTTTTGTTTTATAACATATTTACTCAATGAGACATCATTCAAATCTAATTTTTATGCAGGAGATCGTATAGAGAGATTGTTGTCAACCATTTCCCTATATGCTTCTGCATATTTAGATATAGGTTATGAATCATAATTTGTTTTCCGTATTCATGTTAGTTTTTTCTTATACTTCATATTTATTTTATGTCGAGTCACACAAAACTCGCCCTTACATAAATTTTCATGGCCATGATGATTTAAAAATCAAAATTCGATTTACTAGATTTTAAATGATGTTGCAACTTTTTGGCTTCCCATTTAAAATTACCTTTTTATAGTTTTTATACTATCTAATAACTTTTTTGTCAATTGTTTTTATAAACAATACCATTTACGTGGAACAATTTCTCTTACGATCGCAAAAATTAACTAATTCAGAAACGAACTATGTGGGGAAATAAGGGAAAAGAGTTGAAGAACACATAACGTATAATTTTATACTTTCATTTACTGTTTTAATTGTCCCCATGGTAGGTAATTTAATAAGATCATCATATTCTCTAAATTGACTAAAATTTTTACAAAAACTAATAGCACTACCAACAGATAAAACATTAAAATATATAACACATATTTTAAAAATCGGATATTTATCTTATTTCTCGGTGTATCACAATTATGATCGCAGTACAAAATTTTTCAAACACAGCGCTAAACTCTTTTAACTATCCTACGCGTGGTTACTGCCGGTTTTAGTCAATGAACGAGTAGTAATTGCAAACTATATGTTCGAAACAATTCATATCAGTGTTCACACGAGTAAAAAAAATACTGGTAGTATTATTTTGGAGAGTTTCAATTGTCCCCAGTCTCCCCTACACATCAAACTAATGCTATACTAAAGGCGATTATACATCAGTTTAACCGTCAGCAAATTTACATTATAGTTAGATTTTTTCTACACTATTCTTAAATATATTTTATACACCAAATAAACTGCATAACCTACTGACACCAACATCTATTACTTTTTTTTTTTTTTTTTTTGGTGGGGGGGGGGGATCGTCAACCAGGGACCTTACATAGAAACAATAGGAAGAAGAGTTAACTAATTAAAACTTGATTCGATCGGAAATGGCAGAAATAAAGGAACCAATGGCACGAACTGCAGACTGAGACGGAATAGACAGAATATAGGAAGCACAGTAGGGAGCAGGAAGCATTGACTACAAAAGGAGTAAATAAAGGGAAGAGCGTTCCGCAGAAAGAGTAGAACACTCAAAGAAAATGTGATTACCATCACAAACAACTGCTTCATTAGGATGTAGGGGACACTAAGAAAAGGAAACCAAAGAGAGACGAAAACGGGAAGCGGGCAATAGAGTGTGATTGAAGTGTAGGCGAATAATAGCGACAATAATAGAACGTGGAAAAGAACGGAATTCTGTTAGTAAATTTTTTGAACAAAGCCTAAAATAAAGCGTAAGATAGATAATAGTAATGCAACCTAGTGGAAGCTTAATGCCGCCTAGTAAATAGTGATTTGCCAGTATTATATATTATTAAAAAAAAAACAAAAAAACATTACTAATGTAAAAGCGGACAATTAAGCAACGAATTTACAAATATCTACAATTTCATGTTTTTTAAAATAATTGTCGTTTTTATTCAGCCTGTAGTGTGAGCATAATTTTTTAGCTTTTAATTTCTATTGTACTATACCGAATTAGACAATAAAATAAGATAAGAAATGTACGTCCTGGGATACCAGTCGACTAGGATCCAGTATTTTGTGTTTCTAGGCATGTACTTGTGCACGTATTCCATTATAACAATACAATAATTACTCCAAATTATCAACCTGTGCTGCACTATCGCACTTCTTATACCATACCCTTTGTTTACTATGTATTAATTTAAGATTTGCTTTCAAAAAATAATGCTGATGAGGAGTGCACGTTTACAGCTATGTACGTTTGATCATAGAGCATCATAAAAACTAGCTGTGAAAATGTTATAGTGAATGTATGTGGACAACAATTTATTCGGTAAATAATTGTGGGTTGAATGATAGACAGAAAATGCGGAGGTGGCAAACAGTGTATATCCACACTTTACTATGTCTGACTTAGTTTGAAAATTAGTTAATATTTGCTTATCATACCATACTATACACTCATACACACACGTATACATACATACAAAAACAGCCATGTGTTTACACATATCTGATCATTCCTTGTTATCACTGCTATCATTAACAGCACACCACGTGCATATCACTATGCTACACACATGTATATACTACATTATACATACCTAAAGAGTATCAGCTCTGCACTGATACTGCAATGATAGGTTTTGGTTCCTCATCGTTTAAAAGTTTCTTAGAAACATGCTAGGTTAAATAAGTAGAATCAGAACATGTTATCTGTCAAAGGTAAAACATATTCCTCATACATGTAGTAACTAAAACAGTTGTGTAATAATGCAGATTAATAGGCTAATTCATTTTGATAAGATACAAATCAAACACAATCATACAAAACATACTACTAGAAGAGACAGCTCAGTAAAGGTTAGCAACAAACATCTCATTCTCGTTACTTACGCTCAGAGTACCTTATTAAAAAGACATAAACGAGAACAAGGCCTGTGAAAGGTTAGTAATGTAGCTATTTTTGTTAAATGTATACGAAATATTCCCAAAAATCTAGATGCTGAAACAAATGGGCGGACGCCAACTCGTAACTACTTTAGGATACGTACGAAAATGCGTCTTCGAGTAATTAGCCAACTCGTAACCGTAAGCGACACTGGTCAACTGGTAATTAATAGCCGACCGCCAAGATACCATTAAATCTTATAAAAATGAATAATTTCGACGCCAGTATGTTTCTCAACATTTTCTTTATCCTATAGCGGACCGGCTAGGCAACGTGTAAACTCTTGTTCTAAAAACTCTTAATAAGTACCGAACTGGAGATATCGAATTTCACTGAGCTCTGTGTCAATAAATACGAATTATTATTCACTTACAAAGGAAAATGTTAAATTATTAACGCCGCATCATCACTGCTATTTCACTTACATAATTGAGAACGAAAATAAAAACGAAAAAACCATTTGAATTTCACACAATGAAAGTTATATCTATTTTCGTAGTATTTTCAAACTATCCCTATATAAATTTTTAACGAAGAAATGTTAAAACACATTTATTGTGATTTCAATTGTTCCTTTTCACCTTTTTTCGAAGAATAGTAAAGAAATCTATGCGGATCTATTCTCATCAGTATTTTTTTAGAACAGAGAGCGCGTTTAGCATCCGGTTTCGGAACGATTGAAAAGAGTTTTCCATTTTCGAATGAAGACCCAATTTTCGAAATGAATGCAAAAGTTTATAATTTCTGAATGATAAAATTGCACTAGTTAACGATAAATACCTGTGGATTATTTGTCAGTAAAATATTTGTATGAAACAAAATGACTTAACGCCGAGTTCGACGAAGAAAAATAAAATAACAAACCATTAATTAATAATCTGTTAAATAAGAAAACAACAAAGATCATAGTGGAGTGTGATTTTTTCAACAGTTTAATGCGATCGTAAGAAATTTAGTATACGATAAAATGTCGCTGCTGGGCAATAATATGTGCTATTCAATTATCAAATTACTTTTGTCGCGTTGGTTTTGTTATTTGTTTTAATTAATACTGGTTCCCGTTTACCGGCTCGTAGCCGGAGCATGATAAAAGAAACGTTGAGAAGCACCGATGCGGAGAAATAAACACACCGTCGTCGGTGATGTGTGTTAGAAATTACCTGATTATTTTCGGTTACGAGTTGGCATGTATCCCTTAATTACCTTTGATATTTAGTTACCAGTTGGACAATTTCCAAACATATGTCCTTCACAAAGGTTGATACTGCGGTTATTTCGGCTAAGTGTATGTAAAATATCTGCCAAAATTTATAATGCTGAAACACTCCTAGTAAAGGTTATTAGTGAGGTTATTTTGGATTAGTCATCAAATCAAAGCCATTCTCAGAAACGTATTCATTTGAACAAACGTGAGAAACGCAGAAATATAGGGATAGTAAATTATTAGCAATAATTAGTTATAGGTGCAACAAAGAACATCCTCAAAAGCATACACACATAAACAAAGGTTTTAGTATACAGTAGAAAAGTGTTAAGCTTGGTTAGTTACTAACAGATTCATTGTTAAAAACTTAAACATATCAACATAATAGCACCTCTAATCCCTACTGCTGTTGAGTGCTAGAACTGTTGATCGAATATATTTAGGCGTAAAGGAAGAAGGTTAGTATAAGGAAGTTTGTTGGTAGAACAGATGTGGTTATAATTCTTCTTATATTAAGTAAGCATATATTGTACAGAGAAAGTATGCGAATTATTAGGGGCTAGTCTAAATTTCATTGTCGTCTCAAGTGCAGTGTTATATAAATTTCAACTCGTACACTTTAATAGCCTAGACAAGTCAATTTAGTAAGATAGTTCCTTGTACCGGTTTCTTGGTATGAGACTGAGAATCCTATATAATTTAGTACTTCAAATGCTCCATTGTAAGGGTAGGATAGTTCCTTGTAACGCTGAGAAAATATTGGGAGATTCTTGTTTCTGTATACGCTAGTATTCTAGAACTCCAGTATGAGAATGTCAGCTCCTTACTGATGTGACGCTTGTGTGATATTGGATTTCCTGCATTCCAAGGGGTTTTAATTTTAGGGCAGGGTGGTTTCTTTGACTGATTTGATGCTGGTTCAATAGTGGGTTTTCTGCATAATTAATATTTTACAGGCCATATTGTGTATGGTTGTTAGTGGGAACAGTCTCTTGTACAGTTTTAGTACTGGTGTGGGACTTGTATTTCTGTATAATTTAGTACTGTAGAAGACTTATTATAAGGAGAGTCCGACTCCTTGTACTGCTGTGACTATAATGTAAGATCAGTTCTCCTGCACAATATACAGTACTCCTATTATTTAAAATATCCTCTGTTTCGAACAAAAAGGTACGTATAAAAATTATTAAATAAATGAAAAAAGTAAAAAATATTGCAAATAATAAATCAAAACTAAATCGATAAAATGTTAGCTCTTAATGACATTATTCCCATTTTAATTTTACATAAATTTTCCAATAGATAGTTCACGCAGAATTTATTGAATAAAAATTATATATTTGTTTATAATTATAATTGTTAAAAATGCATCGAAAAATAAAAATATAATATGTTCTATCAAATTGAAATTTCAGATACAAACATTGAACTGAACCTAAGCTTAACCATTACAAAAGGTCAACTAGCTGTGGAAGTTATTTCTGCTCGAGGAATTACATTGGCAGATCTTCTACCAGGTAATTTTCCAAAACACTTTATTCATACAAATAAAAAATGTATATAAACAATGTGAAACAGTATTACAATATGCACAAAACAAATAGAAAACGCATGATTATGTTGTATAGTTTTTATCAGTGGCGGCTCGTGAGTAACAGAATTGGAGGTTCACAATTGAATATATTAAATTCTACACAAATATTTATTGAAAAAAAATAATCAAAAACTATATATATATATATATACACATGTGTGTGTGTGTGCATGTTAATAATTTTCAACTAAAAGTCTTACAAACTAAATCTATTCTTTTGCCTTTCTTTAAAGCAAACAAATCTATAACAGTTTCATGAAAGTGACGAATATTGTGGAACATTTGTTTCTCAATTGATAACGTAGTTAAAGCATTTCACCTGGCTTCGCACATTGTGCTATGTAAAAATGTTTTAATTCGTTTTTGCAAAATTTTAACTTTTGTCTGTTTTTTAAAATACTTAAATAAAAAAATATAACGAGTTTTCGCGGTTCATATTACTAAAGTTGAAATTAAAATTTTAGGCAGGAACTGTGTCGCTATTAAAAATATTCGAACAAATATATGCGGTCGATTATTAGAAACTAAACTCCGTTTCCAACGATGGACCATGTATCCACGTTCAAAACGTTAAATAGAATTTTTAATAGTAATATGGTTTCTACCAAAAATTTTAATTTTAGTAATATGAACGCGAAAATTTTATTTAAGTATTTTAAAAAACAAACAAAAGTTAAAATTTTGCAAAACATTAGTTGATATTGTCGTATAAAACCTCTGTTGACTCCAAGAACAACAGTACACAGCAAAAGTAATTTATTTCATAAAAGTGCGGACGGGGCGACATCGAATTGAACGAACCGTCATAAAAAAAACGTGCGATACCGAACTAACTTATCAATAAGTCTTGGCCCAGCCGAGCCGTTACAGGACCCCACCGTGTCAATGGCTGCCGGGGAGAGGAGAGAACTTCATCAGTGCAACCAGAAAGGAGTTCGTGGTTCGCACAATATTATTTTTTAAATCCACGTAATATTTATATTTTATCATTATTTTAATTTATCAATTATTACAATTATTTTGAATTTGCTTAAAAAGAAAAACAATTATATTTTAATACTAAAACGTCCAGCCAATATCAGAGTACAATAAAGTAACAAATTATAAGATACAGTGGAAATTGGTTATTAAAACATTCAAAGAGATTGGTCGTTATATCAAATAAAGTATTATAATTTTTTAATGTCCAAAATTTACTATTAATAAACAGTTCCAGTTATAAAACTGACCTGAAATATTTTATGGTATAAACTGCGCTGAATGAACAACCATTTATTTATAATCATAACTACACATATTTTTTAGCCAAAAATACAAACACTTATTTTTTGTACATAAAAGTACAATAATAAAAAAAAAAACTTAATCAGCATAAAACAAGAATAAAAGAGAAAAAAAAAACTATGCAAAAACAGAAGTGGTTTGATTTTTCTTACTTTTCAAGAAATTTATAATTTTTTTATTTTTTATTATAACAAAATGAGCATAATAGTCTTTTTATAATATATTTTTTGCAATGGTCACACCGCAGGTTTTCATCAGTGTTATATTTATAATATTTTACATGTCACGCTGGCAAAATAAGCAGAACAAAAAATAGCGATATATCTGTTCTGTTTGTATAAACTTCATTTCTTCATTGAAGAAGATCGAGGATAATGTTTTTGTTTGTTAAATTCATCTTATTCATCGCTAAAATTCGTATGTCGTTATAACCGATTTTTACTGCATTTCAATATTTGGAAATTATAATGCTGACAAATAGAATCACGGTATATTTTAAACACATAACTGTTTTTCAATGTACAATATTTTACTAACTTGTATATGTGTGCATCGCAATAACACACTACCGATATAATATAAGATGGAGTACAAAACACTTTTCTTATAAAATAAAAGTAAAATTATTAATGACCGAAGAAACATGCATATAAATTTATCTAACCAAACTTCTTTTCCATTAAAATTCAAATACAGTTTTAAACAGCAAAACAAAATGTAAACATATAATTATTTTACGAAAATTTGTCGATTAATTCTGCTTAAAATTAAATTGTATTAGAGTATCGCTCACCTCTGAAATATAATTTTGCGAAAACAGTGCCTGCCATTTGGTTTACAATTCGAGTGTGCTCCATCAAGCCGATGTAATAAATGCACTAATACAACATCATTTTTATCTTTATGACACAGTAATACATTATAGCTATATGCTTTTGGATCGCACGTGCTACAAGTAGCGTTCACACTAAAAGAATTCGAGACAAGTTTTAATATCTTTTCAAAAATATAAGATTACTTTATTGTTGACATTAATTTTACTAATAGTGCTATATATAAATCATAAATATAAATAAAAACATTCGGTTCTATTTTTTTAAAGTTGAATCCAGAGTGTTCACGTGCCGAATGTGAACACATGAACGAGCTAGTTTTTATACAATAGCGGCAAAGGAATCTAATTAAAATCCATTGAACAGCATTGCTTAAGAAAAGGAATAACTATTTCCAAATTTGCCATGCAAATTATAATACTGAGTTCACCTAACTATTTTCCACTTCTTAATGGACCAATTTTTTTAACTGTGTGTTTTTTTTCTTCTTTTTTTGTTCTTTTAACCGCTAATAAGTTTTATTTTTTCAACAAAATTTAATTTAAACTTTCTGTTCCCATTACATATTTATACATAACTTTTAGTAAATTTTCCTCTTGTAATTGTCAAATATGAATTCGGCAAACATCATTAATGCCTTATTTTCTTTCCGAGCTTTTACTTTTATCGACCGATTCGGAAGGTTCTATTAGAGTTCCCTTTCGCTTTACGCTCTTATCCATATTTTTCGTCCAATCACGATCACTGCCCTACGCCTGCTACATTAAAATATAATAAAGTATTAATAATATTAGACTCGATAAGTTTCTCTTCAGCTTATTTTCATTTAACATTTCATTTCACACAATACTGCCATATCTTTTCTATTATCTTCTCCTAAGTGGAGTTTCTCTAGATCCCCACCTATTATGAAACTGAAAATAGTGGAAAGTTAAATTACTCATTTAGGAGCTCTTAATCGTTGTTTTATATTTACAAATTTCCAGCCCATAAAAAATCACTCTTAAAATTCCAGTCTAATAAACGCATTCTTTTGCTAATTGAAATTCCTTTTGTCTTTTTTCATGTAACCTACTTTTACTTTATAGTGGTTAAGATGCTTGTCTACCAAATCAGAGGTCGCGGGTTCGAAACTTGCCTCGTTTCGAATCCAAGGCGCTCCCAAGTTTACCCAGCCTGAAATAATTGGGTACCAGAAAAATCTGGGAAAGTAAGTAAGGAACTGCTCTTCCTACTCTCATTGGTGTGCCGTTGAGCTTAGTACATTGTGAACCTTAACTTCACAATTCCCGACGCCCTATATGGGACTTGCTTTACTTTACTCTTTCTTTCCAACTTTAATGTGTAGATTTTCTCCTTTTTTGTTTCTCTATGAAGCTGCTTTAAATTTGAATACAACTCGCTTTCCGCCTCTCTTAGCCGATTCTCTCTTAAGTCTTTATACTGTTTTCTTCTCCCATTGATCGTAATTTCACACAAACTGCAGCAGATAATGTATTCCGAAACACAATACCCTTTGCATTTGAACATTCCCCTTGCAAAAATTCTTCTCCATATATAGCATAAGCATTTTCACTTTCCTTCCCCAATCTACTCATTATTCTCATTCTTAACTACTCTGCTTTATTAATATTTAGATGTATCAAGTTTTAATCTTTAAGTACTCTTATATTAGGATATATTTAAATATTACAAATTAATGAATTATTTGTTGTCGAGCTCAAAACTTTGAAAAGAAATGTGATGACGCTACTTTTTGACCAAGTATAAATTATCGTATTAACTAAGAAACTGAAAATTTTACTTTTTCCATTCCCGACGGGCATCCAGCAGGGTAACTTATGAAAAATCAACGTAATCATCTGCCGCGGAAAAATATGTCACTGTTTTCAACAAAAAAAGTAATTTCTTTTTTCTGTTTTAATTTTATAGTGTTTTTTTTTTTTTGCTTTTTTTTTTTGCATTTTTTATATTACCATTCTTCGAGAGCCGAAAAGTAATCTTCAAAATACGGTTTCGGTAACAACAAAAATAAAATTTGAATTCAAACTTCCTCTCAACCTAGTACCAAAATATCTGATTTAACTGAGAGTGGATTATACCTCATTAGTTCGAAGGTAAACAATATTTTACATAAAATATTTTCATAACTTTAACAAATGTCTTTCGTCATCATCATCATCGTATTGCAGCTCTCCTTATCAGGAGATTGCCATCAACCTTGCAGTTTAAATTATATCTTCCAGCTTCTTTACGTTAAAGCTTGTTGCTGCTATTTCTAGTCTTCTCCTTCCGCGAGTAATTTTTCCTTCAATTTTTCCTTGTAAAGCGAGCAGAAACATTCCTTTTTCTCTGATTTTATCAGTAAGCTATATATCCTTTTCCTCCTTTGGATATCATCTACTTGGTACAATCTATCCATTCCGCTTCTCCATATCACTTCCATATTTGTCTTCTTTTCCATCCACAGAATTGTTCATACTCTACTCAACGTCTACAATTCGAAAGCATTTATTCATTTAATTCTTTCCACACTCAGTGTACATGTTTCCGCTGCAAATGTCCTTCATAAAAAAAAAAAAAAAAAAAAAAGGTAATAATTTGGAAAAATCACCTTATTTGAAAATTTTACTGCCAACAATACTAATCTGCTTGATTATTCCACTGACTAGCTTGTACGTTGCTCGGGAAAAAAAATCTTTCCGATATATTGAACATTTACTATCATAAAGTCTATTACTGAAACTGGATCAAAGTACGTTGTATGATACGACCGACTTTGGGAATTAAGTTAAAATCTATATTTAAACTTTTTGGAACATGGAAAGAAATGTGCACAATGTAACAAATTGGAATTACCGAAAAGACTTACACAAAAAAAAAAAAATCAGCTATACCTACGAAACTTATCTGGAAAAAAATCGGAATATCCGAGTACTCGTAATACCATTATTGATAAAGCATTAATTCTAGACGTCTCCCGGTCATAAATAACTATTCTGAGATTTAACGTGCCATGATTCAAAATTAATCTTTTCACTGTTTTCAAAGTTTTCCACCGACCAATAAATATTCATAGTTCGTCCTTTCTTAAACTTTTCAATTTTTCAGTCAAGAACGTAGACTTCCCAACTTTGTAAACCAACATTATATGGAAAATGAAAACGTCTACAGAAAAAAGCGAATCAGTAGCAATTAGCTTAGATAATTTTCATATTCTCTCCCCTTTTTTTTTAAATAAAATCTGCACTTCAGAACACTTTCCCGAAATACAGAGACCATCTGCAATCTTGCCTCGTGCTAAAACTAGTTAAAAATTTTTTCTATTTTTAATATTGTTAACCTGTGTCAGTTTTATGTGTAAATCAGGCATAAATTTAGAAGGGGGTTTAGGCGGGGCTTCAGCCCCGGGCCCCGCCTTACATAAGGGCCACCAAGAGACACCCATTTCCGACATGTAATAAAAAATTAATCTATCATTTGTCATATACGTCAATTTTTTTCTTTAAATAAATAGAATTAACTTTACAGGAGCAAGTGCATTTTTTAATACATTTGTTTGTTAACAATTTTGTATCCATTTTTATTTCCTCCTAGAGGAGAGGAAACTTCGTAATAGTAAAATTTCGAGTTTCGTAAAAACGTATCGGAAATTTGTTTTAAAGTATAACGAGTCGGAATCTACGTTTTTAGCAAATGCGTGTATGAATGTGTGTGCGTGTGACACGCGCAACACACGCACACACACTATCCTTTTATGCAAATCTTTGGTTAAAATTTGCTGAAAAATTCATTGTTTAAAATTATATACCTATATATATATATATATATATATATATATATATATATATATATATATATATATATATATATATATATATATGTATATTGTTTTTTCGGTATCGAAAATTCTACCCATTGTCTATATAATATTTAGTTTTGTTTACATTAATAATTATTTGTTAATTCGTGAATTCAAAATTATATAATTAAATTAAATAAAATTTAGTTATTCTATAAAACTGATAATTTTGGTCACTTCCGAAAACGGTCCTTAATATTTCCGTAGTCCCGGGCCTGTCATACACTTAATCCGGGCCTGATGCAAAGTACTAGAAAGTAATCATTCCGCGGTTCTTAATTCAGCAAAAACCTCAACAAACGATTATTTTATAATAAAACCCCATCTAGTAGCGATTTTCTTTCGACTCCACGACGATTTTCGATCCGGCGCGTCATTGGCATCTTTAAGTTTTACATACCCTGAAGATTAATTCTATTTTCCCGGTAACCTGTCCATCTCTTACAAAATTTTTTAGTCAAGATCAGAAATTTACAATACTCGGAAACTCTCGAACATACTTGTACGCAGCATACTACCAGACTGAAGTACTCAGAGTTCGCTAATACATAAATAATACGGTAAATTACACTGTTCGGTCAATACTTGACACTAGTGATTTTAGCTCATTTTCGTGCAACATGTTCACGCATCGTAAAAGCATCGTAAATTCTACAGATCGCAAATTTTCGTTGGGAATTAAAATTATGTTTTATTTCAGATACGTACGTTAAAACGTATTTAAGGGATAACGATCGTTTGCTGCATAAGCGGAAAACGCGCGTTGTAACCAAAAGCTGCAGTCCGGAATTTAATCAGGTGCTGAAATATCCGATTAAAGACGTATCAGACAGATCGCTGGTGGTTATGTTGTGGGAAAGACAAAAGGGTTTCGAACACAATCACTCCATAGGTAGTGCCGAAATACGTACCGACACTCTGAAATTATCGGATCACGTGACCGGTTGGTATCCGTTGTTTCCAGTGCAAAAAATGAATTCGGAATCAAACGATTCGCCTTAACATAGAACTAGTTCAATTACTCTTGGGTAAGTGCGACTTCACCGATCAAAATATATCATATCGTAATTTTGCAAAGCACATCTGCCATCATTAAGTTTGTACCGGTTTATACAAAAAACTAATTCACTTTAAAACATACTGGAATAATTCGTTTCTTGTCAATTAGCGGCAAAAACTTAAGTCGATTCTAAGAGAGTACAATCTTCGAGAAGTACTCTTTTTTTTAAAAAACTTTTGAACTACGATGTAAGATTTTTATTGAATAACACAAAAAGACTAGAAGTCGTTTTTCTTTTGCTAAGCTCCGAGAAAGCTTTGCCAAATGTTACGTAGATAAAACGAAAATTAAATAAAAATTTAAAAAATCAAATAAAATATTTAATACGGAAACGTTATCAGGAATCTAATGGGGGGGATTTTCTGAATAAAGTTTTCAAGCTAAATATTTTCGAAACCGCGATAATATGCAACTGGTAGCAGGGTGTACCGAAGGCAGTGTCACGGATGTCCGAGTTTATAATAGTGCTAATCGAAGAAGGAATTTTTCATGGCTTCTCGTTCAATGAATAATACTGAACAGCCTTTTTTCCTCTTTTCTCTGAACCGTGGACAATTAGACGCAAGAGACACTTATACAAGCAGACGCTATCATATAATTTAAATGGTACTTGGTAATAAACTGAAAATTTTTTAAGCCACGCCTTATATGTATACACTGATCTCATAAAGGAAGACTTAATTCTATACTAAATTTAAAATATCTCGCGGCCAAGTGCGCTTTGTACGATAAACTGATATACATAATTCACCATGTCTGAAATTAGTTCGTTACCCTTTATGTTCAATTTTTTTTAAATAAAAATATTGTCATTGACGAAATTTTAAATTCTCCTCTGCCTGATTTTTTCGAAAATTTCAAATTTTAAGCTTTTAATTAATATTTTTAGTTCTAGAATTTCAAATCTCAGCACTTGCAATATACTTTTATTAAATGTAATGATATACTAAATTTAAAATAATAGCAAAATTAAATTAATATTAAAATTAAACAAAATTACTAAAGATATGGATAGTTTAAATTGGCAGTACCGTAAGTGTAGTCAAATGAAAACTGTTCATTCCTAACCTTTCAAGGTTTAATTTTAAAAAATTGCTGAATTTTGTTACACAATTGAATAGTTTCTTGTAATTTTACGTTATTGTAAAAAAACAGAATCTATACTGTGCTAAAACGAACAATGATCGCCTCTTCTTTTAAAATTACTCATTTAGTAAAATTTCTTGATCATAAAAACTCAACCAATCGATTTTTGGAACAGAAAACACTTAATTTTCGAATTTCATCAATATCGTTAGGACCGTTTCCAAGAAACCAGTTATATACCTACACATTTTTACATATATAATATTTTTTCTCACAATATAATACATATACGTATATATGTATATGTATATATATATATTTTAATTATATCCTAATTCTTAGGCTACTCCCCATTAGAAAAAATGTCCCAATTTCATGTGTAATGAAAGATGTCCCAAAAAAATGTCCCAATTTCATGTGTAATGAAAGATGTCCCAAAAAAATGTCCCAATTTCATGTGTAATGAAAGATGTCCCAAAAAAATGTCCCAATTTCATGTGTAATGAAAGATGTCCCAAAAAAATGTCCCAATTTCATGTGTAATGAAAGATGTCCCAAAAAAACGTCCCAATGTTATGTAATGTTTGTTATATTTTATAAGATTTTTGTGATTATGTTACTATATTCATATGGACCGATTTAGAATTACGATGTAAATTTTGATCATTTTATACAAAGTACAGAAGAGAAAGAGACAGAAATGTAAGTAAAAGGGGTGAAGGGGCACAGCCCCTTGCGAGGACAAAATGGCCGAGTTTATATATATATATATAGTTGACTCGCGATTATCCAAACTCCGTATTATCCGGATCGATTTTTCAAAAAAAAAAAAAAAAAAAAAAAAGAAGAAAAAGGCAAAACGCTTTTATAAAATCCACAGCTATATGCAGTACGTATCTGAATATTCGTTTACATTCGCTGCAAATGAAAGTGCTGTGGAATTTTTAAAACTTGGTTTCACTAAGAGTTTGTGCCCGCAGTTCCGAAACATTTGTCCAACAAACAGTTACCAAGAACAGCAATCCTTATTCTTGACAATACACTTTTCCATCCGGCAACTGGGAAGATACAAGATGGTGATATAAAAGCAACATTTCTTCCAACAAACGTTACATCGGTTTGTCAACCTACGGACCAAGGAATTCTAGAGGCTTTAAAAAAAAATATCGACGCCGCCTTCTCACCAGACTAATATCAAACGTTGAAAATGGTAAGGACTGTCAGGTTGCTTTAAAATCAGTTGGTTATCTGAGGGATAGGAAGAGATTAGTTCTATATCATTAGTGCGGTCGTGGAAAATATTATTAGATTATAAAATCAGTGATAAATGGGATGAAATTGACAAACAATGTGATTGGGACAGTTCAAAAGATAACAATTAGCCTGTTTCTCTAATAAAAAATATTCCAGGATGTGTAACGGGAAATACGGATGACGTTACAGAATGAATGGGCAGCGACGAGATTGGAGAAACGGCAGATGAAGATATTGTGGCCTTGGTACTCAACGAGGATCTAGTTGAAGAAAATATGGATAACGAACCCCTTCAAAGTGTTATACCACTAAGAGTATTAAGAAAATTTGTCAACGAAATCTATAACGTTTTCGCGTTATGTGTTTATAAGATGTTTATTTAATTTTTCCAAAAATTACACAATCAACTGAAACTAACTTTGCCATAAGATTTACGGAATACTCATCATTTGATGGTCCAGGGGCGCAAAGAGGTTCGAAGAATCAAGTTTATATATTTATATACCGAAAAAAAAATAAATAAATAAAAAAAATGCATAATAACGTTATATACTGAAATTGCATGAAGTATTAATGCAACTTCCAAAATATGTTTGAATACGTTAAAATTTCATAGGTAGACATATCCTCCGTAGGCGCTTCCTTTTTTAATTAAAATTTTTTTCATCAACTTAACAATTTTAACAATTTTATTTTCCGCTATATATCCCTCTTGCTCAAAATTTGTTGTTGCTTTCAGCGACCCCTTAATCGGAGTTTTAAATAATTTCGTTTTTATTCGCATTTATATCCGATAATTTTTAATTTGCGATAGACCGGTGAGATTTTAATTTAGATCCTTTTTAATCATGCCGCTTTATTAGATCGCAGGAAAAAAAAAAAAAAAAAAGGATAATGCTGGTTTATTAATAATTTTGCTTATTCCCAAGAGTATTTCAAGGAGATCTTGAAAGATTACGCTTATTAAATATGTTCGTTTATTTGCAATAGTTTTAGTAAAAATAACACGATATCTTTAATGTCATTACAGAATACGAAAATTATAGTTAATCAAAATTCTTCAGCTAGAAACGGCAATGAATCGGAGCTGTCAAATGGTCGAACGTGCCCCGGGCGATGTTACAACGTTGTTAAAACAATAGTAATTCAAAAAGACAATTAGAAACGAGAACTTAGTTCATTTTATAGTCTGAAATGTGTCAAAACTTATTCCGGACCTGTAATTTAAGGGAATTTTTGATCAGGTTTAAGCTTCTTACATTATCGTATTGCTGTTTTAATGAAATTAGAAAATTAACATGGCGAAGATAATGCCCAACAAAAACTGAAACAGAAGAACAAGCCGAGTGAAGAATAGAATTTCCGAATATGCCCCTAGCGTATTTAATCTTCAACCTTGCACTCGGTAAAAATATATGTAGTTAATTTCTTTAAATTTAACTGGCCAAAAATTAATAAGATGCCTTTTCGATACTCGGTACTACTTTCATGCACTGTATTAGTATGTATGAAAAAAGCGCGACAAATTTCTCTTAACATTAATATTTTTATAATTCTCGCCGGCACTCGTTATTTTAATAACATTTTATATTCGTGTGATATAACTCTTCTAAGGTTACCAGAGAAAAATTTATTCAGGTCTATTAACGTTACCTCTAATTTAAATATTAATTCGATTACTAATATTATAATACTACAATATGTAGACGCATACTCGGCAATTTTTCGGCAGCGAATCTTGCAACAATTTTTTGTCATACTTAAGGCGTCCTCGATGAAATTTTATCGAAGCCGTGACATTTTTCGGGAGCAGAAAAGAAAATATATTTGCTACGTTTTATGCTGAATTTTAAACGGAAACATACAGAAGTATGTAATAATTTTCATAGAATTATAAAGTAAAAGTAAATAATAAAAACTACCAAGGCTTTATAAAGGATTCCGGGTCGGAAATGGAAAACGTACTGAAAGAAGACGCTTGTTGAAATATTTTTCAAAAAAGGTTGAAAAATTACACGCAGCTGTAATTTTTACTGCAAATATATCACATTCTTCTTCTACGTTCGGTCAAAGGTATATGAAACTCATTTTACTTACTTTACGCATCTCAAAAAATCAAAGGTTTTTGGCAGTCGAACATCACTAGCACTCTATTGAGCTATCCAATTAAAATTTATCTACCTTCTAACCAGTCGACCAGCGCAGAATCATTATTTAAAATTTTTGCAGACAAACAACTATATCACAATCATTACACACTACTAATAATCTAATTTTCTTACCTTGCTACTTCCATATTGCCTTTTTGATAGCTGGGTTCATACCCTAATATGAAATTCCAAAAATAGAAAGTATGAATTTTTTTGATCGAAATCAGTCACCGAAAACTGTATTGGAAACTAAAACCTGTTTAGATGATCCTAATTTTACCGAACTGTGGACACATTTACAGTCGCCGCTGCAAGGAAATAGTTGAATTTAGTCTTCACATAAATAAATTCACTTTCTCTCTTGAAGTGTCTTACTGTTTTTTGTTTTTTTTTTTGCTCCTTATAGGTTATAATACTCTTTTTACTTAGCATACCCTCAAAAAAAAAAAAAAAAAAACAGAAAAAAAAACAAAAACATTCACTTATAAAACAATTGAGCGACACCGTTCTTTTTAATATTTTCTTTTTTTCCCGAAATGTCACCCAAAGAAAATAATTAAATAAAAATGAATATGTACAACTTTTGGTATTTAGTTAATACTAATTATATCAGGGGCGGATCCAGAGAGACATTTGTGGGGAGATAATGATATAATTACGTAATATCTTCTACGGTAGGCCGTAGATTTGAGAAATACCTTGCTTCATAAAGAAAATTAAATAACGACCTCTTTAGAAATTTAAAAATGTTTTAAAGATACATAATTACTATTAAAATTTAATTTAACTTTTGTTTTACTTGTAGGGGTGAAAAATAAAACGAAATTATAAAATTCTAGCTAAAAATGGTAGTTTAGAACTTGAATAGTATGAAAGATAGTATTTTCATTAGACTTTATTTTTATTTTTGTTAATAATCCGATCCGAATTCTTTGTTCGTGAGCAAATAACAAAAAATATACATATTTCTCATTGAACTATTTTTAATTAAAATTACAAAATAAAAATTAAAAATAAATAAGAGAGACAAAAGACCGATGACAGTTGGGTTTAAAATAAAATAATAACATCAATAGTTTTAATAGAAAGCAGTATTGAATATTAATTATTGAAATCCATCGGTATAATATTTTATACAAATCGTTTATAGTATAAATTAAGTTTCTCTGTTATAACAAATTTTTTCATAGAAGCTTTGATTCTTTAGGGTGGTAAATGTCTCCCCCCCCCCCCCTCCCCTTGATCCGCCACTGATTATATGTATGTACACGTTATTTCAACTGACATATCTCTTACTATATCATTTTTATCGTTTTGAGTGATATTTTAGTTAAACCAAAAGTAATGTTGGTATATTTGATTTTTAAATTTTGTTTTTTTTTTTATTGAAATTTTATTTTATTTTTGCGTATGGTTTTTATTATTATAGTAAATTGTTTTTTCTTCTTTTATTAAATTTTGATGTATTATGGAAAAATGCAAGTTTTTCCTTCCCTTCGATACAATAAACACCATCACGTAAATTTTAAAATTTCCATTTTTAATTTTTTTTTTTTTGGAATATTTGTTTTGCTACTCGGTTTAAAGAAAAACGTTCGATTCGTAAATATTAACATTTTGATACGTTTCTCAACGTACTAAAATTTAAATTCGGTTCAGTCAAATCAGCGTTTTTTTAATATTTTCGAAACTGTAAATGAAATTTTATTACGCCTGAAAAATTTAGACAGCGATCTGAATGGAGATATCTTCGAATTTTATTGATTTTTCGTATTAATGTAGACTGTTACTTAAAAATAACTGGGAAAACATTTAGTTTCAATGAACAGTGTGCTCTTCGTTTTAGGTAAACAGCAAAGAAAAGGAGTTGTAAATTAAAGAATGTAAATAAACGAAACTAACCAAATATGTATACCGTGTATTGCGGGCTTAAAGAATAAAAATAAATGAAAAACCAATTAATGGTTTGTTTCGTTTATTTATTACGAATTTAGCAGATTACGGTAAATTAAAACTTCATAAAAAAATATGTAAACTTTTAATTAATAATACCAATTAAAAAAACAAAGAGAAAAGAATATTGCACGAGTAAAACATTTTATTTGTAAACCCGCAAAATATGGCGCACGTGTTAAAAATGAAAATCGGGAAATTTTTTTGAAAAACTTGTAGACATCCCCTTTTTTTTAAAAATAAATTTTTAACAAACATTCGTAATTTGATCATTTCGGTTTTAACTGCGAGCGAAACTTTTTTGACCTTCATGTGAAACTAATATTAGGTAAAAACGTAAAATTAAAGGAAAAATTTTAACCTCAATTTATAATCGCTTTTTTAAAAAAACGGATTGGAGATTATTAATCTAAATTTAAACTTTAAAAATAAAAGTTTTATTTCAGACGCTTTAATGTCTATGTGAATCCACTAACTTTTATGTTCTACACACGACATATAATTGGCCAACTGAAGCCTAGAGATATTCGACATCCTTTTCCTCTTAATAATCTTTATTCGAGGATATAATTATAATTTTTCTTGCTAACTAATGAAAACCAAAAATCAAACTGTTTGTAATTATCGTCATTCTTATAATTTACATTTAGTTGTTCGTTACTTTTCACAAATTTAAAACAAGCAGGCACTCCCTTCCCGCGTTTTTGAAATTGCTTAAGCATGATCCTAGTTTTCTGTCATTATAATTCTTCTCTGACATTAAAACTTTTTGTTTTTCATTGTACAATATAAATGTTAGGCATCTAAATTTTACCAAAACTTTAATTAATAAACATCTTTCGTCTATTCTTATTAATGAAGTTCAATCATTTTTCTGGGATTTTTTTCTTTTTTATTTATGAATGTACGATAATATAAAAATGTCAATTTGAAAAAAACGATAAGTTTTTACTTTTTTAATTTAGAAAAATGAATTAATTCCCATTTTATTGCTTCATTTCGTCGCTTTTGAACATACAATATAGTTGTAACTAAAATAGTAGAATACCGATGAACTTAACCATTCTAGTACTCTTGAACATACATTTCGTTAATAGTAATTACAAATTATAATTTTTGTTATAGAAAGAAATAAATAATCGTAATTCTCCTCTCTAGTCCAATCTTATCTTTGCTGAAATTATACAATTCTAATTAGATAATTGCACAGAAACGATGTTCGTAGTCGAATTAAAATATTTGTTGCCTTATATATATCACGCAATAAAAAACACAAATATCAGAAGAATTAAAAATGATCGAAGTAATTAAAAAATTGTGCATCCCCCTTTGGCATTTCGCAAAGCTCTTGAAGTATAACTGAAAAACCATTAGGTACCGTAAACAGTACTATTAACCGCTTGAATTATGTTGATCGATTATTTATGAAAAATTTGTTTTAGGCGAGAAAAAAGGAGGTATAAAGTTAGATTTCAAAAACTTATCTGAAAAATCTCGACGATTTTAAAATACAATATTGTGGATTAAATCGGTATTTTTATAAATTTTATTTTTATTTTAAAATTCGTCTTTTTTAAAAAAATGCTTTTCCTCTTTTTTTTTTCCAAATTTCATAACCTCTTTTCTCCTTCTGGTTATCCAAAGTTTTTTCGAATAATAAATTAAATTCAGCTTGCGACCGAGTAAGACCTACGGTTACAACAACATCTGTTCGATAAATAAAGTAAATTAATGATACCCGTAAAATTTTTTTCTCTTTCAACTTTTGATGAATTTTTAAATTTAACGGAAGTTCTTGTGAAAACAATTTCTGTACGAAAAAAGAAAAAAAAAAATTACATTAAAGTGTTCAATTTTTTTTCTTTAACAAACATCTTTCTATGTTTTTACTGTATAGTAACTATTTAAAAATAAAACACAATTTTATTTAAATTTTCTTAAGTAAAGCAAAAGACAGTCGTAAAATATATCATTTCTTTTTAATGCTTTTCTGAGCTTTGTTTTGCCTACCACGTAATACTTGAAGTTCATTGGACAGTATTCTCACCAGTCATTTCATTACACCAAAGTATTCGGTTGTGCATATATATATATATATATATAAATAAATATTTAATATATCTTACTTTTTATATTTGTTTAAAGTTTCAGTAAAATTTCTTTTGCATTTTATATTAATTTTATAAAAATTTCACTGATTAAAAATATTAATTTCAACAATGTTTTTTTTAAATAATTGACTAACTTCTTTTTTTCTTGAACTAAAATTCGAAGTGATCTTAATAATCATCTTCGCCAAATAATTTGCCAGTCTTTATTTATTACTTTTGTAAAATTTTACTAATTAAATTATCATAATATAAATTTCTTTTAAAATATTCATCAATTTTCGAAACAAACTGAGTAATAATTTTGTTATCAAATTTTTAAAAACATTTTCCCAATAAAGTAAGAATTTGTATTGCGTGGAGCATCGCTTTAGAGGTGATAGAATAGAAATACTATTTTTATAGAATATTTATAACTCTCGGTGATCAATGGTGATATAGAGACCATTATAAACGACTACATACTATTAACCCCAAATTCTTTTTTAATTCATTTTTATCTTTTAATTATCGACATTTCACTTTCTTAACCGTTAACCACTAATTAGCAATTCTCGCTAATGTCCGTTGCGTTCAACTAATTCCCACCGAAATAAGTGTAAAAAAATATAAAGGAATACTACATTTTTTCGTTCAGAACCAAAAATTTACTAGCGTCTACGGTTAACTTGAAACGTAAATGTTTTGATAAGTTATCTAAACACAGATGAATAAAATTTCAGGAAGTGCAGAGTTCCACCGCTATTAATAATAAGTGGCTAAATGAACCTACTAAGGTTGAAAGAAATTAAATGAAATTTAATTTCCGATAAAGCTTTACATTAGTAGAATAACAAAAAAGATAACTTTATTTCATCGTAAAAATACAATTAAATTAAAAGTACGCCAACGGGCTTTTAATTTTGTCAATGTATTCAAACACGCATTTGATATGATTGAATTAAGAAAATTCGATTTTACGGCATCAAAAACCGTTTTTATTTTTTAACTTTTATAAATTTATTGAGACTAGCGATTACTTTCAGTTTCGTTTGTGACATTGTCAATGACACTACCTATAGGGCAAATAATCAATCAGTTGTGCTCACTTTGAATCAATAATCAACTAGTTTCCATCGTGACTAGTGGTCTAATTATCAGTTGCAAATGATGAAACTAGGGCTAGTCTGATATATTTTTTGTGATATGTAATAAAAACGAGTATTCTTTTCCAAATGTGAAGCTGGTTTAATAACGTACACATTTTCAATAAATTGTTTCGCAATTGGCGTTTTTTGCCTTTTTAAATTTTAATTAGAGATTTTTAATAATTACGACTTGTGATAAATTGGAATACTTTTTTATGTTCTTAAACTTTTTACGTTGATTTTTATTTTAAGTGCAATTAGAATTAATTTTAAATACTTTTTTAAAACAAAACGATATATGTGGTTATGTAAATAACTAATACTCGTGTGACTTTTAAGGTCTTGAGTATTATTCGGA
This sequence comes from Icerya purchasi, assembly GCA_039619475.1. NCBI lineage: Eukaryota > Metazoa > Arthropoda > Insecta > Hemiptera > Monophlebidae > Icerya > Icerya purchasi. The sequence continues at coordinate 221,009,708 of CM077115.1, read as the reverse complement.
AATGTTAAAAAAAAATACGACAAAACTAATTCATGAGGAAAATGGCTATTTTTAAGCAAAATGATATCATGAAAACAAAGTCTAAAATATAATAAAGATAATTTTGCTAGTATCGTACAACTAAACAGAGCGTAAAAACTACTGGGACCAGCTTTGCGAACGTATTACGTGGGTGTTCGCTAATGAAAATGTGGTTAACGGTTTTCTTTAATTATATAATATCATATTATTCTAGTCATAATAGAGGTTAAAACAAGAATGTTGAGAACATTCTTTCTTTGAGAGCTTTAAAATATTAATTACACGCACATTTATTATATATATACGTGTGCGTGTATTGATAGTGAAATAAAATCGGTAACAATATAGACATATAATGTTATTGAAGTATTTGTAAATCTGTCATAATTCTTTTTTCTACTTTTAATAATTTTATTTTAATTCATACGTAAGGTATAATTTTAGTGACAATCTTTCTTTATAATTAATTACATTATTCTTCGATCTTCCTTTTATTTATTGTTACTTTATTTTATTCTTTGGTTTCTTTCAAATAATAATAATAATATCATTCTATAAAAATTTTTCTATTTTCGATTAATATTTTATTATTCGACTTTTATCAGTACATAAGTGTATACACCGAATAATTATTTTAATAATAATAATCTTCTACGTACGAATATATTTATAATTCTAAGAAATAAATTATTACAAAAATAAAAAGGCAATTATTTTTATTATGAACTCAAACACATATGCTATAGTTTACAACTGGAACGAGCATAAGAGGAATGAAGTGCGTTTAGTTGAAAGCCCCAAAGATGGCTACTACAAATTTGTAAATATTTAATGAGATGTTTCTAAGTATCTGTTCCGAAAGTTCCGCAGTATGAAATTCAGAATCGTTTAATATCCTCGATATAATAAAAACATTTTCAAAATGCCACAACAACTTGCGACACTCCAACGACCAAAATACAATATCCTATTGTGCCACTATTCTTTGCTGCGTGCATTTAAATTATGTAGTACTGTCATTATTATTTATTAGAAAAATATTTTGACTGTATTCTCAAAGATGTTATTGTGTTTATCCGTTCTATATACTAAGAGAGTTTTTTTAGGCCTGTAAAGGAATCCGATGGAATGAAAATAGATACCGTCTTATTGCTGTTTCTGATTTTATCCGTTCTCCATATATGGCCGCGATTTTAGTACTACAAAATGAATTTACTTTCAACCATAAACACATGTTATGTCGGATATTTCATTCTTTTTACAATATTTTGTTTCGGGCTTTTGGCATTTAGTTTATTCCGATTTTTATTACTTAAATATGTCGACTTTTATTCTGAATGTTTCTTAAGTTGTTCAATAGAGCTAATTTGTATAATATAATGGATGGAAGGGTTGCGTTGTGGAACAACCTTACCATTCGACAATATATAATATGTACAAACATCATCCTTTCAGTAACATTTAGAACCAATATTAAAAATAAAATTTAGTAGCGCTCTCTTCACCTAAACCTAAAAAACATTTATTATTCAATGAATAACTAAAGATGGCGCTTCAATGTAAAAATAGAACACGAGACTAAAGTGAGCGAAAAATAACAGCAATGATCATATTTAAAGGTATAAAAGATTACTGATAGCAAATAAACAACGTTCGTGGAAATACGAAAAAGATGAAATGTTGTGGTCATTAGGGTGTCTAACAAGTCTAATAAACGTATAAAATCCCGGCTGTATTATAACGAACCAACTCTAGAATTAAATAAAACGTAAAATTAAATATATTTAATAAAAAGCAAAAAGAAACACCTAAACAATCCTTTAATTAGTATTTCAAAGTGAGCAATGAATATTGGCGTGTGAGCTCTGATGTACCACACATCAAGGCTACAACGTGCAAAACAGTGCAGTGATTAAAACGCCCAGAAGCATTTTAAATATGGTTCTCTTGAAGAATACTCCAAGTATAATAGATGAAAAAGCACCAAACATCATAGTTTTACAGCTAAAACGATAACTAAATTAAAATGTAACATCACTTCTAAATGACATGGTAGATTCCATATAACTTTACAGCCTGCTTATTTATTGATGATTTTAATATATCGTTTCCTTCTAATTTTCCATCTAATGCTAAATCAATCCTTCGATCAGCTTTTAATAAACTGTAGATATGAGCTTATATTAATGGCCTGGAATTCTCTCCAACAAAATCTGCATGTGTGAATTTTACAAGAAGCATCTACGGTATTTCAATTCAAATATAACTCTTTTCCTAAGCGATTCACTACTGCCGTTTCTTTGTGCGGTATAATTCGTCATGTTTGACGAAAATCTTTTTTAGTTGCATCATATTCACAATTCAAGAGTATACTATGCATGAAATCTTTAAATATAACATATATTAAAATGCTTTTCAAATCTGAAATACAATATAGACCCCAAAAGCTTCTACTAACTGTATACAAATCCTTTACCTTAAGCAAATTGATTTGCGGTTGTTAAATTTATTCTCCAGCAAACAAAACGCTTTTTCAATATTTGTTTGCAACCCATTACACTGCCATAAGCATTAACTTTGAAACCCATAGGAAAACGCCATTGTTGTGTATCCAATTCTTAACATTTATTTGAGATTCCTATGTATACAGAGATCTGTGTTGATAGCACGGATATAATCTACATCGTAACGATAATTTAATAGTTCCGTTGATGTTCTTTTCAAATGATCCCCCTCTCCATCGTACTACTATCCCTTCTTAAGGAAAAAGAGGGAATCAACTGGAACTCTGACCTTACAGATCACTACAATGAAATTCCTCGGGAAGATACACCGATTGTTACTGACCTGACTCTGATAAACTCCCACTCTGAACTGGTGTCCCAGTACGTGACAAAAAAAATTAAACTTTTTCTCGGCCACCGTTAATTGTAACTAATGATCCTAAAGCAAACTCTTCAAGTAGTCTTTGCGGGAAACTTGTACCTACGAGGTGCAGAGAGAAGTTCGTGTGTGGTTCGACTCGAAGACTTTTGTTCAGTTTTTAGGGAAAAGTTGAATGCAGTTTTCTTCTGCCTGAGGGAATATCTATAGTTTCACCTGTAACCCCAGAATGCATTTCTGGTTATACATGCTCTCTGCAATAGTTCAAGACACCACTTCAGCACTGAAAACGTTAGACCTACTATTAACTTTCTATTTTGGACTGATTCGCAAGTTTTATAGATCCCGAGTCATATTGGCGTGCCTAGAGAAACGGACATATGAATTTTTGCCGACAGAGCATCAACACATAGATGCTCAGAGACATCCCTCTTCCTTAAATAAGGCCACCTTTCTTTCAGAAACATAGGTCCTGCAGATAGCTCAAACATCGTGACTGCAAGATGCGTACTGAACCATGGTGGTCAATGATATCCATCTTCCGCAGCGAGTTTTCAGTGTCATCCACATTGCACATAGGACATACATCAACATCCCATAATGATCGGTTGGAAGAAACATTTCTTTCTTCTCTTGACCCAACTTGCCAACTGCACACATGTTTTGGAACACTGCCCATCCATATGTAACTTGGCCTCCTCCAGCTTGCCATTTGTTACGTGGTAACGGAGCCATAATAAGTCCAGAGAATATTTTAAGCTACATAAAAGCGGCTAAATTGATCAGCTACTTTTTCTTTTTGAAGAAGTTTCCGACAGTCGTCTCTGCTTAAGCGTTGCGTTGGTTATCAGTTATCGTAATTTAATAAATTGCGCCGCGACCGCAACAGTTCGCTCTTATCAGCAGGTAGCCGAGAAATACCACTATTATGCATCAACAATCGAATACCGGTGAGTCCGTTCCGTTTTATCCTAATACAATTAATCGTTCTATCACTACTGATATGCACTCTAACCAAACCGTTACACATAATAATTTTCCATCCTATGCCGATAAAATAATGAAGAAAATCACCCCTATAACCGACTTCAACCATTCAACCGAAGATCAAGGCATTTTCTTAAATTATTTACTTAATTTTCAAATAATTGACTACCTTTAAGCCGTCAAATTATTAGTAAAAGATTCGAAAAAGATTTTAACGGCCTCACGGAATCGGTAACAATTGAATAATAATATTTCCAGCGATTAAAAATATATTGAGAATGAAATAGTGCACGTCCACGAGGGAATAAGATGTGGAGAACATTTTGTAAAGGCGGGAAAACTGAATACACCATCTCGTAAAATAATCCTATCCAACGTCAGTCCAATAAATCCCAAATAGCATCTTGGAAAGTTTTTTTAAAATCCAACCTAAATTTTCAATTAGCCTCACACACCTCCCTACTCAGAGTACGACTTCATCACGAAGAATTTGGCCGTATCATAAGTTAGAGTAAGTATATGCTAATATCCCCGAGTCTTTTATTCTTTAGTATAACGATAAAAGTTACCGTATCTTATTAATTTATGACGAATTTGTCTGTTTTAAATGCCACGTAACCGGCCAAAAAGGGGATGACTGCCCATTAAATGTAGACCTACAGGATATTTTAGAATTGGATTCCGCACCAACCAACCCATCGCCTCACCTACCATTACTAATAATCAACATTCGACTCACACGCCCGTAAACGAAAACCTGAGTGTAAACAATCAATTTCCCTCACTAATAAGTCAGCCAACAAAAGCAACTAACATAGAACGTCCTGAACCCTCAGAATATTCACAATCTTCAATTTCGCTTTCAACTGCAACACCTTCAGATCCAAAGGAAATAGGAAAGTCGCTGACCTAGTCGTAATACAAAAACCTGGCAGGGCATCAATGAAAATCACGGCCTACCGGCCAATTTCACTACTTGAATCCTGCGGATAAATGTATGAAAAAGTTGTAAATCAAATTCCTATAACAGAAATTACAGAAAAGCAAATATTGCACCCAAACCAATTCGGGTTTTTCAGACATGTCCATTCTGCCGAAGGTGCACTATATCAACTAACTTCCTCTATTAGAGACTGTCTTACTAATGGATGCACATCTCTTGTTATATCTTTTGACATCAGAGGTGCATTTGATAACTGTAAGTGATCAACTATTATTCGTATATTACAAGATAACAAAATTAATCCATCTGTAATAAATATTATAATCAGCTACTTTCAGAACCGTTGTCCGCGCCTAAAAATCAACTTGGCTTCGTCTATCAAAAAGTTATCTTGCGGTGTTCCCCAGGTACATAATGAAATTGAACTCTTCTGTAAAATATTAAACATTGATTGCAATCTAATAGCATATGCAGATGATTTGTGCATACTATTCAACATTAAGCACTATACAAATATGAGTAAAATCTCTGCAATATGTAAAAAGCTTGAGGATACAATAGCGGACTTGGGTTTTACATTTGCTGCGGAAAAATGTAGAGCAATTACATTCGGGAGCGTCAAAAAAGGTTAAGGAATATTAAACAAATTACAGCCATCTCTCGCCAACCCATTAAAATTGTCAACAAAATAAAATATCTTGGGATCACTCTTGACCACAAATCAATATTTCTTCCACACCTGGAACACATCCATCGCAAATATAGTCTAACTGATAATAAACTACCAAACAACTATGGAATTCGACACAAAGAGAAGGCCATCTTATATAAAGGTCTGATTCAACTATGTTTGGATATGGAGCAGCTATTTGTGTCAATCATAAAATTCTTAATACAGTCATCAAGTATCAAAGGAAATACCTAATAAATATATCATCCCTGTATAAAACAGCCCCTATATCAACAGCATGTGTCATAGTGAATATCCTGCCTTTTGAGTTATTTCTCATTGGAAGGGCAATTTTAAGTGAATATAGAATCACATTAAACCTGAGCCAAATCAAATCTAAAATTTATACAAAACAATACTTGGCACTAAGCCACTGGTTAATAAACTTAAAACTTACTTTAAAAATATTCTAATTGACATGTAGCAGTTGCGATGGGAGAGATTCGTCAAAAACTTAATTTACCCAACCTTGAAATCACCTTCTTCAATGTGCGAGTACTCTCTGACCATGGTAATTTTAGAGAATACCTACATCGATTCAATATTAAACCATTGCCTCATTGTCAATATTGTGGACTAAATGAAATAGACGACATACATCATACTATCTTGAAATGTGGAGCCTTAAAAGAACTACGGCAAAAAATATAAAATTAGCGAAAACACCTCACTTGTACTGAATGTTTAAAATGTAGACCACTTGTTAGAATATTTCCACGTTGCCATGAAAAAGAAATTAACATTAAGTCCATAAGTGCTTGATCAATCCTCTCTCAACATTCAGAACTACATGTAAGTATGTAATTATGTATGCATGGGTATGTGTGCCCATATGTAAATATATGTATATGTAAATTGCATAAATACCTAAGAACTGAATTGTATATATATATATTTAAGAACTGAGTGTATGTGCATGTATATGCGTGAGTATGAGTGCTTTTTATCCATTAGATAATTTTATTACATTAATTAATATGTAACTATAAATACAACTATCAACTAGAATAATATTTTTCTTTTCCTTGTATTATAATATTGTTGTTATATCATAAATATACTTGAACTGAGAAAAACCAAAAAAAAAAACCAAAAAAAACCGGCTAAGCCTTTACCTTTGACCCTTAAGTGTCCGAGTATTCGTAACACATAAAAAACATAATAAGAAAGGAAAAAATTATTGATTATTTCTGACTCCAGTTCAAGTCATATATGCTGCTCCCCTTCCTACTCACTTTGGTATTATAACTTTTTCATTATTTTCAGTTAATATCGATTTGTTGTGCTTAGTCGTGCAGGTATAATGGGCAGTGAAATAGCGAATCCTCAGAGCCGAGTTACTACTTCCTGGCATGTCTATTTTTTAAAAATTCCAGAGACGAATTTCCTTTCTCTTTGGAAAAAATTCCATTCTAGAATTCGGCCCGACCTTTAATTTTTCGTATTTTTCTAATAAACGATCCTTTTACATAGGTTAATCCTTTTTTCTACCCGTGATTCTGAGATTTATTTTTGGTTCGTCGTTCTGCTTTCGTTTCTATTACAAGTATTTACTTGCGCTTCAATGATACTCCGAGGCTTTCTTCTCGCTTTCGTTTCGTCCTTACATCATCTTGGTGTTGTCTTCGATGGAGTTTTCTGTGACTTTAACATGTCCTTATTAAATATTCTTCTGTCGCAACGGAACGTGCGAGTTTTCTAGCTCTTGGGTTCTTGTGTCCCGTATTATCTTACCATCATTTCTGTATCCATTATTTCCTCTTTTAGTTTTTCCATTTCGTTAATCTCTGAATTTCTATTTAGTTGATGATCTCCCATCCGTATTTCTTCGGGCGAAAGTTTTCGATTGACGTACCTAAAAAAAAAAAAAAAAAGTCACCTGTCAATTTCTCTTTTAAAAATTTTCTCACTCAAACCGCTTATATTTGCTTTAAAAAAGTCTGGTATTAGACGCAAGACGTTTTCCGTCTCTAATAATGCTCTTTTCATCCGGCTATTCAATTTAATCTTCCTTCCAGACCTCGGTTTCTCGCATCAAAGTGGTCATTACTTGTCTGCACGTTCTCATCATTCTCTGTTGTTCCATTTCGTTTTTGCCTCTTTATTGCTCCTTTTGCAGTCATTTTATTATATCAGTATTACCCCTTTTCCTTCGAACGTTCTATTTTACTTCACCTTTGTCGAAAGCTTCCGACCCTCCTTAATGCACTTCCTCTTGTGTCCTTTCTAGGAAGTCTGCTGATAATATCTTATTGACATTCGATCGAATTAAAAGCTAATCAATATGGTTTTTCTCTTTTACTGTTTCTTGGCATGAACACTCCTAATTGACGGATTATTTCGCAAGAAAAAATTGATAAATATATACTAATAACTAGAAATATGTGTATTGTAGGCTTCGGAAAAGTGACAATGCTGAATGAAAACATTGAAAAAATATAAATCGACGAAATTAATACAAAATTAAATTAAAAATGTTTTTACCCAAATTTCCGAATCGTTGAAATTAATAACGGACTTCGTAAGGTTGTAAGGACAAATTACCCCCAATTCTGTTCAGTTGTGTCTTAAAAAATTCGATTGAGCGTAAATGGTAGAATAACTCGAGATGTAAATAAATATCAGCGGAATGTAGAGTTGCTTTCGCACAGAATATACATCCTCGGTGATAGAATAGAATACTCGTAAGATTGATTTATGGATCTATTTCCGGAAGAGAAAAAAACGCAATTTATTGCATTCGTACGAATAGTGTAATATGTACGTTATATTAAAATATATGTAATAAATGGAAAATAAATTTAATAAAATTTGTATGTATTGGGAAAGTGAGCATGTAAATATGTTGACGGACCGAGATCCTTCAAGGAATTTTTCTTGCAGTTTTTTGCAAAAAATAGATTACACGTCGCCTGTACCACCGAACGGGCTGCTAAGAATCGCTGGAAGCAAAACAAAGCGGCAATACAGAAGGACCGGTTACTCGTACTAGCTTCCAGCGGAAAAGTGCTCGGAAAAGCGGGGAGAGGACGCAGGAGTTTAACATGTTGACTAGCGTAGAAGTTCTGAATCGGAGCAACCTCTTTTTATAAGAGAAGCTAATAAAATAAATAAATAAATACGACTTCAAGGAATTGATCGGTCAGCAAATGGACCGATTAACATATCGGCGTGTGGGAAAATTCGCCAAGTCGCGGCAAGCAATATTCGTCAAGACGGAGAGTAGCCAATTTCGAACGGTTCCTGGTGTCAGGATATTCGAAGAAAGTCAAAATCGAGTAACGTCAAAGTGACCAGATGACGTAGAAAGTCAGTTTTACTATTTTCGACGTTTGTGTGATTATATCAATTCGAGTATCGCGTTTCAACTCCTTCGCTTTCATCATCGGGAATGCAGTCCGAAATACCGACACGTTCACCCGTTTGACAAGAAGGAACCAGTAGCTGCAGCAGAGTGAAACGTATTAAATGTATTTGTATAATTTTTCACTTCCTGCATATTTTGAATATATGTATTTGTTTATAGAAATTGCCTTTTTCGAGGTTGACCTGTAGAGAAAGATTTCTATATTGATATAAATATAAAATTCGCCTTGTTTAAGTTAATCCAGTAATAATAATAATAATAATAATAATAACTGAATTAAATAAATAATAAAAATAAAAGTAAACAACAAAAACTTCCACCATAAAGTTTAGGTAGTGGCATCCCTAAAAACTTAGACCATAAACGTTATATACCGTACAATAGGTAAAGAGAATAGGTTAGATCGGAGGTAGGATGCGATGCAGTCCGTAATCGCATAAATGTAGCCTAGCTGAAATGGAAATCTGTTATCGGCGTGTTATGTGATAAACGAACCCCGATGATTCGGTTGAAATCAAAAATATACTGAACTGTTGTTCACTCAGTAGTTTCCTTATACGGCGGAGAATACACCGTCACTAAGCAGGCTAAGCACTGCAAGTGATCGAAAAGCGAAAGTTAAGGTGGGCACTGGGTGTTTGTCTGTCTGACCGGATTACGAATAAGCGCAGCAATCGGAATTCGATCCATTCTTGATAAACTTTGTGATAGTTGATTACGAAGGTACAAGCATATAATACGATGATACCTGGCGACCGAAAATGGCTCGTTGCCATCAGTAGCATATAAGTACCAAGTGCCCGGCAAGAGACCAGTTTGGAAGACTCAGAACGAAATTAGTCGCATAGAATTACAGCTGATTTCAAAGATACTGGCATTGATCTAAACTTGTGACATTCAATCGCAACATCTGGAAGCGTACAATTAAAAAGGCAGACGTTGCACTAGCAGGAAATTGCGACCGATGAAGAAGAAAAGAAGGAGGTAGGTTGCAAAGAGCAAGTTAAGTGAAAAAGAACTGTTTAATTAACACGGGGAGGAATATGCCTGATAAAAAATCAGTATCGACGAGTGTAAAAAGGACACGACATTTTTAGATCACGGACTGCTCATACGCTGTGGAATGCCTAGAGTTTCTAAATATAGCGTAATTTTGGAAAAGAACGAAAGACGAATCGTAGGAAAGATTCTCCACTGCGTAGAAAATAAGGAAAAGTTTTTCAATACGTAAATCAAATGAAGAACTTTGTGAAGAAAAAAGGAAAGATTAACATTATTTTATGGGCGCATCAAAAGAGAACGCCTATTAACGACATAAATTTTTGAAAATTTTTGAATACTGAAAACACATAATAATTGTGGTAAATAATAAAAAAATAAATAAATCTGAAAAAAGTAAAAATCGGTATGACAATAATTGAAAAAAGAAAAGAATTTCAAAAGGATTACTTAGCAAGTGTAAAGAATTCAAAAAAATCAAACTGAAGAGAAGCGGACAAAAAGAAACGGAAGGTAAGAATAAAGTGATAAAAAGTTATTGAACGAACGGAAAAATATAAATATTTAGGTAGTTGGATAACACAAAGTAATGATTCTGATATAGAAATACGTACTCGTATAGAGATGGCTAGAAACACATTTATGAAATTAAAAAACACCCTTTGCGATAGGAAATTAAGCCTAAGGATCAAGAACAAGATATTGCAGTGTTACGTGTGGTCAGTGCTACTGTATGGAAGCGAGACATGGACCATAAAGGAAAATATGAGGAAGCGTATATCATCATTCGAAATGTGGTGCTACAGAAGAATGTGGAAAATACCGTGGACGAAAAAGTTAAAAAATGAGAAAGTACTGGAACTAATGGGAACCGACCGAATATTAATGATAATAGTAAAAAGAAGGAAGATAATTTTTTGGACACTTCATGAGAGGTGAAAAATACAAATTACTACAGACAATAATAGCGGGCATGATAGAACGAAGAAGAAATCCGGGAAGAAGAAAAACCGCTTGGATAGATAATATAAAAAAATGGACCGGAATTAAGAGAACAGAAGATCTAGTCAGAATAGCAAAAGATCGCAATCTCAATTTCAGCAGATAATCCAATCCATATATGATGATTAAGCAATACCCGAATCGGGTAGCACGAGAAGAAGAAGAAGATAAAAAGTTCTGAGGAAAGTTAGATTAAAAGTGTTGATTTTTCCACGCGGTCCATAGATGGGATTTAATTTGAAAACAAAAATATGAGCATTATTTCCACCGGGGAGTAAAGCAAAATTGAAGATTTCAAATACGTTAAAAAAATGTGACAAATTATTTTTAGAAGTTATTGAAATAATAAAATGGTAACGGTAAAATTAATCGAAGAATTAGAAGAAAAAATTAAAACGAAATTAGATTATTGATATTCTTGATTTACAGCGGCTCATTTTCAAAGACATTTATATAAAAGCAATACGTACATGGCAGCTTTATATGTTACAATGTATTACGTTTGTATCCACTCTTTTACTTTATATTTACATTTTAGAAATACATAACAGGCCTATTAATTACACAGTCCTATTATATATGTACATCGCTTTCGCCCATTATTAAATAACCTCTGTCAAGCAATAAAACAAAACCACTGATTATAAAAATGGATACAGTTTGTAATGACTGTTGTATTCGTAATATTCGCATACAGCATATTAACAGTTACCAACTAGTCTGTCATCCCCCCCCCCCCTTATATAAAGTTACCGCTTACTGCATACATCGCATCTTCATTTACAACACGCTAAACGAGAGAGAAAGGTTTTCTCAGTGATGGTCAAAATTAATTCGGAATATTAAACCGGGAGTGAATTCCGTCTGTTTACGCAGTTTTGTTACTTCACTCTTTTTAGCGCGATATTTGCCCAAATGGTCTGCGCTTCGGGATTTTCAAAAAATTTTCCCAAATAACATTGACCTAAAAGGAATCCGTCATTGATAGATGTATGCCGCAGCTCTAACAATGACAGTAGGCAATCTTTCAAAGGACACTACTTAAATTCCCTTTTCGGACAGGATAAAACAAATCCATCTTGAAATAAAAGACGAAAGGATACTAGACGGCTTTGTCTTCGAAAAAGCAACTAAGCCTATTCCATCGTCCGTTTTATTTTCGACATTCTTTCCAGCAAAAGAATCTTACTGTTTTTCGCAAAAATGTATAGACAGACTACTCGAATAACAGAAAGTCCAATTTAAACAGTATCACATTATTGAGGGCCTTTCCATACGGAGCTATTTTAAAAACGGACGATGAAACTTTCCCGGCAAGATTTTCGAACCGATAAGAAATATTTGCACGAATTAACACTAAGCGCTTCAATCAATTTTTATAATAAATGTACATTTCTCCAAGCGTCATTCCGTTCATTTTATACCGTTACGTTCCTAAATATTTTGATTCGACTATCAATAATGATTTTTTTTTATGCAGTCGGCACTTTGTTTTGTTTGTAAATTATTAACTTTTTTATAAATTCCCGACTATCCTACAAAACCGCTAAAAGAAGAATAATTACTCAGGAACAAAAGATTGTATTCCTGAATAGAAATGATTAATTCAACTACTATAATTCTGAGCAATTCAAACGACATTGTACGGTGTTTAACGTTACATTCATATTTATAAATATTTCGATCAGTGGCTGCTTTCAGGATTCAGATTCAATTATGGTTATTTATATCTCTAAAATATGGTAATGTCGAATCCTTATTTTTTTCCCACAAATTTCTTGTTTAACAACTTTTTGTTATTTAAAATAAATTACAATTTAATTATGATAATAATCGTATAGAAATACTTTGTTTTTTCTTCTTTTTCGAAAAATATATTTTTATAATTGATTACACTTCGTCGTCAAGTTAAAAGCTTTTCGACGAACCATCTTATTAATACATCTTACCAGATTTATTATCTTAGTTATAATATATTCGCCTGTTCTAGCGTTTTTGTTCCAATGGCAATTGGTGTGTAAGTTTTTGTTCTTTGCTCCATATTTTATTCCTGCTTTTTCCCTTAACTTAGTTTCTTTTCCGGTTTCAAATACGTATTTTTGGAACTTTATTAATGGATATATATTTCTTTTATACTTAAAACATCTTCTCTTTTGATTATTTCACTCTCAATCTTTCTTTCATGATTCATTATTGGTTTCTGCCATTTCATATGCAATTCATTTAATTTTTCCAAATAGGTCTTCCCCCTCGTTCCCTGTGCTTGGATTCCATACCTGAGCCTTGATTCTGTTAATCGACAATAAACCATTTTTTTACTATTTCGTTTTGCGTAATTTTTTAAAATACATACATATATATATATATTATATATATACCGTTAGTAATTGTTAAGCGTCCCTACGCTTAGGTAATTCAACAGTCGATCTGGAACTGATAGATTGCTGCATTGGCAATCCGGTCTGGATGATTAACCTCTGATATGCGTAATGATTCGGTAGGACCACGTCAAATAAGCGGGGAATTAAAATTTGAAAATGAATATATTTCGTAAATTATACAATCAAATAAATATCTTAGTGATATGTACAGTTGAAAGAAATATCAATTCGTAACTGCACTGCTGCGATGTATATGAAGAGCCAAGAATACAACAAGAACTGGTGATCAAACAGCTACAAGCTAAGCAAGAAAAACTGATGAATCTGCATGCTACCCAATAGCATACGAAAACCAAAAACTGACGCTGGTGGTGCAGCGAAGACGACTGAAGATGGACTGCCAAAAATAGCCGTAACTCTGCAGCAGATGCTAGGGCTGCTCTGCAGCGTGATTGGTTGTAAGCTGCACCAGAGCAGCTAATAAGAAAACTGGTTTGGTATTTTGCGATTTGCGTCGCATTCGGAGTTGAAATTAATTTCACGAAAAATCGAAATATTTGAATTTGATATACTCAGCATGCGCATTAGACGACACGAGATGGCGTTCAAGTCGCATTAAAAAACTGCACCAAGAACTTGGAAATGCAACGTGACCAATCGATGTTGCGTTAAACTGTTAGAGGGAAATAAATAATTATTTGTAAATGGTAACATTGCTTTGATTTTTTTTTTTACCTTGTATTCTATATAAACATTTCATCTCAAATTCAAAAATTTACCAAGTTGAATAGCATATCTTTTCAGCAGACAATGTGTAATTTAAAAACCTGTAATTCGCTCTAAATAAAACGCTGCCTCTTCGGCAGTAGATCACTCAATCAAAGCCTATAATTCTTATTTTGTTCCACTCTTTATCTTATAGCATGTAACGCAGTACCATCAGCAGCAAGAATATACACACTAACACGGAACATAAAAACGTATATGTATTTATTTATTTTTTTTCTAGTCCAACCTTCATTCAATTTTCTGGTATTTATTTATCCGTGATTAACTGCTATAAAATTATAATGCTCTTCACTAATTGTTTATAATGGTTCGAGAAAATGATAGTCTTTTTTAGTTATTGCATTCAAATTATTCGAACATAATTGTATTAAGCAATCTTTGCTAATACTAAAAGTAGTGTAAAGCTGTGGAAACTAAGCACTATGGTGTCACAACCTGAAAACCGTGTGCCAATTCTGCAAAGTAACTTTATTCTCAATGTTTTTGAGCTAAAAAATCAGTTTATCAGTGTGGAAAATTTTACAATACTAAAAAGTTACTCTACCCTTTTTCCCCTCCGGTTATATAAGATTGAAAATGAAGACGCCGATTTTTTAAAGTGTAATTTAAATATACTATTCCAGTTATAAAAAATAATTGCAACACCTACATCCACACCTGCTGTATAAAGTTGATAATTTGACATCCATTTTTCAAATAGTAGCCTAAGTATATTATTCCAGCCTTAAAAATGAACCCACTATTTGTTCGTAAATGTGCATACTTAGGTCTATCCTTATGCACACCAGCGCCATTAGTTCTCTGATTTCCATAATCCATTGTGAATGTATCCATGAAACCGTACATTTTTTAATAATGATTTTTATTTTTTTTAACACTTGTGTTTACATTAACATGTAAATTTTTATTTTTAATTCTTGCATTACTTTAATTTTTCTCAACTTTGACACGAATATGTATTATGGCTGGGGGTTATTTCAAAAATTTGTCCGTCCCACGAAATGTCACACGTAATTTTTACCATGAAAACACAAAAAAAAAAAAAAGTACTATTTATACATATATGTATATCGGATTTACTGTACACGCTGTCTTTCGTATTAGGAACTCGCAAAAGATGACCGGCCTCCTTCAAGTGGAGCAAATGTTCGCATCGTTTTCGTTGACGAGTGCAGAACGATCGGATCCGCTCTCCTCGGGCAGAAATTTTTGCTCATTATGCATAATCTTGGGCGCCGTTCGCGGGTATAGACATCGTCTATTACCGCCCGTTTGCCAGACACAGATTTACAAGCGACCGAGTAAAAAGTTCTGCTGCGAAATTATCTCTGGCAGTCGTTACATTACTACCCGTTCGTTGCAAGTGATGCGACAAGCTGATGTCGCCTTTTCATCTGTACTAACCAAGATTGGTGATGGTCAGTCCTTACTTTTCCTGAGGAGAAAGCGATGATCGGGTTCTGCTTCTTGGATTGTGAATTCGTTCACCCGTGAGTTTCTTCAGGCTATACGTCTCTCCTTCCGCATCGTAGACGTCGATCAGTTTAATGTAGATTCTGTACAAGACACTGGAATGGTCGAAGTTCTCGGTGATGATCTTAACTTAAATTTAGGAGAGTCGCACGGTCTCACATTCATGGAATTTATGCGCGCAGAATTCGGACTCTAACTAACGAATGAACAAACCATTTCCACAACATGCAATTCCACATGTATTGACGCAGTCTTTTCAGGACACGTCGACGCACTTGAAATGCGTTACTATATCTCCTACTTTAGTACGCATCGTTTTCTCCTTTCGATAACAACTCATACCTCCAATGTCAATGTTGTAAATAGTGCAAATAATTTAACTGTTGCCAATGATATAAATAATGTAGACGATGTTAATAATGTTGTAAATACTGTCAACGATGTAAATGTAAATACCGTATCCGTTTCTGAAGAGAATCACTTGCTGTGCTCGGCTTTCACACTCGTTGCTGCCCATCAGATATAAATCTAGCCTAACGACAGTTCGACGAAACAGCATAGATAAAATTCTTGCGTCGAGTGAATGAAAAAAGGAAAGCCGGGAGCTGCCCATAAGATGTATCCATTTATTAATGTATCTGCGTGAAGCGTAGACACTCGTTAATTATTTTTTGTTATTGATTTCATCTTTACATCTCGTTTTAATTAGAGCATGATTGATCAGGCGTACATTACCAATCTCCCTCACTAACTGGGAGTTGAATCTATATAGATACAAAATTCATACTTGAAATTATTTTTATTTACTTTTATTTCATCGAATAGCTCGCACAAAAAGGCTGCTGTAAAAATAATATGCATGTTCCTTTCTTATCAACAGCGCTATCAGCTGATGCTTCTTCATCGCAATCGTCTTTTAAGCTCAATAACTCTAATAACAAATGTCCAATTACTTACTACTAACAATAATAACATAAACGCCCCGTCAACTAATTGCTCGCCCGCTAATATCGTAAATGAAGATAATACGTTCACCTCTGTAATACATGAACACGGTAATACAATAAATGACGTAAATGTCTCCTCATCTTCGTTACAAATATCGAAGTGATAGCCAATGGAAAATAGTGCCAAATAGAAGAAGAAGGCCGCATTATCCACCTACCACCTTATCAGATGGTGCACCGCGTCAGCGAAGACGTAAAGAATTAATGCAATTGGATAGTAACCCTAGTCATACTAAGGACAAGGATAAGTCCTCTGTAAATATATATAGAAATACGCGTAAACTTAATCGCCGTTGTCTAGAAATCAGAAATTCTAAACCACCACCAATAATGGCTAAAAACAATTCAAACTTCAATATTTTCAGAATTTTTCTTTTAAGTATACCCGATGTCAATTTTTCCTTGAAATCTACGTTGGCAGAAATCACTGTTAACTCAGAAAATCCAACTAGCTATAGAAATATCATAAAAGCACTAAAGAATAACAGATACTTCTATTACACATATTCACTATCGGAAGACAAACCATTTAGAATTGTTTTAAGAAACATCCACTAGTCAACCGACGTAACAGATATAAAAAATACGATACAATAGTAAACATATTAAAACATGAGACAAAATTACCCCTTCTAATGTTTTTTGTGGACATTAAATCATCCATAAAAAACTAAGACATATTCAATATAACAAATTTACTGAGTACAGCAATAGTCTTTGAAGAAACTCGGAAGAATTTAGGTGTTATGCAGTGCAAGCGTTGCCAACTTTTGGACACACAGCTAATTACTGTAACTTACCCTATCGCTTTGTGAAGTGCGCCGGGAGACATCAGACTAATAAATGTGAAAAAAATCCAGAAGAACCGCCCAAATGTTCCTTGTGCGAAGGCGATCATCTCGCTAGTTACAGAGGATGCCCTATGTATAAGGAGCAGGTACATTATCAAAATAAAGCAGCAACGCGATACAGATTCGACCTGAGGCAAACCGCTTCACACACTTATTCTGCAGAAGAATCCCCTCCTCTAAAGGGAACCAGTCGCAACTCGTATGCCAGCAGAGTAAAACTCCAAAACATCAATCAAGCTAACACAAATTTCATAGACGAATTGGCCAGTAATCCACATAATAACATCTCAGATATACTTACATCCTTCCTATCAGAATTCAAATTAATGATAAATCCTTTTATATCCCTATTAACCAAAGTTATAAATCGCATAATACCATAAATGCAGTCAAATGGAAACACTGTCACACAGCACTCCCTAGTAATGTTAACGTGGAATACAAATGGTATTGGACAAAGAAAGAACGAATTAGAAATCTTCCTCAATCAGAATTCCATTACAGAAACTCACCTATGTTATGGAAAAAGCTTTAGAATGGCCGGCTACACAAACTACGGAGCACAGCACCCGGATGGAACGGCTCACGGCGGTTGTATGGTATTGGTCAAAAATTTTCTTACGCACCACCTTCATTTCTCTGATTGTACAAATGCATACCAACTAGTTGCAGTAAACATCAAACCACAGCTGCAGTTTATTGTCATCCTGGGTGTTATATACCAGAAAGTGAATATACCCTAATGTTTAAAAACCTGGGTAACATGTTTCTCTGTGGTGACAACTACAACTCCAAACATCACTCTTGGGGTTTCCAAAAAACTAATAAACAAGACCGAATATTATATAAAGCAATACAATCAAATTTTATATCCATCCTATCACCAATGACGCCCACTTACTGGCTGCAACATTACAATAAAATACCGGACAAACTAGATTTTTACATTTACAAAGGTCTACAAGGATATTATAAGTTGTGCACAACTAGCATCGATCTATCGTCGGATCATGTACCGGTCATTGCAAATTTTGATACACAACCTATAAAAAAACAGAAGAGCTATCATTTGACCAATAAAACCACCAACTGGAATAAATTCACCATGATTGGTCTAAAAATAAGTCTTAAAGATGGAAAGGATATCCAGGAGGCTGTTAATAACCTTACTGCCACCATTCAAACTGCATGTTACAGCTGTGCCAAATATGGCGAAGAAAGGTATAGAATAACAAACCTATACCGGCCGCAATTCGCAATCTCCTTAAAGGTACAAGATCAGCAAGGGAAAAGCGGCAGCAGTATCGGTATCCTTCAAATAAAAACAGGTATAATCTACTTCACAATAAATTAAAAAATTAAATCAAAAAATATAAAAACTTGTCTTACAAATACTATAAGGATTCATTAAATGTACAAGATAACTCCTTATGGATAGCTACAAAAAAAGTACTTCAGGATACACATACACACACACACACCGTATAATATTAAACCTAAGAATAATGAGTGGGCCAAAACAGATTATCAGAAGGCGGAAGCTTTTGCTGGTTCCTTAGATAGTACCTTTACTTCGTATAGCTATAATGAATCGTTTTCGGAATATGTAATAAGCTCATTGGAACAACCGCTTCAACTAGAACTTCCAACCAAACCATTCTCCTCAAAAGAGGTGTACAGATGTCTCAGAAGGACTCCTAAGAAAAAGGCACCGGGTGCTGATAAACTAACGGGAGAGATTCTGTCGCAACTCCCAAAGAAAGCTGCAATCGTGATTTGTTACATATTTAATGCAATCATCCGAAGTGGATATTACCCGGAGTCGTGGAAGAAAGCAATTATCCTAATGATACATAAACCTAACAAACCCGAGTCAAATTTATCCTCCTGTAGGCCCATCAGTTTACTTGGTACATTGTAAAAGATCATGGAAAACCCCGTTATGGATAGAATGTTTCCAATCCTAGAAAAAAAGAACATAATCCCATCTCAGCAATTTGGATTTCGGGTTCATCACTCAACAGTGCATCAATGCCATAGGATCGCAGATGCAATATCAACGGTGTTGGAAAGAAAGGAAGTTTGCTCAGCGGTGTTCCTGAATATGTCTCAGGCATTCAATTATGTCTGGCACTTTGGACTTCTTTTCAAACTAAAAATAATTCTTCCATCGGATCTGTACCTATTCTTTGTCTCATATCTGAATAACTGAACATTTATAGTTAAAATCAACCACTCAAATTCCGAAGAAAAGAAAATTCGTGCATCCGTTCCGCAGGATAGCCTACTTGGTCCTATGCTGTATACTATTTACACAGCTGATATGCCTACATCAAACCAAATAATATTAGCTATGTTTGCTGATGATGTGGCCATCTTATCTTCCGATGTCAATCCAGCGTTCGCGACTATGATGATACAGCAACAAGTAAATAGGATCCAGGAATGGGCCAGAGATTGATGTATCCGGTTTAACGTGCAGAAATGCAAATAGGTTATGTTTACAAACAAACGTTTAGTAGTGTGTCCCAGAGTAAAAATTAACAATATGGAAATACAACAATCGGAAATGGTGAAGTACTTAGGAATCATGTTGGATAGGCGGCTCACGTGGCGATATCATATAGCACATGTGCGAACGAAGTTACTAAATCTTGTTACTCACCACTAAGTCTGAAGTTAAAAAGGCAAATATATTTAACCTACATCGCACCGATATGGAAATATGGAATTGAGCTGTACGGTAGTGCTAGCAGATCAAACTTGCAGCGGATACGACAATAGTCTAAGATTTTGTGAATGTTGACAGCAGCCCCAAAGTATGTATCTAACGAGACCCTGCACAATGATCTAAGGATGCCATTCGTCGAAGAAACTCATAAAGAACACTATGAAAAATTTTTCAACAAATTATCACATCACTGTAACCTAAACATTAGAAATATGTATAAAAACACTCTGCCGGGAAATCCAGCCAGGAGGCTAAAAAGAAAATGGTGCCGAGATGTGATTTCAATTACCTAACTTTCGTTTTCATTAAACATAATAAGTAAAAGAGAAATGAATCATTACATGTCCAAGTCTAAACACCGCTGTTTGTGGTACGGTAAAAAAAAAACAAAAAAAACATTTTCTGATTGATGTGTATAAATGTATAGGCTTGTGTAATGAAGTATTAATATAAATAAATTATGACTATATAGAACTATCTTACTAGTGCCAGTCCATCAATATTCATGCATGTTGGTATGTTGTTAAGCAGTGAACTAGGATAGGTCAACTTACTAAATTTTTCTAATCTGATTTGATAATACGTAGGTATACTAGTTACGAATTGCACTATTTCTCTGCTGTCCGATCGCTGACAACTCGACAGTTCCTGGTCCAGATTGCTAATGTGGAATTATCTACAATCGGGTCGTTGCATTAGAAGCTAGCGATATCAGTTGCACAATAGTTTTTTTATGTATATTTTTCCAAACGCCAGTAAAATTCAACTTCACAGCAGGATTTTTCTTTTCGATAGATGGAGATAAACAGATTTTTTTAAGTTCACCCCTATTTCAACTATTCGGTTACAAAAAAAAAAAAAAAAAAGGTTTCGAACGCTAAGGAATAACAGCAATGAACAAAATTATGGGTTAAATTTTCGACGCCAAAAAAACAAAAAACAAAATTAAATGCAAAATTTTATTGTACGAAAATACACTCAGAAACTCCCTCGTCTTCGACTAGCCGCAATCTCTAACACAATAAAATAAAAACATCTCGCTCGCCATATAAGATCGCCGTTCCTGATAAACGTTTTTTATCTCCGTTATCTGTGAATTATTTCTCCGAAGGTAGTGTCCGAATGTCCGCAATCTGCGGCCATGTCATGTAACACACGCACACACTCAATTACATAATAATAAATGATGCCCGGATAGCTGATATCCTGTCCTTACTTCGGCCCACGTTTTGAATAAAGATCATCACAGAAAGTAATTTTTTTTTAGGAGATTCCCCTTAACTTTGACACAAACACTATTTATATTTTGAGGCAGTAGCAAACGGAAAGCACAGTCATAAAAACTAAAATTCAGCACCACCACAGCTATTTTTTTATTTATTTTTGTTCTTCGGCTTAGCCTTTGCAATTTAGCCTGTTTTTTTCTTTTTCTTCACCCTTTCACTTTTTAACACAGTATTTAAATGACCCATTTAAAAAAAAAAAAACAGTATTTGTTAGTAATATTTTAATTGTGTTATTTAATTCACAAACAATATTAGTATATTTTGAATCGCAGTAACTATAAAAATATAATAAGGCAAAATTATTTTTATTTTCTAGATGAACAGTCATTCCGCCGACTACATTACCGGTTGTAGTTATCAAATCTGGGTTATTTTACTGGGTTTTATCAACTATATAAATAACAATTCTCTCTGAGATGGTAAAATTACTGTTGTATGTTTCGTTGGATTCGGACGGGAAGTGCATTGGCTGTTGCTCTGCTTGGTGTTTCATGCTGCGGAAGGTGGGAAGGTACTTTTCTGAAAGTGTATGAATAACATAGCATGAATTAATTTATCAACTGATGTTGATCATTATCTTTAATAAGAACCTCTCTCCTATGATTTGTCCTTTTTGTTTCTAAGGTGTTGCTCCCTCAACTTCCCGCATACTGTGCGACTGTCCAGCACTCTCACCCCACCGGCCCCCTTTTATTAATAACAAAACAGGCACCAACATTCTTGAGAATTTCCCCAATGCAGTTTTATCTGTAACACAGTTTATCAGAACTAACGGAATAAGCAGATATCTATAAAAACAAACTGCGCATCTTCGTACTGTAATAGTCACAGCAGTTAAACACAGAACAGGATGTTGCTTTCACAACAAAAAAAAAAAAAAATTGTTTTTAATGTGTGCATACATATATTTATATGCAGAATATAATGAACAAAATGATCAACTTCTTGAGGTGTTGTACTCATGTGTTTCCTTAATAATCTGTACACACGCACCCTGATATTTGCTGTGTTACAAACTAAGGGTAACCAACTGGTTAACTTATGTAAGATCAGTAAAGAGCTATGTGTGCTGTCCTATGTGCATTTGTGTGTGTTTGTTCAGTGTATATTGAAGAAAGAAAAAATAATTTAATGTCAACTCTGGTATCTGTCTTCAGTGAGTATGCTTGTCGTTGTGAATAGAAGTTAATGGAAGGGCTTGTTTGTGGATGTATGTGTTTGATATAGAAAGAACTAAGCCAAATAGACCTATTCACTTGTATAACTACTGTTTTTAATATGCATGTTCAATTCAACCTTAAAGGAGTAATATGAGCCTCATTCTTAATGTAATATTTGAAGCTTCAAAGATGCAAGTATAGATGTAAAATGTTATTTTTACATTAAAGCAATAGTTTAAGATAAAATTTAGGTCAAAATGCACTATTTTCAACTCAAATCATGTCAAAGTATTTTGTTGCTTGTTACAAATACATGAAGAGATATATAATCTGAGAAGATATAACTATGTTGTTACATACATTCGATGTTTATTCCAATGTTTTGAATGTGATTCTATGCCATGCATGTGCTGTCAGCATGGTTTACAAAAAGAAATAAAAAACACTATATTGTCCATATGATTTGTTTTGTATATTCTACTGTTGTGATTATGTATAGACACTTAGATGTTATACTGTACTCAGTAATATGGTGGGTACTCAATATATTTTTACTCATTCTTTATGTCTCATTATTTTTTGTGCGATATATTTCTTATATATATATATATTAATTCTGATGATACTTTCCGATGAATATGTATATATAAATATATCATTTTTACATTGCTGCACGCTATATATACATATACACATTGTACCTTTTAAGAAAGCATATATTCCCCTTATTTGTGTATTTATAAATCAAACATGTTGGAAGATCTAATAGTTTATGATTTCCATATTCATTTCATAAATAAATTTCGAACCACTGAAATAGGCAAAGTATATTTCTACACTAAAGATGGTTCATTTTCAGACAATAATTATCTCAAAATAGGTTTCGTCCCTTTTTTTTACAAAAAAAAATCACAAATATTCATCGCATTGTAGCTTTTTTTGTTTAGTATAAAAGTGATTGTTGTACTGTTTTGTTTATACTCTGTATTTTATAGTGTCGTCCCCATCAACGCCTATTTAAAATAACACACTTGTACTTGAATACTCATTGGTTATCCTATATCACATTGGAAATAAATAAAATTAAATTTTATATACATTGACATTGTGTGCAAAAACATTGGTAAATGACTAAAATGTAGTCTTGTACTATATTGCCTACATTTAAATGAATAACCAAGTTACTGGTTTCCTGTAAAGCTAAAAATGATTAATTGCAGGTGATGATTTTGAAAAATGGTATTTTGATTCTATCGGCTAAAAAAATAATTAATTGACAAATTTAAACATGTCCAAGGTTTGGGATAGGCAACTAAAAAAATTATTTACCTTGAATTACGGATAAATAAAGCAAACGTTCTCATGTGCCCATCCTTGTATATCCTACTTCCAAATATAATTAATGTACAGAAAGCGATGATAAATGTTAAAAACATCGATGCAACGACTTTCAAGTACTTTATGATGGCAAAATGTATATGGTGAGAAGCTGAATGTGTATTTTGTTGCATGAACAAGCAAGAGTTTGAGGTGAAATATAACTAGGTGGAAATTTCATACCAGTCTCAAGGATGTATCAAAATTTCAGATAAACAACTTGAACTTTTCAATTAAAACATATATGCATTAAATGAAGACAGTATCACTTATCCCATCTATATGTATAAGAAAGATGAAGAGGTTCCCATATACAGATCTTTTTCTCATCCCAGATGGGGGCTTCATCAAAGATTTGAAAGGTTTTGTCACCCATCAAATTAATAATCATGGACAATGTATTCTCATGTGTAAAAGGTACTTGTGGCATGTTGACAGCCCATAAAAGCTCCAGGAACGTTTAAAGGATTATTGCAATCATTCTGCGGTTGTGGTGGAGATGTCTGTGAGGGGAAAAATATTCCTTAGCGTAATAAATTTAGACATAAACAGAGTGGGTTCCACACATAGTATATGCCAATTTCGAATGTTTGCTGGAGCCTGCAAGGACAGCAATGCTGGTACTAATAGTGATGCTGATAACTGTGAAGCAGAAAACAACCCTAGCCAGGATGAGAAGGAGAAGTAGGATCAAGCTGCAGAAGAAGAGGAAGTGGACATCTTGATACACACCACATGTAACCAATCACACAAAAACACTATTAAAGTCCATAAGCATGTGACTATGAGTTTTTTGTATAATATCATAAATTGTGTGGGTGATAACGTTTTCCCATTGCTGTTGCACACACAAAAACCACATCGCGGCCTTGACGCTGAAAAATGTTTATAGAAAATTTTTTTAACAATGCAAAATCAATTTCTAATATTCATAACAAAAATAAAACAATTGCATGGCCATGTCATGTGTGAACTTCTTCCAATAGAGAAGTTTCAAGTGGATGACTGAAAATGAAATAAGTAACTGGACATTTAAAGTATGATAAAAATGGGTTGGATGGTTATGTTCTCCAAGCGATTTATAGTACGTTTCCATTCAACATAATTTATGAAATGGTTATCTATTATACCCTGAACTTCATAATGTCTCACAGAAAAGAAACAATAAAAAATCTAGTGTGACAATATACAATAAAACAAATTATGTTATACAGGCAAAATATTTAAAATTAGTATTAAGCCTAGGATTAAGCTTAATAAAAATACATTGTGGTGTTTGCTTGCCCGTCAGTATGGCTGAAGTATTATATAGAATTAAATACTATCAACAATTATAACGATTTTGAAAAGAATCTATACAAGATACAGAATAAGATGATTTATGGATAAATCAATGCAAAATCAAAGAAATGTGTTCAATATAAAACTCATTGTGGATATAATAAAATTTAGTAAATTAGCCGCTAACCGTAAATTTAAAGAACGCATACTATTTTTAGAAGGCATATGTTTTTATGTGCCCTTCATTGTCAATTGAAAAGGATAGTTCTCAACATTGGTGTCCCAATTTTAGGTTGAAGTAAGTGCACTGTGTATGATTTCGATTACAATAAAATTTCAAATAAGTGTGTGTACAATGTAAATTAATTAATTTCATTGTATACAGATATACCGATAGTCTGATTTATGATGTAAGAGCATCCAATTTGTTTAGAAATATTAAGTGTTCTTATTTCGATACATCAGGCTATCCTCTTAAACCACCAGTCCTGTTTTAGTAATACTGACTGTAAAGTACACGACAGATTTAAAGATAGGCTAACGGCATTCCCGTGCATGCATTCCTAAGATTAAGGTCCAAAGTTTATAGCGTCAAGATTGGTAATGACAAAAATAAATTTCTAACACTTAATTAACAATTATATATGTATATATATATATATATATATATATATATATATATATATATATATATAATTTTTATATCCCCGATGCGTATCGAAGCAAACACTTTATGTTCATGGTAGTAATTGTAAATATAAATATTGAAGACGATAACTACATTTAAAATTAACTGAAAAAGGTCGATATTAAAAGTAGATTATTGAATAAATATAAACTGTATAAAATTTAAAAGATGAAATATAAAAATATAAAAAATATAGAAAATGACTAATAAAATTTAACAAGGAAAGTGGTAACAATTTAAATGAAAAACAAAGAAGTTTTAAAAATTTTAAAAATTTCAAATTTCAAAAATATAAAAATTAATATCAAAATAAATAAATCATAAATATGATAAATTATGTAAAATGGTCGTCGCATAGTAATAATGTGTACATAAGGGAATGAACTATATTAAAATTTTATTTAAAGGTTAAATAATGGGTTATCTATATTTGGAAAGTTATGGTTTATACAATTATTCTTGAATTTATTAATATAATAATTTTCAGCGAAATTTAGCATGTTATGATTGTTTATGTATTTTAAAATTTCTAAGTCGTTATGTATTAATTTATGTTTAATAATGATGATATGTTCTGCTATTGTTGATTTATTATATCTGTATTTTATGGCGTACAAATGTTCTTTGTATCTTATTTTGAAATTTCTTCTAGAAGATACAAAGAACATTTATACACCATAAAACAACAATAAATATATACGGAAGAACGGTTGAAAAAATAAGCAAATTTAAAAATACCTTGGATGTCACATAGCAGAAAACGCTGATCCAAATATAGAAATTGGGACAAGAATCGAGCAGGCGAGAGCGGCATAACCTCAGTCTACACATCCGATATAGAATGGTGATGCTATGTGTTCTCAATGTTGTTACATGGGGCGGAAGCATGGACGCTAAAGAAGGCAATGTTTAGTCCGCTACAGGCCTTTGAAATGTGGATTTTTAGAAGAATCTTGAAAATAGCACACGTCGATCACTAACACGGACGTCCTAAAACGAATAAGTCATAACTGAGAGCTGCTGTCAATTATAAAATAGAGAAAAACAGCGTGCTTAGGGTATATCATGCGTAATGAAAAATACAAGACGCTATAGATAGTACTGGAAGGAAAGATAGGAGGCCAATGGTCTAGAAGAAGAAGGCGGATATCCTGATTAAAAAACTTACAACAATGGACAGGGAAATTAACACGCGAACTAATATATTTAGCTATGGACAGAAGAAAATATTAGGAAGTTGTAGTCAATCTTCGTTAACGAAAAGGACTCTCTAAGAAAAAGAAGGGATTTCTAGTCAGGCAGATGTAGTGGATAATGAAATATTTTTTAGTCGCCGCCTCTTCACATGCTTTCTTTTGTAAAATTCCGGCAATCCGGTTTTGTGAGACAAAGCTAATTTTTGACAACCGGAAAAACGTCGGTTTTGTGAGACAACTGGAATGAAATGCTCACATCGGCACCCTAGCAACGCGTTTTACGAACACAACGATCGACATTTCGTTTCAGCAATGATTTTCACGGTTTTACAATTCGATCTCATTTATAAAGAATATGCGTGCACATACATAAACTGTTTTTATCAGAATGTTTCGCAAGCATTTTCGTTGCAACAAATTTTGGAACGTAAATATAGTCATAAATACGCAAGAATGTTGTCATGTTTCCGCCTTTTGCGAAAATGATTTTAATTACGGCTCAACAGATTTTAATGAAATTTACGTAGATTATAAATTGCAGCCTAAAATGTGTGTCATTTTTGAATTGTTTCAAAAATCTCAAAAAGTTTTCAAGATAACCGCAAAAATATATGCAAGTCCTTTTTCAATAACATATAGCTCATTTTACCTAGCAAAAAAACTGCCAAACTATACGATATTTGTGAAAAAATAGCTATTCTTTTTATGTTTTTATTTATAATATATTATAATTAGCTTTATTAACTATTAATTTTTCTATCGTTTGTAAAGAAACTTTAGTGTAACATTGCTTCTTATTACCGACACTTCATAAACAAAAGTAATATGTCAGTCGCTTTTTTTTTTTTATTTATTTATTTTTTTATATTTGGTTACGTATAACAATGCAGCTTGATTTTAGTGATTCCCTTTGTTCATGCAGAAGTGTACCCCAGTGACAAAAAAAGTGATAACGACCTTAAAGTTTGTTGTAAGAGTTAAAAAAGAAAAATGCGCTAAAAGTGAAAAATAATTGGATAAAAGATACTTAACAATCTTATGATTATTCCTCAACGATATTAACCTTCTTGGAACCGGCAATAAATCAAAGTGGAGTAAATGTTCATTATTCAACTTACAGAAAATGAATGATTGTATACCATCATATATACCCATTAATAAGTTTGTAAATTATTGCTGCAATATAAATTCGATGCCGACTGCAAACAGTTTTTTTTTTTTGGAGGGGGGGCATTGACCCAGACTGCAAACAGTTAATGTTAAGCGCTTAATTTTTTTGTGCATGCTTTTAATGGACATATTTGTACCGCAAGCGGAACAAAATAATTAATAAAATACAACAAAAAATATTTCAGTAAAGTAACATAAAAGTAGCCCAGTGAAAAGGGCTGTTTCTATCGAAAAGTTCAGCTGATCAGGAAATCGTGAAGGCGACGGAACAGAAGGAATAATTAAAACGAGAGAAAATAAAACAAGTTCGGTCAAGCTTGATGTTTCATGCTCTGAAGCGTACCGGTTTTGCGAGACAAATTCTTTACTTTGACATGGTTGATGATTTTAAATGATGAAAATGATTTTACGAAGAAAAAGTAAATTTTTCTGTGGCAACAACGCATCTTACCGCTAAAGCGAATTGTAGATTAAATAAGAAATGTTGGCGAGAAATTTTAGGAAATGATTATTTAGCATATTGCAAACCGAAAAGAGATCGGGTTTTGTTGAACATACGGTATACCACACTTTCAAGCACTGGTTCACCTATTCGACTTGGAGTAAAACGGTTGTGCTTCGTAAACGTATATAATTTTCTAAAATTCACGACAAAGTACCACGATATCAAGATAAAGATCTATTCATTCCATTTAGTTGCTCTTATGCTTTCATAACTTCACTGTGTACCTTTGTATACTGTTAATGTTATTAGTATTATAATATTAGATTAATTAAATAAGTTAAATGGATTTAAACATTATTTTAAGTAGTAGAGGGAATATAAATTTAGTACATAGTAATTAAAGGTTAAAAAATCGTGATAGTAGAAATAACGTAACAGTCAAGGGTGTCGCCAGTCCATGAGCCAGAGGGGGTTGGGAGATGATAGAAAGAGGATATGAGTTATAGGAAAAATAAAATTTATAAGTTGTAAAGACCTAATATTTTATTAAACAAGAATAAAATCTTAATTAAAACATAATTTTCGTCGGTTTCTGGCAAATTGTTCCACTACTTTATTATAAAAGTCTTCCAAAATGTCCATGATTACACGCCTATGAATACTCATCATGGCCAGTTAATTAAAAAATTTCAATGCTCCAGAGGGGCAGCTGCCCTCCTCCCCTCCGCAGACGACGCCTATTATAACGGTTAAGTATTGGGCATGGTACTGCGAGCAACTGTAGTGAGAGTTTGAAAACAAACATAGAGGCAACTAAAATATTTTTTTGTTTTTGTTATTTATTTAATTTATTTTGTCTTCTTTATTTTATTTCGAATATTTAATAAGTAGTATATTAGTGCATATTTGCTCGTTTCGTTATTAGTTTAGTTTTTTGTTAATTTTATTTACATTCTTTAATTATTTCTTTTTTATTTTATAATTTTCAGGGTTCCGTACACATAAAATGTACGCAATCCTAGTAAGACGGTTCAGAAACGACAAAAATATCCAATTAAAATATGCAATAACTCACGAACGGCTTGACTTATCAAATTTTACAACATAAATTACAATTAAATTTCTATCTATAACAATACCTATAACTTCAAGATGACCGATTACTCTGAGCGGCTAAAAAGCCCAAAAAACCGTCAAGAATATGTAATATGGTATTTAAAGCGACCTCAAAAATCACCCTTAAAAAATCATAACTCATCGCCCGATAAAGCTATAAAGCTGAAATTCAAAGTGTAAAATAAAATGCAGGGTCCTTTTTCATAAAATCAAAAAATTACGGTATAAAAGTTATGTAAAGTTGCCGAAAAGTTCAAAAAGGCGCAAAAAATTAGATTGCCCCCCCTTGCGCCGCAAGTATTACAGCTGAAAATTCAAAGTCTGAAAATAATACAAAAAATGTCAGGATAGATTTTAATTCATTCTGCTACTGACTAAAAAAATGTACAAGATGTAAAAAGGACTAATAGAGAACAGAAAATTAAGTATCAACAAACGGGGGTGTACAGCAGAATATTCCGAAAAAAGAGAGAAATGTTTAAAGAAGATATGGTCAGAGTCACAATTATATGGGGCACTACGATAAGTAAGCTGAGGAATAAAAAAAATAGAGATAAAGTACAACTCAAAAGTAGATGTCTAATAGAGACGATAAGAGAGAGGAGAAGAATAAAGAAAATCCAAATAATAAATAATTAAAAAGAAGACATTAGGTGTTGCGTACGCAGGTAAATAAGGAGAGTTATCGAAAAATCGAGAAATGAAAAATATGTTCAAGTAAAATCCAGAGAGGAATTTTTCCTAAAAGGGAAGCGAAAAGCATCAGTAATCTGAACCAAAAAATAACCACTTCGTTACATT
Source organism: Icerya purchasi (assembly GCA_039619475.1). NCBI lineage: Eukaryota > Metazoa > Arthropoda > Insecta > Hemiptera > Monophlebidae > Icerya > Icerya purchasi. The sequence continues at coordinate 220,979,024 of CM077115.1, read as the reverse complement.
TAATCCTGGTACGTAGAGGAAAGAAAAGAATAAGACTGTATACAAAGAAATGAAAAAGTCGCAACAATGAACAAGAAAAAAAAGTTGTATTAAAACAGAATATCAGAGCTGTGTAGGAAAATTGTGGGTTCGACGTTTTTCGCTGCAAATTCATAAAAATTTTACATCTATTCAAATTCAATAACGACGTCATAAAAGAGTCTGCTCTCAGCGCAACCTTTACTAAAAATTAAAAAAAAAAAACGATAATTAATAATCAATAAGAAAATATCGCTAATAATTAAAATTAGCATCTTACATTTTTTTAATTATTTGGCAAAATTTTCGCCTCGTAAACACTCCTGTCAGGAAAAATCGTCCAGCAACACTTAAAACAACCGTTTAATTGCTGCACTGGTATAAACAGATAAATACTTAGAAGATACTCTTTTTTTTTTGTTTTTTTTTTTTTTCCTACTAAATAGCCACGAAGACTCGAAATACAACTCAGAAAGCTCACTGTGAAAACCAAAATTCGGATTTTTTGTCATTAAAACGAAAATTATTCGCAAGCAAAATGAAAGTAGTCCGCATCTTCAGTGACTTAGCTTTTTTAGTAGTTGTACACAGTGTTGCACATTGCAGTGATTTTTCTTTCATTTCGTTTCTCAACTGTAATTTCGTTTCTTTATGAGAATAAAAAATTTCTAACATAGCTTTTAATATACGATTTTAGGCTAATTTCGAAAAAATGAAAGAAAAATTTGATCGTGAATGATGTTTAACATTTGAAATTTGTCCCGGTAAATAATTCCAGCAAACAAAAGATAACGTAATAATAGGGGGGGGGGGGGGGGAAAGAGAAGATATCATCATTACCGGTTATGAAACGCCTTTGCAGCCGGCTATAGCGAAATTTTTTTAATTAGAAAAAGAGCGGCGAATTTTAAAGGATTCTCACACTTGCGCAGAAGGTTAAGTTGGTTGCTAGGATTGGTTCACGGAATTGCCGAATGGGCGTAAACGTTTAGCCAGCTGACCGGATGGCAAGTCGAACGTAGCGTCAGTCTTAACAACGGCTACGGTGACGTTCGTACGATCGCGTGAAACGTTTACTTCGATCGCTACGCAATTCCCGCTATTTACTACATCGACGGCACGATATTATTTTAATGTGGCCGGCAAATTGGAGCTGCTTGTCGCCGGACGAATGTGTCAGATGTTCGTCGGAAAATCGAGATCATCAATCGGCTTTCGGAGGATCGCAACCGGCCGTTTGTCTGTCCAATAGATTCACCTGCTTTTGCATGTGCCAAAACGCCGATCAGACTTGCATGCACGACAGAATTATCGCCGCTCATAGCAAACGTCTAAATCCTTCGTCCAGTCGAGAGACGAGCACAAGCTTCAACGAGGAAACAAAGAGCTACCGACAAAAACAAAAATTCCACGACAGAGGAAAAATTAGAAAAAGGAATATTCCCCACACGTTGTAAGTAACACATTTCTTTCCTTTTACGCTCGACAGTAATAAATGTGAATTACAGGACATAGACCTTTATTAAATTCCAAAATTATCTCTCTTTTAAACATTCTAATTGAAAATTTCCGACAAACTAAATTATAACCTTTTTTTTTTTTTTAACAGACGAGTAATTGAACAATTTCTATTAACTTTGGTACCGGAATAATTATCACTTTTGCTTTTAAAACGGGTCACAAGGGATTTACTTCTGCTTCTTTTTTTTTTTTTTTTTTTTTTTTGATTAAAAATTTAATGAAAAAATTAATAATCTGTTCTAACGCTCATTAAAATGAAACTTTATAACAGCGAAAAATTAGCTCACTCGCTGGGAGAATTTTTATTATTATTTCGGTCGTTAACTTAGAAAACTCTGTTCGAGGGATTCTTCATATTTCAAAACTGCTTGTTCCCGCTCGCCAGTATGACACGGACGGTGAACAACTGCGAGGACAAAGCAAACGTTATTCACAATCAGACCATGATGATGACGGTTATCTAAGAGCACTCGAGAAGTATAACAATTACTATAAAAAAGCAAATGTTTGAGTAAATTTCCCTTCGGCCCACAATAAACATCTCTCGAAGTCCCTATCTAATTCATTACATTTCACCAGCGTGCAATTGGTTCACGCACTGACCGATGAAGCTTATGAAATATTTTTCGATTTTCGTACTTGCCGCGATCACGTGCTCTGCTTCCTTTAATAAATTTCTCTTTTCGTCACCGATCCATCACTGATAGTACACACACATACTTCTTGCCGCGAAAAATGCATCCTCAGTTGCACGCGCGCAATCTTAAAGAATCGCTGTGGCAGTCTTTATCGCTGGATCATCATACCAGTGTTTCAGAATGTAATAGAGAAGATTTAAACGAGTGTACACTCGGCAAAAAGGTGTATCCATAAATGAAGAAAAATTGAATCCTCGCGAAACGTTTGCTTTTCCACAGTAATAGTAGATTTCAAACGAAGTTCAGGTTGTTTGGCTAAAAGTGATGATCGCTATATGCTTTAGGAGTCGAATTAAATTTGAAGTTCTTTCTGGTAATTACGTTTGTTACGTACTTCAAACGTGATAATGTTCGTCCTTTAGTTGCCGGAAGTTCTTTCGATCTCTTTCGTGAAAATTTCTCCGGTATGAAGAGTAGAAGTTCAACTTTGTTAGTCCGGAATGCGAAAAACTAACCGGAAACAAGTGTACGAACCGACAGAAAATAAAGTTTCTCTAGAGCCGACAAATTCTTTGTCACCGTGAGGGGAGATGTTATCTTTCATTTGTATAAATATGAAAAGAAGATCGCATCTATGTAACAGCAGACAACACTTTTTACGCAATCCACGTTCTCTTTTTAAAAAGGGAGCTTTCTAATCTCAACACGGACGAAGCAAAAAGAAAGAAAAGAGTCATCCGGTAAATTTTAATTCGGTCATCAGATATCAATAATATAAAGGAAACCACCGGAAGCTAGGATGAGTGATGGACAGGGCAAAGACGGAATAAAAACTGCGCAATACGGAGAAGGGGGGTTTTAACGACGACGAGAATGCGGAACACGACACATTCGAAGAAAATGCGGTCGGACACACTCCGTTGTTTCGTTCAAATTCAGAGGGAAAAATTTGGAGAGGAAACAAGGGAAAAATGAAAGCGAGAGGAAGATAACAGAGAAGACGCAGGGGAATAATATAAATGACAACAGAAGGTGGAACAAGCCAGGGGAACTATAAGAACTAAAGGAATTAAGAAGGACGATTAGGTTGAACAGGTAAATAAAAAACCGATCGTTACGAAAGTTAAAAGGGTAAATAAATCTGAAATTTGGGGTGGAACTTTTTACGCAGAAACACGTATAATCAGAGGGTGGAATTTTTAAAAAAAGGAAACGAGAGAAAGAAGCAATTCCCGAGCCCAAGAATCGGTCGGCATATTGCTCACGTGGCTGAACTGCGCGTGGAAATTTATTTAGATGGAGCAGGAAGGAAGGAAGAAAATGGATCAGGCAGTGCATGTGAAGAATGATAAAATCGCAAGAATTATCCGGAAAGACGGAGCAGTGAGTGAGAAATAATCAAATAATCCGGTACAAAGTGGCGATGATTAAAGGAAATGAAACGTAGGATAGTAATTAATAAAGGCGGAAAGTAAAAGAAGGAAGACGAAATAATTTCGATAATGATAAAAACGCGGGGAACGATAAAAGAAGCCTCAACACCGTCAGGCTCCCCGGATGGATCGGTGAAAATGGAGTTAGGCGCGAAGGAAATTGGAAATTGATGGTACTGTAGAATTCCTGTTTAGTTACGACTCGGGGAAGAAATTTGGTAAGTTATACTTCATGAAGTTGTTTCAAAATGAACTAAGCCGAAGAAGAGAAATAAGAGAAGCAGGGATTTTCTATAGAAGGAATGGATCAGAGCAGTGGACCGGAGTGAAAAATGCTTAGCGGAGAAATGAAATTTGTCAACCATCCACTGTAAGCGCACTCTGAAAATAACAAAAAATCGTCACCGTATATAAAACGTAAAACCAAACGGAAATTATATTTTTTAAACGTTAAATATTCAAAAATATTTAATGATATAATTCTGTTTTGCACTAGGTGTTTTCCATATTATAAGGGGAGCACAGAAACGGGCTTTATAGTTACACTAGTCTTAACTTCGGAAATTGTTAAAATTCTTTTTGTCTCTCAGACATCAAAATTTAATACAGATTTTTTTTCCTCATTCGGTTTATTTTCCCTGTAGCGCGCTATTTACAGTTCTCTATTTTATATTTAACGCGGTTCCTAACAGTTTGATTATGTCGTAACAAATGCTCCTAGGGGACCAGTTAAAAGTTGATTGTTTTTCATCGACTTAATTTATTTTCGATAAACCTTATTTTCATTTTCATTTTCGATCAATTCGCTTTATAAACGTAAATAACTTAATAAAAAAGCGTTACAAAGGTCAAATGGTGTCTTTAACGACGCAGTCGCATAAGATAAATTTAAAGAAATGAAAACGCGAGAAAAAAAATTAATGTTTTAAAGTTGAAATTTTTAATGGGGAAAAACTTAAACGAATATGAAAAAAAAAACAAACAATATTTTAGATTCGTACGACAGTGCAGGAAATTGCGAGATAAGTAAGGACGGTTTTAAAACAATCAGTATCGTTTTAGGTAAAGTTGATCGTGGCGTAAAGCTGAGTATTTACGGAGAATTTTATATTTAGGTCTGGTGGTTTTACCGATAATCTAAAAAAAAAATATACACATACATATATATATATATATATATATATATATATATATATATATATATATATATATATATTTTTTTTTTTTTTAAACCCGCCTTTAGGCACGCCAACTAAGGACCTATGAAACTGCATGAAAGAAAGGAGCCGTCAGTTAAATTTGGATTCGGTCAAACATGGACAATGTAAAGGAACCCCAATGGATGAAATAATGGATGGCGGTGGGAAGGACAAAATATAAGATGCACAATAAGGAGTGTAGGTTGAGTTTTAGCAGATAAGAATATAGAATACAACGTTCGACAGAAAGGAATGGACATTAAAAAAAAAATAATGTGATCGGCGTCGAAAACCACCGCTTCATTGAGGTGGAGAATTTGGAGAGGAAACAAGGGAATATCGAAAAGGAAAGGAAGGGAGAGCAGAATGGCCGAAGAAACGCAAGCGAATCATAGAAGTAACAACAGAACGGGGAAGTTAAAGTAACTCCAAGAACACCTTGTATTGGAAGGAAGATTAGGTTGTGCAGATGAATAAAAGGGTTGATCGTTGCGAAATGAAAAAGGGTAGTTTGAGGTGAAACTTAGTACATAGGGAATTCAAGTTAGAGAATGGAATTTTCCGTAAGAAAAGGAACGAGAAGAAGCAGCAACCCGAGCCGAAAAATCATTCATTTCATTACCTTTAATGCCCATGTGGCTGGGTACACACAGCAAATCAACACAGACGGAATAGCGGGAAGAAAGAAAATGGATAAGACAGCGTATGCGAAGAATGATGAAATCGGAAGAGTAATGAGGAAGAGTGGAGCTGATCGCTTGAAGAACACTCATGGAGTCCGAAATAACCCCAAACAATTAGAAAACAGATGACTACTGGAGGAAATGAAGATAATGGAGCGTAGGCTAGTCATTAATTCGTTTATAAAGATAGAACAGAAATAAGGAAGACGAAATGATTCAGATAGGTTGAAATCCGGAAGGATAAAATAAGCTCCAACACCATCCTGGAGAGCCATCCGTGAAGATGGTTACATGCGACGGAAATCAGGAACTGATAATGTTGTTGAATTCCTGTTTGCTCGAGGAAGGGATTTGGAAAGTGAAGGTACAAAAGAAAATATGTTATTGGGAGATTGGCAGAGATCGGCAAAGCTAAAGCGAAAAAAAATGTAGATTATTACCTGAGATTGTGTAAGGCCAAAAGGAACTAAGGCGAAGAGAAATGAAAGCTAAAACAGAGGGATTTTCTTAGGCGTAAAATGCCAGTTTTTATAAATTGAAAGATAGGAATGAATAAGAGTACAGGACATGAGTGGAAGACGTTTGGTGAGAAAACGATAGCCTAAATAAGATCTGCGAAGAGATAGGCGCGGTATGTGTTAGACTCTGCGAGAATTGCTGGAATTGGGGTAGACCTAAGAGGCACCAAGACAAAGCCGAAGACACGTATTTTGGATAATGTAGAAATTAAGAAAGACCGGATTTAGCGGCAACAACCATAGATAAAAGAGCAGTAATCAAATTTGGAGCGAACAATGGCTTTATACAAGGAGATCAGAATGTAAGGATCACCACCCCATTAGCTTTCAGCGGGTTTAGCCTTCTGATAGCAGAAGAGGAAAGATAATCAATATGTTTAGAGAATATTAGCCGACTATTGAGAAAAACTCCAAAATAGCAGAAACAGTTAACGTGAGGGGAAGAGATATGTTGTTTTTACCGACAGATTAAACAAAGCAGGATTGTGTAAGGGCAAAGTGAAAAGACAATAAATGTAGACTTAAAAAGGGAAATAGAAAAATGAATTGAGGATAGGGAATGTGATCCAGTGCAGTAAGAGACGAACTAGGAGCCTCATTAGCGGCTACAAAATCGGAGATGGAAGAAAAAAGGATATCATCGGATAAAAACAAGGAGGAAGAATTCAAGGGGAGAGGGGCAACACCGATAGTAAAAAAAAATAATAATAATAATAATAAACCTTTTATGAGCAAAGTTATGAAAAGGAATGTGGACCGTGTTGTCAATACCGTAATCACCTTACTGCAGTTAATTAATTCAGGCGCAACAACTATAAACAAATTCACTTCAAACTTTCTTTGCCCTTCCCATGCTTCAAATTTTCCCCATCCTAGATCGGTAAAGCGGGAAGAGAATTGGTCTCGGTTAAATTTTAATTCGACCAAGTATTGATAAGATGAAGATGCGCACTGACGACAGGCACTGAAAGAAAAAACTCGATAAGTGCAAGGTTATTGTGGAGGTTATTTCCAGGCAAAGTTTCACCTTTTAACGCGTAAAAAAGAAGGGGGGGGGGGGGATGGAACAAAAAAAAGGGGGCAAAAAAGAATAATGAGGAGTAGCGCGCTAAATCTGTGATTTTAACGGATGGAGATGATGAGAATAGAACATGCAACGGAAAACGAGAACACTCGAAAAAATTTATTTCTACGGATCATATTAAATGAATTACGGGAAATTCGTTAAACACTTTGTGTTAGTTATGGCGAGGGTAGGGAAAATTTGTTAAACATTTTAACGGCGTTTTTTGAAAGAGAAATTCTCAGTTTTGGATTTGATAAAAATTAAAAATGAAAAAATGGCAACAATGTTTCTTTTTTTTTTTAAATTGGATTTTTTTTTCAACTTTAAAAACGTACTCAGTTTACACACCTTTGTTCATATTACAACTGAACGGGCACCTTTAGCCTAGCAGAACTTCTTAATATGCTGTTAATGATTTTTATTTAAAAGCGATGCTTAGAGGAGCTCCACATCTGATCTGAAACTTCGAAATTAAGCAGGAATAGAGAGAAAGAAATAATAGCTAAGGGAAGAGTGTTGATTTTTAAAACGCTACCGTTCACCTAATGTTTGTAATATACCTTAAATTCATTCAATGTTTATCTCGCTTCCAGTCACTATCGTTCGCTCAATTCTCCCGTAGGTCATTACTCACTATTTTTCATATTTACAAATTACAATTTTTTTTTCCCTTATCTAAAGGTTCCCTAATTTAATGCTGTAATAAAATTAACCTGAGAGTATTGTAGTTGTAAATGAATAAACAGATTAAAATAGCTGATTTGTAGACGCTATTTTGAACATTTACACAATCACACTGTTGGAGTGTTCAAATGATCGAAATATTAATCTTTTTATTCATTTACAAAACGAAATGTGTAAAATATTATCGCTTTTGAAATTATCGAAAAATTTCCGAAAATCTCAGCTCTAATTTTGATTACGTATAATCTGTTTTAAAGCTAATTTGCTGACATCCACATATCCCCGCGTCTCTGAAATAATTTTTGCTGTAGTCTGGCTGCGCAATTTTTTCACAACACCGTAAATGCACCACTCGCTATTAATATTCGACATTGTCACAGTGTTGATGTACTTTTTAATTTCATCATTTTTGATTCGAATGAAAAACCCGTTTTTTGTCAAAATGATCAAAAATATGCACTAAAAATATTAATAAGAAAAAAAAGAATTGCCGACGATGGGCGAAATTGAATATTCGGATATTGGGAAAACAAAGCTAACTCGTATAATCAAAAAGCCGAAAAAAATCTACGAATCATCGCTGCATTCGAAAGGATAATTATCGAAGATTCACTCTTATCACAATATAATAAAGTGGGGGAGTCGGACGCACCATGACACATCGTCGGCTCTTTATATACCTGAAACTTTTGTAAACTTTTTTTTAATTATTAGTACGTTACATTTGAAACGAGAAACAAATTAATTGAAGATCAAATGACCTCGTCGGGTTAATTTGCTTCAGATTGAACATCATTGGAGGAATTTTCGAGAGAAAATCTCCCTTGAAATGAATTTCCGGCGCCGTTACTATTGAAATGGCAGCATTCCTTTTTGAAATTTTCCAACATCGCAACCATTAACAAAGTTTTATACCATATTTAATGTGTGCCTTTAAATTTAAAGTAAGCGGAGCCTATAAGAACCGGTGACGCTCTCTCTGATCGTTAAGTCAGGCTAACTCCGGAAAAGATACGTTGCGGAACATAGAGAGCACTCCGTCTGTGCATTCACGGCAGGTGGCCGCAGGCAAAACTCTCTCAGATTGGCTCCCGATGTAGCCGGGCTGGGCACACTTTCGCCAGTTAGTAGTCATTGGGCTACGTTCTTCGACAAAGACTGCTCTACTGGTGATGTGCAATATTGGCTTTCGGCATCATCGCGCAATATCAACTTTCAACGTCGTTTGTTGTAGCATCTCCTGGGTGACGCGTTCGTGAAGAATCACTTCTTGGTCAAGCTGGGTAGACTGGGTTTTATGCTTTTGCAACGAGACAAGTTTCGAACCCGTCGTACTGAGAATGTTTTCATTCGATTTATGTATAATTATTACATGCCGAGTTTCGAATCTAATGAGCTTTTTCTCTCTTTTAATTACCTTTTTTTTTGCTATATTGTACAAAAATGTATGTTTTGTTATAACAGAATTGATTCTGTAGAAGTAAAAAACATTCGAAATAATACCGGACGAAGCAAAGTCAGCACCTGCTAAAGGCCACATCTCTCGTACGGTAACAAGCATCTCTGAAATGAAAGACGAAAAACCTAACATTTTTGATTCGTAACAAACCTTTCGGTAGAATTAATTCCATTTCGATGGCATGCAGCGGATTAATTTCAAACCAACTTCGGCACCGAATGTTTCTCATTATCACCTGAGCATCGTTTCAGCTGTACATAGGTATATTATAGTGTTCTAATATGCCACGCGAGAGTACACACGGGCAAACCACAATCGGAATTGATTATAAATGTATGATTTATATGGATAGACAAGTGCAGTCCTTTTTATGTCTGATGTGTACTGACTAGCACGTACATCCATACATGTTTGCCATTGCCTTCGATATGATTCTATTAGCGAGTATTTTAATTTAATTTTTCGTAATAATTTCTATCGTCGCCCGGGATGGAGACTTCCGTAACGGAAGCCAAGCGCTCTAGCAGCTAGGCTATCGCGACGACAACCCGACCTTAGAGTCCTTTCTCGTATACATGTATTTTACCGTACTTTCATATTGCCTCAATTTCGAGAAGACACGAATTACTCTTCGTAAAGTGGATTTTTTACTGTTACATACTAATTATTATTCCCGAAAACCGGGGGAAGGATTTATTTTTTGTATCCCTTTCTATTGCGACTGAAAATTTTTACTTACGAAATTCCATTATTCGGAGGGGGAATTCCGAAGAGACGGAAAATACTTCGAGAAACATTTTTAGCGTGACAGAATATAACTCTATAGTTTTTAGAAACAACGCTGTTGTCATAAGCAATTTCGTTCGTTTTATTTCTTTCGTTCTTCGGTAGTGGAAGCATGATCGGCTTTAACTGACTAAAAAGTTCTGCAACCGATACACGGTCAGCTGAGAATTGAGCACTTTTCAAATTCACGAAATAAAAGCACTCGTGCGATGAAAATCTGCAAGCCGAGTCGGCCGGTTCAACGCGCCTTACTGGAGATATCGAGAGGATTTGAATGGTGCACGTGTCTCGGCGTGCGTGGGATATGGTTGAAAGCGGAGCTGATGGTAAGCGAATTAAGAAGCGAATGTTTCATTTCGCTGCAATTAATCGCACTATCGATCAGGTAAAGTTTCCGACCTGAGCAAATAGCAGCTTTTTCCCTTCGAAATAGCTCTTCTCCGGTCGCATTCTTCATTCTAGATTGATCGCTCGCCGCCATTGCAATTAAGTACAACTTCGCTGCGACATTATTTTAAAGTCACGCTATTCAGACGAGGAATTTCTGGAATTTAATTAATTGCGCGAGTTTTTCGTCGTTCTACTTTGATTTTAGTCGGAAATTAAAACGAAAAACTTAAATGACAGAAGAAAAAAGTTTAAAAACACAACTAGTGTATAAACGAAATATTCGTCTAGGTCGCCCCCCCCCCCCCCATCAATGAAAATTGTAAATGACCATGCCAACAGGTTTTTTTGTATTTTTTTGGACTCAACGCGAGAAAGAACGTTTTTCTTTTTTTTTTTTTTTTTTGCCTATTCTTAATTTACAAAATCGGGATAGTATCTGCCCGAACAAAACACCAAAGTCTAATTTGACGATGCGTGGGAGTTGGCTATGCCAATATAGCTTATATCTGGTTACAGTTTCACGGAAAATACCGCTATTATTGTTGACACATTACAATTCTGTCTTTCTAATTACATTCTTTCGATATTTTTCTGTTTTTTTTTTTTTTTTTTCGTTGTTTCTTTCTGATTTTTGATTATAATGAACAATTTAAATTTATTATTTTTTTTAATATACTGGGCCCCCAAATTTCATTTTCAAAGACATACGCGCAAAATTTTCAGTAAGTAAAAGCGCAGAATAAATTACATATTTAAGAATAGTAAATTAAAGTATTAAACTAGATTTATAATAATAAACGTAAATCAAATTATACGAATGGAACTATGTCATTTAGTGATACTAGCTATTATGTATTAAAAAATTTCACAAAATCGTAAAGAGATGTTAACACATTTTAGTAATGAAATTGAGCTAATGAAACAATTACCGCGCATCTCGAGTAATGCCATTAGAAACTGAGAAAGAGTAAAATTTATTTGTAATCAGAAAGAATTTTATTAGCACATAATTTAACGTAGGAGACGTGAAAACCTCTCTATTTTAATAACAAAAATAAATCACAAAATCTGAAAAAAAAAACCATAGATTATTACGTTAATAAAATTTCCAAGTATTACCGTAAGATGGAACAACAATTCAATGAAAATATAATGGCATCGCTGAATTTGGTGAATAATAACTGGTAAATTGTTATAGTTTTCAGTGCATTAACTACTCTCCAAATATGGATTAACTTCGTTAACCGAACAAATAATTATTTATTTTATTTTATTATTATTTTTTTTTTTGGTTATATTTAAAAGCGTCAAACATTGCATTTTTATTTACCGCAAAAAAATAAAACCGTAATCAATGTAAGAATAAAAAAGATGAAAAATTATCGCTGTCAGCAATGGTTCCGTTTTTCCATACCTGACGATTTTTAATTTTTCATCATAACAAGAATATTATTTTCGGCATTGACTTTAATACAGATTTCTGTATTTCATTTACAAAAAAATATTTAACCTGTCACGCTACAAACAATATAAGTAAAATCAAAAATAACAGCGTGTTCGTATGAATCTTATTATTTCACAAAAAGAGATCAAAAAACGATTTCTTTTTTTATTTTATTTTTTTGGTTCATCTGCAAAATCTTTCCAAGCTGAATATTTATCACGCGATAATTTTTTATTTGCGTAGAAAAATTTTAGTCACAGTAACCAGTTTGTCGCACGATACCGTTGCAAAACCGACAACGATCGATCATAATTTGCCTGTGCCAATCCACTCCTGGATGAAGGCTTTCCACAACATCTTCCATCCACTTCTGTTCTGTACATTCCTCATCCAGTTTTTTCCAGCTACCTTTACTATATCATCCTGTCGAATTGGTCTTCCTTGGGGTTTTTTTCTGCCTATTAGCCACCATCGCAAGACACGCTTCGACCATCTATTATCGATTCTTCTATCTACGTGACCAGCCCGGATTAAGAAATACTTTTTAGAAGATATGTAAAATTAACTTTTTTTTTCTTTCTTTTTTTTTTTTGACTTTAAACACAAATTCCATTCATCGTCTGTTACTTTCAATTATTAATCTCAATTGTATCTTATGCTATGACTATACCGATATCCTTCTTACAAAACCGTAGATTACGTGATATGGAATCGGTAGTGAAAGGATATAATTCATATTATAATTCAGTAATAATAACGCTTGATGAAGATCAGAAGTGTACGAATTAAAATAAGAACATTCTGAGAACATGGCATCAGCCACCTTATCTACGTCCTTTGGATGAGTACGAAACGGGGAATCAATCCGCCGGATTTTATACAGAAAAGCAGGCAGCATATTTGTCCCAGTGCGTAACCTAAATACATGTTTAGATATATTTAATATCATTTACAGTAGATAAAATAATGTAATTCGCATTTATATTAAAACGGTTCAGTATTATTCTATTGCAAAAATATTCGCACGTTGTGAACTGAAGTTAATACGGCGCCGTAAACTTAATTGGAAGGGGTCACATATTAATCTATATTTACGTTAATTTGCATATTATTAATGAACATATTACACGAGGGAAAAAAACACGTATATAAAATTAACAAAACGAAAAAAAAATGCTACAAATATTTTTCGAAACTTATTCAGTGTCGGGCCAAACCATTTTCGCGATGGGTACCCTACGTTTAAATGGGCATATTAGCATTTATCGAGCATAGCAGCAGCAGCAGTTGAACTGGTCCATAAATTAGACGGTGCCCGATTTTTCCCTCCGTTGAATAAATGAAAAAAGGTCGGTCTCCAGCCAGAAGAGTCTCCGCTGCTTCGGCCATAAACAAAAGCAGATTTATTTCTTTCGTAATTTTGCTAGCGAGAAAAATGCGCTTTCCAATTTTAAATATGTTTATACGAGGACTGTTTTTCAAATCGTTTATTTTTTTTTTTTTTTTTTTTTTTTTTGAAATCAACTACGCAATCTGTTTCTTCGCGTCCTCAATATCCGCCAAAATCTATTTTCCTTTTTTATTTTCTTCCTTTCTCTTTTACAAGTTTAGAAATTTCATTTAATGAATAAATCGATAGTTTGAAAACTCGAAATAACCGTTGGTTATCCTCGGAGCGAAAGTTCTTCCACGATTTACATAAAAATAAAAAGTTTTGAAGAATTGCATGATATTTTGTTTAATACAACGAAGATGGCTTAAACTTTCAGATATGAAAAAAAGGGGCAACTGCGATAATTAAAACCTGCTACTAAACCGTCTTCTTTGTCAAACGGTAACTGAAATTACAACAGGTACGCAAAGGAATACGATATCACCTTCAATAATTAAAGCAACACGAGTTGTAAACCGGTAAGTTATTGAAAGAAAACGTTAAACAGTTGCCGAAGTAATGAACTATAAATTAAAACTGTAGGGCAAGAGGACTTTAAATTGAAACAAGGACGAATTCTGTCGATTGTCTATCCGGTGAATGAGGTATTCTCGATGCTCAACCGACAAACTCGCTTAGGTCTCGCATAATCATAAGGTATTTCCTAGCGACCACTTACTTCACTCTGGTAAATTTTTAAATCGGATAAAATAAATAATGTAAACTTTTTATCGACTAAAGAGAGTAATAGTATTTTCTGCATTCGCGGTACTGCCTTGTCGAATTTCAATTCCACATGTTTGTATTTCAGAAGTATGAACTTATTCCGTATATCATTCATCAAGCAAGGGTGTTTGCTTTACAATGTAATTAATACAACAATCTGCTTTAACTCTTAAATGCAAAATCACGAAAAATTGACAATTGTAAAATTTCAACAGATGCACTGACGTATTATACTCTCGTATTTAATTAGCTGTTGGACTTTTGCAAAATTGCACAAAAACCATATCCTTCGAAGTATGACACCGTTTGGAATTTTCTCGCAGACCGCGGTTCCAACTTTTATCGCCCTGTTCATAAAAATACCGGAAATCATTTTCTGTACGTGCGTGCAGCACAGTATTACGCTTGTGTACGATGGCCGTTTAACTTAAATTTCAACTTATTCGAAAGTTAGTAATTATGCGGAGCCTATGCCCGAACTCTTTCGGAAGAATTATAGGTACGGCAATATTCTTCACCTTGTTAAAAATTCTGAAACTAAAAATAAGGCAGCAATCAGTCGTCTGCAATAACTTGTTAGACCTGAAAGTGGTTTTAAGACGTCTACATGATTAACAGTCCGTTCCGGAAATGAAAATTTCTCGCGCGCAATGCCACGACGATTGAAAAACCAATAATTATTATTTTCCCATTGTGTTTTCTTTCAGCGAGGACAATATCCTTTTTGTCATGGAGTTTTATACTTGAACACCTATCATTCTTCGTCCATTACTTTATCCCAAAAAAATCAACTCAGTATTTCGAGTTTTCCTTATATATATATATATATATATATATACACACTATATAGAAATAGGCAAAGATAAAAAAGTTCAGTACCTCTTTATTTTTTTTTTTTTTTCTTTTTCGTTTAGTAACTATTAATGATCTTTAATGTTGACACTAAAAAAATTTTGAAAACAGTTTTCTTTTTTCTTATTTAAATAAAAAATTAATACAAAAACATGAAATCGCTATATAGCTAATAAATCTGTTCTTATTAAAATGTTTCAATTTTTCTTAATAATCATCATTATTAGCTTTTTTACAATTGTGATTTACTGTTATTTTATTGAATTTATTATTCAATTATAGTGACACTGAAAATTGTTTTATATTGTAAGTACATATAAAAGTGTCCGTTCTCAGATATACAATGAAAGTAGAAAAATTTTTTTTTTGGAAATATGCAAATTCATATATGTTTCCCTCAAATTTTTAATAGTAATTATGGTCGAATTACGGCAAACACTAGTGTATATAAATATCCTATAATGTTACCGTGTTATTTAGAAACCCTTTTATGTTTTTGCGTTTTAAGTATGCATTACGAAAGCTAGTGAAAACGGTGAATGAAATCTGCGAATTGCAGCATAAAGCTTCGTACAATTAGAAATTGCTACGAAAACCGAATAAAAAAAAAAAAAAAAAAAAAAAATGAGAATTATAAGAGACTATCTCACCTGCGGATCCAGGGGCTATCTCCATAACGAGAACTGGAAGTATCGAGTTTATATGTGTTACGATATTTTCGTTAATATTCCGGAGGACCAAATTATATTTTTCGAATGAATTTTTCAAACCGGTCAATTAATAAATTGTATTTTAATCGAATACGATTGAACGAATAGAAGTCTTAAAAAAGACTGTTTCTAAAATAATTTCAAAAAGGGTAAAACGAAATAATTACAACGAAATAACGAAATACGAAAAGACGAGACGCTAAAAGCGTATAACGAAGCGACATATCAAAACAGACGAACGAAAAGCGACTAGCGAAGACGAACAACACGCCAACGAGCGCTGGCCAGTGGTTTATTTTATATTGTTTACATAACGAACATCTGGCTGCGTAAAATGAAAAATCTAACGAACGAATAATGACAAAATTAATAAATATCGACTTAATATTTATTAACATACTCCCGCCCGATGAGCTTGGGCTCATCATTAAACAAACGAACTAATTTGCAGATGGATCTACGCTTGATTCCGGTTTGAGATTTCACATCCGCAACACGAACGTCACCATTTGGATCAGGGTAAGTCGTGACTACTACGCCCATGTTCCAGTCACCGGGACGTAATTGATCATCTTTAATTAATACTACATCTCCGACTTGTAGATTATTTTTCCGAGTAAACCATTTGTTACGAACTTGTAAGTCATTTAAATAATCCTTTCTCCAATTGTGCCAGAATGAGTTTAACACAGCCCTATGGGATTTCCATAATTCCATTAAATCTATTGATTCAGGTGGAACAATTGGATCAGAATCCATAGTTTCGGAAATTAAAGGTTTACCGATCAAAAAATGCGAAGGGGTTAAAATCGCTGGACCGTCATCCGTATGAACTTTGTATGAAATAGGGCGACTATTCAAAATCGATTCTATTGCGGCAAAGATCGTAGAATAATCTTCATAGGACATAGTTGAATTTTTAGTTGCTCGATTCAGATGATACTTTCCTATCCGGACAGCAGCTTCCCAAATGCCTCCATGATGTGGGCTACGAGGTGGTATAAATACCCATTCTATTCCACGGAAACTAGAAAAATTCAGCGAATCTCCAGTATTCAGATACAATTGATTTTTCGCGCCCACAAAATTTGTAGCGTTGTCAGAATGCACACGAGTAGGTGTGCCTCTTCGTGCAATAAAACGACTAAAACTATCGAGAAATTTTACACTCGATAAATCCGAAACGATTTCGACATGAACGGCTCGTGTTACTAAACAAATGAAAAAAGCGGCATAGCATTTTCCAAATTTATAAGAACGATGAGCGATACACTTGGTTGTGAACGGACCACAAAAATCGATGCCTACGAAATCGAACGGCCTCGAATACGAAATGCGCTCCTTTGGCAGCTGACCCATTACCTGCTCCATAGTGACTCCTTTAAAGCGGGTGCATATCACACACTGAAATAGGATTTTCTTTACAGTTTTGTTTAATCCATCAGTTACCCAGAAACGCGACTTTATGAAATTAACGACGAATGTACGAGTAGCATGAAAATAAGTTTCATGTATAAATCGAACGTATAATTTAAAAATGTGACTTTTTGACGAAAGGATAATCGGATGTTTTACGTTGACGGAAAAATCGGAACGCATTAACCGACCGCCTACACGTAGAATATTATTTTCGTCCAAAAAGGGACATAACCGTTTCAACGAGCTGTTTTTGACTAGATTGCCAAATACTTTTAATGAATGAATTTCCGTTGCGAAGGATATTAATTGAGAATTACGAACGAGCGAGACGAACGCCTGCTTTCTTTCAGCAACTGACAATATACTTGACTTAATTCGTTGGTCAGGCGCTACTTTACAATTCGAATAAAATCTTAATAAATAACCGATAACGTTCAAAACTTTCGAGTACGAAGAAAAATTTTCGAAACATAAAGTTGGCTTATTAACGTTAACTGTATTAGTGCACACTTGGTTAATTCGATATTCGGGCAATCGATAGACTTCTGTTTTAGTATTTAATTTAAGTGCATCAAAATCACTATGATTTTTAATAAAACTAGGCCCTTGTAGCCACAAGACGTTATTTAAAAATTTAGACGAAGAAATTCCTCTTGTACCTAAATCAGCAGGGTTTTCGCGTGTATTCACATAAAACCAACGGTCTACTGAAACTAATTTCGAAATGCTGGAAACACGATTTGCTACGAATTGGTTCCATCTTTCGAGCGGGTGGTTCAACCAGTTCAATACGACAGTAGAATCAGAGAATAAAAAAATATTACTCGAATTAATTTTTAAACTACGCGAAACTCGAACTATTAATTTTGATAATAATAATGCGCTTTGCAGTTCGAGACGAGGTATAGTTATTTGCTTAATCGGAGCAACACGAGTTTTAGCGCAAATTAGCCTGGAAGATGATTTGTGCGAATCGCCAAATCTAACGAGGAAAATTGCAGCACAGTATGCCTTTTCGCTGGCATCACAGAACCCAATTAAACGATCTTCACATTTACTAAGAGATGAAAAGGTGCGTGCAATTTTAAAATCTCTCAAATGAGCTAATTCATTATAATACGAACGAAACCTTTTACTAAACTGTTCTGGAATTGGTTCGTCCCAATTTAGTCCGAGTCTCCACAAATCTTGAAGGAAAATTTTCGAACTAACGGTAACTGGTGACGCCAAACCTAACGGATCAAAAATGCGACTTATTTCACTTAATAAAATTCTTTTGGTAATAACATCAGGTAATGTATTTAAGTTTATCCTTATCTGAAATACATCATCCAGAGGGTTCCAAGTCAATCCTAAAACGTGTATGCTGTTTTCAGAAAATTCAAAGTTCTGTGTGGTTTCAACGAGCGAAGGTTTCAACGAATTTAAAAATATTGCAGAATTGCTCATGTATTTACGAAGAAAAAAATGAGCACTCTCCAGAGTAGCATGTATAGATTTTTGTAGATGCATTACCGAATCCAAATTATCTCCTCCCGTTAGAAGATCGTCCATATAAAAATCTTCTTTTAAGGCTCGTGAAGCATCAGGATCTGATTCTCGGATATCCTCGCTTAATATGCTTAAACACTGTTGCGCTAAGAACGAGGCAGACGCAGTTCCGTATGTCACTGTAGTTAATCGAAACTCTTGTATGGGTTCTTTAGTCGATTCTCGCCAAACGATTCTTTGCAAGTCGCGATCTTCTGGATGTATGAGAACCTGACGATACATTTTCTCTATATCGGCTACGAAGGCGAATTTATGAAAACGAAATTTAATAAGTAGATCGAATAAATCGGATTGAATTTTCGGACCTGTAGCAAGCAAGTCATTTAATGAAAGTCCTGAGTCTGATTTTCTGGACGCATTAAACACAACACGAAGTTTTGTGGTCGTACTAGATGGACGAAGTACCTCACGATGTGGAATATAATATGTCACTTTACAATTATCGAGTATAGGTTTAACAGGTTCCATATGACCTAATTCTAAGTATTCTCGCATAAATTGTATATACTCAATTTTAATTTCTGGTTTCAACGATTTTTCAAAACGGATTAACGAACGAATAGCGTGATTACGAGAATTAGATAATTTTTTACGATCATTTTTTAAAGGTAACCGAACGATAAAACGACCATCGGTTGATCGCGAAAACGTTGTTTTAAAATGTTCTATACACATATCGTGCTCGGGGTTTATTTCCTTTTGTGGATTAACTTCTTCGATTTCCCAAAACTTAGTAATTTGTAAATCGATTAATTTTGTAGATATGTGACAAAATAACGGAAAGCTCGATTTAAATTTTTCACAACCGGAAATTATCCATCCAAAATGAGTATTGCGAATAAAAAGATCGTCGAATGATTTTCTCTCGTCGAGAATACATTTTTCGAAATATTCTGCTCCTATCAAGATATCGATATTATTATGGCTGAGCGATTCGTCCGCCATACGTAGGTCTTTAAATTTATTAGCCGTTTCACGAATAACGTTTGTGGGTGATTTATACGATATAAAGGGAACGATATCTGGTTCTATGCGAATTTCAAATTTCGAAAATCGAGAGCGAATATTAAAGAAACTAGATTTGTTGCAATCGATAATGTCTGAAGTTATACCTACTATAGACGTTTCACTCGAGTTGTGAAAACACGGTAAATTGTTTTTTCGAACGAATTTTTCGGTAACTAGCGTAACCTGCGAAGCAGAGTCAAGAAGTGCTCTTGCTAATACGTAACGATTATTTCGGACCTTAACTTTTAAAACTGCCGTTGGTAATATTACCAGATTATTTGTTGAAACTTGTTGGCAAGTTTTATTAGAGGAACTGACTAATTCAAATGATTTCTGTGAATTTGGATTACTCTCGACTGTTGAAGGATTTTCAATTTTAAAACATTCCGCCGAATTGTTTTTGAGATGCGATTTAAAATTGTTGCGGTGTAACATTGTATTATGATTTTGATTACAATTTGTGCATTTTCGATTTCTGCACTCGGAAACGCGATGATCTTTCGCAAAACATAAAATGCATAGACGATTAGTTTTTACGATATCATAACGTTCAATCGGAGTTCGTTTAATAAATTCTGGACATCTCCAAAGTGGATGTAAGTTTTTACAAATTACGCACATGGCTGTGGAAGACGCTACGAACGTCGATTTATTTTTTGAATAACTACTAAACGACTGCGTTTTCTCGGTTTTTTTAGAGACTTCATTGCAACGAAAGTGCTGACTTTCAATCGCTTGAACTCGAGTTTCAAGGAACTTTTTGATTTCCTCATACGTAGGATACTTAGTATTATCCGTTAAAGACTTTACCCAGTCGCGACGTGTTTCGTCGTCCAATTTCATCGATATCAAAAACGAAATCCAAGATTGCCAATTGTCGCGACCTTCATTCGCGACTTTCAAGCCTCGAAGTGTTACATTTATACAGTCTAATAATTCCTGAATGTCAGAGTCGTTTTTGACGCGGCGCAAATGAAAAAGATCGAGAAAATGCGATTCGATTATCGCTCGTTTATTTTCGTAACGATTTAAAACGGTCGACCAAGCTTCGCCGAAAGAATGATCGTTAATTTCGAAATCTCGAACTATCGGAGCTGCTTTATCCTTTAGAGCTTGTTTTAAAAAATATAATTTTTTGACATTAGGTATGTCAGGATTATCAACGACAAGATTCGAAAATAAATTTTTCCAATTTAAAAAATCGCGAGGGTTGCCGTTAAATTCGGGTATATCAATTTTAGGAAGCCTCGGCTGAGCCGAAACATTACGATGAACAATCGATGTGGAATTTAATATCGAATCTCTATCGTTTTGCGTTGAGAACTTATCTTTAGCGACTGCGATCGCGGTTTTAATCGAATTCAGTGTAGATACTAATTCTTCACATTCTTTAAAAAGAGCGTTTTCAAGCTGTTCTTCATTTTCTGGATTTGATTCGACAGCTAATTCGAGAATTTGTTTGGAAATCTCTTCAAATTGCGCATGATAAGTTTTAAATGATTCGAATTCGTTCTCAGCTTTTACTACGACCGTGCTAATTGAAGTTTCTTTTAAGAAATCTAAAATACGAGCTCGAATTGATGCTAGTTGCTTTTTTATATAGCGACGGTTTCTTTCTAACTTATCCATTTCAATCGAACGATAATATGCGAAAAATCTTAATGACCGGAATGGACAACGAATACGAAACGACTTTAGTTTAAATAAATTTTTTAATCGTATATAAATTGGAACGGACTTACTTAATTTTACGATTTTGTTCGACGGTATCCGGCTCGGGAAGGACCAAAATGTTACGATATTTTCGTTAATATTCCGGAGGACCAAATTATATTTTTCGAATGAATTTTTCAAACCGGTCAATTAATAAATTGTATTTTAATCGAATACGATTGAACGAATAGAAGTCTTAAAAAAGACTGTTTCTAAAATAATTTCAAAAAGGGTAAAACGAAATAATTACAACGAAATAACGAAATACGAAAAGACGAGACGCTAAAAGCGTATAACGAAGCGACATATCAAAACAGACGAACGAAAAGCGACTAGCGAAGACGAACAACACGCCAACGAGCGCTGGCCAGTGGTTTATTT
This sequence comes from Icerya purchasi, assembly GCA_039619475.1. NCBI lineage: Eukaryota > Metazoa > Arthropoda > Insecta > Hemiptera > Monophlebidae > Icerya > Icerya purchasi. Next base: position 220,957,393 of record CM077115.1, on the reverse strand, counting down.
TATATTGTTTACATAACGAACATCTGGCTGCGTAAAATGAAAAATCTAACGAACGAATAATGACAAAATTAATAAATATCGACTTAATATTTATTAACAATATGCATATATGCAATAAAATTCAGTCCGCATAATACATATCATCTGATTGGTCGGAGGTGTAAAAATTTTACAATATTTTTCAATTAAATAAAAAAGGAATGATATCAGTAATGTGTTTTCATCATTTTTTTTACCAACGGTTAGCTACATCTTGAATTAATTTCTTTAGTCCGTAACAATAATAAAACAAAAAACATTGTATATAAGGAGTTACGCGCACTGCGTATCGGAGGCTCACGGCGGCACATGAACTCGAAGATTATTAAATTAAATTCTTCGGCCCGGCAGCCTTAATGCCCCCCCCCCCCCCCGGTCACAACGAATAGAATGTTTGAAAGGATGTCGATGTGAGATGTTATCTGCTCGCGACTGTATCGAAACGTGTACACATTCTAGAAGGAGTGACCGATAAATTTCACCTGGAAGCTAAGGAGAAAGTGTAAGAATGACTTGTTAAAAGTAGTTGGGTAACGGACGAAAAATGCTTGCGTTCTAAAACAGGAATCACCATGATTCCCCGTTGCAAGTTTTACCTTTCGTAGGAATGTGGTTTAAGAAAGACAGTAGTGATTTAGCTGCGAGAAAGTTGTGTCCGATAAAAATTACATTATAAACGGTAGGTCTCGGTATGCAAGCAGAGCACTGAGCTCATCGTGGCCTGCTGGACAATTACGTATGCCTGTTCATTCTACAGAACTTCCAAATGGGGGAAAAAGCCAAAAAAAAAAAAAAAACAAACAAAAAAAGCACTGTTCGGAATTCTTCTTTGTGAAGTTCAGAACTATCATTGGGATTTTGGAATAATCAGTTTACAAGACACGGAAGGAATGTAAAGAATTAGTAGCGAGTAAAACTCCGTCGATCATTCCGATTTTAAATAAGCTTGTAGGCAGAACAGAACTTCGTGCCCAGGGCATCTAAATTAGACACACCATAGTTCAGCCGTATGCCTTATGGGTTCCATCTATCTCAAACAAATGCGCAGCAGGTGCAGACTTAAAATTATATGTCTTGGATCTGCTTAGAATAGGTGGATTATTAATAATGATGTCCACTAGAGATGCGCAAATCAACTCCGCTAGAGGAGTTGGATATATATGTGTCCGTTCCGACTGCGGATATATATCCGCTTCTCAACTCCAACTCCGGCGGAGTTATCTCAAATCCAGCGTATAATCACACTCTTCGTTACATATTTAACTCCAACTCCGCATAATGCTCGGAAACGCACAAAGCAACAAAACGTCCTTTGAATATGGTGCGCATTTTCTTCGCGCAGTTCCGATTTACCGACAGCGGGTGAAAAACTCTCACACGCACATACTGTTTTCTGCTAAATAGGATATTTCTTATCAATAAGCATAAAATAGCTAGTTCGCATCGTGTCAAATAACACATAGCATTAAATTCGTGGATCATATTACTCATTCGATTTAAAAATTTTAAATCACACCGCGCTATTACCCCTCCATACAGCAGTCTACGAACATGATGTAATTCCGTGAAACAGTAATGTGATAAGGCAAATTTTGACAGTTGCTCGCGCAGCTGTCGCCTTTCGGAGTGGAGATATATCAAATCACTCCGCCAGAAGTGAATTCAACTGTGTCTGGAATGACAATATTTGTTTGTTGTGTGACGTTTTTCGGAGTTGTGATATGTGGTCGGAGATATATCCGACTGTTGCCGGAGATATATCCGACTGTGTCCGACCACGGATATGTTTCCGAGGATATAACTGTGTCCGGAGTTACCCATGCCTAATGTCCACTGCCCTCTGTTCAAAATTGTATTTATGATTCTTTTATAATTTTAACCTGAAAATCTAATTATATTAATTTTTTTTGTAATCAACCTGGTTTATATGTTTTTAAAAATAAATAATAATGTCGCATCGTTTCTTTAAGTTTAACTGATAGGTTTGGTGTATTCGATTATTTTCTACTATCTTTTAGATATTATAATCCTTTTCAGTGAAATTTATACCTTCAAAAATTATTGAAAGCGGAAAGCGAAAATTAGTTAAATGGGACCAAAGGATGAAGAAGGACAGAAGCGAAAACAAGTGAAGTAAAAAAAAATTGATAAATGAAATTAGAAAGAAACAAAAACTAGATATAGACAATACAGCAGCATACGTTTTATTTCAATCAAAATTTATCACAATTCTATTATTAAAGTGAGTTCGCACGCTGAGGTAATTTAATTAATATTTTTACTGACCCACACATTGTATTTGTAATTGTGGAAAAATACGTTCGTCTTCCTTTCAAAACAGTGAAAAAAAGTCGACATATCTCTAACAGTTAAGTCCTACGCTGCTTGTACAACAATTTTTTTCATAATTCAAAATGGACTTTTGAGGTTAATTTTTTGAGCTATGATCGCTCTAGAATATTAATAAAAATTGTTAGCAGTTTCAAACTATACTGCTTCTTAAATATTCTGTTACACAGTATTTCACGCATATTTTACAGTAGCTGGGACACTGTAATAACAAGTTTATCAGTTTAATCTGGAATTACGCAACTTTGAAACTAAACATAAACAGCGCAGGCCCTAGCCTAATCTTCGTAGGTGTAATTCTAATAACAGATTCGAGCGATGTGTTCAAATGTCCTAACAGAAACTTCTCTTACTATTTCATATTTACATTTTAATAATATACCATTTACGTGGGGGCTGTGTAGTATAAATAAAAGCCGGATGTCTGCCTGACTGTGCACGCTAACCCCCCGCAAATTACTTCACTGATAAAACAATTCCCAGGGAAGGTTTTATTAGTGCATAATTCATAAATATTCCCAGTGTGATTTAGCCGACCACCTATGAGCGTTTTTTGCCCATTAAGTGGAAAAAACAAATACAATACACTGGGAAATTTTAAAAAATCGAATAAAATGTTTACTTTAAAATTTCATCAAATATACAAACTAAACATAAAAATTTAAATGAAATGGTTACTATGATAAATATGAACTTGAAATAACATTTTTTGTTAATTTCTGGTGCAAGTAATAATTTGATAATCAATTTCATTTAATTACTATATTGATCATTTTACAGTTAAAAAATCAAAATTTTTATAAAATTCTTGTCAGAGGGGTCAGAAGAACCAGAACATAAGCATGCAGATAGAGATGTTTTGTAATTATGGGAGGTTACCACAAGACCAATTCTCGCAACCGACTTATAACAAAATATTTTGCGTGCATAAAGAGGTGGAAACTGTGCGCCAATTTGATTTTATATATTTTCTGAAATAGTAGCTGTCCTTTTGCTGAGTGAAGCTTTTTGTTAGATTATGATAAACACAAGTTATGGGATAATTGAGAATTTTCGGCTGATGAATGTAAGACTGCTTTTTGTTGGAAAACAAGGAATATTCACATAAATGTGTTAATAAGAAAATTGAAAATTATTCACATTTAAAGCCGAAAGAAACATGCGCGTATGTAGATAGACTGTTCATAGAATAAGTGTGAACGATATGAAGTAAAAAGCAGATGACTGTATTGATGAAACCAATGTGACTTTCACAAATAAAGCTCAATCAACTCTAAAAAGTATTTCAGTAAAAATTAATTAAGAAAAGCCGGCGCATTATAAATAATTCTTTGTAATAATATCTTTTAATCTTTTTCCCGAAATATTTGTTTGCAAAATTTAGCATCAGTTTTGTTTTATTAAAGGAAACAGATTTCTAATGATTTTTATTCAAGCTTGCTTCAATCTATTCATATGGGTATACACCCCTTTGCAGTTCAGTAATGAAAAAAGGAATTGAAATGTTATGTAGTGCGATGAAATGCATCATCAGGTAAACTCCTTCAAGCATTTTTTCTGTAAAACCTTCATATTTTTCTTCTCTACTGGCCAATAAAAATATGTCCTGATCACTGCATAAACTAATTCATAAATTACACAATGTGGCTATCATATTTGCTAGGTTATCCATAATAACTGGTACAAAATGAGGTAGTTGACACTCTATGTTGTATTTTGAATGTGACGCATCACAACAACCCCCTATTAATATGTGATCACATTCTACAACCTTACTGCTGTGCAGAGCCTTTTCACAAATATAACACTATGTGACGTTCTTAAGAAGTTTATTTAATAGATTGGTTCAGTCTGTATACTTTTTCAATATTCAAATTTATTTAGAAATTAAAATTACAGAGAAATTAATAAAGAATATGACCATAAGTGCGGCCTCTACAACAAAAATGTAAGAATCTTTAGCACCAACCGACCATTACCCCTGTTGAAGAGATGAATTCAATTGGATATAAATGAATTTAGACAATGGTTTATATGCTTATGAAACTACTAGAGAAGCGGTTAATATATATATATATATATATGAAAAAACAGTACCTCTGCACCTTTTGTTTAGAAGTGTATACATTATGGCATAGATATGTTTTTTGAATAGTGCGAGATACAACTATGTGTTTCGTTTAAGTCACAGATTGAATAAAATGTTTATTACAGTAAATATAACTAACCATGACTACCAATCTCAGTTATACATGAAAATCATTATAAAGTTTCATGAGATTTCTTCATAGTGTGCGAAAAAATTTAGGTTGAGCACAGCCATAAGATATATCTATGTCAAAGAACATTATAAAAAATCATTGTGAAATAGGTAATTTTTTTTAGTAGAAATCGCTATGCAGACCGTAAATTACAATGCTATTTCCATTCAATGTGCATTAATGTAGAATCGCATACATTAAATTTTGAATAAATTTAATTAAGAAGTTTTTTAATAATTTAAGAAAATATGAAACAAATTAATTTAATAATTTTGCAAAATATATCTGAGATGAAATATTGAAAAAAGTGAAATAATAGCTTTTAATTAAGAAAAATGGGTAAGAGGGATGCGAGAAAGTAAAAAAAAACTTTTTTTTAAAAATTAGGTATATACGATTCTTATTTTTGATACATGCAATATGTAATCGGAAAGTTACAGTTGCAGTATATGTCATTTGTTTTCATTTGTTTCATTGCACCTGCCAGATTTTAAAATTAATCACTTCCGAGATTAGTACTATTTTTATTTTATTTTATTTTGTTTTTTATTTATTTTTATTTATTTATTTTTTTATGGACATTAAACCAATGCTAATGAAATTATTAAAAGTTTCAATGTGCAGCAGTGCGAACCCGACCCAAACAAAATACCAGAGTGCCTAATCAACTACTACTAACTACATGCTAGTTGCCATAGCTTTTCGGTTGCTTACACGTTTTGAATTTATTCTTTACACTTTTACTCTTTTTCTCTCCTACAATGACGAGATGCTTTTAAGTCGTGACTTTGTCACGTGTTACATTAATTTTTTTTCTTATTTTAATCCATTTTATAATGTTACTTAACCGACGATAAAACGAACCAAGTTCGGTACGCGCATCAACAACTAATTCAATATGTTTTGTTATTATGCGCTTCCCACGTGCATTTAAATATAATCTTCAAACACATTTCCTTTGGTATGGACCTTGGGGTCTTATTTCAAAATGTGTATTATTCGTTAACCAAATTCAAAGCTTTCTGTATATAAATTTAATTTAAACTAATTTATTTTCATTTAATTTTTCAAAAAGATTAAAAATATATGTTCAAAATATAAAAACATATAAGAACAAAAAATATTACATGCAAAAGAAAACCGTTTCGTGCCATTTAATAAATTCGGAGTGATTGCAGAACAAGGAAAAGCCTAAATTTTTGATCTTTAGATTGCGTAGAAAGAAAGTGGTAGTTTTCAAAATGGTTATGAATAAAAATCAGATAAGCAACTTTTACTCTATGATGTCTTTTTTCGATTCATCGATGAAAATAGGAAAAATTTAAAAAGAATTTAAAGAGTCGACAATATAATTCTTACCGACCAATAGTTGTGTAAGGGGAAGAATTTTAGGAAGACGCTTTATCACAGAACGGTAACAATATAAGATTTACGGGCGAATTGAACATTCCAGCGTAAATTAAAAGAACAGAAATAGAGACTATAAAACCAATTCTTGAGACAAAGGCAAAAACTCAAATACCATTAAAAACTTACAAAGTAGTGATTTAAAAGCATTTCGATAAATGTACGAACAATAATCGAGTTTAAATCGGATTATGCATTTGTACAAAGTACTGCGTACGAATCTTCCGTCATTAGTTACCGAGAACGATTTAAGAAAATGGGTTCTTATATATTATGTTCCTGAAAATGGAAGCCTATTGCAATTATCCTAAAAATCGAAATTTGAATATTATTGTATCTGTTTTCGAGTACGAGTAATCCTCAAAAATAATCCCCGAAAAAGGAGCTTTTTAAAAAAAAAATCGCTAGATATCGATTTTCGGGATGATTTTAACTAAAATATAATATCCCATTACGTATATATATATATATATATGGACCCCATATACCGATTTCTGTGACGTACTTCAACAAATGATGTTACTTAAATATAATATTGCGTGAAAGTGAGTTTACGAATTTTTCATTATATGTGTTTTGTTAATTTTTTACAGCGTACGCGTATAATTCTTCTTTTTGCTTTTACGAAATATTTCGAAAAATTTTCGAGGGGGGTTTAAACCCCTTCTACAGACGTTTCTATATGTATCGGTTCGTATACTGCGATTAATATAACGAATTAAATAATATGCTGAATGCTAATAATTATTTATAACAACGTTTACACGTTAGAATTTATTACTAAAATTCTTTCCGCACTTGTACAGGCAAAAATAAAGCAGCGAAATATAATTGTAATTTATTTTATTTTATTTTTACTTAATTTTGTTGTTTTCCAGCGTGATTAATTTTTCGCGAGTTGGCCATGTCATTTATTTGTATTTTCAGTTGAACTAGCGTTAACTAATTTTACAAAGCAAATAAAACAATTAATGTAGGAGAACCAGGTGTGAAATTTCTTCGTACAAAGCAAAGGTTTTTGTTTTTTTTTTGTTTTTTCTATTATTGAAATAAATGGTATTTTCCCTTTTACCGTCTCATCTTGTTTACACTTAAGCAGCGTTTTGTAGCGCGTATTCTTAAATCTAGCAAAGGCCTAAGTTATAAGCGAAATGTATTTGTTCGATTTTAAACCAGACGAAATTGTTCACGAAATATTCGCTTCGTAGTAAAGTCAATTACTCAGACCTTTGCAACCGTGCAGTATAAATATCTAATACACACCGCCAATCTCAGCCGACTCCATTTTCGTTCAAACATAGAAATGGAATGCAATTTCCTAAATTAGTTTTGTTTGTCAAAAAAAGTAACTTTGAAACGTAGTAACCAAGCTTCGATAATCCAGGTATCTGCAAAGATAATTCAGCGCGTTAGACTTTAGATAAATGTCCGTTTTTGAATTGAAAAGCTTTTGCGTAATTTGACGGAAGACAAATACAGTGATTCTTTCACAATGTTTGTTTCAGTGGTAGTTCGATTTTTGAAACCCTCTCGTAGGTTACACCATAACTTATTATTATCCTTATTGACTGACAAATAAAATTCAGGCTATGGTAAAATACAATTTAAATTGAAATGTCAAGCCACAGTTTCGAAAATTTCTGTTGAAGACAAATGCAAAAAGGTTAATAACTAAAAGGGACTAGACGATGGAACAATTTCTTTTTTTTTGTTATTTTTCTTTTTTCCCTCTCTCTCTCTCTCTCTCTCTCTCTAAATAATTACTAAATGAAAAAGAAAAATAACACCTATTGCGCACCGTTAGAAAAAGATATTAGAGTTTTTTCAACATAGTTGTTGTTCTCCTGAATAACCGAATAACTATTACACTAAGCAGTTCGTTAAAAACATTGTTCACAAAGGGCTTCAAATATTTCAGTTATCCGAAGAACGTAAAATTATGTTTCCAGCGCCTTCACAATTTCTTTAAATTTCTCTCATAAAAATTTTCGCCGGTACCAGTTCTCGAATAATCTATAAATACCGATTTATTAAACGCATACTACACCTTCCTTCTCTCTGTAACGTTCAGAAACGTTTGTCTGCTATTTATTCATTATTGTAAATCATTATTATTCTTCGCAACATTTTCAAAATCTTTTAAACGCTTCTCCTTCAGCTTAATTTTCTATACTTAATCTACCGCTCTTTTATGCGCTAGTTCCCCTTTAATTTTTGACGAAGTCCTCATAGTCTCAAATTCTAAAACTTCCCAAACGCTCTTTTATTCACGACCTTTTTCGTTTTTTCATTTAATCAAAATCGTTCTCACGCGAATTACCGTTCGTTCTAGAATTCTTCAGCACATTTTCAATCCATTTCTTCAACAGTTCTTTCCAGACCATATTTCAAGTCCTGTTCCACTTCGTTTCCCCATCCTAGTTTACCTTCTCCATTCAACCCCTCTTCTTCCCTCGTCCATAGTACGCAGACTTCCCTCTCTCTCTATTTGTATTATATTTTTTTTGAATGTATATAACTTTGTCACGCATTCGGAAAGAATGGCATTGTTCTATACGAAGTACACAAATGATAGAGCTGTGGTCCGGACGTGTTCTCAGGCGAGATCAAGGGGTGGTATATATATATATTGAAATAAACTGTACTTTTACCGGCCTCTAGTTCGCAGTGCCTCTAAAATAAATCGTGATTTCACCGCCAGATCCCTATTCCGGGAAGCCACTAAAATGAATTCAATTTCTTAAGTTTACTGATCCGTGGTTTACGTAGCGAAAGGAAAATAAAACGAACCGTTAATTTTCTTCTGTTCCGAGCACCAGTAAGAATAGGCCTCACACCTTTCAATGGAATTTAATGTGCTTGCGACTTTCGGAAGTAGAATATCATGCAGATCGACTAAAAATCTTCATTTGCTATATGGAACAACAAAAAAATTTACGTCTTGATAGGCTTGTGGTACACAGCGTATATCTGTAACAAGACGATAATATTTAAACACGGAAATGACTGACGGGCAAAAACGTAAACACGCGATCTGCTCCTTTAACAACCATTAATACGTGCATCGACGGGAAGACAAAGCAAAAGATACTAGAATGATTCTTATCAAGTAACAGACGGTTGCAGTGAGATCGACGAGCAATCACCACCTCCCCGTCCAACTTATATACATCATAAATCCTCCCTCAGCTCAGTTCCGTTAACCATTACCGGGCAATTCGCACCCGCCGCGAACACACGCTCTACCACTGCCACTAGCCACAACCACAAAGACACTCACAAACACACGTCGAAAATCAATCAGACGCGTAAGGTTTAGCCGCGTAAGCATTTTTAGTGACGATGACAGCGGTACTTGGACGATACTCCAAAAACTAAGAATGTAATGACACACGCAACCAAAAGTAATTCCGAAAGATCGTGGTATAAATACCGAATTCGTATAAATATATGTATATATATAACTCGGCCACTTTGGCCTCGCAAGGGGCTGTGTCCCTTGACCCCTCTTGCTTACATTCCTATCTCTTTTTCTTCTATACTTTGTATAAGGCATCGACACAAAAAAAATATAACATAATCACTAAAATCCTATCCCAACATTTAAATTTCATTACGAAAAATTAGGACATTTTTTCGTTACGAAATCTAATAGAGGCCGGCCTAAGAATTACGTTGTAATTAATATATATATATGTATATATTAATTATAACGTAATTTTTAGGCTATACCCCATTAGAAAAAATGTCCCAATTTTGTGTAACGAAAAATGTAACGAAAGATGTTTTAATTTTATATAAAATGTTAGGATAGGATTTTTGTGATTATGTTATTTTTTTGTGTTGATGCCAGTAAAAATTACGATGTAAATTTTGATCATTTTATACAAGCTATAGAAGAGAAAGAGACCGAAATAAAAACAAGAAGGGTGCAAGGGGGAGGCCAAAATGGCCGAGTTATATATATATATATATATATATATATATATATATATATATATATATATATACGAGGGTGGTCTCAGAAGTGCCTGGCCTAACAAAGAAAACACAAAAATTTTTGGAAAAAAATATCTTTATTCTTCAACATAATCTCCTTTCAGCTCTATACACTTTTTCTAGCGATGTTCAATTAGTTCGATACCCTGTTTATAATAAGAATCGTCGGGCTCCTCAAAATAGCCATTAACTGCCGATTTCACTTCTTCATTGTTGGAAAATTTTTGACCACCGAGCCATTTTTTCAAGTTTGGAAAAAGAAAATAATCCGAGGGAGCTAAATGTCGATAAATTTTGGTTGTTGCAATAACAGATCTGTGAGCTGATGCATTGTCATGATGAAATAACACTTTCTTTTTAGTCAAATGCGGCCGTTTATTCTTGATTTCATCACTCAAACGTTGCAGTAAGCTCGCATAATACACACCGTTAATAGTTTTTCCTGTTTCAAGATAATCAATGAAAATTATCCACACGCGCATCCCAAAAAACCGACGCCATGACTTTACCTGCAGATGAAACGGTCTTCGCCTTTTTTAGAACCGATTCTCCCCTTTCAGTCCATTGTTTTGAATGTTCTTTTGACGCAGGTGTGAAGTGATGGCCCCATGTTTCATCCATGGTTATGAAACGACGAAAAAAGTCTGCTTTATTGCTGTTAAATATCGCTAAACACTCGATTGAAACATCTTTACGATGCTGCTTTTGCTCAAGTGGGAACAAACGCGGCACCCATCTTGCACACAGCTTTCTTAGGTTCAAATTTTCAGACAATATGCGATGTACCGCACTTTTTGAAATGTTTACTATGTCTGTTAGCTCGCGCACTTTCAGTCGATGATCATCCCTCATTTGATCGACCACTGCGATGCTCATATTGGCAGCTCGTACGGCCTCGTTTAAACTTTGCTACCCAATATTTCACTGTTAAAAACGAAGAAGCAAACTCTCCCAGAGTAAAATTAAGTTCAGCTTTTATATTGGTTATACTGAGACCTTTCAAATAAAAGTATTGTATGACATAACGATAACCAATTTTTTCCATTTTTACGAATTCACTGATAACGTTCACTACTGATGGCTGCCAAACAAATACAGTAATACCCCGACTTATGCGAATTCGGAGTTACGCGATTTAATTTTCTCGTCTATTCGTTTTTTGTTTGAACGCCGCGCAGTCAAGGTCAAGCGGCAGCGTTTGTTTCTGACTCCCCCGCCCGCATTATTATTCGTTCAGTTTACAACAGGCACAGACGTGTAGTGCGGAATCGGCGCGTAGGTACGTAAGTTACGATTTTGTGTTTTTTTGTGCGTTGTGCGACGACCTGAGATATTTACTAAGTACTATGAAACCGACTCTTTTGCTTTAAACAAGAAGAGAAAAACATTATCTTTGGAGTGTAAACTTAACATTATTAAAGACTACGATGCAAAAATAAAAATTTGTGATTTAGCGAAGAAGTATGATCTACCGGAATCGACAGTCAGATCAATTACGAAAAGTAAAGAAAAAATTCTCGAAGCTGTGAAAAACGCTCAGTCTTTGAATTCAAGCATCATTCGTAAACGGCATGGTATTATCGCTGAGATGGAAACATTGTTAAAATTATGGTATGATAATCAAGTAAGTGTGAAAAATTGTCCTATTGATCAGAACACGGTGTGCTTTCAAGCTAAACAAATTTTTGAGAAATTAAAAGAAGAAGCTGGGGAGATGGCTAAAGATGAAACGTTTAAAGCCAGTAACGGTTGGTTCAGCCGGTTCAGAAGTCGCTGTAACTGGCATAGCATTGCAGAAAGTGGAGAGGCGGAGAGTGCAGATAAAGAGACTGCATCTCTCTATGCAGAGAAACTGAAAGCTATGATAAATGAAGGTGGCTATACCAGCCAAACCATATTCAACGTAGATGAAACTGGCCTGTTTTGGAAGAAGATGCCTAAAAGAACTTTTATTGTGCGTGAAGAGAAAACTTTTCCAGGTTTTAAGGCCGCCAAAGATCGATTGACAGTGATGCTTGGCGCAAATGCAGCTGGTGACTTTAAATTAAAACCTCTCTTAGTTTATCGCTCAGAAAATCCAACAGCATTGAAAAACAAATCTAAAGCTGGTTTGCCCGTGATTTGGAAGTCGAATCGTAAAGCTTGCGTGACGGCCTCCCTTTTTCAAGACTGGTTTGGTCATCACTTCATACCTGAAGTCGAACGTTATTGCCAGTCTAAACAAATCCCGTTTAAAGTGATGCTATTAATCGACAACGCGCCAGGTCATCCTCCTGCTACTTTAACTAGTTTCGACCCACGTGTGAAAGTTGAATTTTTGCCACCAAATACAACCAGCTTGCTTCAACCGATGGACCAGGGAGTTATCAAAACATTCAAAGCTTATTACACGAGACGATCGTTTGCACATCTGCATGAAGCTATGAGACAAAACAACGAGCTCTCTGTTAAAGAATTTTGGAAACAATTCAACGTTTTAGAAGCAGTGAGAATCATTGGAGAATCTTGGGATGAAATTTCACAAAAAACTTTAAATGGCGTCTGGAAAAAACTCTGACCAATTTTTTTCTCCACTGAGACTCAGGCGGAATCAGTGCCAGGGCCTGATGAAATTTGCAATGTGATCAAAGACGTTGTCGAACTTGGTAGACAAATAAATTTAGAAGTGGATAGTGATGATGTTCAAGAGCTGTTGGATTCACACAATGAGGAGCTTACAATTGATGAGCTCATAACAATGCGTGAACAAGAGGAAGAAATTGATAATCATGATTCTTTGGATCCAGTTCAATTAGAAGATCAAATGACAGTTGGAAACTTGACAGAAGCCCTCAGTTCGATTGAGAAAGGGTTAACAATTTTGGAAAGCATAGACTGCAATGAAGAGCGCATTTTTGTTACAAAACATGGAATAAAAAAATTACTAGGATGCTACGAGGAGATATTACGGGAGAAGAAAAAATCATTGACTCGTCAGACGACTTTGTTACAATTTATGAAACCTTCTACATCAAAATAACTTCGGATTGTGTTTATACACTCTATTAATATAGTTTGTCATATTATCTAGAATTAGATACTAATTATTTCCTAAATTATTGTTTTATTTAGTCTCCAGTCCCAATTAAACATACTTTGTATGTCTTTATATGCAAAATTGTACCCCGACTTACGCGAATTCGACTTACGCGGATAGCGCTCAGTCCCACGTATCGCGTAAGTCCGGGGTATTACTGTACTAAACAACGTAACGTCTTCAAAGTTGAAACATATGCTTTATAGATTGTGTACCTTCTAACACAGTAATATTTTTCAAACAACTACCGCCATCTCTAGGTCAGGCCAGGTACTTCTGGGACCCCCCTCGTATATATATAAATATAAATATATATATATTAATTACAATGTAATTCTTAGGCTACCCCCCATTCGAAAAAATGTCCCAATTTTATGTAACGCTAAATATCCCAAAAAAATGTCCCAGAAAAATGTCCCAATTTTATGTAACGTTTGTTATATTTTGTAGGATTTTTGTTATTGTTATTTAAAAAATGTCACAATTTTATGTAATGAAATATGTAACGAAAAATGTAACGAAAAAATGTCTTAATTTTATATAACGGAAGTTAAATGTTAGAATAGGATTTTTGTGGTTATGTTATTTTTTGTGTGTGTTGACGCCAGTAAGAATTACATTGTAAATTTTGATCATTTTATACAAAGTATAGAAGAGAAAGAGACAGAAATGAAAGCAAGAGGGGTCAAGGGGCACAGCCCCTTGCGAGGCCAAAATGGCCGAGTTATATATATATATGAATTTTAAATCAGTCCATTTGAATATAATAATATAATCACAAAAATCCTATAAAATATAACAAACGTTACATTAAATTGGGACATTTTTTCTCATGGGGGGGTAGCCTAAGAATTACGTTGTAATTAGTATATATATATGTTTGCATATGAATGTCATAATATTCATAATCGATACTTTTAGATTTTAATATATGCGTACTGCTACCTGAAGTTATTTTTTCTAACAAATAAAAACCGGATATTTTATTTCTGGCGGTTAAAATTCCATGTATATACTGTCTCTGTACATTCCATTTGTTAATTATTTTTTAAGATAAAATAATGAATAATTATGAATAGAAAATATTTAAACTGAAAATAAATTGGTAAAGCTATATTCACCTTTACTATTCATCTCCTTTTTTTTGAGGTGAAAATTTTCTGAAAATGTTTGAAGCATATTTTATTTAATACTGATTTTAACTGGTTCTCTTTTTTATGTCTAATTAGTCAAAACTTCATTTACAACTGATCTACCGGGTTAACCAATATTTTCTGTAATTTTGGGAGTATTGTAAAATGCAACTGATTTGTTTTGAGGCGCTAAAGTTTCCAGGTTTCGGTTTCTATCAACAGCGGCACTAGTTTAAACAAGAGACGTGTTTTAAAATGTTAAAAGATATTAACCTGAGTAGCCTTTTTTCCTATTAAACGGCTCTCCCATTATTCGGCAGTGGCGACTTTTAAAATTATTTCTTCGATCTTTTTATGGACTTCGACTTAAGAACAAGTTTCGAACGGTAAACGCATTAATTTCACTTGCTCGCAGAGAACAAAAGAACGAAAAATTTACATTTTTAAAAACTTCCATTAAAGAGCGCGCTTGCACTTTCAAAGTTATCTAGCCCGCTTTGCTCGAAGCCGGTAATAAAGTACATTTTTTGAGAGGAAAAAACTAATGGAGTTTTTATAAATAACTAAAAATGTAAAAGGTGCATTTTAATTTTATACAGTTACAGTTTTGAGAAACCTAATTTTTTTTGCTTACATTACGTTGACATCCTTTTTTTTTTCTATAACAAGAAAAAACACTTTAAAGAAAAAGAAATTAAAGAAAAATCTTAATAATAACAAAGGCGAAATTCGGTTTATAATTTAATAGCCTTACGATGAGTGAACACAACCCATGGGAACGGCAAATATGTAAATTACTAATTTTGTTATTAAATGTGACGCATTTTCTAAAAATAAGATTTGGTTTTGTAGTACACTATCAATTTTCTATAGCTTCTGACAGATTTGACGTCACGAACCAAGAGCTGTATTCTAGTACTGCAAAGTACCTTCATTCGCGGTCTCTGAGTTCAAAAACCATCATCCATTTCCACAATATCTTACCGAATTTTTTTGTGTTCAGTTCGGAACATTAACCCCAAATCGCTTTCACTCTCGTAATACGAATTTGAAAATCCTATTCCAGTACCAAAAATTAACGTTTATCCGCTACCACTCCTGCTGTATGAGTTCAAAAATTGTGTGTAAGTGTTTAAATTTGACCTAAGCAGCACCACCCTCTGTACAAGACCGAAAGTTCGAGTATTCAAATATAGCTTAAGTATTTTTAATCACCGAAAGTAACCTCAACTACCGCTCCCTCGCGCTGTATGAGTATAAAAATCGGAATTTAAATATTCAAACGTAGCCATTACCAGAAATTAACCCCAAACTCGCTATTACAGATCATAAATTCGATTACAATAATTCAAATTTGATCTGAATATACTATTCTAACCACCGAAAGTATCCTCCGATTATTCGTACAAGCGCAAACACACAGCCTCTGCCGTGTAAGCCGACCGCTTCAGAAACGCTGCTGCCGAAGTCGGAGGAGACCATCATCATGCCTATTCCCCCAATAAATCAAAGCCGCCATTCTAAAAAATTAGATCTTATTCTTGAAAAATCAATTTTTTGGAAAAGAGGCTTAACTCCATACAGAATCCAGAATGGGCAGAAAATACTTTTGAGTTAGTGCAATTGAAAATCAACATGAATCAAGCTGAATTGCCTACCGATTCTAACATGGAATGCTAATAGGCCAATTTGAAACCAAAATGTAAAATGAACAATATAGAGATATGCACTGAATATCAGCAATACATTTCACGCAAGAAGCCTACGTCAAAATCATAAGTTATTAGTACACGCCATATCATTCATTTAACAACGCGCTGGTGACAGTAGAGTTTTCATAAAAGAACATATATTAAAAACGCTATGAAAATATTAAAAACCGATTTGAAAGCGTAATATTAACGTCAGTTACAATTCAGACTAAACAGTATTCTGTGACTGTTGCAGACGAAAGTGATGGCTATGCTCAAATGAGAAGCTTTTTAAGTTGGTTTTTCTTTGCGACGTTTACGGTAATATTATCGTTTAAACCTTGAAGACCTTTTGCTATGAGAGATTTCCAATTATGTCTTTCCGCCGCTATGTCTTCCCACTTTAAAGTATCCAAACTACATTCTTTAAATATTTTTCGCAGATGATCTCTAAACCGCAATCTTGGCCGACCAAGAGGTCTAGTTCCACTTACTAACTGACCATACAGAAGAACTTTTAGGAGCCTGGAACGCTCCATTCTCAAAATGTGCCCGGTCCATCGTAAACAAATTTCGATAAAGTAAAAATCGAATTGAACTGCAGTTCGCTCGGTTTAACACTTCAAGATTTGAAACATGATGAAACCATCGGACACGTAATAAACTTCTGAGTATACACTGCTGGAACTGAACCATATAAAAAAATAAAAAAAACTTTTTAAACATAGTCTTTTATTTATGCACTAAAAACTACAAAATAAATTTATTAGTGTGCGACTACCAGATACGCATCTTAACATTAAAATCTGAAACTACAAAATACTATTCTGACAAATAATAGCGGGGGCCGCAGTTACAAAACTATTCGGTGTGTGTGGTATTGTGATGTACAACAATGGAACAACATTAAATAGTGATTGTAGTTTTGGCTTAGGATGTATTATAATATTAATATTTAATTATTAATCTGCGGCCCCCGTTTTTATTTTTCAGAATATTTTGTAGTTTCAGATTTTGATGTTAAGATGCGTATCTGGTAGCCGCACACTAATGAAGTTATTTTGTACTTTTTAGTGCATAAATAAAAAGCTATTTTTAAAAATTTTTTTTTATTTGTTTACTTTTTAGTTTGGACATTTTACTATGTATTTCAATAAAAAATAATAAATTTATAATTGTATTTTATTTTGCTTTATTTTATTCAATATCTTGATTATAGGACATTTACAAAAACTTGTGTTACATTTTATTATTAAATAATGGATCGCATTCTTTCAATTATATTGTCTTTTGTTTTTCATACAATATATATGGAATCTTCAGCACATGAAACACATTGTTTGACTAATAGCGATCTTTCCATTCATATATCACATGCCCGAAAAAAAAAATATTTTTTTCTAAAATTTCGAGCTTTCAACGTCCCATGGGGCTTATTTTAAAGTTGGAAACCTAGATGTTCCAAACCAAAGAAATATACGTGCATGTGCATATTTTCAACCTTGTTCAAAATTTTTAGCTATAATACTCGCGTCGCAAATAGGAAGCTACATATTAGATCTCGCGCTTTTTTAAACTTTTCGTAACCTTCAAAAGTTTCATTAAAGAAATAAAATATGGTTTTGTTCTCGACAAATAACAATCTTTCCATCGATATATCACATGCTCGAAAAAAAAAAAATTTTTTTACAAAATTTCAAAACTTTCGGCACCCCGGGGGTCTCTAATTACAAAACTGGAAACCCAGATGTTGCATAATATTGTATTGTCATCTATAACAAGTATTTATGCAAAAGGACACTTTTTTAATTCATCGGGAAGTAGGTGAAAAATCATTCATAAGATTCCCCCCAGACAGATAGAATGACAGACAGTTAAATAAAAGCCTATAATAAAAGTGTAGGTAAAACAATAGCTTTGTATACTACAAGTTTAGTTTTCCGAAACATATGTTTGTTTCAGAAAACTTTTTCATTCAGTCGGAATACTGCATTAGAAGCTGCTTGAATTCTGCTTTGTATTTCATTGTCTAAACGAGAGTTATTACATACGATGCAACCAGATATCTAAAATAATGAACCATATCAAGGTTATTGCAGTTTATTTTCAATGCTAGATTATAATATATATATATATATATATATATATGTGTGTGTGTGTGTGTATATAACTTACCTGCTGGAATCCCGAAAATTAGAAAATAGCTTTTTATGACCTCGGAAATACATATTTATTATTGTGGATGACTTCAATGCCAAGTACACACATCGAGGCTCTCGCCTAATCACAACAAGAAGTAAAATCCTCTGCAATATCATCACTGCAAAAATAATAGATACAGTAACAATGTGTAATTACCAACGCATTGGCTGGCTGATCCAAGTGAAATACCAGACTTGATTGATTTACTTATGGGTAAACATGTTAATATAAATTATAAAACAATTAAGCCAAATAATGGCATTAGCAGTAATCTCATTCAGCTGTATTGTGTTCACTCTTAGCCAAGACATTATTATTAAGTCAGAAAAGTTTTCGTTGGTAAATAGTAAAACAAACTGGAACAATGTTGAAATAGAATTAGCGCAAAAAATGAATCTAAATCAACCTCTGATCTTTGTTGAAGATGTTAATGAAGAACGTGGTGAATTTCAGTAGAATTAATCCACGAAATGGTTTACATTGACACGCAAGAAGTTAGAAATAGATTGCACGGCATAAATTATGCTTGTGAAAATGTTAATCAGATTAGAGAAAAAAGAAAACCTCGAAGTACATAGGGGACCTGACAAAACTATTTTAAACCGTTTGATTATTAAACCGTTTGGTTATTAAACCGTTTGGTTATTAAACCATTTGATTATTAAACTGTTTGATTATTAAACCGTTTGGTTATTAAACCGTTTGGTTATTAAACCGTTTGGTTATTAAACCGTTTGATTATTAAACCGTTTGATTATTAAACCGTTTGGTTATTAAACCGTTTGGTTATTAAACCGTTTGGTTATTAAACCGTTTGGTTATTAAACCGTTTGGTTATTAAACCATTTGGTTATTAAACCGTTTGGTTATTAAACCGTTTGGTTAGTAAACCATTTGATTATTAAACCATTTGATTTGATTATTAAACCGTTTGGTTATTAAACCGTTTGGTTAGTAAACTATTTGATTATTAAACCATTTGATTATTAAACTGTTTGATTATTAAACCGTTTGATTATTAAACCATTTGATTATTAAACCGTTTGATTATTAAACCGTTTGGTTATTAAACCGTTTGGTTATTAAACCGTTTGGTTATTAAACCGTTTGGTTATTAAACCGTTTGGTTATTAAACCGTTTGGTTATTAAACCGTTTGGTTATTAAACCGTTTGGTTATTAAACCGTTTGGTTATTAAACCGTTTGGTTATTAAACCGTTTGGTTATTAAACCATTTGGTTATTAAACCGTTTGGTTATTAAACCGTTTGGTTAGTAAACCATTTGATTATTAAACCATTTGATTATTAAACCATTTGATTTGATTATTAAACCGTTTGGTTATTAAACCGTTTGGTTAGTAAACTATTTGATTATTAAACCATTTGATTATTAAACTGTTTGATTATTAAACCGTTTGATTATTAAACCATTTGATTATTAAACCGTTTGATTATTAAACCGTTTGGTTATTAAACCGTTTGGTTATTAAACCGTTTGGTTATTAAACCGTTTGGTTATTAAACCGTTTGGTTATTAAACCGTTTGGTTATTAAATCGTTTGGTTATTAAACCGTTTGGTTATTAAACCGTTTGGTTATTAAACCGTTTGGTTATTAAACCGTTTGGTTATTAAACCGTTTGGTTAGTAAACCCTTTGGTTAGTAAACCCTTTGGTTAGTAAACCCTTTGGTTATTAAACCGTTTGGTTAGTAAACCATTTGATTATTAAACCATTTGATTATTAAACCATTTGATTATTAAACCGTTTGGTTATTAAACTGTTTGATTAAAAAAAAAATTATGAAATCCAAATAATAAAACAAGAATTCATCAAACGTTTTTTCTGAGTGAATTAACATATGGCGGTAGTCTCGTCATTGGAAATACACGATATACCTCAAAAAACTAACATTTTAAGATCCGCCACTAATAAAAAACTTAAACAAAGTCTAGAGATAATCAGGAAAGGCTAATGTATTCAGTGGAATTCCTATCAAATATATTCAGCCTGAATGAATCAGTGACTGATGAAACCTGCCAGAAAATAAAAACGATTGTGTCATCCCAAGCATGACAGGTAAAAAGTATCGAAGAACTGTTCGAAAGGAAATTAATCTAAAGAAGGCTCCTGATTATGAACTTCAACAACACCCTGGAAAATATAAATTAGGAAAATAATACAAATCTTAAATAACGCCTTCCTGCTGAATTCATCAACTACGGAACCCTGAGTTGAGATCCGACCAGCGGTACAGAAATGCATACAGAACGAATAAAAAAAAAATTAATTTTTATAAAATTTTAAATAAAATGACCACCATTGTAAATATAAATTAAATGTAAAAATTTAAATAAAATGATTACTATGATAAATAATAAACTCTAGATAACATTTTATTGATTTCTGGCGAAAGTAAATATACCGCGTTCCTTTACTTCACTTTTTGCATTACTGAAATCATCAAACCTCCGTGATATGATCGAAACATACAAGTCTCGCTCTTAGCCTAGCTGTACTCATTGCGGAGAGTTAAAAGAAGGTAATGTTTTCTATTAGCTTTTTAGAGAGAAATAAAAAATCCTGCAACGAAATTGTTAATATTTGCTGCCGGGAATGTTATTTATACTCAAATTTGAAATCCTCACTCAACTACTGTTATTTTGATTTTATGGTAATAAACTAATTTTAATAAAATGCCGGAGACGGTGAGGTTGAAGGATATGAGCGAAGAAGATGTTCTCTCTTAAATGTATTATTATAGATCACCGTGTGAATATGGCTATGTGTGATGTTTAGTTGAGCGAAACTTTTTGTTAGATCACGGCAGAAAAACCCCGATAATATCCAGCTAAACGTGAAACATGAAGACTCTTTTTTTGTTAGACGGTGATAAACATGTCCCCCCCCCCCCCAAAAAAAACGAAAAGGAATCTCTTTACATAAATATAATTCCTGATATAAAGAAAAAAAATTTTTTAGGAATTTCCAAGCACAGATTTAAACGGGTACATTAATATACGGGCGAAGCCGTGGGTAGTATCAGCTAGTATTTAAATAAATCAATTTCAAACTATCCTATAGTTGAAAATTTATTTTATCCGGAAATATCGCGTAATCGGCAGAAGCAATTCTGCAAAAGTCCTAGTACATTAAACATTTTTCAAAACTGTATATCCCTTTAAAATGGCCGGAATCGATCAATTCAAAATGCGAAAGCGAGATCCCATACATACATATATAAACTAAACAATATTTATCGAAAAAATGATCTTTTCTAATACACGGGGTTATAGATTAAGAAAACTCGTTTCAGGATAAAAAAAAAAAGAAGGAACATACATACATACATACATATATAGAACTAAGAGAGAACTACGGAGGTAAGAAAATACGATGCTGCACGGGGTAAATGAATTCGGCGCAAGATTAAATTAACGATAGAAAAAAATTAAGAATTCAAAAAAAAAAAAAACAAAAAAAAACGAAAAAAGAAAATGAGAGAAACGCGATAATTATCACGTCAATTTTAGGAGCAAAATTCAATCAAAATTTGTTTCGAAAATAACTGAAAGAAAAAAAAAAAAAACTTGACGAAAATTAACAAAGTTGTTATTTTGTTTTTGGTTTCCATTTTTTTTTATTAAAAAATGGAAAAAAAATTAATGAAACTAGCACAGAAATCTGACGAACACGTCAGGCAAACGAAGCGTATAAATCAAGCAAGCGCGGGAATAGGGAAAAACCAACGAATAAGCAAATAGTTCGTGTTTTGTCGGCTGGCTGGCCGAGCGAGGGAGGTAACAAAGCTCATTCGGAATTGAATTAAAGTAGTCGCAACGGTCGAGCGGTTCGCGGAGTTCGCAAAAACGCGCACTTAATTAGTCGCGGCGCTGGTGTCGCAAATTTATTTCGTCGTTCCACTGTGGCAATATCAAAATTAAATTAATTATTCTAGAGCTTCTTCGGTCTGCATTATGCGCGGCTCGGCTGACCAGATTTTCCCCGCCACCGCTAACTGAAACACACCGTTCCTCCGTCCGTTTAACCGTTAAATTTAAATTTTACAAATCTCAAAAAATTCATCATTCCGAACAGCCATTGACGGTGATTAACATTCGCAGTGCGCGCGCAAAACTAATCTCGCGATTTCCTTTGCTATTGCATGCACCGATAGGGAACCTGACTGTCTTCTGCCTCCGAAACGGCGTTTGTTCGCATAAAATCGGTAATTCACCTTCGCTTACTCATTTTTACCTACTTATAAATTCAATGAATTTACTTTACCGTTTCATTTAAGCTATTGTGGCGTGGTTTAGGTAGTGGTATGCCGTTCAGATAAATACCGCTGCCGCTTAATTGTGACTTTTAATAATTTCACTTACTCTACTAGGTTAATGTCTTCAGTAGACATGCCTCCCCCCCCACTTAAAAAATGTCAGTATCGCAGTTGATTTAATGACCTGTGATTTTTTTTTATTAATTATTATTGATTAATTATTGATTAATTATTGTTTTTGTAAGTTTTATTACTGCATGGTTACTTCTTGCATGCCCCCTATGAGTCTAATTTTAAATTCATTCTTGCAAACACTTTTAAACTTCTTATTAACGAATTTATATTCATACCGTTTCCAGGCAATTTCATGATTCTCTTAAAAACCCGTTGCTGGTTGATAAAGCTGCAAATAATTGGCGCCTAAACAGGGGTCGTTTTTTTTTTTTTTTGAGTATGTATCAGGGAAAAGGCAATTAACTAGTGGGCTTTTCTTTACAGCATGTGAAAGCCCCATTCTGCGTACAATCGCCTACTCCTTGAAGTGGTTCCCAAAATATGGTCACTATTACTATATGGCGCTGTGTTAAGGTAGTTTTTTTCAATAAATGAAAAAAAAAAAAATCGCAAAGAAATATATTTTTGGTTGTAAGATAAATTAAAAAGGATTTTGTTGTAAAATCGGGTGGGACATACTTTCTAAAATATTTTTGCCTCCCTCATAGTATTCCCTTTCGTTGCAACAGCTTCTATCCATCATTCAGTACATTTTCAGAAGCACTGAGCAAACTCAGTCTTGGTAATGTTACACAACAACACATATCTGTTTCTCAGTGTTTTCTTACTTTTTTTTGTGTTTTTTTTTCAAAAATAATATATTTCCTAAACAGTAAAACAATCAACTAATGATAACTATTTTCGGGAAAAGTCCAAAATGTCGCGAATAAAATTATAAAAATTTTACATAGAACTATGGATATCGGAGATAAAAATTAACGTAGAAAATATCTATGAAACGATCAAATAATAATCCTCTTTTTAATATTAAAATTTAATCATTTAAACAGCATTCCTCATGACGTACCGAATTTTTTCACAATTTTCTGTTTTAAGATTTCACAGTGACAAAATTCGGATGCAATATATTTCTTTTTTTTTTATTTGTTTTTAATTTAGGTTTTTTTCGCTCTTTCATCTGCTACTCGCCTATAACCTACTATTTATTTAGAATATAGCGGTGTCGAATTTCTATTTAAAATTTTTCCCGCTCTTAGGTTTTTCCATTCTTCTTTTTGGTGACGTAAATCATTTTTCGATATATATATAGCAGCAAACCGTTTTTCCGCTTGTTCGGCAATAATTTTTTTATCGTATAAACGCCGCATTACATTGCGGTAAGATGCTGACCGTATACAGCTTTGGAATACAAACTAGTAATGAATCAATTCTCCATTGTCATAAAGAACACAGTATCATCGTCGTCCCCCCCCCCCCCTGATCGTTAAATTTTAGTAATTATTTATATATATTTTTTTTTTTTGACGTAATCCATTGCGAGGATTACATCTTCTAGTCGTACCTGTACCGGGCACCTAGTTTTTGTCAAGAAAAAGTAAGACATTTTTGATTCCGTAAACCAATTTTTGAGAAATTCCCATTTCTCTTTTTTGGAAGCCGCGGGGTGCGAGTTTTGCACAAACCCTAGCCATTTCTGAATGCTCTGTGAACATAATTTTTTTTGAACGGTGTCGCGTAACCAGTAGACTGAGCGAAAATCTGGTTTCCTGAACTGCCGGGGGGCGCCTATCTGAACTCACCAAGAAGCGAACTCGAAAAATCGGTATCGTACTTGTAACTAGTCGGCCGGGTCTGGCATAATTTTTGGTGGATTTTCGGCCGTCAGTGATTTCTGATACCAAAAACGGATGCTATTCTCGCAACATAGATCTGTTTTTCAATAGATTAGAAAGTATTCGCTTATCGTTTTTCTAGTTTCAGCCGGAATTTAATAATATTATGATGTGCAACCCATGACACATTTTGCTCGAAAATAAAAAAGTCGAAAAACCCTATACCGCGACACCGTCTAACTCAACAACGCATAAATATACTACCCCTCTCGTCGATGACTGGCTCGAAAGAAGAAGGTTCTTTTTAGCTCCACTTCGCTGAACAGCTTACTAATCACGCCGCGATCGTATTTATCCCGGCACTTTTTGATCAAACCTTATCATACATATATTTAGTTTAGCACAGACCATTGATATAATAAGTAACGTACATCATTATGGGGGATAAGTATTTTTACAGGCCTCGCGCTTATTTGAAATCGCAAATACCAATATTTACCACGCAACTCTAATTATTCTGTACTAGCCCCACCCATACTCAAGTTCGTGAAAATTTCAATTAAAATTTTACGGAAGATTAATCAAAGTTTTCGCTCTTTCTAGTGAGTCCTCTACTCTGCACTTCAATTAGATTGTCCTACTATTTATTTCACTTCCTATTTCCTGCTATTTCCTTCTTATGTTTCTTCTCATTAACAATATCTAATTATATTGAAACGTAATTGGCTCTTTCCGTTTCTAACTGCTTCTGATCTCTTGTTGACGAGCACAAATAAAAAGAAAAAAAAAGGATGTTTTAAACGAGTTTGAAAAGTTGCACAAAGAGCGACTACCGGCATTGGTTATCAAAAAGGGCGACTGAAAAGAATGCATTGTACTAGCGGAATGTGCAACTGTCAGTCTAGAGCGCCTTTCTTTCTACTGGAACTGGCGAGCTTCGCTGAACCGTAAAAAGTTAAAATAACTCGCGTCTCCTATGAAAAATGAGGAAAATTTTTCTTAGCTTGAACAATTTGGCTGAGCTCCATCAAGTCAAGCAGCGAATCGGAGAAGTTATTTTCCTTCGCTGAGTTACATGTGAGCCACCTCGCCTGTACAGTCCGCTTTCATTGACGACGATATATTGTTCGCTTACTGAAATACCCTAAATCGGAGCTTTTTTTTTCTTTCTTAAAACCCGATCATTCGATCAACCTGCTTTAATTTCGCTGCCTCGCTGTAGAAAAATCGCCATACAATATTTGCGAACACATACCAAAAAAAAAAAAAATAAACAAATAAAAAAAAAAAGGAACTCGGTTATAAATAGCAATCGACGCCGTGAACTTACATCTCTTGCGGTCAGAAAGGAATATTTAAAAATTCGTCTTATTCATAGTGGGCCACTCTAAATATGTTTTGCTAAATTAGTAGAGAAAATGTAACAAATTAATCAGTCGATTAGTTAATAAACTACGGGCACCTTTGCGTGAACGTTAGAAGTGATCGTTTTGTAGAAATTTGAAAAAATAAACCGGAAAATAATAAAAGTTTTAATATTAAAAATAATGATGTCGTTTAGAACCGCATAAAGTAAAATAAGATAAGACGATCGATACCGGTGATCTACAGACTAAAACCGATACTCTCATTTAAAGCAATAAAAATATTCTTCCGAGCAACGATATCACCTAATATAGAGTATGCGATATTGCCACAGGTGCAAATAATAAATGCTGTACATGAAAAACAAAACAATCATAGCCTAAGAAATATTATAATAGATTAGTGGACGGGGAGTTTGCCGTGAAATTGATCTATTGGTCGGAAATTTTGAAGCAGTACAAATTAAATGCCGCATAAGTACCGATACGAACGAAAGTTAGAAATACAAAAACAGCGACAAATTTCACGCATTTAAAAGCCAAAGTTAGGAATGATAAAATGAACGAAATCAAATAATCCCCCTGTACTGATAGAATTGCTCGAGATATTTCCAACGGATATTTTGAATTTAAAATTATAGGAGCAGAAAATTTCAGTAATTATGGTAATTAAAATATCAAAGGGTTTGTTTATTGATTTTATTTTTATTTTCATTTTTATTTAACTCTTTTTTTTTTTTTTAAGCTTGTGTATTTGTAATATCTGATTAGTTTATGATTCAATAAGCACTCAAACGTAAGATAAGACGCATTGTATTTTTATATAAATATATAGTATTTATTTTGCTGGTTCTATAAAAGTTATTTAAAAACAAAAAAAAAAAAAAAAAAAAAGTTGTTAATTTTAAATCTAAAACTAATTCTTAATACGTCAATAATAAAACAATTTTGTCGTCCACGGCATCAATAAGAGAGTTAATCGAATCGGCACACGGAGTCTAAGGATACAAAAAAATTTTGCAGGGACATCTGGAGAGCCGTAAATTGCTCAACGTCAAACTTACCAAGTGGAACGAAAGCTGTTTACCATTCTGCATTTACACGATGCATCATAGAAGAACTACAACGATTTCTTGCGCGCAGTTACATAATTAATGTCGTCCCTTACGGGCAGTTTACCCTATAAATATTTGATTCTATTTTATATTTGTAAAATTTAAAAATCTTAACTAATACGTAATTAAATTTGATACATCCTATTAAAAAACTTTAAGTACAAAAATATTCACGATTAACCGATAAGTAAATTCGATTTAAATATGTAAGCCAACCAGAGAGCCGTTTACATTATTACGATTACTGAATGTGCTCCGGCTTCATAATTTCTCGATCTTTTCTTAAGATTGGGGGACACGATCAATGTTTCTGAAGCCGCCCGCTATTCGACGATTAAAATTTGATCGTAAACTAATGTATTATTTTTGTGTAAATATTCGACTAAAGTATAATTTTTGGCGCCTATATACAAAAGCATATATGACCGGAGCGATTCTTCCACAAGGACAATAAACCTCCCAGTGAGACTTTTCAAAAAATCTATATTATTTATTACCTTCAAAAAGAAGAAAAATCGGTGTTATAGAACAGAATTTTTAATTTTAAAATAATATTTTTCGCAAAAGTGCATTTTAAAAATTATTGCAAAATATGTATTTTGCGTGATTTATTAAATGAACAACTATCGGGTTTGTGACTACTACGCTGAAAGTCCACAATCTACTCGTAGTGTAGTACAAAGTTTGACCAATAGCTGATTTTTCGATGAATAATATAGAACGTGGATTCTACATACCTGAGCCTCTAAACCACGCATAATAAAATACGCATGAAAAATGGATAAAACCGAAATTTCTCGAGCATATCTTAAAGTCGTCTGTGGGCTCTCGTTAAGTGAGCCCTCTTCTATTTCATTATAACCGAATAAAAATCACGAACGGTTTGACTTATAAGCTTCAAAATTGATAATATGATAAGTTATATATTTTAAAACCTTAATTTACGTTACAAAAGTTATAGTTTCATATATTACACGGACACAGAGTACCTTTCAATTTATTAAAACATATAACATTTATTTATATTAAATTATTACTTAAATTAAAATACAAGTTTTACAAACATTATTAATTCACAAAATATAAATAAAAATTCGTCCTACCGGTTTCGTCTACTTGACATATTCATGGACTGAATTTTGTTGTATTATTTATTTACATGTTTGGTCATTATTAAAGATATAGATCGATATATTATAATTGTTGGTCTATGTAATATAAAATTTTAAATTTAATAAATAATAATGAATTAAATATAAAATAAAGGTAAATATATATGGTTACAATATAATTAAATGATGTGTATGAATTTGTATAAAACTATTAATATTTTATTTTTGGTTTTCATAAAGTTTTATATTATATTATATAAAGTGTTTTGTGGTATTGTTTGCTGTATATTTAATAATTTATCTTTGTATTTATTAATCTTCAAAATTGAAATCTTCAAAATTGAAATCTTCAAGGTAACCGATTATTACCACGGGTGGCAAAAAACTGTCAAGAATATACATATAACGTATAATTTAAAACAACCTCAAAAAACACCCTTAAAAATAACTCGTCACCAGATAACCTTTTAAAAGGTGAAATTCAAAATGCAAAACAAAACGCAGAAGCAGCAAAATTAAAAAATTACGGTCAAAAAATTATTTAAACCCCTCCTTTTCAGCTGAAAACAGCAAAAAAAAAAAAAAAAAGAATGTTCACGTAAAGCAATAGCTTAAGTAAAATAGTTGAGGAAATCTAAACACATTTAATACATATGCACAAAGGACCGTTTTATAGAAAAACTATTACAGGCTAGCTTACAACTTTGTATTTAGACCCTCGGGACGCGAAAAGCTCGAAATTTTAAAAAAAAATATTTTTCTTCCAGACATACTTGCCATTTTTCGACAATGACCTTCTGTTTGCATAACGTAATTTTCGAATTTTCAAAAAAGCGTAAGAAATGATGTGCCCCCCCCCCCCCGCGCGCGCGAATATTATAGTCAAAAATGTTGTGCAAGGATTAAAAAATATGTTCATCCCCGTATATTCCTCTAGTTTAGAACATCTTGGGTTCCAACATTAAAATTAGTCCCTCGGGGCGCTGAAAGCCCAAAATTCTCGAAAAAAATATCGGCGGAACGATCGCTATTTGTCAGGTATTTCATTTCTTTAACGAAACCTTTCAAGTTCGTGAAAAGTTCAAAAAGCGCGAAAAATTACGTGTAATCCTTCCGTTGCGGCGCGAAACGTCAGATTTCTTTGTTTTGAATTCAGCATTACGTAAATGTTTAATAGGTACCTTTAACTTAACATATGAAATCCTCAGCGCATGAAACATCACGCTTGACTGAACTTGTTTTAATTCATTAGAACTTGAACGCATTAAACCAATTTTATTTAATTTAACACATAGACAAAAAAACGATATAAGTTTATGTTATTACATTTTATAAATTATTATAATTTTATATTAGAACCTCTCAGATTTATTTGGCATATGTATGTATTGATACGTTCTTTAATCAATGCGTTCTACTTTTTTTTCGCGGGGCTGTTCTACGACTTAGAGTAAGTTCGGCACCAAAGTCATCAGGAACGTAAAAAAATACTATTAAAAACCTTCTTTTTTTTTTTTTTTAGAGGGGAACTATAAATTTAACAACATTTTTTCATACAACACAAACGGTCGTTAAAACATGTGTGCTGTAACGTCATTTTCGAACGAGCTAAGCAATATACATGTATACCTGCTACACAGAAAATTTTCACCATGTCTATCCACAGGCACCGTTAATGGGCACTTCGCGTCAATTTTCACAGAACAGAGCCACCATCTCACCTCACTATTGTCGCGATTTACACGAGCCGGTCACAGCAGTCCACCCGAGAGTATTGCCCGCTATAAGGCGAATCTACAGCATCGTTGAAAAACCTGTTTAACTGCGGTTTTTAGCTTTTCTTAATTTTATCAGTTATTATCATCATTACGAAATATTACTTTGATAATTCAGAACACTACTGAACAACGATATAATATATGGTAGAGTGGTAACCTCTAGTGGTTAAGGTGCTTCGTTACCAGACCAGAGTCGTCACACGCTACCCCGACTTATCTTGTTCCGGATCCAAGTCGTTCCCAGGTATGTACCTAATCTGAAATTGAATTGGGTACCAGAAGAATCTGGAGAAGTAAAAGCGACCGAAAGAAAGGATTTTTCCGTTGGGCCAAGTACATGGTGAACCTTAACTCCATAATCGCCGACACCCTGTCAAGGATATGGGGCTTACTTTACTTTATTATATATATATATATATATATATATATATATATATATATATATATATATATATGTATGTATATATTATTGTGTGTATATTTAATAATTGTGCATCTTTGAAGGTTTTTAATCATTCATCGTCGTTTTTACTTCTTTCTCCATCGTGCAAATTTAAATAAGAGAGGTCGATGAAAGTAACTTTCGTTTGTTTGTATAGATTTAATTCGCTGGTTTTCATTATTATCCAACGGAACAGCGAAAAGTGAAAATGCGACAATTTTTAAATAAATTATTTTTTCTATTTATTTATTCAAGCTCGTCAACTAGCCAGGCGTAATGATAATTTTTTATACTTTTTGAAAGGCAGAGGATTCGAACCGAGTAATCTAGTGGAACGAAACCGCCTAACAAACTGTACAGCTTCTGACTTAATTAGAGCTCGAAAAAATACTTTCTTCCCATTTCCCTTTCCATTTACCATCCCCTTGCCCCCACACAGCCATTTGATTAATCAGTCCGCTCTTGGACGAAGGTATCCTCATTCGATTTTCATTCCGCTTGACGGTTTTGGGTTCCTTGCCGCTAATTGCTTGCGAGGGCACTTTATCGGGTCAACTTTCAGTGCTCTCTTTCAAGGCGCTGATCTTTTCTTTCCGTTTTCGTCGCTACCTTGTCCGTATCCAACGGTTACATTGTGCACTAGTGCCCGGAGTAATTATAGAACGGACATAACAAAAAATCGGCCCAATGGGGAATGACGGGAAAGGAATTTAATTCTAAAAAGTTGAAACGTATTTAATTTTTAATATTTAAAATTAACCGTTAATAACATTTTCCTGGCGATGTTAGGTTTTCAGTTTGAATTATTTAAAAAATGCTTTTTTACAAAAAATAAATACCGACTTCAAGGTTTATTATAAAAATTTAAAAATGCACTAAAAAGTAAAAAATAATTACTCCCGATAAAATATATATATCAGAGTGATATAACACTTAGTGGCGATATCGTAATTCTTATACAACATTAATTTTTTGGAGTTGGAATTAAATTCATGTTAGGAACAATTTAATCAATATTTAATGCAGTTTTTAATTATTCTTTTAATATGAATTTGATGCCAACTCCAAAAAATTAATGTTGTATAAGAATTACGATATCACCACTTAAGTGTTATATCACTCTGATATATATATTTTATCGGGAGTAATTATTTTTTACTTTTTAGTGCATTTTTAAATTTTTATAATAAATCTTCAAGTATCGGTATTTATTTTTTGTAAAAAAACATTCTATTTTTTATTTTTTAGTGCATTTTTATTCAACTAAATTAAAACATTTCAATAGGAACAGATATTTCAACGGTGTGAAAACATCAAAAGCTACATTTCCATGGTAATTTGGCAAATTTATAGTATTTTAAGTCAAAAATCTAATCCGACGGTGAAAACAATCATGAATGAAAAGCATCCAAAAAGCTTCAATCTCCCGCATTATTAAGGATAACTCAAAAACTATCGGTCAGACCTTGATCAAATTTAAATGGGACCATATGACAAACACCACCTTTCAAATAAAAGAAGAATCATCAAAATCGGTTCATCTAGAAGAAAGTTCTGTGTAACACACATAAAAAAAAAAAAAAAAAAAAACAAAAAACAGTCGAATTGAATACCTCCTTCTTTTTTGAAGTCGGTTAAAAAAGTGAAAATAATGTAAGATTTTGACGTTAAAATTTTAACTTAAGTGAAAAATCCCCCGCTCAACTAACGTGCAGAGATAATTATCGAAAAACAAGGCAACCTAGAATCGATTATTTTCTTAAATTATATCCGATTTTCACCTTACTCTTGAAAATATGAGAGCATTCGATTCGCGAATATTTTTCACAGTTTCGTTCGGGAAAACAAAATTTTTTTCTTTTTTCCTTTCAATAGTTCATTTCGGTATATGCGAGCAGTGTGCACCACTTACGACAACTGTTTTTTTTTTTTTTATTTTAAACACGATCATCCATCAGATACATTACGAAGCAGATATTCTATTTGAACCGACAAGTTTATCCCTGATACTTGTATTTTTGACATCTTCAAAATGTAATTTCATTGTAAAATCCATTTCTAGCATCCCAAAACGATTTATATAACCGGTTTCGATGGCAAAGGTGGGGGGTAATTTTTCTTTGTATTTCCGTATACATGAAGATGTCAATTTCTTCGGCCAGACACTCTGAATTACACGAGCAAAACGTGTTACATTGGGATACCTGGATCATTTTCTCCTAGACTTCGAGCTGCATCAGGAACGAAAATACAGCGCGCGAAAAAGTTTATGCAAAAAAATTTGAAAAAGTTCAAAATATTTAAATGTGTTTGCGAATATTCAGAAACATTTGTAGCCCGTGTGGTGGTAACAAAACACAGCGGACGCGGAGGTACACTATTTGATAACAGCTTCCAAAATTTTTTTAAAAAAAAATTGCAAAGTAGACGAGGAAAGATTTATACTATATAGAGAGTTCTTAACAAAATACCGGCGGAAATTAATGATCCGCATTTTAGCAGGAGGAGACGAAATAATAAATTTACATTGTTTTTTTTTTTTTTTTCTTTAATGGACGGAACGAGATATACTAAAATTATTTCAAAATTATAAAAAAAAAAAAAACATGTAACATTTTATCTTTTTACTTTTTCACCGCCAGAAAACTATATTTTGAACCTCCGCTATATTGACCATACGACAAATACTAAGGGGGACTGTGGTACGAAATGTAATAATGAAAAAGTGACTTATCTATCCGAAGAAAAGCTAGACTTGAACAATTACGATTTTAAGTAGGCTCCGGCAAATGATATAAATAAAATTTCGGAAAAAAAAAAACAAAACGGAAGAAAAAAGATTGCTTCTATTACGCTGCTGGGGCCGAAAAATTTCAATTTATTAATACGATCCTCCGAACAAAGTGGTCCTCCAGGCGAGAGGCAGGCAGACCGGATAGAAGCAAAAAAATCTGAGAAATATTTCATTCTTTCCCCGCAAGAGGTAGCCGTGCACATCGAATTAAAAGGGCTCGGTCGGTCGGCGAATTTAATATTCTTTGCCACGCTATGTATCGATACATACTATAGGCTGTACCATCTACCTTGTCGGAGCCTATAACGCCGGCTAGTCTACGCTCGGAAACCGCTTTAACTATAAATAATACCTCTAGACAGCCTAAACCATCTGTTTTTCATAGCTCAACAAATTCTACCGCGATTTTACGAGAACATTTTCTCGTAATTTTCCGCAGCAGTTCGACGAATTATTTGTCGTCCGCCAACTGTTCCTCCCCGAATTGCAGACGATTCTCGGAATTGGCGCCGGCGGTCAAGTTAAAAGTCGTAAGACGTTGCCGAAATTATTTAAATGCGATATTATGCCGAAGGAACAGGAAAGCACTGGGAATTTGCAACGATTGCGACAGATGGCGGCGAATTTTAAAGCTTCGTTGAATAATCGTATTTTAAGATCACGTTGGCGTTTGTTTCTCTTTCGCCCGATATAAAATCGCCTGTTTATGTGTGCCAGTGTGTGCGCCGATTGCACCAACGATCAACCGGACTGACTAGGATGACAACAATGTAGACACACCGTTTGAAAGATCACTTGCATCAACCTTGTCCTGCCCCTTTCGCTCTGTTTATTATTTGTCGCCGCTGTTTTTTTCTCGCCAAATCTATTTCAGTCACTTCGTTCCGTCCGAATGTTGCTAAAACTTGGAAGCGGCTACTCTCTATCTGTCAATCATTTTTTCCGTTTGCTGAAGCGTTGGCTGCAACGCAAGAATGTACACCAATATAAATATCGTCCTCGTCGCGGCTCCGCGCGGGCTTCTAGATCCATCACCGAGGGCAATTTTCCATTAAAACGATAAATCATATTCCGCACTCGGCGGGGGGGGGGGAATTTTTAATTAAGACGATACAATACTACTCTCGGCAATTTCGAAATAAATCTCTTATCATAATTCTCCGATCTCTCCGGCCTCTCCAACGTTTCCATACATACACTCGACGATGCTAATTTCAGAAAGGGTTTTCGACGCCCATGTCAGGCGCATATACGTCGTTTAATTGCAACCGCCAACGGGTACTTTGGCATGTAAATGTTCCGTGGCAGATCTTGCAGCGATGGTCGGTTAAATAGCGATAACAGATTTCACGTCTGGTGCGCAGAAAAATGAAACCGGCGGTACCCCCCTTTCAATTTTCATAATTTTGTACACTTAATGATAATAAAGGGCGTGTGTATGTGTAAATTCACTTCTATTATTTCTAAAAGTTTTCTTATTTATTTATTTTTTTAGCCGTTGGGGCTATTACGACACTATTAGGGCGGGATCGCTAAATGACGCGGAACAAACCAGTTGTATAGAGGAATATTGGATAGTGAACGAGTTAGCCAGAGATGACCCTGCAGGGACATTATGCGGAAATTGGAACGCTAAAGGACAAAAGAAAAGCACTACTTTAAGAGCAGGTGTTTTATTGAAGCGGTACGAGGGTCGGAACAAAGGGGGCATTCAACCAGAGGCTCGCATCGAAATTAAGTAAGAGATGATTGTGTGCCAGAAAAATATGTCCGATACGAAGCCTTGTCGCAGCAACAAAATAGGTTCTACAAAGGCCCGAAGGAGGCAATCAGGAGTCAATACCGTGTTTTATCTAGTTGAGCTTTCTAAGAAAGTGTGATTAAATTTGAATCTTTTAAGATAACGTCCGTCACCTATTACGAACAGCGTTGAAAAATAATCTGGTAAAAATTTTTTATTTTAATCGATTTTTTCTACATTAGGAGTCTGTAAGTTGTCCCTACTATGTACCTGGTGACTACCGCTCCTCTGCCATTTTTCACACTTACACTGTTCTTGGTATGTTTCTGTTTCAGATCCAGCAATTCTGATCTACTACTATTATACACTGTTTCTGTTAATACATACAATTAAATGATTACGATTATAACAACACTATCAAATTTTCATTATTACATTTTGTTAGCGAAACAACGGTTCTTGAAATATCGAGATAATACGGATTTATACTTTTTTATATACTCTTTTACGATGGTTTTTTTTTTTTTTCTGAGCCCAGACTTATTGTCTGTTTGGCTACAATTAAAAATACCCAAAATTGCCACAATAAAAAAAAAAACTTTTTTTTTTTTTTTTTGAATTTGCTGCATTTATTAAGTTTTCCTTACGTTAAGCAGTAAAATGTCATCGGGCACGTTTCACCCCGTGTTAGGTAACTTCCGTTACGGTTGATCCGAAGAATACCGCACATAAATTAAAGGAAAAAAAACAACTAAGATATATTATAAAAGAGGATTGCGAAAATTTGAGATTATAATCAAATTTTAGAAAAGAACTTTTCGGTGAAGATAAGAATATTTAATAATTTTTTTCCTTCTTCAGTAAAAAAAACGAGCGAATTTTTAAAATGCAATAAAAATATTTTTAACTCCAAATTTGAACATCTTACGAAAAGAAGAACGAGCAGAGATTTTTACCGTTTTCCCGAATAAACCTTTATAATTTTTTCATCTTTTCAAATAACACGTTGTGTAATTAAAATAAATCATATAGCAAGTTTGGACCAGGTGCATGACCGGAAATAACGGCTATGTAAAAATGTAACAGTGGCCCATCGCTAATAGCAAAAAAAAATTTCAGTAACACCTTAAGTATAGCAGTTTTTTTCTTTCTTTTTTCCGTTTTTGGTTATAAAATAATAGCATTTATTCGGTCTTCTCGAAGAAAAAATGCCATTGAATTCCTGCTTGAAAATCGTTCTTTATTTATGTCTTCTTTTAGGCGAAATATACAAATCTCGAAAATATCCCGCCGCTGTGTTAGGGAACTAAACCGAGAAAAACCTGCAAACATTTTCTCGTTGCATTCGAGTGTGCTCTTTAGACGATAACGGAAAACATTTCGGACATATCTTGGCTGGTTCGACTGATTTATCAGTTATTTACAATGACGTTGACGTACTAAACGCAGCCGGCGTTGATTTATTTATTTTCATTTTGAAAACATTTTGAAAAGCTTTATAGAGCTTAATAGGCATCCTGTAAATCTTCGTTCTGGAAGCTCCAACGTCACACACTCAAAACTGTATGCAGAGTGCAGAAACTAACCAAAGTATTTTATCCAGAAGGCGAATACTAGCCCAATTTCTTGTTTAGACGCTGAAAATTCAGCCCACGGTTCCGCGAAATTCCCCCGAATTCACCCTTTCGTTCCCCCACATTTCCGATGAATTCGAATCGTTTAAAATTTAACTGAAAAATTATATTTCAACTCCGAAACTAGCCTAAGACTCCGCTCGGCACTCCAAAGCACTGATCAGCGATTTTTCGAAATTCAGAGCTTACGTATTTTTTTTTCTTTTTCCGTATTCTTCGATCGTTGCGAAGGCGCACGGGCCGATCCCGCAGATATATCCACCATGGTGTTAGCCGCCGCAAATGTGCATGAACCGATCCCGCGCACGCTTCGGTCGCCGCCGCGGTAACATACCCCGCCGCCCGACAGACACACAAACACACACACACACACACACCCGCTGTCGCTAGTTTTTCTATCGTTGATAATATTTTTTTCAAGAATAAGTATTATAGAATTAGCTTAAGAATATTTTATTTCTTCAAGCATCAAAAATTTTTTCATATCTTTTTATGACATATATTTTATTTATTTTTAAGACACCGCCAATCTCTCGACTCCCGCGAAAGCGCCCCGACACTTCTCACGCACGTTCTCCATTATACATTATCAAAATTAATCGAAATTTATAATCAAAGAACAAATGTAGCCTTTAAGTCCCTCTGACTTTTGCAACCGATTTACTGACCGTACGTACTTTTTATTTTTTTCCGTACTCTTCGATCGTACCAAACGCCACAAAAGCGCGCAAGCCGTTCTCACGCATACATACACCGTCACCATTACACAACACTATATCTGAGCATGTAATACATATACACATCCCGTTATGTGTTTTCAAAATTGAGCCGAGCATATTTTTTTATCTTCCACGATTCTCTAAAAGTTTCTTCTGCTCTCCATTTCCCCTGCCTAAATTAACAATTGTTCATAATATTATTTTTCTTTTTTTTTTCTCAGGTACATATACCCCTCGCACACATATTATGAACGATATAAAAACTAGCGACAGCGAGCGCGCGTGTGTGTGTGCGTATGTTATCGCGGCGGTAACCGATCGGTCCGTGCGCATTTGCGCCGGCTAACGCTATGGTCGATATGTGCGTGGGAATGGACGGCGCGCATTCACAGTGGTCAGTACGGACGGATAAAACATAAAAATACTTGGGATAGTTTTGTAATTTTTATACTTGTGCTTCGAATTTTGAAAAATCGCTGTGAACAGTGGTTGAGAGGGAGAAGGCTTAGAGGTTAATTTCAGACTTGAAATATAATTTTTCGGTTAATTTTTAAACGGTTCAAATTTTCGAATATGCGGGGAAATGGAAAGGGAAAATTTAGAGGAATTTTGGGAGAAATCTGGGGACATTTGGGGAATCGTGAGGTGAAATTTCAGCGTCTGAACGAGAAATTTGGTTAGTATTCGCCCGCTGAATAAAATACTTTGGTTGATTTTTGCACTTTGCACATAGTTTTGCGGGTGCGACGTTAGAGCTTCTAGACCGAAGATTTAATAACTACTACACTGTACGACGGTAGGCCACACCGAATTGTTAATACCGCCAAATGGTCCGGAGACCACATTTGAAGCAACGAAAAGTACAAGCTGCTAAAAAAACAAACAACTAATCAATGTATATAGTACTCGTAAATGGAAGTCAAACGTCTGACATCAGTTTCAGTAGATTATAGCGGCTCATATCGATTTAGGCCGTGTGCAGAATGTATTGCCGCGAGTGTACCGATTTGTCCGATAATAAAAATATATAAATAAATAGTCGAGTACGTTTTTTTTTGTCAATATTTCACTACCGGCGACTATAATCTCTGCACAGCTAGTTCACATTTTATATTCCCAACGGTACCGATGGTATTTTCAGCGAACCGATACATCCGCAAAATGACTCGTTTAAATCCAATCAGACGATCCTTCCATTCTCAATTATGCATCGAATTTTAAAAATTCACACTCTTACATCCCTCGAACAAAATGGTCCCGCAAATGTTTTCTCAACTATCCTTTTGTAAACCCATTTTCTCTTATATGCAATCTACTCGGAATTCCGCAAAAGAATCGTTGAACCGCATATTTTTTTCGCGGTTTCGTAAATTCTCTCTGCACATAATAATGCATATTTTGTTGTTTTTTTTTTTGTCTTCTTAGAACAACACGGGTTTTTTACCGCAATCAGAACTTTCTGCCGACAAAAAACCGAAAGGGAACCCTGAAAGAAACTAAGCAGTAGATAAACATCATTTAAAAATCCGCGTGAAAAATCAATTGGGATAAATCGCAATGTAGTCTACCTGCTCAGCAGTTAAAATAAATCATCCTCGTGTTTCTTTTTGTTTTTCAAATTCGTTTTATTTTAATTCCCAAATTTGAAATAGAAAAACGTCAACTAAATAAAGTTTTAATCGATCATTAAAAAAAAAAAAAACAAACAAACTACGAAGCGAAATTAAATCTAAATTTTAATAAAGTCGTGATTATCGTGATTATTGGGTAAATTTGGTAAAATGGGTCGGCTAATAATTATTTACTGTCTCATACGATGAGAATTTCTGTTCGAAAAGGTTATATTTAACTCGTCTTTTTTTTTGTTTTTTTGTTTTTTTTTTCAACGGTTATACAAAAATCGACGAAACTGAAGTATGCAAACAGAGAAATTAATAAACAAACTCCGGAACTGCGACAGAATTAACAAGAGCAGGTACATCGGTACAAAGAAAAAAAGAATTGAACACATATCGCCCTTGTTTAAATTTAACCGATATTCAGCGCCGCATGAGATAATAATAATATTAATTAAAAAAGGATACAGCGTGACAAGAACGAACGTAAACTTTTAGAAATTCAAATAACAGACACGATAATGAATAAATCGTCTTCTTCTCGGAGCCTACCGCCAAATGTTGGCAGCAGTCGCTTTTTCCGTATTCTTCCCATTCACCGCTGTCGAATTAATTTCTCTCCATCTATTGCCGACTATTTCGTTTAGTTATCCATCTGTCAAGTAGTTCTCTTTCTTCTCCTAGCACGTCGTTTTCCTTCTGTATTTCCCGCTTTTCTCATTAATAAAATCCGTTATAACTGACGTCCGCCGGGTTTCACTATACAGAGATCGCATCAATCGCCTTTTTCATTTTTTCCCCCATATTCCACAATACATTCTGTAATACTTCGGCCGAAAGATATTATGATACGCTGACCAATTATTTGTTACCATCCAAGACTCCATTCCGTATCTAATGATGCCGAACGGGGTGGTGCGGCAACTCGCATTTTTCTTTTGGGTTTTTCACGAAGGATCCTTTTTTCCACTTTTTCCTAAACGTGTACCCGATATTCGATTACGTTTATAATCTAAATATCCAGAACTCTCGTTACGATATGTATTTCATTTTTTCTTAAATCCGGTAATTTCCTCTACTATTTATATAATTAACGAATATTAATTTTGTAATTTTGTAATTGTCATTCCT
This sequence comes from Icerya purchasi, assembly GCA_039619475.1. Classification (NCBI taxonomy): domain Eukaryota; kingdom Metazoa; phylum Arthropoda; class Insecta; order Hemiptera; family Monophlebidae; genus Icerya; species Icerya purchasi. The sequence goes on along the minus strand of CM077115.1, from coordinate 220,917,664 downwards.
AATTCGATCTTAGCATTAGCTCTACCTGATAATCTTTCAGCTATCTTAAGAATTCCGGTACATTCCCGTTAACGTTGATTCGGCTAGTTCACTCCGGCTGACTTTCCAAAAACTGCTTGAAAACACTATATACCGGCAGAAACAGTATACAGAAACAAACACTTTCTTTTTGTCCGTATTAATATTGTAATCTTTGTTTTCGTTTACAATTTTTGCCCTACATATTTAACATACATGGCGCTAGTAATTCCGTTTCATTTTAAACAAATCTGTATCAATTAATATTTCAGCAGTCTACGCATTTTTAGATCATCAAAAAAAAAAAGAAATTTTTTCCCAGTTCCTATTTCTAAATCTGAGAATTACTTCGATATGCTTCCCATTATCTTCAAAAATAACTTTTGCTTATCCGGCTTATGACTTCTAAGCATATTTTTTTCTTTTTTTTTTCTTTTTTATTTGCTAAAATTGCTTGTTAATACAGCGAATAACTACAATAAATCATCCTAATAAATTTAAAGAAATTTAATCTCTTCACGAAAATATTTTACCCGCAAGCAACAATTAATGCGGATCTGTTTTATTTTCTCACTTTTAATGGATTCGTCAACTCCTTTACCCAGAAATAATCGCATAGATTTTTTAATTTGATTGCGTGTTTACGATATGGATAAACTGAAATACAGAAGAATTCACTTTTAAGTAGTCTGAAATTTATTAGGTATTAAAGAAAACTGAAAACGAAAAGGCAACCGAGTGAAAGAAACTGGTGCTCTTAGTAACGTCGTTGGACTTGATAGATTATTAGAAATCTCCGGTGAGGCCTTACCGAGCGTATGGAATTTACCTTTTAGGAACAGACACGGGAAGGACAATATATAGAAAGAGCAGTAGAGGAGTTGTCAGACCAAATTTTTAAACGGACAGCAATATAAAAGAGAGTCTTCGACGAAAAGCGGGAAACACTCGAAAAATAAGTGACCCACGCGTCATTCGGGTGAAGAGGGTAATAGCGGTGGAAGAGACGAAAATGAGATAAGGCAAAACATAGAATAATTAAAACGCGTGCCGTTGACGATGTAAAATTGTTGGAAAGATAAGAATGAATAACTTTAGAAGAGGCGAAAGTTTTAGAGTCGTTATCAGAAGTACGATTTGCGTATAGAGTTAGACGATTGAATTCAGCGAGAATTACTGAAATAGGAGGGAATATTAAGATGATACCAAGAGGCAGCATATCTAATTTAGAAAAGAGCGATTTTTGGGCACAATCACAGATAAGAGAATAGCAATCAAATGATGAAAAAGGAAATAGAGGGATTAAATACCATTAAGGGCAAGGTTTTTTGATAAATACAGAGTCTCTTAATCACAGAGGAAAAAAAGATGTTTATAAAAACAACTGTTAAGATAACACATAAGTATTTAACAAGGGCACTAGAACAAATTAGCTTCATTTCGATTGTAAGGGAAAAACCGATATACAAGCAAAATGAAGAAGGGGAAATAGTAAACGACAAATTGAGAAAAAAGGAATCGGGTCATTAGCGGCATGGTGAAAAGAGAAGCAAAGCGCTAATTGTAAATAACAGGCGAAGGAAGAAATCAGAAGGAAAGACGCAACTACAACAGCATGGAGTAAGAGGACACTGGAAGGACTAGGGGAAAAATTCTGAACAATGCAGCACTTTTTTTAACTTGGAGGAAAAGAAAAAGACATTCAGAACGATTCATCAAAAAAATGAGTGAAATAAACCGGGTAAGGTCGGGATGTTTCATCTTAAAATTAATAACATACTATTAAAGAAATAGAAAATGTACAAAAAGTAAGAGTATACAGTTTTGAAACAATTAAAAAATGCAGAGACCTAAAAAACATATTGAAAAGAAACGCCTTATTCTTGCCGCCAAAGCGAATGCTTATTAAGCCTTCTTTCGATGTAGCTTTTTTTTCAGTACAAAGGAAATATCACGTAAAAAATACACTCAAAAAAATACCGAAAGCGTACCCGGATAGATTTTTAAGGATAAGGAAGCCCCCTCAAAAACCAGAGTAGGGCTAGAAGAATTCATTAACGACAAAAATTCATTTAAAATTTAAAACAGAAGAAAGGCAGTGAATCAGGAGAAATTCATCAGAACCGCGAGAGTGAAATCCACAAAATATAATAATGCTCTTTAGTGACTAAAATATGACAAGGCGTTTCTTCGTATACATGTCTTTGGTTTTCGGATAGGCCATACTTTTTGTCCTCAATTATTTTATTTTAAAAAATTTGGAGTTGTCAACAAAAATTTATTACATTTAGGCAAATGGAAATTTAATTTTTTTTTTTTTTCAATTATATCTCTGTAGGAGAAATGCCTTACTTCAAGAATAGCTCGTCAAGAATTTAAATATATATACATATATATAGATAGATAGATAGAATTTTTGCATTTGTAAACGAGGAAATTTTTGATTATAAGATTAAAACGGCTATGAAACCGGCGTTGCATTCCATCAAAAAAATAACATCTCCGCTACGATTAGAGAAAATAATGGAATACGAGAAAGTGCATATAGAAAAGGCGAAAATTATACATATTGTATAGCGTGTTCGGAAACGAAAAATCAACAAAAAATCGAAACACAAACCACGCTGTTATGGATAAATTTCAGGGAAGAGAATGAAGAAGTCTAAAACATATCTTTATACGTAACATAGAAATATGATCGTTGCCGTACAAACCCCATAATGGTCGTATAGTCATAATTAAAACCAACAGTGGAGGGGAAAAAAAGCTAAATCGAAAAAGTATAAATCAAAATAACTAGTCCCCTCATCGGAAAGGAGAGCGCGCACTAATATTATGCACAGGGTAAACTTACGGATGAGAAGAAGGGCGAGCATTCTAGTTACCACGAAAGGATGCGAGATAGACGCGAAAAAAGGATAAAGTCTTGAAATGTTCCAACTGATTTTTAAAACGGAATATCTTCTTCTTTTTAAATCAAAGCAAGGTTCGAAAAAAGAAAGGAAAGCTGTAAACCATATTTTTAAATTACCGGAGAAATACGTTTCTGAGGGTAAAATTTTTTCGCCAAATCACTGGGGCTACTTATGCAATTGGATGCAATTTACGATTGGACACGATCAACCGCTGTTACAACGTCATCAAGCGGCAATAAAGAGTACTCTGATGCAGGGTGCGGCAGCATAACTTCCTTTTTTAAAATGCGCCACTTTTTTACTACTAAATTTTGTTAAAGGGAAATAATAAAAGAAAATCGAAATAAAACTGCGAGAAGGGAAGAAGCATACATATTGCCCCAATGGGGGATCTAGAGTATCCGTTATTTCGATTTTCTTTTATTATTTCCCTTTAACAAAATTTAGTAGAAAAAAAGTAGCGCATTTTAAAAAAGAAAGTTATGCTGCCGCACCCTATACAATAACAATTTTTTCGATGAAGCACCCAATAGCGACTATCGTAATTACCACACGACTGGCAGGTTCATTCAGCCTTTTATGCTATAGAATGGTCCGTTTTTTTGTAAAACATTTTAAAATTATCCGAAATCCTAAATCGTTTAAAAGAAATAAATGAATACATATATAAATAAAAACGGTACAAAATGTAGCAAAAAATAGTGTAATTGATTCTAGCGTAAATCCCAAACAGCGCGCAGAAAATGTGTATTACGTTATTTGAAATTTATCACCTGTGTTTTTAAATCGACGAAATGATTTGACGCGAGGCCAAAAAGATAAATAAATAAATAAAATGAATTTGAAAAAATGGAAGAACATTTGCAAACGATCAAAATAAGATTAGTCACTAAAATTGGCATCGTACTGGATTCAATTTGTGTTAACGTATATAAAAAAAAAAAAAAAAAAAAATTAAACTTTTGAACTGTTTCGGTTTTACAAGAAAATCTTCGCCAGTTTCAGTCACGCGAATTTTTTCGGATTTCTTGTCGAATTATACTATAGCAACAATTTATTTTGAAATAATTTTATATAATTATAATTATAATGGTCGTTGTTAGTTGCGCCGAGACGATGCAAAATAAAAAATCGAAATAAAATTATAACAATACGTGTTATCGAAGAAAAAAAGAACAACGCACACGGAACGGTCTGTAAGGACCACTTTTGTTATTACTGAAAAATTTTAATAAAACATCAAAGCCTTTTTCGCTTAAAACGATAAGGAATTTTTTAACCATTTTTAATCTAAACAACGGAATGCATATACTATGATGCTTCTCAAATAAAGACTGACTCTCAATATTAGTATTAGAAAAGTAAATCGCAATGTAAAAAGATGAATGTGTAAACAAGGGAGACTGAAATATTACTATTCTAATGCGGAATACTTAGTAAAGTGTACGACTCCTAGTGTATTTTGCGTGAAAATCAAAACTCTGAACGGCTTGTTTCTGTCGCGATAGATCTTATGTAGATTAGAATGGAACGTTTTGTAGTAACTTATATGACACCTGTTACCGCTGAGTTTCACATAATATTTCAGTGCTAACAACATTCACTGGTATGTGGTTTAGTGACATCATGTTTGTTTCCACATGCAAACTACTAACTGGGCTGGTACAGAACGCCTCGTCCACTGAAGACTGCTAACAGCATTCCGGCAATCGATCCCCAGGGGCTTTGGACTTTTTGGATTTTCTTCATACAGCTGTATATAATTCGGGACAAACGTTTTTTGATGCGAAGAGTTAGATAGATTTGAGGCCATATTAAAGAAATATTTCAGCGCAAGAAATAGCCTTCTGTGCTTGAGTGGCAGGACATTAGTTTCTGCATGAAGGCTGTAAATTGGACTGCAGTGTAATGCGCCTGAGATTAATCTTAATGCGGAATTCTGAACAGTGTTTAACCTGTTCAGCACATTAGGTTTAACTTTGTTTATTCCTCTTTTTGTAAAATTTTCACTGGTAGACTAAAAAAAATATTTTTTTATATTCTTCTTTTAGAATATCTTTTAAACCCTATTGTGTTATTACTTATAAGAACTGTTAAAATTTATTCTTCGCTAAAAAAAAATCGCTCCTAAAATTCAAATACGTTTTATAATTTATTTTTTAAAAACTTGTAATCCCATTTTATAATAATCATACGTTTTTTGACATTTATATATATATATATATATATATATATATATATATATATATATATATAGATATATGGTATTTTAAACAAAATATGTATTACCACACACAATAGAACACATTTCATGACCAACATTTGACCACATTTTACCGCTTATTGTAAAAAGTAAAATTTGTAACATCTACCGAATGAACAATTTATGGTAATTCGAATCGCATTAAAAAAAACAAAACGAATATAACATACTAGTATGTAATGTTTTTTTTATAATCGCCGCTTCTCGATATTAATTATTTCAACGTAAGAAATATAAAAATATAATGCAGATTATGTTAACGTAAAATTCCAGATTTTTCGCTAACAAAACATAATGATGAAAATCTAACAGTCGTTATAATCATATAATGATAACGTTAAACACTTTTTAAATAATGCGTTAATTTAATTATTTTCGAAACGCATCGCTGATAATTAAATTAATGTAATAATTAAAAAGTGTTTCGCATTATTAACAACGTAAATAGAAAACAATTTGGCCCGGATAAAAGTAGCCGGTAAATCAAACTGGAGAAAGAAATGTGCTCGGAACAAAAAATATAATTGTTACAGAAATGGTATCGTATTTATCCTTCAAACCGGGTACAAAAATAGTCACGGCTATTTCACAGGCCATCGCTGAAACTTTAAAATTTGTAAACTATCGAATAATGTTAAAATTAAACATTCGAAAACTCAAAGAAAACGAAAAAACGACAATTGTCAAGAAATCGGAATTCTAATTCTTTTCTCTTTATCAGTTAATTTCCCTAAACACAACCGAACGAAGTACTCTGCGTTACAGATAAGAGGTAATGAAATTCCTATTAATAAATCTGAATTTAAAACGCAGAATGCGAACTTTTTATTTCGATGAAGCTTTTGAATTTCCAGCTGAGTTCATTTTGGCCTTCGGATTAGTTGCATTTAATGGAGTTTCGCTGGAATTATTCCTTAATTAGTAGTGCAAATGACAATTAATTCGACGGAAACGTCTCTGAAATTAATTTATATTAACCAGCCGACTCGAAACAGTAAAGCTTTATTTTATTCGTAGAAATACTAAACGCCCCTCAGCAATACGTTAAGAAAATTAATTACAGTGGCGCACGAGTAAATTTCTTCAAATAGACTGGCTTCTAATAATTTATTTCCATTAGCGAAGTAACCATATTCTCCACAGTGATTTTATTCCATCTAACCGTGCGTACTATAATACAAAGAAATATTGGCCCGTTAAGGAACCATTATCGTCCCCCCCCTTGTGCCTCATGTAGCTGTATAAATCTCACGATCGATTGCATGATTCTCTAATTTCACGGTAAGCAATCCGACATTCAGCAGTCCATTCGTAACATCATCTAAATATTTAAAAATATACACAGGCTAATTATATAAATTTAATGTATTTCTGTGAATACTAAGCTGTTCGAAAGTGGATAATAGTATTAAACGCTAGACCAGAACATCGAATCTCAGTGATGAAATATTAGTAAGCACATCGATATGTAAATGACACTTTGAACGTACCGAAAAATTAAAAACCTGAGATTAATAGATGATCAACACACTTACCACCCGATACATTTAAAATGAAAAGCCGCGCCGAACAAGAAAATCACGAAATAGAAATTACATTAGTTCAAACAAGAATAGGTGCTTCGGCCAAAGAACATAGTTAACAATTACAAAACCGCGTTAAAATGCCATTTCAACAACCTTTGTAGACGACAGCTGCTCATACCGCTTGGGCAGAAGATATTTTAAAGCATACACTATGATAGATAGAAGACTTACAAATCCAATTCTGCACCAGCTGCAAGCTCATTCAATATAGACGGAAACGCAAAGTGCCGTATGTATGCACTGCTGTTCTGCCTACAAATTGGGACTTGTCGGACTAAAGTATCCAATATAAAGAACTGCGGGTTCATAGCCTCGGTAGTTGCGAACGCTACACTGAGTAATCCCCTTAAATAAATAAAAAAAAAAAAAAATAGTAATCGATATAAATGTTTACAAAGTACGATAAAAAATTTAGAACAATCGTAAGAATTAAAGTAGCATACGTACGTAAACTTTTTTTTTCTTCCAAATCATCGTAATTATTCTCATCTTCTGATTCATCTGACTTCGAAAAAAGTCTAAATCCGTATCTAAATAATTATATGTTTACGGTCTTTTTTTTTTTTAACTTCTATTTTATCTAATTATTATTCATTTTACCGTTGTAACTATCAGCCACTTTTCCTTTTTGTATACCGGTTTTTTAAACCAGATTGAAAACACCCAGAGCCTTCTTATATACCTTTATCAATCACTTCGGGAACTATTTATATTTAGTAATCTTGGTCATACGTGGTGAAATCTTGTTTGATGACGTCGAAGTTGCGAACCATCAACGTTGTCCGATATGGAATGAGCATTCTTTCGTAAACTGGTGCGTAATCGATGATCCGAGTTCCAAACTATTTGTTATACTCGGTTTTTTGTATGGCCATCAGGGCCGTCTTCGATTTTTCTATTATCTCCTCTCGGCTGCTGAAACGTGTTCCCTGGAACGGTTTCTTGAGTTGATCGATCAGGAAGAAGTCGCAGGGGACTAAATCAGGCGAATTCGGTAGTATTCGTTCTATTCTTTGCCAAAAAAAATCACGAATAGCGACAACATTGTGCGACGGTACATTATCGACGTGCAAAATAATCCAGGAATTGTTTGCCCACAAATCCGGTCTTTTTTGGCGGATTGCTTCACGCAAACGTCTCATAACGCCCAAATAATAATCCTTGTTGACCATCTGATGTTCCGGTAAGAATTCATGTTGCACAACGCCGTTGTAATCAATGAAAACCGTAAGCAGCACAGGTCTTTTTCGACTGAAAACGACGTGTTTTTTTCGGTCTGGGCTCATTTAGCGTGCGCCATTCACTCGCTTGATGTCTGGATTGCATGTCATACTCATACACCCACACCTCGTCTCCAGTAATGATGCGTCTGATGAATGTTGGGTCGGATTTGAACCGGGAAATCATGTCTTTCACGATATTAACGCGGTCCCTTTTTTGCATGAAATTCAGATATTTCGGTACCAGCTTTGGAGCAACACGTCTCAAGCCTAAATCGTTAAATGTCTTAGACGAATCCATAAGCGATATTTATGTCCTCTGCCGGTTCTCTAATGGTCAACTTTCGATTTTCGGCCAACATTTCTTTGATTTTATCGATGTTCTTTTCAGACTGCGTTTGTCATCTTCAACGGACTCACGACCATTTCTGAAGCGTTCATGCCATACGTAAACATTTCTTTTTGATAGAGTATCATTGCCGAAACACTTCTCTAACATTTTCAAGGTTTTCGTTCCGTTCAATCCGTTTTTAACACAAAATTTAAAGCAAACTCGTTGATACAAAGTTAATTCCATTTTTAAAATCGCAAAAAAATCGAAAACACGCACAATACAGTTATGTATTCAAAATGGCATAACTTTTATAAATGTCGAGCTGTGACGCTGAAACTTGGCGGGAATATTAATGACAGTGTGGCAACTTTAGAAAAAAATTAAATCGGATGACTGGTATTCATTTCTGAAATTTTTTGATCAGGGATTTACGAAGATATTTGGACTAATTCCTTGGAGAAGATTTTACACATACTCTACACAACCGGTAAAGCGTCTAGGTCGAAAATAACCATGGATTATTGTACTGTCATCTAAAACCAATGTAAAATTTCAGAATTTTTCATCAACGGAAAATGCTTTAAATAGAGCTTCTCAGATTTTATGACAGACAAACGTGAAAATAAATTAAAGTAAAGTGTTAAATAAATACAGGAAAGTGAAAGTTCGCGGTAAAACTATAAATAAATCATTATTTTTGCACGAATTCCAAATTGTCTAAACACGTGGCCCGAAATTCGGTATTGAAATAAGTGTTTAAATTACGTAGCTTATTCTTAATGGAAACCGGAAAGAATCGAATTTTTGTATTCAGTCAGTTTAGAAATGGCACTGCAAAATGACAAAAGGCAAAGGCGCGCAACAGACAAATGACGTATTAGGGAAAATTAAATGAACTTAGCAAAACAATCCGGTCGCTACTGTAACTTCACTTCTTGACACGCCGAGGACTGTTTAATTATATCGCCGGAAAATTTGTAAATTCAACTTTGGCCCGACTACCGTTGAAAATGAATAACTTCGCAGTTAAATAATTTAGTTAGTTTCGCTCACAACTTCATCAACTCAGCCCGGCTTCTTAATCAGTTTAAGGTCAACGTTCACTCGGCAGAATTTCATCATTCCCATTGCTGTACTGAACTAAAGACAGTGCCAGGTATGATAATTTATTCCGAAAAAAAAGTGAACCCCTTATAATAGCTACTGATACTAAATGTTTTTACGAAAAATTTCCTAATAAAGGCACTTCAGATTTGCTAGCTGAACGAATATATGTAAATTCAACAAAAGACGAACTATAATGTTCCATTTTTTTTGAAGAAGAAAAAAAATTTATTACAAATTATAAACTTTTTCAACAAACGCAGAATAAATTACGCGTAATCGTTCTAAAAATATAAAATAAATAAATACTTCGATAGTAACGAAATAAGTATAAAATAATGTACACTTTAATAGAAATTAAAATTAAAATACCTCAACTTAAGGTAACGTTTTCACGCTATATCATCAGCTAGCAATAGACAGTACACCGAATTGAAACTAAAGACACACACATGTGTCTGTATTGTTGGCTGATGATATAGTCCGAAAACGTTTCCTTAAGTTGAGGTATTTTAATTTTAACATCAGTATGTTGAACTCCCCTAGAAGGATACTCAGATTGTTGCGAACTTATCCCTGTTGAGCGATTGCTCGGACCAGGATGTTACACTGCCGTGCCAGTACGTGGCGGAAAAAAATGCAACTTTTTCCCAGCTATAGTCAAAGCAAACCCTCTCAATGGGTCCTCGCCGGTGGCTTGCGCCTACGAGGTGAAGGGAGTTGTTCATGCGGTTGGGCTCCCACGACTTCTGTTCGGTGTTAGAGGGGGAGCTGTATGGCATTTTCTTCTGCTTGAGGGAGTATCTACAGTCTTACCCCTAACGCCGAAATACATTTCTAATGACAGATTCCTTGCAATCGATTAGGACACTCCAGACACCTAAAACCTTACACACATTATCTCGAGAAATAAAGCGCATCATTAACGTGCTTTTCCGGGCTGGCTCACAGGTAACGTTCTTGTAGGTCCCGGGTCATGCCGGCGTGCCGGGAAACGAATGTGTGAACGTGGCTGCTAAGGCAGCAACATATAGTCCAATGCCCGAAGGCACTCCTCTTCCTTAATTAGGGTCATCCATTTTTTAGCAACATAAGGCAAAGACGTGGGAAACTCGGCTCACACATCATGGCTGCGATCCATTAAGGTCAGCACTGGGCCTTGGTGGCCACCGATATCTATGTCCCGCAGAGAGTTTGCAGCATTAACTAGACTCCGCATAGGGCACACAGCAATATCCCACGACTATTTGCTGGAAGGAACATCTCCTTCCTCTGCCGGTTCCATATGCAATTCCCCAATTTCACCAACCGTTAAACACATTCTGGAACATTGCCTGTCTACAGGCACCTCCAACTTACCGTCGGTTGCGTTGTCAAACGAACCAAAACAGGTACAGGATATGCTACACCATATTAGAGCGGCTAACCTATTAAAACACTTCTGATCTTGCACCGATCCATGTGCTGTAATAATCCCGGCAATTACACACAGCACATGGACCATATAAATTTAAATAAAAAAAATAATAAATAAATAAATTTTAATTTCTTTTAAAGTGTAAATTATTTTATTCCTATTTCGTTTAGGTAATTATTTATTTTATACTTTTAAGTATTAACAAAACACATACCTTTCTATGTTTACTTATTCTTTAATTCCCCCCCCCCCAAAAAAAAAACACAAAATTATATTTTACGCTTAATTAGTGCAGGGAAAACTGTGAAAAAATTATTAGATATTTTTAGTAGTACTAGTAGTCCTTTAGAAATATCTTCTTTATAATGCCATACTTAACTCCTGAGCGTCGGCGACTACCTATTCGTACATCTCAGCTGTACAGATATAGGTAGTGTACTAGGCAATTGTTATATGCAGTACGAATGTGTACACGCGCAAGACTTCATTCGGAATTGATTAATAATCGTTTGATTTATCGATATACAAGTGCAGTCCCCTGTGTGTCTGCTGTGTACTGACCTAGCGCGCATATGATGTTGTAGTTGGTGGTTTTTCATTGCCTTCCACGTGATTATTAGTGATTATTTATTTAATTCTTGTAATAAGTTCTGTCGTCGCTCAGGATCAAACCCGTGACCTCCGTAACGGAAGTCAAGCGGCTATCCCGACGACTTTTAGAAATATATTTTGCAATTATTGAAAAGTGATATTCCCTATGTTAGATATCCGCTGTGGACAGGGTTTTTCTGTTAATTTCAAAGGACCAGCTTCGGTCTAACTATCGGTATGCAATTCAATTTCAGATTAGGTATATACCTGGGAGCGACTTGGACCCGCAACGAGACAAGTCTCGATAACATACGATACATCTGGTCTAATAGCCGAGCACCTTAACCACTAGGCTACAGCATGAACTCGAAATACTTTACCAGACCAATGAACGTTATTCTGCAAATTTCGTCTGGCTGAAAGAGTCGTGTCTACGAGAAAATAATGTTGTTTCTGTTTCTATTTTATGTTACGATTTGCCGCTTATTGAAATATTTGTTAATGACTATGCAGCTGGCAATCTTGACTAATCGACAAATTTGAAAAAGAACCACTATTCTTCCAATTATTCTTTTTTATACTACATTGCTCTATTTTTATCACTATACTATTACTATTATTATAATTATTATATTTAAATATTAGTTTTATTATTATTATATACTTTACCTTTAGTCTACATATTAAGATTGAAGTTTCTACACCAATCATGCAGAGACAGGAGTATAAATGTGTTGATTAATACATTTAAAGTCTCATTTAACATTCCATACTAGTATATACATAAATTTTCTATTGCCTAAGAGCACATAAACTGGAGCTAATTCTCTGGCCAAATGAACTGTATTTGTTCAGGCCAATAAAAAATAAAAAATAAAAAAATAAAATTCTATTATACATATATGTATGTCTATAAGGTGGGAGAGAAATTATTGGTCAGTATCAAATTTAGATTTTACATGTAAATTTAACCCATTTCCCTTTTTTTCATTTTTTTTTTTTGTGGGGGAGGAGGCATCAACTATAAGCATTAATCTAATACAAGTGAAATTTTTAAAAGTATCAAAATGTGGCAGCGGAATAATCTTCCTCCAGCGAAACACCACTATCTAATCTCTAACGCTAGCAGACTAGCCCATGTCCGTTAAATTGTCCTTACTCGTACTAACTGAATGAAAAACTGGCTATAAGTTTTGCTATAATTTACTTAATAAGTTTTATTTTAAAGAAATTTCACAAATATAGTTTAACAAAAAATTTCGTTTTTTTTGCTTATTTTTTAAGTGTGCTTTTTTGTGTGAGAAATGCCGCATTTTTTCCATTCAAACTTAATTATAAAAATATCAATGAAAACTTGAAGAACATTAATGGATCGAAACTAGGGAGAAAAACGTAATACATGAAATTAACTATGAGTAATAGGATTCCTACTTAACTTCTTGGAAGCAAATAGCTTCATTACAATTCATTAAGAAACAAAAAAAGTCGGTATCTCTGCATATGCGCAGTTTTCGATAAAATTTCATTCAGCCGAGCGAACAAAGCTTTTAGGCAACTTACACATTAGTAGTAGCGCAGCATAACTGATAAAACCGATTGTATAAGATAAATCTGACGACCCAATCAGTTAGTTATGTCTGCTTCGTAAATTATTCATTTCCGGTTAATTAAGTCTAAACATATATTTATGTAAAATGTCAGGCAGCCGGTCAAATCAAATTATGTTGCGAAAAATTATTTACATAGTAAGTTTGGCTTTTGTTAAAGTTTCAGACATAAATTGTGTCTTTAACCTCATCAGCACGATTTCACTTTTCCTAATACAAAATGAACGTAAACATACACAGGGCAATAGTTGGCGTAGCTATAGGATTTTTTTTTTTTTTCGATAATTATGGAAAAAGTTAATAATGCAACTATAAATTCATATTACACAAAGTGTTTGTAGCGTTCGGTCGAACTATTTACATTTATTATTGTGGTAAATGTAGTTCGATTAAAATGGAAATTTAACCAAAGTACTAGCAGGAGTCTAACAAAAAGGCAAAAAAATCCCAAAATCAACACATCATCAATATTTTACATACTGAACTTTTCACGTTAGCTGATATATTTTCGTTGCATTGATGCAAGTTTTTTTTTTTCTTTCTATAACCGCAGTAGTTTGGCATAATATTTTCCTGGAAAATTATCCAGCTTAAAGAACGGTTTCTTGACCAGAGCGGATAATTCTACATATTTTTTTATTCACTATTTTTATAAAATAGCGTTCGACAGTCTGATTATATTCGTTAACACACTTGCTTCAATCGACGTATGGTGGTGTCATTTACGAAAAAATACCTAAAATTTTAGCTGTGAAATCTGGCATAATTTTCTTGATTTCCGACAGGTTAATTAGTGATAAATACAGAAAACAGAATAATCTAGAACGTATAATAATAACCCGCAATCTACCAAAATTAGCCGCACCGTACATATATATATATATATATATATTTCAGATATATACGTATATTAAATATACATGAGTTTCATACTAGTATATTCAATACTGTTTCAAAATTTCGAGAATTTTATTTGTAATGAGGCTAGAGCACTTAGTTTTCGTTACATGCTACCCTTTTTATTCTCTATGTAAACGATATTGTTGACTGCATCAGGCCTCCGGTGACTGCTCGCCTATATGTAGATGACCTAAACATATCCGTGGCATCTAATATCCCTTCCTTGACCCAGTCTATCCTGCAAAATACCACTAATAGATTGCAGCAATGGTCAGGAAACAATGGATTAGATTTCTCCTCTCAGAAGTCTCAATATGTTGTATTCCATAGCGATCGCCTCGTCCAGAATCCACCATCACTACAACTGAACAGTAATACAATTCTTTATAACTTTCCTTATCATTTTGATGGACGCCAAACTAATTTGGAAACCCTTTATATCTGATTTAAAAGATAAATCCCTTCAATCTTTATGGGTGATTAAGTTCCTGTCAAATCCCAAATTTAACATCCTACCAAAGTTTCTTCTAAATATTTACAAAGCATTTTAGTCCTCAGAAAAATCACTTATGGGAGTCAGGTGTACTCGTCAGCGATTGGGTCCTTATTAAAAACACTTGATCCAATTCATAACGCCGCTATTCACATGATACTTGGTGCCCATCGTACATTCCCAACTAAAAGCCTATGTTCGTTAGCTGGTGTCCCACTTTTATCTTATAGCAGAAAACTCTTCACTTACCGCGATATGCTTTCATGGGCTGCGGAGAATCTCAGTGACGTAATTATAAAGCCTGACTTTCCCAAAGATGATCTATCTGAGGTGAATGCAATTTTGTTGCAAAATAACATAAAGCCTAATTTTACACCCAGAATGGACTATTCAAAACTACCTTCACCCTCGGCTTCTTTTCAGGTAGAAGCTATTACAACTCTCACCGATAACAATCACCAACCAACTCTGCTAGGACACAGGGCGCTAGGCATTATTAATAAATACACCACATTTTCGAAAGCATACACTGATGGATCCAAAGCTAATAAGTCCAAGGTTGCCCCAGCTGCATGCGCTTTCGAAATAGACGGAATTACAGAGGGCATACGGTTGAATAACGTTATATCGATTGCGGAAGCCGAAATGTGTGCTGTGTTGTTTTGTCTTCAGGCATATTTAGAACTGAAACCCGAACCGCTCGGAATTTTACTGGTGACTGATTCCTTGCAGTCCATACGTGCTTTGCAGTCGGATCACCCTGAATCACCAATGGCCCTAGAAGTTCTAGCTACCTTATACCATCTAAGCCGAAGAGGATGCCGAGTTGTTTTTTTTATGGGTCCCTAGTCATGCCGGAATTCCGGGAAATGAGCTTGTGGACCTGGTCGCTCGGGCATCCATTGCATAGTTACATGCAGTGTGTGGTTTAGTACCCCTTCTTAAATTCAAAAAAAAAAAAAAAAAAAATATTAACGAACTCTTTAATTTTTTCCCGGGCGACGACGGAAATTATTACAAAAGTTAATTTAAAATAATCGCTAATAGAATCGTACGGAGGGCAATGACAAACACGCATAGGTGTACATATGCACGCTAGTTGATTAGTAGACAGACGCACAGGCGACTGCATTTATATTGTGATAAATCAAATCGCAATATCAGTTTCAAGTGTTGTAGTCTTACATCCCCACTAGAGCTTTACAGATTAATAGTTTCCTTGAAAAGAGCTCTGGCATCGGGTATAAAATGCATCACCCAATTTTCCCGGATAGCACAGAAGATTAGACCAACTTATCCCAGCAGCGAGTGCCTACATGCAGCAGTGGATCGAAGTAAGCATGGCGCAGCATGATGTACGACGTAGTTTAGTTTTCTCGGGGGAGAATAAGTATTACGCGTGCAATTTAAGCATATTTTTTCTCCATTATATTCGATTACAGGAAGAAGAAAAATTGGAATAAAGAAATTCGTACAGTTGCACAAATTAATGAAAGGTAAAATAGAATCGTTTTGAATGATTAAAGCCTATTTATGACGATTATGATTTTGTTTTTGTTTTTTTAATTGCGCCCTAAATTCGATATTTCCGATCGTAATCAAAATTACGGAACAAAAAATTTAATATAAAGCTAGAATGTTTTGCTTGTAAAAATAAAAATGTTATGTAAAAGCGCAGAACGTGTAATATTTCTGGAGGTGGTGCGTGTTTCGAAATAGAATATATCAAAATTTTTATCAAGCAGATAATATTTCATTTCAGTATTTGGCATTTATCAACTGGCGAGTTAACACGAATTTATAATTTCGCTAGTTATAAAATGTTATCAAATCCCCTTCCTCGGTTAGAAGATATACCTTTAATGTAGCAATATGGTTAGAGAAAATCGTCTAAGGGATCGTATTTACTTATCAATAGTCATGTACACATAGAAAAAAAAAAGGACCGTTATTTGCCTTTATGAAACTGGAACATACGAAAAAAAGTTCAGTACACTCATACAGAGAGAGATTCGAATAAAGAAGACTAATTTAAAGTCTACATGTAGCATGTTTTACAAGAGTTCATCTCTGGTGGAAATAGTATTACGTCTTATAAATCGATATTCGAATGATTATTTCTTAAAACCTGTACCAGTCAGTTATGAGCACCGATGAGTACAGGTAAGATTGAGTGAGTAGTCATCAAATAACGTTAAAAATAAAAGCTTAAAGGGGTACTTTCCTTGCTTAATTATATAATCAAATGAAAAATAGAGCCAAAAAATTATCATTCAAATATAGCAAAAATATGAACATCCAGAATTTTAGAAATTGAGCGGCGATAGTGACTTCAAGTATTACCAACATTAGTTTATACAAATGTAGATTCGAATAAAGACAGTGAATTTAAACCCGTCAAAATGACGGTACTTGAACATAACACTTTTTAACCAATACCCCCCACCGCGGCTCTGGAAGGAGTTGCATTATTTTACGTTTGTCAGCATTATCACTCAGAAAAAAAACCCCGAAAATACTGACTTTGCGATTTATTATAAATAATATAATCAAAACAATGCACCAACAAGTAAACAACTATTATCCGGTAAGAAGTAATATATTAATATATTTTACAGTAAAGCGTTATAATAATTCTCACATACATATGTATATATTTTTTTTGAAAATATTTATATATCTATCACCGTTTACAAATTTGCCCGTTAACCTATACGCTTTGTCGTCGAGTTTTCTTATATCTAATGATTTCTCTACATCATACTTTTTTTTTTTTTTTTTTTTTTTTTTGTGCCGACCGTAACGATCGTGGCTACATCAACATTTGTGCGATATATTTTTTTCAGCCTATACGGTTTTCTGTTCTTCTTATAATTGGGTGAATTGGCTCTTGGCATAAATTATGTATCTGGTCTATCCATCTCATTGGGCATCTTCCTGGAGGTCGTTTGCCATCTATTTTCCCTAGTATTACCAGTTTTTCCAAACTATCGTCTTCTCTCCTCAGGATGTGTCCGAAATATTGCATTATTCGACGTTCGCATATATCCCCTAACCGCATAGCTACGCCAACCTCATTCAAGATGGATTTGTTGGCACGCCTTGCCGTCCAAAGAACATGAAGCATTCTTCTCCATATCCACATTTCCAGACTATCTATCCTTTTCTGATCCGTTTTTCGTAGCGTCCAAGTTTCTGCACCGTATAGCATTATAGAATATATTAATGACTGTACTATCTCTATTTTAGTTGTTTTTGTTATGTCATGACTTTTCCATATACGTGACAGCATTTTCATTGCCTCTTTGGTCAATAATGCTTTTCTCTTTATTTCCATTTCACTGGATCCCTGGCAAGTGATCAATACTTATACCATAACTATACTTATCGCTGCGCAAATATTTTGTTACAACTTACCCGATTTTTTACTTATTTCTAACTGATCTATAAACTAATCTATTATTTAATGAATTTTCTTTCCCTTTATTTTCACTTTTGTTTATCGCTGTTTTCTGTACCATTTTCTCTTATTTAATGCTCATTATTATTATTCTTATTTTTCCCCCTTTCTGCAACCATTCCTTTATTTTAATTTTTTTAACCTCAATTTTTTCCTCCTCTATTATTTCTTTAGGCGTTTTAATAATTCTTATTAGAGTCTCGCTGCGCCAAATTCAAATACAAAAGCTGATATCATCCTCCCACCAAATTACTTTCTTGTGGGTGCCAGGCCACGTCGGACTCATAGGTAATTTATTAGCTGACACTGTTGCTAAATCAGCTCTGTTGTGCTCCATGCCTTAATAAAGGAAGAAAGGACTCTGGAATAACTTGTGCAGAAGGAAGGGTCGACACATACGAGGCGCAATAAGGAGCAAGGAGCCCCAGTTCCAACAGGTGTGCATACCAAGTATTCCGCTCGTTAAATAGAGAAGAGCACTCAAACCAAATATGGTTGGGTTCCCCGATAAAAGAAGAATCAGGGAAATGCAGCAGGCAGTGCGGACTTGTAACAAGAGAAAAAGGATACCGGGCTGAACCCTATTAGCTGCTCCCAAAAAATCCACGAAGTAACTTTCCTTCCGCGGCAAGACTATAGCATATTACGTCGGCTCCTAAAACGAGCCTTATGATTGCTCGTTTAGCAGCAGTTACTATTAAGCACCCGTGAAGAAATTCCTTGCACGGCTACTATCTTCTACCGATGTCTTATTAACAATACCTAATCGGGCTAAAATTTAACTCTTCTCCGTCAAACTGTTTCTGAGTGGGGAGATGTAACAAGCCCGAAAAAAGAAAGAAATCCGAAAAAAGAAAGAAATCCGAAAAAAGAAAGAAATCCGAAAAAAGAAAGAAATCCGAAAAAGAAAGTAATCCGAAAAAAAAAGTAATCCGAAAAAAGAAAGTAATCCGAAAAAAGAAAATAATCCGAAAAAAGAAAGCAATCCGAAAAAAGAAAGTAATCCGAAAAAAGAAGAAGCTGCTGCCGTAGTAAGCTTTTATTAAAAAACGCTTATAATGCTAGCTGATGACGTCGCAAATATCAATCTAAACGTTGACCAGCTTTTGTGGAACTCAACATGTTATTTCATTCTGAGATAATACAAGCGATTTACATATTTGAATATAAAGAAGTATTGGTAGAATTATAATAGTCAGAAGGTGAAGAGAAAGTTTTCATATTTCAACAAAGTTCGCTTAAACCAGATAGCCGGAAGTAACCGAATCAGTCAAGTTGCGGCGGCAGCAACCCGGCTGTTACGGCCTTTATTTAAATGTTAACCGTGAAAAATAACTAGTGACAGAAAAATATATTTAGTTCATTTTACGGATCCGCGAAGTACTGTTAAATGAGATTTTAAAAGAATGCTGTTTCGATGTCTGAAATACACCTAACTTTCTTAAGAAAACGTCACGCCCGTTAATAATAACATTTAATTCCGATAGGAGTACGTATAGACGACACGGGCGATTAAATTTTGTATCGCGCCAGAATATGCAACGCACGAGAGTATCTTTGGTCTCAGACGTTTAATTAACCGTCTAGCGGTAACGATACAAAAATAAATATTCGCACAATCGTTAGCCAAATTGAGGGCCACATTAAATCTATTCGCGGTAAATTAGGCCTTTGTTCGTTTCCTGGCACGGCGTAATTGCCCTCTGAGTCTCACTTCGTTAAACTTCTGCAATAAAGCCAGCCAATAAGTATGATGTAGTGTGTGTATAATTGTCTCCACTCTTCAGTGCACAATGTCAAAATGGTCCTATATAAGACATAGTTCAATTTTCGATGAACGACTCTTTACTTCACCGGAATCGCACAACATTCCAAAAATGATTCTATCGAATATCTTTATTATTACGATCCACCGACGCTTGAAATAGAGTTTTTAATTGCCCGATGCCAGATGTGGATTCGAAGGTTTCTCAGAAAACAATTTCCGATCCTACCGGTCGACCAATTTTGCTCCTGTCGGTACTTTTAACGCGAAAGAGACTCCACATCTCACCGACCTCTATTTAGATAATCGCCTTTCTTCTCTCTGCTTTCCTCGCATTCATATGTTTTCCGAATTTTTCCAAATTTTCAATTTTTTAAAATTTCGATTTGGTTTTTCGATCCACTTTTGTTTTGTTGAATGTTGATAAACCACTTGGAAACAGGGGGGGAGGGCACAAATCAACGTACTTTTATATTATGTCACGAGCAGTGATGAAAACACTACGAAATATCTGGGAAATTTCAAGCATCCATTCAACCAGTTTCGTTAATGAGTGGTAGAAACGGGTTAAGAAACAAAGAAAAAAAATTAGGCTAAATTTTGAACTAGAAAAAAATAGACACACTAGGGGAGGCTGTATTGTCGGCCGATTATGAATACTCGACCATTCACCGGGTTTAGGGCAGAGCACTCTGCAGAAGGTGCTGTTTACAAATTAATATATTCCATTAAAGATACCATTGCAAATGGTTACTCGGCACTCGTTATCTCCTTTGATATTCGAGATGCCTTTGACAACTGCAAATGGTCGTCTATTATTCAAAATTTACAAGAAAATAATATTAACCCCTCTCTTGTTAATATTATTATTAATTATTTTAAGGATATATATTCTACTTTACAAATCAACGACGCCATTCATACCAAGAAAATGACCTGTGGCGTTCCTCAGGGTTCGGTCCTTGGACCTACCCTCTGGAATATACTCTATTTTAAGGTCCATAAAAGCATAGAACAGTTTTGTCGGATAATAAACGTCGATGCTCTCCCGATCTCTGATGCAGATGATCTGTGCATTTTACTTAAATTATCACCATGAACCAATCTTAGCAAAATTGAAGCAATCTGCGCTCGCCTTGAAAACACTATTGCGAAACTCGGTTTAAACTTCTCTGTAGAGAAATGTAGTACAATTTTTTTCGGTAAAAAAGAGACCAGAGACAAAATTGAAAAATTAAACCTCATTTCTGATCAACCGATTCAGATGATTGACAATTTAAAATACCTCGGTATTAGTAATAGACCACAAGCTAACTTTTCATGACCATCTAATTACCATCTCTAACAAGTGCAGCAAGCTTTATGTCAATCTTCAAAGGATCTTACACAACACTTACGGAATTGGTTTGAAAGAGCGAATCATATTATACAAAGGGCTTATACACGTATGGCTCTTGCATTTATCTTAATAAAAAAATACTCCAAAAGGTAAACAAATTTCAGAGCATATTTTTATTAAACATATCATCGTTATATAAAACAGCACCTTCCTCAGCGGCGTGTATTTTAGCTAACATCCTCCCATTAGATCTGTTTCTGATTAAACATGCTGTTATTTCGGAGCACAGAATAACTGGAGATCTGAACCTCGTCACAAACATTAAATTTTTGAATGACCCTGATATAATCAACGTCTTAGGTAAAACCCCGGATATTGGGAGAATAAAAAATTACATCAATGATAAGGTATATAGCATTTGGCAAGACCGCTGGGATGTAGATAATACTGGTCGTAAAACTTACATATTCTTCCCTAAAACATTGAACAGACTAAAAATAAAAAACTTAAATATAGACTTCTTCAATGCCCAAATTCTCACAGGGCATGGTAAATTCAATGAATATTTTTATATCGTTTCAAACTAAGTGAATCTAAGAACTGTCAGTACTGTGATCTGAATGTCACAGACGACTTACAACCTACAATATTCATTTGCACCCGCTTTTCTAAACTAAGGGAAAAATATAAAATTAACCGAGATTGCTCACTTAGCATAACTAATAAAAATGCTAAACAACTTCTTGCATATTTTCATGACGTAATGGAACTAAAAATAAAACAACCGCGTGGTCAACTATTCTAAATGTTATCACATAAGAACATGTTCTCTCTCTCTTTTCCTAAGGTGATTATAAAA
The DNA here is from genome assembly GCA_039619475.1 of Icerya purchasi. NCBI lineage: Eukaryota > Metazoa > Arthropoda > Insecta > Hemiptera > Monophlebidae > Icerya > Icerya purchasi. Next base: position 220,895,793 of record CM077115.1, on the reverse strand, counting down.
TCAATATATGTGTGCGTGTGGTTGTGTGTATAATCTATTCCCTTATTAGTTATATTGAATAATTAATATGTATATTATTATCTGTATCCTACAATTGTAATCCACATATCATAAAAAATTTTATATATTTCATAACATGTCTTAATTATAAGCGTTTTATAAACATTTGTAAGAATGTATTTGTGACTAAGCTTATGCATCACAAGTACAGTTCCGTATCTACTGTATAATATTTGCAAATATATTTGCCCCATCGGTACATCCGAATTGGGGAAAATTAAAAAAAAAAAAAAAAAGACCATTCGCCGGTTCAACAGTAAGCTCAGTTTAAAAGATGGTACGACTAATGGAGAATGCGCCCTGAGAACGAGAATGATTAAGCGTGATCGCAGATTGAACACCAGTGAACGGTTTCCAGTGAACGTCCCTGCTGGAGGCTATTTTGTTCTACCTCCGCCTGTAAACGTGATTCTTATGTGAATTTTTTTTTTAATCTCTAAAACTGCAACTTGAAAATTGGCTATAACTGATAGAATTTCTTTTAATTAACGCTTTTGTGATTTTTACCATACTTAGTAATCAGTGTTTGGAACGTGACGCATTTTTTAGAATATGGTATTTTATGCGCGACTTATGCGTGCAATTTGAAATTTACGCGTTAAAAGGGGTTTTCTTAAATTTGAATTTTTTTTTCTTTTTTCTAAATCGATGTACTAACTTTCCGTGTATTATTTGCGTACGGAGTTGTCCTAAAAATTGCAGTTAATTAACAAAAGATTTAGCTCAACTTTTTACATTCGGTTTTTACAAATATTATTTAATATTGTAAATTAACTTCATTTAAATACTAGTGTATTATAATGTTTTTTTTTTTTCTTTTATTACACTTTTGTTTTAGCTTTTAAATATTGTTATTTCATTAATTTCTGTTTTATTTATTTTTTATTATTACATTTTATAATATATTTAAATTTATTTTCATTTTCTTATTTATAAATTACTACCTTTTTAACAGTTTGTAACTTTGTAACTAAGTTCCTGAAAATGTTCCTGATCATTAGTAACCGTCAAAAGTGGCGTTCCAAAATATTTGGAACTTTACCCGTCACTAATGGCAATGTGATTTTTAATTGTCTCAACTGCGGAAGTCTTCGGTTGCGCGCGCAAACTATCAAAATTTTGCCAAGAACTTTCAGTTGCTCCGTGCGTTCAAAGTAGCGTGCGAAGTTAAAGTTGAATACGATTACGATTATACACTGAGTATGAGTTACGTAAATCGACCAAAGTTAGAACTGATAAGGGGATATTAATCCACTGTAGAAAAGGACACGTATATTCATCCAGCTCCTCTAGCGAAGTCGGTTTGCGCATCTCTACCGAAGAAGGGGATTAAACATTTTCAGTACATTTCACGTTCATTCTTAAGATGTTTGTAATTCATAGTCGTTCGCGTTATACAGTTACTATTTCCTTCCGACCGCACAGTTCTGACTTATGAATTTCGACGGTTAAATTTCCAAATCGTTTTCAGTTGAAATTGGCAATTTTAAAAGATCTTAATTAATACTTTGAAAAAATAAACTTTTCAAATTTTAAAAATATCCTCCCTCCTTTTTTTGTTCCCTATCTAAGCAATTTCCGCGTATTCTTTGTACTTTTCCATTTCGAGCATACTTAAAACTGGCTGTAAATGTTTGATCGTTATATAAATGTGCAATTCAAATAGTATGTACAATGGAGATCAAGTAGTAAATACGCGCATGGTAGTGTTTGCACATTACCTACTACAGTTAACGACTATTTCTACCAATTGTAGCGGCTACTCATGGGCACTCGCAATGTTTGATAACTTGATTATTCTAGAGTAATTCAGCTGTCGCGTAATCGCAATAAATCCAAAGTTAGACGAACAATCTAACACTCGAATAGATTGTGAAAAACCAAACATGTCTTCGCTGCCGAAAAAATACTAGAAAATTTAAAGGCGCTGCAAATGTCGTATGGGTTCCGTAAAAATATTGTTAAAATGCCATCTATTTTGTAGAATTTAAAAGTTCTGAAACATTTATGTTTAAAATACAATATCATTTAAATTTTTAAAAAAGATTAATGTACATCACCTTCGTTTTTATCAGTTAAATTTCTAAGATATATGTATAATAGTTGTAATTATTTTTTTCTCTAAAAAGTTCCAAAAATAGCAAATAACACCGATTAAATTTTCTAAAATATTTTCGTTCCTTTATTCATTTTACCTCCTTTTATTTTATTTTTTTCCCGATTTTTTGATTAATCCAGGGCAAGTGGTGATAACTTACTTTTCTCGCAAATGAAGAGTAGCTATCCATGAGGTTAGTTTTGCTCTCATCTTAGGAACGTGGCTACGGTCGGACACGAATTTTAATATTAGAGGTTATAAATTAATTAAATGTGACCGGAATGACTTCTCTAAATCTTCCTCTTATTCCTAACCAACCTAACATATGCAGTCCACATCTCTATCCGTACTACCCTTTCGCATCCTATTAACATTGTCTCCATCTGCGTTCCCGCTAATTATTATCTTCGTTAGTCCTCTTTCCGATTTTTTTAACTCTTTTATCATCGGGGGGGGGGGGGGCTGGAATGCTTATTCGCTCATGTGAGGTTGCACATCCTACAATTCCAACGGTTCCATCCGTGAGACTAGTATTCTTACCGATAATTAAATTCTCCTTAACGATCTTTCTCTAACCTATTTCAAAAATCCATCTATTTCTAGTTCTCTTGATCTGAACTTTGCTGCTTCCACTATTGGTCTTGATTATAACAGGAGAACTCTTATGGGTTCTTACTGCAGTGACCATGTTCCTATCCTAATAACTCCTCTTAACTTTGCTTCTCCAACTTGCTTCAAACATCTCCATTCTCCTCGGTGGAACCTCTCCAGAGAAAATTGGACTTTGTTTCGTTCTGGTGTCGATTCATCACTCCCTACTACTCAACTCGACTCCGATCCCATACTTCTGTATAATTCCTTTTTAATTTCCATTGAGTCTGCTCTCTCCCTATCTTCACCTACCCGTCATCAGCCATCTAATAATCATAATAAATCCTCATTTCTTTGGTGGAATGAGGAATGCAACCGCGCATTCCACCGAAGTCGTGCCACCTTTAGAGAACCTTTTGTTTAGATCCTACAACCGAAAGTTTTCTTACTCATAAGCGAACGAACGCAAGTCTCAAAAAAGTTCTCCTGGAAAAATTTCTGTTCTTCATGCTCTAAGACTATACCTGTTTCTCATATTTGGAAAGTGGCAAGAACTTCAAATCTCTTCATCTTCTGAACGTCCCTCCAATCTCAACCTTTCTAACGATAGCCTAGAATCCTTTATCGATTTCGTTGCTCCTGCTTATGTTTCTAACGTAGATGAACTGTGTATCTAACTTCACTTTCGCATAATTTCCCTACACACTTCCTAACTTCTGCTTTCAATATTTACCAATTAAAATCTGTCCTTTCCAAATATTCTAGCCCCACTCCAGGTCTTGACGGTATATCGTTTCTTGTCCTTAAAAACATGTCTGATCCCTTACCTTTTTCCTTGATCTTTTTAATTGTTTTCTCTCTAGGGGTATAACTCCCCCTCTTGGACTTCTGCAATTAGCAGTCCGTAGGGAAATAAATGTGTAGACGAAAAAATACAAAGGGGATACCTTAAAGGAAAGGAAAGCTCTCATGTCTTGTTAGCCGTTATATCTGATTATAATATATTATATCTATTTAAACTAAATGCGCGATGTGACCAGCATAAAGAGAAAAGTATTTTTATTCATGTCTGCGATTGTTAGGCAGCGCCCACAAAAAGATCCTCATCAACAATATGGCCGGAACTGCAATGCAGTGCCCACGGTGCTCGATGAAGCAGAAGACATCGCTATTCGCCTACGGTTGCGACTGCAAAGCAGTGCTCGCAATTCTCATCCAGAAAAGCAAAATGATTGATTATCCATTATTCAAACGACTTCTGCGGACGACGTGCCTTTGATAATGTTCATTTACTCACTCAAAATGATAATATAACAGCAATTAACGTTCCAATGCAGTTTACTTCCCGTATTATCAATTTCACGCTGAATCGTTCTATCCACTTCTCTGTTCTATATTTTGAAACTTCAAGAACGGTTTTTCAAGGTCTTCCCCAGAGTTCCTCTCTCAGTCCTACTATTTTCAACATATATACTATCAGTGTTGCTTCTCTTCGTCTTTATTCTTTGCCGATGAGACATCCTACTTTTTGCCTCATCTCATGTTATTGTATCAGCCAGTGAAGCACTTAATTCGTCTCTCTCTCTGTTCTGGAACATTCCCTTTCCTCAATTAACCTTTCTATTTTTCCTACTAAATCTTGTTATGCCGTATTTACTCTGCGACCTTGTAACCCTGCATCTGTCTACCTATCCGTAGCAAATACATGTTAATTGTTTTTGTTGTTCTCCCTTGACAATCTGCTATCCTTCTCCGAGCACATCAAGTATCTTTCTTCTTCTTCAATTAAAAAACTAAACTTCCTGAAGGCTCGTTCTCCAAACAAATAAATAAAGCGGTGATTTTTGTACTCTCATTTGTCTATCTAAATCCATTATCCGCTCAAAATTTGATCACTGTTTATTTTTCTATGGTTGTGCTTATAAGTCCCGACTCCCTAAATTGGATGTAATCCAAAATTCTTTTGTATTCGTCTATACCTTGGTGCTCTTAAATCCTCTCCAGTTCCAGCAGTCCATGCTGAATCTATTCTATTCACAGATCTTATCTGAGCATTTCTTGCTAAGCGTCTTCCACTCACGTCCTCTACTTTTATCCTTTCCTATCTTTCCATTTTTATGAACTGGCGTTTTGCACCTAGGAAAACCCCTATTTAATACCTCACTATAGCTTCGGTTTATTTCGTTTTGTCCTTACATAATGTTCTTTGACAATCTCCCTTATTTATCTTTTAATTTTTCCGAACCCTTCCATCCTCCAAATATGTGTTTACTATTCCTATGCACTCCGAATTTCTCCCGCAGGCCCTCATTAGACAGGAATTCCACAGTACTTCAATTCCTCGCATGCAACCGTGTCTACAGATGGTTCGAAGAAACCGGGTAGTGTCGGTTCCTCTTTTATTCTCCCAGATTTCGGTTTTTCAGAATCTTTTCGTTTCTGTTCTACATTCATAAACGTAATAATGACTACCCTACACATTTCACTAAGATAGTTCAGAAACGACAAAAATACCGAATAAAAATCAGTAACTCACGAACGGATTGACTTATCAACTTCAAAATTGATCATAAATTATAATTAAAATTCTCTCTAAGACAATCTCTATAACTTCATGCTAACCGATTACTCTTGGCGTCAAAGAACCCAAAAAATCGTCAAGAATATATAATATGGAATTTCAAACGACCTCAAAAATCACCTTTAACAAATTCGTAACCCATCACCAGAGATAACCCTCTAAAAGTAAAATTTAAAATACAAAACAAAACGCAAACTATTTTATAAAATAAAAAAAATTACGGTCAAAAAATTATTTAAACCACCCCTTTTGAGTCAAAAACAGCAAAAAGTAAAGGACGTTCACGTAAAGCAATAAAAAATAGCTCGAGTAAAACAGTTGAGGAAATCTAAACGTATCTAATACATATATGCATAAAGAACCGCTTTATAGAAAAACTATTACAAGCGAGCTCACAACTTTGAATTTAGACCCTCGGGGCGCCGAAAGCTCGAAATTTTTGAAATGTTTTTTTTTTCTTTCTGCGGATGTGATATATTGGTGGAAAAATCGCTATTTTTTGGGAACGAACCCGTATTTCGTCCCCTTAACAAATCTAACGAAGTTGGCAGAAAGTTCAAAAAAGAGCGAAAAATCACATTTTTCGGTTTTTAATTTATTATTATATAAATGTAAATTATAGTTATCTAACGTGCGGAATCCTCAGCGCATGAAACATCATGCTTGACGGAACTTGCTCCCCTTTTATTTTTTTATTTTTTTTGGCTTATATATAACGACTTATACTGTATACAGCGCGGCTGTACAACCAGCTATGGATCCAAAGTTTATTAAATTTTTTCTTTTTTTTTTTTGGAGGGGGTATACTACGAAAAAAGCAACGAGCTGTAATCAGCCGAAGAATCTAAATAATGGTACAAAAAAACCTAACACGTCCGATTTTAATCTGGTGCCAGATAGAATGAATGAGAGAAGCTAGAATAGAAACAACTTATAAAGAAGGAAACGAAAGAACGTAAGAATCATTGTATGGAGTAAGAAAACCAAGATGCAAACGCTGAGAAGAGAAAAGAGAACGTTCCAAAGAAGGTAGGGAACATTCGAAGAAAACGTAATTGACATCATACAGAAAAAAGTAATCTTCGCGGTAAAAAGGAACACCGCGGGGAAGAGACGAGGGAAGAATGAAAAAGTGACGAAAAAAGGAAGCTACGATTGAGCTCGACAAATTTAATGAATATAAGCAGTCTGAAGGATACTATTTGAAGTCGTGGGGATATGGATCATTCTAGGGCGGTTGGCTGTTAATGATGTTCGCCAAAAACGAATAAATCACTTCTTTTCCAACAAACGAGACTCAATTGTTTTCTTTTAAATTTCGTTTTAGAAAAATCGATGTAATACGTGTTTCATGCGTAAAAAATAAAAATTTGTATTTGCAGCTTTCTTTGGTATAAATTCGAAGAATGATGAGTTTTGAAATTCGTTACGTTATCGTCAAGTGTAAGTTTTATCGAAAAATAAAATGAAATCGCAACTTATAAAACTGTTCTAATTTTTAATAGGAATTTGGTCTTTTTTGTAGTTTTTATTTTTATAACCCGAACTTTTAATAAGTTTCTCAACACGAATTTTGAGAGGAAAAAATCGCTCTCTTTAAAGTACACTCTTCCGAATGATTCGAGACGTCGGTCTTCTCGAGCTTTCACCGTAGTTGCGTATTCAAAAAGTGTATTTAAAGAGTATCAATTTTAATCCCCTGAACGTAGCCAAGCACGAAAATAAAGCTCCTTAAAAACTTTCTGAAAATTTTCCTTCCCCCCTCTCTCTCTCTCTACCTCAAATTCTTCTCTACTTCTCCAAGTTATTAGAGTTCAAACTTATACCTTCAAATTATTATAGACGAAACTATGTAAATTTTATTATTAGTTCGGGGTCTTGTTCCGATTTATATAAATATGATCTATTAGGATCATTACGAAGTACATAGTCCATATAAAACTTTGACTATTCAGTTTTAAACTTGTATTTCCTTTTACTTTGTAAATAGCGCTGTAATTGAACTTTTAAAATCAGACTTGTACTATTCAATTCTTTAATCGTTGACGCGAGAATTTATTCGTTATAATTTAGTTAAGTAAACGTTAAATAAAACGAACGAATCGTGGTGCTGACTGCACAAACTGGATAGTTTTTTTTTTTTTCCGGGAACCCATTTTTTAGAAAAAACGTTTTTTTTTTTTCTTCTGTGACTGTAATAAAAATATCGAACAGAGCTTAACAAATATTCTATTAATCTAGTCTTCAATTATTTCATTATCAACAGAGTTATATTCTATTCTTGCTGAAATGGATCGTTAGAATTTGGAGTGTGAAATGCGTGAGATGAAATTAAAAAAATAAAATTTTCGCTGATCAGCACCGCGTTATATTTCATTTGAGATATCATTGCTTCGTGTAATTTGCACATTCTGTTGATTTTACTAGAATCAGTTACCGTCCCCTCCAGACAGCCAGCAGTGAGCAAGTATCCATGGCCGATAATTTCAACACGCCTACGAAAGCTGCCACGACGCTACGGTCTAGGTTAAAAATTTCAGTAATCATTTTCTGTTTCGCCACAGCGGAAAGTAATTTTGGTCGGATTATCTGATAAATCAGGCTGGAACAAGTTTACTATCTCACTCTGTCCCTCTCCGTAAAATGGGATTACCCAGAAGTATTAGCGCAAGCTCAGAAGGACGACAAAAAGTTACCGGAGGACTCATTTGCATATTTATCAGCATCATTCGTCTTTATTGACCATCATCTCGGCTGGTCTGCTTCGTTTTATAAATGAAATTTTACCCTTACCGGGAGACTACGTGAAGTTATGGAAATCGTTTTCGTAATTCCCCTTTCGTGAAATCGCGGGGTAAATAACTTTCAAGTTTGATAGAGAAGCGGCTAACGACTTAAAAAAATAAAAAGAGGGAACAGTAAAGAAAAATAAAAAATGGAATAAGCTTGTTGCAACAAAAAAAAGACGGAAAAAAAACAAAAAACGCGATAAAAGTAAAACGAAAAAACGACATTTTACATTTTTGTCTTGTCCTGAGAACTTTTTAAAATGCGGTGCCCAAAATAAAATACTCGCGAAAAATACGTCAGAAAGTTAATTGCAAAAGCATGCCGAATCTGGCCCGGTAGCGTCTTCTGTCGAAATTTAGGGCCATCGTTACAGTAACAAATAAAAAAATTCACGCTAAGTTTTTAGCTCTTAATCGCAGAGATATTTTCCAAAAAACTTTATTTTTATTTTTTAGTTTTATTCTGTTTTAAATTTTTTAAAAATGAAAATTAACGAATGGTGATTTTTATTAGAGAGCACAAAAGACGCAAGAAACTAATATACTTTCGTATGATTCTTAAATGTATAATATATATATATACCTAATTTTTTATAAAACACGCGAAACTAAAAGAATATATTTTTTTAGCACTGTGTACCTTCAAACATATCCGAAAATTTTAACAGTAAACGTCTTTTACAAGAGCTGAAACTCGGTATGAATATTATACGCTTTATTACAATGAAACAGGGCGGCTGCTTTTACTGTCTTGGGTCTAGGATGATTTAAGAAAGAAAAAAAAATTGAGCCAAATAAAAATACTAAAATAATAAAAACCGCCGTAATGTTTAGAATAGGTTAGTAATGAAATTGAAATAGAAAAAAAAAAAAACGCGATAAAAGTAAAACAAATTTAAAATAGTAGTAATACCAACCCCGACCATTAATTAATTAGTCATTCGGTTATTTAAAATTTTATTCGACGGTCTTAAAATTCTCAAGCCCCCCATAACTCTAGTTTCAGGATTTTATTTTAAAAAATTAGCTAAATTCGATACTTCTAAACAAGGCTAGTGCGAGCGGAAATCACAAATTCTAAGACGTAAGAAACTTGTAAGGAAAACTTAAATTTTATATTAATAGCGATAAAAAAATTTTAACGATCTATGTTTTTTTTTACCAAAGCGAATTTTTTTATAAATTCACTCGCTGAGCGTTAGCACGCTATTTTTAAACAGTTTTTATTATCAGGGTGTGCAAATTTTCGTATTTTTTGGGGTTTTTTTTTTTTTTTTTGATGGAAGCGACCTTACTAGCAAAAGGCACACACTGACGACGGCCGTGTGTTCAACAAAAATTAAAATAAGTTATTTCGATTCGTACACGACCAGCAGCAGCAGCAGCAGGCAACGAAGAAACCAAAAGAACGAACACGTACAAAACTGAAAGATAGAAAAATATCTCATTTAAAGGAATTATAATTTTTTTTTCCACTGGCAAGAACCATAAACAGTGCTTGTGACCTCTTTTCCTTATATTTATTAACCATGTAATAGCCAACCCATCCTTCCAATGAAGGATTAAGTCGGAGATAATAATAGAATTGTAATAGGAATAAGCATGTTTTATAAAACCAGCGGGATAACATAGCAACTTATACAGTGAAGTATGGCCCGTAGAGTCCCTTCAGTAGTATAGGAAGAACTTAAGAATATTAATAAGTTATTATGCGTCTTTTAGAGTAATAACTTATAACTTCATAAACTGACTATTATATATATATATATATATATATATATGTATATATGAATTATTCATTTAGTAGTAATTGTACTTATTCTATATTGATAAGTCGTGTTTCATAGAATCAGCAGGATAACATGGCAACCTATACAGTGAAGTATTATGGAATCCTACCAGTACTGTCAAGAGGATATTAACAGTATTTTAACGCCCGCTTATAATACTGGAATATAGCGTTATATGTAAGATGAATATTATATACATTAATTATGCGTTCCGTACTAATTATGTTATTGGAAGAGCGTAGGAATTATATAAGTCATGCAACGCTTAAATTACAGAGAGGGACATATTCGTCACTCAAGAGATGCAAGAAAGGGTGAGTCTGTAAGTTTTACATGATGCGAAGAGTGAAGCAAACTAAAAAAAGCAGCCAATGTAAAGAAGAAATAACGTGTAGTGCTGTAAAAATATTTTTTTTTTTTTTTTTTTTTTTTACCCCCCCTTGGGTTTGCTAGCAAAGAGCATTAGCCCAGCAAAAAGGAATAGACACATGGAATAGAATAGAAATTATATTTTTATTCTGTCGGCAATGGAATCAAGGAACACCCCTAGGACAGGAACAACAGAGATAGTAGGTAGAGAAAGAACATAAGAGGCGTTGAAAGGAGCAGGAAGACCAATCTTTAAAAGATGACAATAAAGTAACTCACGCTCGCGAGATAAACCGAAGCACTCGAAGAGCACGTGATTCGCATCGCAAACATACTGGGAACCTTCAGGATCCAATGGACAAAAAGGAGAATCAGCCAAAGAGAAGCGATTTAGTGAAGAAGGAAGGAGACTATGCGAGAAACGGAGGCGAGATAATTTAGTAATTATGGACCGATGCAAACTGGGAAACTCATAGAACCAAGGACGAGGGGAGGATCAGGATTAATCAAGAGATAAAAGGAATTAGGATTAGTGAAAAGAGATACATAAACAGAATGCCAAAGTCTAAGATGGCAGGATTTAGTTGGAAGAAGAATATTGTGTGCTGGAACCCTACTAATAAAATTCCCATTGGAAACAGGCTGTAAAGATATAAAATTAAGAATCAGCTCGAAGAGTGGCTTGACAAAAAAAGTATTAAAAAAAAGTGGATTAGAAAAGGTGTGTCTGAGTAAAATTTTAAATGGAATTTCTACAAATAGTAGAAGTACGCTATCGGTAATTGTAAGGAAGGATCGTTAACATCACAAGGGTAACAACAATTCTTAAACATTCAAAGGAAATTAAAGTTAATTCGCGCTAGTTATTAAATAATTCCGGGCTTGCCGAACAAGACTACGTTTTCGATAAAAAAAAAGAACGTCCGCTCCTTTAATTGTTTTGCAAAAGAAAATAAATGAAAATAAAAAAAAAAAAAAAAGAATCAGGAGATATACTTTTAGATAACGAAGGATTATTAACCAAAATGAGAGCAATGATTTTCCTTTAATTCGTTTTAGTCTTTGAATAATTTTGTTAATCTATATCTCGTCACAATACCTTATGACTTGTGGCTGATCTGCTAGCTCGTTTTAGCGTTTTTAAACACCGCAGGGCATTTCTTTCTAGAGCTGTTCTTTTCAAATTACGGAATGACTCGTATATTCCTCTTCATTCTTAATAGCTCTACTCAACCGGGGATCTTCTGCCTCATTATTGTGGTTTCTTAAAGTTTTACCTCTTTTCACCGCGCTCTATGCGATCTGTTGTCTAAGTACTTTGCTTCCATCATCGATTTCTCGTTTTTTACTTGTTCCATTATCTCTTCTCGGCCGTTCTTCATTCTATACGCGTGACACACGCTGATCCATATCTTCTTCGAATGCCCTACCACCGCTCTGAAACTCTATGCTTTTCACTCGCCCTCTTTTTCTACCATTTCCTGTATGCTAACTTCGATCCCTTAAAGATCTAATTAAACTCGTTCCGCTTCGTCCCTACTTCTTGTACTAATACGTTGGCGAACGCAGGAAAAAAGCAAGAAAAAGAAAAAGTTAATCATTAAAAAATTTCCAATCACAATAATGTTCTTTCTTATTCTTTAATCGAATTATTAAGGTAACGCAATAATAACATTATTTTCCGAGACGAGCTTTGAAATTGTATCGAAGAACTCTATTTTTAGGAAAAGCGACACGAAGAGCCCGGAACGAAATCAATTTTAGAAGCCAAACGAAATCGGAGATGAGCTCTGAAATTTCATTAGCGGAAAAAAGTGGTCTAGTTAAACGTGCTGCTCGTCCGAATCGGACAACAGCAGGGGCTAGGCTGAATACGGCGTAATTTGCGCAGATAAAAAGAAGAAATGCTCTCCGGCAGCAGTTAATACTAATAAAAAGACAGTATAGCGCAGTTTTCCGCTAGGATGGTTTCACTGCTAACGAGCGAGCAGCATCACATTCGGTTGAACTGGAACTGCGGCACTGACTGTGTCTGCCTATGGTCGTCGTTCGACTTAATTAAAATGACCTTTCGGACGTCGCTGGTCACTAAAGACCTTTTGATATTATTGCAGTGGCCACTCGCAATTTCTTCCATTTCGGATATGTTGCCACATTTAATGGCGGAATTAGTTCGCCCGAGACAACCAGCCGACTGCTGGTCAGTTCATTAATTTTAAAAGTGAAAAGCCCTAATCCGATTTCTGCTTCGACCCTGCGTACCGACAGTCCGACCTGTTAGCACCTCTTCATTTCCCGATGATCGACTCTGTTCAGAAACCGAATCCGAATTTCTGCCGCCGGTTCGCTTAATGGAACCGTTTTGAAAACTTCCGACCGCCATTATTCACCAACTAACCGCAGCCGGCCTGCTGTCCAACTGTCCGCATTTAGTGTGAGATTCTTCGAGCCACTTCTCCTTTGATGACTTCCTCGTTTCGAAATTTAACCGATGGTGCTTTGTAAACAAAACCCGGTAAATGTAATAAGGCGACTAAGTCACGATTTTCGCGAGCAACTAATTCCATCTCGCTGGTCTCTCGCATTTCCAATGAAAACCGCTGCAGCGAAAGACTGATTCAGTCAGGCTGATTCGATTGCGTACGAATAATGCGTAAAATGATCAGTTATTAACTGCAATCGGGCATAGCGATCGAGTAATTTCACGTAACGGCTTCTTTTTCACCTATGCTCTACCAAAGACACACGTCTGCAACATGGAAATTATCAACGGTGTTTTCGATCACTTATTACGGTAAATAACTGACACTGTGACTAAAGAATATAGGCGCATAATATTTAATTAAAAAACTAGCTCGCATGTTTCGGAGACCGCCTGCCCGTGATGGTCACTTGATATACTTTTTCTCCAAAAACACCGCACCAGTAGCTTGTATCGTAAACCGGAAAGGATGAAGAAATATTAAACTTTTTTCCCGATGCACCAATTTACCTGTAAACAACGCTGTTTGCTTCTCCTTTATTTTTTTTTTTTTCCGGTACTTTCGATATACGGGGATATCGTACTCCGGCTATGTGTCTAACCCGAGCTTACAGCTGTAGCGTTTGTAGCGGTAATAAATGAGATTAGGCTGCAAGACTGAATAAAATCGACCGTGTGACATGACTAATGTGACAACCTTTTTTCTTTTTTTTTTTTTTTCTTTTTTATGTAAACTAAATTGTTCATTTTATCAAATAAAATCAAAAAAATAACAATTTTTATTTATTATAAATGTGTTATTTTAAAGTGAATACCACCCTTTTTTCTACATTAAAAGTTCCCCGTATTTTATAAAGTACTCATTATCACCAAAAAAAAAAAAAAAAGAATTTTTGCCAGCCTGTTTAATATTTAAATAGTGCTTAGTCTATTATTGAAGTTATTTTTCACGTCTGTCTGTCGGCTTTGCTGTTTATACTCTATCAGGAACTAGCCCGAACCGATTACATTTTCCAATTTGAGAAATCTGACACAAAAAGTTATTAGCGCTTTTGGTTCAACTTACATCTGCCAATTAGTTGTTTTTTTTTTTCGAAAATGAAATTGACCAAACACGAAATACGCTCAAACATAACGGACGCTAACTTGCAAGACCAATTTGGATGTGCAAATACCGAAATTAAGATCGATTTGCAAAAGCTAAATGAAAGAGCAGAGAAACAAATATAGCACTCTAGTAAAATAAATATTTTTTAATGATTTCACTTTTTTTTTTAATTTCATTTATATTTATATATTTTTCATATTTTCAGTGTTATATATTTTTTTGGCAATGTACGTTTAGTAACATTATCATTATATTTATATGTAAGAATAATAGTAAACACGATATTGATAACCCATTATGTTTCAATTTTTCACTACAAAAAAATGCCTATAGTGGGTCTAAATCTAATATAGGCATATATATGATTTTATATGCGACCCACGGAGTTATGATGCATTTCCAAATTGGGCCGCAAGATCATTTGGGTTGGCCACCCCTGGGGTATGAATTCCTACGGGAAAAATTTTAAAAGTTTTTGGCGAGAGTTAAACGTCTTACAAGAATTTTTGTTAATAAAGCGGAAAAAAGAAGTGTAAAAAATACGCTCGATAAACTAAAGCGATTTTAAAAAATACTATAAAAAAGTACAAATTTTGTATGAAAAAATGTTAATTTTAGTAAAGTAAAAAAAAAAAAAAAAAAAAAAGAAAAAAAAAAGAGGGTCCTTTTATTAATTTGATAATAAATTTAATTAATTTGTTTTAATAATTTTACAGGTATAATTTGAAACATTATTTTTATATAAATTTAATTAATTATCCCGTGACGACATTCACAAATATAATAATGATGAAAGGAGAGAGAGAGGTTCTCTTTGATGAATGACGAGAAGACCTATTCTCAGATTCAGTCCAGCGAAACCTTCGACTTTCGTTACATCACGACCGACATAGGTCACAAAGAGGCAAGAGTCTTCAGCTAAAGTTTATTACTCGGCCGTCGTGGTAGTCCGGCGTTGTAAATCATGCAGTACATCAACTCGTGTGGATAAAAAATCTTTTCGAAAATACTTAAAAATTCCTCAATCATCGTCGGTAGAAAAAAAAATGATGAATTTCGAAAATTCCGTCGTTGGCGTCCGCGATTATTATTCAATTAAGTTAATTAACATTTTTATTTTTTGATTTTTGAAAACTTACGTATTTCTTATTTTAATTTTTTAATAAATTCAACTACTTATATGCACTTCTTTTATTTTTCTGTTCTGTCCCCGCACGTGTGGCTAAACGAATTCTGCTCCGGTCTGATAATGCACTGCAAAAAAAGGAACAATGAACAGGTGAAGATTGAAAAAATCACGAGGCAACAGCAATTACGTAGTAATAAAATATTCGACGTATTTTTAAATTTAATAATAACCATAAAATTTCCGTTGTCCCGAATGAAATATTTAATGTGTAAAACAAACTTATATTTAGGTTGCATTTTAAACATCTTTTAAAATACATAAAAATTGCCACTTCAGTTATATGAAAAATAATGATTATTTAAAAAAAAACCAATCATAACGAAGTTTTAAAACAAAAATGAATAATTTGATATAAAAAAGCTTTTGATGCTGTCCACCATGAAGTTTTTTTACGTCAGTTATACGATTCCCCGAGCATTGATACACAGCTGGTTGAAAGCATACATGTGTCCGATAGGGGATATGTTACTAAAATAAACAATTTTCTCGGTAACGTAACGACACAGTATTTCGGAGTCCTCCAAGCGAGTATTCTGGGACCTATACTGTTCTTAATTTACATTAATGACCTCTGCAATTTAAATTTGCCAAGTAAACTTATTACATATGCAGACGATACTGTTCTGATGGTGAATTCTCGTTCCTCATCTATCCTGCACAAATTAGCTCAAGATAGAATTGATCTAATTGTGAAATAGATGATTAAAAATAAATTAGTATTAAATTAAATCAAGTCAAAATATATATTATGCACTTTTCAATCTACCGAAAAGTGGGATGATTTTAATTTCATCTAAGAATAGCGTCATCGAGGGAGTATATGAGATTAAATACTCTTGGGATTAGTGTTCGATCATAACTTATTGTGGAACAGACACCTAACTTATTCAGCAAGTAAACTCAAAAAATTGAACTATCTATTTTATTATCTCCAGCAGCACTCCTTTTTTTTTATCATTTACACATCATTTATATATTGCTCTTCATCAACCGATTCTTTCATATGAATAATTTTTTTTTTTTTTTTGGGGGGGGCGCAAAATTTTATATAAAACCCATAAATACATTATAAAATACGTTGCTTCGTAGAATCCTGCCTTTTGAGAACATTGAATCTAACTACAATATATTAAGTCTAGTTATTTAAAACTAGTTTTGCTAGATATTTTTAAAAGAGGATAACACCAGGTCTAAAAATACTTGCTTTGCCACAATCCCAAAGAATTTTTTAAATTACCATACGAGAAACCAAGTGAGGTATAACACTGGTGCGCTATTATATTTAACGCCCTCCCCTCTGAAGTAAAGTACCTAAAAACACTTAAAAAATATTTCAGTAAGATGTTTACTTTCTTATACATATCTTGGATTGTATTTTAGTTGAGTAATGTAGTGATTAAATTATTGGACAGCTAAGAAGACCAATCAGGAGATACTTAGGGTTATGAAAAAAGATCACGAATTGATTAATTTAATAAAAATTCGGAAACTGAAATATTTTGGACACTTGATCCGTGGGACAAGGTACGCCTTGCTACAAACCATTAACGCTTTATTAATTTTTCATGAACCGAATTTATACTCTGGACAGTTCCAGCGTGTTTAGCAAGTTATTGCCGGTTTTCGGTGTACAATTTCTTCCGGTATATCGCATGTCTGAGAGTTGAAGAAAATTACTGTTAGCAGGTGCGCATTCGAAAATAATATTTTTACTTTAGAATTTTGACTTATATGTAGCTTTATGCGGTATTTAACCGTTGAACGTAACTCTTTGGATTACCGAACATGTACATGGTGCAGGAGAGCTGAGAGATGTTTTCGAGAGCCTCCTCGGTTATGAATTTTGATTGTACACAGCCTAAGAGGTTTCGGATAGGGATGAATTTTGAGCTTCCAGACTGTAATTAAGTTCGATTTTGAAAATTCTACTAGATTAGTAGAAATATGGCCGGTTCAAACGGCTTCGGAGTGAGATGAATTTTTGGTTTCCAGAAGAAAATTTGGCTTACATTTTGAAAAACTTAATAATACTTTTTTCAGCTTCTGCACCAGAAATAAAATTAGCTTCTGGACTTCGTACATACTTTTGGGTGATGTCCCAAAACATAGAAAAATAGCCTACTTAAGAAGATTACGTTGAATAGGCAAACAGAAGAAGCGATTATTCGTAAAGGAGAAAGAGTAAAAATACATCTGACGAAAATCTGCAGTGAAATTTGCCGTAAGAAGAAAATGAAAAGGAAAAAAATTACTCGCTGAATGGCGGTCAATAATTATCCCGAATAGGAGGCCGTTTTTGGCTTTCAACGATTATCGTGCTTCGATCAATTCCTATTAAGGCTTTCTCGTACAATTTCTTTTCCATTTTTTTCCCCCCTCTTTTTATTTTCATTTTATTTTTATTTTTTTTTTGCAAGTTTATTATCTATGAAATTCTCTGACTAAAATCAGTCTTCTCTCTGAAATAATCGCAAAACAATCTGGTTCTTTTACCGGTAAACGAACACGAAAATAAAAACATCAACGGTATTTTAAAAGCAACGGACGCTGATGGGATTTCCAAAATTGAGTGTTTAAAAGAGGGAACATAATTACGAACTCTACACGTTGTATTCAAATTCTCTTGGGTCCGAAGTTGGTATCTCATTTCTCGAAAATAGACGAATAAAAACTGATAACGATAATATTTAATAAGGACTGAAAAAAGGAAACTTAATTAAAGTGATACGCAGTCGGCTGGTATCTTTTGTTAACGATATTTTTTCCCCTTCTTCTACGCCGTTAATCTACATTGGTGTTTTTGCACGTATTTTTACCGAATGAAAGGAGTTTCTCTTCAACGTTTTCTTTGAAAGCACATATATTTCATAGGAATAAATTTTTAACCTGCACATTTCATTCGAATAATTAAAAGCCTTGCGCGCGCATATACATATTTTTAATTTTTACATTTCACACGTTTTCACGTGACTGCCTATAATAGCTTCTAGAGGTGGTCCAATGCGCTTCATGCAGCCAGTTCCATCCGTGGAAAACTAGCGACTTTATTCGATCTCAACTGTTTTCATCATGCTATACTAGAAAAAATTATTTGACCAACAGTAGTACCTACCTATTCGCGTTATTCTCTAGTATGGCCGGAGGTGTATGGCATTGGAACAATTTACACGACTTCCTGATTCTAAAAAGTTAAATGAAAACAAATTAAAAAGTAAAAACAACCAGCATTATATTTAAAGATTTAATTCAATACGATGACCTAGCTCTATCAAGAACTAAAATTACACGAAAAAAAAAAAAAAAAAAAAATGAACTGGCCGTTTAAAAACAAGAGAGTACTATTTATTTGGCAAAGGTTAACCTTTGTGATAAGTTCTCTGCGACACACTTTCAATCTGACCATCTACTCCGATTAAAATTCTAATCATATAATTCTAAAAGTAGAACTAAATCGATCGGTTCCTCTAAAAAGAAAACACGCACCAAAACGGGAACAGTTGTGACGAAGCTTCAGTTTACGGATCATTTAGTTCAACCGTAACTCCCCCAGAAAGAATTATAAAAATGAATAAAGGATCGGAAAATAAAACTCGTAAAAGTTTGACCTTAACAACGGGAACGAGAATGTAAGAATTATATCAGTTTTTTTGTGCAGCTGGCGAATATTAGAGATCGGAATATCGGATGGACGTCGCCGGAGAGTAAAAATTTATTTTTAATTAAGTTTTTACCCGAACGAGAGATAAGAGAGATAGCACAGATTTTATCATGAAACTTTCTAGCTAATGCCGAGGAATGAGGGAATGGGCAATATTTTTTTCCAAATCTTTGACTAATTTGTCCAAGTGGTAGTAATAGTAAGGCTAGGTTTATTAAGTACTTCCGACCCGATTTTCCTTCCATGCGTCGCTCCAACATCTCCGCGATTTGCCGTCTGCGCTTTGGGCACAGTTTGCTTCCTTCCTCGCTTTTCCGTTACTCTCTTGTGCCGTCTCCTTTTTGTCCATTGCACCCCTCCAACATCCAATTTGTCTGTGATCCCGATCACATAATGTTCGGGTGTTCATCTCTTGTAATCGATCAAGCTGCTTTCTACTTCTCCCTTTTACAAATTGCTATTCCCACTCCATATAGTGCTTCATTCATTCTCTCCCTTCCTTCTCCTTCTGTTGTCCAGGCTTCTTGATTTCTTTTTGTCGGCTATCTCTGATCGTGTAAAGCTTCTTGCGTCCTTTTTCCTTTGTTCTTGGGTGAAGGTCCTTGGTTAACGAGCCCAAAAGAAAAGAAAAAAAAAAAAAAAAGTATTATCTGTAAAAGAATTATTAGAGATAATAGAAGACGCACTCAGTTCGTCGCTCATTGTGCTGGAACATTCTCTCTCCTTAATTAATCTTTCAATTTTTCCCTCTAAGTCTTCTTATACTATTTTTACCCTCCGTCCCTATAACCCTGCTTTGGTCAACCTATCCTTAAACAATGTATCTCTTTCTCGTGTTAATTGCTTTTGTGTATCTTTCTTGATGGTCGTTTGTCCTTCTCCGAACACATCAAGTATCTTACTGCTTCCACTATTAAAAGGTTAAACTTGTTGTCGCCAACTAAATGGGGTGGCGATCCCTATATTCTTATTTCTCTTTACAAATCTATTATCCGTTCCAAATTTGATTATTGTTCTTTTATTTATGGTAGTGCGTCCAAGACACGTCTTTCCAAACTAGATGTAATTCAAAATTCTTACCTTCGTCTCTGTCTTGGCGCTCTTATTATTTATTTATTTATTTATTTATTTATTTTACGTGTCGTATATAGCAACTTAGGCTAAAGACACGGCAAGGAATTACAAAATTATGAAAGTTGAAAGGAAGGAAAAAAACGGAAAATAAAATCCTCTCCAAACCCTGCTATTCTTGCTGAATCCAATTCGTCACCCCTATCCATTTGTAGATCTTATTTAAGCTATCGTTTCCTTGTTAAACGTCTTTCTCTCGCATCCTCTACTCCTGTTCAGTCTTACCTTTCGATTTATAACAGCTGGCGCTTCACTCCCAGCAAAACCTCTATTCTGGCTTTTATTTCATATCGTCTCGGTTCATTTTGGCCGTATATTAGCTCTTTCAATAATCTCCCTTATTTTTCCTTCGACTTCGTTGATATCTATCATCCTCCTAAGGTATTTATCCTTTCCTCATTTGCAAAAAATCTCCCCCAAGCCGTAATTAAACAGGTATTCTACAGCACCATCAATTCCCTATTTCCCTCTCATGTTACCATTGACACGGATGATTCGAGGGGGCCTGGTGGTATTGGTGCTTTCTTCATCCTTCCTGATTTCAACCTATCAGAATCTTTTCATCTTCCTTATTTCTGTTCTACATTCATAAACGAATTATTGACTATCCTACGTTCTATTATTTTCATTTCCTCGAATCAATTTTCTTCTAAATTTTTAATTATTTCTGACTCTTTGAGCGCCCTTCAGGCCATATCCTCTCCCCTTCCTGATCATTCGTGTGACACTTTATTGTCCTCCGTATACGTTCACTCATTCACAATCTTTCCTATCTCCGTTCAATCAATATTGATTTGCCGTGGGTACCTAGTCACTCGGGCATATTTAGTAACGAAGCGGCTGATTCCTTGGCTTAGGATGCTGCTGCTTCCTCTCGTCTAAAATTTAAAAAAATTCCATCCGATAACCTTCCATCAATTTATAAAAGCTTTCATATCCGATTTTGGTCGGACACCTACGCTTCCTCCTTTTCTAATAATTATTCATTTCATCTGTCTATTCAGCCTATACTCTTCCTGCATATTCATGGTTTCTTTTGCATCCTTTCCTTCCACGTTCTGATGTTGTTTCCATTGTTCGTATGCGCTTTGGCCATTCTTTGGTGCCATTATCTAAATTTCGTTTTTCCTTGATTTCTTCTCCGCACTATCCTCTCCATCCGGATGATGCAGTTATTTGCGACGCCGATCGTGTGTTTGTCCAATATTCATCTCTCTCCGTGGAGCGTTCTACCTTATATTCTTATTTGCTTAAGCTTGGACTTCCTACCCCTTATTGTGCTTCCTATATCCTATCCTTTCCTTCCCCACTAATTATTCCTGCTATTTGTTCGTTTTTAGATAAAATTTCTGATCGGATCAAAATATAACCGACCTCTTTCCTTACCTTTTGTTTCTGGGTAAAGGTGGTTGACGAGCCCGAAAAAAAAAAAAGAGATAATAGAAATAACCATGCCCGCGCTCAGAAATAGAACCGGTCTATGTTCTTGCGATATTGAGCCTTTCATGAATAATGTGGCAGTGTTTTACTAGCCTGAAAGATTAATGTTCCCGTAAATACAGCCATGTCGACTTTTGACCCCTTTTTATATATTAGTATAGATGGCGTGCCCGGTTTTCGGCGACGAATTTCGGGATTAAAGAAAATGTGCATCGGTCAGTTTATCATTATTTCCGTGACACCATCGGCAACGCCCACCGAATTTTCAAGTTCTAATTTACTCATCAAAATGTTCACTTTCGTCCTGAAACGACGCTGCTGCTTGCATCTGAGAACAGTAGACGAGCATTGACGTGTGTTGTTTTACATAATTTTGCTTTTTCAATGATATTTTTATGAATTTGTTTTTTCGACTAGATACTTTCTTTTTAATTATTTTATTCAACCGCGTCCATATTATTTCTCTTTTTTTAATGAATCTCTTAGTAGCTTTTCGTTCCACATTAATAAACTTCTTCTTCCGCAACTTATGGCTGTATTAGTTTTCGTCTCGATATTATTCCACAGTTTATTGTCTCCGCATAATTAGGCTCTTTATTTTTGGCCATTTTTGGATATAATTTCTTTTACTTTTTTTTTTTTTTTTTTTTTTTTTAGCGGGGTTCTAAACATTAAAGATTGTTCTTTTCTAGGATTCCTATAACTTTTAAGACAGTTATCAAAACATTCAGAAAAAACTCTAATAATAGTTGACATCGCTACGTTCGATGATACCACCTCCTCTTTAAGTTTATCACAAAATTGTCCGTCAAATACTAGGGTATATGAACACTATTCAGTTTTATCAGTTTAAAGTAAATATTTACACTCACAATAACTACTTATTTTCGATTTCTCGCGTCTTCAAAAAGTCTTCCCATAAATTGTAGAGAAATGTGAGAATATTGTTTTTACGTGTTTTTTAAATAGTCGCACAAGAACTCCAGAAATAATACGTGAACTCGGTATAATATCGAGAAATCTACACGTATAAGCATAGAGATTGGTTCAGTTGAGCATATTATCGGACAGTGTAAGCTCTATGCAATAATCATAGAGTGAACTTCATAGATAAAATATTTCCACTCTATAAAACTATGCCGATAATTAGAGATTGCATAAGAATCGGAATAGGTACTAATTTCGACGTGTAAGCACAGTAATATATAAAATGCAAAAACTTATAAAAAGAAAAATGAGTTGAACTGCTAGATAGAGCTGGAAGCAAGATCAGAAAAAAGAAAAGATCAACAAGTTCATATTTTTATTTCCAATATTTTTACGATCTTTCATTGGGTGCATTATAACATTCATGAACGAATTTGGATGCGATTATTTAAGCTGTATCAGAGTCGATAGTATAGTTCCCAGGTCTGGCCTGACCAGTGTGACATGCAAACCCGGTGTGTTATATAGCATTTCGAAAGCAGCAAGCCCAAAAACTCGATGACACTATCGTATATATGGCTCTACATTGCCAATAGTTATCAATGTCATGTTCTCGCAGGGAAATGCTTAGAGTCGGGTTTCTCCGAAAATCTACTCTGTTAGCCGGTCGGGCTCGTAAGATGCCAGCTATTCACCTGTTCGGCACGCGTTATTTTTAGCATTTTCAGCGTTTGCTTACGAGCAATAACTCTGAGACGATGTCTAGTGCAGATTGCAATTCACTTAGTTGATATATTCGATGAATATTCTAATTTCTATTAGCGACGATGGAAATAATAATAATAATAATAATAATATTGAAATAGATTTAAAAGATGCCAAATATAAATGTATTTCACGGATTTTAGATACCAATCTGTAAGATGAAGAATGTAAAGGTTTTCTTTTTAGTCGCCTTCTACGAGGATGTATTCTACTATTCGCCGCCTTGCAGGAAATTTTCTTACAGTAACAACCTTTAATAACGGACCACCTAACATTTTTAATTGATATTATTGGAGTTTTATTTTTTATCGAAATTCACATCTTAAATTTGAAACAGCGGAGTATTTAAAAAGGAAGTACACGAATGCATAAGTTATGGGAAAAAATACAATGAAAATATACTAGTTATTTGCCCAGATCACAGGCGAATATATTTTGTTTAATGGCTAGAATTCGGTTTAAGAATAAAGTTATTTAAAAAAAAAAAGAAAAAAGAAGGATCTTGGAATTTATCCTTAAATCGTAAAACAAAAAAGAAGTACAAGAAGGAAGGCTTTGGCAGACCGACGAACCATTATTGTTTAGATACTGAAAAAGGATATATCGAATATGGTTGATAATAAAACAGACCGAAATTTAGATGTTATACGGCGAAACACAGCACTAAATCTTCTTGCTGTAGCAGGGACGCCGGAAGCAAACTTTTTCTGAGACTCGGGACAAATTCAAAGAGAGAATTTCTAAGAAGTCGAACACCGATTTAACTGGCCGAATCAATGAAGCATGGCAGAAAATCGAGGTCTGCGTTTAATTTCACATTTAACATCGAGCGATGAACCAGCAAATGCGGTAATTTAATATGAAGCCGCGAGCAGCAGCCGATTTAAAAAAAAGTGTAAAGGGAGAATTTTTACGTCTCACTCAACTTTCTGCCGGAAACTTTGAAAAAAAATTCGAGAATCCATTGAAACGTGATACAGAGTTAAAGAAAAGACGTCGTAACTAATTTCGCAAAAAGTTTGTTGGTTCAGAGCCCATATTATCAAGCGGAAACGGTTTTATCTGTACAGAGTTATTGAAGTTCGAATATCGAATTGACAAAAATCGAAAGCTGCATCGAAAAAGAAAGAAAAAAGTTTAATGGGGGGAAAAAAGTGTATTGTCACTTCAGTATTCGATAAAAAGCGCGTTCAAATCATTTTCTGTCGTGGTAGGGGGCACGTAGGTAGTTCGAAATTTTTACTACCATTTTAGATGCGCCTACGTAACTGTTTATTTCTCTCTAAAATATTTCGATAACATTCTATTCTATCGGCTATTTTCCGGAAGGTCTCCGGAGCATCAAGGATACCCCGATAGGAGGTGCTCGAAAGGAATTTACCTTCGTTAGATTTCGACGTCCGAATAATTTTTAAGTGTTCGCAGTTTCGGTAGATAATCCCTTCGGTTATAGACATACGTATAGGAGGAAAGTATTAACTTATTATAGTAGGTTTGTCAGCTGATATGGAAAGTTTAAAAAATGATAATGCCGTCGGATTTCGATTCACGCAACCGGTTAAAAATACTTCAACGGAAACTCAAATATTTCATTTCCCTCGCGTTTTATTGCTTCTGTTTTGATTTTTTTTTCTTTTCTTTTTCTTTCAAGTGACAGTATAAGAAAAAACTCACTTTTGTGATGCCTCTCGTATGAACATTCATTGGAGGAGGTAGAGAAATTTTTTAAAAGTGCCCTAGCATTTCATCAGTAAAAATACGGTAACCATTCTGTCCACTCCTTCATATTTTCATCATCAACATGTTCAAATTCCTTCTCATCAGAATTTGGAATCTTTTTTGCAGGAAGCACGCGAGTTTAAAGGGATGCACGGTTAATCCGCCAACCGGTTAAAACATACACGGATAATCGCGGTTTTACCGTAATACGTATTTCAAGAGAAAATAAGTGTATTAAACCCGATTAAGCGCATGTACGTATATTTTCGCTGACACAAGAATCAAAGATGGCAATATATGATGTGACTTGATGGCGATAGAATTTTTAGGCAGTGCTCGCGTTTTTTGTTTTTTTTTTGTTTTATTATATACGGCCGTGATTCCTATTGGCCCAGGCACGGTATTCGTAATGTACAATCGACTTAACGTTAGGTACATTTATATAGTAATGCGTTTCCTCAAAGCGAGTTTACAATAATTTACCTACGTGCATGTATTCTACTAATAAGGCAGCAATACTCAAGTCAGCCGGAAGGATTCCAATGACAACTGGAGCCGTAGCCAGTTCTGTATAACGAGCCTACACTCAGAAGAAGCTTTCTCTGAATCTTTAAAATTTTATTCATAGCAAAAACAGAGATATTTGTGATATAAATACTTGAGCAGTAATTAAAAATCGCACGAATAACACCATTTATCACTCTGTTGTTATAGTTAACACCACCTAAGTTAGGCTGAATTTTTAATAGCATATATGTATAAGATTTTGTTCGCCTTATCCATTATGTAGTTTATTAAATTGAAACTTACGATCCGTTCGAGGTATTTAAAATTATTTACAATTGGAATAGATTTATCATATAACCAGTTAAGTACGCTAAGTTTGTTAATCACCTTCGTGATTTTCTTGTTACCAGTAACCATAATTTTTGTCTTTTCAATTGAAAATTCAAGACTACAGTAAAGAAAAAGTTTTTCCAAAGTTTTACAGATAACTCTAACGTTATCAGCTTCCGTTGTGTTTTTCAATTTAACGATGGAGCATAAATCATCAGCAAAGCTGATAAATTCTGCATCGTAATTATATCGCGAGCAAAAGATTTCCGTCTGTTTATGAATATATAATCCACAGTGTTGGTCCAAGGACCGAACCCTGAGGCACGCTCCCGTACTGAAGCTTTCCAGGGTATATCGGTGTATAAAATACGCATGTCTCAGGTAAATGTGAATAATATTAGTTAGTATAGCAAACCGTTTCTTTCATCAGATTTTTTTACTTACAACGGGACGAATTTCTCATTAAAGCCTCGTCTTCACACGTAAGTATTTCCCGTACTTAGGGGGGAAAACCTGTAAAATGAAATTTTTAAAAGTACTGCGAACATTCGAAAAATAAATAGTTTACTGTTAACGGTGTTTAACCGCATAAGACTGCTGATTCACTTATAATACCATTATACGTCAGTACACTGTGTCATAAGCTCTGCTATATCGGTGAAAATGAACTATCGGCGAATGTGAAATATCGGCTAACTTGAGTATTTTCCTTCTTTTAGGTCTTGTGTCAACTAGGGAGATTAAGCTAGTGCAAGAGAAATTCATTCATATTCTTAATTTAATGCTGCCTGAACGAAGCACCGCTGCTCCCATTTAACGCTCCCGGTAGCCGGCTACTATTTCATGGCTGTTATTTTTGAGATAACTACATCGCATTCTGCCAGATATCCTATACATGGCATGCTATCCATAATCGAATTTCATTTCAGAGTTAAAGTCGCAGTAAATTTGAAATTTCTGCAGCTATAAAATGCGCATTATCGTGGTGGCTTCAGTTGGCTGCGTTTCTACTTCAGTTTGCCAGAAATTTTCAGAACTTGACCTAATCGTAAATTTGAACAGGAACAAGTTAAATTCAGTTATCGTCGACTGTGTTATATTTTCGAATGCAGCTTGGTCCAAACTTTTTTTACACTTGGCTCAGATACGGAGCAACTTTCTTTAGACTAGTTTTAACATTTCGAATATTTCATTGAGCGAGAATTTAAATTCATCTTTCAACCATTATAGAACTACTATTTCTTTTTTTCTAACGCGGCGAAGACAATCTTTTGAAAAATTTTAATCTGCGACAATTCTGAAAAATAACTTTAAAACTAAGAAACGAAATAAGGCGCAGGCTTACGAATTTTTTCAGTTGAGTCACGTCTTCAGCACGCGTATATTTTTGCCAGCCAACTAGCGGAAAGACATAATTATCGGGCCTACCTCTTCTTTCAGATTATTCAAATTGCCCCGATATTACTTTTAGATTAATTTGAATTATTACACTTCTCGGTAAATCTGAATTGTTACTCTTTTTTTTCTTCGGTATTGATCAACCGGGTCTGCTAGCTGACTACCAAAGAACAAATGGATTATGTCGAAGTTGATGTCTGAGCAATAAATCGATAAAATTAATTTACGCTATGTGGAAAATAGAATTTAAAAAAAAAAAAAAAAATACGTCACGCGAAACTATCGAAAAAAATAAACTATTTCATTAAAACCGACAATTTAAGTTGAAATAACGTTTGAGAAATTAACAACTTATTCCGTGTTTCTTTGTGTGTATTTTTAACGCAAAAATTAAAAATACGTGCTCACTGCGAAAGCAGAACTTCCTTCAAAGTCAAACTGTTCAAAGCGAAATTACCCTTTTTCTTTTTTTCCTCTTAATAAAATCCTTTTTTTCTTTTCTTTTCTTTTTTTTTACGGGTTCGTCAACATGGACATTGGCCCAAGAACAATGGAATAGAGGGGTAAGAATAACACGATCAGAGATAGCCGACAGAACCTTGTAATATTAATGCATAAATTATAACTAATCATATTAACACGGTAAAACTTTAAAAATAATCGAAATATAATTACATTCTTTTAAATCTTTCCAACCTTATAATCCAGTACGAATAATCCTTCAATAATAATATTCATTAAAACCATTGCAAGGGGGACGATAAACTGTTTATCACGTTATGTTGAAAAAGGCCCAGATTTTCTCATTGAAAGCAAAACATTCATCAAACCAAAAAATCGTGACCTTTTTTTTGGGGAAGGGGGAGCACGTCAGCCAATAACCTACGCATAGAAACAATAAGAAAGAAAAAAGCCGTCAGTTTAATTCTGATTAAGTCAGATATAAACAATATAAAGGAACTAATGGATGAAATAATGGATAGCGAGAGGAAGGACAAAATATAAGATGCACAATAAGGAGTAGGTTGAGTTTCAGCAGATAAGAATGTAGAATACAACGTTCGACAGAAAGGAATGGACATTCAAAAAAGATAGGCGATTGGCGTCGAAAATCACCGCTTCATTGAGGTGGAGAGGACAATTCAGAGTGGAAACGAGAAAATAGCGAAAACGAGAGGAAAGGAGAGCAGAATGGTCAAAACACAAGCGAATCACAGAAATGACAACAGAACGGGAAAGTGAAAAAAACTCCAAGAACACCAGGTATTAAAAGGAAGATTAGGTTGTACAGATAGATAAAAAGATTGATCGTTGCGAAGGGAGAAAGGGTAAATAGCTGACCAAAGTTTGAGGTGGAACATTTTACATAGGGAGTTCAGGTTGGAGGATGGAATTTTTTAAAAGAGGGAATGTGAGGAAGTAGCAACCGGAGCCAAAGAACCTTCCATCTCATTACCTTTAATGCCCATATGGCTGGGAACCCACAGCAAATCAACACAGATGGAGGAGCGAGAAGAAAGAAAATGGATAAGACAGCGTATGCGAAGAATGATAAAATCGGAAGAGTGATCAGGAAGAGGGGAGTTGATCGCTTGAAGAGCATTGATGGAGTCCAAAATAACCAAATAATTAGAAAACAAACGACTAAAGGCAATGAAGATAATAGAGCATAGGATAGCCATCAACTCGGCTTGACTTAAATAACCCAACTAATTTCAAATCAAATGTCTTCAGATTCATATATAAAGTAATCACATATTGCAAAAATTTCACACAGAACACGCCGTTATCACAGAGCAAGGAAAAAGATGTAAAAGAAATGTCCTATTATTAATCTTATGATGAATCGTTTCATCCATCTTTTTTCCCCATTTCTCTACTCTACCAAAAAGGTTTTTTGTGGTCTTCCTCGAGATTCTTCCCTTAGACCAACTCTTTTCAACAGCTACACCATTAGTGTTACGCTTCTCCTCCTTTGAATTCTTTCTCTTTATTTTTTGTCGATGACATCCAACTTTTTACCATTGACTCACTCCCTATCTTCAATTCATCTTTCTATAGATCTCCTTCTAAGTGTGCTTCAATTGTGTCTACTCTTCGACCTTATGATCCTGCCTTGATTAATTTATCCTTAAACTATATGTCTCTGCCTCGTGTTAATTGTTTTTGTTATCTTGGGGTTTTCCTTAACAGCGTCTAACATTTTCCGAACATACTGATTACATTACCCCGTCTGCTACCAAAAGGTTAAACTTGCTGAAAGTCCTGCCTCCCACTAAACGGAGCGAGGATTCCTATTTACTAATCTCCTCGTATAAATTCATCATCTGTTCAAAATTTGACTACTACTCTTTTCTCTATGGCTGTGCCTTCAAGTCACGTCTGTCTAAATTAGATATCGAAATTCTTGCCTTCGGCTCTGTCAAGGTGCTGCCCTTCAATCCTCTACGATCCCTGCAATCTTGGCTGAATCCAATACACTACCCCTGATTTTCTGTAAATCTTATCTGGGCTTTTCGGTTCCTCATGAAACGTTTTTCACTCACGTCCTCTACTCTTGCCCATTCGTTCCTTTCCATTTTTAAAAACTGGCACTTCACACCTAGGAAGATTATTATTTTAGCTCTTATATCCGTTCATCTTAGTCTATTTTGACCTTATACAGTTTCTAATGATAATCTCCCTTATTTTTTTCATTTCATCTAACCACTTTCCTTCCAACTACTTAATTATTTCTGAGACTCCGTGAGTGCCCTGCAGGCGATCTTTTCCCCTATTCCGACGCTCATTCCTGCGATTTCATCATTCTGCGCATACGATGTCTCTCATCCGTCTTCTTTCTTCGCATCAGTCCATCCATGTTGATTTGTTGTGGGTGTCTAGCCATGTGCGTATGGAGGGTAATGAGACGACAGATTCTTTAGCTTGGAGATTGCTTTCTCCTTTTTTTTCAACAAAATTCAATTCTCTAATCTTCTATCACTGTGTAAAAAATTCCATCTTAAATTTTGGTCAGATATTTGCACTTCTTCTTTCGGTAACGGTCGTTCCTTCTTTCTATCAGCGCTACGTAATCTTCCTTCTCTTTTTTGGTTCCTCGAGTTTCCTTCACTCCCCCTATTGTTTCTATTATCGATTTACGTTTTAATCATTCTCTTCTGTCATCCTTCCATTTCCACATCTCTCCTTAGTTTCTTCTCCATATTGCCCTCTCCATCCGAACATGCGTTGAGTAAGTAAAATTGCTGAAACTCATCAAGAAATTTACAAAGTAGCGATAAATTGTAGAAACTGAGAAATAGAAAATTATATCAAAAATTAGTGACAGATGTAAATAAACATAATAAAAATTTATGCATATCGTTCTCTAAATGATGCGAATCGTAAGTGAATTATTTTGAAAATAATAACAAATATCCGGATTAATTTTGAATGCTTCGGTTAATTTTAAAATTTAGTCATATTATCAAACTTACACAGCCAGAAAGAAAAAAGAGATTTGGGTTAATTTTTTGCATCTTGGACGGCATGCTTAGACCCATTTTAAAATTTTGTTCGGATTACTGGATGTATATAGGTGAGGTAGGAAAGGGAACTCAGGTTAATTTTTTAAACCCGGCCAGCAAAATTAAGCTAATTATGAAAATTCGGTTGAATTATAAGACATGTAGAACGGAAGGTTAAGAAGGGGTGAGGTTATTTTTGGATCATGAAAAGAAAATTAGGATGTGTTTTGAATTCTTCAAAAATGAGGTTAGTTTCTGTAATCTGCACATTGTTTTCTGGTTTACGACATCCGAACTATTAGAACAAACATTTCCTCTCTACCCATGATAGATATGTCTCAATACCTCTTCGGAGCCAAATCAAAGGTCTAAAAAATACTTTTATTTCAAAGTACAATTACATAAAAAAGTAGTAGTCAAAGCAAATATAAATTTGACATCCCTCGGCCTCGTAAATCAAGAAGAAAAAATGAGAAAAAGAAATAGAAGTTGCCCAGTAATTCTAAAAATAAAATGGCAATAATAATAGTAATAACAATAATAATATTTTGAACTGAAATCATCTCCTAAAATAAATTTTAATCAAAAAATAACCACAAACATTTCAAATTGCAAAATAAATAGGTTCAAAATGTTAAACAGGTATTATTTAGATATCATGATTAATTAAATACACGCTGTTTGTTTCAAAAATTAGACAGTTTTAATAACACTGATGGTAACTTATTTATTTAAAAAAACTCTTTCTCGATCAATACGGAATAATAGGTCTGCTGTCATCACCGGTGAAGAGAGTTTATTATATTTTCGTTTTAACGATTTTATTAAAAAATGTAATAATCCATTCCGAATAAATTTTATTTCTGAAATCGTTTTTATAATTCTAATTCAAACCGTTTTTCGTTAATTAATTTTTTATCTGGCACGCCACATTGAATAAAATGCTTTTGTTTGAGCTTAGAAATATCTCTTTACATGATCGAACAGGCAAGAACGCTGTCTGCCAACAGTTAATACGTCATCAAGCGCGAAGACAGATTAATATTTACATACAGTTTACTGAAAAGACAGATTGCTTTTTGCAAAGGGTAATTTTAGATATCGGTCTTAACAAATTATGTAAAGAAAAATCATTTCCAGATAGCAAACGAAAATTCACCATTCCTTTTTAAACTTTGTTTGCCATAAATATGATTCATATGAAAGGATAGCTGGTTAGCACTCCCCTAGACAAGGACGGAATACCAAAAAATGTCGTGGCACCGTTGCTCGTGCGACAACGTCGGCAGATTTTTTCGAATCCCGTTTTCCTTCCCATATTGCTATTTTTACGGATGCTAATGGAGTTGGAGCTTCTTTCATCATTCCGAGCATTCATTTCTCTGAATCCTTTCGTCTCCCTTCCTTTTGTACTATCTTTACGGCCGAGTTAATGGTCATTTTACGCTCCATAATCCATATTTCCTCACATCGTTCTTCTTCTAAATTTTTAATTATCTCCGACTCCATGTGTGCTCTTAAAGCTATTTCCTCTCATTTCCCCTCTCACTCCTCTGACCTTTTCATCCTCCGTATTCGCTCTCTCATTCACACTCTCTTCTCACTTCACGCTATCCGCATTGAAATGCTCTGGGTCCCCAGTCATATGAGAATAGAGAGTAACGAAATGGCAGATTCCTTGGCTCAGATTGCTGTATCCTCCCGCTTTTTTTTCTCTAAAATTCCCGTTTCTAATTTACTCCCATTGTGCAAAAAGTTTCATGTTAGATTTTGGTCAAATTTTTACGTTTCTTCCTTTTCTAATCAACCTTCCTCTTAAATTTTTCCATCCAACCTAATCTTTCCATGCGGCCTTGGTTTTACGATTTTCCTTCGCTTCGCCGCTCCGTTATTGTCCCTATTATCCGTTTCCGTCTAAATCATACTCTTCTTTCTTCCTCACGTTTTCGTTTTCATCTCGCTCTTTCCCCTTATTGCCCTCTTCACCCTGACGACGAAGCCGTCTGTGATCCTGACCATATGCTCTTTGAATGTCCATCCCTCATGAATGAACGCACTTCTTTGTATTCCAATCTGCTGTCACTCAAACTCCCTACTCCTTATTGTGCCTCGTATATCTTATCGTTTCCGTCGATCTCAGTTGTTCCTATCCTCAGTTCCTTTATCTTATCAATAGCTGACCGAATCTACATTTAAGTGATCCTTCTCCTTCGTTTCGTTTCTGGGCGAAGATCCTTTGTTGACATGCCCAAAGGGGGGTTAGAAAAAAAGAAAAAAAATGATTCACCACATACACACATATCGGTTAGCATCCGTCAGGATGTTTAAGAAAATTTTGTTTAGCATAAGAAAATAATGATATAGAGGCTATGTCTTTTACGGTATATAGAGGGTCTGAAATGACAATAACATTTTTTGAAGAGGACCCGAGATAATATGTCTGAATTTAAGAAACGTACCTTACAGCTTGGCATCCACAATTGAGCAATGGTAATTTAACAAACTGAATGAATTTCATTACCTATGTAAATATGAGCACACGAATAAACATGGTTTATTTTGAAAAGAAGTTTCGGATTGGTATACATATTTTTTAGTAGAATTTGGAT
This sequence comes from Icerya purchasi, assembly GCA_039619475.1. Taxonomy (NCBI): domain Eukaryota; kingdom Metazoa; phylum Arthropoda; class Insecta; order Hemiptera; family Monophlebidae; genus Icerya; species Icerya purchasi. The sequence continues at coordinate 220,862,746 of CM077115.1, read as the reverse complement.
AACTATTAATGAAATTTTTTGCCGCGTGATAAATCGCTTCTAGTATATAATTGGATACAATGCTTAAATGAGAAATATTAACTGTAGGTTTTGTTTGTTCCTGTGATAAGAGTAATCTTAAAAAAGAAATAAATACGTAAACTCGTTAATTATGCAATTCATCATCATCATCAATACAGTCCTAGGACTGGCCCATTGCTATGATAATAGACTTCAAACATTCCCAACCTTCCACAGTCCTTTTTAATTCGGTATAATTCTTTAACCCGGTGTCTTCTAACAAAGTTGTTATAAACGTGTTTCTCGGTCTTCCGCGAGTTAATTTTCCTTAGATTTTATCTTCAAAGATATATCGAAGGAGTCCTCCATGTCGAAGTACATGGCCAATTCAGGTTAGACGTGTTTTCCTTATCCGCTTCATTAACGACCTTCTCTCTTCGATTTGCTGAAGCACCTATTCATTTTTTATTTTTTTATATCCAGTTTCTCCATTTTCCTCCGAGCTCACCATCTCGAACGATTGTAACTTACTAATATTTCTTTTATTTACCATCCAGGTTTCAGCGCCATAAATAGCTATGAACCACACGTACATCTTCAGTATCCTTTTTCGGAGATTCAACAGTATCGACTTTTGTTTTAATATGCCCCGTTTCTTTTGAAATGCATATATTGCTGATCCAATCCGATAATTGATTTCGCCGTCACAATACAGATCCTCTGTTATAATCTGGCCAAGGTATTTAAACTTCTGTACTCGTTCAACTTTTTTTCCATTAATTTTTATATTAAATTGTAATTTTTAAATTAAGAAACTAAAATATAAAAATAACTTTATTTCAAAAATAAAAACACTCTTCTATTCATTAAAGAGTTTTCCAAAACTGAACTCATTTAGTCATATAGGCCGATGTATATACATATATTAGTTACTGACAATAATATCTCTCCAATTCCCAACTCAATATTCACCCCAAATTACTCTCCAATGTGTTTATAAATCCTTGATCTTAAGTAAAATAAATTATGGGTGCCAGGTTCGTCGATGGTACTAGCACCATATGACGGTCGAGTGACTACTAAACTAGAGAAGGTGACTCTAGTTACAGCAAATCACTTGATCCTCTAAAAATTCTCGATAATTATCTTAGTCTAGAGGAAGTGTAATGATTCTTTGCTGTGTTATTCTACAAATAACGCAGTTTCACCTGATTAGCTTGTTGCGATCATATTACATTAAAAAATTCTAAAAGCAACTACAAATTTATTAAGTAAGTATAATATAACATTTTCACTGAAATTAGCCATTATTCACGATATTAATAATATAATCAGTTTACTGATTGAGAACGCCTTTTCTCCCTTGTTTTAAGTTCATTCGAACATCAAACTTATTATTACTAATGAAGGTTAAAAAAAGCAGGCACTGAAAAAATTAAAAATTGCCAGTCCGTTTCGATGACTCGTGTTCTCCGTCAACTGCGCAATGAGCACATTATTGAGAGCGACTCCGAGTAAAAGTTTTTAAGAAATGTCCGGATCAAAGTACACGAACTGTAACAATAACCTTGCATGGAATTCAATTATACTGCGGAACAGATTAAACTGGCTAAGACCATAATCCCGTATCGAAACGATTTTAAATACTATATAATTGATAGCACGTGACTTTTTTGATGACAGATTTAGTTTCATCGTCAAAGACTATTTTAAATGTTCAAAATATCCCTCTTGCTTTTAGGAAGTATCGTACCAAAGGGAGAAGTGTCCTTAAAAAAATTAATTCTGCAGTGTCTAGGAATCCAACAAATAAAGCACAGAAGCTTAAATCTGTGAACCCCTTTGCTTTAATAAGCATAAAATTACATAATGCAATGTTCACAATAGATTATTATTATTTTTTTTTTTTTTGATCATGACCAAAAAAAGGGGTAGAGGAAATAAAAAAGATACTAAATCGGAAATGTCATTTACACAATTCGTTCATTAGTCAAGTTTGAAAGTCTCACCAGTTGTCTCGAAATTTTAGTCGTGTTTTTATTCAATATTTAGTAGTTTGTACATACAGGAATCTTCTGCTTCTCGAGGAAACCGTTACTTCTAGCCAAATTCCTTTCAAAGTTCAACAGTTTATGCCGATGATCACGTAATAAATAAACCATGACCTCAAATTACTTCTTCAGTATTCAAAACAAATCTGGAAGTAAGACAAAAAAGTTCTTTCAATAATACGCGAAATCGAAGCAACTTTTATTATTATCCTCAGATTATTTTTAAAAGTTATTTTTATTCTCGTAGAAAGTTCAGCAGTAAAAAGTTTCGTCATTATGCCGTGTTGTAGTCGTATCTCAGAGAAGACAATATTTTTCCGATTCGTTTTTTTTCTTCTTTCCCCGGTTAAAATCAGTCGGCTCGTAGTGTCTTCAAAGCAAGCCCGACTGCTCTTTTTTCAGTTCGGAAATGGAATTTTGAAAATATATAGAGTAATCCTTTACTTTCATACAAACTTCTCGGCAGCGTCGTCTTTTTCCGATGAAAAACAAAAAACAAAAAAAGAAAAACGAAATGAATAAAACGAAAAATTAAGAAACAAAAAAGTACAGAATGTGAAAAAAATTGTAATAGGAATTGTGATAAATTACCGGAAACAAACTAACCTGAAAAAGCTATTATTGGAAAAATTTTATTTGCACAGTTTCCTCCGGCTTCTTCTCATTTTCTGAACCGGAAATTTTATATATACGTATATGTACATGTGTGTACGTGTGCATATGTATCAATGTATATCGACGCGTGTTAAGGCGCGCGCGCGTACGTGTGAACGAACGAATTGAGTTACGAAACGGTGAACTCCTATGTCGTTATTTTTTCGTTGAAAATTCACTTTTTTTTGGCTTCTTTATTTTTCGCTCTTTTCATTTTTATTCAACTCCCGGTCTGTGAGAATAAAATAAATAACAAAAAAATGTAGTAACAAAAAAAAAAAAAGAAACAAAGGATACTACGCCATTACGTCGACAGTGATTTATATAACGTTAAAAGCCAATTTCTAGAATAATACAGTTACATAACGGTGGTACACAGGATGCGTATTTTTTTTCAAAATAACAAAAAAAAAAAAAAAAAAAAAAAAAACAAAAAAGGTTTCGCATGTAGTACGTGTATTTTAAATAAACAAAATAAATATAGTTACAATTTTTTAATTTTCTATCCCCAGTATGCGAATTAGAAAAAACACGAATGAAAATAAAAAAAAAAAACTTTGAAAAAGAAATATATAATTTCGATTTTTCCACTATTTTCGGCTTTTCCGTATGAGAATAATAAAACCAGAATTCTAAAAAATGTAATAACGCTTAAATTATACAACCTAGCACACCGTGTTAATAATTAACTCGCGAAAGCTTAATACAATTTTCGGTATTTTGTTGCCGACGTCAAAAAATGAAATACAGTTTTGAGATTTTTATTCTGGTTTATCTCGATTTTTTTCTTTTCTTTTTAACAATTAAAATGGCGAGAAGTAATAGGAAAAATAATAATCCGCGCGGTTCGTTCTTTAGCCTTTATTTTTTCTGCTTTTGTAGATTTATCGCCTACCTACGACGTAATTACTTTTTACGCTGTTCAAAAAGAACAGTTCGATACTACAACAATAAAATGAAAATTCGAAATAAATAAAAAAATTAAATATTTAAAATTTTTACTTCCGGCATAGGGGTAAAACTACTTTATCGCGAAAATCGTTCATTTTCTCAATTCCAAGTAATTTTAAAAATTGAGAGGGGAGAAAAAACCCTTTTCATCAGACTTAATAAAAAAATACAAAAACACACGGGAAAAAAAAGAAGAAGCATAACTCGCGGATAATTTAAAAGATATTAATGTGTCCCAACTACTGTATACTAAACTAGTGCCGCATATTTTGTCGTCTCTCGGTATCGAAGCCGAGACCTCCCGATCGGAAGTCAAGCGCTCTAGCCATTAGGCCAAACGCGACTTAGCAACGTATCGTGATCAAATTCTTGGTCAAACGCGGAGTAAAACCGTTGGAAATCCTCGTATAGTTACAAGACGTGTTTAAGGAAGACGCTATGAAACAACCGACTGTTTTCAAGTGTGCTAAGCAGATTAAAGACGGCCGTGAATCAGTCGAGGACAATCCGTGCTGCGGCGGTCCTTCCCCCGCAAAAACGACGGCAAATGTTGAACGTGTGCGCATGCGTGTGCTCCAAGACCGTCGAGTGAGTTGTCGATAAACATCAACCGCGAGACCATTCGCCAGATTTTAAATAACGATCTAGCTGAACAAAAGAAGCTCCATAGATCCATCTGTCAGGATATAATCGATCAAATTGACGCTGAAGGAAACCAGTGGATGTCATCCATTATCACGGGGAACGAGTCTTGGGTGTTTGAATATGACCCTGAGAACAAGAGACAGAGCATGCAGTGTGTGAAGAAGGGCGGGGAGCGTCCGAAAAAAGCTCTCATGTCCAAATCAAGTCAAGTCTCTACTAATCACTTTCTTCGACATCTACGGGGTTGTTCATCAAGACCAGACAGTCAATGCAGCATTCTACATCGAAGTTTTGAAACGGTTGCGAGCCCGCGTGTACCGCGCACGACCCCGAATTGGCCGAGAAGGGTTGAGTGCTACATCACGACAACGCTCCAGCGCACTCGTCCCTCGCAGTAGGCCAGTTTTTGACGCTCCACAGCATCATCACGCTCCCGCACCCCCAGCCCGAACCTGGCTCGGTGCGACTTTCCATAAAGTTCCTTACGCTTCAGCCGCCTCACATCACTAACAGTATGTAGCAGTCCAGCAGCAAGTTTATTCGGATGACTATCAAGTCTTCCTGCGTGTCTTCGAGCATGAGCTTTAATAACATCGGTCACCTAATACCTAAATCCTGACGCAAGGTTAGGTTTGTTACATATACCATGGCGCTTCAGTTCCGAGCTTAAGAATTTTATTCTGCATAATCTGTATTATTCTCAAATTTGTAGGTTTAGCACTAAAGCTGTACTCCGTAGGTCCAAATAGGATTCAAGATACTTATGTATATCAAACGTATTATCTATATTTAAAATGCTATTTCTTCCTGTGAGCCGTTACATTTTTTTAATGCGAATATCGAATTCTCTTTTCTTTGCCGGTATGTGTTGATTCCATATTAAGCGACTATCCAAATGTAATCCTAAGTACTTTACTGTTGTTCTCACAGGCAACTCCGTTCTATTTATCCTGACAGTTGGGATCACGACTTTTCCATTCATGAAATGAACACGTGTGCTGATTTATTTTCGTTGATCTCAACTTTCCACTATTTAAACCAACTTTCCACCTCGGTAAGAGCCTTCTGAAGATTGTCGCTTGCTATGATATCTTTGGATCTGAATGTGACGCAAGTAATACCGTGTCGTCAGCAAATGTAGCCTCCTGTACATTTTCCGTTACAGAAAAGTCTGCTGTGAATACCAAAATCAGCGTGGGTCCCAGAACTGATCCCTGGGGCACTCCTGCTAAAACTGGATGTAGTTGTGAATACGTTCATCCACATCTCCGTCGTCGTTCTTTCATTTCTGTCATTTATCGTCTTCGCTTTAATCGTAACTTACTTCCTTCGTATCTTTTTCACGTGATTGCAGTTTCATTTGCGACGCTAATCAAATTTTTTCAAAGGTTCCGCCCTTTTCGCTGAGTGCTCGCATGCATTACTTGCAGCTCTTAAGCGTTTCTCTTTCTGTCCCCTATAACGCTTCCTTCATTCTTTCGCTCCCTGTATATCTTATAGTTTCCGCGATTGTATCCTTTCTTTCCTCAATTTGTAATCGTATTGATATCTTATTTTCTCACCGATGACTTCTTAAACTGCAGCGCTAGTCAATGCCCCCCCGCCCGTAAACAAGCCCAAAAAAAGAGCTCTTTAATGCTATTCTCGTCCATTTTAGGCAGCTAGTGAAGATATGTAGATAGCAGGCAGTGGTGTGTAGCATTTAACTCGTATCGAAACTGAATAATTTTCAAAAATGGTATACAATAAAAGGAGCGTATGCGTCTCTGAACAACTTGTAAATTACAATAATGAATATATTCTTATTGTTGTTATTGTGTAAGTGATTGCAAATTAATTTTTTCTCTCTTCCGGGGTCACAGTAATAAAAACAGTTCAAACTCAGCTTTCTTTCATTCTTTATACGCCAGTCTATATATATATATATATATATATATATATATATATATATATATATGTAGATATATTCAATTTAAACATTCGCCATTTATAATTATTCATCTAATTTTATTTTATTAACTAATTTACTAGTGGCACGTATTTCATGAGGAAGCCTAAATCGTTATATTAAGATAATCATCAGGTTCATTTAGAATCTTTGGCGCGTTAAAAGATACGGAGTAGTGATCTAATTAATAAAAAATAATATTTTAACACCGTCTAAGAAACATTTAACTCGCTGTATCGAAGCCTTCTACGGGGTTCCTTAATGAACAATGCACCAACTTTTTCTTGAGCATACCATCTTCGAGAGAATAACCGTAAGTAGCTCTATACGATAGCATAGAATTGCATCGAGAAATTTTAATAAAAACACAACAGAACGCCGATGGGCATACAGTGGCGAGAAAAAAGTTAATAAAACCGGATATTACTTTAATTCAGCCAACTCGAGCCAAGTCGAGACAATTAAAGTCAGTCGCAGGGAAGCTGGAAAGGAGATCGGCGGCTGGCTCAGGTGACTGGAACGAACGGAAAAACATTTTGGCGACGGCCGCTTAATAGCCTGCGGAAAAATTACGATAAAAAGTTTTTCGCGGCTCCCTCGGTAACGTCGACCGTTGCGAAGTTGCGGCGAGTCGTTAGAGTTCGCGTCATCGATGTAAAACTTTGAACTCACATTCGGTAAAGGATCGTCGAACGATGTGCTTAACAGGCTCTCTATAGCGGCAGAACAGTCCTCCACCATAATTACTGCTACCATCGAAACTGCTGACGGAGTACTGACTTGCCGGCGCTCGTGTCTCCACCCACTTATCTTTTTATTCAAACCCGTTACAACACTTAACCGCTCGGAAAAACTTCAACCCCGAATGCACACATCCCTCCTCTAACCCGTTAATCCTCGCTACTGGAACACTTTTTCGTTTAACTTTCACACTTTCTCTTATCTTTATCTAATTTTACGGCTCGTTTAATATATACATGCGCATGAAAAGTCTGCAATACAAAAGACGACGTCATCGATTAGAGAGGACTGAACGTTTCCTCAGACAACAGTCTCGGAAACATTATCGCTTCTATTCGGCCACGATAAACTTCAGAAAAGCCCCGTACTCACTTTAAAATGGTCATCGACTTGCTTTTGTTTTTACGCGTTATCGCTGCGCCCACGACACTTTTAACTCGCTTCTTTATAGCCTTCAGAATATGTATTAATGATACTAGTCAAATCCCCAAAGTATATTAAATGTTTTAACATTTTCTGCTTTTTAAGGTGGCCTGCAGTTAGTAAAATGTGTGATGCAAAAATGCACATTCAGAATGTGTGACGCTTGTATATGTACAATATTGATACGAATTCGGGGTTTGTGGTGCCATTTTTTAATGATATTCGAGGTCGAAATTATTTTATTTAATGCTGGGCCGGCATCCGTATTTTCTGATATATTCGATCGGATCAGCGTTGTGTATTCGGCAGCGTAGGTATCTTGATGGAGATAGGGTTGATTGTAACTGGTTCTAGTAGTTCACACCTACGATGCGTACGTGCCGCAGAGTTCGGTGAGAACGGAAATTTATGGAATCCAGTAATTTCATCGCGGCGCAGAGTAAGCGGATTGATTTAATTATAAAATATATCGGGGTTTCGTGTATGCGAGGGTGATTCCCGCGACAGCGAATTTAAATTGCCTCTTCTAATTTGTTCATGCGTTGTCACCCTATCAGAAAAGCGATCCCCGTTGTTGTAATACATATACCGCCGAAGCTAGTTGAAGCCCCGCGTTCGTCGCAATTTTGTAATTTTACGACCTGGTCAAATCACAGTAAACTGTTCAGAATTTGTTTTTTCGTTTCGTTTTCCTTATCTAATCGCCGAGGCGTAATAATTCGTATTTATTTGTTCCCTAGTCACCTATAATAAATTCGCGGTCAATCAAAATTATTTTTTTGTATAAATTTCACTTTTTAAATTGAAACCGGTAATTACGAACACCGTGGTCTGCGGTGGTAATCCTCAGAAGGGAACCCTCTGGTTTAGCTTCTTGTTTGGTTACTATCTTTTCTTTTTTTTTTGCGAAACAAAACAACTAAATGCTCAACAAGCCTTCAAGGAAACATGTAATCAAAATCCCTTTTAATTTCTTCCCTTTTTCCTTTTCTCTGCTTTACTCACGTTCTTAACTTAAGCTGTTCAGTCGCACTCCAGTGTTTGCTGCACTTGGGCTGCGATATGGTCAGTTTCAATTTTCTACTCATTCTCTTTCGACATTCGTGGGCTAATCATTACGGCCATGTTTGTTAGAACTAGATTGTAAATACAAAAAAATTGCTTGACAGATCCGATTTTCCTTTATTTATTTATATATATATATACATATATATATATTACCCAGCTTCTACTTGTTCTTTTTTTTTTGGCCCAGCTTTCGCCTTTTGACCAGTCTGTACCAATTGCTTGTCCCTTCTTATAGTTTAACGTTAGCAGTTCTTAAAAAACATATAATGCCTTACATTCTACAGAAACTGGCTTCTTCACAATTTGGTATACAAATATCGGTAAAGTGTAAAATTTGTTTAAAATTCCTTTCACCAATTTTTCTCTTTCCTTTTTATATCTCTCACACTGGCCACACCATATGTTCGATCGACCCTTTCAATCCGCATTCATTACAGTTACTATTATTTATTATTCCTAATCTTGCCAAATGTAATGGTGTCCGGTGATGGCCCAATCTTTTACGTTATATTGTACAGATATAATCTCGCTCCAAGCCTTTTCCCTTAAACCAAGGATCCTTTTCTATTTTACTCTTAATAGAGTAATAGTATATTTTCCCTTTTATTTCACTCCTGTTTTTCTACTCTGCACTCAAGCTTCTAGCTAAATCTTCTCTTATTTAAGGAACGAATTCCTCCCAATTTAACTTAATCTCCCTGTTTTTATATTTCCCCCTTTTACATAAGTTGCCTATTATTTTATTCCTCGCAATTTCTCTGTGTGCATGAATCCACTTAAATTTGACTCTATGTAATTTGGTTTATATAATTTCATCACTAATTTTCTGATCTTTATTTCAATATTATACGCTTTATTTGGGTTTGCATTTTTCAATTTAACTAAACTGGTATGTGAATGTGATCGGATTAGAATACATTTATTCCATCGATTTCTCAGAAATTCCAGTGCCAGGAATATTGCATAAAACTCCATTATAAATGAAGTCCCAAAGTATGTAAACCTTTATAAACCTTGTTAGTCTACAGATTACTGTAGTAAAAACCGGCCTAATATATGCCTCTTGCCTTATCCACTGATCCATCAGTGTATAAATCAAATCAAATTTTATTGAAAATGAAATTACAAATCGTTGTATACAATACAATTTACATTGAGTATTACAAACTTGTATGAGCAAATGAACAAATTGAAACAAATTACGGAAATTCACTTGCGGATACTGCGGCGAAAGAAGGCTCATTATTCTTTCCAGTTCCAAATATCGAAATACCACCGATGGACCTCAAAGCCTATATTGCACGGAAATCACTACAAATATGGCAAGAACAATGGACCAGCACCCCAAACTCGAACAAGCTTCGCTCAATTCGTGACACCATTCATCCATGGAAAACTTCACTATCAACAAATCGAAGGAACGAAATAGTTGTCACAAGACTCCGTCTAGGCCACACCAAAATCACGCACAGTCACCTCCTGTCCAGACAACCCATCCCACTATGTTCCAATTGCAATTCTCCCATCACAGTCCAACACTTACTCATCAACTGTCCTACTTACAATACATGCCGAACACAAACTCTCCGATCGTCTAACCTTTCCAAAATCTTATCTGATCATCGCGACAAAGTGGAACATCTCCTGCTTTTCCTCAAAATTACTAACTTATTCCATACCATCTAACTTCTGACTTATCAGTGCCTCTGGCCTAGGCGGCAGTACATGGCACGTTAATCAAAGAAGAAGAAGAAGAAGAAAAGATCTTTTGAAAATTATATAATATTTGATAATGCTATGTATACAACCGTTAGGTCAGTAAACCACAAATGCACATATCTTGCGCGAGATTGTGGTTACTGAAGAATAGTCTAATATCTGAATTATTCTAGACTAACATATTAAGCTGATTGGAGCAGTATTTATACTTGTACACAATTAGTGTGATGTTGGTGTTTAACACGCACATATACACTTATACATACAGATAAGCACACACATATGGGCACATCCACAAAATTCGTAATCTAAATAATTTCTTATCATTTCTTTAAATTACGTGTTATTTATATTATATACATTTTATTATCCTCGATGTCTATTGAAAAAACCATCCAACGCTCTTTCCAGCTCAAATAATTTGTAGGAGACTTAATATTCGAAATAATATTTAGATGCGACAATCTTTTGAAACTTGTGATTAAAGGTCAAGTCTTCTTATTTCCCCAATAACTATTATCGCTGAAGGTTTTTTTTTTTTTTTGGTTACTTTAATGGGTTCGTCAACGAGGTTATTAGTCCAAAGTTTAGTTATCTAGACCGTGACCTGTTTTACATAAAGTTAATACTTCCACTTGTCTCTTCTCATTAGATCAAGACGTGACTACGTGATTTTACTTAAAATCGATATATTGGAAGTTAGAGGAGAGAATAAAGTTGATCATTGAAAGAAATTGTACATAGTTACACAAGAAAATCAAACAACACCTAAATATAGTACGTGCTGGAGATAAGAGTTTAGGAACCCCGTGCCGTTGGACTTGACCCGTGTTGATTTAGATTCGCTGGTATGAGAGAGTAATATTACTTTCTGTGAAATGCTGTTCTAATTTGTTCAGAGTTATCTGGGTAATGCATCTTCTTCTTTCTCTCCTCAACCTTGCGGTTGGTGGGCAACCTATTCGTGCATTTTAGTTATACAGATATAGGTTGTGTACGAGGCAATTATTATATTCAAGGCGAGTGTACACACGGAAAACTACATTCGGAACTGATTGTAGCCGTTTATTATCGTGCTACAAGTACAGTCCTGTGTGTGTCTGCTGTGTACTGACCTAGCGCGCATATGATGTTGTATGTGGTGGTTTGCCGTTGCCTTCCACGTAAAATAGCGAGTATTTTAATTTAATTTTCATAATAACTTCTGTCATCGCCCGGAATCGAACTCGAGACTTCGGTAATCGAAGCCAAGCGCTCTAGCAACTAGATTATCGCGACGACTTGGGTAATGCATATCTAACCAGTATCTCTTAAGGCGTCTCCGCGGATTCCCGGTAAGAGACGAGGAGAACATTCTGGACGCTTCAACATTCTTACTGAGTTCTAATTTGCTAAAGAACTCGCTATATCGAAGTTGACAGTCTTGCGCCAATGGAACGTTTAAATCGCGATGAAATGTTCTGTTTGACACGAAATAAGGAACGTTGGCGATTTGTCTGCGTATTTTAGACAGAAGCTGTTGAATTCCGTTGATGTTGCTCTTGGACGTCGCGCCACATACCTCGTGTCATATCTCCATACTGGTACCACAGTACAGATAGGTAGATTAATCTTTTACAAGATATGCTCATAGCGGTCTTCCTTCCTACAATGCAGTTTAAGATTTTAAGTCTTCAGCTAATTTTTTGTTCTGTGTGCGCGACGTGGGTGCTCCACGTTCAATCGGTCCATAATTAATCCTAGGTATTTAGCGCAGTTACTTTACGGAAGAACGTTATTATTTATTTTTACCCGGAGTCAGGCAAGGGGTAAACCGATGTGGAATTGTGGCGTACAAACTCTTGGAATTGTCTGGAATTTTTCGGAATTGTTAAGAATTTGTCTTGAATTATTTGGAATTTTTCGGCACTGTCTGAAATTGTTTGGAATTTTCTGGAATTTTGGCATTGTGGTGTAAAGATTTTCTCAACCGGTTACCCCCTTGCAGACGGGACTGTTGATTTAACGTAAAGGTCACCAGTAAGCATTTGAATTATTTATTTTAATCTTCCATTTCTCTTCCCATGTTCTAATCTTATTCAAGTGCTGCTGGAGCAGTAGCGAAGCACGCTAGGGATCGCTGTTAGCTGCTGAGATGCACGTAGTTTGTAATACTGGAAAATCCGCAGGGTATGAAGAATATAACAGTGGGGCAAGTATTACCGCGTAAATGTCATTAGGCAGAATTTTCTTCAGTTTGTAAAGGAGACCCTAATTTCACTCCCGATCGAATATCTGCTGCACATCAAGAAATACAATGGTGACCCCCCCCCCAAAGTTTTACGAACAAAAACAAAGAAAAAAAACAGGTTTTATTACAGATTTATTTTTTTTTAGTATATTTCAAAGTCATTAATATCCAGGTTTGAAATAATCACTGCAATGTAATTAGGCGATGATGATGTGTTTCGCTTGAATGAAACTCAGTTCGAATTGCGAATTATCGTAATTAGCCGAAAACCCGAATAAGTTTAAAAATAAAATACACCGTTTTTAATGCGGCATCATCCTTCTCGTCAACTTCTTTAATATCTTTACAATAAAATAAATAAAGACGAAAAAGTATTTTGAAATAAAAAATATTCGCGAAAATTTGTCATTTCACGCGAAAAAATTTCAAATAAAATTTCCTGTTATATAACATTTTTAGTACGATGTTCCTTTACACATTTAATAAATATTGAAAAAAATTGAAATCCACTAGTCAGATATACGCTAGACTTGACGATATCTTCAAATACGATATTTCCCTTTCTTGAAATCAATTTAAATGGCCGCTCTATTCCTCCTCCCGGCCAAAAATTGGTTCCTTTGTTTGCCCGCTTATACTAATTCGATTTCAAAAAGGGATATTATGGAAAATTCAAAATTCCTATCGCATTGTTAACCCCTTTCGGATCTTCTTGACTACTTGATCTTATTGCCACACATACTTCTGGTTGAACTCCCAGCGAACGTTGTTCCAAATCCTGCCGTGTTACCAGCGACAAAAACCACATTTTCCGGGGAAATCCATTTAGTTTCAAGTGTAAAAAGCCATTAAAGTAAACTTTTTGACTCATTGATTTTCACGGTAGCGACGAGGAGACATTTCATTATTACAGCAACGAACGTTTAAGGTTTTCAACCGAGTAACTCGTACTAAGCAGAGATCGCGGGGCTGTTAATTCCAAATATTTGGATTTCCATTCCGGTTCGAGGATATTAAACGCCAGTCATTTTTATTCGTAAACGGGCATCTTTCGAAACGTTTTGCAGCGTCGAATTTAAATGTTTTTTTCAATTTTTTCCTTATACCAATTCCGTGTTTTTTTTTGAAAATTTTCTTCAACATTTCTTTCATAATAACTTAGTAGACACGCCGATAACTGGTAATTATTTATTTTATAACTTCACCCGAATCATGATGCGTTCTGTTGAAAGTAAACTCGAATCAGAATTACATGACGAAAATGAAGATGCTTTGATGGCGTACTTGCGAATTTTACGAATAGTAACGTCACAACTTTACCAGGCCAATTTTCATTTATGAAATTAGAGAAGCCTGGCAATTTTTTCCGCTTCATTTATTTATTTGTTTTGGTAAACTTTTTTAAATTTCGGAAATTTTTTTCTGTCATTACTTGCTATAAATAAAATGTACATGTATATTCTTTCTTAATTTCTAATTAACGTCCCTATTTAGAACTTGGTATTATTTTTCTTCGTAGAGAAAATTCTCGTTTTTTTTTCTTCTTTTTCTTCTTTTAAAAGAGATGATATACTCGTCTCTACTCCGGACATTAACCCGCCCCCTATATTTGTTTATATTCTATTGTACTGAATTGTAATGGATTTTTTCGGGAGAAAACCTAAGCTCAATATTGTAATCTATACTGCATAACGGTTTTAAGATATTTGTCCTACAATCAAAAATGGACCATCACACCTATGAAAACCCCTATTTTATCCCTTATCTCTCTTCGGCTGAGTTTGTTTTGCTCTTACACAATTTCTTTTGACAATCTCTACTATTTCTCTTTTAATTTCGCCGAACTTTGTCATCCTCCTAAAATTTTTACTATACGTACACTCTCCTATAATTTCTTCCACGGGCCCTGATTAGACAAGAATTCCACAACACAATTCTCAATCTCCGTCTCATGTAACCGTGTTTACAGATGGTTCGAAGAGGTCGTCGGGTGCTGTCGGTGACTCTTTTATCCTCCGAGATTTTGATTTTTCACAATCTTTTGGCCTGTCTCCTTTCTATTCTATATTCACACCGAACTCTGATTGCATTCTATTATTTTCATTTTTGCTGATCAACCTTCCTCTAAGTTCATAATTATTTCTGACTCCATGACTTCTCCCCACCTGATCATTCCTGTAATTTTATTGCACTCCGTATACGCTCACCTATACACGTTCTTTCTTTCCTTCATTCCATTTATATATTGATATTTACTATGTGGGTTCCTAGCCATTCAGGCATTTCTGGTAACGAAGCATCTTTGGTACTCGGGATGCTGCTTTTTCCTGCTTCCTTTCTTGAGAAAAATCTCACACCTTCTAGTTTTCATCTTATGTTTTGCTTGAATATGTTTTTATTTTATCCTATATCGGTCCACTGCTGGACGTAGGTTTTCCCTAATTTCTGCAATTCGTTCCAGTCTTGAGCTTTCTAAATCCAATTCTTTCCCACTACCTAAGTTATATCATCATATCAACGAGTCAGCAGTCTACAAATATTTCTCCTCTTATGCAGTGGCCATCATCACCATTGGTTGGATATGTACGCTTCCTCTTTTTTTTAAATAATTAATCATTTCATTCGTCTAGTCCTCTTGCCAATCCGTAATTCTTTTTGTTTCCTTCACTTCGTTGTTCTGTTGTTGTCTTCATTATTCGCCTACGTTCTCAAGCCATAGCATCTTCTTCCGGTTTTTGCTTTTTGTTGGTTTCCTCTCCGTATTGTCCTCTTCAATCAAATGAAGCGCGTGTTTTCAATTCACTAATTATGCGCTTATTAAGTGTTCATCTCTTTTTGTTCAGTATTTTATATTTCAATTTGCTGCGACTTGCCTATTCTGTATAGCGCTTCTTATATCCTGTTTTTTCCTTCTTCACACATCGTTCTCACTATTTGTTCCTTCCTACTAAAAAATATCTGACCGCACCAAGATATAACTGATTCCTTCTCTTTCTAATTGATTCTGGTTGAAGATTTCTGGGTAACGAGCCAAAAAAAAAAAAAAAAAAAAGGATAATAAGACTTTTGGGCATACTCAAATTACGGTGTACAGTCTTCAGGTCTACCAAAATTTTTATACAAAAAAAAAACAGATAAAATTAAAAAATAATCGGATTTTCATTTTATTTTCAAATGCGATATAAATTAAAAGATGGTTTTAATAATTATTAATTTTTGGAACTTAATTCACATTCCGCGACAAAGAAAGTAAACAAATAAGAAAGATGTATACGTGAAGGAAATTTCGGGGACCGGAGAAATCAGAACAAAAAATGATTTGTTAAACATTTCAGCATTGACTGGCAATCAGATTATTTTCATAAAATCTTCACCAACTGTTAAATCGATTTTGTTTATTTTTAATAAATTACGGAAATCGTTTTATTTATACTCGATTTATTTTTTAATTTATTACTTAATAATTTATTACTTAAAAATCGAGATAATGCGTCAATAGTCTATCATTCAGGCCGCTTTATTCCGTTCAGTATCTCCTTATGTTTTATAAAAATACCATTGAACTTTAGAACAAATAGTGACTTTACTATGAAAATCGTTACGATGTTCGATAGTGAAGAACTCCACAGATTTCTTTGAAATGCCTTGTAAGTAACCAGCAAGTCTTCTAGTCTGCTAGCAGAACGGATTAATGTCGTAGCTTCTTGTTGCTTTTTTGATCCAGCAAAGCACGGTTCAGTTTATGACGCCCATCGCAATCTACTAAAGAGTTTCCTTCTCTTTGCAACCGGCACTCCCTCCTTTATTGGAAACTCCTCCACTCCCCTTCTTTTTAACACGATCTAGTCACTTTTATTATTCCCCCCGTTTCGCTTTACATCAAAAGTTAATCATTTTTTCTCCGCTCTTCATTATTATGCTTTCATTCGCAGACGTTGATTAGCATTTCCGAAGAAGCTTAAAATAAATAAAACAATGTTGACATTTTTTTCACACTGTCCATATTTATTCGATATCCAGTAAAACCTCGCTGATTTGGACTCTACTATTCGGAACTTCTATAGTTCGAACTGACAAAAAAGTTAACTTTTTTTTTAAACGAAATTGAAGAAGACGAGTACATAAATATTTTACAAAACACCGGTAAAAAATATACCATGGAAAATGAGTAATCACTGTGAAAGCTTTAAATTTTTAATAATCGAATGAAGTAAAGAAAAACCCTAAGAATTTTGTTACACGAACAATTTTTTTCAAAAACATTATAAATTACAAATAATCTTTTTCCCTTTTTGTATAAATATATATATATATATATGTCTTTGATCGTTGCAGCAAAAACATTAACTTGTTATTTGTCGTCTAATTCGTATTTATCTTCATTTATTACAGGCATTTGAAGAATTCAACATCGTCGCCGTTCGGCCATGAATCGGACGACAGGAAGTGTTTACTAGCGCAAGATGATAATGACGTGGACTTTACGGTATCCGACTGTACTAGCGTAATTCTGAATTCACCGTCGCTAAAAAAGGCTGAAGACAACGTACCGAGCAATAACGGTAACCGGAACTACGATAAGTTGACGGATAATCCGGACAATTTTAATAACCTCACCGAATCGAGTAGTTCTACAGACAGCAGTAGCAGCAGTGAATCGAGCAGTTCTAGTACTAGCAGTAGCAGCAGTAGTAATAGCAGTACGAACAGCTATTCCGGCAGCAGTAACAGCAACTGCGATTTCGATGGAAATGAAAATAATTACGGCTGTCGCGATAATAAAAGCGAATTAGTGGGAAAGACAAAAGTCAAATATCAACTAAATGGCGAAACACGTAGCACCGATAACAGTTCCGCAGTTAGCAGTAGTACTGATAACAGTGATTCGACATCCGAGTCATCGGATGAAAGTTGGTGGCAACATTATCAGTCTTTGTGCAGCAACAACGGCTACTACGATAATAATAGCAGCGGTGTTCATGTTACGACGAAGTACGTCAATAGGCCGGAAACGCTGAACGATAGCGGTTATATGTCCAACACATCGCCGAACGGAGAAACTAACGTACCGGATTATGCGGAGATTTAATTATACCGGAGCGGATGAACTACGCGGTTTCATAGAAACACTTTTAGGGCCTATTTTCTCTCTCTCTCATTCTATGAACTTTGACTGAAATAAATATGTAGTTACCACAGTTAATTCTGCTCTTTCCTATTTTTTCGTATTGCATTTACCGTTTAATTTTTAAAATACCAATCAAGCTCAACCGTACAGCAACCGGTTACAAATACCAAGTTAATGCCGTTCCTGCCCATTATCTTTTGTTTGGCTTTATTTGTTCTTTTCCTTTTTTTCAAAAACTTCGATCGATCCGGTTGAAGTGTATTTGAAAAAAATAAAGATCGAAGCTCCATCTTTATAACGAATATTTCGGAAGATGTTTAAACGAACGAAAGGTGAAATGATATTCAAAAAACGAAAATTGTCGTCCTTACTCACTTCTTCGCACTTAAAGAAAATAGCGCATATCTGTCGCTTTCAATATCGCAAAGCATCCGTGCCATGGATGATAATAAACCTTGTTTCTTTTTTTCACAAATTTGAACAATCGTGACTATTTTATATCTCAAAAAAGGCCGCTTTCATTCTATCGATCCTATATTTAATTGCTTCTTTTTCTGACCCCCTCTGCTCGATTAATTC
The DNA here is from genome assembly GCA_039619475.1 of Icerya purchasi. NCBI lineage: Eukaryota > Metazoa > Arthropoda > Insecta > Hemiptera > Monophlebidae > Icerya > Icerya purchasi. The sequence goes on along the minus strand of CM077115.1, from coordinate 220,844,609 downwards.
TCCCAGGTACTTGAATTTATTGACTCTATTCACTTGACCCACATCAGTTTTTATTCTATTAGGCGCGGTTGTAATATTTGTCATAAATTTGGTTTTCTCAAAGGAAATTTGCAGCCCTGCTCTATCCGCTTGCTCCTTTAATAGTTCTATCTGCCGCTTTGCTGTCTTCATAGATTCCGCTATTATTGCCAGGTCATCTGCAAAAGCTAAGCAATCTATTAATAAATTATCCTTCTTGTATCCTAGTTTAATTTTCCCAGTGATATTTTCTTCATTCATAGCTTTTCTCCATTCTCTTATAACTTTTTCAAGTATGCAGTTAAAGAGTAAAGGTGACAGGCCATCCCCCTGTCTAACTCCTGTTTTTATTTCAAACTGTCTAGATATTTCGCCTCTAAATTTCACTTTAGCATATGTGTTCGTTAACGTTTTTATTATTAAGCTTGTGGTTTTTTTGCCCAAGCCAAATTCTTTAAGGACATTAAACAACACTGTTCTATCTACGGAATCGTACGCTTTCTTAAAATCGACGAACGTTATTACATATTTTTTAGATCTTTTCTTCAGATACAGCATTATTGACTTGAGGTTGAAAACTTGTTCCACACATGATCTATGTTTCCTGAAACCACATTGATATTCGTCAATTTGTGGGTCCAGCTGTTCTTCTGCTCTTGTTTGAATTGCCTTAGAGAGTATTTTATAGGTAACTGGTAACAGCGAAATACCTCTGTCATTGTTCACATCTGTCTGTTTTCCTTTCTTATGTAGTGGATGTATCAATGCTGTCGTCCAGTCCTGGGGGATTGTTTCTGTTTCCCAAATATTTTTGATTATTTCAACCAATTTGTTTTGGCATATATCATTCGAGTTTTTCCATAACTCTGCTATTATTGTATCCTCTCCTGGGGCCTTATTGTTCTTCAAAGATTTAATTATATTAGCAATTTCTCCTTTATCTGGAGGCACAGAGTTGACATTCCTATGACCTTCTTCGCAGGTGAAGGTTAGTGTTGGTCTTTTGCAGTTTAGCAGCGTTTCGAAATACTCTGCCAATATTTCACAATTTTCTTTGTTACTAAAAGCCATTTTTTGATTTCTGTCTTTGAACATAAGGCATGGGTATATCAATTTATTCAATTTTGTTTGAATGTTTTATAGAAATCCCTTGTGTTGTTCTTCTGGAAGTCTTGCTCGATTGTACTTAGTTGATCACTGTGATATTTTCTTTTCACCTTTCTAATGATCTTTCCTGTCTCTTTCCTTGTTTCTATAAAATATGTTCTATTTTCTACATTTTTATTTGTATTCCACTTTTTCCACGCCTGTTGTCTTTTTTCAACGGCTTCTTCGCATTCGTAGTTCCACCACGAATGTTTTCTTACTTTTGTTAAGCTAAGCGTTTCTTTAGCCGTTTGCACCAATGCTTCTTTCAGTTGTTCCCAGTTCTCCGGATTTTTTGTCTCTAGTTTATCCTTAAATTCAGATCCTTTCTTTAATTTCATCGTGTCATACTTGTTTATTTTTGTTTTAGTTTGTTTCTTTGTATCTCTTGGTTGAAAATTAATTTTAATTTTAGAAAGGTAATGGTCTGAGTCCAGTTTAGCATTTCTTATTACTTTTATATTTTGTATCTCCTTTTTGGATACTTTTGACACCGCTACATGGTCTATTTTAAATTCACCCAATTTGGAGTTTGGAGACGTCCATGTTTTCTGTTTCCTCGGTAGGTGTTTGAACGCCGTGGATTTCATGATCAGGTTCGTTGCTCTGCACGAATCTATTAGTCTTTCTCCATTTTTGTTAGTCCTTAAGTGGGCTGGGTATCCTCCAACAATATCTCTGTACTTCTTTTCTCTGCCTAGCTGTGCGTTAAGATCTCCCAGTAATATAATTGTGCGTTTCCTGGGAATATTTATAAGGACTTCTTCTAATTCTTCCCAAAAAACATCTGTTTCTTTTTTATTGGTCCTATTTTTTTGATTTATTGGAGCATGCGCATTGACTAACGTGTACGTTTTATTTGTGCATGCAATGCTAAGTAGAGATATTCTACTGTTAAATGACTGAAATTCTACAACTGAATTCAGGATCCGGCAGTTAACTACAAAAGCTGTTCCTAAATAAGCAGCGTTGTTTGTTTTTACTCTTGCTGCTTTTCCTTTGAAAATTCGATATCCCTCAGATTCAAAAGCATTTTCATCTGTATATCTTGTCTCCTGTATTGCAGCGATACATATATCATGCTCCCTTAGAGCATTTATCAATTGTTTCAGCTTCCCTACTTTTTGTAATGAATTAATATTGACTGTTGCAAAAAAGTGTTTCTGTCGAAAACTAATCTTTCTAAAAGGTTTACCATCCTTCGAGCATGTTGGTGCAAGTTCTCCAGAAAATGATAACTTGTTGCATTGCCTACGGCAATGGTGGATTGGTTACCACCTGGAGTAGTCAAATGATTTTTCTTTTCCATCATGCCTTCCAGTTGAAAAAAATATTGTGGTCAGCCATATTCTTGCTGAAACCAAATTACTGCCAAGATTGTTAGTCTTGGAGGGTAGTAGCTCTACTCACCAGAGCTGTGGAACGCCGCCATTGACCATTTATTACAGTTCTTCTGCCGCCGTCCTAGGGTAATAGACCTGCCTCATCTATACCCAGTCTATGGAGGCCTTTCTACAGTCTCCGTATAATTTCCCTCCATAGACCCCCCTTACACTCTTTTGTTTGTCAATCATGACTTCCACCAGGGTTGGTTACCCGATCTCCATCAAGCATTGACTTAACAGGGGAACCTCGTGAAGGCGTGTGCGGGGTAGAAGTGGAGAGGCTACAACAAACCTCTTGAGCGTTTGTATATTGCGCATCACACTTCCTGGGGTTTCCATATATATATACTGATATAAATCCAATTCTGAGGTTCTTGATTTCGGAAGCCACTTATTATAAATCGACTTCTCCGCAGGTACGAAAAAAATATGTATATAAAAAAATGATAAAAAAACTATTTTTTTTTTTTGCGGGCGCCAGTAGCAAAAATACCGGCTTGCTACTACCGGAAAACTCTGCCAAGCAGAGCTTTAGGCTTTTACGAAGAAAGAGAAAAAAAATATGACAACTCGCGAAATCCGCCGTTCGATGGCGGTATTTCTCCCGGTGGAGATATCACGGGGTAACCACGTGTCCAGTAACGAAGTCTTCTGTAAAACGTATATATTTAAACAAAATTCACACAAGAAAATGATCAAAACAGGAAAAAACAAATTCTAAATATGCCAATTTAAACAGAAAACCGAAATTTCGATAAAATTTACGATGACTAGGGTGGAAATATATATATATACACGCGACGGCGTGATCTTTCGACAACGATTAAATATGAACGTACATTATTGACTAGCGAAATAAACCGACTCGTGTGAATGGCAGAATTAATCCGACTCGCGTGAACAACCGAATTAATCTAACTATCGATTTTATAGTGCCTAGCACGAACGAAGATTTTTCAGTACACGATGGGCTATTCCAAATGATATAGTCGATTCGCTGAAAATTACCCCGTACCTTATCAATTAATATGCACGCCGATTTTTCTAGAACATTCTTATATTAATATGTATTTTAAATCGGCTGCTACCCTGTCTTTCCGGGATTTCACCAATTCTCTCGCGACTCTCGTAGCTACACGCTCCGTACTTATACGTTTCGACGGTAAACGCGACCGCGATTTCCCCCGCGAAACCAGTTCACCCCCGCAACACAGCCGACAGAACGGCTGCGTTTGGGATAACCAGGCTTCTCGGTCGAAATATCTTTTCCGATCGCAAATGAATTAAAATCGAAATAATAATTTCTACCTCGGACAGCATTATCAGAAACCGTATAAAACGTAATTAAAACGCTACAGCTGTCGAATCCGTCTCAATACAATTCGTTCATTTTAAGTAAATTATCTTTCGCCTGCCAAGTTCATTCTTTAGCAAACAGAACAAATCATTTAATACGATCCATCAGATTGCCGTCATTAAAAATATATGCTCTAGCGGATACTTCTTCTTTAACATTTTTCAAAGATTGCTACACATTCGGTATTCCGCTAGTATTTATTTAATATCTTTGAAAAAATTTCACAACTCCATTACGCCCTTCCCGAATGATCCCTAAGTACTATTCCTTCTGAAAAAGAAGTGGAAATTTTAGCGGGTAATAGACTTTTTATACAACATTTTAATGAAATCTCTTGGAAAGATACGCTGCCGACTTAACTTTCGTTAATTTTTGCCCTAATCAAGATATGAAAATTTCTCTTCAGTTAATAGCAGAAACGGTATTTTCTCCATCCACGTAGTTGTTTTGCGTATAGCAAACCCTGTTAAAATGTCTTTTTCAGCTGACTGCGTCTATAAAACGAAGTTATGCCTATGCAATTTAACTGCACGATTTTTGTTCAGTTCTAATAGCGAAGCCAGTTCTCGTTTCTATATTAGGTAATCAACTGAAAATACATTGTTATATTATAGATTCTCTCTGCGATCCATTAGGGCACTCTTAGTCTTTCGCGCAGTGACTGCTCCATCATGACCTCTACTTTAATGTATCGTGTATGAACTTTCTATAGCGACTTCTATTTTGGCTGTTTTTCATCGCCTTGGTTGAATTTTGGCCGCTCAACATCCTTACTGTATCCATCCATCGTCTCGGTGGAATTTTCCGGATCTTGTTCGTCCATTAGCAAGATTAGAATTAATTTTTCGAGACTCTTTTTTCCCCTTCATATGACATGTTCATAGTACTTTAAGATTTGCTTCTGACAAGTAATGTAGAGACGTTGTTCAGTGTTTGGATCTAAAACCAACGTACGCGCTTCGCCGTCTATGGGATTCTTAACATTTTTCACTACGTCGTCAATTTTTCGTTTATCTATTTCACATATAAAGTCCATGTCTTTGCTCTACATATGGAAAGTATGGGAGTATTTACAAGTATAAGTTTTGTTTTTATATTAAGAGACCGATCTTTCCAAATGTTATATAATCGTGTCATCGCTGACTTCGCCAGTGTGTAATTCTACGTTTAATTTCGTTCCCGCTTTCACCCAATCAGTGGCCAGAGTTGTGTAAACTCACTTATCACCTCTACGCTCTGTAGTATCTTTAGGTTTCGCGGTTTGTTATTTTTACTAATTATCATGAGCTTTGTTTTCTTTTTGTTAACTAGTAAACCTAGATTATAGCTTTCTCATTCTATTCTGCTCTGTAAATCCTTCGTTTCCTCCTCTAATTCGGTAATGAGCATGGTATCATTAACGTAGTACTGAAGGTTCGTTACACGTTCACCAGCAATCTTCACTTCTCCTATGAAACCATCTCATGATAAATTTTCCGTACATTTTAAAAAGTATTAGAGATCCCAAAGCTACCCCAAAATATAAAATGAATTATCGAGCGCTTTTACAGGCTGGCTTTCGAGTAACGTTTCCATAAGTTTCCGACCGTGCTACGATTCCTCAGAACATGAATCTAACCGTTATGGCATCAATATATAGTTCTATGCCCAGAGATAAGTCTCTCCCTTAATGAATACCGTCTTCGTTCGAGGAGCACATGGCCATGAAATGAAAAAAAACAAACACATATAGTCAGTTCAGAGACGATGTGACTTATGGCCATCGATATCTATCCCATTCGGCGAATTTTCTATCTTACCAAGATTCACATAGAACCAAATATGTTCCACAGCTACCATTAGAAGACACACCTCTTCCTCTTCCTATCAATTATGCAATTCGCTGCTCTTACCGTCAGTGAAATAGATTCTAAAACACATTGTCCACGTTCATTTAGTTCAGCGATCTATAACTAGCCGAAATAGGTTCAGGATGTCTTTTATGTTAGGCGAGATCGGTTAATTTTTTTTTTTCTGTTGTTTATTTCATTTGGATTCTTCAGTACAGTGACCCACGAGCTGAAGAAAAGAAGGGAACTCAGATCTTTGTAAAAAAAACACGTGTAAATAGTAGCAATTAGGAGTCACAAGAAATAGAATCTGACAAAGAACGCTATACCAAGGATGGAGAAACAATGACAATCAACGTTGATAAATGCAAAACATATGCATCCTGAAAAGAGAAGGAATGACATTGCCGAAGGTAAGACAAAGGAGCTAGCTGTCCCACATAGCCGCATCTGCAGTTACAGAGCCCATAGCACCGACAGACAAAGGAATCAGCATACAATTAAGGAAAAAGAAGAAACACGGGATGTTTGAAAAGCAGTTAGAGCCATCAAGCACCAAAGCTATATAGAACACATAGCGTGCCGTAAAGAGTTATCCAAAAGTTCAATGACTTTCTCCACCACTATAAAGCAAAGTTTATAATTCTTGATTATGAAAAATAATTACAGCTACAACTGTGAAAACAGCGCCTACTATCTTGTCAGAAAAAAACGAATAGAATTTATGCCCAACACTATGGCCATGAAGGAGACTGGAATGTCAGCATACTCCGAGTTAAAGAAGAGAGCGATGGAAAGGCTGGCCTGAAGACGATTGATGAAGGTATTATTGTAGAAATACAAAGAACATTATGAGAATGGCTCAAGAGAAAAACGGAAAATCGATAAAGGAAGCAAACTGTGCCCAGAGTGCTGACGGCATATCACGGAGAGATAGGGATAAGTAGAAGGGATAGAGCGGAAGGAAAAGTTGGATAGGAGAGGAAATAAGAAATAAACCACAGTTTGGAATGAGCCGCTGCAGAGACAAAAGAGTAATATTAGTGGATGAGAATACATTAAGCAACCTGCCAGCGGTAGAAGATAGCCAAGTTAACGAACAACTAATTAATTTCCTTCGATCTCGGAGTGACCAGAAATCTGTAATACATCAATTTGGATTAAATGAGAAAAGAAGGGGTCTTGAATTAGGAAACGTCTAAGAAGGATTTTGTTGGAAGGACGAGCAGAGTTAATAAACTGTAGCACACTTTAAGAATCTGACAAGAAGAGGATATTGTGAGGAAAAAGTGAAAATCTGATAAAGAGAAGGACGCACGCACAGTAGACTAAACAAAAAAAGGGAAGAAGCTCAAAGGACTCAGAATAGTTTAGGGAAGAACGAAAAAAAAAAAAAGTCTGCACCAACTACATCGAGTCCCTTAGAACCGTCAGTGTAGAATGTAAAACGATTAAAGAAGTGAGAGTTTAAATTCGGTAAAAGTTCCGACCTAACGACATTATTTAGAATACGCTTAGAAAAAACAGGAAAATAAAAGCAGTTAACTGGATGAAGAAATAAGGAAACATTAAAGGGAAAGTATGAGACGCTTTTCGTGAATGTAGATGTATACTGAAATAGACAGAGATAAAAGATAGAATTGGTATTTTATTGGTGAAAATGCAAAAGACGACTATCTGAAAATTCTCCCAAGTAGCGAAAGAAGCTAGCAAGGGAATCTCACCATTATTATTGAAGGAGATATTTCGGCTAACCTTAATCTTTCCTTACCTGTATCAGTTGCCGAGACAGCTAAACGGGAGGAATTTCATTTTAAACTTTCAAGAAATCTCTCCACAACTGCGCAATAATCCATAATTCCAAATATTAGCATATAAATTTTTCTACTTAATCCATTCGTATTTTTCAGCAGAGAATCAAACAAATTAGCGTTTATCTTCCTTTCTATTTCCGAGTGTTTTTTTTTCCTTCTTCAGTCTCTTCCTTCTTATTTATTGCAAGTTTCATTCTCTTGACAAGTCATCAAATGAGCACTCAGAGTTTCAGAATCGTCTGTTTGAAATCAATCTCCTTCTTATGTTTAAATTCTATTACTTCTGCTCATTGGTTTAAACTTGTAAAGGGCCTAGCGCTCTTCCTCTGTAACGTACCTTTATTTTCTGCATCTCTTCATTTTTTCATCTCATACTTCCTCTATATGCTCTTCACCGCACTTGAACTATTACTGGTCGGCCTTAGTCAATTTGAGCTTTATCTTCATGTGCTTTTATTCTACCTCTTACAACTATGAGTTCTAATTTTACATTTTTACAGTGGAATTGCCGAAGCATTACAGCTAATAGAGGGACCTTAGAGGCTTTGCTCGGGCAAAATGAGATTACAATAGTTTTCAGAAGCATGGCTTAAACAGGATACTCATATCACCTGTAAAAACTATTATATGATCAGATCTGATCGGGATGATGGATACGGTGGCGCCGCAATTCTTTTTCAAAAATACATTCAATTTACTGAATACAATGTTCAACTTCCTCTCTCTTCCTCTCTTCATCCCTTGAACATTGTTCATATTTCAATGCCTTCTAAGTGTTCTGAGTCTCTATACATGTTATCTATATACATTTCTTCTTCTTATAACCCCCAGGACTCTTCTTTCATACCTGTCCTTAATTCCATTCCTCATCCCCTTATTGTTGCAGGTGGTCGGAACGCTCGCTCACCACTTTGGGGCTTCTCACAGTACAACCGAAATAGTGTGATTTTAGAAGTTTTTTTTTTTTTTTTAACAATAATTTAGTTTTACTTAGCGACTCTTAGCCTTTTTTTTTTCTTTCAGAAACACTTCAGTTACTAGCTCTCTTGACCTTACCTGCTCTTCTTCTTCCATCAGTTTGCAACTAATCTGGAGAACTTTGCATGGCACATTTGGAAGTGATTACGTCCCTATCCTTATTTCCTTTTCTGATTTCTTTTATCTTACCGTTTCTAAACCTGCTCTTATTCCTCATGATGACCTACATAATGCTCAACCACTTTCGCAATAATTGAAATTAATGTAATTGGTCTATAGTTTTCACAGAGTTTTTTATCCCCGCTTTTGTATATTGGTCTTATTATCCCTCGCTTTAATCGTAGTCTTTTCTCTTTCGTTTCGCTATTGTTCATTCTCTTCTGTGTCCCTTTCCTCCTCCTATCTTAAATTTAACCTGTAATGCAAATCTCATTCTATTTGAATGTTCCTGTATTTCCTCGGAACGTGCAATCTTCCACTTCAATCTTCTTGGCCTTGTGGCCTCCCGACTCCTTACTGTGTTCAATTCTTGCTTTTCCATCTCCGTCTGATGTTCCTGTGTTGGCTGTCTTCATTTCTTCTACCTCTAATCGCTTTCCGATATGACCTGCCATTTCTTACGTCTCATCATTCTTTTAGTTCTTTGCATTGGTTAAATGACCTGTGTTGGCGCGCTGAAAAAAAAAAAAAAAAAAAAAAAACATAATGAGACGATGTCTGTTTCGGCACGCTGTTTCGTGTTTTGAAATAATGCATTTGGTTCCTTTTTGTTTCCTTTTTTTTTTTTTTATCGTTCATCTTTTTTAAACGTGTTCTTCATATCCAAATTTACGCTGTTGATCGTCAGCGGTAGTCAATAAAAGTTGAGAATGTAGATTGGGCAATCTTTTCCTTCATACTCTAGTTCTTGTTTGTTTCTCCAGCGGCAGATACTCGTATTATTCCAGGATCCCGTTTTATTTATAATATTTAATATGATCGAGGCGAGATGAACGTGAAATTTTCAATCTGAAGTGTGCGAAGTAATTTATAATAGGTTAAACTAATACGATAGCATTAGAAAACGATTATTTTAAAAGTATTTAAAATTAAAGTCGAGGAAGGTGACGTATTGTTTAAAAAAAAATTGTTCAAAATATCAGTATAAAATAATTCGTATAAAAAAAAGAACAAAAAAAAAAAGGTGCATCGTAAAATAAATAATATATATAATTGTCGCATGATGAATGACCCTTGGTTGGTGTTCCCGAAAAAGAAAAAAAAAAAAAAAGAAAATATATTTAATATCGTTTTGTTTAATTTACATTTTCTTCGGAGCTATGTGATTTGAAGGAAGAAAAAGCGAAAATGACAAATAAGGAGAAAAAACTCTGGTACTATTCTTATGAGCGGGAACATTTTCTTTATAAAAATTCGTTAAAGGAGAAACGTTACGGAAAATGAGATTAAACGAGTGATGAAGGGAATCTGATCGAAGACCGATTATTGAAGAAATTCAAATAACAAGTCTATAATAAAGCGGATGTGACTTTAGGGGGTGATTTAGTAGAATGACAAGTTCGTTAGATAACGTCGAGTCGAAGCAGTTTTGTCAAAGCGGATAAAGAAGAAACAAGTATGTAATAGAAAGAAGACTTGTGTTGTTAGGAAAAAGTTGACCGCAGAGAGTGGGTTGCATATTCCTTTTACCAGTGGGATTTTGGTTTTTTTTTCTTTTCGAATGATTCGTCCGTTTTCTTTTTATCCGAGCTGGCTACGTCTATCTGTGAAAAAGCGGTAGACATTTTTCTAAAGTTGGTACACTTTTAGTCGGCTGAATTTTTTCCAAATAACAGCTCGATTTGTTATACGTAACTAAAATAACGAAGAAGAACCGAATTTGTATTAGAATTAGCGAGCGTCTTGATAAGAGATGGCTGTGATTTATAAATACACTGACGTAATCCGGATATAGGTTGCCGAGAAATTTTAGTTCAACCGACAGTGTAGGAAATAATTGACCATTTATTTCCTCAAGCTGCCCGTATGCTTTCTATTCCGTTCGAAAATTTCGTACCTTCTTAAACGTCAGTCGAGACTTGTCTTTTTATTCTTTTCAATCGGGAAAGCTGCAGAACAACAAAATCACTAGAAACCTGACACACACCATCGAAACCTAATAATGGAGCAATGCTTCGTGCACTACTAAATTGTAATATAACGCACTTTAACCTTCTTTCGTCACCTTTTATAATATTACCTTCGTCTAAATGTTTTCATAAATATTCGCCTACATCTTCTACTTTATAACAGTCACTTAATGTATTTTGGAGGTTCGTTTCCTTTTTACTGCTAGCGCAGAATCATACGAATACAATTCACAGGCGTAATATTATGAACAGAATGATATATTATCAACGATACTAGTCCAACATTAACGATTATTTGCAAATATATAGTAATGTACATCCGCATTACTCTTCAAATTACCTTTTTTACCGCTTAATTGAAAGAGGTATAATTTAAAATAAACAAAAATAATATTTAAAAAAAAATTGTATTCAGGAAATCAAATCAAATCAAATCACTTATTGCTATTGTTATTGATACAAAAATCCACAAATTCGCTTCTTAGCGCGAATGATGGAACCAAAATATAAGTAAATAAATGAACAAATAAAACATAAATAAAATCTTCTATGGTAATAAAATCAAAAGATATCAAATAAATAAACAATAATAAGTTGTTTTTTTTGGGGCCTATCTTTACCCAGAAACAATTAGAACAGGAAGGAATCAATTATATCTTAATACGGTCAGATATTGTTAGGAGAAAATAGAACATAAGAGACGCAATATGGAATAAGAAGACCAAGTTTCAGCAAACTGAAGAGAAAAAAATAAACACTTAATAAACACATGATCAGCATCGCAAACACGCTCTTCTTTTGAATGGGCTGGATAAACACGGTTACATGCGAAAGAAATTGAGAATTGATAAAACTGTGAAATTCCTGTCTAATTAGGGCCTGCAGAACAAACTTAGTTAACATATTTGGACGATGGCGAAGATCGGCGAAATTAAAGAAGAGTCTGACGTTGCGAGAATCTTTGCGCTCCATTTTAAGAATTCCTCGTCGTCCTCCTTATATGATCCTTCCTTTGCAGCCATGAAATTGACCGTGGAACAACAAGCAATATCTTTTAATTCCGACGAAAATGATCCTTTAAATCTTCCTTTTACAATCCACGAGTTAAATTATCAACTAAAATGCAACATAAGGAATAGCTCACCTGGAGTGGATTCTATACATTCCTTTATGCTCAAACATCTTCCTACATCTGCTAGATTATTCCTGCTCGGCATCTATAACCAAATTTGGTCTTCTGGTTTTATCCCACAATCCTTAAAAACAACTCTCCTTATTCCGATTGTCAAGTCGAACAAAGACCCCTTCCTTCCACAAAGCTATAGACCCATCTCGTTGATCTTAGTCCTTTCTAAGGTAATGGAGAAAATGGTGAACCGACGCCTCTATTTCTACCTTGAATCCAAGAAAATCCTTTCTCCAATTCAAGCAGGCGGCCGAAAATATAAATCTGCACTCGTTCATCTTCTTAGCCTACAAAGGCAAATCCTAACAGCCCACAGTAGATCACAGCATCTCTACTCAGTCTTTTTTGACATAGAGAAAGCTTACGACCGCATATGGCGATATGGAGTGCTTAAAAAGCTGAAGAACGCCGGAATTAGCGGTAATATGGGCAATTTTATCCAGAGCTTCCTCACTGATAGAACTATTCAAATAAGAATAGGCTCTTCAGTATCTTCATCCTTCACGACTGAAAATGGAATTCCACAGGGTTCACCTTTAAGCGTAACCTTGTTTATCCTTTATATAAACGATATAGCAGAGTGCCTAAGGCCGCCGGTAACAGCCCGTTTGTTCATTGATGACCTTAACATATCTCTTCCTTCAAACTTCCCTGCTAATGCGATGTCTATCCTACAGTCAACGATCAATAGATTACAAAACTGGGCGGAAAAGAATGGCTTGGATTTCTCATCCTCAAAAACTGCATGTGTCGAATTCCTAAAGAAGCGTCGCCCTATTTCCAATACTGATATCATCCTCTACCTAAAATATGTACCTATCCCATTCCTTCCTTCCATAAAGTTTCTGGGTCTAACGTTCGATGAGAGATTATCGTGGGCTCCACACATGTCTATCCTTAAGCGTAGTTGCATGAAATCCTTGTCCATCTTGAAATGTTTATCCAACCACAAGTACAATATAGATCCAAAATTGCTGTTATCAGTATACAAAGCTCTTATCCTGAGTAAACTGTCATACGGGTGTCAGGTGTATTCTTCGGCTAATAAAACTGTTCTAAAATTTATCGATCCTATCCATAATACTTCTTTACGTATCATACTTGGGGCGCACCGAACTTCTCCTTCGTTGGGCGTTTGTGCTTTGGTGGGCCTTCCTCCTTTATCTATTATTCGCGATTATCTCACCTTTCGAGATTCTTTTCGTTATTCCTTACCAAATCATTTTTCCACCAGTAACTCGCAAATCCCATTCCCATCCTTTCCTGGCGATCCATTGGTCAAGGCTTTAACTTTTCTTTCTAAGGTAGGCATAAATTGGAGCGATCACCATGTTAATCCGACCGCTTTAGCGCCCTGGATTCATGTCTCAACATCTATGAACATATCTTTAGCAGATCCCTTAGGAGCATCTAACCTTTCTATACCCATGGCTCAAGTAGTATCAAATAAACTCGCCTCCTTCCCTAACTACATTCACATGTACACAGGCGCAGCTAAAGCGAGTCCTACTAATTCTCCTTCACCAACCGCATGCGCTTATGAAATTGGAGGTGTAATGTACACCGAGCGCCTAAACGACTACTGCTCTACTTTAGAGGCAGAAATGTTTGGGATCCTTCTTTGCCTTGAGACATATTCTTCCAACCCAGCGTCTCAAAATTCCCTTCTGATTACAGACTCACTTCAATCTATAAAAGCCATCCAGAGTCCAGACAGTTGCAACTCTCTAATAATTAAAATAAAAAACCTCCTATTCCAACTTTCACGATCTGAGGTACATGTCACATTCTTATGGGTTCCTGGTCATGTTAGGGTTCCCGGCAATGAGCGGGTTCACTTGGCTGCTAAGGCAACTCTATCTAGCCCGATGCCGTTTAACGCCTTACTGCCTCGTTTTGGCGCATCAGTCTTTCTGATGCACTTTGCTGAAGAGTGGAGCAAACTATGGTCAGAACAAACAACCTGGCTCAGATCCATAAAGTCGGACACCGACCCATGGTGGCCGCCGTTCCCCGTCACACGTAGGGATTTCTCGATCCTATCGAGACTGCGTCTGGGGTACACTGCACTATCACACAATCACGTCTTTGAAGGAGCTCCCCCTCCGGTCACTTGCCCTCTGTGCGGGTTCATGGCCTCACCAACTGTAGAGCATCTGCTGAAATGGTGCCGGCATACTTCCCGTACTTCTAGTCATACCTCACCCCACCGTCTGTTGTCGAACTACCCGGATTGTGTTCGGGCAGTGTTGAATTTTGCAGCATCGAACAGACTGCACCGCCTTCTGTAATTTCAAGTGAGTCTAGGTGCCGTAATAGCCCAGGTAGTTACACACGGCGCCTAGATTTATATTTGTAAATTTAGTATTATAAAAAAAAAAAAAAAAAAAAAAGTGAAATAAGGGAGATTGACAAAGAATATAATGTAAGGACAAAACGAACTAAGCCGAAGAGAAATGAGAGATATAATAGGAGTTTTCTTAGGTACGAAACGCCACTTCCTAGAAATGGAAAGATAGGAATGGATAAGAGTAGAGGACATAAGTGGGAGACGCCTAGTAATAAAACGATAGACCAAATAAGATCTGCGAATAGAAATGGGTGGTGTATTAGATTCGGCAAGAACTGCTGGAACTGGAGAGGATTTAAGAGTACCAAGGCATAGACGAAGGCAAGAATTTTGGATTACGTCCAATTTATAAAGTCGGGATTCAGAGGCATAACTATAGAGAAATGAACAGTAATCAAATTTTGAGCGGATGATAGATTTATATAGAGAAATAAGGGCATAAGGATCACCACCCCACTTGGTTAGACATAAGGCCTTCAGCAGGTTTAACCTTTTAGTTGCTGGAGAGTAAAAATACTTGATGTGTTCGGAGAAGTATAACCGACTGTCAAGGAGGATACCACGATAACAAAAACAATTAACACGAAAAAGGAGTGTGTATTTGCAAGGAATAGATAGACAGAAGAGCAAGATCATAAGGTCTCAGGGTAAATACGACATAACAAGATTTAGTAGGAGAAATGGAAAGGTTCATTGAGGAAAGGGAATGATCCAACACAGAAAGAGACGAATTAAGTGTCTCACTGGCTGATATAATATCATGAGATGAAGCACAAATTAGGATGTCATCAGCAAAGAATAAAGACGAAGAATTTAGAGGAAAAGAAGCCATTCTGATTGTGTATATGTTGAAAAGAGTAGGACTGAGGGACGAACCTTGGGGAAGACCTTTAAAAACCATTCTTAAAGTTTCCAAAGATGGAGCAGAGAGGTGGATAGAACGATTCTGCATGAGATTGATAATAAGGGAAGTAAAGTGCATTAGAACGTTAATTACTATAACTTATCTTTTAGAGTGGGTAAATGAACATTATCAAAGGCATAGGATACATCGATGAAGTACGCCAAAGCATAATTTTTTTGGATAAAGGATTGGTAGAGACAAAAAGACTAATACAGTCGGAAGGGCCAATACCACGCCGAAAGCCAAGCATATTGCTAGGAAATACATTATTATGCTCTATACCTTCAAACAGTTTTCTGGTAGAAAATGCCAAGGAAATAGGACGTAAGGAAGAACTTTTTTTAGGAATAGGAATGACGATAAAAGAATTCCAAGAGGAGAGAGTCTACCTCTGGAGAGGAAACAATTAAAAAGATGAAGGAGAAAGGTAAGGGACTGTTCAGACAGATTTCTAAGGACCAGAAAAGGTGTACCGTCAAGACCTGGAGTGGGGCTAGAAGATTTGGAAAGGACAGATTTTAATTCATAAATAGTGAAAGCAGAAGTTAGGAAATGTGTCGGGGAATTACTCGGAAGTGGAGTTAGATACAGTTCGTCAACTTTAGGAACATAAGAAGGAGCAACGGAATCGATAAAGGATCCCAGACTATCTTTAGAATGGTTCAGATTGGAGGGACGTTCAGAGGATTAGCCATTTTCCAGATATGAGAAAGAGTGGTATTCCTAGAGAATGAAGAACAGAAATTCATCCAGGAGGACCTTTTTGAGACTTTAAGTATATACCTAGTTCTTGTGTTCGCTCGCCTATGAACAAGGAAGTTTTCAGTTGTAGGATCTAAACGAAAAGTCCTAAAGATGATACGACTTCAGCAGAATGCGTGGTTGCATTCCTCATTCCACCAAAGGGATGAGGCTTTATTGTCGTTATTAGATGTCTAATGACAGGCAGGTGAAGATAGGGAGAGAGCAGACTCAATGGAATTTAAAAAGGAATTATACAGAAGTATGGGACCGGAGTCGAGTTAAGTAGTAGGGAATGATGAATCGATACCAGAACGAAACAAAGTCCAATTTTCTCTGAAGAGGTTCCACCGAGGAGAATGTAACGATCTGAAGCAAGTCGGAGAAGAAAAAGGATAGGAACATGGTCACTGCCGTAAGAACCCGTATGAGTTCTCCAGTTATAATTAAGACCAATAGTGGAAGAAACAAAGGTTAATCAAGAGAACTAGAAATAGATGGATTCCTGAAATAGGTCGGGGAGTGATCATTAAGGAGAATTAAATTATCGGATAGAATATCATTCTCGATGATGGAACCGTTGGAATTGTAAGATGTGCAACCCCACAAAAGCGAATGGGCATTCCAGTCATCCCCGATAATAAATGGTTACGGGATAGAGTTGAAAAAAGTGGAAAGAGGGAACTGACGAAGATCATAATCAGGGGAAACATAGATGGAGACAATGTTAATAAGATGCGGAAGGCTAGTACGGATAGAGAGGTGGAATATGTCGAGTTGGTTAGAAAAAGGAGGGAGGTTCAGAGAAACATTGTGAGAGCTAAAAGGAATGTCATTTTGAACGAGCATTGCGGAACCACCATACCCATCATAACGATCACATCTAATTATTTTATAACCTCTAATATAAGGTTCGTGCCCGACCGAAGCCATGTCACTGAGATGGGAGCAACACTAACCTTATGAACATCCTCTAATGAATTTTTATTGGCCCTGAGGCGACGTTAATTCCACTGAAGTATATTGAACGCAGCCATCATGATGAAACAGAGAACGTATTAGAAATATTAGGATTGAAAAAAGGGAAGACAAAAACAGTAAGAAGGCACAATAATTGGTATAAGGTGAACAGAAAAGCAAAGACATTCGTATTAATGTGATTGAAATAGGTTGGAAGAGAAACGGGGGAAAGTAAATTATAACGATTAGAAATCCGGAGGAAGTAAGTCGGGGCTAACAAATTAGAAGGGAATTCTAAGAGTAATGAAAGGAAGAAAGAAAGAGTGCATTCGCGTAGGAAATCGTAGGAGGCAAACAAAAAATTTCTGCTAAGAGCAAACAGGTTTTAAAAACCTTTGCATAAATGCAATAGTACCCGTTAGGGTTAGATTATACTGCGCAAAGCTTCTTTTTACATAGCTCTTGCTGTATGCGTGAGTCAATCTCACCGCTGAACCGGTGGAACAGCAGATGTGAGAGAAAACAGAAATAATTCGAATGCAACCGAGTTATCTTGACGTCGGTGCATTCGAAAGAGAAAAAAACGTAATAAATGTACTAAAGCCCAACAGTGCTTTTAAACACTTCAGCGACTACACTATTTACAAATAGGGAAGAAGAGGAGACATTGAATATTAAAATTAAACAGTTATACGACTGATTTAAATATCTTGTATTGCATGTTGGCAGAAAGATTAGATAGGAAAGAAGTAAAGATAATTTAGGGTATAAGAATGAGAGACAGAAGAGATTAGAAAGGAGAAAATTCAGCCCGAATCTTCTTACTTTCCTCCCTATTTTCTTAATCGCAAAAAGAGGAATTAATTTATCTGAACGTTACTGGAAAGAAAATGAGATAAAAAATCAGCAAAAGGAAGAAGAAGAAGAAATGTTATTAGAAAAGAGTATTTCCAAGATGGCTGAAGAAATATTTTCCATTAAAGGAAAAGAAATTGGATGAAAGAAGTTAGTATGTGACCAACGAGGCAGGGTTGTCCTTAGCATGATTTGAGCGAATAGTATTGATTGAAGTAGAATTAGACGGAGTAGAAGTAGATTTGTTGAAAACCCACCCCATTAGAGGGAGATCGGATACGGTTAGATGGAAGAGGAGGAAACTGCGGAAAAGGTTTATAAGGCGTTTTGGAGTTACGGATTTTATGAAAGGTAGGAAATTTAGGACGCGGGAAAGAATTAGGGAGGAGGGAGGAAGGTGATGAAGGAGACCTAGGAGAATTATTAGGAGAAGTTAAATTGTTGTTTTTAAAATGAGAAACCTCCTAGAATGAAATATTCTCAAAGGCCATAATACGTTTTATATCCTTCTGTCTGATCCATTGAGAACAAAATCGGTCGAAGACAGAGTGTGTGCCTTTGCAATTGTGACAGATGGGCGGTTCCTGTAGGTTGCTGCATTCTGAGACTGGGTGCTTAGAAGCGCAGTGTGAACAGATGTTAGAAGAACTACGACAGTGCTTTGCGATATGTACAAAAATAAAACATTTAGAACACTGCGTAGGCGATCGGACACTAGGAGAAACAGAAAATCGCATTTTGAAAATCGAAACGAATTTTGGGAGAGTGGTCCTACAAAATCTGCGTTCGACTGAACGAGTAGGGATTTTATCGCCGTCCGAAGAACCAAATATACGGCGGATAGAGGCAGTCGGGATTAGCGATTCGATTCCTTCCAAGATTTCATCTTCGGAAAAGGACGGATATACGCCGGAGTTGACGCCCATTCTGAATAATACGCTATTGGGGATATACGCTCTGATGTTATGTTGCGCGAAAAAACTAGGATATGTAAGAAAGGCGTTAGCGGAATCAACAGATGGAAATTTAATTGTGACGCGACCCCTGCGTTGAGGGACAATGCATGAATTTGACAAGGAAACGGAGCTGATTAGCTTGGCAGGGGTCAAGAGATGTAGATGACCCAGGTTTCTTTCCATAGAGCAACTTTCAACGTAGACGATGAAAGGCCCCAGATGATCAGGAGAAAATATTAAATTCTCTTTATTATTATTATTATAGTTATTATTATTATTATAGTTATTGTTATTGTTATTGGTAGTACTGTTATTGCAATTGTTATTATTAGAATTGTTAATATCATTATTATTATTGTTACCATTATTATCATTAGTATTATTCTTACTGTTATTATCAGTATTATTAGACTGTGACGGTCGGTGCTTGAGGAAGCAGGAGATGCCATAAGATCAGTCTGGGAGAGTCTAATCTCCTTCGGCTGAACAGGAGAAATAGGCGTGTCGATTTTCGCTTCGAATCGCTATCCATGTCGACACTTAGAGATAAGTTGGACGGTGGTTTAAGGGGTTTAGCGAAACTTGTGGAGGAGGCTGCAAAGCGGTCCCCCTTGGATGCGCTCGTCTAACGAGAGAAAAAATGGATAAAAATAAAAATTTATAATCGAAATAAATGGGGGGAAAAAAAATAGAAAATATATATATTCTGGGGCCTTTCATCGTCTACGTTGAAAGTTGCTCTATGGAAAGAAACCTGGGTCATCTACATCCCTTGACCCCTGCCAAGCTAATCAGCTCCGTTTCCTTGTCAAATTCATGCATTGTCCCTCAAGGCAGGGGTCGCGTCACAATTAAATTTCCATCTGTTGATTCCGCTAACGCCTTTCTTACATATCCTAGTTTTTTCGCGCAACATAACATCAGAGCGTATATCCCCAATAGCGTATTATTCAGAATAGGCGTCAACTCCGGCGTATATCCGTCCTTTTCCGAAGATGAAATCTTGGAAGGAATCGAATCGCTAATCCCGACTGCCTCTATCCGCCGTATATTCGGTTCTTCGGACGGCGATAAAATCCCTACTCGTTCAGTCGTACGCAGATTTTGTAGGACCACTCTCCCAGAATTCGTTTCGATTTTCAAAATGCGATTTTCTGTTTCTCCTAGTGTCCGATCGCCTACGCAGTGTTTATAAAAAATAAAATAACAAAAAAGAATAAAATAACGTAAAGTAACCCAAAGACGAAATTAATAGGCAGAAATAAAACTGCTCGCTAATGTTTGAATTACCAGAGAGGGAACATAAAACCGCAAAAACAGGTAATAGAAATAAATAAGTGTAACGGAAAGATCTCACTTAATGGTCTTCTTTATCTGTATAATGTCGCTGATACCAATTAACTATAATATTTACCGCGACAGACAAATTACCACTATCGCTGAACAATCAAAAACGCAAACACAATCGACTAATAACGAACAACTGTTAAACGATCAACAATAATTAGTTAATTATATGAAACAAAATAAGGTGAAATAAGGTAAATCAATAAACACTTCCAGAAAAATAAGCAATGATAACTGAAATAGTCGCTTTTTGGCTTAAAACTAAAACAAATGAAAAGAATACAATATTATAGTTACAACAGCAATTTACATGTGCTAACCTAGTGTAGGGTTTCTCTTCCTTTTCGTTGTTCTGTCTTTTGATATGCCGAAAGATTAATTTACTATTCCATCATTTCAATTAGCCCATGTTTACAATTTCTATAAAGCTATGCTCATATACATTGTACCTTAATATATCAGCCTTACAAAGATATATTATTATTTTACTGATACACTAATTGGATTGTTCGTAGTCACCAGATGTAACAAAACAGTAATAATAATAATAATAATAACAAATAATAAATTTAACTCAATTTTTATTTACAGTGTTAAAAATATACAACTTAGTAATGATTATAATAGTGAAAATGGTAATAATTATAATAGTAATAATGATAAAAATTTTTAATATAACAAGACAAATTAATAATATTACTACTATTATTATTGCTACAAGCTCCACCTATGCGCACAAATTGCGCGAGCGATGGAATAATTCAATATAAAAAACTCTGATACAATAATGAGGAAGAAAAAGGTTTCTTAAAAAATAACAAAGTAAAACATCGATACTACTGAAATTTAAAAAGAAAGGAAAAATGTGAAACGGTTTAAATTTTATATATGTATATATATAACATATTTTTAGCGCTTAGGTAATCGTATTCGCCATAGACAAAAAATTAATAATTTAAAAATTAAGGAAAAAAGGTAAGCGTCGAGATAGCATCCTGCGCAATGTTAAATTTAAGAGAGAAATGTTAGGATGACTGGAAAAACTGATCGGGAATAAGTGAGAAAATGATATTACAGTATGTAAGTGGATAAAGGATAGTGGTGAGTGGGTCGTTACACATTATGCACTGGAATTTCTATCAAAATAATATAATAACTGTTTGCGTCTTTTTTTGTAATTTATAAGATTTTTCATATTGTGCGATAGAGAATTTGGTAAGTGAATATAAAGTAATGGAGCCATATAACATGCTTGTATACGAGAATGGTATTTAGTATAGTTTGGCACAATTGCAAATTCTTTAGCGCATCTCCTCGTTTTATTCGTATTAATGTGGAAGCGAAATTCGTTTCTGTACTTAAACAAGAAAAGTAATAACTGAGTTTCGTACAATGTGGTTAGGTAACGGGAAATATCATGTGAGTAGTTGTGTTCTGGTTAATAAGTTCAAATATTCTCTTGACTAAATTAAGTTGCATTAAGTTGTATCTTGCTGCATTTCCCCAATGCATTAAACCGTATTATGTGAGAACAGGCATGTAAAGCGCTAAATAAATTCGGAATAAATGATTCCCGCTGAAAAACTCGTTTAAATAATAGAAGATGTAATTTAATTTTCTTAATTTCTGCTCTAAATAATGTAAATGTTTATTCCATGTTAATCTACAATCCAGATTTAAGCCCAAGTACTTGATGTCGTATACTCTGTCTATGGATATATTGTTGCATAAATTTAACTCTACGTTATCAAATTTATTTTGTTGTAAATGGCTGTGTATACCATGAATTTGGTTTTCTTAAAATTTACTATTAGTTTATTACGGCTGAACCAATTTAATAAGACATTAACATCATTTTGAGCAAGATTATGTAAGAGTTTGGCGTAACGGAAGCTAACAACTATAACCGTATCATCGGCGTAAGTAAAGATTTGTCCCGTTATTTTTATATTACAGAAGTCATTTGATATAAATTAGAAATAATAACGGATCTAGGATATATTATTTTGAGGAACTCCACATTCTTGGGTAACGTAATCGCTCAACACTTTATTTATTTTTGTTTTATATTTTCTTAGGCATAAGTAAAATTTAAGCCAATCGAACATTTTTAGCCGAAAACCGGATGCGTTTAATTTAGCCAAAAGAATTTTATGATCAATTAAATCGAAAGCTTTACGAAGGTCAAAGTAAACGGCTAAACAGGATTTTCCACGTTCAAGATTGTTGGTTATGTGGGATATATGTTTAAATAAGGTTAAATCTGTACCCTTTCCTTCAAGAAATCCGAATTAATTGATACCGAAAAAGTTTTTCTTATTTAAATAATTAAGCATTCTAATTTTAATGCACTTTTCAAAAATTTTGGAAATAATCGATAGGATACAAATAAGCCTGTAATTTGCTAAGTCACTTTTATTTTTTTAAGGATGTTAGGAAATGTGCCAGCGTTAACAGATTAGTTAAAGAGATAGGTTAGTGGTTTAATAAAAAATTTAAGGTTTTTTTTTACGAACGATATGGGCAAACTATTATTTACTATAAATTTAAGGGGTGCTATGCTATTATTACCACGGATGATAACGGACATTTCGATGGTAGTTGCAATAACCAGATTTAAAGTTTTAGGCCAATAAAAAAAAAAAAAAAAAGTTTTTTCCCTCTTCATTTCCCTCTTAATTTCCCGTCTCTCTTATCTTTCTTTTCCGGCTTTACGGAGATATGCAATTTATGTATACATTCGGTCGTATGTCCATATTCAGCCGCCCATAGTAATTATAATGTCCTGGATAAACTATAGTTCATAGTGCTAGTATTCATACATGTAATTGTATTTTATTGATGGTTTTGTACTCATTGGTTTTCATGAGAAATGGTTTCTGCTTGCTTTCTGCAAAATTTTTCGGTCAGGATTAACAACTTCCTTAGCCGAAAATACCCAGTTTTAAGACACTGGATGCTCGCTTGCTTGCTCTAGATTAACATCGGACTGCGGCACTTTGTTACAAGCAAGTTTGACGATAGTAATGAGAAAATTGGGACTCTTTCGGATAAAATTAATTTAACAAATAACGATGTATTAAAATTTACAGATAATGCGAGATTAAGTTTTCATCGTATGAAGAACGCACGAGTATTAAAAAATTAACGAGAACAAATCTTCGTTCTAAAACATGAAATTGATGCAAAAAAAGTAAATGATTTGTAATGTTATTATTGGTTTCAGTTCCCTAAACCAGGGATGCCAAATGTAACGTTATATTTCTTCTAGCAGACCCACAAGGATGCCGTCACCGTGTCTTAATTACTGTGCATTATTGTTATTATTATTAAAAAAAATTATTTATTTGAATTTTTTGTATAGTGTATTTACGAAGTTAACCTACACCAATCTTTCGCTACTGGTCGACCGGTGAAAAACGCAGTATTATGTACAAACAAAATAAATCAATAAAAAATTGGATAATATAAATAAATTAATTATACGTATCCCTGTTGCGGGCGGTGATCCGATGACTTTGATCAGGGCTACGACAATCAAATTGCGGGATCCCTCAATCTGGAACTGAGATCGTTGCTGGTAAATGTTCGTAATGATTGTAGATCACGTTTTCTATTTTACGTTTCCACGTGGGTTTTTTCCATTGAATCGATTGGCACCAACTTACTACCGGAAAATAATTTTGCGCGCGATTTCTGTCACGATCAGAGAGGAGTCAAAAACAATAATACTGGGAAAAGGTAACACAGCGACTGTGTCTGACAAAAAAAATCTCTGTCGGGTCTTTTTTTCATTTCTTCCCTCCTTTCCGCCCCGTGCCCGCTGAAATTGACCTTATAAGATGCGCGCTTCTCCTTACGATGGTCGATGATTGATTATATTTACCCCTGACCGACAACAGGACCTCTCATCGCGTTTTCCAGAATGTTGAATGTCTTTTTTTTCTTTTATTCACTTATTTTATCTATATATGTATGTTCAGTGTAATGTACATCAAAAATTGTTTGTACTGCCTGAAAAAAAGGTTTCTATGGAAATGATTGATAAACAGCGTGAAGAAACGTAAAAGCGATTTAAAAAAGCGAATGACAATCAGCGGGGAGAAATCTTTTCTTTTCTTTTTTTTCTTTGCTCGTCAACACAGGACATTTACCCAACACAAAGGACTAACAAATAATGAAACGTAGGGGGATTTGAAAGTTAAATCAGGAAGCGATTAGAAACAGAAGAAATGAAGGTAGCCAATACAGGAACAACACAGGGAGAAGGAAGAGCAAGAATGTAGTGCGCACCGTAAGGGGTCGGGAGGCCAAGTCCAAGCAAATTAGAATAAAGGACTGCGCGTTCTGAGGAGATAGATGAACATTCGAAAAGAAGATGATTTAAATCACAGGTCAAATTTAAGATAGGTGGATGAAAGGGACACAAGGGAGACTGAACAGTATTAAAACGAAAGAGGGAGGCAGGAAGCAGACTGTGATTAAAGCGGAGGCGAATTATGGAAGAAATAACAGAATGGCTGATGCAGGGAATATTATTAAACCAGGAAGAAGTGGGCGGAGAGAGTTGTATAGCAAAGTAAAAGCAGTTAGGTTTGGAGAAAAGAGACGGATAAAGATCAGTCCAAAAGTCACGGTGAAAACGATAAGAGAGAGGACAAAGACATTGGAAGGGGAATCTGTCTATGAAACGGCCATTTACTGCAGCTAGACATGTCAACGAATCGGCAATATCGTTACCAACAATGCTGCAGTGGCCCGAAATCCAGAGCAGGTCAATTAAAATAGAACGGGATATTAATAAATTATAAATTAAGGAACGAACATAAAGAATAATAGGATCTGACGAGGGTTTAGGGAAGGGAGATCTATATCTAACACTAATTCGTTTCCCTCGCGTCGTTTCCGGGCGAAGATCCATTGCTGGAAAGCTCAAAAAAAAAAAGAAAAGAAATGTTGAAAGTTTTTAATGATGCTGAAAATAAAGGAAGAAATTAATAAAGAAAAAGGACAACGTGTTGGAGAATTTATTCAACTATTCGGAACATTCGAGATGCTTTAGAAAAAGATTATTTAAATTTCAATGAACGGATACGTAATTTTTTTTTTTTTTTTTTTATTTATTTAAGAAGGGGTACTAAACCGCTCGCTGCATGTAACTACCTAGGTTATCGCAGTGAGTGGACCCACGTTTAAAACAGACTTCTTAGCTCGCTAGCCTGAACGAAAGTCATAAGATTGTTCAAAGCGGTAGGGGTATTTGAGAGGATGTCCTCAATCGATGTGATCTGACCTTGCCGTAACCCATTTAGACGTGTGCATTTCAGCAAGATATGCGAAACTGACGGGTATTCATCGATAGAACAAAGTGGGCAGGTACTTGGCTTTGGGGCTTGTTTGAGGATATAGTCGTGGGAAAAGGACGTATGTCCCGTTCTCAGGCGATTGATTGCCGAAAACACTTTGCGTTCAGGCTTCCGTTCCCTGAGGAAGGTCGACTGAGACATCCAGTCATGACTCCACTGTGCGAAGACCGTATCTGACAGGAAACCTCTCAAAGATAATGGACCAAAAGCAAATAACGGCATTGGGCATATCATGAATGACCGAGCGACCAGGTCAACCCGCTCATTCCCCGGAACGTAATATTGATTTGAATATGCAACGCAGGAAACGAGATGAATAAATACAAACCGGACCTAGAGTACTTTATTATCAACGATAGGGTTTAAAATTAATTTTAAATTGATGAAATAAAATGAAATTTATTAAAAAACAAACAAAAAACCGCAGTTAATTTGAGAGCATTTTGCTTTGTAGTATGGCGCACGAAGTACTAATTATATATACGTTCGGGCAAACTTAAAGCATACCTGTAGAAAAATCTAAGCTGTTAAAAGAGGATTTAATTGAAATTTACCGGACTGAGCGATATAACGCGGTAGACCGAAATAAATGGAGTTGCTAAAACAAGAATGAGCTTAAAGTTGTCTATGTTGACTTTAACTCTTGCACGATATAAAATCAACAATTGCGATAAGACAATCGGCGGTCTCGCTGTTTTCTTTCCTTATTTCTGTACCATTCTAGGGTTGCGTTTTCTGGAGTTTGGACTGCTAGATAGCTATACGATTGTTTTCCTAGGCCCCCGCATATTTGTAGCAGTACGGCAAAATGTAAATGTTCAACTAGGGGAACACATAAATGCAACGCATCGGTCATCATCTATCCTGTTCAAACATATACTGTTCGATTATCGTATACTCTTTCCGCCATATTTTCGTAACGTCTGTACATTGTATGTCTGCCTGTCTCTGGTGTCGGCCTTCTATCTTCTCTTCTTCACTTACATTGCTATCTCGCTTATGTTATCATCACAAATGCACTCGTTCAACTCCGTATATATCTATCCAAATTGATCAATCTTCCAATGCAAATTTTGACTCGCTTCCGGATAGAAAGCTAACTTTTTCTTTTTTTAATCAATTCTTCTGACATACAAAAGTATGAAGTTAGTATTTTTAATTTTTAATAAATCAATATTGTTTTTTTTTAACTTTTTAGTACCGCTTAATAAGCCGAGAATCAATTAAAATGTACAATTTGAGCAACTTTACCATAAGGCAAAAAGCTAGTTTTAACTTTTTTTTATCGATTCGTCTACTACAGCAAAACTAAAATTAGTTTCTTAATTTTCAATAAATAAATAATGCTTCTGTTTTAGCATTTTTTATAAACAGTTTACACCGTTGTGATAGGTAATACATACATCTAAGAAATGACTAAGAAACCATTTTAAAACATTAATGATTTAGTTAATAAATTAAAATGAAATATAATAAATTTCTCGTTTTTCAATTAAACTACTTAAGAGTCGTTGTTATAGAACATTCTGTTTTTACATTGAGACCGTAAAGTTCCCATGCAATAATTTTTCAAACCCATATGTATAGCGATGTTAATGAATAGGAGAGTTTTACTCTTAAGGCTAGCATAGTAGACAGTTTGAATAGTGATGTAAAGGGGTCCTTTTTGCTTTGTTCATGGATGATACAAGTTAGCGTTTAACTTCTGGGTAATTATAACGCCCACCATACTTCACTGCCTCAAATGTTTCTTACACTTTTGCAGCTTAGTTTTCTACAGCACGTCGAAATCCGGCGCTGGTAATCAGTACAGTCGCCACTATGTGTTTCCTTTTATTGAAAAATTTAATTTAATAAGTCTCAAAACGACTATCTTACGTTTGAGTACGTAGATGAAGAAAGATAACTCGCAGTAATGTAAACAGGTTGAACAATTATAGACGCCACTTTGGTATAACATATAACACTTTTTTTAAAACTAATTTCAGATACCTGTCTTTATTAAACAATTTTTAAAAAAACATGTTTCACAATTTTATGTAATATAACAGTAATAACAAACATTGACTAGAAACATAAATTTATTATTAAAAATTAATACACCGACGTGTTTCGCTCCATATTCATGGTGAAAATATACATTATATTTCGCATATATATATATATATTAATTACAACGTAATTCTTAGGCTACCCCCCCCCCCATTAGAAAAAATGTCCCAATTTTATGTAACGAAAAATGTACCGAAACAATATCTTAATTTTATGTAATGAAAGTTAAATGTTACGATAGGATTTTTGCGATTATGTTATTTTTTTTTGTGTTGATGCCAGTAAGAATTACATTGTAAATTTTGATAATTTTATACAAAGTATAGAAGAGAAAGAGACAGAAATGAAAGTAAGAGGGGTCAAGGGGCCAAAATGACCGAGTTTTTTTATATATTGATACTGTTTACAACCCCTCGATGTACAGGGCCACTTGATACGAATCTCAGCTTTCTAAAATTGATTGAATCGTGATCCTGCTTCACTTCTAATTCCAACCTGTCCTTGGTAATTAGCGTGAATCGATACAGATTTATTTGAATCCCAACCACGTATAGAGCACTAGGATTTTGTAAAAAAAAATAATAAAAAATAAAAAATAAATTTTTTTTTTTGACCAAGGAAAAGAGTTGAAGAGTACTCTTCCCCCGCTGCGGAACCGGTCACACAATGTCTTTCTAAACCACTCGACACCAAAATCTTGCATCTTATGCGCTGCGACGTTAGAACAAAATAAAAAAATAAAACTTTTGAGCTAAACCGAAATTTTATTATTTCAATATAGGTGCCCTCGCTGTAGTAATTTTTTATAACACATTCAGACGGGAATTATCGAAGTGTTAGAAAATTTTTTATTTTTACAAATCATTCGGACTATAAAAATATTTGTAAAAGTTATAAAACACGGAACGTAACATGCGATTAATCAAACGAATGCGTAAAAAGAATTTTTACACGTTGCCCAAAACGAATAATTAACGAAAAAGAAAAACCATATCAACTAATAACGTGATCTTTGAACCACTTTAACGTAACAATGCCTAACCTTCCGTTTTCAATAGATAAATATTGGACTTCCAACTAAATAAGATTAAAAACACTGCGCCGGGAGCGAATTCAATTCATCCACTCATGCTGCAACATTTTCCTCCTCCTGCTAAAAGTTTCATACTATATATGTATTTATAACCAAATCTGGTTCTCATCATCTATCCCTAACTCCTGGAAAAGTGCGTTAATAATTCCTATTGTTAAATCAAACAAAGATTCCTTGCTCCCACAAAGTTATAGATCAAAATTTTTTTCATCTTGGTCTCTTCCAAAACTCTGAAGAAAATGGTAAATAAGCGTGTCTACTCCGTTCTAGAATTTTAGAAGATTCTATCTGCAATCCAGGTCAGTGGCCGAACATCAAAATCTGAAATTATGTATCTTCTGAGCTTATAATGGTAGATACATACAGCCAACAAAATAGAAAGCAGTACTTATATTCGGTCGTTTTCGACTTAAAATCTTTCAACCGCGTACGGCAATATGGTGTACTTATTAAATTAACGAACACCGTAATTAGCGGAAAAATGTGCAATTATATCCTAAAATTTCTTTCAGATAGGGCGATCTGAGTAAGGACTGGCTCTAAGATATCTTCCTCTTTCATCATCAAAAATAATGTACCGCAAGGCTCAGCGCTGAGCGTAACATTACTTACGCTGTATATACATGGCAGATTGTATACGACCGCCAGTTACAGCCCACTTATACATAGATGATCTTAATATGGCCCTTCCTTCAATCTTTTTGAGGTCACCGATTATTAAGTAAACAACGTAACCGACATATAGTTGAATATAAATTTGATTTAATTGTGCTTTTGGTACGGAGTAGAAATATTTTTTAATTTCCACAAGTTTCTATAAATCGTTTGCCATTCTAAAGTCGTCGGTTTAAAATCGTTCATTAACAGTTATATAAATCTTCCGAAATATGAAAAGTAGATAATATATGTATGTTACGTTGTCGATGATCAATCAAAATGTTAGCTGGTTAACCTAAGGTATTTTAAAAGAACATATTTCATGATTTTGTATTGAAACTAGAGAATTCCTTTTTTTACATCTGCATTGAAGATAGTTATCACTAGAAAGTGCAGCAGCTGTCATACCTATAATTATTCTTCACGGACCATAAACAATGATTGTTTTAGTCTCGTGATTACTATGCATTTATTTAAATTTTCAATGTCTTTTACTTTTCCATTCTCTCTAGTTACAATACAAAGTCATGAAATATTATGTTCTTTTAAAATACATTAAGTAAACCATCCGTCATTGTAATAAAAAGAACTGTATACACATTTTGAGGATAATAAAAATTACATTTCATTTATTCTTTTCGTACAAATATAATTTTATTACATTTTTCTTTCGGAATATCTATTAAAACATAACGCTTTTAGTTATAAAAACCTAAGAAAAAACGGAGATTTTTTCAATGATTTAAATAATGCAAAAGGAAAAGAGATGGAAGACAGTGTTCTTACTTATAACGTTACCTAGAGTTTATATTTATATTCATTATTGTAATTATTTTATTTAAATTCTTACGTTTAATTTATATTAACCATTGTAATCATTTTACCTAAAATATTTATCGTAGTAAATATTTTATTCAACTTTTTTTTTATTTTATCGAATTATTTTACCCTTTCATTTTCCTCACTTCATTGACAAAGCTCCCATAGGTCGGCAAAATCACATCGGAAAATTATAAATTAGTATTAAAATCTTCTGCAGGAATCAGTCAATCCACTAGTGAAAACCGAAACAAAATTGTTTTGGTAGTTAATAAGATTAGCATGTTACAAACAGATACATTTTCCGATTTTCATTTATATATATATATATACACACACACACACACATATATATATATATATACACCCTGTCAAGAAAGTATCGGGAATTGTCAATTTAAATCTCCCGGGTAATAGCTAGGCAGATAATTTTTTTTTTCCAGGTTGGTACAACTGTTTTGTATTATGATGCCTATTTTTAGCGCGATCTGTCAACCAGTGTGTTTACAGCAGCTGTTAAAATCAGTCGACCTTGAAGTGTTTTGTCGAAGTTTTACAATGAGTGAAAATATTGAACAACGTACTTGTGTTAAATTCTGTGTTTCGAACGAAATTTCTTGTGCCGATACACTGAAAATGTTACAGAAGGCTTTTGGTGAATCTGCTTTATCAAAAACGCGGGTTTACGAGTGGTACAGAGCGTTCAAGGATGGTCGGGAGACGGTCGAAGACATGCCTCGCTCTGGACGGCCTTCAACGAGTGTGACCGATGATAACGTCGATAAAATCAAGGAAATCGTTGCTGAAAATTGTAATGCGAGCTTGAGAGAGATGGCTCATGGATTGGGCATGTCACACGAGAGCGTACGTACGATTGTGCACGAAAAATTGGGTATGCAACGCGTTGCGGCTCGGCTTGTTCCGAAAGACCTGAATTTCTTTCAAAAAAAGTACCGAGAACAGGTAGCTGCAGACATGCTGGATCGAGCCAATTTGGATCCTACCTTCTTGGAAAAGATAATTACTGGTGACGAGACATGGGTGTACGAGTACGACACGCTTACGAACCAGCAATCGTCCGAATGGCGGCCAATTGGCGCGCCAAAGCCGAAAAAACCTCGCCAAAGCCGATCGAAAGTGAAGATCATGTTGATTGTTTTCTTCGATATTCGAGGCGTGGTACACTATGAATATGTGCCAGCCGGACAGACAGTCACCAAAGAGTTTTACTTAAGTGTTTTGAGACGTTTGAGAGAGGCTATCCGTCGTAAACGTAACGATTTGTGGGTCGACAATTCTTGGATTCTCCATCACGATAATGCGCCGTCTCACAAAGCCATAATTGTGAATGAGTTTTTGGCCAAACACTCGGTAAATATCATCGAACAACCGCCGTATTCACCAGATTTAGCACCCTGCGACTTCTTCCTATTCTCAAAACTCAAATTTCCGCTACGGGGAATGCGCTTCGAATCGATTGATGACATCAAGACGAATGCGACGCGAGAGCTAAAGGCCATCCCGGAAACCGCCTATCAGAAGTGCTTTGCCGAGTGGAAAAAGCGTTGGCATATGTGCATCGCTTCGAATGGATGTTATTTTGAAGGTGACAAAATAAATTTGGATGAAAATTAAAAATTGTTCGTTTTATTTAACAATTCCCGATACTTTCTTGACAGGGTGTATGTATGTATGTATGTATGTATATACAGATAGATCATAGTCGTAGTTGCGGTTCTTGAAACAAGAGATTGCATGCATTATTAAATTAATCTATTTCTGGTCTGAGTAATCTTCTCTCGTAGACTCTTACACGGTAAGTTTGCCGGAGGGTTCGTTGTCATTAATTCAAATCTCATTCGTCCTTTTATTGGCTTTCCTTGTATCTTTCCTTGCATTACCAACGTGAACAAGCCGTTTCCTCTGATTTTGTGAGCCAGATATTTCATTCTTCGATTTTTGATGTCTTCGACTATTTTTTGTCATTCCCCTATTCTTACTAACTGCATTTGTTGCGTGTTCGGTTCACGATATTTTCAATAGCCTCCGATAACACCACATCTCGAAAACTGCTATTCTTTTTCCACAGTTTGCACTTATGGTCCACATTTCGCAAGAATATCTTATAACAGTCCGTACATAATGTCGACGGAGTCAAGAGGCAAAAGAAGAGAAGAGATGGCAAAAGATTCGATAAAGATTTTTTAAGAAAGAGTCGTAGTTTACCTTTGATTAGAGTAATTGCCCATTTTTTAGTTAGTCGTTTATATACGTTCATCATGAATCAGTCGCTATCTAACATCCTTGTGAGCTAATAGATTCAATGAAAAAATAACTTGTGCGACGCAAAATTCTCAATTCGCTGTTAACGCCGTACGTATATAAAACCAAAAGTTAAACAAATTTTGTAGTCAAGTCGCACCAAAGTCGCTTCCCGTGCCTACATCAACAGAATTACGGTCCGGTCGCAGATCTGGAAATTGTCAAATACCACATTCTTGTTCTACCGCCGGCAAACAATGATACGTACCAATTTATTATATATTTAATTAATAGTTTGTTTTTTTTCGGGTTAATTTTGTAAATTTAGTATTTGTATCTTTTCAGCGGCCGGTTGGATAACGATTAATTTAAGAATTTGAGTAGTAAAAATTTTAAAAATCAAAAAAATTTTTCTATAATTTTATTTATCATTTTTAAATCGACGGGTTCGATGGGACCTGATGATTAGCATCCTTCAGGGCTCATATGTAACGTAAAATACAGGTTACAGCATCAAGTGAAATGGTAATGAACCGCGTGAAATATAATCTTTAAATTTAACATTGTGATATTTACTTCGATTAATGGGAAAACATTTTAAAGGAACGTCCCCCCCCATATCAGCATCGGGTCACAATGGCAGTGGAAAATCGTGCAGTATTACAAGCGTTCATTTTAGTTCTGATTTCAGATTACTTAAATATTACGGGTTTTAATTAATTTTCAACAACGATGACATTAAAAATGTTACACTATTGACTGTGAATTGAACACGAGGACGCTTTATTACCCCGATTACGGGTAGAAGGAAATTTAACGCGAATAAAATGAAACTTTCCATTTGACAGAAATAAATTATTCTTTTATCGGCAACGCCATATCAGAAACATGAATAATCGGTAGAATTTCATTAATTTCGCGCCACGGTAAATGGACAGACAGACGAACCAGAAGCTGCCTTTGTTGGCTTGACAGGTCTCTCCGGTTTTGTCGTATCCGGTTTATTTGCATTCCGGACGGAAAAGTAGTAAAATACTAGCAAGAATTATTCTCTCGGCATCGCTGCGTGCTGCTCCTATTAGATTTCCTTGCTTCACCCCGCCATAGTAATTTGTTTGTCTAACACGTAGTACTCCACATCGGTGGAAAGGAAATGTTCTGCGTGCCGTTCTGAATGTGAAATATGCTTATGGAAAATCAGTCAGCACGCAAAACTAGACGGTTTCACGATTAAATACCAGTTACACATTTATCGCTGAATGCAGCCCGACTGAAGTTCTTATCTGCAAAATTGACTGTTTACGGCTTACTTTTACCCTCAAATGCGCATCCGCCGCCCGCATAGTCTCTTCGCATGCGACCGCGCATTCATCGTCGGCTAATAAAGCTCGGAGTATTTAAGGATAAAATGAATGGAACTGCTATTAGTGAATTTGAAGGATTATGTCCAAAAGTATATTTGATAAATATTCTAGATAATAGGGAAACGAAAATATACGCGTGTACATCGTCTACAATTAATAATGAACTTAATTTTATAGATTATTATAATTTGTACACTCTCTGGAGCGCACTAAAATAGAACACAACTTAATCTATATTCCGTTTCGTATAAATATTTAACTTCATAGTGTATTTGGGTTTGAACTCTATAACTATTTCTGAATCTTTAGTATCTTCATTGTACTCTGTAATCCCCTTATTAACTTTTCCGTTTGTATGTGCCTGTAAGAATCACAACATTATGATGTGATTCAGTTTCAAGATCAATTACTAATGTCTCTCTTTACTTAAATCCCTTGATTCAATACAACACACGGCGCTCTGCACGATACTTGGCGCACATAGAACTTCACCGTCTGTAAGTTTGTGTGCCTTGTTAGGCACTCCCCCACTAAAGTATTTCCGAACCTATTATTACCACCGTGAGACCCTCGCTCTTTTCTCTAGTAAACGTGCCTGTCCTATCGACACAAATGACCTCCCCAACACCCCAGAGTTCCCTAATGACCCTCTCCCAGAAATCCTGGTTCTCCTATCGCAACACAACGTGAGTGTAATCCCTTTCCCTAACCTAGCTCCTAACATCATGATTCCGCCGTGGGCCCCTTTAAACATTGATGTTAACTTTTCCCTGACGAAGTATAATAAACCCCTGCATCCGAATATCGTTCAGTTGACAACAGCAACAATGCAAAAATACCCCAACCACCTCCTTTTCTACACAGATGCTGCCAAGGCTACCCCAGAGGCTACTTCATCCCCAACCGCCTGTTCCTTTGAAGTCTGTGACGTGATTCGAAGCATTCGACTGAATGACAATTGCTCGGTACTGGATGCTGAAATATACGCAGTATTTTTCTGTTTGGAATATTTTCTTTCTACAGAGCCTACATCACAGAAAGCCCTGCTGGTATCTGATTCATCCGCAGCTTTATTGACAATTTCTAATCCCCTCACCAAACATCCTGTAGCAATTCGAACCCAACAGGTATTATACGAACTTATTAAGAGACAGTGCTCCGTATCCTTTCTGTGGGCGCCCAGCCATGCAGGGATTCCTGGAAATGAACGCATCGATACATCCGCCCGAGCAGAAATATATTGCCCCTCGCCTAGTAACAGCCCACCTCCACCTTATCTCTCGAACATAATCTTTAATAATCTCACGTTCTTATGGAAAACCCATTGGTCCTCGTGTCAGACTTTCTCGAGGTTAATTAAACCCTCAACCGAACCATGGTGGCCGAAAAAAAGCATTTCCCGCAGAGATTTCTGTGCACTTAGCCGCTTGCGCACAGGCCATACGGCCATGTCACATAATTTTATTTTGCAAAGAACCCCCTCTCCTATGAATTGTCCTTTCTGTGGCCAAGATGTTGCTCCCTCAACTCCTCATATACTATGCGACTGTCCAGCATTATCACCTCACCGGCCCCCTTCAATTAATAACAAAACAGTCACCAACATTCTTGAGAATTCCCCCGATGCAATTTTATCCATAACACAATTTATCAGAACTAGCGGAATAATCAGATATCTATAAAAACAAACTACGCATCTTCGTACTGTAATAGCCACAGCAGTTAAACACGGTACAGGATGTTGCTTTCACAAAAAAAAAAAAAATTACTAATAATTCGTTATTCTTATTTGCTTTGATAATATTTTGAATTGTATGTTACAAAACTTTTTAAAGCTATTTCATTAATCACTTGCTAATACTGGCGCCTATGGTTGATGTGCTACTGTTTAGAAAGATTTGAAAACTCA
Source organism: Icerya purchasi (assembly GCA_039619475.1). Lineage (NCBI taxonomy): Eukaryota > Metazoa > Arthropoda > Insecta > Hemiptera > Monophlebidae > Icerya > Icerya purchasi. Next base: position 220,809,132 of record CM077115.1, on the reverse strand, counting down.
TATTTTAGACAAAGCACGAACAGTCTTTGTACGTGAGAACACTTTTTTAGTGCACAACACACATATGTATCTCTTGCTTGTTTCGATAAATTTTTGTGATTTTCATAAAAACAAATACCTATTTATGTAACGAGTTGTCCACTCTGAAACTTTGAGTCAACCAATATCATCTAAATCTGTAATATTAAATTGTTATTTTCAACTAACTCTTCTATATATATATATATATATATACACATATATACATCATATATATATATATATATATACATCATATATATATATATTTGGCCATATTAGGTAAACCCATTTATTTAACAAAAAAAAAACATGAACAAAAAACATATTTTTTGCTGTTTAAGTGAAAAATCATTTAATTTGGTTTAAGAAGATTTGATTACATCACTTTCTGAAAATTAAATCGCACAAGTGGTCATCCTCAGCTCGAATGACGTAATGTGCCCGTTTTTCGGCATTTTCCATCGTATTTGCCAATGCTCCGGCCGATATGGCGGCTATTTCCTAGCGGACTGTGACCTTAAGTTCGTCTAGCGTCCTTGACTTATTGATATAAACCTTTGACTTGAAGTAGCTGCAGACGAAAAAGTCCGGCAGTGTCAAATCAGGCGAACGCGGAGGCCAGTCAAAATCACCTTTTTTTGATATCAAACGACCGCAGAACAATGGCTTCAAAAAATTGATTGTGGCACAAACTGTATGAGGTGGTGCGCCATTTTGTTGAAACCAGAAGTGCTCCATACTATTTTGACGAACAATGGGCATCAAAAAATCGGTTATCATAGCCCAATAACACGCCTGATGACGGTTGTTGCTTTGCTACTGTCGAACCTGATGTATGCGGTGACCGTTCAACACTGGCTTCTACGGCCGCGATATTTTCATCGGACTGTCTCGGTCGCTTTTTATTTGGACGCCTGAGATTAGCAACAGTACCAGAAGACAAAAGTCTTTCCCGCAAACACTTTATCGTGTTCTTTGACGGCGCACTTTTCACCTTATTTTTATTTTTTCCATACATGTTGAGTTTTCACTATTGAAAAGTTATTTCAAAAGTACAGCTGAACAATTTCAGCGAATTCGATTGGTGCATACTGCTCCACAGCAAAAATCTCCGAAGACTGACGCTTCAAACACGTGCTATCGTTAGTCATTCTCACATTCCTTGTCAAGGTTACAATGTTGCCAGATAGGTCCACCTAATATGGTTGTTCATTTTTATTAAAGTACATCTCGTCACAAAATTTTCTGTGTGGTATGTCATAACAATTAACGGTTTAATCGAAATCAATGAAACCGTCTTCCCGACATTATTTTATAAAAACTTTTTGTTTAATAAAGTTTATTTGTTGTTCAATGCGCAAAATGCAAACACAAGATGACTTTACTAGACAATGTACAAACTTTTCAGTGTCAAGTGATACTAGTGCCAACTCCTTTATTATAAACACTTTTAAGGTTTTAGAAATCAAGCACATAAATAACACTGTAGTTCTCTAGGGAAAAAAACGATTATATTCATAGCTATTGTATTAATACTACACATGCGCACTGCATAAAGGTCAATATTCAAATGAGGTGTATTGTTTTTTTATTACATACAAGAATTTTTTATCCTAGATTTTTAGTGTTTATTTCTATGTGTCATATATGTCTTACATTTACATAGATAATTTCCAGAACAGCCACACTTGATGTAAACTAGATATTTATCAATTTCTAGTAGGACAAAACATTGTTGTTTAGCAAAGTAGTAGTTGTCTGTCTTGAGAACATTTGAAAAATTAAACAAGATGTATGCAATAAAATTGAAGTTACAGAAAAATAAAGATGGACAAGAGAAAAATATTTTATAGGATGCCGTACATTGGTCATGAGCTATTTTACAGTCGTTATTCCATCACAAGGAAGGGGTATTGCGATGCTTCTTTCTCGAGTAAATATGAACCGGAGGAGATAACAGAGGAAGTGTTGAAAGAATAGCATTAGTAGATGAATTTTATTGATGGACTAGACTTGAATTGTACTGAATATGTGTTACATAAAGTCAACTAAAGAGCAGAATTTAGTTCAATCTGTTTTTGGAAGGGATCATAATGGAGCATATAAAGGTCTGAGTATTGTTGAGAAGAGGGATTGATAGAAATAATTATAGGGACATGATCGCTCCCAAAGGTGTAACTTAGAGTTTCCCAGGAACAGCGAAAACTAATATCAAGAGAAACGATAGATAAGCCAAGAGAACTGGATATTGATAGACTTTTAAAATATGTTGGAGAATATAGCAGAGGCTATTTACTCAAAATATTATCAATATTAAGCATGGAAACGTAATTTGAGTAAATAGCGTCTGTTATATTAATAATAAAATTTATCTGAGCCGTTATTAAATAGGATGAGATTGTTAAGTAAGATTATGTTTTCAAGAATTGCTCTATTTGAGTGTGTCTGGAACATGACCAGAGAGGAGAATATGAATTCCAATTGCCACTGATTATGAATGGGTTTGGAGTAGAATTGGAAAAAGTAGTAAAGGGAAAATTCTTAAGATCAAAGTTTTATGGAACATTAATAGAGACTGTAGGATGAGGAAGTAGGCTAGTAATGGACATAATGACTAAATTCGATTCGTAAGTATAGTCCATGTGCCAGACAATTTTTGAGTATAATTTGGGGGGGGGGCAAATTTTCCTTCAAACCCCAGTTAGAGAGGCACATGTAGATGGTAAAAAAGTATGATGCATTTGGAAGCGGTAGCTTTTCAAAATGGCGGCCATCCCCATTCATATATTAGATCATAACTCGGCTCTTAATCGTCCGATTTTAATTTTCTTTTTTTCAAACGAAAGCTTGTTACATTTCCAACAACTTTAGTGCAGTACACTTTTTTTAATCTCCAATAGCTTTTGTGAAATAATGGAAAAAAGAATATTTTGTTTCTCAAAAATGTCTTTAGCCCGAATTACTCGAGTGATAATTAATTTTTACGGGAAAATGCTTCAAATAAAACATGAAGATAATTTTACAAGCTTTACAATGAAATTTGCACGAAAGTTGTATCTGTGATACAAAGCGAGATATGCTATTTTTAGTACCGAAAAACAGTCGTGGAAAGTACATCATCACGTTTTAAATACGACGCGTGACTCATTCTGCCTCTATCGTTATATTGAACCCGCGAGTAAATGTTGTAGAATCTTTTATAGTTTGATAACATTGAAATTAGTGATATAATTTTATATAAATTACCCAGATAAATATGAAGACAAGTATCACGGGGTAATTTTCGAGACATCGTTTCCAAATTGCTGTTTAATAATTCGCTCTGAGAATGTGCTGATGGAAGCAATCCTGACAGGGAGGTAATTGCACTGAATTAACAGCCCCTTGTTTGCTTCGGAACAGTAGGTAACGTGCTTCATTCACACTTTCAATTTTTGAACCCTTTAGATACAATTGACAAGTAAATTTTTTCATTTCATTGAAGGTTTTCTCACTCACAGTCCAATCTTCTCCGACCATTGAAAATAAAGTTTCAAATTCTTGATTTCTCATTAATAATTTTACTGCTTTTATTTTTCCTCGGCCAACCATTGCACTTACAGTATCACAACTAGTAAACGCATGAATTGCTGGCAAGACTGTCACAATTTTTCCCCCCAGAACGTGTACTAGTTTTCGGATGTCAATAAGTCGAATTCATTTTTTTTTCCACGTTTCAAGTAAATATTAGTATCTTTGATACTCAAGGAAGCATAAGCACACAAAATCAGAACGTCTGTGTCATCTGCGGTACATATAACATAGGCAAAATACTTCGAGGCGTGTTGAATGTGTAACATCATTCTGGTATCAGCTTCCTCTTGTGATGAAGATAGTTCTCGCACTTCTTCCACCACATTAGCATTTATTTTCACATGTAATAAACAAAATTTTTTCCAAATTTTTCCGTTTATTAACATCTTGCCAACTTTCCGCCAAAAATTTTGCCAATTTATTCTTGCTTTGACTGCTTTTTAAAATTCCTCTCCAACTTTGGATTTTATGCCCGCTCTTTAAAGAACGAAATGAAATTCCTTCATCAGCACCTCTATACAATCTTTTGGCATCTTTAATAGATCTATCTTCGTAGGTATCAAAAATGACATCTATTCTTTTGCTACCGGATCCCACTTTTAACACTTCAAATAAAACTAGATCCGAAATTTCTTCAAAAGTGTGGTTTTCTGCATATAACTTTTGAACGAGTGCCATGGCATTAATTATTGTTGCTGATTCACCAAATACTTGGTCACCAAGAGTAATTTTGTTCTCAAAAGGATTCGTCCATTCATTTTCTAATAATTCAATTAGAGAAGAGATTTGCTCCTCGTCTTTAAAAATTCGTGTTTTATGAAGATCAGGATAATCGACATTTTTATTTTGATTAAATTGTATAATCTCTTTCATTTTACCTAAAGCTGACGCTCGAAACTCTGCTGTTAGTAATATTTAGATATTGCTCCAGGCTTCAAATACAAAACCTTTTGTTCCGCCTGCTGTTTGTGCATCGTTATTCACCGTTTCTTCTAGCACTTGATCAACGGGTATTCTTGCAAACGGATTTTTTGATCTGAGCTGGACAGAAAATTGTCCAAATTTAAATAACTCAAGAAGCGCAGGATCTTTATTTTCTAGGCAAGATAGTTCAGCAAAATGGATTGATAAGTATCGAGCGTAGTTAATTTTATCCAAACTGAAACACCACGGTATCTTTTGTTCTAAACAATAAAGGTAAAGCATCCAATTACCCTCTCTATGAGCTCGAATTAAGCCTAACAAAATCTCTACCAAGTCGACATAAAACATCCAAAATGATGAAAGTGAGCCATTTTCGTTTTTCAATTTATTCAAATATTCCTCAAATAAGCTTACAACGGTATTCAATTCTTTCTTCTTAAGAAGTATTTCAAAACTATCTTGAGAAATATTTTTAGAAAATGAAGCAAATAAATCGTTCACTTCTTCAGGTGTTGAAGGAAGTTGGATGTTTTTAGCGCAGATGTCATTCAAAAAGTTGTTCCAAATAATTCTCATGAAAGCTTCATACACATATTTATGTAATCTAACGGCGCGATTGTAGTTTTCCATCCAACACTTGAGAAATGGATCCTTCTGAAATAGTACCCGATTCAACTGCCAATTCTTTAAGTCCCGCGTTACCGAATAATTTTCCAATTATCGATAATAGATTACAAATTATATGAAAACTGTCCATCATTAGAAATATATCTCAAATTCTTGTAGCCGGGCCCATTTGATTTTCATTGCCTTTGAAAAAATAGCCTGATCTAGAACAACAACGATGTTATCTAAATTCAAGTTCGATTTTATTTGATTACTATGATGTAAAATTTCGTAGACTGTGGACATGTCAGTTGCAGGTTTATTTATTGATGGTAAATAAGCAACAGTATCACGTGAAACAGTTACATTGTTTCTTGTCTTTATATTGAATCCTGTCCAAGAATTAACAATTTGATTATTAGCGTTACATTGCCTGCTTGAAATCCAAAAAATATTTTTGCGTCTCGACTGTGTAAAAAAATTGAGGCATTCTGGAGGAAGCTTAGCAGTCAAAATTTTAAGAGGATCGTATCTTTTGCCTGCGATATAATCGGGAATAGATGAACTAAAGGCATTTATTGTATTTCTTTTTTTTCTATCTTTATCATGAATTATCAGTCGCGGAGGTTGACAAGAATCTGACGTACTCTGGATTATGATTCCATTAACTCGATGCGATGTTCCCGCTCCGCTGAGAGTCTCTTCATTTCGATCAATATTGTCAAATGCAACAATTGTTGGAACACCCGAATGGATACTATAAGGCAAAGGAATGTGGCCATCTTTAACTGAAGTGACATTTCCTGTTAATGATTTTACAACTATTGCAAGTAAGATATGTTTCGGAGTTGAGATTTTTCCATGCGAAATAGCATAAATAATATCTTGTGAAGCAGACCATATAAGTCGTAATTCTTGGGGTATGTTCCTTTAAGCAAGCATCCGAGAAAATAATTCAATGAGTGTGGTACTTCAATACTTTCGGAATGTAATTCAGAAGGAGATGGAGGCCAAGCAATTTGATCAGCGTCAATTGCTTTCACATCTTCTCTTATTTTTTTAGCTACTCGGAAAATCTCACTGTTCTGAACATCAGCAGTAGCTTTATCGAGCTGATTTTTCGTTAAAACATATTCCTCAAAAAGCTCATCGTACGATAAATTACCAGGTATGACGTAAACAGTACGGTTTATAGATTTAAAATGTAGTGAACTTCCAAACTCTTTTTCAAGATTAAAAGTAAAATTGCATTTTGTTGACTTTTCTACGTCTTCTTTTTTATCGTCGGGAAAGTAAGAAATCTGAAATAAGTTCACTACGCTTGTAAACATTTTTCTTTTCGAACATGTCACTTCGAATGAAATCAAACAGTAACTGTTATGCTAATTTTTTCAATTTCAAGATAACGATCTGCAGTTTTTGGTTTTAATGGCCGTCCTCTAGGGTAACTTCTATAACATGACCTATGGAAATGGGCTTCAGCTGCCACAATATCCCTGGAAGTTACAGCCAAAATTTTCGTATCTTGTCGTTCTGTGGCAAGGTTTCTCAGTAACTCGTCCGATCGTAAGGTCACTGCTTGTGTTAAACTTTCACGAGTTTTACTATCTTTTACATACTTGCTATCTTTGTCGCAAAAAATGCAAATTTTCTTATAGACAACATTGCGTGAAGTGTCACGTGATTAGGAAATTCTACTTACCAGAGGCGGATTAATACATTCTGAAGAAGGTCCTGGTTCGTCAAAAGCATCGGAAGATGTACTGAATTCAACCAGTAATTTTAAAATTTTTGGATGAGTAAAATTAACGCGACACTCTCTGTGATATTATACTTTTAAAAGGTCGCTTTCAGTTAAAATTGAAACATTCAAAATAGGAGTAAATTTTCGTTTTTCAGCGGCATCACGTAAAACCGACCAAGAAGATAAATCTCGCGGCGAGAGCACTGCACTTTTTTCACGCAAACCATCACAAATTATGCACTTCGTTTGTTCTAGTTTTTTCCTTTTAGATCCAGATTCATTATCCGACATCGTAAAATCGAATTTATCGAATCAACATACACGTAACGCATTCGGTCGAGAACTGATCTTCAAATATTTAGGCTTTAACTGATTCTCAAAAGTAATGAATCACTTACAAATGTATTCCGAATATATCGCAAATCAGATGAATGTTTACAGTTTTAACTTCGGATCAATGGATTGTGTTCGAAGTTATGATTGAAGAGAATGAGTCACGCGTCTTTATATGTTTATACGTACGTGATGACGTACTTTCCACGACTGTTTTTCGGTACTAAAAATAGCATATCTCGCTTTGTATCACAGATACAACTTTCGCGCAAATTTCATTGTAAAACTTGTAAAATTATCTTCATGTTTTATTTGAAGCATTTTCCCGTAAAAATTAATTATCACTCGAGTAATTCGGGCTAAAGACATTTTTGAGAAACAAAATATTCTTTTTTCCATTATTTCACAAAAGCTATTGGAGATTAAAAAAAGTGTACTGCACTAAAGTTGTTGGAAATGTAACAAGCTTTCGTTTGAAAAAAAGAAAATTAAAATCGGACGATTAGGAGCCGAGTTATGATCTAATATATGAATGGGGATGGCCGCCATTTTGAAAAGCTACCGCTTCCAAATGGTCATCATACTTTTTTACCATCTACATGTGCCCCTCTAACTGGGGTTTGAAGGAAAATTTGCCCCCCCCCCCAAATTATACTCTCCTATTCTATTCGGGCACATGGAATAGTAATAGAGGGCATATGAATAGGAAGGTTATGGGAGAGGAAAGTAATATCATTCCTAATTAGAATAACAACTCCTGCACATCTGTTTTCATGATCTGACAGGACAATAGAGTATAACCTCTGATTTTAAGATCAATACTATTTTTTAGCCAAGTTTCTGAAATTAGCGCCACACTAACATTGTGCAGGCTACTGCAATAGATTATCAAGGGCGTTTTTATTAGTCCTGATGCTTTGGCAGTTCCATTGTATGATTTTACATTCCTGAAACATTATATCTGAAATAAAGAATGGAAATTAATGAAAAATAACCTGCCACGATGAAGATAAGAAGGGAAGCAGTTTTAAAGCGAAACAGCCATCAACATGGAGAAAATTATAGTAAAAAGAATATAAAAGAATGAAGCCTTAGTTTATAGATATATATATAGAGGAAGTGTACGGATTATTTTAGCTATGAGTTTAATCATGTAATGACCGTAACTCTTTGAAAGTGATATATGAATAGTACTCATGAACTTGGTCATAAGAAATTGTTATCGCCAAGAGGAACACATAGATAGAAAAATTTGTACGAGTCTCTGCGCATGGATTCAGACATGTGATGACCATGGCACTATCAAAGTAAAGTATAATTATTGTTCATGATATTCTCTTTGATAGATTTTTGTCGCCTAGAGAAAAATATACAGATATGAAAAGTGCACGGGGCTCCGGACATGAATTTGAGTATGTGATGACCTAGCACTATACAAAAGTATAGATAACCGAGACAGTGAAAAATAAACATTAACGGCTTCAAGATGAAAGGAATTTATCAGATAGAAGATTAGAGAGCGAACTTACAAAGTCTGAAATAATACGAATATTGCGGTTCGCAAGCAGTTCCATAATAGAGGTTGGTAAATTATGACTGTTGTTTATGGAATTATCGATTTCGGATTTCCTGAGAAATACGGATAGGAATTTTTAATGCCCCGACCATTAGAAAGAGGGGAAGAAGAACGATTGGTGGGAAGAGGCGAGAATTGAGGAACAAGTTTCGTGATATGATGTTTTTGAATAGATTTATGAAAGTATTTATTTTTACTATTGAAAGATTGCACCGCAAGAGAGAATCGAGAAGATGAAAAGTTTTTAGGCGTATTAATGTTAAGGGGATTATAGGCTGCAGCACGATAGGCATATGAAAAGGCAGTAGAAGCTAAAGATTTAGATTTGAAAGAATTAGGTTCTTTAAAAATGATGTTTTTGTATACCATAATCCTTTCATAATTCTTTTTGACGAATCCACTCCGGACTCTGTCGATTATTTGGAGAATGCTGACCTTTACAATTGCGACAGAGCAGGAGAAGATTAATATTTGACCACTTTGAAATAGAATGTTTAGAAAAATAATGCGAACAGATTAGGAGGGTGCGAGAACCCGAAATTTCAGGACGGGACGGGAAAGATTAAATCAGGACGGAACGATTCGGGATTCTCGATTATCGGGATTTGCCGAATTTTCGAGATTTCCCAAGTCTTACGGAAATTCAGTAATTTATTCGAATTTCTCGATTCTTTCAGGATTCCTCAATTTTTTCTAGATTTTTTAAAGCTAAATTAAATGTATAGAAAAACCGACGCTAAGTAACTGTACCGTTTTTATGCCTATAAACAACTTCATATAAATAAAAAGAGATAATAAATATGTAATTTTATAAATCAAAATAACATGATTATATTTATAGGCATAACAATATAGACAATTTTACATAAGTGTCACATATAACGAACCTATTAGTAAACAAAAATAATGCTAGCACAGCAACAAAAATAATTTACCTGATATTGTTAAATAGTAAGTATTCAAGAGAAAAAATATGTACTGCAATCTAAAACAAACATTCATCTTTCTGTACAACTGCATATACTCAAAACACAATAACAATATTTTATACATCTCATACGTTAGAAAAAAATACCGCCCAATTTCGTCATTTTCAACCGTAAAGCAAAAACATATTTAGCTTCATTTTGAGAAAATTAACGTGTAAAAGGGGGGTTAATTATAACAAAGAAATAGATCAAGTAGACATTACTTTTGAGTAGTTTTAAATTCCAATCATAGATTTTTTTCAAAAATAGTTTACTGATTTAGTAATTTTTAGTAGAAATTATGGCACAAGTTCAAAGAATTACGGGAAATCTCGAAAAATCGAGAGTCCCAACTCGTCCCGTCCTGGTATTAATATTTTCCGGCTCAAGAGTCGGGAGCCCGAAAATTTCGGGTTCTCGCACACCCCTAGAACACATAATGGATGTACTAAGGCATTAATCTTATTCGAGTAGTAAGTGTTTTAAAGAACTTCAAAAAACAATTAAAGCGATTAAGGATGCAAAGGTCGGAAAGGCAACTGGACCGGATGAAATTAATGTAGAACTTTTAAAATGGCTAGATGAAGAGAACTTGAAGGGGATGCTACAAATGTATTATAAGATTTACAGTACCGGTAGCATTCCAACAGATTGGTTGAAATTCACTTTTATTCCAATCCCAAAAAGACCAGGGACCAAGAAATGCCAGGAATATCGGTTAATAAGCCTGATGAGCCATGCAGTAAAAATACAAGTACTAATTCAAAAATGTATAGATCGACAACAACCAGTTTATGCGTGCTTCATTGATTTCGAAAAGGCTTTCGATAATGTTAAACATAAAAAACTATCAGACTTACTTACAAAACTAGATTTAGATAGTAACGATATAAGAATAATTATGAATTTGTATTGCAACCAGTCGGCTCAAGTGAAAGTTAATCAACAGCTCACAGAAGAACTAGAAATTAGGCAAGGAGTCCGACAGGGATGTATACTTTCACCGCTACTGTTTAATTTTTATTCGGAGCAGATATTCAAAGAAGCATTAGATCAGGTTAAAAAAGGAATAAAAATAAATGAGATAATAATAAATAACATAAGATATGCAGATGATACGGTGTTATTAGCAACAAGTATAGAAGACTTGCAACACTTAGTGGATAAACTAAAGGATAGTTGCCGAGAATACGGTATCAAAATAAACACCTCTAAAACCAAAATAATGATTATAAATAATAAGGAAATAACAACTTCAAAAGAAATAATAGTAAATGCACAGACAATATACAACGGGTAAACAGAATAAAATACTTAGGATATTGGATTAATGTATCTTGGACCCAGGACATTCGGAAATCGACCGGAATAACATCTATAGAGAGATTAGTTCAAGCTGCCAGAAATAGGGATATATGATCAACATCCCCCGTGATCGCTACGCACGGTAACCGTGTACAGCATTCTGATAATGATGATGATGATCGGATTAATAATAAATGGGACCCTGACTACACCATTAAAACTCGAATTGAAGCAGCAAGAAACGCATTCCAGAAAGTACGAAATTTGGTGTATAATAGGGAGCTGCCGCTAACAACCAGATGGAGAATAACTAAATGTTATGTGCTTCCGGTACTAACGTACGAGGTGTAAACTTGGACACTAAAAGCGGCATCCATAAACAGATTACAAGCATTTGAAATGTAGCTGTACAGAAGGATATTAAAAATATCACGGGTGTCGATAAAGTTTCCAATAAGGAAGTGTTGCACAGAATGAAAAAAGATAGAGAATTGATGGGTTTGGTTAAATAGAAGAAAGTTAGAATACCTAGGACATATAATCAGAAGTAATAAATATGAGCTATTACAAACTACCCTACAAGGGGAAATATTGAAGGGAAACGGGGCCGAGTAAGAAAAAGAACGGACTGGATTAAAAATATACTGGAATGGTTGAATATCAGGAAAGTTTCAGAAGCCTTAAGGATAGCCAGCAATAGAGAACAGTTTCGTTATATGATAGTGATAGTCAACCTCCTTCGAGGAGAAGGCACCTGAAGAAGAAGTGTTTAAAATAGCTGCGATGATTTAATCCCGCCAAATCGCTTCTTGCCATACGATTTTTTTAAAGCAAAAGTTTAAGCTACACAAATATAGATTTTTTTCGGCTTATCGTCACAGCAAAATAACGCTATGAATTCTCTGGATGTGACGTCATGTGACAAACACACCAGCAGGAAATCATCTGTGATCCCTGAGGGTTACCTTAAAAATGAGAAAGCAATCCATGCAAATAGACATCTCCAGTAAAATAATTTACGTCGTTTTATTTCTACTCAATCTTATTTCTACACGAAAAGGTACAAAAAAAAGTTGTTAAAAAGCAAACATTTTTTTTGCTCTGTATTATAATCAGTGTATACGTATGTACACGCGCACACGCACACATGATTTATATGAAACGTATGGGTCCCATTTTCAGTTAAATTAGCAAAAAATAATTCCTGTGCCTATGTAACATCCGTTACTTATTATTATACTCGTAATATTTAACCTGACATATTGAAATAAATAACTTCGTTCAAACTACATAGATACGAGTATATTAATCGTATATTTCTGTGTAACTTAGCTCAAACAAACGGCTGATCTTTCTCCTATTCCAATAGGTCTTCTCCAATTCATGATAATCCGCTCAATCCTGGTTCGCGCCATTTAGCTCCTCAAAACTTCGCCTTGACATTCGCAAATATAAAAAAAATCTGTCTTCATAAGACCGTAGTTCTCGACAGAGACGGTGGTATTCACCAAGTTGTTTTCTCTTTTGATTTATTGGGTGCACCCAAAATTGTCTTTTTGTGCTGGTACTCTGTAACGCTAAAAGAAGCCAGGGTTCCTCTTCGTCAGAACTACTCATTTTTCTAGAGAAACATGCAAAATACTTCTGCGAAATTGTTGTGCGGAAATCTATCACAATACTGGATCGCTCACATAGATATCGCGACCTGTGTGCCGGAGCCTTGTGGTATCTCCGGGGACGCAATATATTGGAACAATTGAATAAAAACTCGTGTGTCCTCATGTCAATCGTCGAGTACGATATTTTTAAATTAGAACGGCCGTGTCAATCTACTATAATGGATCTTTTTGATATACTAGAGTCCTAATCGGATGGGAAGCTTTGTAATTTTATGAAATGACACTTATTCGAGGCAGTTATTAATAGCAATGACAACCTTCCCCGATACAAAAGTTATGTTTCCTCCTCAAGCGACCAATTGTCAGGGTAGGAATGTATTAAAAAGTTAACAGCTATACCGAAAAATCTGCATATTTACGAAAGAACGCGATTATGAGCGAGAAATTATTTCATTCTGCCGATTTCCTTGATAAGTCAAACGATAAATTAAATACATTTATTAGTATTTTAAGCGTACGCGAACTAGAAGTCAAGAGGGTACCGTCGTTGATCAGCTATTATCGGACCGATTACGAACAACCAGAAAATTTCAACAGCGATTATTCCACATAAAATTCACTTTACCTTAGATTATGAACAATTTTCTGACGGAATCAAACCGTGATACGAATGAGTTAGCAGAGATATGCGGTCGGTAAAATGTTGTGATACTACACGCTGAGAAAAAACTCAACAAATCCACGCGAAATAATACGCATATATGTATATCCTTCAACAAATGATTATATATGGAGTTAATACAAACAACAAAAACTTTAAATTACATTATACACCCATGTGTGTAGCTAATTTCACGGGACTGTCTAAATTGGTTCAAGTATGTACCGAGAAAACTGGCAAACACAAAATATCTCATTGGAAAACAAGTATTCAAACTACCGTCAGTTGAGACCCGTATCTAAAATGGGCGCCCTTGCACAGCGGCATTACAAGGAACAAGTGGGTAAATAACGTTGTAACAACCGGACTAGGTGGAACAACTAATCCCCGAAGCAAAAGTAAAAAGGTTTTGTTCTGGTTTTTAGAAGTCTAATTTTTACAAAACAGAATGACGAATTTCACGAACGTAATTGTCATAAAGGAGAAAATTATGTGCTGAAATACAAAAAATTATTCCCGCCCTGGTTTAAAGGAATTATTAACTTCGAAAGAAGTTATATGTAGTAGCTATAATAAAGCTAAAAATGGGACATAATTTCCAGCACCCCTTTCAAAGATCAAACAACGTGAACCGTTTGAATGAAGTAGAAACGCATGAAAGATACTCTAAAAATGGCGTACCCTTATAAATCAGATAGTGGCGAACGACAACATCTCATTACATTTATACGCAAAGTTAAAAATAAGAAAAAACGCGCGTCTCAAGTTATGACGGTATCCCCGGGAATAAAAGGGTCAATTTAATGGTTAATAGCCACCAAGTTTACATCACCCGCCGAGCCTTTTCAAGGGTCGGATGCATTTTTCCTTACACCAAACAGAAGTGGACAGAATAATACTCGTTGAAATCCGTTTTTCCCCATTATAAAAAAGTCTATCGAATCATAGTGGGGCTTCCCGACGAAACTCTAAAAGTGCACCTGGACCACGGTATGCTTAAGCGTATACGACCAGGATAGATTTGGCTATTCTGCAACTAGATGCTTCAGAGAGAAAATTCTTTCTTTTGTTCACCTTTAAGTTTTCCTTTTCATATTTAACATTGTCAGTTTTAGTACGCCCTAAATTTCAAACACTTATTCCGTCCTCCAAACTTGCCTACAGACGATATGCCCTCTGTTAGAAAGATGAACTTAAAAAATTCATACTGCACTATGCTAGCAATTCTTCTTAGATCTTACTAACAACTTGTTAAGCGAATTTTTAAATTCTTTTACCTCTAACTGTTACATACTCGTAATAGTTGTCTATAGTAGCATTTTTTTCGCTTAATTTCATTACTTATATCTTTTTATATTCACGTGATAAAATGGACGAAAGTGTAACAAAATACACAAATAAATTCGAAACTTCATTTTTAATCGTTCATTGCTGATAAGCGCGGAATGATGGATTGTTTCTCATCAAATCGTGAGAAAAATTAATCACTATTATATGTTCAGCTCATTTATTTTCAACTACTGGTTAAAGTGGCTACCTATTCAATTTATACGCGAATAATGTGAATCCGGAAAGTTAAAAGAATCCCCCAATAATAAGTGTTGGTTAAGAAACGCTAAAAAAAATCATATAAAATTCAACAATTCTAGAATGGTTTAAGATATAAACTATTTTTTTTTTTTTTCTTTTTTTTGGGCTCGTCAACCAAGGACCTTTACCCAGAAACAAAAGGTAAGGAAAGAAGTCGGTTATATTTTGATTCGATCAGAGATTTTAACTAAAAAGGAACAAATAGCAGGAATAATTAGTGGGGAAGGAAAAGACAGGATATAAACTAAAAATTGTGAGCATAAATGGCAGAGTTAAAAGTCTTTTTTGGAAAATGTAAACTTTGACACATTCGATTACTTTAAGCGAAAAATCGCAAAAAAAAAAAAAAAAGTCAATATAAATATATTAAGGGACGGAACCTGTCGGCCGCTTTGCTACTCAACTCTTCCGATTTCTAATTGTTTTAATTCGTGAATTTTTAAAATAAAAAGATATTGCAGTGCTCGCGTAGTGTTCATCCTTAAAAAAAATAAGGTTTGAATTAAAATATCTCAAATACTGAAACTCCTGCAAGGGTAATAATGTATGCGAAAGAAATAAATTAAATGCTCTCTTGGAAATTACGTATTAACCATACTTAGCTCCTCAAATTAATGTTTCAGCAGTAACTAACAATGATACTTTAAATAATGGTCGATTCATAAGTAGATCTGCTGCTCAAGTCTTCGCTCTATCGTTTCCATTTTTTTTTTTTTTTTTTTTTTTTATTTTTAAATAAGAAAGTTGTGGGTCTCACAAGGCAATTTTGCCCGTTTCGTGAGTTCCCGTCACCCTCATTATCGTTTATTTGACATAAATTTACAATTAACTAATAACATTTCAATACATCTAAAATAGTATTTCTTATCACTATAGTAATTTGATTAATTTAGTACAGTAACTTCTTATAACTACACACTTAGCACTTATACATCACCAACCAGTCACACTCAGAATAATCATACCCACTAATGTACAAGAAAGAAGATCTTTTCCGCTACATTATTGAAAATTGTCTACATGCACCTGTTGTAGTTACTGTGCTGAGCAATGAGAACTTTAGGAACCTAATTTGCGAAATAAAGAAGTCACCGACATGGTAGTACAAATAGAAGAATCCTCGAAAATTTCTTAATCTGCACACCAATCTATCAGCCATTTTTTTACGTCTTCTTTCCACACACCTAATCTTTTCTCCTTTAATATATTACTTGGAATTTCCCGTAATAATTTAATTAGAACTGTCTGCTGTGTATTATCAATCCTTAAATTGGTCCCCCTTGGTTGAATAAAGTATTTTTTATTTCGATCTCTCGTCACTCTAATTTTAGGTCTTGAAGGTATTCTGATATTATTGGTTTTGAGCTCCAATAATCTATAATAATAATAATACATTTTTGGCGACATCTCATTGTTTACCTTCCACCATGATGATGTTGAATTATAATGCCCCCCATGAGGAAGCAGTAATTTTAAGCATCTTTTCTGCAATTTCGTTATCTTGTTAAGTTGTGATTTCTTCGCTTCTCCCCATATTTGAATACCATATAATATCCTAGACATTATCATTGCGTTAAAAAAAATTTTTAGTGTTTCATATGGAAGTACTTGTTTCATCTTATATAATGCTGGAATGGTCTGTCTGATTTTTACACTTAAATTTTGTATATGTTTTTTCCAATTCATATTGCTATCTATAAAAACCCCTAAATATTTAAAATCCTGCACCTTTTCTAATGGTTTACATGCACAAACTGGACTGTTGTTCCTTAAATATAAATCATGGACACATTCGTTACTGTGGATGATAATCCTCGGTTCATGAGTAGCAAGTTTGGATATGTTTCGAATATGCATTATCTTTGATTTATTTATGTTCACTGCTAACCTCCTGTCATGCGCCCATTTACTAAGATTATCAACGTCCTCCTGAAGTAACTTCTCCGCCATTTGTATATTATTGTGTTCTATTAATAGCGCAATGTCATCCGCAAACACAAACACCTTTGCATTTCTAATATATTTGTGAAGCGAGTCAGTATATATCAAGAAAAGAATGGGAGCCAGTATGGTTCCTTGTCCGACACCGTATTGTAACCACCTATCCCTACTTTCATTTTTTGCAATTTTTATACAATTCTTCCTATTTTTAATATAGTTTGTAAACCATTGGAGCTGTCTGTTAGTAATACCAATCTTTTCTAAATCCTTTATTAATAAATCATGATCTACTAAGTCAAACGCCTTGGATAGGTCAATGAAAGTAATTATAAATTGATTCCCTATCGATAGTCCCATATTTATTTCATTTCCCAATTTACTTAATAGCGTTAAGGTGGATCTTTTTCCTCTAAATCCGTGTTGATTTTCGTAAAGGAGATTATTTGTTTCTAGGTAACTCTTTAAATGACTGTTTACGTAATGTTCTAAAATTTTCGCTATTACCGAAATTATTGTTATAGGGCGGTAATTTTCCAGCTTATTTTGAGCTCCTTTTTTGTAAATTGGTTTAATAATTCCTTTTTTTAGCCCCTGTGGGATGATACCACTCTTTATAGAATAATTAATCATATTTGTTAGTATAGGAACGAATCTCTTTAAATTTCGCTTAATGTCCATAGTCCTAATACCATCCCAACCTGGTGCTTTGAAATTTTTTAGGCTATTTATTATTGCTTCAATTTGTATATTATCAGCTGGAGGAATGAAAAAAGAACACATCAACCTGTTTTCATCATTTGAATTCAATAACTGGACATCACACTTATGTTTATATTGTTCTACTGATTTTGCAAAATATTCATTGAATTTCTCCACTAATAATGAGTCGGTTCCAAAATGCCTGCAAATGCAATCATCAATTGATACTTTATTCCTTTTATTTACAATATTATTAATTATTCTCCATATATTTTTACTCGAATTATTTGCTCTATCAATTTGACTTAAGTAAAACACCTGTTTTGCCTTCCTTATTTCTGTTTTGACATTATTTCGATATTTTTTATAGAGTCCCTTATATCGAGTACTGGTTCTATTCCCTTTACTAAGTTTATAGTATTGATCTCTAATTTTCATAAAATTAAGTATCTTCTGATTCATCCATTCTTTTTTTGGATGATATTTGTTTACATTCCTACCTTCACTCACACCCAGTTCACATTTCTTGTAAATGATTTTGAATGCGGCGTTTATATAATCATATATGTTTTCTGCCGTGCTAAATCCCTTTATTTGGTTCCAGTTATAGTTGTATATTTCACTACGTATTTTCTTTTCATCGAAAACGAGTTTGCGATTTATGTTACTTTTCTGCCATTTGCTTTTCAAGGTACTAAACGCAACACCTATTAAATAGTGATCGGATATTTTCGCGTTAATGATTCCAGAAGTGACTTTACAGGCAGCATATTTCATGAATATGTTATCAATACAAGATTGGGTGCATCTATCTACTCGTTCTTCCTCTCTCGTTATTCCCTGGATTAACTGTACTGCTCCTATCCCGTACAATATATTCAAAAAGTTTTCAGCCTGTACATTTTGATGTAATAGGTCTATGTTAAAGTCCCCGCAAATTAAAACGTTATCGTTATCTTTTTCATTTTTCAATAACATTGCGAGGTCTTTAATAAATTCACCTACATTTTTACTCGGAGATCTATATATGGCAATTACTCGTAATGGCGTTTTTTCGTATGTGAATATGTCAACCATCAGCATGTCCATACTTGGAGTATTTACGGCTTCCTGAATTATGCATCGAAATTTATTATTAACAAACATCAATATTCCTCCATTATATCCCGAAGGTTTTTGAATAGCAAATCTCTCGAACCCCTCTACCTCATATAATTTTAACTCGTATTCAGCTATGTTAATTTCAGTCAGAATGATAACACTTACGGGAGTATTTATAATATAAGCTAAAAATTCATCCCAATTTCGTCGTACACTTCTTATATTTAAATGCAGTACATGAAATATGTCTTCGTTAACTACATGATTTTTATTATAATTTAATTCAGATGTAATATTGTCAGTCCAATTTTTGATATGGGAATAGTTCTTACAGCTGTTTTTACTACGGTAATTTATTAAGTAGGGCATTTTCTCACCGAAGCAGAATTGGTTTTCTGCATAAGAAGGGGATAAGCTCAAACAGCAACTAAACAATCATGATGCATGCGAAAAACAGTTTTCAATTTGTTTAACATCTAATCGATTTCGCAACGGCGCTGATTTTAGATTAATACCTTGCTTATATAAAATAGAATCGATCGAATTTTGATTAATCGTTAAACGTAAATGTAATCTACATGTTAAACTAATCATAGATTCCGCCACATGATTACATACACGCCATTTGCAACCTATAACAGACAAAATAGATAATCGCACACATGCATCACTCACGCACATTTGTACCCCTTTTAATATTAGTTTACGCAGACGGTGAAGCCGGCCCGTAAACTTAACACCACGAGCCAACACTCTCAGTCCACTTACTATTCCGCAAAACGGACTATTCACAACACTATCAATTACAAAAACACCACCCGTCCTCTCTACACCGCCTAACGCTATAAACATACTGACATTACTCTCGACAACTGTCACAATTACCTCTCCACACTTCTTAACCCTGTTAATTCTTTTAAGAACCATGCCCGACGTTATCGAAGTTTTTACAACTAATAATACTTTTAACAAATACCTATACAATCTCGTCCTCTGTACAACACTACTTTCCATCTTCTCTCCGCTTTACCGCCTGCGTACTTGCACCTAACCGCCACATTCATACTGCCACACACACATCCGTTTATCTCATACATATTCCACTAATAAAGACTTTCCGTTTATCTCCAAATAATCTTATTATAGTAATTTGTTCAAATCGTCTTCATTTCTAATATGCAAAATGCGTTCTTGCTCGTTTTTTCTGGCAAATATCTTCCCTCGTTTTGTCCATATGAACTTATAATTAAGTACTCTTCCCTTCTCCTTCGTCTGCCACAGTAAATGTTTATAATATTTAGTTAAGTTTTCATTAACATAAATCTGCAATGGGCTTTCGTCGTTGCCCGATATTTCTTTATCGAAAATTTTTGTTTGTCTTTTTTTGTCAAAAAATAAATCCGCTATTCTTCTGCCCGTTTTCGCGATGATTGGTTTAGGAAGTTTCAAGTTCCTGCTCGGAACCCTGTGGCTAGCTAAGATATCTTCCTTTTTCACTTCGATATTCATTTTCTCTGCTATTTTAATAACTATTTCTGCGGGGATTTCTCCCGGTGTTTCTGTGACTCCATGTATTTCGATGTTTTCACGTCTACCGTATTGCTGCAGCTCATTAACTGACGTTTTTAATTCGGCGATTTGGCTGTCTTTGTTCTTAATTTCCGTCGTTAGAACTTGCACCTGATCCCTTAACGCCTTAACTTCGTTTACCAGTGATCCTTGCATTTGTACTAATTCATCGTACTTTGCCGAAATGAACTCCATACACCTCTTTATTTCCATAAATTCACTCTTGAATTCTTGGATGGAACATTGCTGTGCCGCTGCATTAAGAACTACTTTCTCCTCTTCGCACATCATTGATTTAGCGATTTTTTTGGTAATGGGTTCGTTTGCAGTAGCGCTGTTGTCACTCAGCTGTCTTTTAAAGTCTAGGTTCGAATTACTCGTTACTTTTGATGATTTTGCTTTCGGCATAGTGAATTAATATTTTATCACTGATAACGGTTAAATAGATAATGAAACAATCTTACTTGAATAATCTCTGCTTCTTGTCAAATAAACGCGTTAACACTCAACCGTTCAAACTAATCGCAACATCTACATTATGATATTTGAACTCTGATTTGTACCTTTCCTTCTTTTCTAATCCATATTATTTTTACCATTCTCTTCCTCTTTCATTCAATTTTTCCCCTAACATCTATTCCATTATATCCTTCATAGATCGCTTTCGGTTTAACTATAGTCTACTTCCAGCTTCTCTTTTCCGTTTCTCTTTCGTTCAGTCACCTTTGAGTTCCTTTGATCCTCCAGAGCTCAACTATATTTGTGATGTGAATCACGTCTTATTCGAATGTTTCTATATTTCCACAGAACGTGCCGCCGCCCTTTAATCCAATCCTCTGAGCCTTAGTCTCTCTACTTCGTACAGTGTCCACGCTATTCTTGCTCTTCTCTCTCCCATTGTAGCTCTTTTGTTAACCTCCTTTATTTCCTCAATTTATAATTTTTTCTTAATAATATAACTCTTACAATTCTACGCGTTAGATAGGCTCCGCTGTTGACGTGCCCAAAAGAAAAACCAAATATCATTTCCTTTCTTAGAATAAAACGGATAATAAATTTATTTACCATTACCGCTACCCGCTTTAAGTATTAAGTTAATTGTAGGAAGGATATCGTAATTTATTTTTTCGCTCATTAATTAAAAAAATCATTCTCTTTGATTGTTAGATGAAAAGTATTAATTCAAGCAATAACTTAAGAATAGGAGGCGAGCATTCCGTCCGATTACTAAATTAAAACTTTATATATGTATATTTTTCATTCGAGAAATAAAATTTTGTATTATTAGTCAGTCGGCATGATTTCATATTAATTAACGGTGTCATTTATTGCTTTATTTCAATTTGGAGTGATCACTACAAACTGAAACATAATAATAGCAACATATGGTTTAAGTGGATACCGGGTCACAGGGGAATTGAAGGAAATAATATAGTAGACAAACTATGGAAAAGTGTGGACCTGAACCGAAAAGAAGAAGGAAAATTAAATTAAATTAAATTGGATAGATCACATTACTTTAATAAATGAAAACATAAAAAAATCATGGCAGAAAGATT
The DNA here is from genome assembly GCA_039619475.1 of Icerya purchasi. Taxonomy (NCBI): domain Eukaryota; kingdom Metazoa; phylum Arthropoda; class Insecta; order Hemiptera; family Monophlebidae; genus Icerya; species Icerya purchasi. The sequence continues at coordinate 220,787,343 of CM077115.1, read as the reverse complement.
ATGAAGAAAAAAGTGAAAATACAATCAGATACAAAAAACAATCAACAACAAGTACTGGTTCACTGAAAAAATGAATAAGGAATTTATACAAGCTATAATTAGAATCAGAACAGACCACGTAAGAACGCCGGAAAAGTTATTCAGGAAAAAAAGTAATATCAAATAACTTATGCGAATGCGGATATATTGGATCTCTGGAACATTTGGTTTGGCAATGCAAACTATACAATCAGGAGCGGAAAGACTTAATACAGGCGATTCTACCGATCTATGGGACACTACCAATATCAATACAACAGATCATTCAGGAACCGGAAGGAAAATTGGCAGAAGACTTATTTAGATTTATTAAAAATACTAATATCTTAATATAAAGTAGAGATATATCGAACGATTAAATAGTACAATGGCCAAAATAGCGAAAGTTGGGGCCACAAAAAAAAAAATACAAAAAAAATACAAAAAAAAAAAAAAAAAAAAAAAAGATATGAAAAAGAAGACATACATATATCAGAACGCAGTTTTACATTATACAAAATTCCTAAATTCTCATTCAGCCACTGCCAATTAATCAGCTTCCCATACCTATCAAAAAACACAAAAAAACTTTTTATCGTGCCCCTTCAAACAATAAATAAGATAAGCAATAATAATTATAAAAAAAAATTAAACGTATGATATTTTAAAACGTTTTAGTAAAAAAAAAAAAAAAAAAAAAAAACGTTTTAGTAAACATTTTAGATAAGCACAAATACCATCCTTGTAGCACTTGTATTATGATGAATCGTTGTAACACCTGAAACAGAAATGGCTGCGAAAAATTTATTTTAAAATTTTATTAATAAGGCGAATAAGTCAATGGCTTTGAATATACATATATTCTACATAGAAAGGTAAAAGAATATAAAATAAAACGTAAATATTCTTAGTAAGAGATATGAAAATGAAAAAGCCATACACATTTCTGTTAATGTAACACACGTATATATCAACGAGCACAGTATTTCTAATAAACACGAAAAAGTAGAAACAAAAAGAACGAGTTTCACGTGTCGTCAACGCGTATTCATTAATTTTTAGAAAATCCTTACTGTTTCTATTATCTCACTAAAATTCGAAAAAAATAATAATAATGATTAAATCAAAAAATCTATCAAATATAAGTCAATAAGCAGTTCTAAACACTATACATATATATATATATATATATGAACATAATATATGTACATATAACACACACTTAGTTTATTTGATAAACTATTATGAGGTGTAATAAACTTTTATGCATTCCGTTATTTTAAATAAATAAAGAATACACTATGTTTTTTGTTGTTTTTTTTTGTTAATTTCGTAACGCGAATTAAAAATAAACTCTTAATAAATGGTTGAAGAAAACGCACCACTGTGAGAGATCGAAGATATAAGTTTTTTTTTATACATTCATCAAAAATTACGACACAGAAAAGTAAAAAATTAACGGTAATTTTAACCGAATAAAGAAAACGGTCCGATATGCAAAATCTCTATCATAAACTTATACGCTACATGCTAATATGAGATTGGTATTCATAGAAAAATTTTAATGTAAAATTCTATGATATACAGTATGTAGACTAATAATTCGCAACCGTGTTTTTCAACATTAAAATCGTTACACTCTTTGCTCTAATACCTTAAAGTAAGTGGTTACCGATGACATCCTAGCTCATAATAGCTATTATACATATATAGAAGTTGGAAAAAACTATGACTTCCTTTTTTTTTTTATTGTTAATTATTATCTCTTTTTACATTATAACAAGCTACAAAAATGTACATTCTATAAGACGAATACATTAAAATAAGTGCAATATGCTGTATTATTAAAAACGGTTTAACTGAAAATTCAAAATGAACTGATGATACACTCATTTTTATCATTTTAACAAAATCTAGCGACTTAAGTAAGTCTTTAATCATTAATCTGTTCAAAAAGTAAAAATCTGCACAATAGTTTTACTCGATTAAGATTTTACTTGATAGTGAGCATAATGAACGAATAATTTCTTAAAATGTTCAATTTTTGTTTGAATTTTTAAATAGGAACGCTTAAAATGTAAAACGAGAAGAATTAATTGCAGCATCCAACAGACTGCACCGCCTTCTGTAATTTCCAGCGAGTGTAGGTGCCGTAATAGCCCAACACACGGCGCCTAGATTTATATTTGTAAATTTATGGGGGAAAAAAAAAAAAAAAAGTAAACAAAAAGAGATTATCTAAATTAGTCTTGAGATGTTTTTTGAAAATTATTACTTTATCTCTCTTCGAGAAAATTTAATAAAAACACAATTTCACTATTTTTCTAATCAGGTAATTTAACCAGGTGGGGGTGTGTGATGATTAAAAATACCCGGTTGCGAAGAACAACGTAAGAACAAAATTTATTCGGAAAATGTTAAATCGATTTAATTACAAATTTTGATATAGATAATTTATTTGGCCTTTTTTTCAACGTAAATATTACTGGTGTTAAAATTTTTAGATATTCTCAGTTTTACTTAGTGATTATAAATATCGTTGTCTCATTGGTCTTAAATTTCGTTCTCATTAACAATATTTACGCCCACACAGTTTTAAAATGTAACATTGTCTGAAAATTTTTAAATTATTTATAAAAGCATCATTCGCTACGATTTCACTGGAAAGAAAAAAAAAAAAAAAACAAAAAAATAATCACGTCCTAAACTGCGCAAAAGCAGTAATAACTACGAACAAACTTTATTATTAAAATTTGTTAATACAAGCGTACACATACTACTCACGTACAACAACAAATTTTTTACAAAACTTACATTAATAGAAAACAATAACGATGTACAAAAAAACGCGATATGAGCGAGCACGTAATTTAGGCAACAATTATCGAAGAGGTTACACTGCTATGAAATGTGCGGTAATTATTCGAAAAATAATTAGAACACTTTTTTCATTAAGAGACTATTGCGAACATTTCATTCTGACCAAAATAACCAGTAGACCATTTACTGAAGTTGACCGTGATTTTCGTAGTTTTTATAACTGTCATCCTCCTCCGTTCGCTCAAAAAGCATTTCATTTGTAACGGTTAGAGTAGCCAACACTTTGACCGATATTTCAAAGTTGTATTTTTTGCTCTAGGATACGGAGAGACTCAACGCTAACCGTATTTAAAAGTTATAGTGTACTAGACCGCGGAATTAACTACGCGAAAGCGGAAAGTCCGGCGATTAGTTAAAATTTCGGTTAGATTCAAAGCTAATTGTAGAACAAACCATGCCTAAAAACAAATAACGGTTAAAAAATACGCGCCAAAGCATTAATTGTTAATTTTTGTTTAATTTCAACTTTGTTCTAGAAGCGACTAAAACTCAGTGAAAATGCAGATTGACTTAAGTATGAGATGTTAACAAAAAATTTTACATCGCGTGTCTCCAAAATGGTAACAAAATCTGGCGGCAGCACTGATTTCGTATAAATTATTTTTTGAAAAAGTAATTTTACCACACAAATACGTTTTTAAATTTCAAAGCGGTTTTTGAAAAGTACGTAACGATTTCTGCGAGATACTGTTTTGCACATTACGCTAGGAAATTAAAAAGTTTGGAAAAATACGCTTTCTGCGATATCTTGACAGTAAAATAAGGGAAAAAGTTATTAATTTCCCCGGTAAAATGAAAAGAGCAGGAGGCAGTTAATTTTGAAAATTTCAAAAGATACAAACACGTTTCTCATTGCATTAAAGGAAAAATTCATTCGTCATACCAGTTGATCACATGGCCAGCGGGGGGGGGATTCTCTACGGATTCACAGTTGGTCGATCTGTTCGATAGTTTCAAAGATAACAATTACCAATTTCACGTGCCGCTCTATCTACCGCTGCAGAATTCCTTCGACATTATCGACGTCTCACAGTGGTTTCCAGTATCCGGCGATTACATAGAATTCGTCTAAAAAAATTCTTTATCGATAGAAAGAGTTATTCCGAGAGCGGCCCGTTGTCGTCATCATTGTCGGCGTGACGATTACTGTTCGCATTGAGGCGACTTTCGATAAATTCAAATTCATCGTCCGTGTCGGCGCTAACTTCGCTGCTTTCGTCGCTGAACGTATCGTTCGCGCTACTCTCATCGTTGGCCGAACTTGCACTGCTGCAGCTATTGCCGCTGGCTTCGTTGCTTTGGTCGCTCAGGAAATTTCCAGTATCCGCTTCGGCAGCTGTATCCCCATCATCGGCGAAGTCGCTGTCGTCGGAGGAGCCGTCGTTCGAAACGGTCCCCTCGACACCACCACTCGAATTGTTATTACCGATAACGTTTAAATATCCAATTTCCAGCCTCGGTGAAAATTGGAACACTCCCCCTTTCCCGTGGTAGTTGGCGCCACTCGTTAGCCGGATTACTCTCGAATTACTCTGTCCGCTGGAAGCGCCGATCGGGCTGGACAACCTGTAAACAGAGCACTCGTTAAATAAAAACGCAAAATACCGAGTGCAATTTTAAAAGGTGATAATTCCGTTCGGAATTGATGAAAGAAATAATAGTTAACCGGTTAGAACGACCTCTCCCTCCTTAGACTGCAAAAAGTTACACAACAAATTCGGAATTTTCCGAATTATATGATTTTATACCTTGAAGGCGGAATATGTGGTAGTGTGTACCAACCATATTGTGAGGGAACTTTTTGATCTATTGGTTATGCTGAAAGTGGACAGTACACAATGATTGAGATGAGTTACTGAGGTGATTCGAATTCCGAGGGGAAGAATTACATCTGTCAAATAATAAAAACTTGAGTGGAGGTAGAATGTGTGTGTCCCATCAGTGCCTCTTCTACTTGATAATTAAATCGGACACCACATTTATTACAAGGAAGGTGTAATACAATCAGTTAAAGTTCTTATATGTTGTTATATATTGAAACGATTTTCGTTCGAGGTTCCGATTTCGCGGTGCCAGCAAAACAATTCGTCTTAATTCCTTTTTTAGTTTTTTTTTACCGGCATTAAGCTTTTTTTGTTTGTTATTTTTTAATTAATTATTTATTTTTAAAATACAAAAAAGAAGAAAAAAAAAGAAAGATACATTTTAATACACGAATCGTTGCCTGATTCTTCGGTACGGAGATGCGAACATAAGACAGAACGAGCGGCTACCTACTGTCCATATAATATGAATTATATCCTTTCACTACTAATTACACATCACGCAATCTATGATTTTGTAAGAAGAAGTAGGACATATTGAGTCATAGCATAACATACAATTGAGATTAATAATTGAAAGTAACAGATGATGGGTGGAATTTGTGTTGAAAGCCCAAAAAAAGAAGAAAAAAAACTCCATCTTCTCTTACATCGCCCCCACTCTACTCTGCCTAGGTATTTTGGGTAATTAGAAAATCTGCCCTCTGCCCGCTAATACTCGGTGGTACACTATATAGACAGCATTCACCAAGGACAAAAACCGTTGTCGCTGCACTCGACCACCACCATCAACACACTTTGACAGTTTCAGCCCCAGAATATTCTCGAACATTTGACTATATATATACGGAAATTATGGTTTTTGGCCGAGTAAGCCAGCTTGAAATATTAAAGCCACTGATAAAGCACTGTTGAACGACGTTTAAGAAATTTTGAATGTTGTAATGATTTTAATCGAATAACATTTTCTAGCTTAAACGTTGTCCACAGGATAGCGCCAAATACCTCGAATCCGTATTAATATTAAACGTCACACCAACAGACACATGAGTAGTGCCTTGCCATCAACCTTAGCTGATGTATATTAATAGTTTAATTTTTTCATTCAATTACTCTGAACAACAACAGTAAATGTAACAGTTCTACATGGGGTTGTTAAGTTGGTATAGATATTACTTCATTTTTAAGTATGCACTTACATTATCAGTTAATACATTGCTGTGTAAAAATTAGGCGGGTTGTTACGACTTATTACACAGCAATGAGGAAAATGCAAAGAGAGGCATAAGTAGTAATGGACGCTCATGCACAAGTTATGTGTAGCGTTATTCCGTAATTAGTTACTATTTCTATACCATACATTATAATGCTTGTACACGTACACACGTATTACCATTGCCAACATTATCAACAGCAGCATACTATTACAATATACGCATGTGTCATACTTAAATTCCATCAACTCCACACTTCGTAGTGTGATCGTAGGTTTTCGGCCTTTATGCTCTCAAAAAATTTCTTAGAACATGTTTAAATAAGCAGACTTAATACACGTCAGAAAAGTAATTCAGGTAAAAGATGCACATCATGCACATCCTTCTTTTCTGAAACGATTTAATAGTAAAATACAGGTTGTTACTAGGCTAATTAGTTTCAGTTAGATACAGATCAGACATAAACTTAGAAGAACATTGCTAGAGCAGGCTGTGTAGTAAAGGTTTGAAAATTGTGTCACTTAGTTATTTATTCTCAAAGCGTCTCATAAGAAGTGTGTAGGCAAGAATAAGAATAATACTCAAATTAGGGTTAGTATTGCCATCATTTTGGTTGGATGTATGTTAAACATCTTGCAAAATCTATATGTCAAAACATACCCGTCTTACACACATTGCTAGCACAGTCATTTTGGTTGGTTGTACATTGATGCATCTTTTATATTACATAAACACATCAGCAACTTCAAACAGAGGTGAAATATACGTCAAACTATATACTTGAATACAAACTGACAACAAAGGTCAGCATACAATCTAATTTTTCGATTACATTGTGTATCTAAGCTATTCTCGGAGATATATTCATTCAAATAAAACTAAGAAGCATAGCGATATTAGGTTAGCATATTATTAGTAGTGGTCAGTTACAGGTGCAACAAAGCCCATCCTTAAATACACACACACAAAAATGATTTGCTGGTCAGTAAGAAAACATAAAAAACTAAATAGCATCTGCAAACATGCAAACATATAAAACAACTATGGTCAGGTTAGCCAATTATTACATTGGTTAGACAATAACAAATGCATTATCGAAGCCCATGCAGACACATGAGCGTACAAAGCAAGTTTGTACGGATTAGAAAACGATTAAATTAGTTAGTTAAAGCCTTCCCCATAAACCCTTTTTTTGGTCAAGCGTTGTTACTGAGTGAGGGTGGTCATGATAGAGTGTCTGCAGAAAAAGTAAGCGATAATAAAGTTGTTTGGAGGTTATTGAGGTATGACGTTTTTGGTTCATAACATCGAAGAAACATAAACATGTATATAGAACAAGCAAAGGATTTTAATTGTGCAGAACATGGCAGTATGGCATTGAACTCTTACTCATGAACCAATAATAAAAAGAGGGCACCGGCCATGTTAATATCATTTTGTTTTATTTATTTAAATTTATAGCTCCTTAAAAAATTATCTCTGCAAAAACCCAATAAAATTGTTAGCAAACATGAACGTTTATATACTACTATCTTATGTTACTAATTTCTTGGAAGCAACTCTAGCATTTCTCCCTCCCACTTCGGGTCAATTTCTCCTCTCACCGTGCAGTCAACAATGAATTTCTTAATTTATTAAATTTCTCTTTTCCTGCTCATGTATTGATCTTTACTGATGGTTCCAGGAGCGAGGACGGCGTGGGCGGTGCGTTTAATGCTCCGTCGCTTCGGAATTTTGAGTCCTCCCGGCTTCCTTCCTTCTGCACTATTTTTTCTGCCGAGTCAATCGCCATCCTTCAGGCTATCTCTTTTATTTCCTCTTTAAGCGATCTTTCCCAATTTCTCATTATTTCGAACTATAAAGGCGTCCTTCAAGCCCTATCCTCTCCTCCTTCACATTCCTCTGATAGTATTATTCTCTCAATTCTTCTCTTACCTCCTCCCTGCAGTCACCCCGCTCTATTCTGATTGATTTTTTATGGGTCCCCAGTCATTCCGGAATTGATGGCAATGACGCAGCTGATTCTTCGGCTCGTTTTGCTGATTGCCTTGATTCATTCCTCAATTATTTCCCTTCTTCAGATATCCTTTCCTTATCCATCTCCAATCACGCCAAACTTTGGCGGGATATTTATCCCTCCCTATTTTCTAATCGTCATTCGCATTACCGTTTTATTCAGCCGATTCCCCGTTCCCTGTCTTGGTTCCATTCTATTCCTTTCGGTCGATTGTTTCCCAAATTCGTCTCCGGATCAATAATTCTCTCCTCCTCTCCTCTCGCTTTCGATTTGCTCTGTCGTCTTCTCCTTATTGTTCTCTTCGCGATTGTGATCCTCCTCGTATATGTGATGCTGATCACATTTTCTTCGAGTGTCCTGCTCTGCGTAATAGACGCTCCCTTTTATACGGCCAGCTCTTGTCATTAGGTCTATAACATTTCCTTTATCCTCTCCTTTCCTTCATCTTCTATGGTGCCTGCACTGCTATCCTTTGCTACGTTCATTTCGGAACGCCTAGCTATTTAGTTTTTTAGCTTAGCTCCGCTGGCGTGCCCACACACAAAAAAAAAAACAAAAAAAACTAACAATGTTGATAAAATTAAAGGTCTTTAGGATCTAAAAATTGACTGGTCAAGTTTTTATCTCTGCTTTATCTCTAGGGAAATTGTAGTTAAACAAGAAATTTTAAAAGGGAAGCAACCGATATTCTTTTCAGTGATCGTTACATTTTCAGAGTCCATTAAAAAGTAAGTAATACAATAATACATTTATTTATCATGGTAAATACTGAAAGCAAAAAACCGTTTACTTAAGTCGTTAGTACATTAATTGATTTTTAAGTTCAGAATAGATTTGAATAAAACTTTAAGAAATGTCAAAGCTCTGGTATCTGGGAAGTCGCCCATGTTGGCTAGCCATATAATATATGTATATATATATTGTAATGTGATCATTACATGGCTCGATAAAATTAAAATAAATAATACAAAAAATAAGATATAAAAATAAATTAAATAATTATCGAAAACGTGGTGCGAGTGAAAATGTGAGTGTGACTGAAATCCTGTTTGTCGGTCAGGGGGGCGGATACACGATCACATGATAGATCTGGAGAAAGGCCCACCCCGATAAATGATGGTGATTGGTCATGGGGGGAACAAGAGAAAGTAAAGAAACGGCTAGGACATCGAAACCGAAAAAGGTAAAGTCAGTCGCAGCAGAGATCGATCAGGAGTAATTGCTCCGTTAGCAAGCGTCTGTTTAAAAAAGTCGGAACCCGTTTCCTGGAAAAGAGAAATATAGTTTTTTCGTGAACCTGTCGCGCGAAAAGGTCATTAATATTAAGACCACTTTCACAGTCGAAGTCGAAATCGAAGTAAAAAGGTTATTTGGAAGTCCGGTTTGTTTCGGTATTAAAGTAACAAATATTCGGTTGTCGTAACCCGTGACCAAGGGGATACCTGTAATTCATCGCCGCATCCTGGATCAACACCGACAAATAGGATACGTACAAATTATATTATTATTAATTCCATTATTATTTGCGTCATTTTCGTGTATATTATAATTGTGTCTTTTTTGCGGTCGGCCGTCAAAGAAATATCAGTGTAGGACATAGTTAATACATCTCCATTTATAATTTGGACAAATAATTTTAAATTAATAAAACAGAAAAAAACAGAAGTAACCATTACAATATATATATATATTATATATATTAAAAATAATGTCAAAGCTCACAAATAATACTCAATTAAATATTAAATTGAAAAAAATTTGGTGTCTATACATATTAATCAGTCAAAACTCTAACGAACTAAACGGAATTTAAAAATATCAACATATAACCAACATTGATGGACATGAAAACAAGACAGCCGCCAAACTACTGTTATTTTCTTCCCATACCAAGTCTAAAACTATCTATGTTTTACTGCAACAACGTTGTATTCTTTTTCTCACCTCGGATTTACTTGTTAAAATTTTTTCGCGCTCTTTTTAAAAATATTTCATTTCATTTTCTTCACTAATGCTGGTAAAACAATGAAACGAGAAAAAAAATTGAATTTTCTCAGTTGCGCTATACAGGGTGATAGTAAAAAGCAAACATACAGGAGTAACAAAAAGTAGTGTCTAAGAAAGAACACATTCATTCATCGGACGATCATTGCGAGGTAACGTTAAAACCATTATCATAAACAAAAGCAATAGCGCTTCTGTGAAAAAGAAGAAGAAAAAAAATACTCTACTGGAAAGAATTTGACTAAACTTTCTTCAGCTAAATGGGTACCCAACTCATTTTAATAATGTAACAATCGATTATTTGAAGAAATTCATTATGTAAAAATTAAATTGCAGTCTGACCGACAATGTTGCCAGAATCCATTTTAAGCAAGTGAGAGATTACACATTTTAAAATGCAAGAAATAAAATAAAAAATAAAAAATTCATTTCTATTCGAACGAAGAAGGGAATTCAGGCCAGCCGATAAGATGCTTTCATTTTCACCCGAAATAAATAACAAAAGGGTTAAATGTATTTTTAGAAAATCTCCCAAGGGCGGCTTTTCAAAATAGTAAAGCCGCGAGCTGTATGTTTACCAACATAAATTATCAATCTATTTTCAGCGCAGAAAACATATTATATGCAAACGCATATTGGGCTGGGTTCTTTCGATAAAAACGAGGAAATTCCGGGCAGCTTAAACAAACCAAATTTTAAACGTGAGCATAAACAGACGAGGTGCCTACCGTTATACAGACTCACGTTGCCGCCGCTTAATCGGTTTATGGCGAACATCGATTAGTGCGACTTAATTCGGATTAAGGGAAATGATTATGTCGCGTATTATTACTTCGAACAGCTCTGCTTAAAATTAGTACTCCGATCTCGATTAGCTCTGCTCAGATAAATTTAGATGAATGCCGGAAACATCCCGACTGCAGTACAACCATCGCAGCGAATGAACCGACTCCTAAGCAAACTGTACAATAATTCATTTTGCCGTTCTAATTTTCGACCCCCCCCCCCCGAATTATTTACAAAGCAATCGCCTTTTCGCCAAGCTAAATATTTCGTGGTTTACCGTCCGAATATCATGTACAATATTTTTCTGTCCACTGCCTATGTTTTACACTCGTTGTTAGCGCGTATAAAAAAATGACCGACTTAAAAAAAGCTACTAAGGGTAATTACCCCACTTTTACCACTAATTTAAAATAATACGTATTTATTTATACTTTTTAATTTTAACTGCCATATAACGGTTTATTTAATTAAAACAAGCCGAATTTTAACGATTTAATACAAAATATACTTTTAAAAATGATAATAAGAAACAAAATAATACTTTAACCTCAAATAACCAAATTCGTGGAAATTTAATTCGGTCTACCGATCTAAGGACAGTTTAATAAGCTTTAGCCCCGCATACTGTATAGCCTTGTAAAAGCAATATATTGTAAACCTTCATTAAGTAGATTAGTTAAAAGCGGTATTTTTTTTTATTTTTTTTTTCCCCTTTGGGCATGTCAACAAAGGATCTTCGCCCAGAAACGAAACGAAGGAGAAGGATCAGTTAAATGTAGATTCAGTCAGCTATTGATAAGATAAAGGAACTGAGGATAGGAACAACTGAGATCGACGGAAACGATAAGATATACGAGGCACAAAAAGGAGTAGGGAGTTTGAGTGACAACAGATTGGAATACAAAGAGGCGCGTTCGATCACGAGGGATGGACATTCAAAGAGGATATGGTCAGGATCACAGACGAGCGGTATATACCGTAAACCTCCTTTAAATTTAAAAAACCAAAAAAATCAACTCTTTTACGTGTCTTTAAGATTCTGAATATCCACGATAAAGTAACGTTTCTTATATATTTGTTTGCAAACAGCGGTTTACTTTTACATATCCATTAAAAATAAATCGGTAATCCGTAGAACTATCAAAATTTTTATTAGTCGGCGCTTTTCTCTTTAGAATCTCCGTATATTCAGAACGATAATATTTTACATAGTTTGTTTTCAAAAAGTTGTTTAATGAAAAATAAACACAACATTTTATGAAAAAAATAAAATAAATAAAGTTTTTAATACCTCAAAATTTTATAATTACGAGTATCTTTTTAAACTAAAAATGGTGCCAACTGTTACTTTTAACTTTTTACCGATAATTAAACTTTTCCTTATAATACATTCCAAACCATATTTACGATATTTCATTACTTTAATTTTTCAGAATTCGTAATTAAAAATATTAACTAGAAACTGAATTTACGGTGGTGGTGCCAGGGTTCATGTCGGTTTTCGACCAATAAAACTAGAAATAATTCGACTTAAGAAATTTTCACCCTCCGAAAATTTAGTTAATATTTGTTCTTTTCGCTAGTTAAAACTTTTTCTTTCTATTTTTTTTTTCCTTTTTATCTTTTGCGTTTCAACCGGGAGAGATGATAATAATGATAAGCCCAAATGGGCGAAATAAAAAAAAGTTATAATTACCACTCTTCTATTTTCCTCGTTCGCTAAATTGCTCTAATAAATAGAAAGAATTCAACAAAAAACACTAAAAACAACCAGAATTTCTTTTTCTGTGTATCTTTCTCAAAGACCAGCAATTTATTCTTCGATAGCAGAAATGCAAATATTTACTAGCCTTTCGTTGTTCCCTTTTTCAACTTTGTTTCAATAGTTATTTCTACTATTTTTTAACTTTTTAACTTTGCGCCTTCGAGTTACTTTTTTGTTCTCTTGTTCAGAAGGTTTAAAAAGCTATAAAAAAGAGTGTATTAAAAAATTCCATAAATAACGCAAAAATACCCTGACGTTTAAAATATAACTTTTCACGTTAACATATTTTCTCCAAACACACTTTAAGAAAAACACACTTTAAGAAAAACACACTTAGCCTTTATGAAAGTTAAAATTTGCGACTCAAAAATTGATACATTAGATTTGGCCTGTTTACAGTTTCGAACAAAGTCCACCATCACAAATTGCTAAAAACTCCAATAGAACTTTTTTTTAGATAACAAATTATAATTCATTATTTATTAGTTAAAAGACTATAAGAATAAAGAGGTAACGTGCAATTAACACACCGGGAGTAAGAAATGGAAATAACTTCTTTATATTTTTTTATGTAATCCGTTTTCGATTGGTGACACACACATCTTTCTTGGAAAATCGAGCGTTGATGTCGAAATTTCAGGATCTCTCTATTATTTTTCTATTTAACGGTTAGTAATAGCTATGGAAGCGTGAGTAATTTTTTTTTATTTTTTATTTCTTTTAAATTGCCATCCGGCTAATGTGGCCAATAAGCAATTGGAATGTAGGTTATGACATAATGGGAGATGCGATTCAACAATAACACTCCGCGTTTCTTTACTAGTCAATCTAGTCTATGATTGCTGTTGCCTGAGTCTAATTAAATCAACTTCCAGCGGGTTTGGGCGGCCTACTAACCTACGCAAGTAAAGCTCGCTATAATTTTTAATTACTTTACTTACCTCCGGTACATTTAGATCCCGATGTAGGTTATCATTACGCATGAATCACGGTGCATTAGCTGTTATTCTCAGTATTTTTGACTGGCATCGCTGCATAATTTTAATATTAGACGCTGATGTTGTTCCCTCCAAGAAGAAATATATCGTAGGTCCACACCGGTTTGATAGCTGCATTATATAACAGCAATTTTGACTTCAGCGATAATACGGAAGTTTTGCCCAGGAGCCAGTGCATCTCCCTCAGCTTCAAGTTTATTTCCTTGGCTTTGATCTTAATATGCTCCTTCCAGGTCAAACGGCGATCAAGCTACATGCCCAGGTATCTGGCTTTATTTCCCTGTAGAATGGGACCATCAAGATCAACAGAAGAACATGGACTGCGTCTGGTTGTGAATGTAACATGCACCGACTTGGAAGAATTGATCTTAATCCTCCATAGTTGTGCCCATTTCTTTAAGTCGTTCAAACCGGCCTGCAAGTTCTTCGACGCTGCCAACGGATCGCTATCCCTAGCAAATAGTGCTGTGTTATCAGCAAATGCTGCGACCTCCACATTAGGCGTAACTGGAAGATCATGTGGGTATACAAGAAAGAGGATTGGTGTAAGTAATGCTAGAAAAAAGACAACCCCAATGCCATGCATTAAGAACATTAGAATTTAACAGTCTAGGATAAATGCCTCAAAATTAATCCTCTCTCCTTAAAAAAAAAAAAAAAAAAAAAAAAAAAAAAAACCGACATAACTTACTATTTTACGAATATAATATGCGTGTTTATATCATGAACTAAGCTGATGACCGTTTTCGTTTCATCAGTAAACATACATCTTAATTTTAACAGGATTCAATCCAATCGCACTGAAAAACGTTCATTTGCCCAATAACTGATTTACCAGCCAATTTGATTAAATCTTCATGCAATAGAGGGAACAATAGCACCTCTCATTCGATAACAAAAAACGTGATACTATCTTAAACTTCGAAACGTAATGGATTTGATCCAAACGAAAAAGCGAATTCAACAGTTAAAGAATCGTTACTCCTACCGTGTCCGTAATATTGGAGGGTTATAAACCTTCTTACCTCTCTTTTTTTTTTTTTTTTTTTGGGGCTTGGCCGACTAAGGGCAGCTACCCAGGACAATTGGACTAGATTAGAGATTAAATTTTGATCCGGTCAGAGATCGATGACAGGAAAGAGACAAGAATAGGAACCACATTGGATGACGGCAAAGCTAAGATATAGGAAGCACTATATGGAGTAGGATAATTCAGCTTTAACAGCTGAACGTACAGGATATTACGCTCGGAGGAAAGACTGGAACATTCAAACAGCACGTGGTCAGGATCACAAACGAAGGAACAGTCGCCAGAGTGCAAAGGACAATAAGGGGATGGGAAAAGAGCAAAACGATGTCGAGAGGATGGGAGCAAAGTATGATTGAACCGCAGACGGCAGATGGCAATAATGAAAAAACGTTTAAGAGTAGGAAAATGATAGAACCAAGAACAAGAAGGAGGTCTAGGCTGAATAGAAAGGTAAAATGAGTTAGGATTGGAAAAGGAGCAAGGATACACATCCGACCAAAGTCTGACATGCATTCTTTTGGAGAGGGGAAGTATGTTGTGACCAGGAATCTTTTTAACAAAATGTGGAGAGTGTAGCGCTAAGCATGCTAAGGAGTCCACCGTCTCGTTACCATCAATACCCGCATGACTTGGAACCTAAAGCAGGTCGATGGAAATGGAATGGGAAAGGGAAAGACTATAGATGAGAGAACGTATACGGAAAACAATAAAATCGAGGGAATATGAGGAAAAGGGAGAGGATATAGCCTGACGAGCACTTTTGGAGTCTGAAATAATTAAGTACCTATCAGAAGAACGAGTTGAGGAAATAAATATAACGGCTCGAAGAATGGCATAAAGTTCTGCGGAAAAGATGGAGCAAAAAGCCGGGAGCCTGAAGGATTAAGCGGAATTATTGGCTGGAGAGAAAAAGGAAGCAGCTACTCCTCCTGAACTCTTGGAACCATCAGTAAATATTAAGGAATGAAAAGGAAACGAGGAATTAATAAGAAAATTAAATTCTTGATTGGCAACTGCGGAACCAGAAGCCTTGGATGATGAAGGAAGAGAAAAGTTTTGGAGGGTGAAAAAACACGAAGAAGTTAAAAATAAAATAAGGAAGTTTACTGTGGGAAATAGTATAGGAGGAGAATTTGTCTAAACGATGAGAAACAAGGGCTAAGATAGGACATTTATTAGGAGAGAAGCGCCATTTATGAAAGATAGAGAGGAGAAATGAGATGGGAAGTCTTTTTACAAGGAAACTGTATCCTAAATGTGATCGTCGAATGAACAACGGTTTTACATTCGATTCAGCAAGAAGAGCTGGAATAGGAGTGGAATTAAGCGCCCTTAAGCAAAAACGAAGAATTACCTCTCAAAAAATAACCCTTTGCTCCATATTCTACCTATTCTAAGTAGAAACCTGTCAACTTATCCACCAAAATTAAATACAGTAAAACCCCTCTTAACCGGTCTGGCCGGAACCTAGATCTGACCGCTTAATCCGAGGTTCCTGTGAAAAATTTATTTTCCTTCAAAACGAACCGACAGATTTCATCAGGTATCATAAATAAACAAGCAAATATATAAGCTTAAAGTAAAAACTAATATTAATTATTGAAGTCGAAAGTAAGAAACGAAAAAAAAAAAAAAAAAAAAAAACAAAAAGACGCAATGCCGAGCACTGTGTTAGAACCTATCTTATTACAACGTTAAACTAATTAAACTGTACAAAATTTTTTATAGAGTTTCTGTTTACAACAATTATCGGTCATAGCCCCCATTCAATCAAACAATAACACGATAAGTGCGTCCAGACTGTGCTAAACGTTATTATCAATCCGGTGATAATGCACAGTGAAACTATCTGTATTTTATTTTTTGCTAACAGTGTTTTTCAGCGACCATCGGAACTTATTATTAGTTTGTCTAAAATCCTCTTTGTTAATTTAATAATTTATCTAGCGCCTGATCAAAGTTTTTTATTTATTTTTCTTAAGTAACAAAATAACAGCCTCTGAAAATAAATTTATGAATTTTAAAAGATAAAAGAAAAGGACTTACGGTTTACAAATAAAAAAGGGTGGTGGTAAAACAAAGTCTTTCGATCAAACATTTATTTTTTATATTGCGAATATGCCGTATAAATTTCATATCTAGCCGTCAAACGGCTTTTGAAATGTAGTGATCAGCGTCTTTGAAAAATAGTTTTCGAGAAAACTATTTAAAGTTCAACGTTCGATTAATAATAATTTATTTATTTAAAGTCGCTCGGCAGCTAAGGCCATTTGCGACGCCGAGAAGTTACATCTTATGAGTATAGATTAATAGATGTAAAGAACATAAACGAGAAGTTATATCTTATAAGTATAGATTACTAAATAAAAAGAACAAAAAAGATAAACAATAGAAAGAGAAAAAAGGAAAGAAAGGAAAGAAAGGAAAAGAAAGGAGGTGAGCGCTGCTGAATAGTAAACTATATAAAAGGAAAAAGTCGGGTGAGCTTTAAAAATCATTAATTTTTACGAATACAATTTATCAAATTATTTACGTTGAATCATCCATTACTAGACAGAAACCTTCTGACGAAATAGAAACTCCCAAAACATCAATCTGTTGTTATTAAAATAATAAAGAAAATGTCTCAATTAACTTGTCTAAAAAATTAGCCCCACATAACTGTCAACAGCAGCCTGACTATTGTATTACAACTTATATTAAGTTGAAGAAATAAACTCACAAACGTGGGAATGAGCAGTACATAGTCGTGGTAGTTTGAAACTTAATAAATGCCAGGTAAAGATAGAAAACAATGAAAAACAGCTATAATTTTTTATAAAAATTGCAGTAGCTCTCGCAATTGTCGAACTAAAAGCAATAATAAAAAAAAAAAAAAACTCCAAATATCTCAAAAAATTCTTTTGAAAAATTTGACCTTACCTTTTTTATACTTCGAAAATTTTTAATTCGATAAATAGGTCACTCGCATTAAAATTTCCAAATTATGTGATAGCCGGCAAATTTCTGTAGCATTTTCAAAATTCGTGAAGCAGTGAAATTTCAAATGTAGGTGGATACATCCTGTTTGTTAAAACTGTATAATAAAACAAACTTTAATAACAAACAATATAGAACAATAAAATAGATAAATACCTATTTTATTGTTCTATATTGTTTGTTATTAAAGTTTGTTTTATTATATAGAAATTTCAAATATTGCAGGCGACAAATGTTTATGATCGACATTGTATAATGATTAAAAATATATCGAATTTTTCCTTTTTTAGACAGAGGGCATGTCGTAAGTGAAGCCATGTTCTCACGCAACGATCAGTACAGATCAGTTGCGCCACTACTTTTTTAAAATTCGTTTATGAAATTCTATTACGAACGTTCGACGTTAGTAAAAACATGAATTTTAAATTCAAGTGCAAATTTTCTGAGTGCTGCCGATAATAAAAAATTCAAAATATCTTGTGATAAATGGTGAAGATAGTAAGCGACACGAAATACTGACGATTACCCTCGGCTTATTTACCAGAAAATATAGGTAATTTAACGAACATAGGCGCGCAAAGAAAACCAAGTTGCGGTGTCAGGCCGATGTAGCTTTCGCGAATGTAGGAAAAATGTAATAGACGAAGGTGTCAAAGTGAGAAATAGAAAGAGAAAGGAACAGAAGATAATAGTGTGCGAACGGAGCGACGATGACGGCGTATGAAAATAGTTCCATAATCGAATTTGAAGTTAAGGGGTCAATTCCTCGGAGAATAAATTCCATTAAAATTATTCCTCCATACGGGGTTCTTTCGCACTTTCGACGGTCGTTTTTTAAAACACCCGCTTCAATATATAACGGGAAAATAAATTGGGAACCCAAATTACCAACAGAAAATGCAGAGTGCACACACACACACACATAATCCGCCTCTTTCGGAAAATAGAAAAAAAAAAAAAAAAAAAAAAAAAAATCTATGCATTAGTTATATTTAACCGCATTAAAATTCATTTTAGAAACTGACAAAAGAGGATGGAAATTAAAAAAGAACACTTCCAAAAAAACTGACGTCGATAGTACGTGATAAAACAAACGCGGTTAACCCCACGCTATATGCAACTGTTATTTAATTTTTTTTTTTTTGGACTTAAAAAGCCGGCTAAAGCAAATCAAACTTCTTCCAATATGTGTAAGGCGAAGTGATTGTATGTGGCCGCCGGGTTTTTGTTTCATGAAACGTTTTCCTAGATAATTTCGGATTAACGTATTATCTACGCAACGGTATTAACAGTCACAGATAAGAACGGTTCTGGGAATTTGTAATAGCCGATTCGGCACGGAAGTTCGAATTTTTAGAAATTTCCGATAATCAATAGTTTTCAAAACGTGTGTCCATTGAAGAATAGAACAAACAAACCACTGTCGATTAACTGTCCAAAAATAGAGTCGTCAGTTACTGAAATTCTCAAATTACCGGCTAACTTTGCTTGCATGATACCAGCTTATTTACTCCTCCTTCTTGTAATGTATATGTGCTTTAAAAATTTTTTATTATCACGCTCTGCTACCAAATTAAGTTTTTATAACACATATACATTACATAATTTGACATCCGGCACACATTCGTTGCCGAACGATTAATTAAAAGAATGACTAAACTAATATAAAAAAATGGCTAAGGTCTCTAAATTTTCTTTCTCTCAACACCTTCCCCTAATCGTTTTCTTCCACTTAAAAAACTAATTCCGTTTATCGATTATTTATCTCCTAGCCTACGTTCCTTTCAAGAATTCTGTCGTTTCTCGTCTTCCACTAATTCTTCACATTTTTCTTATTCTCCTCGCACCTTCTCGGGATTTCATTCGCCTTTAATTAATTTCTTTCCAGTTCTAGATGGAATCACTTTTTCCGTACTAAAAAATATTTCTAATGTCTTCTTCCAGGTCCTTCTAAATACAATGGTTGATCCAACGTAGTCCGTACTGTGGTGCCCCGCATCGTACGTGGAAGAAAAAAAAATATTCAAGCACATTGTCGCGAACTTCAAATTTTCTGCACAAATAGTGAAAATTTCAGCGCAGTAGCGCACCGATCACGTATAGGCATATCGATGGTACCGTACTAACTTTTTACGCTTGAGAAATGTGACGCATACGGAACGACAACTCTGAGTTCACAGAATTACAGTACACCGTTTTAGAAGGAAAAACCACCCCAAAGACCACGTTCAACGCCGATTACTACATATCAGCGTCCTGAAATCGTTGGGGGGAGACACGTTCAGCGAAAACGCTAGAAATCGTCAAAAATTTCATCCCTCACCAAGAGATAACGTCAGGCTTCACATCGCTCAACTCACGCAGAAGTTCTTTGAGCGACGCCGTATTGAAGTCCTATCCCACCCTCGTTATTCCTTAGATTTGGCAACCTGCGATTTCTGACTATTTTCTGCCCTTCATTTTTAAATCTTATCTAAATCATCGTTTTTTGATTAAACGTTTAAGTATTTCTTGTTCACTTGTTTCTTCTTATTCCTCCATCCTTCAAAGTGGCCATTTTCTTTTAATAAAATTCCAATTTTATCTCCCTCATATCTCTGTTTGCCTCCTTCCGATTTTAGGAACCGTTCATTTTGCCGTAGACATCTCTCTGTAGATCGAGCCGGCGTAGTGAACTCGCTGTAGGTCGAATAATTCGCCGATCAATCGAATCTCTCTCTTCAGTCGTATTGTTCGTTTGCGGACGTCGTGACCAACCATCGTAGATCAGTGGATCGAGCGACCACCCGTCGCCATTTTTCTCTGTTGTTGCTAGTTTTTTATTAATTCTGACAGAGACAATTTTGTGACGGCTTTAACATGACATCTATGAGTCTCATCGGCGGCCGTCCCTGGCTCCTTTTTCCATTGATTTTTCCTTGTACTTCGTTATCGAATATATTCGGAAAACTTTTTTAGACTACCTATTGTCCGTAGTTCCAGAGTTTTCGAATTTTATTTATTTATTTACTTTTTTTTCGTATTCAATCGTCGTATTAACATTTTGCGTATTATTATTTACGTATTGAGTTTTAAAAATTACAGTGTAAGAAATATCAGTTGATTTTTAGTTAATACATTCGTTACAATTATAGATGTTTTTTTATTTATTACTAATTTACTCGCACAGCACAGATTTAACCGATGTAGAAGGGAGACGTGATGAGAGGTAGAACGAGAAAGCGGGCAGTCTAAAAAGATATTCAAAATGTTCCTCTTCAGCGATCGGCCAACGAGTTCGTCCGAAGGTTAGCCTCAGGCGGATCGATCGAGTTGATCTACGGCGAAACGATAATGGGGCCCTTCAACTTTCACCGTACATTTTTAATCATTCATTTTTCTTTCAGCTTTTCCAGTTTCCTCCGTCCTACTAAATGTCTTTCTCAATCGATTTATTCTAAATATGTTGTCAGGGCCGAATTTTCCAACATTTTTACGTTATCTTTTCACCAACTCAGGTCGCTATTTTCACTAGCGGCTCTAAAAAGTCAAATAGATTTTGTTCTACCCTTTTCTAGCCTGCTTTGAATCATTCTAAATCTTTCAATCTTTTCTCCTTCTACTGAATTTTTTTTATACGGAATCTACACCGCTATCTCACATTTCACCTTGTTTGCTTCTACTTTCGTTCTCTAGAAAGTGCTCGTAATCTTAAATTATAAATGTGTTCTGCAAGCTATTTCATTTCCGTTCTTTCTCTCTCTTCCGCTTACGAGATGCTTCTCAATGTTCTCTCTCATCCTTGACCTTTTCGATCGAAATTGATCTCCTACGGAATCCTGGCCGTTTAGGTATTGAGGGCAATGAGTTTGTAAATTCACCAGTTCGTTCTTCCAATTCCGATAGTATATTTTTAAGTATGTTTTTAACCCATAAATGTTGCTCTCCTGTCCATAGTCGCCCGCTTTAGACTAGGGGTCCGAATCCCATTCTTCATTTTCCAATTCTGTTTTTTTTTTTTTTTTACCTCTCGATTTAAATCCCTCTCCGTCCGAAACGTTCCATAATTTCGTATTGCCTTCAATTTGATTATAGTCTCGCCTCTTCCTGCATCACTTTCTCGCTTCCCATCTTCATCCACTTCATTTTGTCCTCTTAACTCTTCTTCCACTTACTTTCTTTGTGATGCTGATCATGATTTACTTGAATATCCAACCTTTTATTAATTGCTCTTTTATTCGATTCCATTAAAACTTGATCATCCAACTCATGGTGCTGCTAATATTCTTACATTTCCTTCTATTTCAGTTGCACCTGCTTCAAATTATTTTGTTTATCTCCGTCATTAGACGTTTCAGCTTTTTTCCCTCTTTTCCATTTCTTGGACTTTTGGCTTCAATATAGACATGGTAAAAAAAAACGTTAGTAAACCAAAAAATGTATGCAATGTGACCGTAACTATTTTAAATATTAACACACAATCGTTAAAAACCGAAAAATTGTATTTGAGTAGCGCATTAAGCTCTACCCGAATAGAATTTTCCGATTTTGATTGTACAAACGGATACTCCATTAACGTATAATAATAGTACGAACAAATGAAACGTGATCGGGTAATTAAATCTTCTTTTTGACTATATAACACGCCACACGTATATGGAATAACTAGATGGTTATAGGAAGGATTTTGTACTTCGACGTATCCGCTGCACACTGACAATATCGTTATTGCAATAGGATAATTAGTCGAAAATGCGAATTGAATTTTCAAAAAAATACAAATAAAAAAACGGAAGAAGCCTAAGTTTTAGCTACGTTTACATATATTTCTCCGTTTTGCGGTGAAATTTCCAACTTATTTTCCATTCATTCGGCGCTGATCCGGTAATATAACATTTAAGTTAGTTCAAATAAATGAAATTTAAAAAGGGGAAAAACAAAAAAAAAAATCCTCGCATCTAATTTCCCGCACTATCGGAAAACCCATTATAGGATAACCACGAAGTGATATCGACAAACATGTTTCTTGTTCCGGTTATAATTTTACGTGGAGCGGGAAAATTCGGAAGAGGGGTGAGGGGGGGGATAGAGACGGGAATGCGGAACTAGTGCAGTTTATTTATTAGTTGTTGAGGAAGAAGATGTATGTACTTCGTTAAAATACCTATAGAGCACAGATAGGAGATGACGGCATATTCGCAGCTGCATAGATGGACCGGCAGGGCAGTTTGCGCACACGTTTCGTTTTGCGGTGCTCTCGACGCGGTAACAATACCGTGAACAACGGGCGTGTATATACACGATGATTCTGCCGTGCGCATGATATAGAAATTCGTAGCCGAGTTCGCCTAATTTACAATTTAAATTTTCTTTCATCAAAGCGAATAAAATTTTTTACGCTCGTTATCTCCGCTACGGAACGGCTCCTATTATTCGACAGAAAAAGTTCCAACGTTACCGGCAGCCGACTCTGCGGGCAAACACATCCAACAAATAATAAAATCCCGCAATAAGACGAAATGAGAATTTTTCAACAGGAATTCACGCTGCAGCAAACAACAATACGGGCAAAGTTGGTCGAGCAGTTTCATCATACGGCCACAGAGCCGACGACTCTGCAAATATAATTAGGCTAATGTCTTTCTACGGCACCGTTCGGCTTTGCCGAACGAACCAGTTAATAAACAAATTTGCGCCTTCTTCAAGTACTATTAATAGAAGTAATACACACGCGTCCACTGTTATACCCTTTTCCGAACCACTTGGCCGCTCCACAGAGCATCTCCACCACTTATTCGCTATACTCGTTCTCTCGTTAAATTCGTACGAATTATATAAAATTGCACACTGCGCAGATTTCGGAGGTAAGTTATAAACTCTTGAATCAACTAACGGAGATTCTGCGTAATAATTAAATTAAAAGGACCACCCCACCCGGCCATACGTCAGACTCCGGCTCTTCGCACATACTTTGTTCTTGATTTGGTTGTTTTTCTTTTCGTTCGTGTTTAGTAACGAAAAATTAAAATAGCAAAATATCAGAGGATATTGTAACTTTTTTCGTCGTGGGGATATATTTCGTGAAAAAAGGTTACCGAGAAACGAAAATGAATCGGAAAGTATGAGGTAAAAAAAAGTCCCATACACCCTGGATAGAAAATTCGGGGGAGGATTATTTTAAGTTAGAAATGTGAAAAGAATACTGGTAGGGGTGGGGGGATTCTTTTTCTCGGAACCGCGCCTTCCGATTTTTCCGGTACCCAATTCAATTCCAGATCGGCTGTAATACCTGGAAACGACTTTATGTATGACCGGGCACCTATCAACACAGCTTCGCAATTGGCTGGTTGTTCCGGTTCGGCCGAGGGAGCCATGCTGATAGTGATGCGCACACGGCTATTTCCGGATAGATGTAACTCTAATTAATTAACACAAACTGTTTCGAAGCACGCGATAATGAACACTTCACGAGAAACAACAACATAGAAGGTTTTCACTGAAATGAAATATTTTTGAGACCGAGGCTTTTTTTTTATATACATGCTAACTACTTGACGAACCCGCATAAATTATTTTATTTTTATAGCAAAAGGCCTTTTTTCAAATTTTTTTTTTTTATATCACTTTATTTTACAATTTTTATAGTTACATTTACGGATGAACGAAAAAGCTACCTGTACGAATGCTATACAAATAGGAAAGAAAAAAACAGAATGAATGCTTAATAGCAGATATTATTTGCAACTTTTTTTTATTAGTCCTTTCAACCTAAAACCTTGTACATCTGCGACTAAGTGATCAGAAGCAACTTCTTCCTGAAACCTTTTTTTTTTTTTTTTTCGCAAACCTTCTACAAGTCCAGATCTATCCGGATACCAATTTTTATTAAAACTGGCCTTGTCGTTTTCAAGATCCCAGCATTTCAAGATTTGCGAGAATACAAAAATATGAACAAGAAGTACTTATTATTTAGACTCATTGTTAAATATGTTCACGACAAAAATAAATTTTTAACACTTAATTAAACAATTATATGTATAATTTTTATATCCCCGACGCGTTTCGAAGCAAACATGTCATGTTCACGGGAGTAATCCAGCAACTACTTCAAAAGTTTCGTTAAAGAAATGAAATCCGATTTCGTTCCTGACAAATAGTGATACTAATATATATATCACATGCCCCGGAAAAAGAATATTTTTTTTCAAACATTTCGAGCTTTCAGCGCCCCGAGAGCATAATTTTAAGATTAGAAACCCGGACATTCCAAACTAAAGAAATATACGCAGATGTGCATATTTTTAATCTTGTTCAAAAATTATAATTATAAAACTTGCGCCGCAAGGAGGGGGGTTACACGTCAGTTTTTGCGCTTTTTTTAAACTTTTTTGCACCAACTTCGAAAGTTTCGTCAAGGAAATGAATTGCGATTTCGTTCTCAATAAGTAGCGATCTTTTCAATAATACAGGGTGGGCCAAAAGAACATCCCGAATTTTAAATGCTCGTCAAATAAAGACTAATATACTTACGGAAATGAAACAAACGTTGAAATACTTCAAAAAGAACGCCATTTATTGTACACTATTAGTTTTGAACAATACTCCGTATGAATAGTCACCATTTTGATTTTTACATTGTTGCAATCTTTCCTCAAAATTATGCATTACTTTTTTAAGAGTTAGTTTTTTAATCGCCGCAATTTCCTTCTGAATGGCCAATTTCATCTCGTCGGATGTTGCTGGTTTACCCTCGTACACCTTGCTTTTCAAGTAGCCCCATAGGTAGAAATCTGTCGGTGTTAAATCCGGACTGCACGGCGGCCAAAACAGCTCACAGTTTCGCGAAATCAAGCGGTCCTGAAACTTCTCTCTTAATAATCGCAAAACATCGTTACGAATATGTGGTGTGGCCCCGTCTTGTTGAAACCACGTTTTAGATAATGCAATCCTCTTCCGTCTGAGCTCCGGTAGAAAAAACTCGTTTAACATTTGGATGTAGCGGTCGCCGTTCACAGTAACATTCGCTCCGTCCTCCTCTTCGAAGAAGTAGGGTCCGATTATCGCTTTCGCACTGACTGCGCACCATACCGTGATACGAGGGGAGTGCAAGGGTACCGGGTGAACGATTCGAGGGTTCTCAGTAGCATAATACCGCATGTTTTGTTTATTAACGTTACCATTTAAATCGAAATGCGCCTCGTCGCTAAAAAAAACATAATCCAAATCGACACGTCTTCTTCCTCCGGTATATCCGAAAATTTATTACAAAATTCTAACCTTCTTGGCTTATCTGTTGGTATCAATTCTTCTTGGGTTAGTTGTATCTTGTATGGGTGCATATTGAGGTCGTTTCGAATTATTCTTCTGAGTGAAGTACGGGGAATTTTCAAGGCGGAAGCCTGGCGACGAACGGATCTGCGCGGACTTCGCGACAATGCTACGCGCACTTTTTCGATGTTTGTCGGGGTTCTAGACGATCGACGGCGACCTTGATGGTTGACCGCCACCACACGACCGTATTCTCGGAAGTTTTTTACCCATTTGAGGATACTTTTACGGTCGGGGGGATTGTCATGACGTTTTAAATCAAATTGTTTTTTAAACGCGCGTTATACCGCGATTACACTTTCACCGTTTTTCACAAAGTACTCGACAACGAAAGAGCGTTGTTTACGCGTCCACGACATCATGACTACTAACCAACTATATTTATATTAAACGGCATATTATTTAGCGCCAGATGGCGTTGCAATCGCCCCGCTAACTCACAGTGTATGTTTTTGACGAGCGTTTGAAATTCGGGATGTTCTTTTGGCCCACCCTATATATCACATGTCTGGGGTAAAAAAATATTTTTCCAAAACTTTCGAGCTTTTAGCGCCCTTCTCCCCGATGGTCTAAACATAAAGTGGTAAGCTCGCCTATAATTTTCCTATAAAGCGGTCCTTTGCGCATAAGTTTGAAATAGGTTTTGGCTTTCTCTACCTATTTTTTCTTTAACTATTGTGTACGTGAACACTTAATTCCTTTGTTGTTTTTGGTCCCAAAGAGAGGTCTCGTCCATCTAATTTTTTAATCATAATTTTGTGCTTTTATGAATGAGCTTCTACGTTTTGTTTTACATTTTAAATTTCACCTTTATAATCTGGTAATGAGTTATGAATTTTTAAGCGATTTTTCAGGTCGTTTTACATTCCATATATTATATATTTTTAACGGTTATTTGGGGTTTTTTGGCGCCCATAGTGATCAGTTAGCTTGAAGTTGCAGATTGTCTCATAGAGAATTTTAATTAGAATTTATGGTCCAATTTTGAAATTTATAAGAGTTATTTTTATTTGATCTTTTTGTTATTTCTAAACCATCTTATTAATTAGTACGGAATCCTAAAAATCGAATACGGTTTAGTAAAAAATGTTTTTTTTTTTTTTCATTTTCTTTTGTTTTTTCTTGTTTCTATTTTTTCCTTTTTTTGTCATAATCTTTCATAATTCCAAATTCTTGAATGAAAATTTAGAACGCTGTTGGCGGACGTGGCTATATATGAACACGCATTATAAATTTGAATTTCGCCAATATCGTGTAGTATTAAAAATGAATATAATTAGTTCTTAGTAAATTGTAAATATTGCGAATAAATGGAATAATTATATTTGAACAGTATACGACACTCATTATATTGTAAAAGCCAAGAACTGAAATTTTTATTACTTTTCACGATTAATTTTTATTAATTTACTTATTTTTTAAATTACTAAACGCTCGTATTAGATCAAAGTAATTCTAAATGGCGTAATTTAAAAATTCTATTTCCAATATCGCTCTTGTATTAAATAAATTTTACGTCGAAGAAAACCTTCTTACTGCCTTGCGAGGCATTATTATTTGAAGGAAGAAAAAAAAAACAGAAAAGACTAAGATATTAAAAAATTTAGGCGAACCATGTGGCAAAAGTCGAAAGAATACTTTTCTCAGACGCCCCATTATTGCCACAGATTTATCTGATGAAACGACCAAGCTATATACACGTAATTCTGTAAAAAGGAAACAACTATACTGCAATTAATGTAGTTCCGCTATCATCCAATTAAATAAGAATATCCATATGGACTATAATCAGCACAACGGTTTTAGACTTTTATTTATTTATACTATTGCACAGTTTAAAGATGTAGTAATTTGTAAATGGTCACTTTTATAGAGGTCCATACTTCCTGCAAAATTTTTTGAACAAACACAGTTGTGTCACAAGTTTATCGATTCTAACAACAGTGTTTACTCAATCCTGTTTCAAGCATCGATTTACGTTGAATGCTACTACAAAGTTCGAATCTATACTCGTTTTTATAAATCGACATTTATTTATTCGTAATGCGCTTCACTGAAAGTAATGTCTTTAAAAAATATAAATGTATATACGGTTACGATGCGTGACCGAAGCAAATATAGAGTAGTTCTTACAATAATAAACGAAAGAAAAAGAAAAAAAAAAACAACAAAAAAAAACGCAGCCATTCAAACAAGCGTTTAGAAGAAAACGGGGACGAAAAATAATCAAAGACAAAAAAATGAATAAAACCGTAGGTAAAGTCAAATGTCGCAAAGGTAATAAAGATAAATAAGCAAAAATGGCACTGAACTGGATAATAATCGAGATAAAAAACATTTTCAAAGATACTTTCCGAAAAGGATGGGCAATGAAAATTTGTTCAAACGAGAAGGATAAAATGGAAACTCTATCGTTGTTGCTGAATTTTGTCATTTTCATGAAAAATCCGTCTCCCATTCTCTCTGCGCTAAAAGCGAGCGCAAAGATAAAAGTTTAGAAACAGTACCGCTACTTCCGATCTCCATCGACCTCAGGCACCGGTTAAAATAAATATTCTCATTTCGCTATAAATTACAGCAGTAATACATGTTCCTCGGCCGAATTAGCGTAATTTATAACTAGTTTCACGACACGCATAATAAAGGAGCAAAATAGCTGAGATTCGTTTCTCTTACTTACAAATTTCTAGTGCAGGGCGCCGATTTTAAGAAAATTTACACTGGAAAACGAAATTGAAAAACCACGATTAAGTACATCTCGATAATAAAAAGGTGTAGTATTTTTTTTTTCTTCTTTTTTTCTACGGATATTTTCCATAAAAGAGTATGTGTTACACGATAGCTACTCTCGTTGCAAATATATAAAGTTACTCACACGTTTTGCCCACATTAATCAAATGATCGTGCAAATGTCGTCCAAAACACGTATAGAATTATACTGATTTTTAAACAGATCAGTATTATTAACGTATATAACAACTCCTTGATACTGGGTGTCAGAGCCGCTGACGCGGCCAAAAGATAATATATAAAATAATATTATTATTTTATATTTCAAAAAAAAAAAAAAAAAAAATTCTTGATATTGACTTTTTCGGTGCACTGAAATAAAAATGTTATTGTTAGATTATTGTTTACAACCCCGGAAATTAAAAATAATGAACCTGTTTATTGACAAGGATAAAACTAATTATTAGAGTCCTGAAAAGGACTTTTACATACGGAACAACAAAAGGTAAAGGCCGGTTAACGACAAGATAAAACACGACGCACATCGATTTCAATGAGAACTAAAAATACCGGATACACAACGAAAATGAACCGATTCGGATAACAACGCATCAAAAAAAAACACCACTCTAAAAGGGTCATTATTAAAGATATACATAGATCGATATATTATAATTGTTGGTCTATGTAATATAAAATTTTAAATTTAATAAATAATAATGAATTAAATATAAAATAAAGGTAAATATATAGTTACAATCGAATAATATGGAACAATATAATTAAATGATGTGTATGAATTTGTATAAAACTATTAATATTTTATTTTTGGTTTTCATAAAGTTTTATATTATATAAAGTGTTTTGTGGTATTGTTTGCTGTATATTTAATATTTTATCTTTGTATTTATTAATGTAATATTCTTCAGATATATTTAAGAGTTCATTATCTGTAACTATTTTTAAAATTAGCATGTCTGTTTGTATATTGTAAGTTATTGTATGGTTTTGTTGTATTATATGGTCAGCAAATGTTGATTTATCAAGATACTTATATTTAATTGCGTATACATGTTCTTTATATCTAGTTTTGAAATTCCTTTTTGTTTGTCCTATGTAAACTTTATTACAATTATTACATCTTAATAAATATATTCCTGGTTTTTTGTATATGGTATCATTATTATTATTTTCTGAGTTTAGAGTTATCAACTTATTTAATAGTTTATTGTTTGTTTTAAATCCAATTTTATTATTTTTGAAAATGTTTGTTAATGTATTTATATTTTGATTAATATATGTAAATGTTATCCATTCTTCTTTTCTAGTTTTTGATTGATTTATTATATTTTTATTTTTATATTTTATTTTGTTTATTATTTTTTGAGCGTTAATAAAAATTAAAATGTTCTCGTCGGTTTATATTACAAATAAAAAACGGATTCTGCTCAAACTCGGACAAAAGAAAAGAAAAAGTCAATGTAAAAATTCGGTATCTCCTCGCGGAAAGAAAGAAAGCGAAAACTACACGCGCGCCAAAATTTGTTTGCAAACGGCTATTTAAATTTCTAAATAAAAATTAAGAAAAACAATCAAAAATAAAAAGATGAAAATAAAGTATGTAAAATGAAATTGAATAAAAAAAATTAATGCAAAATGAAGTAAATAAGACGAGATAAGCATAATTATAATCTAATGAAAAATAAAAAATCACACTATTTAAATTCTATCATAAAAGGGCAGATTGCATCGTGTCTTAAGCATGAAAAGAGAAAGTAATAAATTCGATTTGATTTATTCGTGATTACAAAATAAGACTTATTTTCTTATAACTTTATACTTGAAAAATAATTATCATTCTTTTGAATAATTTAAAAATCATCGTTACAACTGTTTTTGCTAATAGTTTCTTATTTCCAGTATCTGAGCGACATCTCTAATTTTGTCCGAACTATCGTAGTTTTTACAGCAGCGGAGAGAACTTTCGGCCACCTCGTGGATCGCCGACCATTCTCTCGCGTTACGTTCTATCATTGGCTCCTCACTAAACTGCCGATCCTTTCTCATGATGTATCTGAAGAACTACAGTGTATTCACCGTGAATTTTTTGTTAAGTAACTTATTTTTGTACATGCTCTCTTTTTAACGTCAAGCGGATTCGCAACACTATGCACCGTTGACAACTACAAACACTCCACACTTCGTAAACCATTATTGAATTCGTCACAAACCAACTCGATTTCAATAATAATCTATTCGTATTCCGATCAATTGAACTTTTATTTATTTATTTTTTTTCTTTTAAGGTCTATTAGAAATTATATACCGAACTGAGGTAGATTCTCATTCTAACATTTCATAGTTTAAAATGAGAGTTCCGTTAAATTTAAGCAGTCACGCTGATGCAAAGGGGCGAGTTAATTCTAGCTGTCAACTACACTTGCATGAATCTATAGAATGTAATGTGCCCATTACTGGTATAAAATAATAATAAAAAATAAATAAATAAAATAATAAAATAAACTTAAGAAATTATCGAAAACGTGGCGTGAGTGAAAATGTGCGCGTAATTGAAATTCTGTTTGGTGAATGCATCGTCGCGCGGTCACTGGAGAAATGCCTACCCGTAAATTAATAGAACGGTGATTGGTCGAAGCGAAGAGAAAAGAAGAAAGGCTCTTAGAGACTTGAGTGAAAAGGTGGCAAAAAAGTTAAGTTAGTCGATCTCTACCATCGGTGAAAAAAACAGTTGTTTTTGACAGACAGTTCTCGTATAGAAGAAGTGACGTCCGGAAAAAAAAGAATAGCCTCGTCGAATCGCCCGTCAGATCAGTTACACCCCGTAATATCAGTTTCTTTCGCGAAAGTAAATTGAATAAAGTTTGTTAAATTTTTCCGTTTAACATTTATTCCAAATTCACTTCTCGTACCATCACCAAACGAATCACCGACAGAATACTCATTTCCGGCAGCCACCATCATCACCGTGTTCCTACGGCACCGCCGACAAACAGTGATATATGTACAATTGTTCGTATTATTAACTGTGTTTCCGTTTTCATTAATGTATTTCGTAAAATTTTAATTAATCTCATTTTTATAATAACAATTAATAAAATTTTTCATCCGCAATAATAAAGAGGCCGCGGTGTCATCTCTGAGGGCCCTTAACAAAAATATAACGTTACAAAAAGAAGATGTAAATTGCATCATACGGAATTCTTCTGGAACGGTCGATTTACGGGCCCATCTCAGGATAACTAGGAACTCCTCATTTTCCTATTCACTTCTATGACTTAGCGGTAGGGCGCTAATATTACTATTAATAATACTCAATCCAAAGATTAGATATAAGCAGATAAAAGACAAATAATAAAATTTATAAGGTATGTAGTAAAAGCAAGGGGGCGGCTGCTATACTCGACGTCACCCGAAATAAATACAAATAATAAAATGCACCGATAAAATCAATGTTGTTCACTAGTGAAAGAATTTGTAATATTTCGGTTCTGTTTCTTGAAAAATTTCCGCAGCTGGACTTGCATTCCAATCAAAAATCTCATTCGGTCAAAGATTCTTAATCTTCCAAGACTATATTATATCGTGGCTGTAACATTCACATTCAAAAGAACTCATTATGCTCCTGAATAAAAACCATAGATTTGCCAATGAAAGTTGAAGGCATTATTTAATAAATCATTTCTACATTTATATCGAAATACAGAATAATATATTTTTTAAAAATGGTATTTCTTCTGCTTGGCAAACTGAAAATTAAAAATTAAGCGTTTTTTTTATTTTAAAATATTGTCAATTTGTATTATTCATATTAAGACCTAATAATCCACCCTCCTTTTGAACGGCAACATTTATTACAATTTGTAACGAGACAGTTCAATTTCAATCAAAATTAGCCTATTTGTTTAAGAACAAAATCTACAGATACATGCCCGCAAAATGCAACCAATTTTAATTTTTTATATCCAAATGTTATTTGTGTGCATTCCAATAGTTGGCCAAAAATTTTGGCCACACCCTCAACTCAGCGAAAAATAAATTACATACGCTTGCAGCGTTGAATATTTTATATTTTTTCTGAAAATTTTAGCTCCATAGGTTGAAATGGACGCCCGTATGTGCTATCTGTGCAAAACCGTATCGCAATCCGCCTACAGATTCAAAGTCGGGTGGAAAATTCGCGATGACTCGTACGGTAACATAAAAGAACAACGTGGTTCAACAGTAGACACTCTAGGCTGATGGATAAAAAAAAACCAGTACCGCTTAAACGTTTTCTACATGTGCACATGTGTATCGTTCTAACGAAGTGATTTTCACGTGAGATTTTTGATGCCGGTATGTTTTTGTGAGAATGAGCACCGCGACAATACGTCAAAACTTACGACCGAATTATTACGAAAACATAAAACTGAGGTGTTGACTTCCCCCTATGTACAGTCCTGGCGTCACACCATATGATTTTTGGCTCTTTCTAATACTCAAACAAGCCTTACGTGTTGTAAGCAGCCCACGCTTGTGAGGATATCTTTAAACGCGTTCCTTAGGCTAAGTTTGAGAAAACTTTAAAGGTAAAACGGGTAGAAAACAAATGTATGAAACACATCTAGGTTCCCATAGAATTAACAGAGTAGAACAATTTAAATATTTAAAAGAATGGGGATAGAAGTGAAAATGTCTGAAAAGCTAGCGATAGGAGCTCGAGTCAATCAAATGGAAATAGCATACCGACTGACAAAAGAAATATACAGGAAAAAGTCTTTGTCCCTTAACGCTAAACTTAGGCACTATAACACGGTAGTTTCGCCGAAAGCGTTTTATGCGTCAGCGTGTCTTATATTAAATAAAAAAGGGCTCGTAGAAAAACTAGAAATCAAGGAAAGGAAGATACCAAAGAAAATTTTTGGCCCAGTTAAAGAAAACAACATCTACAGGAGAAGACACAACAGGGAACTATACACTAATGATGAAAATATAACACGAAAAATTAGAAAAAGGAGAATTGGTTTTTACGGACATATCATGAGAATGAACAACACAAGACTAAATTTACAGAATACATTCTTACGTACAAAACCAAAAAACAAAATGGAAACGGTTCAAAGAAACAGAGCAGGACGTGAAATGCAAATCACAGTTGAAGATATATTCATAACCGGGTTAATCTGAGAGATTTAATAGGAGGAAAGCAATTTAAAGAAAAACCGAAGATACCAGAAGGTACATCATGGACGCTGGAAAGAAAGAAGAACCACAGTGAACGGAATAAAATTGGGCGCAATTAAAGGCCAAAAGAAAGAGCGACAACTGAAATTACGTGGTCCACAGTTGGCTGAAACGAGAAGAAGAACGAGCACATAAGGGGCGGTATTTTGAGAAAGATAAAAATGTAAACAATTAAAATGTATACTAAAATTTTGTAACAAAACTGCGTTTTTTTAACGCGAAATCCCGTGGGCAGAATTCGATACGACTTCGCGCGAATGGTCCGTATGCGAGTATTTATTCGAAGCTATCAGCTGAACCTTTCAAAATTAATGTAAAACATTCCACGCTACAAGCATATATAATTTAGTTTTCGTTGACTTATATGACCAAAATTTCTGGACCAACCATTGTATCATAATAGTATTAATGGTATTATCATTATCAAAATAACAACTATGATGATTAAATTACTCATGCTTGCATAAAAGCCCAAAAAGGAAAAAAGTAATCATTTCGTTTTGTAGATTTTTGTATCCTGTTTCCGTTAATTATTATTATTTTTATTATTGTTTCC
Organism: Icerya purchasi; assembly: GCA_039619475.1. Lineage (NCBI taxonomy): Eukaryota > Metazoa > Arthropoda > Insecta > Hemiptera > Monophlebidae > Icerya > Icerya purchasi. The sequence continues at coordinate 220,752,992 of CM077115.1, read as the reverse complement.
TAAATTAATAGATAACAGTATACGGCAGAGATGGTGGAGGGTGGTTCAAACGCGGTAAGCACAATATAATCCTTTCATTATAAATTATTACTTTGTTAATAAATTTTCTTCTTCGGCTACATTTAATACAGGATAACGTCGCTCCTATTCTAATAGTCACTATTTTCGTTTCACTGCGTTTAATAACGGACCGCATTTTTCGTTTTAGCGAAGTTTTTTAAATTTTTTTCTCACAAACCAATTACGTTCTATTACCAGCACACCTGAGATTACTAAATGCAAATTTCACCAGTGGACGATGTTAATTATCGATCGTGTTGTACCGCCAAAATTACCCCAAAAAACACAAAATACGTGTAACGCAAAGTTCATAACTTCGACCACCATTTTTAAAAATTCAAAGATAGATTTTAAAGTTGAAGAATTACAAAAGATTTATTGCGACATGAAATTAATTTAGTACAAGATAAACTGGATACAGAATTTTAAAATTACGCTATTCAGAATTATTTCCAAGTAGCATGAGTGCGTAATTTAAAAAATAGACGAATTAATAAAAATTAACCGCGAAGAATATTAAAAATTTCAATTTTTGGCTTTTATAATGTGATCGACGTAGAACGTACTAATACACACGGTATATTTCCGATTAATAATAAACAAAGGAACTGTTTATAAAAGTTTAATAAAGAAATTTGAACTAACGAAGAAATATTTTACAGCAGAATTACGGTAAATGAAACCCAAGTGTATTTCACTACAAACGATAATTGGATTTTAGTGTTTGTGTATTGTAGTTTTACAGAACTGAACTCTCTAGATCAGCGATAAAACAATATTCTATGACATCGCACCGCACTGAAATCTCAATAACCGATTAGGAACCGTTTTCGCGGACGTTTTAAGCAGTAAAATGTCGTCCAGTATACGTAAAATCAGAATATGCAAAATACAACGCATGTAAAAAACTTGCGCGTGTAACAAAAAAGGAAGATCACAAATTTTCAGAACAAAAAGGTATATTCCACACCTACCAAATGAAACAGGAACGTGCTTATAAAGTAGTTATAAGGCACTTGCATCATTCTATGCTGATATTCAAGAAGAACTACAGTCGCATGGTTTTCAGGTTCGTAACATTCATAATGTAAAACAGCATCAAACCAAAAAACCGCTGCCGTTATTCTTTATAGATCTTGAACCAACTGAAAATTGTAGGCAAATTTTTAATTTAAAATCACTCTGTAATACAATAATTAAAGTCGAATCGCCAAATAAAAAAGCATCTATCCCGCAATGTCAAAACTGTCAACAATGGGGTCATACTAAAGCCTATTGTTAAAGAGCGCCACTTTGTGTTAAGTGCGGTAAAGGACACAAAACTTATGAATGCAAAAAGGACCCAAAATCGCCAGCTACGTGCGGTTTGTGTGGGGGATCCCATCCTGCGAATTATAGAGGTTGCGAAATATATCAGCGATTAGTACAAAGCAAAACTGATATTAAGAATAAAATTATTCAACCTAATAAGCACAGTTATCTGCGGCCAACTATAAGTTATTCACAAATATTAAAACCGGGCGCTATAAGTCAACAGAACAATATCACGACGAACACAAATCATTCTAAAAGTTCCGGTCAAACCTTTAATATAAATCAAACACCAAAGCAATTCGAGGAAAAGAAATAACAGACTTCTTCAGTAAATCTAGCAGAATTCCTTATGGAATTTAAGGCAATGTTTCGTCAATTAACTGAATAAAACAGCATGGCTGTATCCATGCTAACCATGTTAGTGCAAAAATTTATTAACTAATGCCCGGCTATATAAGAATAGCTCAGTGGAATGCAAATGGTTTAAAAAATCATAAGGCTGAACTCGAATTATTCTTAAATTCAAACTTGATAGACGTAATCTTAGTCGCTGATGGGGCTCCAGGGTAACTAATATCAGGGGACGTGTGTTCAAACAAGCGCTGGAAAGTCACAATGCTAACTACATATCAACGGAAGATGCTAAATACAGATGGCTTCAGCAACCATGACGTCACATACCATGTATCATATTAAATACATCGGATCAGAAAGTAACATCGAGGTTTGAAATTGAAAATGAAGAAAATATATGGTTGAAGCAAATAGTAACAGTGCAAAATAATGTGCAAAATAAATTGGACCATAGTCTCTTATTTGTAATTTATACAAAAGAAAAAACTTGTTAATTTAATTAAGATACAGAAACAATGTTAATTTTAATACATAAACAGTAAATAAAAGTTGAAAATCGATTATCATAATATTAAGTTACGAGTTATTCTATACAAACATATTTTATTTTTAAACGTAAAGTAGATTTCCTGGTTCAATAAAACACTGCAAATGCTGCAAACTGCTATTTTTATTTTAAATTTCTGCCTAAATTAAATCAAACAATCATGCAAATAGTATGTAGCAAATGAAAAGTAATCTAATTAAACTTTTTTGCTATTATACGTTCAATTATACAATAAAATTCAAATGTATTATTAAAATTTGAACTAGTTTTAAAATTTTTGCAATTAGATAAAGGTCATCTTACAAAAAAAAGGGGAATGTAATTAATTTTATAAAACAAAAAAACATTAATCAGATAATATTTACTTCACAATTGCATTTTATAAACAACATTTCGTTATTGCATTAAAATTTTTTAAATAGTTCTGCTGCTAATATATGTAATTATAGTAAAAATATTGGTTTTCTTTGTACATTATCTAAAATCATTTATGTATAATATGTTTAGATACATAGCAACCGTAACATACAAAAGAAAAATTATATTTCCGTTTTAAATCGTTGCTTTTTCTTGATGATAAAGAAGTGTTTCTTATTCCTTTTAGTTCGTTTCCTGTATAAAATTAAGTAAGAAATGAAAGCATTTCACGTTTGTTTTGTGGAGCGCAAGTTAATTTTTCACATACTACATATTTGATATAAATAGTATAAGAAATCTTTTTTAACAAACGTGATTGAGTTTCATTTTTACTATGAATCTAGGAGAAAGTGATTCAAAAGCAGAAAAATTTTTAGACGCATTCATGGAAATAAACGGGTTATTCCGATATTTTTACGGTAATCTTTCATAACCATAGTCCGGATAATATAAAAATACCGCACAAAAATGTTTACAAACTAAGCGAAATTTTTCAAAGTCATAACAGTTGTAAGATGGAACGTTAAAATTAACTACATAATGTAGTTTTGGATTTTCTTCACTTTTAACATAGAAAATATCATTATCTTTCTTTTTTTTGATTTTGTCAGTAGTATATGCATTTTCCACAGATGTGTACCTTCGGTAAAATAAACGTTCATGTCTTATTTTCTTCATTTACAATTTCAAACGTCGATGTTACTTTCTGATCCGATGTATTTAATATGATACACGGTATGTGACGTCATGGTTGCTGAAGCCATCTGTATTTAGCATCTTCCGAAGAAAATAAGACATGAACGTTTATTTCTTTGTAAACTTAACATATAATATTCGTAATTTAAAAAAATAACATCAAATAAGCGCATTATAGAAGTAAAAAGGTGTTTATATATACGATTAGTAGAAAAAACTTTATTATAGCTGATTTTTAGTTTATAGCATTATATGTTTTCTTTTTAATTTTACTTCTACATGTTGAAGTTAAAAATAATTGTTTTTTAGTTATTTAAAACCTTACATGTTTCGGAACCAAAAGTATTACTTCCAGCCCATAATCAATGAAAAAATTAAGTGAAGTTTGATATGTAAACAAATATAAATTCATGTAAATATATGTAATAAATCATTAAAATATAAGCATTAATAACTTTCTAAACTGCCATCTGATGGTGGTGTAATAATAATCATAGTATTCTTCACTTAATCATCAAACGCTCTACGAAATTAAAATCTAATATATGCAATAGATTTAGTTGTGCATCAAATTTGAATGTCAAATTGCTAGTTGCTACCAAGTGATATTTATTATGCTCTACTTATCAAATTTGAACTACGTTATTAATTAATAATTCAAATGGAATGGCAGTTAATGTTAATGATGACGATAAATTCTTAACTTCAATTAAAAATTCTGATAAATTTATGAAGAACGTGTTCAGATTCTAAAAGGAAGTTCTGCATGGAAAAATAATGTTCGAACTCAGGATTATTTCACCAACCAATGGTTAAAAATTAAACACAAATGGACGGAAGTTTTTTATGATAACGACTATTTAATTAAAGTAACTAATAACAATGATATTGAGAGATAAAATCGCATGTTACAAAGTACTGCTTTTTTGATACAGGCAAGTGACAGACAGGGCCGTATCGGCGAGAGGGTGGGTTCACCACCCCCCCTGAAATGTTTGCGAAATCATAATTGCTTGAATTAAATGGACCGAAATTATATGTGTATAATTATAAATATATTTTCGTATCCTCCCCCACACCCAAAAAAATGAATCTAGAATGGCCCTGGTGACAAATCATTACGTGGTGCTTTAAATATTATTCAAGAAAAAATTTTACCAGATTCATATCAAAAATATTACCAAAAAAACAGCGTTCGAAAAGGAAAAAAATTGATCCTCATATACCTGCTTTTTTACATCAGCAACCAATGGTGTATGTAAAACGTTTACCGAAGGTACACATCTGTGGAAAATGCATATATTACGGACAAAATCAAAAAAAAGAAAGATAATGATATTTTCTATGTTAAAAGTGAAGAAAATCCAAAACTACATTATGTAGTTAATTTTAACGTTCCATCTTACAACTGTTATGACTTTGAAAAATTTCGCTTAGTTTGTAAACATTTTTGCGCGGTATTTTTATATTATCCGGACTATGGTTATGAAAGATTACCGTAAAAATATCGGAATAACCCGTTTATTTCCATGAATGCGTCTAAAAATTTTTCTGCTTTTGAATCACTTTCTCCTAGATTCATAGTAAAAATGAAACTCAATCACGTTTGTTAAAAAAGATTTCTTATACTATTTATATCAAATATGTAGTATGTGAAAAATTAACTTGCGCTCCACAAAACAAACGTGAAATGCTTTCATTTCTTACTTAATTTTATACAGGAAACGAACTAAAAGGAATAAGAAACACTTCTTTATCATCAAGAAAAAGCAACGATTTAAAACGGAAATATAATTTTTCTTTTGTATGTTACGGTTGCTATGTATCTAAACATATTATACATAAATGATTTTAGATAATGTACAAAGAAAACCAATATTTTTACTATAATTACATATATTAGCAGCAGAACTATTTAAAAAATTTTAATGCAATAACGAAATGTTGTTTATAAAATGCAATTGTGAAGTAAATATTATCTGATTAATGTTTTTTTGTTTTATAAAATTAATTACATTCCCCTTTTTTTTGTAAGATGACCTTTATCTAATTGCAAAAATTTTAAAACTAGTTCAAATTTTAATAATACATTTGAATTTTATTGTATAATTGAACGTATAATAGCAAAAAAGTTTAATTAGATTACTTTTCATTTGCTACATACTATTTGCATGATTGTTTGATTTAATTTAGGCAGAAATTTAAAATAAAAATAGCAGTTTGCAGCATTTGCAGTGTTTTATTGAACCAGGAAATCTACTTTACGTTTAAAAATAAAATATGTTTGTATAGAATAACTCGTAACTTAATATTATGATAATCGATTTTCAACTTTTATTTACTGTTTATGTATTAAAATTAACATTGTTTCTGTATCTTAATTAAATTAACAAGTTTTTTCTTTTGTATAAATTACAAATAAGAGACTATGGTCCAATTTATTTTGCACATTATTTTGCACTGTTACTATTTGCTTCAACCATATATTTTCTTCATTTTCAATTTCAAACCTCGATGTTACTTTCTGATCCGATGTATTTAATATGATACATGGTATGTGACGTCATGGTTGCTGAAGCCATCTGTATTTAGCATCTTCCCATATCAACAAGAGAAGCAACGTATTGGCCAACTGATAATCGTAAAATACCAGACCTTTTAGATTTTTTTATTACAAAATGCACTGCCAGTTATTATGCAGAAATAAATTCTTTTTTCGATCTTTTCTCAGACCATTCTTCAATTGTTTTAACCCTTGGCGATTCAGTAATATGCAGAGAAAACCGGATATATTTGTATAGTCATAAAGCAGACTGGGATTCCTTCGAGGAATACTTAGACTCAAAATTAGATCTAAAAATCACATTAAAAAGCCAAACTGACATCGAGAATGCCGTAGAATATGTAACTAGGGAGATTCAAACAGCAGCAACTTTGAATACTCCTTCTATTGATATATACCAAAAAAGAAAAAATTATCCTATTTTAATTCGCCAGCTTGTTTTAAAAAAGAGAAGGCTTAGGCGAAAATGGTTTCAGACAGGAAATCCATCAAACAAAAAATAACTTAACAATAAAACCAAAAAGAACTCAAAAAATTATTAGCAGAAATTAAAAATAAAACTTTTAATAATTATTTACTTAAACTCTTTCGCCATTAGCGGCGGATAATTATTTTTTGTGGAAATGTACAAAAAACATTAAACAACCAAAAAATTGCATTCCTCCGATAAAGCATGGCAACGGGTCTTGGGCAAAAGATCAAAAGCAAAAGGCGAATTTATTTGCCACCTACTTGGCAACAGTTTTTAAGCCGAACTTAACGGCTGCTACGGACAAAGAAGTCGATGACTTTTTAAAAAGTCCTGGCCAGTTATCCTCTCCTATCAAGTCAGCGTCACCTAAAGAGGTGAAAAACATACTTAAAACGCTGAAAAGAAGAAAGAGTCCCGGTTTTGATTTAATAAGCGCGGAACTACTGAATAGACTTGTTGCTGACATTTATATGTAACGCAATAGTTCGCCTACATTATTTTCCGGTGCAATGGAAATTTGCGCAAATTATTATGATTGCGAAACCGGGCAAAAATCCGCATGCTGTTACGTCTTATCGTCCCATTTCCTTGTTGCCTGTTATGTCGAAGGTAATGGAGAAATTGGTATTAAATAGATTGCAGCCATACCTATATAATATAATTCCACAACATCAATTCGGTTTCTTAAAACAGCATTCCATCATGGTGGATCAACTGCACAGAGTGGTGAGTGTCATTGAAAAAAGTTTGGAGACAAAAAATGTGTGTATAGCGGCATTTCTCGATGTCCAATAGGCTTTTGATAAAGTTTGGCATAATGGTCTATTATATAAATTGAAAATTCTATTACCAACTAGGTTAGATCTCTTGTTGAGTTCATATCTGCATAACCGATATTTCCAGGTGCGCTATGAACACACGTTTTCAGAACTATATCCAGTTTAAGCAGGAGTGCCCCAGAGATCAGTTCTGGGACCCACGCTCTATTTTATATACACAGCAGACTTTCCTGTATCGGAAAATGTACAGGAGCTACATTTGCTGACGACACGGCATTACTTGCGTCACATTCAGATTCGAAGATAGCAAAATCTTCAGAAGGCCCTTATCGAAGCAGAAAGCTGGTTTAAAAAGAGGAAAGTTTAGATCAACGAAAGTAAATCGGTAAACGTTCATTTCACGAATAGAAAAGTCATAACCCCGACTGTTAGGATAAATGGATTGGAATTGCCCGTGAGAACAACTAAGTACTTGGGATTACACCTAGATAGTCGTTTAACATGGTAGCAGCACATTCAGACAAAGAAAAGAGAAATAGATATTCGTGTTAAAAAAATGTACTGGCTTCTAGGAAGAAATAGCGTTTTAAGTATTGATAATAAACGTTTGATATACACAAGTATCTTGAAGCCTATTTGGACCTACGGAGTACAGCTTTGGGGTTGTGCTAAACCTACAAATCTGAAGATAATACAGATCGTGCAGAATAAAATCCTTAGGCTCGTAACCAAGGCACCATGGTATGTATCAAATCAAACTTTGCATCAAGATTTAGGGATAGAGTATGTGGCAGATGTTATTAAAACTCATGCCCGAAGGCACGCAGAAAGACTTGAAAGTCATCCGAATAAACTTGCTGCTGGACTGCTACATACTGCTAATGATAGGAGGCGGCTGAAGCGTAAGAAACCTCATGACCTTGTTTAAGGTAAATTTTATCGGGTAGGTACTATTGGGTACTTCTCCCTTCATGCTAAATATTTGCCTGTTAAGAATATTGCTAAATGGCCTAGATGGCCAGTTTGTAATACAATAACAATTTAAAAAAAAAAAAAAAAAAAAAATTTTTAATTTAATTATAAACCATATATGCGCATTTACATTTTATAAAAGACTGTTTTGAAGATAAGAAATTTGATTAATTTTCGCAGGTAAAAATACTATAAAATTTAAAAGATAATCTGAAAGAAAAATATAAGAAAAATATTTCGATTTACTGTTGAAAATTTTAGAAAAAGAATAAACGAAGTGTGTAATTTATATTATTCTCAAAATTCGCTTTTTCATAGGTTACGGTTCTTTCATTAAACTTTTCTGCAATTTAATTTACATAACGATTGTAGCGGTTTGAAAATGTCACAAACTGTAGCAAATTGCACCGTTATTTTCACAATAACAGAGATATCACAAACACAGGTACAGAACAAAAAATCACTACATTTCATACGACTTGTTCCGAGGAACTCATTGATTTTGGCAGTCTGTTTTTGCATTACTCTTTCTTCCCTACTATAGTATTTCGTCTTTTCGAATTAACGCTGAAAAACACTTGAGCAATGAAGATGAACTATTCGCCATGAAATCAATTAATTGCTACAACAGACGATCGACAGATACATGTTCAACATATACACACGCACAAATTGCTAACATTTTAACCTATTTTTTTCAGCTTGGCCGTGATCGAAGAAAAATAGTGCGCAAACTAGAATAATAATTCTGAAACGGCAGTTTTATCGTAAACGGAACTAATAAACTCTTCCCATCTTTATCTTTTAGCAGGAGATTTATAGCTCCTAGATCTTCTATAAGATTTCAACTTAAACTTTCCTTCCCGCGATTACTCAGTCCCTTCCATTATGTTTATACTCACAGTAGTTATTCTAAAACTGCATAAGTCAAATTACAAGTAACGACTAGCCAATCTCCCCTCGCACTATTTAAACCAAGTATAGCGAGACGCTAAGCTATTTCAGAAACTGCACGCATCATTCACCTCAACAATAGTTCAAAAAACGTTCGGTACCTCATGGAGTACTTCTTTTCCTTATTTCGATTAGATCCTATCGATTTTTTTCCTTTCAGACGCCGTAGTCTGATATTGAATTCAATTTTTTATTCCGCATAGTTCACCGTTGCAAATTTTGAATTCGCCATCACGCTTCCTTCTACGCCTCCTTGGCAACATAATAGCATCCATTTCTATATAATCTCGCATCTTGTGATTTCGAAATGTGACTTCCACCAAATTACACCATTCATCTTCTTGTGAGCAACGTTACAAATTATCAAACAAATCAAACAATATTCCACTTTTCACAAAAAATAATGGCGATAAAATCACCAATGTGACAGAGAATCTAAACTACTTCCCGTCTTTTCTTTTTCTGTTAGACAGTAGTGACAAAGACAGCAACAAACAACGGACTCCTCTTGATACTTCCGCATGAAATAGCATTATAAAAAATTTAAAAAACAACAAAGCTGCTGGACCTGACAATATTACAAATAAGACACTAAAATTAATCCAAAAGATCTCTATCTAAAACTCCTTCCACTCCTATATAAAAAAAAAAATCATCTCCTTAAACTATTTCCCTAAAACCTAGCACGAAGCAAATGTAATCCTACTTTATAAATCAAACAAAGATGCAAATCTCATAATCTTCTATCGTCCAATATGTCTTTTAAATACTGTAAGCAAAATTTACGAAAAGCTATTCAAAAAAGTAGGATAACTTGCCATCTGAACTCAACAAAGTTTTTAGATAAAAGACAATTTGGATTCAGACAAGGTCTGTCCACAGAACATGCTGTGAATTATGCAATCAGTAAGATAGCAGCAGCCTTAAGAAAAAATCGAGCGTTCTTGTCATAGGAGTGGATATCAAAGGAGCCTTTGTTAACTGCTGGCATCCTACTTTGTTTGACATTTTAAAATATATTCTGATCAAAGACATACCATCGGTAAGTACAATATACTGCTACCTTAAAAACAGACGTGTAACTCTTCAAATAGGTAATCATAGTATAAAAACACTGAAACCAATAAGGGCTACCCGCAGGGTAGCGTTTTAGGTCCATTTTTCTGGAATATATGTATTATTCAATTAAGCTCTACTATACGACAAGAACGTTGACCTATGCGCATATGTAGATAACTTACTGTTCATAATAACGGACGATACAAAAGTCAATCTCGAAAGAACAGCTAATAAAACGCTCAAGTTACTCGGAGGAGCCCGGCTAAATGAAGTGAAGCTTAATGTTTCAGTTGAAAAACGCTTTGTGTCCCTTTTCACAAACTTCCTGAAACTAAAAAGGAAAAATATTAAAGTGCTTTACAGGGGGATCACTTTAAAAGTAGTTGAACATTTTAAATACCTATGAGTTGTATTAGATAATAAACTCTCCTTTAAACAACACATAGACTCCACCACATCTAAGTTGGACTCTAAATAATATCAATTACTAAAAGTGTGCTGAAATACATGGGGCTTTGATTACAAATATAGACTTGTGTTTTTCCAACACCTAAAAAAGAAAACCCTAAAGCAAAAAATCTACTCTACACAACGTAAATACTTAATAAACGCCTGCAGAGCTTATAGAACAATTTCTCACAGCACCCCCCTGTTGCTCTTACGGGAGTCCTTTCACTAGACCTAGAAATTAACTGTAGATCAATCATTTTTACCATAAAAAACCATAAAAATTTTGAATATATTAACGATCATGTCTATCAAATAATGAATTTTTTGCTTCCAATAAATCCTCTTCAGAACAATTCCTACATGCTAATCCACCATGACTTACATACAAAAATGTTACTAAAACAACTTAAAAGACACATTAAAAATTATTTCATGTCCATATGGCAAAACTCCTGGAAAAGAGATACAGCAGGTCGGTATACCCATAGGCTAATCCCACAGGCTTACAGTTAACATCTGACTTTTACACTATCCAACTCCACACTGACCACTGACACTTCGGAGCTTACTTAAAAAAATAATACAAAATTACTGAAGATGACAAATGTGGATGCGGGGAAATTTAAAACGCCAATCATGTAATCTTTCACTACGGTAAGTATGACGACATCAGACACTTCAATATAGGAAACCTCAATTTAAGCAATTTAACTTCGCCAGCTAAATTTCAAAAATTCGCTTTTTTAGTTTTAAAACCAAAATTTACTGACAAAAATAACATCCTACAGTGATATTTACATTACTCAATTGAATAAAAAACATTACACTTAAAATCTGCAGATTAACACATATATAATTTTCAGTATTAATACCCGGACAAGACAATCTAGCCTAAATGGTAATCAAACTGAAATCAATCACACGCGTCTTTCAGAAGAAAAAAAAAAAAAAAAAAAGAATAAAAATATTATTGTCTGTTAAATAAGTACACGATACACATAACCCACCAGATCATGTAGCATTAAGTTTATCAAGCCGGCTATTGTTTCCTTAATCAGACTAAGACTTGGCCATTCTTTCCTTCCCTCTTCTCGTTTTTCCTTTTCTCTTTCACCTTCTCTCTTTTGTTCTCTGCGCTCTACTGATCCTCCCTTTATATGCAACTCCAACCATATCCTTTTTGAATGTCCTGCTCTTTTTCCCGAGTGCTCCCATCTATATGCCGAACACTTGGCGTTGGATCTTCCTACCTCTTTCAATGCTTCCTTTATCCTTTCCTTCCCATCTCTAGCCGCTATTCCCCTCCTACTCTCCATTATACTCTCTACCTCCGATCGCCTCAGAATCTCAGTAGGTGATCTAAGTCCATGTAGTTGAGTCAATATAATGGCACCGAACCCATTAAAAAAAAAAAAAAAAAAAAACCCGATATAAAAAAAAATTAAAGTTTATTACTTAAGTTTTATTTTAAAAAGGTTCTAGGTCAAGATTAAGCCTAACGGCGGTGCTTGGCTTGGCGCCTTTGTACGCAAATTCGTATTGTAAAAAAAAGCGCTATTCTTAATCAAAAAAAAAAAAAATTCACCGCCAAAATGTCTCTCTGGATCCGCCCCTGATTTAATGTTTTGTTTTCTTTTTTGTTGTCAAAATAGACATTAGCCCGAGATCAGGAAAAACGATGAGAGGTGGAATCAAATGTTTACGCAATCAGATATAGATGATAAAAAAGACTCAAGTGCCGGAATGATCGAAGGCGATGAGAAAAGAAAGGATGCACAATAAGGAATTGGAAGACCAATTAATGAAAGAGAACAGTAGGAAAAAGTACGTTCGGAAGCGGTACAGGTGCACTCGAATAAAATGTGATCAGTATTGCCTATAAAGTTGTAAGAGGAGGGTGAAAGCGACAGAGTGGAGGGGGCTATAGAAGCGAAATAGAGATGCAGGAAGCAAACTGTGTCCGAAACGTAGGCAACAGATGCAGAGAGAGTTGATCATCAAATGGAGGAAGAATTGATGAGCCAGGATTAAGACGGTAAATTAGGCTGAATGGAAAAATCAAAGGAATCCGGACTTGAGAGAATGAGGAATACCAGCAGTTCAACCATAGTTTGGAATGAGCTAATGTTGGGAAGAGATTAATATTGCGGAATGAAAAAACGCTGAGAAATTTACCCGGTAGAAGAGGATAAACAAGCTAGTACATCGGCTGAGACGTTACCTTCTATTCGAGACTGCCCGGGATTCCACAGTAAGCCAATTTGTAACTACACATAGAACGGAGTTGCAGAGGTGTGGCAATGACTTCAGAAACGCATTTCGTATACATATCCTTTTTTTGCTCTTTATATCCATTTCTCTAGATAGCAAAATTACATTATTCGTTCAATTTACTTCACATTAGTAGAAGTTTGCGGCCAATTTGCTTTCTTTACCAATATATACGATCATTACGCGTATTAAACAATAATAAAAAGCGAAAATGATTGTAAAGGAACCAAAAACCAATAGATGATAGAAGACGAACCACCGGTAGAAAACATTGTCGTAGTTTATGTACTGGAAATCGTAGTAAAATTGAGAATAATTCAAAACGCGATATCGTCAGAACGTAAAAGTTCGGAACAACGTGTATTTCAAATGTTTCAAAGTCTACAAAGTCTTTTACGCAACACGTTTAAGTAACTAATTTCAACGAAACTTTGTCACTGCAGCCTGTTTATTTTACTAAGTAGCGCTGCCAGGCACCTGGTTGAATACAAACTCATTTAACTACACGTTCCACAAGGCAAAATTCTATTCTCACGAAACTACATCCGTTGTCATTTACACGTTACAATTGCACTAGCGTAAATATTCGTCTTTCTACACTTTGTATGACAATTACAACTCGCGCTAATATTTTAAAAATAAAAAATAAAAAGCTCAACAACAAACAATGTTCGGTCTCTGTCCAGATGACGGTCTCTCCGACGACTGTATCGGTCACATACATATAAAGCTGTCCTCTTTGATCTGCACCTCGTTTTGCCTTTGATAATATTCATTTGGAAGTAATTGGCCGCCCAGCGAAATCATTTAGGAAATTTCAGAGCAGATCCTTCTCTTAATTTCCTAATAAAAAATGGATGGGATTCACATTAGAACGTTAAAAAATAATGACAATAACATTGCTGTTCAATTTATCTCTCTTATTAAGTTATTATTAATCTTATGCAAAACCTAGTAATTGTTTCAGTTTTCCTCTCCAATACTCCGCCATACGAGAAACACATTTTCCACGGTCTTCCTCTAGTTAAGCCCGCTTTTTTTTTTTTAACATCTGTGATATTTCCGTTTCATCGTTTTTTCTTTATTTTTCTTCTTTTTCATGCACTGGCTCTTCCTCAATTCACTTTTTCATCCGTGTGCCTATGACTTCGCCGTTTTAACTTCATACTGATCAATCCTTAAACTATTTTCGTATTCCTCGTATTAATTTCTTCCGTTATCTTCGTATATTCGTTAACGGCCGTCAATTTAATATTATTCCGAACACGTTAAAAGCCTCTGTCAGTAAAATACCATGGAGAGTCGATTTTTACACTTTATATTTTAAATTTGATTACTGCTTATATATCACGAGACGGAGTTTCGCATCGGTCCCGAATGAAAAGCCACGCAGAGCTTTTTGTTTCTATACTTTTAAATCTCCCGTCCCCCAGCAATCCTCTATAAGTCCAATGGATCTTTTCTTTTCATTCGCAAGTATCTACCGCATTCTACCAAAAAGCGACTTTTAATCACCTCTTCTCTTTTCATTCAATCATCACTTTAGTTTTCACAACTAATCCACGTTCTAATCTCTCTCTTCTCTCTTCAGTCATATTGCTAATTTCCGAGCATCTTGACTACCTATTTGTACATTCTAGCTATACAGATATAGGTAGCGTTCATGATAATTATTGTTATATGCAACGCGAACATTTATATATGTAAATCATACAATAACCTACCTTCTTATTTCTCCTCTTTGTAACTTTTCGGATCTCTTTTATAATTCTTCTGAATTATTTTCACTCTTCCTTTATCTTCAACATCTCCTCCTCGCATAATAGTATTAAACAGGAATTCTTTAACATTAGCAGCACTTTATTTTTCCGCCATTTAGTTCGAAAAGTGTTTGAGATCTCTTTTTTTCTTACATTCTCCACAAATAATTTCTTTTAAAAACCCCAATCATCTTCTTTCTTCTTCTAACAATCCTTCACAATGTTACCTTTACGTCCGCTAAATTATTATTTAATTGTCTGGAAAACTAAAATTGAACTTCATGCAACTTCACTGTTCTTCGAATATACATTTTCTTTTCAATAATATTTGGCTCGCGATAATCTTTTGCAAATTCCTAGTTGCGCAGTAATAGAGAGGTCAATAAAGAAATATATACCTCCTAGCTCGAGTTATTATTTTTTTCAAATGGCTATGAAAATTCCAACCTCCGATATTTATCACCATTGTCCGAAAAACTCATTCTAGACTTCTTGACATCCACACCTCTCACTTTTCCAATCGTCGCTTCTTTCACCTACCCACACATAAGCTTTCCTGCAGTCTTTTTGCTACGGGTTTTTAACCTTCCCTCATTTCAACGCTCCATCGGCGTTGCCATTGGTTACCTTCATATTTCGATTACATCCAAACGATTTCGGTTTTTCTCCTATAGCTTCGTCGCACATCCTGATAGTCGCCTACGACCCTGACCACGTTTTCTTTGAGCGTTCTTTCTCCTTCTTGAGTGGTATATTTTTCACTTTTACCTTTTAATGCACAGGCTATTCCCTATTACATCCATTCTTCCTGTTCTTATCATCTTCGCATTATCAACTTGCATTACATTTTCATTCATCGTTTCTTTAACAACGCTGCGCTGGGGAAGGTGGTCCTTTGCTGATGCGTCCGTAAAAGTAAAATAAAAAGAAGAGAAGTGAAACAGTAAACATAATTATAATATTACGTTCTAGGGCACTGTGTCTAGCAAATGTCATACACTTTGTAGAACTTTCGCAAGTGCACGAAAGTCGGTTGCTTAGAATTCTGCGCAGAACAGGGAATAGTATTGAAAATAAGCGACGAACGTGCGCAGTCCTCTCGTGAAGAGCAGTTGGCGCGATGTGAATGATTCAATTAGTTTCATCTGGAGCAAGCGTTTTAGCAGGATGTGCAAAAAGTTACAAAACGGACAGCAGCCAGTTCGATAAAGTTGGAAAATTCGATGCCGTCGGAAGCACTAAAAGTTATTTCCAAAGCTCGTCGTTCCAGCGACGGTATGTAATTTCAACGCGAGAGTAAATACCGACGACGAAATGTTAGATGTCAGTCAAAATAACTTTGGCAAGCAGCCAATTTAGCAAACATAAAACAAAGGCACCGAACGTGGCCATGCACTAACACGTCTGTAGCACGTTTCCTCTGGAAATCGAGCAGAATACAAATAAACTAAAACTATCCTGCGCACTGGTGCGGATCCGGTGCGGAGGAGGGCATAACACAACCTTCTTCTCCGAAATTGGTCTCTTCTTTTACAATGAAGAAAGAATGTTTGAAGAAATAGTAACTTTCTCTCTTCTTTTTTTCTCTATTCCTCCTCTCTACGGCTCCGTTCAAGGAACGATGCTGAGCAACACGAGACAATTTCTCGTCGCAGCCGAAGCGTGTTTTGGCGGCTCGCATCGGCGCGAAAGAAAGAGCTCGCAAAAGTTTCTAGAACAAAAGCCTGAACGAGGAAATAGAATTTTCTCCGATAAGCTACGCATAAACCAATGCACTCGTTGGCACCTGCACGCCCCGGTCGCCGCTGGAGTAGTAGCGGATTCTCATTATTGCCGTTTTTCCTAATAATGAAACGCGGAATGTCGGTGCTAGCTGACACTTTAAGCCGTAAACTGTCAATTATATAAAAAGGGCGCCAGAGATGACGCTAGTGTTTCGACGGCGTTATATGAAAACAGATTACCATTGGCTCTGCGAAAATCTGACGGCTTTCTTTTTCCCGGACTGGCTCCCGTCGAAATAAATTTAAGTAAAGCCGGGCGAAATTGAAACCGAAGCAAATTGTTAAAATTTATCTTTTAAAGATGATCTTCTGGCGCTGACATTGACAAAATATTTCCTCCCATTCGACAGAACTTTGGCAAAAGCACCACCACAGACGGCAATTCAACATTAATCGATCCCATTTTTCGGAAAACTATTAATTATTATGCCGCCTCTTTTTCATTATTTTTTTTTTTACTGTTTTATTCGCGTAATTAGCACAATCAAGAAAAAACAAATTAATTTTAATTTACTTTTCAAATAGAGTATACGTCTCAATTTTTATTTTTTTTCTCAATTTTGAATTAGTTTGTTTAAAACTCAATTGGAAAGGCGGAAAGATCAATTTTAGTGCAACTACGAAATGGCCCCGTAAGCTGTTGAAACACACAAGATTAAACGAGATAAGTTTAAACTATAAATTTACTTCAAATGTAATTGTAACAATAAAAATTTCAAACATCAAAATTCCAAAAAAAAAAAAAAAAAAAAAAAAAACAAAAGAAAAACAAACAAACTATTCATTATTAATTGTAAAATGATTTTATACTGGCTTTTTTTTCCCTTCTTTTTAATATATATATATATATGTATGTAATATATTAATTACAACGTAATTCTTAGACTACCCCCCATTAGAAAAAATGTCCCAATTTTATGTAACGTTTGTTATATTTTATAGGATTTTTGTAATATGTTATTAAATTCATATGGACCGATGTAAAATTGATACCGTCGCATGAGGTAACAGAACGCATCATCAGTCGCAGACCGCAACACCTACTTATTTGTTTCGATTAGAGTTGTTAATGATGTACTGCGTTGACCTACCGTATGACTTGACTCTTATGGACTATCAATGAAAATGGTATTAAAAAAATAATTCCCGAAAAATCTAAAAACGACACCTCTTACAATTTTTTACTCGGGTTAAATAACAAATATTATTAACATCCGGCTAATCTATATTAACGATAGAAATTATGTTACGGATTTTTCACGAATAAAAGTACTGAAATTTTACTAAAGCTTTCGTTATATAGTTTTAAAGACAACTTTTACCGTTAATTTCTTTAATACTAAAGATGATATAAGTTGCTGCTTTATTGATAGAATTAAAATGTGCGTCTCCATTTCAGCCCTTTTGTACAACATTACAATAATTTCAATTTCAGGTCACCGACTTTTCTATTACTGTCGAAATTTTGCCATTCATCTCGCACCAGACACAGAAAAAGAGTAACGATACTACATATATTTTATACGATTGCTGTCCGTAAGAAGCAAAGATTCTGTATTTAAGCATGGCAAAACGAAACAGATGCATATTCAAAAACTGGGGGAATTCGGCGCTTACGTTATTTCCCGTTTTTACTTATTCCGTTCAATCGATTTATAGACATAAAATTTTAGAAGCACGCCATTTTTCTTCGTTAGAAACGATTTTGCGGACAAAGTTTACAGCGCAAAATGAACGAAAACGATGGCGCCAACTTCTGAACCAGTCGTAACGAAAATCATTTTCTTAGACCACCGCCGCCGTCCTCAACTATCCCATTTTAGTAAAGTCGTATTATCAGTATTTTAAGTTTACTTTCCAGTTTATAAATGTAAGCTCGTCTTACCATTCCTTTTTTCCATTTTCCGAAAGACAAAAGATTTCGTTCTAGCAGCCAGTCGAAGGATAATGTAAATATTTACAGCGACAGACGGGGAGAAAAATGTTTAAATCCAATTTTCTTTAAATGGTTGCCCTCGGGTCAATTTTCATAATCGAGAGAAGTTGGAGAGGACAGGGACGGGAACTGCAGACGAAGAACAGTTACAATGCTGAAAATTGTTCGCGAAGCATTTAAACGATTCAGCGTGGAACATCCGAGAGAAAACAAAGCTTGTCAGGAAGCCCCATTTTTCTTCATCATTTCTTTTATTGCATCTTCCCTGTTATAATATTTATCCGAAAATATCCCACCCCCACCCCCCGGAAAGCCCATTAACAGAAAACCGTTCAAACATTCGGTTAACCTCAACTGGCATATTTACATCAACACACGTTAGATTTTAAGTTCCACCGGTGGCGAATAAAATGAAATAGGACATATAAAATTACGCTAGAACTAAAATAAACAGATATAACCAGCGCCCAAAAAAGGCCGTGTTTTTTTCCTTTTTGCAAAATAAGCCTATTCGATTCAAACTATTTGCAGTAGAACCGAAAAAGTCCCGATAATGTAATCGTGAAAGTCTAAACAGGAATATATTAAATAACAATGCTAATTAACGTAAAAGCAGGAAAACCGTTATGTTGTACAATTTCTATTATTAGGATTACCCGTACACATATAATGTACGGAATTCTAATAAGATTGTTCAAAAACGACAAAAATATTCAATTAAAATATGCAAAATAACTCACGGACGAATATTGGATTATAAACTTCGAAATTGGATTATAAATTCTAATTAAAATTCTCTTCAAGATAATATATGATTTCGAGCTCACCGATCACCCTGGGCGCTAAAAAAACCCCCAAAAACCGCCAGAATATATAATTTGGAATATAAAACGACCTAAAAAACCGCTTAAAAAGTCATCACTCATCAGCAGATAAACCTACAAAAGTGAAATTCAAAATATAAAACAAAACGTAGAATCTTTCATAAAAGCAAAAAATCACGGTTAAAAAATTATACGGACCCCCCCCCCCGCCCCAGGCCCAAAAATAACAAAAAAAATTATGTTCACGTAAACAATAGCTCGAGTAAAAAAGTAGAGAAAGCTACCGTCGAAAATACAGCAGTATCTGTGAGATGATCTTCAAACAAGTCTGTATACTTCCGCTAACTGCATGCACAATTAGAGTGATCACGAGAGTTCGGATTTATATGAAAAATAAAATTCGAAAATATGCTGTTAAAATTCGAAAATATGCAAAATATATGCAAAAACGATTCTGAAAATACGAAAATTATCTGCAACAACACAAAATTTGTTGATTATCCAAATAGTACTCGTCTTACATGTGCGAACGCGCTTACACACACCTATACCACACTATATATACATACAGGTATATAAAATAAGCTATTTTTTGCCATTTATTCGCGCTGTGATCGATTTAAAAATCGGAAAATTATTTCAATGTTAATCAAATACGCAGAAATAATTAATGTTAACTTGAGAACATCGTATATCAGAAAAATTTGTTCGATAAAGAAATCACTCTTTATATATGTTTAGGAAAAGTAAAAGGGAAGGGAATTGAAATTGTTCATTTACGTTCGACAAACTCGTCATTGGGAAAATATTTATATTTATTTAAGCGGCAAATTTACAATAATTTTATTTTTAATCTTTAACTGCAAAATAGTTTGTTTTTTTTTTTACTGTTTTTTAGTACAGTACAATTAACCTCTTCTTTCAATATTTTTTATATTCCTCTAATGCTGCTAAGGAACAGAGATCAACATCTATCAATATACTTTTTACAGGCAAATCCAATAAAAATAATAATAATAATATCTATTTCTGCATAAACAAAAGGGATGCAAGCGCAATACAAAAAGAACGAAAGTCCATCTTTTAGTGGATAGGGCCATCCTCGAGAATTGGGAAAAAACAAAAAACAAACCTATACACATGGCACGGATAGATTACTAGAAGCCGTTCGATTCGCATTACCTCATGATTGAATAATAAAATGTCTTGAACTAACGGGGATAAGGAGTAATATTTTAAAATTTACAAAACAACCGATGATGTCGCGGAGACGACAAGAAATTGAGAAAATTAACGTACGTCGAGGCATATACCAAAAAAAACGGATTATCACCACTTCTATTTATAATAGCTTTGATACCTTTCAACAAACTAAATTTGGGTACCGGTTCTCAAAATCATCAGTGAAAATAAATCATTTGCTGTACATGGATGATCTCAAGTTAAAAGTGAGAAACGGAAATTGAATTCTTATTGAATGCGCTCAAAATTTATAGTGCAAATATATCTATGATGTGCGAAATTAGCAATAAACCGCGGAAAGGTCCTGCATCAAGGTGAAATAAAAATGCCGAACAACACTAATATTATAAAAGCTTGCAATTAGAAGAAACTTATAAATACTTAGGAATACTTCAAAAGCAGATAGTGTCATGCAAAAGTTAAGGGGACAGAATAAGCAAAGATTATATAAGGGAAATTCTAAAATCGAAGTTAAATGCTGATAACATCGTAAAGGCAATAAATATTTTGACGATACCAATAGTTCGATATACAACTGGAATAATTTTACATAGATAAAAACATAAATGGAAAACTTGGATCGGAAAACTAGGAAATCAATGACCATGCTCTTCCATCCACGAAGTGATGTTGATAGATTCAATATTTCAAGAAAGGAAGAAGAATGCGATCACTCGAACTAGAACACAAACAGTCGAAGAAGAAAAGAGATCATTGTCAGAATACTTAAAGGAAAATTCTGAACAAAATATGAAGGAGGCATACAAAAACAGAGTTTAATGAAACTAAACACGAATATAAAACAAATCTCATAAAGGCCAGAAGAGAAAGATGGCATAATGAACAGCTTTAAGGCCAATTTATCAAAAAGATACAATATAAAGCTAATATGAATGGCACCTAGCAATGGCTAAAGAATGGAACTTTGAAAAGAGAAGGACCCGTAATGGCAGAAAGATTGAAATACGGAAGATTAAAAACCGGTAGTCAAGATTAAATCGGCGAAGTAGTAATGAACGGTATTTAGATTCCTTACAGATGGCAGGAATAGTTGTAAATTTTGGAGCAGCCAGACTAAAATAAAAATAGGAAAATGTTGCAATTTTGCCAAGTCTGAAAAAAGAGGCTTTAGAAGAACATTTCTGTACGAGCTACTAATATAAGCAAATAAGAACACAGAAATCACCGTGCTAGAATGGGAGAAAAGGCTATGAGAATTAAATTTTTCGGAAAATTTGTAATTCTACAAAGAAAAAACGATTTTTGTGGTAAAGACCGCAGTAACAAAAAAGGACCTAGCAAAGAAATAGTGCTTAAAAATGTTCAAGAAGCGCATCGCAAATTGATTATCGCGTTTTTTCGATCTTATCCCAAACTTTGAAAATTTCAATGAGAAATCGAACAGTAATTTTACGTGCACCAAAATACAACACGCCCGGAAGAAAAACTATTTCTTCGCGAACTTTGAAGACTGCGACCTTCACAGTGTACTCGCACGACTCAATTCTGAAGATTGCGTTATGCTCAACCGGAGAGATTTCGCTTAAATACGCGCATTTAAAAGCTGATTTCAAATTTTTAAAACGATAAGGAATACCCTTACTTCGCACGCACCTATTTGAATATTTTGCAAATTTTAAAAATTTCGCTAAAGTGTAGAAATACGGTTTCGTTTTGCTTTCAAATAGCGAGCTTTCTTCTCTATCGATATTCAACGCACCTGGGATAAAAAAATTACTTTATCCAAACTTGGAAGTTCCTTAAATCCCGAGCGAGAATGCAAATTTGAAATTGTAATACCGGTTACATCTTTTCCCTACAAAATTCCAATTTAATATACACGTTTAAGATATATTTTATCTTTTCATATTTTACAGGCCGAATTACCACTTAACAAAAACACACTCTTTTTCCCGTTCTTTTCGCCCTAAAGGAAAGATTAAATTATTTTGTTATTGAAAAAGTGTTAATTTTTTGCGATTGCTCCTATTATTTATTTTGAATTTCACACTTAACCAGCAAGTCAGGTAGCAAAGATATTCATTTCTGAACAATTATTAAATTCTATATTATATACGCTCAACATTTGCTCGCGACCTTTTGACGTCCCAGGTGATAATACAGTTTCTTAATGAGCGCTTCCGCTATGATTTACCAGTTCAAATTTATATTTATAATGTTGAAAGATGTCGAATTTCATTTTAGAATTTTTCGAGCATTTTTGAACTACTATGCCAAGTTTTCCCGTTGAATAAAAAGGTCCTCGTCGGTATTCATCCGCATGGAAAAACAACAGTAATCTCGGCCTGAAAAGATTTTACAAACGTCGAGTTGGCGGCGTTCACTTTTGAAAGGTGCTTTTTTTTTTTTTTTAATGAATGAACAAAACGGCAGAATCGTTTTGAAAGCCTATTTAGAGCAACCTACGATTCAAACAAAATGATACTGACTTTAAAGATGAAGGGCTACTTCCCCTCTTTACTACCGTTCCGCCACTCCAGCAGATAACTGAAATCGAAACTCTATTTATCTAACTTCGGATTAAGCTTAAAAAATACGAGTATTTATTTTTCCGAAAGAAAGAACTTAATTAAATCGTCGCGCTCATTTAATGGAAAATGCAATTCATCTGCCCCCCCACCCGTTTATATTCACAAAATAAACTATACCGAGATACGAATAAAAGAAACCTCGAAATTCAACAACGAAACTGAACTCGATTAAATTCGTCCGAAGCATCAACCGACTATAATTTCCAGCTACTCCACCGTCTCGTCGAATAAAACATCTCCTCGGGGTACACTAATTAGTAAGAAAATTGAAAATGACTAACGTAAATGTACTTCGGTAACGGTTATCGTGTCACCGCACGTTGTTCTATTAAAATATCCGAATAATAAATCGGACGACCGGTGCTTCAAGAGAATTTAGTTAATTATCAATCTTTGTAAAATCAACGATACGCAGGGAAAAATTAATGCGATAGTTATTTTACAGGTTAAACGGATTACACTACACCCGAAAACTGCATGAAAAAATTTAATTTGTTTGACCGCTCCTTTAGATATAACGTTTTTTTATATTCGATATATATATTAATTTCAGTTAGCGATACAAAATAGGAGTTACCAAACAATTATCAAAAAAAAAAAAAAAAAAAAAAAACATTCTAAAGCTAAAAAAAGAAAACGAAGAAACGATCAACTTTAAGATAGACAAAACTGTTTTTAAGAACATCGAACGCTTTCGTATACTAATCGTTAAAGAAACTTTAGAAATTGAAAAATATTAAAATTTCAACAGGGAACTTCGAGCCCTTTAAACTTCCCTCCTTTTGTTCAATAGTTTACGCCGAGTCTTCTGCTATTCTACGTGCCCTTATTTTTATCAGATCTTCACCTGCCTCTCGCAATCTCCTTATCCTGCCGGATGCTCAAATCGTGCTGTAGTCTATCACATCTCCTCTCTCTTCTCACTCAACCGGCTACGTCATTCTTCTTAATTGTTCCTTGATTCATGATCTCTTCAGTTCCCAATTAATCCAAACGGATTTCTTTCCTGGCCATGCCGGAATCGAGGAAAATGGGTTGATTGACTCGTTCGATATCGATTATTTTCCTCTTCTGGTGGGTTTCTTCCTGCTTTCTCAGCTTCCAATATTACCCTTCCGTCTGCAACTGCTCATTCCAGACTATGGTTTAACTCCTACGCCTCCTCATTCTCCAACCCGGACTCCTTTTTCTCGTCTATTCAATTTTCCCTTCCGCGCTTCCCTTGGTTTTTTAACTTTCCTTCTATGTGTCGTTCCAACCTCTCTGCGATTTTCCGCCTGCGTTTTGGGTATAATTTACTCCCCTCTTCGCTGTTCCGTTATTCTCTCGTGCCTTCTCCGTATTGTCCATTACACCCCTCCATCGATCAATTTATTTGTGATCCCGATCATATAATGTTCAGTTGTTCGTCGCTTTCAAAGCTTCTTTTTATTCCTTCCTTTTACAAATCGGTATTCCCACTCTATTCTGTCAGAGGCGGATCCAGAAATACAAATTATTAGGCGTTCCCTTTTTTTTTTTTTTACTTCCGTTTTAGAACAGCACTTTATTTATTTATACGGTTCTAGTTGGTTCTCTGATAGTAAACAGTACATAATCTGTTTCAAAACGTTTGAGGGTCACTTACTAACTGTTTTGACGTGATTTCTACGTAAATAGACGTGCGGGCAACTTTAACAACCCCGAAACCAATCCTCATTTAAATCAATAATACATAATCATTAATATAAATATATATAATAGTTAATGCCATTTTTAGCCGGGGTGCTCTACATTTTTGGTCCCGTGATTATCTCCCGCTAATTTATACAAAATAACAAAGGTTGAATATGCCGTGTTGTACAATTACTAAGATCTTTTTTTAAAATAAAACACGGCTAAAAATGACGTAGTCAATTGAAAACGATTTTTCTAATAGCAGCTTAGAAGAAAAAAGGTTTGGCAGTCAAGGGGGTTTGAGCTTATATATATATATATACATATATTGTAATGTGTACGTTACAGGTGTAATATAAAAATAAATGAATTTAAAAATGAAAAAATTTAAATTATAAAATTTAAAAAGAAAACATGGTGAGAGGGAAATTTTGCGCGTGCTTGAAATCCTGTTTGTCGGTCAGGAGGAGGGGGTGAATACATCGTCATGCGGCCACGGATGAAATACCCCACGCATCAGTAAAAAATTATGTTGATTTGCCGCGAAAAAGACAAAGGAAAAAAGATTCGAAGAGACACTGCCAAAAAGATTGTGAAAATCACTAAATCACGGTTTACCGTTCACCAGAGTAATTGTCCATTTTTTAGTCAGTCACTCCTTTTAAACTTCCTCGTGAGCTAACAGCTTCAACTTTGATGCGGAAATTAGTATAATCGCCGGTCATATCCGTAAATTATTAAACCAGTATGCGATTATAAACAGTGCAAAAAGTTACAACAAATTTTATAGTAGAATCGTATTAAAGTTGTTTCCTACCGTCCAACCGTAGATCTGGAAACCGCCGGCAACCAGTAATACGTGCCTATTTATATTATTAATAATTAATCGTTTCTAAGCGTTTCCGTATATATACTTATTGTGTTTTTCAGCGGCTGACCGTACAAAAAAGATAGGTGTAGGGAATTAATAAAAATATACATCCAAAAACCTAAACTCAGACTTAATAATTAATAATAATAGTAATAAAAACAACTCTAAATCTATCATTTTAAATCCACGAATTTAATAAGACCTCGTGGTGGCATCTCTGAGGACTTCACATAACGATTATACACGTTACATTTTGGCATCCCTGGTGAGCAATGATAATACATACACACATAACACCATATACATAAAACATAATAGGGAGTGAATAAAAAAGGAATGACGTATATTAAATAGAAGCAAGCTTTATGTAACCGGCTTTCAAACATCGTAGTTAACAGGATTAGAAAGTTTCACCGGTATTCGAGTTACAGAAGATACAAAATACACCGTATTTAAGGTGTGTGAAAACAATGTTTACAGTTAACTTAATTCGCAGTTTTTTTCTATGCCAACTTTTATGGGTTCTCAACAAGATTTTACAATTTGATAATAGAAAAACGTGTAACAGGCTTAATTGTTAATACGTAAGAATTAAATATATTTGCAGAACTCAGATATCAACAAAGCGGGAAATAAAAAATATTTATTTATATTTACATATTGTAAGACTATATAAGAAACGATATGAAAAGTAAAATAAGAAAATCAAAAAGAAAAAAAAATGACAACAAATAATTCGAAGGAAAATACGGAAGTGAGAAAAAATAGTGAAATGAAGGTAATGTCTGAAGAATATTAGAATAAGAATAAGAATAAGAATAAGAATAAGAATAAGAATAAAAATAAGAATAAAAATAAGAATAAAAATAAGAATAAAAATAAGAATAAGAAATGTATATTTACATATTTACAATAAACATATAAAGAAATTTACAAGTAAGATTTATATTACTAATCCGTACCGAAAACGAATATTTCTTACCGGATATGTACATTCATTATTTGATATTTTATAGCGCTGATATTATACTAAGACTATGACTATATTTACCCCGAAAAATACAAAAAAAAAAAAAAAAAAAAGAAAAAAAAACATTTACCTTAAACAAGAAAAAGAGAATATCGGTATCTATCTCAGAAATATCTTTTTCTTCCGTGTAATAATTTTCGACGGTATTATCTACTGTATTCATTAGGGCCATGACGTCACTCTGATTGAGTGTGTTCCGTGGAGTCGCTAACAGATACAGCTCAGTTGTAAAACGAACGACTAAGACTTCGTAAACTGTTATTCACTTTCGAACGCAGTAAAACGACTCGATCAGCCGAAGTGGGAATTAAGAATATTAGAGTCTGCCAATATGATTACAAATACAAAAAAATGAAATAAACGAATAAAGGGACAATTACTTTTGTTTGAAATTTCAATGGCATGCAAAAATTAGCTCTTACTGTACCCCCTGCTTTCGCTCATTTTCCCTTTTGTAAAAATTGATATTTGCACGATTTTACTTAAGAAACTGCTGTACGAGTACAAATCAAATTTCCAGCATAAATATGAAACTGTCGACTTATTATAAAATCTCCCCTTTAAGAAAGATGTAAGATTCACGTTACGAATATTGTCCAAGTTTAGTGAAAAACGTCGAGAAAAAATATTCCAAAAGTATATCCGCAGCGAATGATTTGGATGATAGGTGTATTTTATCATAGAAGAAACCACCGTATATGAGTTCTTTTACTTTGACCTCAAAATTAAAACGAGAAATGTTTATAACGTCTAGACGTGATAAACTTTTACAACAGGACCAACTTATTTATCAAATCGTTAACACTACCATGGTTCGAAAATTTTAAGTTGGCTCATTAAAATCGAGAATTCAAAATTTCATTATTACTTTTTAACTACAGTAAAATTTCGCCGCGTTCTCTATTATATTGCAATCGCGTAATTTCTGTGGTTGATCTTTTTATTGCTTTACTTTTTCGTATTTAAATTTTAATATTATATTTAAAAGGTCGATTTTACGGGAAATTTTTAAATCGTAATATATTAAGTCTTTCACACGTGTATCAGTGTAATATTTGACGTTACACATATAATGCCGATCCAATCGCCTAAGTAATTTGAATTCGGATTACTACTATTTCATTAAACATGTCCACATTAGCCGAATAATAATCTCGACCTGACGCATACCTCAGACGATACCCGTTTAAATACAGTTAATTATCTTAAAAATCTTCTACGGTCTACGTTAAAATATAATCTACCCTAATTAATTAATCGTCTAGGTTACACCATTTAAAGTGTATCAGACGTTACGTTTTTTTTTGTTTTTTTTGTCTTTTTTCTAACCGAAAGTGGGGTAATCATTTAGCTGACGGTTTTACGATCTAGGCAGTAAAAGTTTCGACACCAAAATTCGGCGCTGTAATTTTCACTAAGGCGACTGATTACATTTGAATATTCATTTTTTAAACTTTATAATCAGTCACCTTAGTGAAAATTACAGCGCCGAATTTTGGTGTCGAGACTTTTACTGCCTAGATCGTAAAACCGTCAGCTAAATTATTACCCCAATTTCGGTTAGAAGGAAGACAAAAAAAAAAAAAAAAAAACGTAATGTCTGATACACTTTAAATGGTGTAACCTAGACGAGTTTGACCCCAGCAAAGGTCACTCGCCGGATTTTAATGGTAATAAAATTAGAATACGCTGAAAGTCCACTTGCACATCTATTATATAGGGTGATGTGTAATTCGTCCGTTCGTATTTCCTTATATCGTTCTAAATTTGACTATTTACGGTTGTGCCTTCAAGTTCCGACTCTCTAAATTAGGCACAATCAAACATTAATGTCTTCCGTTCTGGCACGAAGCTCTTCTTACTAAATCCAATACGCGCCACTGAGTCTATTCACAGACCTTATTTAGGCTATAGTTTCCTCGTCAGACGTATTCCTCCCACCTCTGCTTTTCCATTTCTACCAACTGGTATTACAACAGAAGAGGAGAGAAGACACTAGAGATCAATATACAAGGAATATATGAAAACCACGATCGACACCCAGCGACAACTTCGAAGAATTCCACCGCGACATTGCAAAAATGCCGCAACGTCCCGGAATGCAGCAGTATTCAAGAATCGCGCCCTGTTCTAAAATGAATCAAATATTTATCTCCTTGACGTAGTAGATTAAGGGGTGAGATGATATTGTGCAATTACTTTCACAAAACATTTCGAAAGAGCTTATACTACTGGCGGCGCGTTAATGTCTTAATTAAAGCTGAAAGTTCGGCAATATACTTTTGCAGGCACTTTGAACTTTTCAACGGTTATATATATATATATATATATTTGACATCGGTAAAAGTATCTCAAGATTCACAGCAGCATCGGTAAAGGTAGGAAGAATAAATTTTTCGAACTATTGTATTCTAAGTGTACTACTAGAGAAAAAACGCATTAGCGGCTAGTCGGTCGCTCGCGTTTTTCATTTCAGCTGGCTTGAAATCGGTATCCAGAACGGTAAAATGTCGTGTGCAACTGACAGCGGCTGGTCATTATTAATAATTTCAATCTATACCGTTATAAAAGGAACCGGAAAAATGTTATTTGTTTTTCATACGTTTTCATTCATAAATACACATTCTCGTATTTTCTATATTTACCCCCTGCGAAAAATGTAATTTAACCGAAGGAAATTCGAAAATATTTTTCATCCGTTTTAAAAATTGGTCAACTGGTAAGACGAGCGCGGAGCAATCGCAAAAACTCCGAACGAAGATAGAAATGAAATTCCCCTTAAGTTCGAACCTCGGTTAAAATTACTTTTTTACAACTACACATGCACGTGCACCGGAAAAAAGCGCGCTTACGAGCTACGTTTATTAAAGCTTTATCCAACTGTCACCGAAACAATATCAGAAATTAGAAACGACATCTTTTATTTCTCCAAGCTGGAAAGCGGCCACAAACTCACGTGCCAAAGCTGCAAGAAACAATTTAGGAAACTTTTACGCGCTGGCTGAACTTTACAAATTCGATGTTTCCTGGCAAAGCGCGTGCGGCTAGCCACCGTGGCCAAGTGCGAAAAATAAAAAAAATATTTCCATTATTATTCCATCTAGCGACGCACGGTGAGAAAATCAGTCGCTAGAAAAAATTATGTCAGCAAAAAGAGGAGTAGAGCTAACTCTGTTCCAACTCACCATCTGAATGTTTCGCCCTTCACAAATATAGCCGGTTCCGTTGCATTACGCCTTTTTACATTCATCGTTTGGCAACTTTACTTGTAACGATGTACAGCAGACTTCCTCTAAAACCATTATACAATCGGTTTTCACTGAAAAAATCGCAAACACCAGCCAACAGAAGTGACAATATACCACCGGAAATCAAATCGTCGATAATAATCCCGATATGATCCATCAGTATCGACTGATTAAGCGTACTGATGGCACATTTGATTTATTGACCGTGGAGCGAAAAATCGACGGGAGGTGGATTCACGCATCTGACGACTTCCCGTTACTTTCACGATTGTTGCACGTTCAACTCTCCAGCGGGAAATCCGAAAAATGGATAAGGACTGTTGTCAAAAAACGCAACAAACACCAACTAATTCCCATTGAACATTAGACAGTTCAATATATCTAAAGCTTAACCGGTTCTGTTCAGACTGCATGGCTAATCATAGATGCTCAGGGCCTTTACTTTTACCGGAAATTTTTCCCGTAAAAGCTCCATTATTATCACGAAATTCATTTTTATGCATTCGCGACCAATCGGTGCTAGCCTATAAGTTATTTAACAACTCATTCGTCAAATGTCTATCATTTTTTTTGTTATGTATTCTCGATTTCCTCTTCCTGTTCGCTATTTCTTTTTTAAACGCATCTTCTTGTTTCTAGTTCACAATTTATTCACAACCAAACCCGCATTTTCACCTCTCCAACTATCCGTCAAATAAATAAGAATTAAAAAAAAAAAAAAAAGATTGAAAAGAATTCTCAATTAAAAATAATGCTTAACTTTCTTTTTCCGCTATTTTTCAGATTCACAACCCGATTGAACTACAAGGCAGTGATCCGTAATCTCCCTTTATCATTCCCAAGGTTGTATCCAATTTTTTATGACAATTATCTAACAAATCAGTAAATACTGTATGCCTAATAACTAACAAAAAAGTAAAAAGTAATTTTTATAAATCCTCAATAAGAGCATCGTGAAGTTAGAATTAACGCATCGTTCCATGTTTAATAGTATTAACGACGCAAGACAAAAATTGTTTTAAGTTTCCTTTAAGTTAGTGTTAGCTGATGATGGGTTATGCCCGAAAACGTTTCTAAATAGGTATTTATCTAATTTATTGATCTATATTGTTTGTTATTAAAGTTTATTTTATTATATTATATTATATTATATATTATAAAAATAATTCTACTTTTCACTCAAATTCTCTTTCTGATATTCCTAGTGACCAATTCGATTTCAAACATGATATATACCTTCTTCTTCTTCTCGTGCCACCCGATTCGGGTATTGCTTAATCATCATGTATGGATTGGATTATCTGCTGGAATTGATTTCGATCTTTTGCTATTCTGACTAGATCTTCTGTTTTCTTAATTCCGGTCCATTTTTTAATATTATCTATCCAAGCGGTCTTTCTTCTTCCCGGATTTCTTCTTCCTTCTATCATGCCCATTATTATTGTCGATATATACCTGTGCAACTACAAATCGGATATCTTAGGCACTGGGTTAGCACACTAGAACATTCCCTATATAAAGCGGTCAGAGAAAAACTGAAAAGAAAAAAAAAAGGAAAAAAGAAACAAACAGAAATTTCTGTAAAAGGCAATAAAATACACAAAAAGTTTAGAAAATTTTAGAAAATTAACAAAAACAACCAACTACAATTTTTTATGAATCAACGGAAGAGAAAAAATATAAATAATGGCAGATTACGCGGCATTAAAAAACATTTTTTTGGTAAAAAAATTGTAGATTTACTTGTTTATTTATTTTTTTTTTTTTTTTGTAAAACCAATAACGATTCTGTTCTCCGAAAAATTTATCACATCCCTTGTTAGATATAAAACGAAAGCGCGGCACGCAATTTGAAGCTGTCAGAAACGTGTCGGAGGAGTGTTGGTAAAATATAGTAGAACAATTTCAGCGTTCGAAATGGAGTTCCGTTTATATTGAACAAAACAAAACAAAAATCTCTCAAAGGGACAATTACCTTCTTTCGCGTTACAGTTAGTGAAAGTATTCAGTTCTGTAACTGAAAATCCCCCCATGGGGGCGTATACATAAACAGATATATATATAGAATGCAATATAACAACTTTTTTTATAATAAAATATAAACGTCTCACTTATAAAACGGCTAATTCTACGATTTTTATAATTGAATTGTGAAAATGATAGAAAGATAATATAATTTATGCTATATACGCATATCTGAATTTTTAAACTCCTTTCTGGTTAATTTTTTTCCAAAGAATTTTCTTTATCCATCAGGATGTATTAATTTAAATCTCGCATATAAGTAGTTTGTAATAAAACGTTTGCCACCTATACAATTATTATATTTATTGCCCTATTACCGATAACTTTATTCGTCTTCTCATTAAATTCTACAAATTATTTTTAAGTTAAGAATACCAACGTACTCAGTAATATCGCAATGACGTAACAAAGCTAATTTTTATCTTATATTCCCTCTCTCCAACAAAAAAAATATATATAATTATTAATTTCGCTTTAAATCGGCTTCTAACTGTAAGTAAAAAATTATAAACTGAACGAATGAGGAGCGTCCAGTGCGATTTTTCATTGCGCAACAAGCAAAAATTTAAATTAAAATTCAGTATTGTTCACAAGATTATAATTACTCCTGGCCTAGCGGTGGTTATGATTATATAAAAAAAATTAAGTATTCTTAAAGAATAATGGCATATTAACTTTTTATAATAAAATTAACAGAATTTCGCGATAACCAATGGATACATGGGATTCAAAATCTGCCACGATTTTCTTTGAACGCCTGCTTCCAATAGTTTATTAAGGAAAGAAAAAATTACAGTTAAGGTTTTTTTACATGTTAAAACATATAAATACGTATGGTGCTGATGTTTTTGTGAAATTTTACGCAACTGCTATTTATACCAACACAAATAACTAAAACAACGAGTTAACAATGTACTACGCCCGATCAGTGGTGGATCCACGCACGGAGGAGGCATTTCTCCCGCAAAAGAACCAAATCCTTGATAAAAAACATTTTTACAGCAAACTTAATTTATACTATAAAAAATTTGTATAAATGTTATCTTTTTTTTTTATTATTATTATTATTATTATTTTATGGGTACATCAGCGCAGGACATTCACCCAACACTAAAGATAAAAGAATAGAAAGACAAATGGAGTAACCGGTTGTATCAAGAAACGATTAGAGACAGAAGAAATGAAGACGGCTAACAAAAGAACAACAGAAGGAGATGGAAAAGCGAGAATGTAAAGGGCACTGAAGGAGTAGGGAGGCCAAGGCTAAGCAAATTGGAATAAAAGATCGCGCGTACTGTGGAAATGTTACCTATGGATTTAATTATAACTAATACTTAATACTGTTTTCTAGTAAAAGTATTACTGTTACGTTTTTATTCTGTTTTAAATGCAACTGTTGTCGATCTTTTGCCTCTTTTATGTATTTTTAATTTTTATTTTGAAATGTAAATGAAAATAGTTCAATGAGAAATATATATATATCTTTTACTTGCTCATGGATTTACTATTCAAATTCTAATCCACCATTTTAGCCACAATTTTATGATTATTTTATTATCCCCCTAAAATTAAAACAAAAACTGTAATAGTTATGTATTTTTAAAACATTTTTAAATTTCTAGTCGCTGTTTGATTTTTTTTACGAAACAAGGTATTTCTCAAATTTACTGTCTACTGTATAAGATATTATGTAATTATATAATCTCCTTCCCAAATATCTCTCTGGATTCGCCCCTGATTAAATATTACGCAATATAATTCTATGGTTTCATTATATTTGAAATTAATTTTGTCTTTATTTTCTTATTTTCTGTTTCGTTATAAGAAAAATTATTGAACTGTTTGAAATTAGCGTTTACCATTTCCATAACGTTGTATTTAATTTCTGCGCTCAAATAGTTGCTTCTCTTAAAATTATATTCTACGGCATCGCAGTTATTTCATACAATACGTAAGTAATTGAAACGTACATAATTAATCTTTTATATATAAATATTTACATAAATTCTGACCAATCAAAAATTGACACATATCAAAATTCGGAATAAAAAATTGAATTTCCCAATCCATCAAAAATATCAAGAAAATAAACATTATAGTTTCGTAACAGCACAATTATGTTTGATAATATAGTATTTTTGTATAGTACTAATGTTAATATTTTTTTTGTAATTTAAGATTATTACGTAATTTTGTTAAAAATAATTAAAAAATCATGTAGTTTTTTTTTTTTCTGTATACTTAATATGACTATAAATTTAAAACTTTCATCCAACAAAACTCCGATTTATCTTACTACTTTTTGTTACTCTAAGATCCTGTAAATTTAAATTTCTATATTTATACTTACTACAAATCACACTTTTAAAACGTTGATTTTTAAACGATATTCTATCAAAAATTTTTCAATTTTTGTGCTTACCTTCGGATTTTAATTTTATCTGGAAATTAGTAGAAGTACGTACGTAAAAATCGTAATATTTTTGGGACACGTATAATGTGATTTAAAAAAAAATTGCCCATAACACCGCATTAAAATTTCACGTTAACCATTATTTACAAAATCAGTAGAAATACGATTGCTTTATTTATGTTAGAAATCGATGTTTACCATCGCATTAAAGAATAGTTTAGATAAATCGTATTAAAGGCACGAATGATGATACCATTAATTTCGCACACGACATAAACAGAAATATATTTAATGTGTGCTAAAACTGTATGATGAAAAACTGAACGTCAGTGAACAAACCGTTTGTTTTTTTACTTAAGTGGTTATATACAATTACAGCGGACGAAATTACATTTTCTCGATTTTTTTTAGACAGCATAATAAATACTTATTTAAAAACTGTTAATAACATCGATTAGTACATGTTTTGGGGGTGATGACACGCTATAAATAGCAGTAACTTCGGATCTAATGCATAGATCATTATGAAATTTGGCGATAACATTCTTAAGATAACGTACTTAAAAAATATGCAATAAAAAAAAAATCGATTTTTCCGACCATCACAACAGTATATAACCTCTTAAATTAATCGTCGCTTCGATCAATTACGACGGCTTAAAATTATGCTCTGTTCTTATTAAAACAAATTTTTATCAATGTAAAATACTGCAACGAATTATAAGATAGGATTATTTCGAAATAAATTCCAGTAACGCATTTTGAACGTTTTAACTCTCTGAAGGCGCTGATTACCTTTATTAATCACCACATTTGATAAATAATATACTCGCGCTGATTAATTAATCACTTATATTTTTCTTTTGTTTACTGAATAGTAGAAAATAAACACCACCCCTATACCTCACAATATATCCTGTTTTTCTGTTCATTTGAAGTATCAAAAGTAGGAAAACATCTGCCCCTCAAAGAGTTAAGCAACCTAAACATTCATTAAATTTAATACGATTTTCCTCGTTCGCGAAGAGAT
The DNA here is from genome assembly GCA_039619475.1 of Icerya purchasi. Classification (NCBI taxonomy): domain Eukaryota; kingdom Metazoa; phylum Arthropoda; class Insecta; order Hemiptera; family Monophlebidae; genus Icerya; species Icerya purchasi. The sequence continues at coordinate 220,717,713 of CM077115.1, read as the reverse complement.
ATTTTCGAAATGTTCCAGTTTTATTCTGTATTAATTTCGACCAGCAGATGAAACACGTTAAATTAAATTACAATAACGAAAGAAATTTTGAACACTTAACCGGGCTAATTATATATATATTGATACAGATTGCGTGTCTTTGAGGTCCCTTTTACGGGCGCTATTTGATACAGATTGCGTGTATTTGAGATCCCTTTTACGGGCGCTATTTGATACAGATTGCTGCTTCGAGTCCCTCTTTCGGAGCGTCTTTTGATACAGATGGCGTGATTTTAGAATTTAAATTTTTGTTCCTGTTCCGGATGCCATTTGATACGAACAACGTTTCTTACCTGTTACAGGTTCACTTGATACGGTTTATGTTGATGAGAGAGAGAAATGATTTTTTTTTATTATTTTCATATTTTCCCGTTAGTGAGATAGTTTATCGTGATTGCTTTTATAAGTTTTTTTTTTTTTTTTTTTTATACGAGCATTAGGCTTTTATTTTATCGAATGTAAATTTAAAATAGAAAATAGAAGTAAAATAAAAAAAAAAAATAAACAACAATACGTTTTCGATCCCGCCCCAAAGCGGCGGGATTCTCTCCGCTAGATATATCACGAAGTCGATACCACGTGTTTAATAAGCAAAACTTTTACTAAGAAATAAACTTATAATTGACGGAAAAGTTCACAAAAAACTGACAGGACGGCGATCCTGATACATGTACTCGGCCACGATAGAAAAAAAATAACAGAAAATTTCACTTTTTGACAAAATTAACAAAAAAAAAATAAATTAAGCGGCATGGCGCGTATTCATTTCGATACACGTGCGACAGCGACCAGATATGTAACGAACACCGAACGATCGACCAAGAACTAAAACTGTAACCAAAGGCCACGCAGAAGTGTTCTTACAGAAACTTCTGCGTAGATCCCCCCACTAACTACCCTGCCTGACTTTTGGCGGAATACATTTGAAATCTCTGCTTTGGCTCAAGGTCATTCGACACACAGTACGGATACGCGCTTTCGCCGCAAGCACATGTCCCTACCTAAGTCCTCGACCACTACCACTACAGAGACACTAGTGTAGTATCGTCCCGGTGCAGCTGATCGAACGAACAGGCACGGGATTTTCCGTTTTTTTCGGCCGAGTAAGCATACTTGACAAGGCAAAGCGACGGCTAAAAAGAACGATGTCCGTCAGATCGTGAATTAATGACGTTTCGGGGAGTATTTTTATAACTCGGACATCGTCAAAAAATAACGCTGCAAATACCGAATCCGTATCAATATATATATATATGAAATGAAATTAAACAAGCACTAAACCTAGGCAAAAAGAACAGGCAGCGAAGTAGGAGAGGAAAGAAGAAGGGTAACCACAACCCGTTCTGGACTATGCACACACATACACACACACGAGCGTATATTTAGTGTCTACTGATGCAAACGACAAATACAAAAAAAAAAATACAGATAGTACACGGATGATAGATCTTTTTAATAGTTATACAGCACTTCATTTCGTGCGTCATAGACTACCTAATTTGGAAACATTGCAAACTGTTTATGGTAATTTTACATCTAATGCGATTATGCATAGAAGACTACATTTAAAACTGTTTGCGAAAGTATGATTTTTAATTCTCTATGCAAATGCAGTCCAAATGTTTGCGCAAAGTGACTACTTTTTTTTTCGAAAATAAATTTTCCACATCTTTCCCGATTTCTAGATATTTTCAGTTTTTTCTCCGACTTCGAAAATAATAACCATACAGAAAAAACTTCGCAATATGTTTTTTATCATACCTCGACACAGTTTTATCCCTCGATAAAATTTCAAGCCGCTAAATATAATTTTTACATCTCGTTAGAAATTAATCCGATAAAATTACTTTTTACCTACATAGAATGAATATATATATATATATATATATACACACACACATATATATATATATATCTGTATATCTATAAAAATGAATGTTTGGATGTACGTTTGTTCTGCATATGTCTCTGTACCGCTAGACGCATCATGCTAAAATTTTTAAAGTGTATTCGTGTTGTCCAAACGAAGGTTTTAAGGTATGGATGAATTTTCTACCCCCTCTTCTTCACAAAATATGGAGTTTTAAGTAGTTGAAATGAGACCGACGGTACAAAAATGTATACGGGACGATTAAAAAAAAAAAAAAAAAAAAATTATAAAATTTTTATAAAATTTTAAATAAAATGGTTACTATGGTAAATAATAAACTTCTAGATGACATTTTATTAATTTCTGGCGAAAGTAAATACACCGCGTTCTATTACTTCACTTTCTGTATTACTGAAATCATCAAAGCTCAATAACATGGTTCAGTCAGGGCTCTCCTCTAGCCCTTGTTATTATTCCATTCCGGAAACTATCCCGAATCGGCTCATTCGTAATTTATATAGTTACTATTCGTCGACTGCATATGGGTCATTCGCGGATAGTTCTGAATTTTTCTGACCAAGATGAAGGTGTACAATGCAATGATCAGCAAGTATCAAATTTCTTGGAAGGCATTAATCACTTGCTGTTTAATTGTAATAAATACGAACATTACCGAAGATGGTTTTGTGAACAATTAATGTCTCTTGGGTTCTTTCCTCCGTATAGTATTTATAATCTTCTGTGCCAGAACAACCAGGGGTCCTGTATATTTTGTTTAAATTTATTATATTAAACGGCATCCAAATTTAACAGCATACACTTATTTATTTTATTAATTAATTATCCTACGCAACTCTTGATGATACGTGATCCATTATCCTAATTTTTGATGCCCCGCCATGTTGGGGAACTTAACGCATCTTGAACTCGACTTGGGTAGTTTCTCCTTCGCTATGATTTTGTGCAGACATTCGTGGACTAAGCTGAAGCATTTGTGACCACGATTGTTTGTTATAATTATTGTATATGATGATTGTGATTCCTGTTCCTTTAATTTTCTGATCAGTCAAGTTCAGGTACTCTATGTATCTTGGGTTCAGTCTTGCCAATTTCTCTTTCCTAAAGATTTTATTCAGCCATCCGTAGGTAATGTTGAACATTTAGGGCCATGGTTGTCTGTAACCTTTTTCCTAATTAAATATTATATATCTTTCATTAGTTGGAATTATTCCTATATCAACTGGTTGATAGCCAAATGACTTGATAGTTAACTAAAGTCGGGCAAAAAAAAAAAAGAAAAGAAAGAAAAGAAAAAGAAAAGAAAGAAAAGAAAAAGAAAAAGAAAGAAAAAAGAAAAACGGTTTTTGGAAACTGTTGAATTCGAAGATGTATATTGTTATTCTCAACAGAAAACCGAAATAATAGAAACATATTCGTAGGTCGTGTGTTGAAGAGGAAAGCCTGAAGCAGCAAACGGCTGGTTAAAAAGAAAGCAACGGTTAACCTTTCAGAACAGCAACTGTCAATAAAGCAAAGCAGCCAAACTAACGTACTCGCGCTAATGGCCGTTACGTTAAAGAAACTCGTTCGTGATTTTCTGCGCAACATTCACCAAATGGCGAATTCTGTCAGCCTGCGTGCAATCACCATGTGAACGGCACGCAAACCTTCTCGAAGTTTACTTAATTACAAACACAAAATGAGAACTATAGTTTTTAATTACTGAAAAGGCCATTCGTAATTAACGAAAAATATGTTGAGAACACAAAAAAAAAAAAATATAAAAAACAATATCTATATAAAAAATAAAAAAAAGCCAAAGCACGAAAGTAACAGGAATTTCGTCAAGCGAAATCGAAATGAGAGTCAAAATTAATTATAATCAAAAATGCCGTATAAAAATCTAAGTTATTCCTACTCAAGTTACATCGATTACAATTAATAAAAATCCCGTTACATGTTTCGGTGCAGCAACAGCACACACACTGGTCGGATGACTGCGAGCGGACACGACGAGAACAATAAAACTTTTCGCTATTACCACCGTCGAGCAAAATTTAACTGGATGTAAGCACGGGTGACTCGAACAGTATTCCTCGGAAACTTTCAATGGAATTTCCGTTTGAAATACGTTTACGCCAAATGGATAATACAAGGCTGCAGCGAGCAGGCAGACTGTGGATCGGTACGCCTCTTCGGAAACAGATCCGACCGAGTTGTCCAAGTTCGCTGCAAAGATTTCAGACTAAAGGCAGTGGCTGAGAAGAAAATTATGTGAAAGTTTTGCCGAGCTAAACTTAACAAAAGTTGGGGATATTTTCACTGCAAACTGTGCTTCACAGCAATAAGGTTTAAAAGTTAATTTTATTAAGCAATACTTTCCTCTCTGAGCAATAAATACTCGAGCATCCTCTTTTTTCATCTCTTTTTCCTATCTTTTTTCGGTAATGACGCGAAAAATGATCCTAAAATTTTTACGTTCTTTATTATCTTTTTTCTGAAATATTATTGTAGGTCGGCACATGTATATATCGCTAATATATCGCTAATAAAAATACCTTGGCGATGGTGAGAGTTGTCCCGACTCGCGTATTTTTAATTTTTATTATTACTTTCTATTATTTATTTCTTCTATTTCTTCCCCCCGTGAAATTTTTTTCGCTGCAATTATAAATAAAGCAAATTTTTCATTCAAAAATATTTACAAGTAGAGCCCGGTTCCCATTTTCCCCGTGAGTATCCATGCAGAAGGGTTCTGAAAAAAATCGATTATTTTCACATTTCACTCCTGATTGTTTAGTTTTAAACTTTGAAATGTTAATACGATGTTTTCGTCAATTTTTCAATTATTAAACACATACGTAGTTCTGTCATGTTTTTCGTGTAAATTATATAATTACAGAAATTCAGTTCCATATTGAATATCATTATGTGTATAGGTATTAACTATAATTATATAAACAATCATAAACACAAAACGTCGAACATGTACGTTAATTATAATTTTAAAAGACCGACTAGTACTTGATCCGTAATCAAGGCAATACTTTATTTTCAAAACACAAATCCCGTTATTCGGTATCACATGATACTCTTGGCGTGATATTTTTCCCCTGCCTCCTGAAAGATCTCCAAGTTTACTGCTTTAGCCGAAAGAAGGTGCTGTTTTAAAACGATGAATACTCGCCTACCCACTACACCGAAAGACAAAGCCTTGCCTGAATCAGAATTATGAGTAAATTGTTAACAGTACGCGAGGTCTCCGTGTAGTCTATATTATTCGCACGTCGGAATTTAGGAGAATGTCGCGTTCAGCTTACGAGGCCCCTTCATCTGTACCAATTTTCAGATTCTGCTTTAACCTTATCAGTACCAAGCCTACTGATAAAAAGTGTCCACCCTCGCAACACGGATTCGCCGAAGTTTCCTTGGTTACCGTTGTTCGTATCACTGCTGATGGGTCGGTATCGTATAGCGAGAGTGACTATTTAACTAGAGGCTGACACTTAACGAGTTTAGATAACTTACTCTTGTGACGAACAACTCGTGCTCTGCCGACGTACTACGGTAATAATCTTACGCGGCATCCGAAGTTTTTTCTAACATCAAATTTTAAAAGGCTCCTCTCTGCGCATGTTCTGATCCTAATATTTCCGCAGACAATCTTGCTTTTTTCTCATTCTGAGTCCTTACGTTTGATTTTAAGTTCCTGATCATTTCGGAATTAAGCAAGATGAAACAGCCGATTGTCTCTCATTGGCTTTCGTCTATTGTCCGAAAGCGTTTCGCCGACCGGTTTTTCTCCCGTAAATTATTACATTTTGCCAAGAAGATTCAATTCGCGAATTAGTAAATTGCGTCTTAATAGTTCTTCCTTTTCAAATCCGCTCTTTCGAACACTGTTCATCCATTCAATCTCAACCATCGGTTCGTGGTTCATAGTTTACCGACACTTCTTATTTTTGTCACTCTACCGCTTCCTTCTTCCTATAATCGTTGGCCTCTTAGGCACACATTCCTGCTGTCTCTATTAACTGCTCTCTGTTGGCTCAACAATTCTGCAATGTCAAACGGATCATCTTTTCTTCCAATGGTCTCTCCCTTTTCCTCGCTCAAAGGCAACTCCTCCCTAATCAAAACCTCCTTCCCACTCTACACCGTGCACTTTTTCTGTCTTTTCATTCCTTCTCTTTCGCGTTTTCGTTCCTAAATTTCACGTTCTATTATTTTCTCTTACTAAAGTTTTTATTTTATTTTTTTTTTAATCTTTTAATGATTCAAACTTTAAAATTATTAGTCACTACTACTATGATTGCAGGGTGTGCTACGGACCACCACCATATTTATACATGCCGCTAACTGAAACCGTGCGAGTCTAAGAAAACTAACAGTGTGACTTCTATCTCATCATAGCCACACTATTTATTAACTGTCCTTCCTCTGTGTATTATCATTCTTACAATTGTCCGCTTCTTTCTTGGACCATCTGAATACAACTTCACGTATAGCCGACTTTTTTCCTTCGACTCCCTCTAGTTCAGCTTTTTTTTCAAAAGAACATTTTAAAGAATATTACGACTGGATTGCATAAGACTGAAATTTTTCTTCTATCCACGCTACGCTTCCTTTATCTATTTCAGTCAAACTTTCAGTGCTCCAACGCTGCGGTGGTTGTGCGGTGCTAAAAACATATTACGCATCACTGAGATTTAGTTATTTTCACTCCGCCCCTTGTTTTTTACCGATCGCAAAGTTCGATTGTAAGACCTGCAACTTGACCATAAACAGATATAATTTCTCTATTGAGAAAAAAAAAGTAAATTTACATTCTTTTTTACTCATCTTTCCGTTTTATGAAAAGTAATTTCCTTGTATTGTGCTGCTTTTTCATTTTCATCGAGTTCTAAAATATTAAGGAGGTAGTCTGTTCTTAGCATCTTCGATAAATATACCATATTATATCGTACTACTTTTTAACCCTCTAATCTTTGCTTACATTATATAATGTAAACACAGTGCTTTATTTCTTCCGTGGTTTTCCCTAACTTACGCTAATTTTATCGCTATTTCCCAAGCACTAGTAGAAAGATTTTTATTTGCGGAAAAAATTCTCAACTTACTCACCACATCCCCTGACTTTAATATACATTTCTCAACGTTAATACCGAATACTTTTTCCCATTAGTTCAGCTCTCACCTCAGACCCATACTGACAGCTCCATGCGAGGTATTTTCCCCATAAAAACACAATCGACATCGTTAAATTGACTTTTTTTTTTTTAAATGACTGCAAACTAAATAAATTATCTCCTTCCGCCACATGCGGACAGGGCGAGAGGGAGAAAAAACGAAGGAAAAATGCGCAAAAAAGGAATACAAGTGACGTACTAACTCTGCTATTTCGGCAGATTAATAGTAACCAGAGTCAGAAGCATTTGTATGTAGAAAGCTGCTACACGTTCCTCTAAAGGGATTGCTGCTAGCTGCTGTTTGAGTGACATTTTGCGGTCAAGTTACCACGTTAACTTGATATTATCAATTTTTGCCACATGAAAAAAATTCCATTACGCTGCGTCAAAAATTTTAACCCAACATTTAAGCCATTTCTTCTTTTAACAGGTCCTCTTTCACCCGCGTCCGTACACAGCTTTTTTCCTTTTCCCGACACGGTCAGATAATTAATCATCGAAAAATGAAAAGTCCTTTGAAATATTCTCCTCCTTTGACGATGATATTTCATTCTGTTCATCTAACGCGTAACAATACGCGCGGATAAAAACTTTTAACACGCCCCCTATACACTGTGCGAACTCTTATCTCCGTTCGTTACACAAAATTTAAAATCACCTCTATGTTTCCGCTGATAAATTCATTTTTGTAGAAGCGACGCATTTTTCTAACGCTAAAAGCTCTATCCCAGAACGAAATAAACTGATGCCCGGCATTCCTCCTGAACATACGCAAAAGAAGACAAAGGCAAGAACACAAAAAGTTATTCTGCCGAATGAAAGGACAGGGATTTAAAAAGGGACTCGGTCTCAGCTCGGTTAGTTTTTTATTCTTCGTACGCCTTTTACATTTCCATTTTGACGGCTGAAGTTAATTCATTTGTATCAGCGTTTGAATCAACTAAAAACGACCCTATATACTTCCATTTGGTCAACAGTGCGATATTTCTTAGCTCTTAACTGCGACATTGTAGTGGAAGTTTTTGGTAAATCTTATTCTTTCTAGAATACTCTCTCTCTCGGCATTATTAGTCGGTGACCAGCGCAAAGAAAAAAAAAATTGCAAGCATCTGCAAAAGACACTTTAAATTGGTATTTAATGAAAATAAAAATTATAAACACGTTAACAAATAAGAATAAAAATATTTAAACTGAATATTATATATGTTAGCGACTGTTATTCGGGAATATCACTTTCAGTACTAGAAAAGAAAAATTACGTATTAGCCTAAAGATAAACACGCATACACACACTGGTTTATCGTATTATCTCTCGGATTATCATCCATTTCCTAATTAAGAAAAGAGAAAAGAAAAATCTGATAGTGGAAAAAATAACAGAATGCGATCTGAATCTGATCCGCTTCACTCTGTCTTAGTTTAGTCTATGGTGCATAGACTATATGCAAAGGCAATCGTACAAAATGTAGAGCGAGAAAAATCTGAAAACAATAAAATACTTGAAGCTATATACTAACTCCTAATTTAATCACAGATGCGGGGATAGTAATTTAACTTGAAGTATATTTCATCACCATTATCTCCTCAACCATTCGGTTGGTGGACAATCTGTTCGCACATTTTTCGTCTGTACAGATATAGGTTGTATACTAGGAAATTATTATATGCAACGCCGGTGTACACACACATAAGACTACATTCGGAACTGATTGTAGCCGCTTCTAGTCGCGCTACAAGTACGGTCCCGTGTGTGCCTGCTGTATACTGAACTAGCGCGCATGACGTGCTGGTTTGCCATTGCCTTCCACGTGAAATAGCCGGTATTTCAATTTCATTTTTCGCAATAACTTTTGTCGCGCCTGGGATCGACCCGACACTTCCGTAACGGAAGCCAAGCGCTCTACTAGGCTATCGCGACTAGAAAAAATTTTACATAATAAAAAATAAAACGGTTGTTTAAACACAGTAGCCAAATTTTTAAATTCCCGATTTAATACCGATTTTCCTGGTCCATGATCTCCCAACTTTCTCGGTCCAAATCCTTCTAATTTCCTGATTACTAGAATTGTACAAAAAGAAGAACGAAATTTTTTTGTTAATATTGATAATATTTGACCGCCGCAACGTATTTTATATGAATAAAACAGAACACTTTGTAATTTCGAGTAAAGTACAAAAAAGTGCCATTTCATTTTCGCTTCAAATGATGTTTGCTTATTAAAAAGATCGTTTTTGGCTGTTTTTACTTTTTCTTCCCGGTTTTACAACAAAATTCCCGGCTTAGTCCCGGTTTCTCGGTTGTAGCATGAAAAAATGTGACACCGTTGGTAGCATGTGAGAATTTAGCTCATGTGAGATTTTTCCTCACATGAGGTAAATTCTCATAATGCTACCAATGATGTTCCGACTTTTATTAAAACTTTTTTACTAGTTACATTATGAAAGTTTTATTTTCTCAACAAACCGAAAAATAAAATAAAAAAGTTCTTGAGATTAATTTCAAAAAGTTAATTCTTTACACTACAAAAAAATAATAATTTATACTTCGCTTCGGCGCATCATGAGAGAAAATCTCAGGGGAACAACGCTGACGGTAGCATCGTTAGAATTATTCTCACACTATGCTAAAATTGAGTTACACGGTTGGTCGTATAGTGGGAGAAAATCTCAAATTTGCGTTCCGAGCTCAACAAACACACGTCTACAACGGCACACACTGCACTGTTACTGGAACTGGTTTAACAGCATGTTCCAAAAGGACAAGCCGACCGGTACTAACATTCCTGACCCATACATTTCAGTGGTTCCCAATATATGGATATACAAGTGTTTAGTGTGAGAATCTCATTATGCTACCAACGCGCCGGGTTAAATAAAGGGTATTTTACACATCTGTCGGACCAAACGGCGGGGAATTGTTGTCAAGTTCTTCTCCAATTTAAATCACGCGATTAATACTTTCGTTGTAATATTGTTTGTTTTTTTTTTAATTGTTTTAATGGCTTTAGCCAACAACTTAGAGCTATAAGTTAATGGAGGTTTTCAATTTTAATTCGACTAGATACTGCCATAAGAAGAAAGGTTTAGGATAACTAGTACAGAAGGACAGGTTAAAATAATGTAGGAAGCATTATGGAGAGTAGAAAGTCAACACAAGGGTGTGTGAAAAATATTACGTTCGACTAATAGAATAGAACATTCGAAGAAAATATGATCGAAACTGACAATAGAGGAAGAATAAGAGAGATGCAGAAGACAAGTACGGAAATAGAACAAGAAAAAAACGATAGCGGGTAGATGGGAGCAAAATGTGGCCAAAGCACAGACAACAAAATGCTGAAATTGAAGAGCGCCTGAGAAAAGGGACATACATGGGAAGGTTGGGAGGTTAGGATGAACTGTCAGGTAATGAAAGTTATGATTTGAGAAAGTCGCCAACATAGAGATATTCGAAGAATATCTGCATGGTAATTCTTGAAGGAAGCCGGAACATTATTTGAAGGTAACTTTCTATTGAAGTGAGTTTCATGAACGGATGAACGTGATAATGAGTAAGTCATCTCATTTTCCTCAATTCCAACGTGACTAGGGACCTCAAGAAATCAATGGAAATGATTTGCGTAAGAAAGAGATTGTGCATAAGAGAATAAATGCAAAGGACAATAAAGTCATGAAAATACAAAAGAGAGGAGCGATGATAAGGTAGCTTGAAATGAACCTCTAGAATCAACAATAATTAGGGATTCGAAGTGACGAATGGAGGAAATAAACGTTACAGTTCGGAGAACGGCGAATAATTCGACAGTATACATTGAGCAGAAGTTAGGAGGTCTTTAAAATACACATTACTACATTAAGAAAAATTGATTGACACGGTGTAGCTGTTCGATGCGATGGAAATTTCTTAATGAAAAAAGCGCTAAGAACGTAACCGAACAGGGGAAATTTCAAATTGAAAAGTTGTAAGAAATTGCGAGCAGCAGATAGAGACCTTGGAAAGCAGCATATTTACGTGATAAAGTTTCCCTAAAGTCTCGCGTGAAATATGTGAAGAGTAAGATGAAAATCGATAATTACGTTTCGACACCACACACTGAAATATATCTCATTTCACTGACATTCTCAAGCGGTAACGCGTTCTCTTTCACTGAATTATATACCATCGGGAAAACACGCAAAAGGAGGTAAATTATTTCCTATAACAGCCCTGCGTATTTATAAAAATTTACCAAAAACCCATCTATTAACGTCCCTCGTATATAATGAGAAAAAGGTTTAAATAGCTACTATATGGAGGTACACCCAAAAAACACAAAAGAAAAGACACATCGCCGAAAATGCGTTAAAATTAATCAGAAAAAAAAAACAAAAAACAAGTCAAGTCATATAGGTATAACAACAGAGACTAGAGATACAAAAAAAAAAAATACGGGAAAAACAAAAATAACTATTTAAACAGAATATGTATCCAAATATAGTCCATGCAAACTTTTTGCAAACAAGCTTGACGTATTTTCAAAAATAATAACACTCGGAAGTGTCGACAACTGTTGTATAAAGAAAGTATACTTGTTACAAACTTGAGTAATGCTGGAACTATGTGGAAAGAAATGACCTCAACCGGAATTTAACGCATGAACTTGGTATACACGTCTGAAACAGAATCGACCATAAGTAAATTAAAAACTAAGAAAACACAAAAAGAGGGCAACAATCTGAATGTTGGAAATCACCAGATCACGAAAAAATGAACATATCTTACGTGTATTATTCCGAAAAATTTAAACTGTGGGATGTTGGCCGTCAAACTGGTGGTGCACGACAGTAATTGTGCCCATTCATAAAAAAGAAGAAAAAAATTCAGCTAAGGAATGCAACAGCGGACTAATATTATCCGATCGTATTACAAATTCTTGTGTAAAAGTTTAGCTTAATGCACATCTCGGCAAATAGTATCAGAAGAACCGACCGGTTTTATCGCGGACACCCAAGAACAAATTATTATTCTACCACAAAGACGGTTTTCCATATAACGATATATCGATGTTCATAAAAAAAAAAAAAAAAAGTTAACGTAGTCTGAACCAAAATGTGAAATATACTTGTTCAACAGACGTGTACCGTCATTAATCCATTAAGAAACTTTATGCATTAACAGTCAAGCGTTCATAAAACTGGGAAAATCGTTATCAACATTGTGCTCGATAAAAAAGATATCTGACAGGAATTCATATCTACCCGCATTGTTCAACATCTACAGCGAATATGCAATGAGAATAATTCTAGAAAACTAGACAGGTACGGTAAAAATATTAACGGAATAAAAATAACTGAAGGTTTGTTCTGTAATTATACCTAACGAGAAACGCTTAGATGTGAATTAAATAAAATAATGAATGACCTGAAGAAAGTGTTTTCGATATGGGTTTAAACTACAATAAAACTACAATAATGATAATTAACAGAGAAAATAGTAATCTATCAAAAGAAGTCGTTCATCAGTTTCGGGAAGTTTTATAAACTCAGGCAGCTGTGAGCCTGAAATTAGACGAATTTTCCTGTACTATTATGATACAACTAAACAAATACTGGTCTGGTAACTGAATCGCGAAATGGACTAAAATAAATTTGGTGAATGCGCTCGTATTCTCTGTGGTGATGGGAGTTGAACAGCGCAAAATCAGCAGGATCGCAAAAAAATCGATGCTTTGAAATGTGGAGTTAACAGTGGATGTTGAAAATTCTTGTGGATCATGCATCGTACAAATTCATATTCTAAACGAAATAATGTTGGTTCAAATAGAAGTATATTAAACTTGTTCAGCCATGACAGCAGAGGTCAGTTCTCAGTTCGTAGGGAAGTTGTTGTACAGAGAAGGATACATGGTTACAAAGAAAAAACGCGTAAGACCTACGATGGACCGATATAATAAAAGAAAAACTAAAAGTCAATATGAATGCAAGATGACCAACAGTGCAAGTTTCTTGGAGCAGTTAACACCGAAGCCACTACACATGTTTGGCATGACGTCAGGGCAAAAAAGAACAATATAAAAAAAGTTGTTACACACGACAATTCCTCGTCGATTGAACGAAAATCTTCTATTTGTGTGTGTGTGTGTGTGTGTGTGTATGCGCGAGTCTTTTAAATAAATAGCAGTGTTTTGTTATTTTATATCGTTAGGCTGAAAATGAAAACGTTCCTTCATCATTTTGTGACATTTACATTATTATGAGGTTTACTTTGTTATAATTTATACTCTGAAGTACCATTTTTATTCTAGAAATAAGAGAGCCCCTATTAGCAAAATATTGCGAACACATTCGAACAGCCAAATGTTACGAATATTTGACTGGAACTAACAATTCGCTTTATTCATAATAGCGAGGCACTGATGCGCGAAAAAAATAATTCAGAAGCGACCAAAAAATCTTCAAGGAACAAGCGCTCTCCGTAAAAATCCTATTTCACATCAGTTGTCAGGAACTGAAAAACTGGTTTGAAATTCTACCACCATTTCGTTCATCAATGATGAAAATCACATGTGACTTAACAGCAGCAAAAATAATGCTAAACGCAAGTTTACAATTTACCCGATTTTTAAGATTTCTATGGCGGTAGAATGGATTATTTTATTGCCATATCTTTTTTTCTTACTTTTTCTAAGCCGTTTTTACAGCGAAAAGTGGTCTTACTGTTTATTTCGGTTTTACATCATTTACAGATATAATAGAAGGAAAAATAACAGGGAAAAAGACGCGCGGGCGTCCTCGAATAACTTTCCTGGATACTGTACTGAAGGAGACTGGAATGTCATCATACTCCGAATTAAAGAAGAGGGCGATCGACAGGCTGGCCCGGAGACGATTGGTGCATGGTGCGAACCAGCCGCAAGGCTGACACACAGATGATGACATCATTTATATTGTATATTATTCATTGGTTCATTTTTTTAAACTAATTCCGCCTCGCTTTTTAAAAAACGCGAAATAAACAATTTTTCCACTACTTACGTAATATGAAAATTTACCGACTAATTTCAGCGCACTTTTTAAAAAACCAAATCATGACATTACATTAAAATACAAAACAACAAAAACAAATATATATAGTTTCGTCGTTAATTTGTGAAATGACAAATTAATGATCGAATAATAAGTTATTAAATAAATAAACAATAATAAGAAACAAGTAATAATTAACAGAACATAATAAGTAAATAAATACGTCGTTATTTTATATCACACAATGGACTGTTACCGGTTAATTATATTTATTAAATTACTTTTGTATTTATTTACGTAATAAAATTCTACATTCCTTTTATAATTCCATCTTATGTTTTGCTGCAACTAACTCCAAAATTTTGGTTTTTCCATATATGCGCATATCTTTATTGTGAATGATATTTTTGTTTGCCTATGTGTAAAGTTCATTTAAATATTCCGAATTGTTTTATTCATTACTATTTATATTTGTCGCGTCGTTAATGTTTATTGATTTTATTTTATATTAAATATTATTGATATTACAAGATATTTTCATTTAGTTTTTAAACAGTTTTGTGTCGGTTTTGTATACGAAAGGACGTACGTAAATTATAGTTAAATGTTGTTATTCTTCTGTAAAATGGTTTTATTTTTACATCCTAGTTTCATTTAAAATTTTTATGATGGTGTTTTCTTCACTTCGTTTAAATTTTCTTCTCATAACGACCGTATCTAAATATACGTGCGGTGCGAATAAAACACATTTCAACATGCCAAAATGTAAATCGATTTTCTCGAATTGTCCGTCCATAAATGAAACCGGAAACCGGAGCAGCATAACCGGAACTAAAAAAATGGGTAGCAGCAGAAAACTGATAAAAAAAAGACCAGCCGGAAAAATCGTCTTTCCTTGTTAACTATGTAATTTCGATCAAACCTCCGCTCTTTGGAACACTCATTCTTACAATCGTCGGCATTAAAACAAGACAAGAAAAACAAGTTTATCCTATATATATATACATATATATATATATATATATGTGTGTGTGTGTGTGTGTGTGTGTGTATGTATGCACATACACACACACCTACACCGGAAACTTTTGGAATTATTACTGCCCTAGATTAGGATATAAACCAACGGCTCGGAAGAATTCTAGCAATCCGCTTTGTTAAATTGTCAAGTTTTCGCACTCTGCAGTACTCGTAATAACCGTTCTCCCGTAGCCAGCTTCTATTAAAAATCCCCAATAGCTAAATTGAAAATTTTTCATTAATTTTTTAAACGCCGCGTCTATCATTTTAACCTGTGAAACATATTTTACGCTTTAACACATGCAACAACCGAAGCAAACGTAAAATAATGGAAAAAAAAACAAAAACCGATCATAATAAATATAATCTCAAAAAGTAAAATTATAAATATGCAAATTAGCGGTACAAACGTAATCATGATTTAACAGTTTCAAAAGAAATTTTGTCACTGGATTAAGAAAAAAATTATTAGTCGACAGAAATTCTCTTCGTTACCAGCATGTATCAAAAGAAACAGTTGGATGGAGGCAATTCGTATCGGGAAAAAAAAAATGTCGGAAAGTACTCAAGAATACTCACTTTATTCCTTTAACTTACACCTTATTAACTTAATTCGATATTATCGAACATTCTAATACGCCAATACTTCTATTTACCTGTCGCAGTTTTTGCACCATTATAAATACCTTTTTTCCCCCTCCTTTCATTACTACGCAATAAGAATAATTGGTCTTCCGCAACACTGCGTATATATCAACAATCAGCAGATTCCGCGAAAAGAAGCCACCAAATCCTACATCATCTAGACGTCGGAAATCATGAAAACACTTCGTGAGGCAAAAATCAGCCCACATCCAATACAAAATCCGTCAAATATATTGGCAGTTAGGTCAGAATTTGAAACTGGATCTACATAATAAACTTCTGTTTTTTTATAAAGCGATTATCAGACTCATCTGGACTCATTCAAATCATTCGGATAATAACCAACAGTAGATAGAAAACGTTACTTCTAGGAGAAGAGCCAATCAGGAGCGAGTATTTTGTTACGTGACCATGCCCCCTTTTACTCAACTAATCAATAGTCAATACTCAATCAAATGACACACCGTTTTTACATCAAACCATCCAGTAAGAGTTCAACGAAAATGCTTCTCTCATAGCGCTACATACAAATGCTAACGCTGTCAATCAGTTGACCAATGCATGTCTTTACTTGTACGTAAATTATCGTTATTCGGTAGCGACTGGTTTTGGAGGATTACGCACACAATGATGTATATATGGTTACGAGCGTCCGTATACATATGTAAAATTAGTTATTACCATTATTGATTTTTGTTGTTATCAATGTTATCAGTGGTCAGTCTGCAGGAATCGTGGTAAAATACAGGTTTTCGCCGCTCTGGTATTTCTAGGAATCGCGAAGATTTTCGTTCGGTCAGTTGGCTAAAACTTTTCTTTGTCCGATACATTATGTAGGGGGGTAAGTCTATCTCACACATCGCAAAATCGAAAATGCTTCTCTCATAGCGCTATACGTAAATGCTAACGCAACCGTTGAAACCGGATTTTAACGTTCTTATAATTTCTATTCCAGTCTATGCCTTATTACGGAACCATACCCTACATGTACACACTAACACAAACATACACTCATACTCAAAGTCCATGACTACTTTATTCAATGCGCATATGTAACTAACTATTCCTGACGGAATGACATTTTTCTGATGCAACATTTCCACTGCCACAACCGATTCAAAGGTAGTAAAAGCGCACGCATCGTTCTCGCACACATATCGATCGTTCGCGATATCGTGATTTTTTTAAATTAACCAAAGTATAATATTTAAAGCATGAAACTAACCTGAGCTCCCCGTTCACCCACTTTGTACCATTCAAATGTATTTTTTAATTTTTTTATTTTTTTTCACGCCTAAGCATTATACAAATTAGTCTAAGTATATTTCTCATTTTCTACGGTTCCAAAAATTTTTCTTCATTCTCCGATCGTTAGAAAAGCGCACTGACAGATCACACACTTATATCTATCATATATTATTTTTTCTCACTTACGATTATTTTTCCATCTGTAAGTATTTATGTATGTTTCCCCCAGTTCTAAAAATTAATCCTTCGATGTCTCGCCCCTCAGCGAATGCGCACCGTCCGATCCCGCACACATTCCGCTGTCAATAGTTTCTCTGTCGTTTATAATATTTTTTTTTCCCGTCCGTAAGTATTATAAAATTAGTCAAAATATATTTTTTCAATTTCTACGGTTCCAAAAAATTTTCCTTATTCTCCGATCGTTACAAAAGCGCACTGACTAGTGATGGGCAACTTCGAAATGTTTCATTCGAATTATTCGATTGTTCCACAGTTGCATTCGAAATGTTATTTCATTCGTATAATTCATTCGTATTCACAACAATCATTCGAAATGTTATTTCATTCGTATAATTCATTCGTATTCACAACAATCATTCGAATTAAAATCATTTGAATCAAAATCATTCGAATCAAAATCATTCGATTGTTTCTTTTTTAACGATTGTTGATTGTTTCGTTTGTAAAAACATTTCGAAATCGCACATCACTAGCACTGACAGATCACACGCTTATATCTACCATAGCGTTAGCCACCGCGAAAGCGAATCATTCGATCCCGTGCACACTCTGCTCTCAATAGTTTCCCTATCGTTCATAATAATTTTTCCAAGCCTAAGTATTATATAGAATTAGTCTAAGTATATTTATTATTTTTTCTCACTTACAATTACTTTTCCATCCGTAAGTATTTATGTATGTTTTCCCCGGTTCTAAAAATAAATCTATCGATGTCTCGCCCTCAACGAAAGCACACGCATCATTCTCACGCATATGTCATTCGTTCGCGTTACCACTTTTTTTTTCAAAATTAGTTCAAGTATATTTTATTATTTTTCTCATTACGATTATTTTCAATCCATAAGTATTTCTGTATGTTTTCTGAGGTTTTAAAAATTAATCCGAACAAACACCCAAACTGTTGTGAAAGCATACTATCTATCCCCCGCACAGATTCTACATTATACATTACTCTATTACGAGTTCTTCAAAAATTGATTTGAATATGTTTTTCATTTTTTTTTTTTTTCAATCCTAAAAATTCATTCTTTCTACCCCCGCCCCCTCACATCTAAAATTACCGATTTTTCGTAATCTTTATTTATTTTATCGATTCTAAAAATTAATCAGTGGTTCACTCGAAAGCGTACCATACATTCCCACACACATATCTTCTATCACGAATTTCCCTATTGATCATGAACATTTTTCAACGTTAGCCACAATAGCATATCACATTGGTCTCGCATACGCACCACATGCAGTTCTATATGTTTAATTTTTTATTAACAATCTTTATTTATTTTTTGTACCGGTATTACTTTTTCCTACACAACCATGTCATCATATACACTTAACATTGTCAAAATAATTTTAACCTTTCGAGAAAGAAAAATCTCCGATCAATAAAAAGTGTTTATCAACATCACAATTATTTCCAATATTAATCGTTTCGCTACAAACATAATTTTTTTTATTTAATAAACTCATCCACATCATCAATAGTTTCAAGACATTATTGTTTCAAACATCAATCCCTCTTTTCCAAGAATTCATAACCTCTGCAGGTATATATCTCGTCGCCGCAACAACATTTACCTGCATGACTTGCATACCTTCAAGACCACTTGTACATTGCTCGCACGCTATTTACCATTATTCGGTCACAGAATATTTTTCACACTCCCACACATATGCGCATACACTCAAAGTCCTCGATTACTTTGTTCGTATACAAATATATCAGCTTTCTCCGACGGAACAACATTTTTCTGATGTAACATTTCCACTACCACAACCGATTCAAAGGTAGCTAATGAGATAGACTATCGAACGGAATCATTCAAGCAGTCAGTATTAGTTTTGTGTTAAACATATGTATTTTCTCGAATCTGTGTTCACGCATTATTAAAAAATTTACGTCAACGTTAAAGAAAATAATTTCCTACGTTTTTTTTCTATCATTTTTTTTCTGTCTTTTATCTTTTCTTTTTCTCTTTCTTTTTCTCTGTCTTTTTTTTTTTTTTAGTGAAAAATTTGAAATACATATTATTCAATCATGAACGCTAATATAGTTAACGTAAGCAGCAACTCAAAAATTAATTAAGGACGCCGAATTTATTTGCAAGTGATAGCGACTCGCATACGTCTTCGTCACTTCAATTACTGCAATCAGATGATGGTTATTCTTCAACAGAATCAACATCTTTTGCACATAAAATCGTTGGTCCAGTATTATTGTCAGATCAGATGGATATAGTGGAATATTTTGTAGATTTCAGCTTCCATAAGGATTCTGATTATGGTTTTCTAGTAACCGAACTAGCGATGATTGATATGTCTGGCGGGAGGTGTTTACATACGCTATACAAACCAAGCAGAGCATGGTCTGCATCAAAAATGCCTCATTTACAATGCTCTTCAGTGAGTCATTACTTGAAAAACCCCTCATTATTTCCCTGTCGGGAAGAAATATTCATGGCACGTGATGTATTCACAATATTGTCTGAAAAACCGAAGGCTCGCGTATATATTTTAACCACTTATGCAAAACTTATATTATGGGAACTTAACGAAAAGTCTGAATTGTTGCGTGACTTGGGCTACGAACTCGTTAATATGGAGAAAGTCTTTCGAGTACCTAGTATTGATGATTTATATCAAGAATACTCTGGTATAAGCAATCTGGTAACTTGTAAGCACCATTATGAGAATGATATTTTTCATTGTGCGATGAAAAATGTTATGGTGATGAAGACGTGGCACGATCATGTTATCCGTCCGCTGAAGCTTATGAACAATCTCAATATAAATGATTTAAGCCAGTTGTTCATTACAGCCACCAAAGAAATGACAATTACATTATTTCCAAGTTGCATCGGGGACATTTATATATTTTTACCGGACAGATTAAAACAGGATGATGCGATAAAATCATTTCTACCATGCTACGATCACGAACATGATAAAGAATATTATATCGATGGTGATACATTACGCAGGAGTACTCGAAATTATGTCAAAGTAAAAGATTGCGACAACTGTCAACACTCAATTCATACGGATTAAAAATACAATAAAAGACTCGGAATTTGAAAGCTGGAGTTGTCTAGATCCTACGGAAGTTGAATATGAACATAACAATTACCTTTCAATGTACCAAAGTCAACTGTCGCATAGTATGTATAATATGTGAAATAAAACCATATTTTTTTCTTTTACTCGCATTTTTTATTTTTATTATTTCAAAATCTTTTACATTGTTTCACATAAATTATAATGTATGTATGTATATATGTATGGAATTTTAATATGTAATAATATACATTTCATACATTTTATTTTATTTCATGGTCATATAATTACTTTAAAATTATTTAGATACACCGCAGATATTATAGTACCGAACACATCATTTATTATTTCATTCTATTTCAATTAATATGTTGTATGGATGAAATCAAATCAATTTATGTAACTGTTTATTTAAATTTAAATAATCTTTTTCATACAAGTATGAAAAAAAATTATTTTTTTATTTTTTTCCTCGATATGAATGGTAAATCTACGACTTTATTTGAAAAATGGTCAAAACCTGATACACAGATTTCAAACTTTGATGGAAATTTCCGTAAAACGTTTAGTTTACACTTATTATTTTTAAAAAAAAAATTTCATTATTATTATTCATATCGTTTAAATAGACTGATACAACAGAGAGAGAAAATAAAAAGCTAAATTTTTACACGTGAGGGAGGGAGCTGATGAAAACGTACGGGTCTTATTATTTGGAATACAGATTACGAAGGAAATTTTTATTCAATGTTTCATTTTAAGATTTTTCATTTTTTACATTTAAAATTTTTCAATACGAAAATATTTCGAAATCTACAGGAACGTCTACGAATAGTCTTCGTCATTATAGAAGCACTTGCAGATCATGTATCGACACTGCATGCGCGTAAGGGTGAGTAAATATGTGTGAATATGTGTGAACATGTGTGTGTATGTATGCTTGAAATGTGCGAAATGGCTAATAAGAAACAACCGTTGAATCGCAACGACAGGTAGAGATCCGCTTATAGACTAAGAGAGTGAGAGTGAGATAAATTATGTACCTTTATTATTGCAGAACTGCACTGCAGTGACAGACATGAAATATCCGTTAGCATCCTTTTCGAAGCAGTTTTATAAAAAAGGCCGAAAATTAGCTTTAAAACTGGATGAATAAGATAGTTGATAATATGCATACCATTAAGACTGGTATACGTGTATGTGGGCATGTGTGTGAGCGCATGGTTAAATGAATGACAAAAGATTATTAACTGCATAGGCATTGTTAAATACAACTATACTGATTTATCTGTAAAACTAACAAATTTTACCGTTGTTTTCTTTCTTTTTTTTCTTTCGCGTTTTACCAAAAATTCATGTTAGTTCTAAAAATATTGCTAAATTCAAATTAAATCGATCATGTTATTTTATTTTTTATTTTTGTTTCTTTAAACAATATGCTGTGGAAAATAAATCGTATTTATCTTACTCAATCTTTTACCTAATATTCTAACGGTTTTAGACAACAGCAGAAATATGCAAGTTACCATGGATGTATTATATTTTATTCGTGTATATGTGTATACACGCTTTCTATACAAGCGCATGCAAATATCGGATGCCAGAAATGTATGATAATATAATTTTTAAATCAATGTTTTTTTTTTTTTGACGATTATCGGTTGTTTCGATTGTAAAAACATTTCGAAATCGCACATCACTAGTTCTAATACATGTACATAAGAAAATAATAAAAAAACGAGTAACAAATAAAAAAAAAATAAACAGAGATGATAGTAATATGGTGTATTTAGAATTTGCATCATCTAATACCTCAAGCATTGTATGTAGAATATAAAAATCAGTAAAAGTTAAGAAAAATGGTGTAAAAATAGCTATAATTAGAGAGAGTTTGAATAAATTTTTAAAAAATAGCAAAAAAAAAAACCCATGTTATTTTCCGGCGGTGTTTGAAATGAAAATTTCTACATGTATTTAATGTGATTTGACACAGGTGCGAAAATATGTTTAATTTTTTCAAAATTTAATTCTAAAAAACATTCGTGGAAAAGTAAATAAATTAAGTAAACATAGAAACTAGTAGGCATCATATAAAAAATTAAAACTTATGATGGAACTTAGAATATAGATGAATAAAAAAAAAAGTTGTAATTGAATAGATTAATGAAAAAAACATAATAGTCTTTGTGTTTACGTTTCTTCTGTTGTTTTTTTTCGTTATGTTTAATGCATCATATTGCTTTTTATGTATAGCCTCTTCACTCTCTTGTTTTCAAAAGTATACTCTTCTGTCAATTACTTCTTTAAAAAAAACTTTCCGAATTTTAGCATTTATCATATCATATGACATGTACAATAAATTAACAGATTCCATATTGGAGTGTAAAGAAAACTATTTTAAAAAATCTCTGAAATAAAAAATAATGTAAAGAAAAAAAAGATTGTAAATCAAAGAAGAAAAAAAAAAAAAAAAAAAAAACAGTGATTCTTCATGATATTTTTACTCCCCACCCTGGGGATATTTGTTTTTTGTAGAAGTTAAATATTGTTGTAAAGCAAGTATGATGTTACTTTGTATATTATAGGGTGAAAAAAAAAAAGAATTAATAATACGTTAATCATTGATTTAAAAATTATATTATCATACATTTCTGGCATCCGATATTTGCATGCGCTTGTATAGAAAGCGTGTATACACATATACACGAATAAAATATAATACATCCATGGTAACTTGCATATTTCTGCTGTTGTCTAAAACCGTTAGAATATTAGGTAAAAGATTGAGTAAGATAAATACGATTTATTTTCCACAGCATATTGTTTAAAGAAACAAAAATAAAAAATAAAATAACATGATCGATTTAATTTGAATTTAGCAATATTTTTAGAACTAACATGAATTTTTGGTAAAACGCGAAAGAAAAAAAAGAAAGAAAACAACGGTAAAATTTGTTAGTTTTACAGATAAATCAGTATAGTTGTATTTAACAATGCCTATGCAGTTAATAATCTTTTGTCATTCATTTAACCATGCGCTCACACACATGCCCACATACACGTATACCAGTCTTAATGGTATGCATATTATCAACTATCTTATTCATCCAGTTTTAAAGCTAATTTTCGGCCTTTTTTATAAAACTGCTTCGAAAAGGATGCTAACGGATATTTCATGTCTGTCACTGCAGTGCAGTTCTGCAATAATAAAGGTACATAATTTATCTCACTCTCACTCTCTTAGTCTATAAGCGGATCTCTACCTGTCGTTGCGATTCAACGGTTGTTTCTTATTAGCCATTTCGCACATTTCAAGCATACATACACACACATGTTCACACATATTCACACATATTTACTCACCCTTACGCGCATGCAGTGTCGATACATGATCTGCAAGTGCTTCTATAATGACGAAGACTATTCGTAGACGTTCCTGTAGATTTCGAAATATTTTCGTATTGAAAAATTTTAAATGTAAAAAATGAAAAATCTTAAAATGAAACATTGAATAAAAATTTCCTTCGTAATCTGTATTCCAAATAATAAGACCCGTACGTTTTCATCAGCTCCCTCCCTCACGTGTAAAAATTTAGCTTTTTATTTTCTCTCTCTGTTGTATCAGTCTATTTAAACGATATGAATAATAATAATGAAATTTTTTTTTTAAAAATAATAAGTGTAAACTAAACGTTTTACGGAAATTTCCATCAAAGTTTGAAATCTGTGTATCAGGTTTTGACCATTTTTCAAATAAAGTCGTAGATTTACCATTCATATCGAGGAAAAAAATAAAAAAATAATTTTTTTTCATACTTGTATGAAAAAGATTATTTAAATTTAAATAAACAGTTACATAAATTGATTTGATTTCATCCATACAACATATTAATTGAAATAGAATGAAATAATAAATGATGTGTTCGGTACTATAATATCTGCGGTGTATCTAAATAATTTTAAAGTAATTATATGACCATGAAATAAAATAAAATGTATGAAATGTATATTATTACATATTAAAATTCCATACATATATACATACATACATTATAATTTATGTGAAACAATGTAAAAGATTTTGAAATAATAAAAATAAAAAATGCGAGTAAAAGAAAAAAATATGGTTTTATTTCACATATTATACATACTATGCGACAGTTGACTTTGGTACATTGAAAGGTAATTGTTATGTTCATATTCAACTTCCGTAGGATCTAGACAACTCCAGCTTTCAAATTCCGAGTCTTTTATTGTATTTTTAATCCGTATGAATTGAGTGTTGACAGTTGTCGCAATCTTTTACTTTGACATAATTTCGAGTACTCCTGCGTAATGTATCACCATCGATATAATATTCTTTATCATGTTCGTGATCGTAGCATGGTAGAAATGATTTTATCGCATCATCCTGTTTTAATCTGTCCGGTAAAAATATATAAATGTCCCCGATGCAACTTGGAAATAATGTAATTGTCATTTCTTTGGTGGCTGTAATGAACAACTGGCTTAAATCATTTATATTGAGATTGTTCATAAGCTTCAGCGGACGGATAACATGATCGTGCCACGTCTTCATCACCATAACATTTTTCATCGCACAATGAAAAATATCATTCTCATAATGGTGCTTACAAGTTACCAGATTGCTTATACCAGAGTATTCTTGATATAAATCATCAATACTAGGTACTCGAAAGACTTTCTCCATATTAACGAGTTCGTAGCCCAAGTCACGCAACAATTCAGACTTTTCGTTAAGTTCCCATAATATAAGTTTTGCATAAGTGGTTAAAATATATACGCGAGCCTTCGGTTTTTCAGACAATATTGTGAATACATCACGTGCCATGAATATTTCTTCCCGACAGGGAAATAATGAGGGGTTTTTCAAGTAATGACTCACTGAAGAGCATTGTAAATGAGGCATTTTTGATGCAGACCATGCTCTGCTTGGTTTGTATAGCGTATGTAAACACCTCCCGCCAGACATATCAATCATCGCTAGTTCGGTTACTAGAAAACCATAATCAGAATCCTTATGGAAGCTGAAATCTACAAAATATTCCACTATATCCATCTGATCTGACAATAATACTGGACCAACGATTTTATGTGCAAAAGATGTTGATTCTGTTGAAGAATAACCATCATCTGATTGCAGTAATTGAAGTGACGAAGACGTATGCGAGTCGCTATCACTTGCAAATAAATTCGGCGTCCTTAATTAATTTTTGAGTTGCTGCTTACGTTAACTATATTAGCGTTCATGATTGAATAATATGTATTTCAAATTTTTCACTAAAAAAAAAAAAAAGACAGAGAAAAAGAAAGAGAAAAAGAAAAGATAAAAGACAGAAAAAAAATGATAGAAAAAAAACGTAGGAAATTATTTTCTTTAACGTTGACGTAAATTTTTTAATAATGCGTGAACACAGATTCGAGAAAATACATATGTTTAACACAAAACTAATACTGACTGCTTGAATGATTCCGTTCGATAGTCTATCTCATTAGCTACCTTTGAATCGGTTGTGGTAGTGGAAATGTTACATCAGAAAAATGTTGTTCCGTCGGAGAAAGCTGATATATTTGTATACGAACAAAGTAATCGAGGACTTTGAGTGTATGCGCATATGTGTGGGAGTGTGAAAAATATTCTGTGACCGAATAATGGTAAATAGCGTGCGAGCAATGTACAAGTGGTCTTGAAGGTATGCAAGTCATGCAGGTAAATGTTGTTGCGGCGACGAGATATATACCTGCAGAGGTTATGAATTCTTGGAAAAGAGGGATTGATGTTTGAAACAATAATGTCTTGAAACTATTGATGATGTGGATGAGTTTATTAAATAAAAAAAATTATGTTTGTAGCGAAACGATTAATATTGGAAATAATTGTGATGTTGATAAACACTTTTTATTGATCGGAGATTTTTCTTTCTCGAAAGGTTAAAATTATTTTGACAATGTTAAGTGTATATGATGACATGGTTGTGTAGGAAAAAGTAATACCGGTACAAAAAATAAATAAAGATTGTTAATAAAAAATTAAACATATAGAACTGCATGTGGTGCGTATGCGAGACCAATGTGATATGCTATTGTGGCTAACGTTGAAAAATGTTCATGATCAATAGGGAAATTCGTGATAGAAGATATGTGTGTGGGAATGTATGGTACGCTTTCGAGTGAACCACTGATTAATTTTTAGAATCGATAAAATAAATAAAGATTACGAAAAATCGGTAATTTTAGATGTGAGGGGGCGGGGGTAGAAAGAATGAATTTTTAGGATTGAAAAAAAAAAAAAATGAAAAACATATTCAAATCAATTTTTGAAGAACTCGTAATAGAGTAATGTATAATGTAGAATCTGTGCGGGGGATAGATAGTATGCTTTCACAACAGTTTGGGTGTTTGTTCGGATTAATTTTTAAAACCTCAGAAAACATACAGAAATACTTATGGATTGAAAATAATCGTAATGAGAAAAATAATAAAATATACTTGAACTAATTTTGAAAAAAAAAGTGGTAACGCGAACGAATGACATATGCGTGAGAATGATGCGTGTGCTTTCGTTGAGGGCGAGACATCGATAGATTTATTTTTAGAACCGGGGAAAACATACATAAATACTTACGGATGGAAAAGTAATTGTAAGTGAGAAAAAATAATAAATATACTTAGACTAATTCTATATAATACTTAGGCTTGGAAAAATTATTATGAACGATAGGGAAACTATTGAGAGCAGAGTGTGCACGGGATCGAATGATTCGCTTTCGCGGTGGCTAACGCTATGGTAGATATAAGCGTGTGATCTGTCAGTGCTAGTGATGTGCGATTTCGAAATGTTTTTACAAACGAAACAATCAACAATCGTTAAAAAAGAAACAATCGAATGATTTTGATTCGAATGATTTTGATTCAAATGATTTTAATTCGAATGATTGTTGTGAATACGAATGAATTATACGAATGAAATAACATTTCGAATGATTGTTGTGAATACGAATGAATTATACGAATGAAATAACATTTCGAATGCAACTGTGGAACAATCGAATAATTCGAATGAAACATTTCGAAGTTGCCCATCACTAGTCAGTGCGCTTTTGTAACGATCGGAGAATAAGGAAAATTTTTTGGAACCGTAGAAATTGAAAAAATATATTTTGACTAATTTTATAATACTTACGGACGGGAAAAAAAAATATTATAAACGACAGAGAAACTATTGACAGCGGAATGTGTGCGGGATCGGACGGTGCGCATTCGCTGAGGGGCGAGACATCGAAGGATTAATTTTTAGAACTGGGGGAAACATACATAAATACTTACAGATGGAAAAATAATCGTAAGTGAGAAAAAATAATATATGATAGATATAAGTGTGTGATCTGTCAGTGCGCTTTTCTAACGATCGGAGAATGAAGAAAAATTTTTGGAACCGTAGAAAATGAGAAATATACTTAGACTAATTTGTATAATGCTTAGGCGTGAAAAAAAATAAAAAAATTAAAAAATACATTTGAATGGTACAAAGTGGGTGAACGGGGAGCTCAGGTTAGTTTCATGCTTTAAATATTATACTTTGGTTAATTTAAAAAAATCACGATATCGCGAACGATCGATATGTGTGCGAGAACGATGCGTGCGCTTTTACTACCTTTGAATCGGTTGTGGCAGTGGAAATGTTGCATCAGAAAAATGTCATTCCGTCAGGAATAGTTAGTTACATATGCGCATTGAATAAAGTAGTCATGGACTTTGAGTATGAGTGTATGTTTGTGTTAGTGTGTACATGTAGGGTATGGTTCCGTAATAAGGCATAGACTGGAATAGAAATTATAAGAACGTTAAAATCCGGTTTCAACGGTTGCGTTAGCATTTACGTATAGCGCTATGAGAGAAGCATTTTCGATTTTGCGATGTGTGAGATAGACTTACCCCCCTACATAATGTATCGGACAAAGAAAAGTTTTAGCCAACTGACCGAACGAAAATCTTCGCGATTCCTAGAAATACCAGAGCGGCGAAAACCTGTATTTTACCACGATTCCTGCAGACTGACCACTGATAACATTGATAACAACAAAAATCAATAATGGTAATAACTAATTTTACATATGTATACGGACGCTCGTAACCATATATACATCATTGTGTGCGTAATCCTCCAAAACCAGTCGCTACCGAATAACGATAATTTACATACAAGTAAAGACATGCATTGGTCAACTGATTGACAGCGTTAGCATTTGTATGTAGCGCTATGAGAGAAGCATTTTCGTTGAACTCTTACTGGATGGTTTGATGTAAAAACGGTGTGTCATTTGATTGAGTATTGACTATTGATTAGTTGAGTAAAAGGGGGCATGGTCACGTAACAAAATACTCGCTCCTGATTGGCTCTTCTCCTAGAAGTAACGTTTTCCATCTACTACCAACGCAGGATAGTGCAGACGGAATGAAGATCTTCATGCAGAGCTGAACTTGAAGTGGGTTAACGAAGTTATCTAAAAAGCTTCGCTACCGAGCACGAGAAACAGATCCATCAACATGTCAAGAAAATCCAGCTACTACTAGGCACCGCGTCTGAGACGCTTTAAACGGTTTAAGCCTAGCAATTTAGAGCTACGTAAATAGTATTTATGTACAAATAAATAATGAGAATTAGTTAACAAACTAATCTATGTATGTTTTGTTTTGTTTTTTTACTCATTAGTCAGAGATATTGTTTATTCAAATTGATACTGCAATACACACTTACATATATTTAAAAAAAAAAAAACATGCTCTTATCCATTTGCAAATCATTGTTTTGGTTGAAATTTCGCCGCGAATATTTCTAAAAATGAAAAACGAAGAAAGAAAATTTAATCGTAAAAGTCTTAAAAATTAAATTAAAAAAAAAAAAAAAAAAAAGAAGAGATATACGAATTGACAAAAACCGGTTAATATGTATTACTACATTCAGAGTCTTAAGATCGAGTCAAAATTATTAAGCAAGACTCGTTAAATCATCACAGGACATAAAACGTTTATAGCTGCTTCGGATTTCTATATTTTTCTTTACGAGCTTAAACTCCATTAAACACAAAGTATAAACAATTATTCGGAGAATCGAGAAAAAAACATTACACGGAAACACAGTGCATGTTGCGCAGAATTAGATGTCAATTTTATTATACTTTTCTCTAGAGTACATCAAGCTGAGGAGTTTTCTTCAGTTTCTCTCGTACACGAATATTTAATATTCGTTCGCCGGGGCCACTTAAAAGCAATCTGCAAAATAATTATGTAAATACCGGAACGCGTTTGCGGTTTATCAACAGTACCGAGAGACGAACGAACAACAAATAGAACACGGCAGCCTAAAAGATAACGACGGAGGCTTCGGGATTAATGGTGGTAACAAGAGGAATATTAGGTAAAAGGATACACTAGTAGCTCGTGTGGGCAGCATGGAAACAATAGAACCGCGGGTGCTGGAATTAAATCGAGCTTAATTTCTGAACGAAAGAATAGGCACGACAAAGATTCCCCGAATGACAGAAAATCGCGATGAAAAGAGCCGCCACACCCATTAATTAGTAGTGGCATTGGACTGTAAAAGAAGCTTCTACTAGCGACAACGCAAATGTCCGTTCTCACTCGTCTTACCTTTGCAAAATGAACACAGTTCATCGAGACATCGAATAATTAATTACACCGAAAAATTGCGCAACTATCTGCGCCACTTTCTGTCGCGAAAAAAAGAAATGTTCCTTTCGACTAAGCTGCTTCGCCGATCCAACAAATTTCTCCAATATCGCGGCAAAATGTAATTTTGTCGCGAAAATAATAACAACGATTTCTGTTCAAAAGAAAGCTTTTCTTTATATCAAAGCCTTTTGTGTACGACGGCGCTCGAACAAACGTCCGCGTCGAAAGACATTTCGAATGTGGTCGCAGAAGGTCTTATTATATTGAGTTCATTTTATTACACTATACTGACTGGACTCGTTAACTAATTTGGAGTGAAATCAGCCTAAATTTTAATAAACGAATGAAACGCATTATATTTCGTAAGAAATATAAAATAAAGATAATTTAAATATCCGTACCCTGAAAATTAAATAAATAAATAAACAAAAAGCATCTAACGTAAAATAAAAGGTAACAAAGACAAAAATTCTAGTGATGTGCGATGACGAGATATTTTAGTCGATTTTCTCGATTGCATTCGACTGTTTCACTTGGACTCGATTCTCTCAACTATTTTCATTCGAATAATCAGACTTGTATTTTTGACTCTCGCATTTTTCTCTGAACGGATTTTATTCCGATTCGTATTCAAAAATATTTCAAGATGTTTTTATTCGAATGGTTGGACTCTTTATTTCTCCCGACAATGATGAAAACGTAAACTACCAACAGAAATATTTCCTTTTTTCGATATCAACTACTGGCAGAAGCGTATTCACTAGCTTCGATAATAAAGTTTACTTGCTCCCTAGTAGCCGAGCCTGGCTTGGATTTATTCTGAATTCTAAAATCAAAGTATTGATAAATTTCAAAAAACACATTAAAAATAAAAAGCTTCCGAATAGTCTATTTTAAGTAAATATTATCTTTTTCCGAAAAACACTTTGTTAACATCATCTAAAGAAGAATTAGTAGATTTTATAAAATAAACTGAAGTCGATAAATGAAAAAACTACGGCTTAAAAATGAATCACAAAAGTAATGATAATTGACAGAGCCAAAAAGAATCAAATGCTAACTGAGGAAACTGCAGGAGGATGTAAAAAATAAATCCACAGACGTATTGCGATGGCGAGAGCTGTAATAATGAGAAACTCAAGAAAATAATGGAAGGACACAAACATAACGAAAAACAACAAGCTAAAACTAGCTGGTGCACTGATCTTCCCAACTGCAATTTATGCATCGGAAACGTGGACTATCGAAAAAGTAGATAAAGATCGAATGAAAATGCCTTTGAGATGGGAGTATACAGAAAAATGCTCCGGACAGTCCACCGAACTAACAAATCGACTCTAGACGAACTGAAAGTCGACAACAATTTGTTAATTGGAATAAACGAAGGAATAATAAGATATTTCGGTCACTTAGCGAGTAGAGCAAGATACAAAGAAAGCGTCCTAGAGAAAGATGTCTAAGACGATGGGTTGATCAAGTAAAAGTACTAACTGGGTACGACGTATTGAAAGCATTCTATCTGCCAATGGACCGGGATGAACGGAAGAAAACCGTAAAATCAACACGATGTCACCACGTCCTTATGTAGGACAATGGACTTGATTGATTGATTTGAGACTACGAATAATAATAGTAGTAATAATAATCATTTGAAAGAATAATTTAAATTAAAATAAATAACTAAATCCACGAATACCGAAACAACCACAAGGACGTAAAAATAAAAATAAAACTGTAACATTACATTTGGCCTCCCTGGCGAGGATCTAAACTAACTGTAATGTTCCAATAAATAATACATTCCTTTAGGAAACAAGAACGCCCCCAGGATAGAAAAAAAAAAAAAGAAGATATTATACCTTCATCTATTTTCAATTATCATGCTAATTAATATATTTTTTTACCGTGGTAATTATAAGTTTTGCAAACTTTTTAATAAACTCCTAAAACAAACACTGGATACCCCCTTTTCGAGTTGCTCATCTTGACTAATCGATTTCTAGACCCTAAAAAAACCATAATTTGTGAATTTCATTAAAATCGTTAGAACCATTTTTAAGAACCGAGTTGTACATATAAATATATACACACATAAATGTGTATAAACACAAATAATACACATATGAACAATTTTTTGCTTATAAGATAAGATTTATGCAAATTTATGAACTCTTCTAATAATAAAGCAGCGTCAAGTTGCAAGATAGAATTTCAAAATCAAATTTAACTCTGTGTAAGGCGCGGCCGATCTAACAGGCTCAGGCGTCGGTTTTTTTTTGTGTACCTCCTAACAGTGGGTGGAGCGGGGCTCCTCCATCCTAGTAGTCACCTAACTATGTGAGATGATTCCAGCCCAACCGGTCACATCAAGAGGACGAGCAATTCGCTATCTCATCTGACAGACTCACCGCGTCCTAATAATTCCAGGTCAGCATTTTTTACTTTTAGCAACAAAATCTGTTTTATTTGCGTAGTATAAACTCTTAGAAAGGATCTGTTATGCTTAAGTATTATTACCAAGCAGAAAGTTTCATACGTGAGTACAGTAAGGAAGAATACGAGAACCGTGCCAGCTGCTTTCGTGAATGCAAAGGGAAGAAACCAATACTCCAGCCTTTTTAGTTTCAATGATGGAAGAGTGTTGACGTCCTATGTCCCACGCAAAAATAAATGTGTGACACTGGTTTCATCGATACACAACAATAAAGCCATTGATAAAAATATTGGGGAGCAAGCAAAACCTGAAATCATCACGTATTATAATGCTCACAAAAATGGAGTTGACACTGCTGACTAAATGTGTGCCACATACAGCGAGCAGCGGAATACCCAGCGATAGCCGATGGCAATTTTCTCCGTCATATTCAATCTGGGGAGAGGATTAATTCACTAGTGATGCACCTCGGAAATCAACTGGAGCCAATGCCCAAAAGAAGTTTTCTCAAATTATTGTCGCATGAACTGTGTCTGCAAGCACATCAGCGAAGGAGCCAACTGTCATCTGGCCTCCACATCTACTGGAAATCGTCCAAAATCACCCTTACCCCCGCCGCAAAAGGTCTAGGTGCCGTGACTGCACCGTAAAAACGCGAACTTTTCCCCTGAAAAATGCCACAGAGGAATATGCCTCAATCACGCGAAATTGCTCTGTGCAGCATGCTTTTCAACGTGCTCGTGTGGACCTGCTACGGAACTGATGGAAGGCGACTCCGGATAATATCACTCAAGAAAGATCCAAACTACATCGCCAAGGAGTTTTTTCGATTTTTTCAAATTTTAAAGGGCGATATATGTTTTTTTTTTCAAAATTATGTTTTACGATTTCCGCAATTTAAATACTTTTAGTTTTTGTACTGTAATAAATGCTTACACATTTTTTAAAATGTTTTTGTATTTTTCCCTTATTTCCTACACCCTGAAGAAGCTTGGTAAATTTTAGGTTTAATTTAATACGGCGTTTTATGGATTTTTTTGTAAAGTGAGCCTATCAGGCTCACCGCCCCACGATCTTGGGAATCCTAGACCGCGCCCTACGCAGAGTTAACTAAAAAAAATTGTGCTGGTTTTGTGCCGAACTGTGCTGATAATTAGGAATTTTGTGCGGCACTATAACACAGAGTACTAGCAAAAATTTAGCTGTTGTGTGTGTGAGGGACTACTTCCCAACAAAAAAAAAAAAAAAAAAGAAATTAAGGTTTTTAAAAAATGATTGTATTCGCAGATAGCAACAGTTTCGTGCTGAATTATACTGATAAAAAAACTCTGAACCACTACCTAATCAGGTGAATAATTGCTATGATTTGTCATTTGATGTTCGAACGTATCTTTCATTCTGCATACCTTGACCGAATGAACATTATTAATGGTCCTCATTACTTTTTGCATCATGTTAATGATTTGGTTGATAGTTTTTATTACGTTGAACTGGTTGTTATTTCTCGCGTTGAGGTTTTGTGCTTTCTCGTATTTATCTCACTCTCGTGAAATATATTAAGTTAGTTAAGTGTTGTAATTCCCGATATTCGGGAACGAACAGTTTTATGCTTCGTTCACCGAAACTCAGCCGTCGGTGGGACAAAGAAGAAAACTCCGTAAATGCAGATGATAAATTCCCGCTGCTGCAGTCATCTCATACCGGCATTACAAACAGCTCAGGTGATAACGATCTTAATTATCTATCTAACAATAACAATACTGTAAGTGATGACGATATTACTAATAACGGTTGCGGTAATAACACATCTTTATCTATTCAAGCAAAATCGAGTATAGATAATCATAGACACACTTATACACCAATCTTATCACCTCCGTCTATGGACGTTGTAGTTGTAAATGATACACTAAATACTCAGCCAAATAAACATCCGTGGCACATAGTCAAAAATAAAAGGAAAAGAAAAAAACAAAACACAAGTAGTTCTTCTTCTGAGAATACTACTGATAATCAATACAGAAGTGCTAATAGATTTGCACTTCTCACAGTAGATAATGATACTGATAATCAACATGTTCAAATGACAAATAATGATAGTGGAACTGAACCGAAGCCACCTACAATTACCGTGTATGGCGTGGCTAACTACCCTCAAATGTTAACCGATATAAACAATATTGTGCCTCCTAACTCTTACACCTGTAAGTCACTCGCAGATAATCGAGTGCAAATTAAAACAAACAATTCCGACAATTACCGTTTACTAGTTAGATACTTCCGAGAAGAAGGAATAGAACATCACACTTATCAGATGAAACCTGAAAGAAGCTTTCGTGTAGTAATTCGTCACCTACACCATTCCATCGACACCGATGATATTAAAATGGCTATTGAAGAACTAGGCCATAAAGTGCGACATATAAGTAATGTTAGACATAGAGCGAGTAAATTACCCCTTTCTTTATTTTTTGTGGACCTAGAACCGCAGGATAATAATAGTGATATATATAAATTACAAACATTACTCCAAATGAAAATTAAAGTGGAAGCGCCAAGAAAGAAAAATATAATTCCGCAGTGTTTTCGTTGTCAGCAATACGGTCACACCAAGACTTATTATGGAAGAGCATATGTATGTGTTAAATGCGGTGGATGTCATGATACTGTTCACTGTAAAAAGAAACGCGATGAACCACCAGTATGCGCCAACTGCCAAGGAAACCACCCCTCCAATTATAAAGGGTGCCTAATCTACAGGAAACTTCAGCAAGTACGATTTAAGAAGTCAGCAAAAACAGTCAGTAATATTTCAAATCTAAATCATCAAATATTCCCTGGATATTGGCCTAATTTAGGCAATCAGAATCAAAGGATGCACACAGACCAAGCACCGCAAAAACCAACATATTCACAAATAACAAGACAGCAGAACACTCAAAACTCATCTGATTTTGATACTAATTTACAAATTACAAATATGTTGCAAACATTCATGACAGAAATAAAAGATCTACTTAAAGACATAATGCATCAGCAATCTCAGTTACTAAATGGTGTAATCCAAACCATCATGACAGTAGCAACTAATCAGAAATGAAAAATTTAAAAATTGTTACATGGAATGCCAATGGTATTCTAAACCATACAAATGAAATTCAAATGTATATTACGCAATCCAATGTAGATATATTATTAATTTCAGAAACACACTTAATAAGCTCTAGATTTGCTAATTTCCTGGGATATGACTCATATTTCACTAACCACCCTGATGGCACTGCACACGGTGGCACAGGAGTTATAATAAAAAAAAAGTATCAAATATCATGTACTAAGGAAATATGAGCATAATTACCTACAAGCCACAACTGTAGTCATAGACAGAAAGGAAAAAAGTAATATTACCATCTCAGCGATTTATTGCCCTCCAAGACACATTATCACTAAAGCGCAGTTTAATGAATTCTTAAAGACGCTAGGTGACGCGTATATAATTGGAGGAGACTTTAATGCAAAAAACATTTATTTTGGATCAAGATTAACTGTCCCCCGAGGTAAACAGTTAAAACTGGCCTTTGATGAAAACAGGTGCACGGTATACTCCACGGGGTCTCCAACATACTGGCCTACTGATCCGTGTAAGGTTCCGGACTTACTAGATTTTTTTGTGGTTAAAGGACTGCCAACAAACTACATTGATACGTGTAATGATAGTAGCCTATCATCCGACCACACACCAGTAGTACTCATCATAAGCGAAAAAATTATAAGGAAAACATGCAGACCGAAATTATACAATAAACAAACAGATTGGGATCAATTTCGTGAAATGTTAGAAAATAGGATAAATTTTAAAATCCCTCTCAAGACCACGGATCATATAGAACTAGCAGTGGAATACTTCACAAATATAGTACAAGAAGCAGCTTGGACAGCCACGCCAAATAATAGTATACATCAACCAGTAATATTCTATCCTGCAGAAATTAAGAAAGAAGTAGCTTTAAAACGAAAACTAAGGAAAATATGGCAAACACATCGCAACCCAATACACAAAACCAGGCTAAATAATCAAACAAAACGTGTTAAGCATTTATTACAGAACTTAAAAAATAAATCATTTAAAAATTATTTGATAAATTTGTCACCTCTTCAAAAAAATAATTACTCTCTCTGGAAAGCAGCAAAAAGGTTAAAAAGACCAACAGAAATATCACATCCGATAAGAAACTCAAATGGAAAATGGGCTCGATGTGATCAAGAAAAGGCAGAAGAATTTGGTGACTACTTAGCTAATGTATTTCAACCTCACTCTGGAACAGATTGTTTACCGTCACTCCTGTGTAACATAAATCAAAGCAACAATATTAAAATTACATCTCCTGGCGAAATCAAATCAATAATCAAAACTATGAACCCAAATAAGGCTCCTGGGTATGATTTAATAACTTCAAAAATACTAAAAGAGTTACCACGGAAAGGATTAATTCTGTTGACCTACATTTTTAATGCTATAATTCGTATAAGATATTTTCCTCTTCAGCTTAAATTTTCACAAGTTGTTATGATCAAAAAACCTGCTGAAGAACTTTCATCGTATCGTCCAATAGCACTACTTCCTGTTCTCTCAAAATTATATGAAAAACTATTACTAAAAAGAATGAAGCCATTCTTAAACGACAGAAATTTGATACCAGAGCACCAGTTTGGATTTCGAACGGGACATGGTACTATAGAGCAAGTACATCGCATAGTCAACATAATAGAAGAATCCTTAGAAACCAAAAAAGTATGTGATGCTGTATTCCTTGATATTAAACAAGCGTTCGACAAAGTATGGCATGAGGGATTACTGCATAAAATTCACTGCAACCTCCCATACCAACTCTTTGAATTATTAAAATCCTACTTAAGTGAAAGGTATTTTTCTGTTAAATACGGGGAAGCAGAATCGGAGCTCCACCAGATCCAAGCAGGTGTGCCGCAGGGCAGTATACTGGGACCAGTACTATACTTAATATACACTTCCGATATTCCTGTTCCAGATGAAACAGAAATGGCCACTTTTGCAGATGACACTGCAATTTTATGTACAGGCACCTAAGTAGAAACTATCAATAATAATCTGCAATCAGCTGTCAATAGTTTGTCAACATGGTTCAAACGATGGCGTATAGTGATCAATGAAGATAAATCTGCACATATAACGTTTACAAATAAGAAGAACTGTAATATATCGGTTATTTATATTAACAGTAAGGTTATACCTATTAAAGAAACAGTAAAATACCTCGGAATTCACTTAGATAAAAAATTAACTTGGAAGACACACATAGAAAAGAAAAGGAATGAAATGAACTTGAAATATAGAAACCTACTGTGGCTTTTGCGAAGGGAATCAGAACTGTCCCTGGAAAACAAAGTACTACTACGAGTATATAAACAAATATTGAAACCAATCTGGACATACGGATGTCAACTCTGGAGATGTGCTAAGCCGAGTAACATTGCGCAGATACAACGTTTCCAAAATAAAATCCTGAGAGAAATTACAGATGCCCCGTGGTACATTACCAATCATACATTACATACAGATCTGCATATAAATACAATTAGTGAAGAAATCAAAAAAGTTGCAAAACTGTACGGTCGAAAATTAGGACGCCACACAAATAGCCTGGCCGTTTCATTACTAGATAATTCCAATGAAATCAGACGCTTGAAGCGGATGAAGCCAGCGGACTTACTATAGGGTTCAAATATATTAAGCCGAATACCAGATGAAACTCATATCGCTGGATAGGAGTTTCCACAAATTATCACCACTTACACGCCAAGTGCTCGATAGCCCACAAGGCTAGTCGCACACTCGCGGAAGAAAAAAATAAATAAATAAAAAAATAAAAAAATGTTAATGATTTAATGTCGGTTCCACATCGCTTTTGCTTTAACTGTATACATCTTAATTATTTTTGAGAAATTTGCACTACTTTAAATGTTTTTTTTTTTCTACCGTGCATTGTACAAGCTGTAATCGGAAGTGGCATCACATTAAATTCACAAAGCTATGTGTTCTTTTCTCCATTATATCCTTATTCAAATGTATTTTACAGACATTGTTAATCTTACATTCGGTGGCTTAATTTCTTTGATTTAACTGCATTTGTTTCCCTTCCAACAAAAAAGATCACGGTAAGCAAGTTACAATTCGCCACAGGCATTATAATAAACAGATGTTTGATTAGAGAAAATTTTTAATGTCGCTAATGTGTTACACTTATTTACTTTTATTCATTCGATTGGTGTTAAATTAACTTATGGAATTTAAAAGCATCATAAGAACTTCACTAAAAATCAAATTAGAATGCGAATATTTTAAACGAGAAAAAGTTGCTCTGAAAAGAGATACTTTAAAAGAATTTTTTTTCCTTTAAAATATTTCCATTCTAATTTGATTTTTACTAGTGATTTTATCATAAAATATTCTTATAATTTGTTTTAACTCCATAAGCTTTTTCTCTTTCACCTTCTCCCTTTTGCCCTCTCCACTCTACTGATCTTCCCTTTATATGCGACACCAGTCATATCTTTTTTGAATGCCCTGCTCTTTTTCCTGAGTGCTCTCATCTATACGCCGAACTTTCGGCGTTGGATCTTCCTACCCCTTTCAATGCTTCGTTTATCCTTTCCTTCCCATCTCCAGCCGTTATTCCCCTCCTTCTTTCCTTTATACTTTCTATCTCCGATCGCCTCAGAATCTCAGTAGGTGATCTAAGTCCATATAGTTGGGTCAGTGTTAACACCGAGCCCATTAAATAAAAAAAAACAATGAATGACATGTCATTTGTGCGACTAATCGAGGGTTAAGAGACTAACAATCGGTCACAATCATACGCATTAAATCTTTTTAAAAGTCCTCCCGTTTATCGCTAGTAGACTTATTTTGCTTACTAGAACCGTGTTTTACTTTTTCACAGAAGAAGCATCACCTGTTTGTGCCATCTTACCGGTTCCAGTAGAATCTGTGGTACGTAAGGATGTAGCAGGATGTGCTAGCTATTGATAAAACATTATCCAGGTTCTTTAGGATTTTGTTCTGATTTTACTTGTCCATATTATATCACGTGTTTTCTCATTAAATGATTCTGAAGATTTGTGCTTGATTTGTAACTTAACATACCCAATTAGCATTGTGTCGATTAAAACAATTCTCACACTATTAGCTTTAAAGCCGTGAGACATGTTTACAGTATAACGCTATCATCACGCTAATCTATATTTAAGGTAGATCATCTAAAAATTAAAACG
Source organism: Icerya purchasi (assembly GCA_039619475.1). Taxonomy (NCBI): domain Eukaryota; kingdom Metazoa; phylum Arthropoda; class Insecta; order Hemiptera; family Monophlebidae; genus Icerya; species Icerya purchasi. Next base: position 220,677,944 of record CM077115.1, on the reverse strand, counting down.
CCGAAAAATTAAAAAACGTCAACTTTTAGAACTTTCCGCTTTAACGCGAAAGAATTTGGAAAAAAAAGAATAATAGTTAAACATCGATAAAAACAGTTCGTTAAAAAACTATTTTCAGGAAAGAAATCAATATGACATAATGGCTATAAAAATTACATTTTAATTGTTTAAATTTAGTTCTACACCATATATACATACACCAGTTTTTAGCAATTCTGACAGTTTGACATTTGTTATATTGCAACGTGTAATTAGATCTATATAAATCGCTGATCAGTTTTCTTTCACACTTTATTTTCTTCCATTTTGTACATGCGTATATGGCGCTGTTTTATACACGAGTGTATTTCTTAGTTGATAAACCCACACACGCACATCTAGTGGTTATTTATTATCGCAGTTGTTGAATAAATGTGAATATTTCGATACAGAGATACTTATATAGGAGCTGGCGATTACACCGAGAGAGTAACGACGGCCCAAAAGTCGCAGCGCTTAATTTTTTGCCACTGCTCCCCTACAAGTGAACAGTTACAATTCAGAGCAATGATCAGAAAAACAATAATCACTGCTCCCCGAACACTTGGCAAGAGCAGCGAGTGGGAAAACGGTGTTATCTCTTCTGTTGAAAGTTCCAATGGCACCACTCGTACAGGCGCACTACACAGGTTTACATACATCAAAACACATAGCCAGACGAAATATGCGCCACTGCTGCCGCTGCATGTTTTTTGTTGTAACACAATTTCCTTCGTAATCATGTTTCATCTTATTTCCTAAGAATTAAAATGAATGATATACGAACCATATACATAGTATTTTTCTTGTTTTTTCTCCCTGTATTTTGTAAACATGTTTTGATTCTCGTATTACGCAGTATTCGTCTATCACGTGTTTTTCGCGTTCCAGTAAAGTGATCCGTTCTCTCGAGTTCGTCGCATCCGGTCTCGTATCGTTTTTGTAAACTATTATCACTCTCTTTCTCCGCGCGCGGTAAGTCAATTTTCAAACTATCGTTTCGCTTTCGTTAATCGGCGAGCCGTTGCTCGTTGATAAAGACTATCGATTTTAACCTCCTTATCTCCTAGTTATCATGAATCCCTCCGTCGAAGTAACCCGTCCATCCTATGCAGATAAAATTAAACAACGAATTATTCCAATTACTACAATGACATATCCCAAAGAAGATCAAGCAATTATTTTTAATCACGTTCAAGGAGTTAAAATCCGCGACTATCTCCTCTCTATCCATCATCTTGTCGGAGGCGCTAAAAATATTATAGCCGCCTCCCGAGTTAGTGGTAACAGGGTCATCATTTTTCTTTCCAATAAAGATCTTGTAGAAAAATTCCAAACAGAACATGGAGGCTTTAATCATGAAGATAGTTTTATCAAAACGAGGAAACTCAAAACACCTTCAAAAAAACTAATTCTTTCTAATGTCTCGCCAATTATCCCAAACTCAGAAATAGAAAAAGTACTTGTGAATAATTTTAAATTAAAACTTTCATCTCCAATAGCCATTTTACGTGTCAGTCCATCTGACGACATGTTTTCTCATGTCATAAGTTGGCGCCGCCAAGTATATATCCAATCGGAAAATGATCTTTCCTTTTTACCAAGCTCCTTCAACCTAACTTATTCTGATCACTCCTATCGTATTTTTCTCTCTTCAGACGAACTCTCTTGTTTTAGATGTGGCACAAAAGGACATAAAGCAGATGATTGTCTTCAGTTTATTGACGAAGAAGTAGAAGACTCAATAGAAAATTCAGAAATAGTGACGGAAATCGATTCTCCCCTACCTTCTCAACAATCACCACCACCTCACCTCGTTATAAATGCCTTTTCCTCTAACGTTTCTAAACGTCCACCACCGTCAACCATTTCAACGATATCCTCAGGAGAAAACGATCAAACTCAAACAAATACAGTCCCTATCAAAACCTTACAATTAATGAAACCTAAAAAACAATGTATTAGAACTAAATATAATGACAATGCTAAGCCCCACTCTCCTGACAAGCCAATCACTAATCTATCTGAAGATGATTCAGAACAGGATATAGAACAACCTTCTATTAGAGATCTTATAAAACCAATCGAAGACATCATTAATGAAAAATTTAAAAAGAAAGAATTCCCAATTTCAGCTACAAATTTTTCCTTATTAATGGACAATACTAAAAGTAAAACGATTACAGATATTAATCAAACTCTCACTGAATTCAATGTCTCCCCGATAGATATAATAAAAATGCTCGAAGAGACTTACATTTTCTTAAATTCCAAATCGATAAAAACTCAATTCACTAAACTAAAACGGAAACTAAAAGACATCATTAATCTTTCTTCCCTTCCGTCATAAAATCAAATATCATAAGCCTAACTTCAGCAATCATCATTTCTTCTTTAACAAAATTAATAATATTATTCAATGTTCAAAAATAACAAAGAATCACTCATAAGCTGGAACTGTAATGGTTTCTTTAGTCATTTAGAGGAATTAAAAGTTCTCATCCATCAATATGAACCATCCATTATCTGTTTACAAGAGACTCACACAAAACAAAACTGCTGTATTAATATCCCATCGTTCAACATACTTTCATTAGACCGGTCATCCTCTCTTTGCGCGTCTGGCGGTGTTTTATTAGCAGTAAAGTCATCAATACATTTTGAGCAAATACACATTCAAACAGCCATCGAAGTTGTTGCAGCAAAAATATTCCTGTCTACACCAATCACCATTGGATCAATCTATCTTCCCCCAAATAATAATACCTCTATGGAAGATCTTAACAGCATTATAACTTCTCTACCACGCCCGTTCTTTCTATGCGGCGATTTTAATGCTCACTCCCCATCATGGGGCAGTACCAAGAGAAACAAAAAGGGACAAATATTGGAAAATCTAATTCAAAACTACAACCTCGGTATAATGCGTTCTGCTGAACCAACCCACTACAATTTCTCTTTCAGAACTTGGTCTAATCTGGATCTTATACTTTCGTCTCCCGATCTTCCTCGCGAATTCCAAGTCTTTGGTCACCACGATCTGAGTGGCAGTGATCATCGCCCTACCATCGCAATTCGCCCAAAGAAACCACACTTTTCTTCTCCGTCTCCAAAACCGAAATACGCCTACCGAAGAATGGATCGGTCAGCCTTCAACCACACCTTAACCCACACTTTGAATTCCAAAGATACTAGCCAACTAGATCCTGAAACCCACATTCAGTGGTTTACAAATCAACTAGTATCACACGCCAATGTACACTCACCAAAAACAAAAACCCGGTCCAATTCTATTCCATGGTAGTCCACAGAATGTTCCGTTGTCATAAGAAATCGTCGCAAAGCCCTGAAGAAATTAAAATCCCAACCTTCTTTAGAAAATCACTTAACTTTCCAGAAACTCCGGGCACAAGCCCGATACATTTTAAAACAAGCTAAACGTAAGTCCTGGCAAGACTATGTGAGCTCAATCGATCTCAAAACCACTTCGGCTGCAGTCTGGAAGAAAATTCAAAGTATAAATAGAAGACCATTTTTGTCTTCACCTTCTTGTATCATCGTCAATAATCACCTTATTACTGACACAAATTTAATGGCTACAGCATTTGCAGATATTCTATCACATAATCCTTCTGATAATAATGTGGATACAAAAAACATCTACTACCAGCATCAATTTTTCTCATCAAATGACGAGCCTTACAACTCACTCATTACAATCAATGAACTCAAACGTGCCATTAAAGATACAAAAATCTCATCCCCTGGTCCTGATGGAGTTCACGCACTTATGCTACTTAACTCCTCGGAATCCACAATTAATTTCCTCCTTTCTATATTTAATAAAATATGACAACGCATTCTTTTCCTAAATTATGGAAGATCGCAGAAATCATTCCAATTCTCAAACCAGGCAAAAATCCTACTTGTATCAACAACTATCGACCCATTTCTTTAACATCAGTAACTAGCAAAATCTTTGAACGAATTGTTAATAAACGGCTACTATGGCTCCTCGACTCAAGAAACTTACTTACAAAGAAACAATGTGGCTTCAGAACCGGTCGATCTCCTATAGATCAATTAGTGCACTTGAGAAATTCCATTCAAAAATCTTTTTCGGACAAACACCATCATTTAACTATTTTTTTCGACTTTGTAAAAGCATTCGATCAAGTTCAGATAAACAAGATCCTGTTAACACTTCAGCACTGGAATATTCAAGGTCACCTGGCTTTTTTCATTCAAAATTTTCTCAGTTCCCGCCAATTCTATGTTCGAATTAAAGATTCAGTCTCATCATGTTACAAACTATCCACCGGAGTTCCTCAAGGATCAGTTTTAAGTCCCACACTATTCAACATCGCAATTAACGACATTGTAAAACAGATTTCCCCCCCAGTTAACTGTGCACTGTACGCTGATGATTTCACCATCTTTATCTCGGCCGCTCATGTTGCTCTCGGAGAGGAAATACTACAAGAGACAGTCAACAAATTAGTCAATTGGTCAACCAAATTCGGCTTTGAAATCTCTTCCTCCAAAACAACAGCGGTTCACTTCTGTCGAATTAACAAATGCAAACAGAGTCTCAACCTCCATTTAAATGGTTCACATATCAAAACAGCAGACACTGCAAAATACCTCGGTCTAATCTTCGATAGCAGACTAACGTGGAGACCTCATATTAACAACCTAAAAGCTAACTGTATTACCAAACTCAATCTAATTAAAAAACTTGCTCATATCACCTATGGCTCAAATCGATCATCGCTACTAAAAATATATCATTCCATTATCAAATCAAAAATGGATTATGGAGTAGCCGCTTACAGTTCTGCCAGCGAAAGTCTGCTATCTACACTAAACGTTATTCATCATTCAGCAATCAGACTTGCAATTGGAGCTTTTCCTACTACTCCAATAAACAGCATTTTAGTTGAAGCTGGCGAACTTCCTCTCCATGTATATAGACAACGCTCCCTTCTCTTCTCCTACCTCCGCTTTTCTTCAAATCCAAATCTCCCCTCCTTTTCTGCAACGATTCCGACCTCCTCCCCTTCTTTCTTCCAAGAAATTCAAACTTCCTTCTCTTCACTAAACCTACACCTTCCTCCTGTTTCTCGGATCAACTTCCCCATTATTCCACCCTGAAGCGACTATACAGTTACAATGGATCTTAGTCTTACACAGTATTCAAAACACGGAACTCCTAAACACATCCTAATAAACTCCTTCAACAATATGATTTCTCAATATCCTCACCACAAAAAGATATTTACTGACGGATCAAAAAACAAATATGGAGTCGGATGCGGAGCTGCCTCTTCAACCAACATTACTCTTCGTTTTTCCCTCCCTCCGCACTTTTCAATTCTTTCTGCAGAACTGTACTCTATCAAAATGGTCATTACAGATACCATCGTCGAGGATAGAATCAGCTCCTATATTCTCTGCACAGATTCTCTCGTAGCACTGCAATGTCTACAAGATTTGCATAACCCCAAACAACATCCAACAGCAAAAGAAATAATTCACTCTATTGTGTCATCTAATGTTCAAGTCATATTCGCATGGATACCATCTCACGTCAACATCCCCGGAAACGAGCTAGCCGATTTAGCAGCTAAAGAAGGATCACAGTTTAAACCATATCCTCAACTACCCACACCGATTAATGATCTTCAAGCAGTTATAAAACAGTCAGTTCAAGACTCTTGGAATCTCAAGTGGACAACAACACCATCCTCCAACAAGTTGCGTGCTATACGGAACTCTACATCTCGCTGGAGTACTTCCTCGTCAAAAAACAGGAAAGAAGAAGTCGTGCTCGCTCGTTTACGTCTAGGTCACACTAAACTCACCCATAGTTATCTCCTTAAAAATCAACCTGCCCCCATTTGTTCACACTGCAATGTTCATATCACTGTACACCACTTCCTTATAAGCTGCCCACAATATAATTCCCAAAGAGCACTTCTCGACCAACCACTTACACTCCAAAATATTCTCTCCGACTCTCTCAAAGCTTCTCACAACCTAACAACCTTTCTTAAACTAATCCACCTATACTCTCTAATTTAAGCTCTCCCACATTCCGATCGTGCCTCTGGCCTAGATGCAGTACACGGCACGTAAATCAACAAAGTAAACATGTTTATAGCTGCTATTAATAGTTTTTTATATATATTTTTATTATAAAAAACAATCGTGATATTTTATTTTTCTGTCCATAATTATGTAAAAAAATATTAATCTTTACTACTCCTATTAATCGAACATTTCGCGTGTCCGTTGTCAAGGTAAAAAATATAATTTTGTTTCGGAACTGCAACTGCACCGATGCAGCAACAAAAAATCACTGTTCATTTTGAAGAACTACTCCGGGCGGAACTGCTCTGGCAAATCAGTTGCTGGGCACATCTCTACGGGGAAAACTCGACTAAAAATTATTCGATTTTAAAGTCTGATTCGAGTTTTACGCGCTGTGTTCTATATAGCTTTGGTGCTTGATGGTTCTCTAACTGCTTTTCAAACATTCCGTGTGTCTTCTTCTTCTTTAATTGTAGGCTGATTACTTTGTCGGTCGGTACTGTGGTCTCTGTAATTGCAGATGTGGTCATAATATTGAATAGCAACCTCATTTTGCTCCTCTTCCCTTCGTCAATGTCATTCCTTCTCTTTTCACGATACACATGTTTTGCATTTAATGACGTTTATTGTCATTGTCTCTCCATCCTTAGTATAGTGTTCTTAGTCGGGTTCCATTCCTTGTGGTTCCTTCTTTTTTTTTTTTTTGGCCTAAACAATATATAGTTCATTGTGGCTCCTAATTACTACCATTTTCACGTGTTGATGGGTAATCAATCATCCGTTGTTGACAAGTCCAAAGAAAAGAAACAAAAAAAAAAAATTTGACTAGTCAGCAGTTGCTCAAATGTTTTTTGTTCGATTGTGATTCTCTTGATTGTTAAAACATTTGGGAATCACCATCACTAAAGAATTCTGTAAAAACAAAAGGTTTACAACTGGCCGAAAGCAAAGGGTATTTTATTTATTAGCTTTATTTTTTCTTTTGATCTCTCTCCTTTCTTGTTACGTCTTTTTCTTTTTCTTCTCCTTATTATCTTTTATTTATTTCTATTTCCCCTTTCAACGTGGAATAATTGTTATTTTATCCTATAATGTAATCGGTAAAACATTTACATTTTTTTTTAATTTTTTGGTTAATATTAAATGTTATATGACTGTCAAGTTCACAAGTAAAATTCTTCCGCGTGTTATGGTCAATTATTAACATTAAAATCATATCAGGAAAAGTAATTTTCTAAAAAATAATTATCTGATGAAACAGTAGAGTAATGAATGTCACATCCCACATCTATATAAACTCAATACTTTGGAGCTCATCTAGAGGAAATTCTTTAAACTCCCAGATGGGATAGTTCACCTATAATACTTACAGTAAATTGATTTCAATTGACCACGTCATTGTTAGCGAAAGTAAATGAACAAAATAAATACCGCATAAACATATTGTAAAAACATAACAGGGTTAAATAAATGCAAAACCATATCAGAATTTTCTTACTCCTTATGCAGATAAACTTTGGGAAAGGGTTAAACACACACACTATTCTATTTAAATTAAACATTTGATTTATTACCGCGTAACGGTATTTTTTTAAACATTTTACATATACTGCATCATATTTTATGCCATCAATCGAGTGCACTTGGAATAAACTCACAACTGATATGTATTGCGAATGTGTGTGTGGAACTAACCCTTTTTTTAGTAAAAACACAAATAGACTAAAATAAAACTTCTTACGGACATACTAAAATAATTGATGAATTAAAGTCAATTTTAAAAATTAAAAATAAGATTCAAGTAAACAACAGAACAAATTATTTTTTTATACACCTATTTCAGTACAAACAACTGGCGTAATTGATAGAATCTTTAACCCGGCAACAAACTCACTCGTAAATCTTGTGAAGCAGTTTTTAAAAAATCGCTTTTAAAACATCATATACACGTGAATGCCCCATTCTTCCGTGTCTTTCCTAAAAACAATAGTGTTTACTCTAAGCTGGCAGTCTGGTTCATTCCAAGCCAAAATTAAATGAAGCAGGCTCGTGCCCAGAATTTCGGAGGAAGGGGGAGGGGATTTTCTTTGCATATTTATTTTATAAATAACAATACATTTTTCACTAATATTCGTGCTATTAATAATTTCCATCACTTTGATTTATGTATTAATAATTCACATAAATGAATTACCGTATAAACACATTAATAAAAATTACATATGTTATTAATTATATACTCGTAATAAAAATTTTTGCATAAGATATTAATGAAGTACCTAAAAATATGGAGCATATTTTTTCTTTTAAAAGTAGGTACGAACACCCTAAAAAATCATCAATATTTATTTTAAATTTGTGATTTTTTTCAGATTTTTGTGTATTTATAATAACTATTTCAATTCTCGTGGGGGGCTCCCCCTCCCCCCCCGTGGGCACGGCCTTGAAATGAAGTTATTTTACTGATTTCTACTATACACGATCAACCAGAATTAAATTCTGGCACGAGTAAACCATCTGTTATCCGTACATGTAGTTCAACGAAAAGCGCTCTGGATCAAATGTGTCAGGACGTTTCGAGTAGTCGTAAATCTAGACCTTAGCCGTTATGTTTTGTTTTTGTTTTTTTTACGGCGCGCGGAACATAATAATATAGGTAAACACTTACGTCATATATTTGTCAAATGGAAATTATAAAATTGATAACCTAACTAGTAGAAAAGCATTTAATTTTGAATTAAGTGAACAGCCAAGGCCGTGTCTACGGAGGATATGATTTTTTCTTGTTCCATTAAAAAATTACGAAAAATATTTATTAATGTATACGATTTTCTGTCTGCAACTAATACATTTACTTATAATTACCGGACTCCACTCCCATCTCTCTTTATTCACCAACCACAAGAAAACTCCACCTTGCTCATTTGATTGCGCCCGGCACCGTTAATTGATAATATTAAATATTTATACTCCAAAACACAATAAAAAAGTACTCCTATAAATTATTATTTATAATAAAAATAATATATCAATACCACTGTACAATTATTTCTCCATAAAACAAATTCGTTCTGAATTATTACACAATTTCCATCATACACACATAATTACGTCGCTAAGGCACGACACGTAAAAGAAGCAAGCAGCGATTTTCAAATACTATTCGAATGTTCTCGATTTTTAGTTATGTTCTAGCAATCTGATTAATACTGAAATCATTTTTAAATTTCCGAATAAAACATAGAAAAGAAAAATAAATAAAATCATCAAACAGTTGAACAAACTTTTTTAATAATAGAGAGAGATAGCACTGTCTACGAAAGTCCGTTTTATTCTTTTACATAAATTAATAAACCTCAAAAGCAGTGCGTATTGACAGCTCCATTGAAAATTAGACACCTAAAACTATCAACAAATTCAATAGCAAAGGAAATTTAAGACTGCAGAAATATTGTTTTGGCATTTTTTTATAAATATGATACATTGCTTTTTTTTTTTTAACATATTTAATTATAGCAAGAAAAAACTTTATTTACCTCTTTCGTAAAATTTAAATCCCTTAAGTTCCTATATCCACGAGAATAAATACATTGTCGTTTGGAGTAATACATTTAATAATTACATTTTGATCCCCGATGATGTGCACAGATATATACTAAGCGATAACACGTGGATTCTTGAAGGAATAAGTGTAAAAATAGTACCAAACATAGAGACCTAAAATGTTCTTTTCTCATTTTAAATGTTATTATTAATTGTTCCGTTCGATTACAAGCACTCCGACAGTTGTACTTATATTATCTACACAAATCTGCACACACATCGAGAAAAATCAATAATTCACATAGCTGACTTATATCAACTGCATAGCTAAACGTAATTAGGAAATTAGTCAATTTCGGTGCAGAAAACCAGCTTATTTAAAATTTTACCGACGACATAATTTTCAATTATTTAATAATGTTAATTTAAAAATACACATGAAAATAAATAATATAAAATACACGGCCTTATCAACTCGCGCTGTCAATAAAATAATTTAAAAGAAAAAATGAAATCTAAAAATAAATAACACTTAGTTAAATATTCCGCTACTTCATGAAGAATAAATCAGATAAGAAACTACTCTACTAATCGTAAATAATAAAAAAAAAAAAAAAAAAAGAAAAAATAAAACGAAAATTAAAGATAATTCAAAACAAAAAGGCTCTTATTAAATAATAAATATTCTTCATTTTTTGAACACAGTTGTCCGCGAATTATTTATAATGGTTAATCACTGTGAAAGTTTTAAACGATTCTTAACTATTTTTCATTTTCAGAAAAGTTTTATTATTATTTGCAATGATATACAGCGGTTTTTGTCCAAAAATTTCTCACTTCTTAAATAAATTTTTACTCGAATTACTTTATATGGTCAATTTAATTTTTCCTTTTATAATTTAAACATATACTATAATTATAATTACACAACGATCATATTTCATTATTTAGTTATCTAATAATTTAGCGTGAAAAATATCATATCAAATTTTTACGATCGTGGAACCCTTATAAAATCAATTTTATTTTATGGAACCCTTAATGCCAAATGAAAACTTAACAATTGTTGATATGTAAACAAAATTTGATTGTTTTCTTTTTACTTACAACTTTTACTACGATTCTACATTCTATTAACTTATAATAAAAGGTATCGCAATTTCAAATATGTAAATAAAAGTTATTTAATAAAAATTTTTAAACAAATTAACGTCAAGAATGAAATTATTTCACTGTTTTACTAATAATGATTTTAAAACTTATTTTAATATCCGATAATTATATGCGTGCATCCGGAATAGCATCCAATTTGTTCCTAAATTTATTTTTCGTTTATGTATAAGCTGAAAAGCCTGTTTGGCATCTATACGTGGTCATAAAAAAGAGCAGAGTTAAAATAGCCTTCTTGGCTACTTGAGGCTATTCATTTTTAATACTAACCCAAAACTCGTTGAGTAACACTGATTTAAATGTGTATTTTAAAGCAGTTGAACTCTAAATATCAATGAGTGATTCATATTCCAGCATTGATAAATTTTCAGGTTTATCTTTATTGATAAATGGATGTTGTACCCAGTCGATGTCATTATCAGTAATCGGGAAGTATTTTGACAATAATTTTAACAGGTTCGCCAAATGTTTACTAATGAAGTTTTGAATTGCAGTTGATAATTCTATCTTGTTTTCTTGTAGAATTTCATTTAAACGTGGGAAACATTCAACGTTGTTTTTTTTCCATGCAAGAAATTTAGAAATTTAGTTTCCTTTCTAGAGCTGTTGTTTTGTCTGTCGCAGTAAATCTGGTTGTTGCTTTTCCTTGTAAAAATTTCAGCAAGATGAGCTAATTTCATAAGCCAAAATAGATCCGTTGTTATAAAAAAAAGTTGCTTTAAGCAATAAAATAGACACTAAAAAAAAGAACGCAGTTTCTTTGTGACTACTAATAAGGCTTATCGTCAGTGTAATTGATGTAAACAAGGAAGGGTTTCATAATTTATTATTGAGTGAAATAATATATTAAAACAACGCTTTTATTTTTTAATTTAAATGTTTTTCTCTTATCGAAAATATCTTTTGACTATTTCTATTTGTTTCCCGTTTTACGAAAAAATTTTGGCTTATTCTTTTCCCGGTTTTCCCAGTTGGAAAGCAACCCTGATGATTTTCTTGCGGAACCCACTTTGGGAACGGTTGATATAGAGCAATAAATTAATACTCTTCCAAGCTGTGTCGCTTTAATTTTTATATATAAAAATGCGATTCTTCGTATCTACCGCAAAATACAAAGCAATCATAAGTTATACAAATATTTAAAAGTATTGCAAAGCAAAACAACGAACTACATCGATGAAATAACACGATAATTTAAATTTTCAAAATTGCACGTAAAGGTTAAAACTGAATCAATTAAACTATTAATAAAAGATGCGTACATACCAAATTAAACATGGTTATTTAAAGCAAACAAAAAGTTTTAATTTTATTAAAATATATATTTGAAAACTGAATAAATCATATCGGCCAGTTTGAACTATATACAAAAAGGAAAATAATTTCTTTTAATTACTAAAACAAAAGCGACCAAAACCGTACATTAAAAATCCACGTTACAAACGACTCATTCGGTGCATACTTGCAAATGTGTATTAAAAATTATGTCAGTCCTACAGTGAAATCTGTTTCTCAGATATCACTATAAATACTTCGTTACAATACCGCATTATTCTTAATTTTTAAATTATTTCATTCATAACGTTCAAGTTGATTTAAATTTGGGACCTTTAAATACACACTTCAAAATAATCTGCTGAAGAATTCTAATTTCATGCAATAACTTTGAGATTCACTTAATGTTATAAATTTTTAGTACAAGAATTTATTTAAAAATTGCCAAACAACAATTTTTATACCACCAATTGACCATAAAAAATATGCATATACTAAACTAAACAAATTGATTACAGTAAAAGAGTAACCATTCCTCGATGCAGTTATTAATAATAGAAGGATAAATTTTTAATAAAATTAAAAATTTTACGCTTAAAATTATTCTCGATTTCTATAAATTTCATAAGGAAAAATTAACTTATGAAAACTAAGAAAATTACAAGTTATTACATTTGTATTGCATAAACTAAAAGAAAAACAAAAAAATTATATAATTCTTTTACTTATTATTATAAATGGCCTTTTAAAATTATTTTTGACTGATTTCAAGTCCTGCTTTTAGATATAAAACAATAAAACATTCTCCTCGATAACATTGTTTCGAGGTTTCCTAAACGTAAGAAATCAGTGTACAAAATGTAAATGAACTAAAAAATAAGTTTTTGGAATTTGTCAAGTAAATTAACATTCAGAATTTTTAATAAGCATATTCGAATATACATATATTTCTTAAAAATTCTATTTATTAATTCGCCTCATAAATTTCAAAACTTACTTTAAAATTAACTTAAATTATATGCCGTATTTTCTTAACCTTTAGAAAAACTGATGAACAATTTGCATATTATCCTAAAAATTTAAAAAAAATTATTTCTGTTCTTCAGACATAACAACAAACTTAAAAATTCGAGCAAAATAACAAAAATTAAAAATTATTCCAATAATCAACACTAAACTTCAAACCAAATAGACCATAAACAATGGTTAATAATGTCTCACATTATTATGAAGGCACAACAGCATAAAATGTTCAAAAACAATTTATCTACAATGTTACGGCGTCATCTGGAGCACTTCAAACAGCACACTAGGAGTTGCATTTTCAACCTTCTTTCCATTTATATAAAACCATAAATTAAAATTAGGAAGAATTTTTTTTTTTTTTTTTGACATATGTATAACAATTAATTATATAAAGAATCTTTTGTCTAAAGTCTGTGGTACCTAACTTACTGACTTTCAACCTTAGAGGATAATTCTCTTGAATACACGTTTGAAAACTCAAAAATTAAGTAGGTACCTCCACCTTGAACAAAAACTTAAAATACGTTGCAGATAAACTTTCTTAAATAATAAACAATTAAACCACCCAGACACTTTTTAGGAAACTTTTTATATTCCTACATACATTAAAATCGCCATTCTTTGTCTTCCTTTTTAATAACATCTCTCCATATGATAGATTTTTAAATACGCATATTGCAACATTTTTATGTTATTTTCATTTTTTTCATTTATATTTGCAAATGTTTTTTACAGATGAACAAATCTAGTACACACAGTCAATACGTTGTTCATATAAAATTTCACTAAGTTAATTTACAATCTTAACGACTTTATTAATTGTTGTTATTATCTCATAAATCGCAAATGTTTAAAATTAAAACTACCACAATCGTTAGATACATATAAATAATCCACATAAAAATAAACTAATTTTGCAAACACTGAAAATTATTGGTTACTTCCCATTCTCCTTACAACATTCAAATAAAAATCATTTCAAACGTATTACATTAGTAGCAATCTTTAAAAATAATTGATTACAAATACTTGATAAAATACTGAAGTACAAATGTTATTATCATAGAAAAATGTTTGTTTCAATTCAATGAAAAAAAAATTACCTGCTACGTTCTGGAGTTCTTAGTCTTTTAATGCGCCTAGCGGAAGCAAATTTATCCAATATTTTTTTTCTCTTCAACGTGAAACATTCGATTGTAGAATGGCCATATACCCCACAATTTTCACAAGTAACTGGATATAGGCCCGAACTACAAAAATTAAAAATATATAAAGTTTATTATCATTTAACTTATACATGTAACACTTCAGACTATTTTGATTTCAGTTAACTTAAGAAGTTACTATAATCGGTTTTTTACCCCCCAGATATTTGTTCTATTATGGTTTACCTTATTTACACAATTTACAGAGAAATCAAGAACTTTCGTAAAATAATAGAGAAGTTACAGATCAAATTTTAAAAACACATCGTAACTATAAATTGAAAATTTACTAAATCAGGTTGTTTTTTTTTCTAAAAAAATTTGATGGATAAAATGTTCGAAGCTTCTTAAATAACCAATTTATACATATGTTAAAAATCATTATTTATCATAAACTGAATAATAATTAATGTTTTATAATTTGTAACTGCTTAAGTAACCGCATGATTTTTTAGAATAGATAAAAATCACGTTATCTAATAAATGAAGCGATAACGAAACTTTACAGAAACATCTTTTATAATTTCACCATAAGATACTTCGAAACTTGTAAATATACAGTGCGAATGATTAAATGTACTTACTTTTGTTTATTTGGACCAATTGTCATTTTTATTTCTTTAAACACCGGTCATGAAAATAAATTTATATTAATAAACACACAAACAATAATAATTTTACTTCCAGTGATCTATAAACTTGATGCGAAATACTGATATTATTTAACACTATTGAGTTAATTCTCGTTCATGATTCACTGTTTACGAATTTTTCTTCGAATACCCTTAGAAAATTTACTTTACTCATAAATTATTATTGCTTTTATAGATATTATCTTGTCTAAACAAATTCATTAAGATTCAAAGAGTGCATGCTTGATGATTTTGTTTTTATTAGTAAATAAACTGAACTACCAGAATATATAGTTTACAAGAAGTTTATATAGCATAAAAGTGCACTTAATTAATTTTTCATTAAAAATTTGTTTAATATTTTTCAAAAATTAAATTTCCAATATATTTTTTTAATCTGCAATAAAAAACAGTCAGCATCATTAACTACAGTTCATTATTTAATCATCATTTTAAATCCAAACATTTAAAAAATATATATGTGTACATATAAGGCAAATTAGAAAAATAATTAGGATGGATTAAATTCTGTTATATAAAACAACAAATTTGTTATTACAAACATACGTTACATATAATATTTGAAAGTTCATTTTGATACCGACATCTATTTTAAGAGTTAATATATTTTGAATTACCGAGAAAGGAAATTAAAATGTAACTAATAAACTATAAAAGAAAATTTTCGCTCAAAAACGTATATAAGTTTACCTTTATAAATTGAAAAAAAAACATTAAAGGCTTGATTCATCAATATTTTTGCAACTGATATTTAAATTACTTTTACTGACATACATCTTCAAGTAGATATACATATGTATATTCTAAACATATTTTTATTTTTCATATTAGTCTTAAAAACAGAATGCGAGATTGGTTTAATTCCATGGCTCTCTTTCTTTACTATATTATTGATCTTTACATAAAATTAGTACCAAAATGTTCAAAGTTCAGTCTTTAGATAGGTTGTTAGAACCTCTCTAATTTAAAAGTAAAAATAAAAAGGTTTTGGAAGAACTATCTGTTATATATCAGAACATAGTTGTACATTACATAATTATTATATTTATTCAATAGTACAACCCATAGTAATATTTGAAACAACAATCATTAATAAATCCCATAACGAGCATATTTTAATTTGTTTACATATATATATATATATATATATGTATATACACACAAGAAATAATTCTGAAACCTATTAATAAAGTATGGAAAAGAAGTTCATAATAATGAGTTTCTTACAATTCTGCTCTAGGTAGAAGAGAAAATGTTTTTTTTGTTCATATATGTATATAAGAATTCACTATAAATTCAAACATGTAATCGGATTAATCAACTCACTTGAGCGTTGTAATAATTACTCACTCCTCGTTTAAACCTGGTTTGTTTTGCTATTGTTAAAGAAGTTGGAATATTTGTGGTGTATAGTTCCCTACTGATTTTGTTTGTGGCTTTGAAATATGTATACTTGTAGCTGATGGTGTTAGTAATCTTACTATTATTATTGGTGACCGAATTTGTGAAAGAACTGACATTAATACAGATAGATTTTTATGTTTTTGTGCACTTAATATTAGTTGATTATAAGTGATTTGTGTGTTGTTTTGTCCCATCAAAAACATAAATGTAAAAATGGGATCCAAGTTCAATATCAAGAATATGCGTTTTTATCGACTTCGACCACAAAAGAATTGAGATCTAAATGGGTGCCAAGTTCTGTAGATAATCCTGAAATTTATTTATAATTGAACATACAACATTCTAAGATAAATTTAAAACATAATTTCTTCTTTTCTCTGCTACAACAATGTTTGCTTTTTAAAAATACAACTTTTTAAATTTGAACAATCGAATTATTTACACAAAGAAGATAATTTAGGATAAATTAAAGCTTACGATTTGACTTGGCTAGTTTTCTCATACAAGTTATCTTATATTTGGCTAATCATTCTAAAAATTAACCAAGTCAAATCATAAGCTTTAATTTATCCTAAATTATCTGCTTTGTGTAAATCTCAATTCTTTTGTCAATGAAGTCGACAACCACGCATATTCTTAATATTGAGCTTGGTTTCCATTTTTACATTTATGTTTTTAATGGGATATCATTACTTTTTGTAAAGAAATTATTATTATTATTCATTCAAATTAAAATTAAAATCGTTTATTCTTCAAAATAGGCTTACAAAGTAGGCATTTTTCGAAAGTCAAGTTATTGAGTCCGTCTGTCCCCTAACTGTAAAACCACTACCACTTCTGGGACCTGTATGGCTGAGGGGAAGAAGTGGCAAGAAACTCTTACTGCAGCACACAGGGCCCTACAGATATTTCATGTTATTTTCATATCTTTCTTTACAAGTATATCAAAATCAGTATACAATATCATGTTCATTTCCTGTGCTGTGTTGAAATCGCAATGCTCCATAATATATGTTTATCATTAAGATAGTCATCTGTTCTATAATAAGCTTTGTCAAGCAAAACTTGCTTCACAGCAATTTTAATAAATTTATTTTCTGATAGGTCAAGTATCTCGATTGGAATTTTATTATAAAAATGCACACAAAGCCTTAAAATGCGCTAGTTGTTAATAAAAATCGATTGCTTTGAAAATATTTCAAATTGTAAAAATTCATTGTTTTCTGATTTTTTCCTTTGTATGCACACAATTACCCAGCTAGAAACCAAATTTCAACTTTCTAGGTCACCTGGAAGTGGGTTAGGTTTTTGATCTATATGTCAGTCAGTGATAAAAATGCCGATTTTTAGACGTTAATATCTCAATAACTGTTTAAGTTATATTTATGAAATTTTTCAGGTTCTAGTTAATCTAAGGGGTTTTAATAAATAACCCAAATTTCATGTATTTATATTGAATAGATATTGAGTTATTAAGGGGTTAAAAGTGACTCCAAATGGTTCGTGTAATATAACACATGGCTGCTGCGTCGTCGCCAGTTCCTTTTTCCTGGCTTGACACGCTGCCGCGTGTCTAGATAATGCATACATCATCTAATTCAACCAGGTAGTGTACATTTCCTAGACGCTCTACAGTTGTACCATATTTTCAAAGATTTATTGACTGATAGTTCCCACTTTGAGCATATTCGCTGAGTAATAAACACCAAATTTAAGTTTTTGTTTAATTTTGATCGTTCAACTGGTTTTAATAAGTCTTCCTGATTTTGAATAGTGATACCAATGATCACCTATGAAGGTGTTTTTCTATTTGGTGTGAGGGTGGTTTAATATTTGAATAAAATTTCAATAATTTATGTTCAATAAATTCAGGCTTCTGCCATTTTCTTCAACTTGTCTTCTATAAACTGAACAAATTGTTCCACTTGTTCATTTGTAACTGGATGCCCTAGTGCAATAAACTGTTGACATATCTAATAAATGCAATAAACTGTTTGAAATTCTACTGATGTAATACTAGGTTATATTATCACCGACTAATTCATGTAAACTTCAAGCTATTTTAAAACCGAGTCAACTATAGTAAAAAAATATTGGTCTGCTGTAGATCCTATTTAATCAATATGGATTCTTAAAAATGGTTTTGTTACATCTCAGTTATTTGGTGGCAGCTTTGAAGGAAGTTTTTAACAATTCACACCTATAGCTTTTGACTGATAATGTAATATCATGATTGATCTTTTGCCAATAAACATAGTTGTGTGTGATGTTTTTTATTTTGACTATTCCTGCATGTGTCGAATGGAGTTCTTGGAGAATGAGTGGTTGTGCCAATTTTGGAATCAGTGCCTGGCACAATGATCCCATTAGAATATTCAAAGTTTCGGTTAGTACTATTCTGGAAATTTTTCAACAGTGTTGATAATTTTTCATCAGTTGAAATTTCTCCTTAAAACAATTGGAGGTAATAGTTAATGCCTTCCCAATGTTACATCGTTTGTTGTTCTGTAGGTAAGATTATTTATCAATAACATTTAGTTTACAAATTTCAATTGAAAATCTAGAAGTCGGTATTTTAGTGTTTTGATGAAGGTCAGAGCGGCATATTTGAGCACATGATGCAAAAGCTGGAAGCTCTTTTGGTGTATTGAAGATCTGCTGGATGAGTGTACTGTCCATGATTAAAATGAATGAATGCATGACCGACAATATAACAGTATAATCTTTTTGCTTCCCAAAATACCGCTAGGATTTCTTAGTCCAGCTGTAAATTATTTGCTTCTGGTTTGAAGAACGATCTGGATGCAAAAGCTATTAGTCGTTCTTCATTATTACATAATCAGTGTGATTTCTGAAATTCTATGAGAGCTTGTGTCTGTTGCAAGGAGCAATGGTAAACCTTAATAATAAGTATTTAAGACCATATTACTTGAAATTAAATCTATAATTTTATTAAATGTTTGGTGGGATTCCGGCCACCAGATAATTTTTTCTTTGTAGAAGAGTTAATTAAACAGATATAGTATCACTGATGGGTACAGAATAAAGTAACGATAATAATTCACTGGCCCATATAACTGTTAAACATCTACATTTTTAGAAGTTGATGTATTTTGAACTGTGTCTAACTTCTTTGTTGATTTTTGTAGTCCGTTTTTGGCCAATCACATGTCCTAGGTATTTGATTTGCTAGATGAAAAATCTGTACTTTTTAAAGATAACACATAAATTACTCTCCCATAAGCGTTGAAAGAGCTGCCAGTGACCCTTTTCACTTCAATATTGTTCTTTGCACTAAAATATTATTAAAGTAGGTTTTGAAACTAATCTGAAAACTGAATCTGATGAATAAATACGCTAACGGCGAAAATAATATATTATGAATAAATGTACTTTTTTTTTTTTATAGGGGTGTATATGAAGATTTCCATGTGCCGTGGTTTAACTACTGGGGCTATTACAGCACATGGGGCCTACTTAAAGGGATTAAACGCGATAGTACAGATCGTTGCTCCGCATGAAAGCTAATACAGCTGCGACCGCGGGCGGAGCATTTGACAGTATCTTAGAACTAGAGGAAGTGGTGAAGTGAATGGGTCGTGGTACTGCAAAAGAGAGACATTCGAGAAGTAGGTGATAGGTGGATGGGGCGCTCGGTTGACTACAAAAGGGGCAGACATTTGGGGGTACCTGGCTCGTGAATATGTAGCTGTGCGAGAGGGTTGTATGTCCTATTCGGAGACGATTCAGGACAGAAAAATCGCTGCGGGAAACTCCGTCTGTGAGCCACCAAGGCTCCGTGGTTGATTTTATGCTTCAGAAAAACGTACTTGAAGATCTCCATTCCTGTTGCCATTCTTTTCCAGTTTGCTGCATAAATAAATGAGCCAATGTAGGGGGAAGAGGGGGGTTGTATGGCATTGGAGAGAACAATATCGCCTGGGCTGCTCGATTGACACGCTCATTGCCTGGAATCCCGACATGAGCCGGCACCCATAGGAAAGACATTTCAGAGTTTAAATGTGATAACCTGTATAATAGGTAATGAACCTTCCTTATCAAAGGGTTGTTGGATTTAATCTCTGAGATGAGTTGAAGGGAGTTTAGAGAGTCAGTTATGAGTAGGGTCTTTTGGGACCGGGGGTTGCTATCGGTATAGTGTTGGATGCAAAAGACCATCGCGTATATTTCAGCGTCCAGTGCAGTACAGCAATCGTGCAGTCTAACTGACTCTGCTGCCCCTGAGACTTCGAAGGAGCATGCCGCCGGTGACTGATAACCTATTGTCTTCGCTCCATCTGTGTAGAGGCATGCATGGTCTGTGTAGCTCGCTATGATATTTGTTGCTATTTGTGCTATGTTTGGGGGGTATTGTGCTTTGTTAAATTTTGTCAGCGATATGTTGATGTTTGTGGTTGGCTGACTCCAAGGTGGTGCGGTTGCTGCGAAGTCTGGCAGAGTTCTTGGGATTGAAAAGATTTGGAAACGACCTTTATTGAATTTGTATTAAAAGTAAAAAGTCAATATAACTGGAAAACCAACTCTAACAACACTACAAAAAAACACAATAACAATAACGTGATAACAGTATGGGAAAACACAAAGAAAGATTAGCGCTGAATAAAATTTATCACTTATCGATTAATCGATACATAAAATTTGGTACGGTATTTTTAAATAACTCCTGTCTCCGTCTTTGCCTCGGTGCTCTCAAATCCTCTCCCATTTCAGCAATGCTCGCGGAATCTAGAATACCTCCCCTCTCAGTTCGAAGGTCTTATTTGGGCTATCGATTCCTTTCCAAACGTTTACCTTTCACTTCGTCTCAACTTATTCCTTCCTACATTTACATTGCCAAGAACTGGCGTTTTGTTTCTAATAAAATCCCTATCTTAGCCCCTATTTCTCAACGTCTTAGCCATTTCTCCTCCCATATTATATCCAGCAATAATCTTCCGTACTTCTCATTCAATTATTTCGACCTCTTACACCCTCCCAAAGTACATTTTCTCCCTAAATTTTCCAAATTTATGCCTCAGAACGTCATTAAACAGGAATTTCACAGTGCGGTCAGTTGTCTTTTTCCTTCTCATGCACTTGTTTTTACTGATGGCTCTAGAGGACCCGGTGGGGTCGGATCGTCTTTTATTCTTCCCGACTCTAATTTCTCCGAATCCTTTCGCCTCCCATCTTTCTGTTCTATTTTTACGGCCGAATTGATGGCTATCCTTCGTGCGATCATACATATCTCGTGCAATCGTACGTCCTCCGACTATCTAATCATTTCTGACTCCATGGATGCTCTCCAGGCTATCAGTTCACCGCTTCCTCCTCCCTCTTCTGACTTCTTCATTCTTCGTATACGATCTTTTATTTATAATCTTTCTTTCCATCACTCTGTACACATTGACTTACTGTGGGTTCCTGGTCACAGAGGCATCGAGGGTAATGAAATGGCGGATGCTTTGGCTCAGGTTGCTGTCCGTTCTCACCTCTATTTTAAAAAAATCCCGGCTGTTAATCTATTACCCCTAATTAAGAAGCTTCACTTCAGATTTTGGTCGGATGTGTACCCTTCTTCTTTTTCCAACAATCGTTCCTTCTACCTTTCAATCCAACCTACACTTCCTTCTCACCCATGGTTCTCGGAGTTTCCCTCTCTTCCACGATTTATAATTTCCTCTATTGTCCGCCTGCGCTTTAATCATACACTGCTGCCCTCTTCACGCTATCGTTTCTCTTTGCTTCCCTCTCCTCATTGTCCGTTGCATCCAGATGAAGCAGTTGTCTGTGATGCTGATCACATTTTCTTCGAGTGCTCTGCTCTTTCTGCGGAGCGCTCTCTTTTCTATCTTCACCTTATAAAGCTGGGGCTTCCCACTCCTTACTGTGCGTCTTACATCTTGTCCCTTCCTTCCCAGTCTGTTGTTCTTGTCCTTGGTTCCTTTATTTCAGCTGTCTCCAACCAAATTAGGTTCTAGTTAGTTGTCTCTTCTTCCCATTGTGTCTGGGCAATGGTCCATAGTTGATGCGCCCCAAAAAAAAAAAAAAAAAAAAAAAAAAAATAAGAATTTAACTTTAATCTCAATTCTTCCTATAACTCATATCCTCTTTCTATCATCTTGCCCCCTCCCCCTGGCTCATCGGCTGATGACCCCCTTGTATATATATATTACAGCGAAAGAGGAGGAATCATCAATAAAGGTAACAAAATATCGTTTATTATTATAACTTACAGCATTTAAAGGTCCCACTAAATCACTGTGTATCAATTGTCCACATCTAATAGTTCCTTTTCTAGTACCATTAAAAGGTGACTTAGTCATTTTTCCTATTAAACACCTGTTACAATTTTTATCTTTATAATAACCATTATGATTAAATTTTTCCTGTAAAGTACTTTTTATATTTACTGGTTTATCATTTATTTTAAAGGTATTTGAATTATTAATTTGATAAAATAATACTCTTTCATTAGATAAAATTTTTACTACATTGTTATCAAATTCCACTTTATATCCTCGTTTATTAATTTCCTTTACTGATATTAAATTATTTTCTAAACCAGGAACTATTAACACATTATGTAAGTAAATTTCTCCAGAATTAGTAGATATTAACAAATTACCCTTACGGTTACATGTTAAATAATTATCATTTTTTGCTATATAGCAAGCCCAGCACTTTATCAACTTGGTGCGAAGAGCTGCTAGCCAGGCCACTCCAGCTCTTAAAGAAAACATTCCAAATGAAATACTGTATCCTATCGAAGTTAGGAAACTAATAAAAGAGAGAAGACGTGCACGAAATATATGGCAACGCTCATCCACCGGATAAAACAAAATTTAATCGAATTAGCAATACAGTTAATCGGCTAATCAAGGATTTCAAACAGAAAAGCGTCGCAAACTACTTAGAAAATTTAAGCCCTGCAGCGGACACAAATTATTCATTGTGGCGTGCAACGCGACGCTTCAAATGTCCGCTACTTCAATGTCCTCCTCTCAAGGATGAACAAGAGCCGTGGATTCGCGACAACAACAATAAAGCCGAACTATTCGCTTCTCATTTAGCTTCAGTCTTTACAATACATAATATAAATTCCCAGATCGATATAACGAAAAATTACCAACCTTTCCAGCAAATAAAGCTAGTAACTCCTTTTGAAGTTGTACAGGAGTTAGATAATAATATGAATCCAAAAAGGCTCCTGGAATCGATGAAATTTCACCCGGAGCGCTTAGAGAATTACCACGTAAAGGAATTATTATGCTGACATATCTCTTTAATGCCTGTTTCAGAATGAGATACGTACCAAAATGTTTCAAAATCGCTCAAATCATCATGTTACTGAAACCTGGGAAACCAACAGAAGTAGTAATTTCGTATCGACCAATCTCCTTGTTACCTTCCATATCAAAATTATTTGAAAAATTACTCCTTAAGTGACTCAAGCCCTTATTAAAGATACCAGATCATCAGTTTGGCTTCCGCAATCAGCACTCTACGATTGACCAAATGCATCGTATAACTAAGTTAATTGAAACAGCCTTTGAAGAAAAAAAATACTGTCCGGCGGTGGTTGATCTGTAAACTGAGCAACCTGCTACCGGAAAATATGTGCCAACTTCTTGAATCATATATCTCTGATAGATCCTTCAGAGTTTCTTATGAAGAAGCAAAGTCCAAATTTCATCCAATACAGGCTGATGTTCCACAGGGTAGTGTGTCTTAGGACCTTCTTTGTATTTATTGTATACAACTGACATTCCAACAACAGCCAAGACGACGACTGCGACCTTTGGAGATGACACAGCTATCCTGTTAATTAGCGACTCACCAGAATTGACTACGAATAATTTGCAATATGCAATAGAAAAAATGAGCAAATGGACATGTGATCGGAAGATCAAGATTAATCAAGAAAAATCGGTGCACGTTATGTTTACGCTTCGTAAATCTAAGACCTGTCCTATATACTTTGACCCCCTTCCTATTCCGAGATCAGACTCCACTAAATACCAGGGTATGCATTTAGATTCTAGGCTGAATTGGAAGACGCATGTCAAGATGAAAAAAGAACAAACTGTGCATAAATTAAGACAGATTTATTGGTTGATTGGGCGTTACTCCAAACTCAATCTGTCTAATAAACGTATGATTTATTGACAAATCATCAGACCGACATGGATGTATGGTATTCAACTCTGGGGCTGTGCAAAGACATCCAATCGGTTGATTATTCAGCGCGCTCAAAACAAGTGTCTTCGAAACATCACTGGAGCTTTCTGGTACCAACGAAACGAAGAAATACATTCTGATTTGAATATTCCATGGATCGATGACGTCATAAGTTATATTGCAGAAGTGCACGAACACAGACTTCACTGTCACCCAAATCTAGAGCCTTTAGAACTGCTACTTTATGATGATGACTTAAGGCACCTTAAGCGCACAAAACCTTATGAGCTAGTCAACTAATTTATTCTGTAATATATTCGTATGCATGTATTTTGCGGATATGTGCATATACTTGGTGTGCGTGCGTGTGAGTATTTATATGCGCGTATGATTATTTATATATCTATACATTAGGAGTTATGTAATTATACATAGTTTCTACTCTGTTCATGTTACAAATGAGTTAGATGAAGTTGTAACACTGTTTTAAAAGTAACGCTAATTTATTTACTGTAATAAGATTGTACTCAAATATGTTTAAAAAAAAAAAAAAAAAAAATTGATATATGTATCTTTGCTGGGTATTCCAAATTTTCAATGTTATCCATATATGGAAACCAGCTGTCATTAACCATAGGATTAGAAAACCCTGAATCTAGGACAAATCTGTCAGAAAGTTTACAATTTTTGGTATTATAATATCATAGTTAAACATGACTGGTTCAAAATC
This sequence comes from Icerya purchasi, assembly GCA_039619475.1. Taxonomy (NCBI): domain Eukaryota; kingdom Metazoa; phylum Arthropoda; class Insecta; order Hemiptera; family Monophlebidae; genus Icerya; species Icerya purchasi. The sequence goes on along the minus strand of CM077115.1, from coordinate 220,652,646 downwards.
TTCAACAGTACTATTTCTACTACAGTATTTATTATTTTTGTTATACATATCAGAATTATTGTCATAATTATTTTGCTTTAAATTTTTAAAATAACTGTTCCTGGGACCAAATTTACCACATTTAAAGCATTGCATATTTTTCAATTGTGAGCAATCTTTAATTTTATGACTTCCTCTACATTTAAAACACACTAAACTGGAGTCACACGCCTCATTGAGATTAGCAACTTGCATATCTTTTTCAATTAACTTCATTTCTTCTTTTAATAGTCGACTAGTCAAATTATTTAAAGTTCGTTCTGCAACTTTATAATTATCGTCTCATTTAAAGTTTCTCCTTGAACTTTAATTCAGTAATGGATTCTACATTACTTAAAAAATTAGTAATACTAGCATAAGATTCTAACTTAAAAAATTTTTGCGTTAATAATTTTAGATGACTATCATCTTTCTGTTCGTATAGAGCACAGAATGTATCAAAAATTTGTTTAGGAGTTTCACAATTTAAAATATGTTTAATTTCATCGAGATCTAATGATGAGACTATAATTCTTTTAGCTTTGGCCAACTTTACATCGAACTGTTGTTTTTTATTATCATCAGTCGGTCTCATCATTGTTTTCTAATATTATTTTAATATTAAATACCCATACTTCGAGGGCAGTCACCCCCCAGAGAAAAATATATATTATACCAGTATATGTCATCATCAATGAGTCGTGAATCCCTCGTGGAGATATCGTGATTATGATCTGTCCACCTGACGTACCTAAAAGATGTCGCCACTGATCTCTGTTGTCGGCCAGTTGAAAACATTCTACGAAACTTTTTCCTACAGCTGTCCGCAGCATGTCTGACCATCTTCTGGTTGGAACGCGATCACGTCTTATTTTTCCTTCTGCTTTTCCTTCCAGAATTCTCGTCTCAAATCCATTTGCTCCTATCACATGACTAAAGAGTATTTCACTGTATTTTTCTAATTACTTCCGACACGAGATAATCTTTTCGTTACGTCTATTTCTTGTAACACCGAGCTGTTTGTTCTTTTTTCCGGCCACGAGATTCGTAGCATTGATCTCCAACAGTACATTTCTAACGCATCTATCTTTTGTCGATCGGATTTACGTAGAGTCCATGTTTCTGCGCCATAAAGAAATACTGAGAGCACCAGACTATTCACTAATCTTATTTTCACTTTCTTTGATACCGCGGGATCAGCCCATATACGTTTTAGCCGACACATAACACTTTTTGTTATGTTTGTTCTGTGTCTAATTTCCGCTTCAGAAACCGCAGATTTTTATTTTATGCCGAATCAGTTCTTGTTCTACTACGTGAAGTTTTCCAGTTTCTGTAAGTCCGCGTTCATTCCACGTGGCAATTCGATTAGTTTCGAAAGTCCTGAATTTTGTTTTAAGTTTTTCGGTCGCATATTTCACATTCTGAACCCAAAACTCAAAACCAGAGCCGGCCTTAGCCATCTAGGCGCCCCGAGCGAGTTATTCATTTGGTGCCCTTTTATATTTGACTAATATTTGCCCGCGTGGACCAATTTTTGAGATATTATCCCACAGGAATCTATTTCCGGAATAAAAAGTACCCTATGTCCTGGTTCGGGTCATTTTATATCTATGTGTGAAATTTCATCCAAATCCGTCCAGCCGTTTAAGTGTGATTGAGTTGCAAACAAACATCCAAACTTACAAACTTTCACATTTATAATTAGTGTGATGTAATTATAATTTAAAAAACTTATTTTGAATTTTGTACCATATTTTTTATTAAATTAATAGAAAACTACAAACATGTATTTATTATTATTAATAATAACATATTTTACCCATTCATTCTCTAAACAATGTACCTACCTATATTGTCTGCCAGTTAGTCACGAAAAATTTAAACTCAATTAAAATACAACTAAAACCTTATTTTTCTAGCTTTTTTGTCAACAAATTCTCTGATAAGACTGGCAAAATCTAGGTTTTCTGCAACTTGATTTTCAATGGACAGCGCGGTCAAACTATTTAATTTTGTTTGAAACATTGTAGACCGAAAGTACGTTGTTATCAATTTTAGTTTAGAAAAACTGCGTTCGCTACTTGCACAGTCACTGGTATTGTTAACAGAATACGCAGCGATATCCAGGTGTTGGGATATAATTCTTGAAGATAGTGCTTTTTGATAAAGCTTAATGTTTTGATAGGTGTTGCCTGACTGTCTTCGAGATAGTGTTGCGAACCTAAAATTTCATCGCACAACAAATCTCCATCAATATCGGATTTAAAATTGACCGTCAACTTTTCTTGCAGTACAGAACAATGTCGCATTAGTTCTTCTTTATTTTAATTTTCTTTTATGTTAAACAAGAAATTCTACCTGAAAGAAAAATCTTGCATCTGTTGAAATCTTTCCTTCATAGATATGAGCACAGTGTCCAAAAGAGCATTAAAAAGGTCGGCTTCAATCTTTTTTTTTGGATCAGTTATTGGTTCATCAACAGTCTTTTCACCTGGTCACGTTTAATGCGTCTTAGTCGCGTTTGTGGTTTGAAAAATAGCTGCGTATCAAGTTCAGATACTAATTCAGTACAATAGCTTGTTCGAAACCTGTTTGTCTATATGTTCCCAAATAAGAGCAACATTTATCAAGCATTTCGGTGAAGTCGACAAAGCTGATTTTAGGTGACTGACTTGTTTTGCTCACAACGTTAATTTGAAAAAGAACATCATACCATATTATAAGAGAAACAATAAAGTTAAAATCTTTTATTTATCCTGCCAGTGTGGTCGCTTCGTGTGACGTCGCAGCATCGCTTTGTTTGGTAACATCGGCCAAGGAAACCAAAGCATCATGCATTTCACATAACTGATAACGAACCGCTTTGATGCTTTCAATTCGATCTTCTCAGCGCGTGTCACTTAACTGTTTTGTATTTTTTGATAACTCGCACGGGGAAGCTCGCGCCCTTGAACCCCCTAGGTAAAGCCGCCCTTGATCTGTAAGTAAATGTAATTAGAAAAAATGCAACTGAAAGATAAAAATAATGTTGTTCAGACTTACCAAAAATCAAAAATAATATCACAGTCACAACACTCGCTTCAGTCATTAGGTATACACTGTATACGTTAAGTATACAGAAATCTACTTATGAAATTTCACTTGTTTATTTATTTATTTTTACTTATTTCCGTGCTCGGATAGCACGTCTTTACACTTTGAACTCTACAGCTAAACTAAACTACAAACTGAATTATTTTCTACAATCGACTCCGTTTGTCATTGAGCTGGCATGCGCGGCGTCCTGTAGACCCCGGTGCCCCGGGCGGCCGCCCTGGTCGCCCCACCCTAAAGACACCAGTGTATATATATATATATGTACATATATATATATATATATATATATATATATATATATTTATTTATTTATTTATTTATTCGAGATTTAGTTCATGAATCTATGGTTCAGTAAAAGCTTTATAATAAACTCATCTATTACTAATGCCAAGCACGGACATCTGATTTTCTGTACTTTAGGCCGCGGCTACATTGGATCAGAATTCGTACGAAAAACTGTTTGTACGAAATCATGCGAATTTGTACGAATAAAGTGGTTACATTACTCGCGGTGTTCTTCGTACGAATGTAGTGAATTTACAGAAAGCAGTAGTTGCATTACGCGTTCTTTTTTTAATTTTTTTTGACAATTTGGTATAATGAATCCCTTAACCGAAATTGATTATTTATCGGAAAGCCCTCCTGCAATTCGATATCTTGAAATGGAAAATTGGAACAGAAGAGTTCATGATTATTTTGCATCAAGAGATGTAAACGGAGAATTCGAGAAAGATCTTACAAAGAGCTTAAAAAAGGAAGTGATCAAAAATTTGTCGAATATACTCGAATGACACCTTCTTCAACTAGACTGATTACTTTTTTCACAATCCATATCGCGAAATAAACAAAAATAAGAAGAACGCTAAAAACAAAAACTTCAGCATAAACTTCGCACGAATTCTGATGAAAAAACAAAATATATTGGTCGTATGAAACTGGTCGTACAAATTCATACGAGTTCGTAAGAATTAGTAAGAAAAAAGTGCAAGCAATGGATAACTCTGTACACATATAAAGGGCGCTCTAAAAAACTTTTTAAAAAAATGAAAAGAGTGAGTTTAAGAAGATTTTCTGTATCAATGAAAAACTCCGTTCACAATTATTGTCATTCCGGCGGTCCGGTTTTGCGAGCCAAAGGAAATTTTTGACAGCCGACAAAACCATTATTTTGCGAGCCAAGTAAAGTGATATGTTCACATCGGCAACCGGGCAAGACGCATTTTACGAACACAACGATCGACATTCCGTTTCGGCGATGATTTTTAAAATTTCCACAATTCGGTCTCATTTATAAAGAATATACGTGCACGTAAGCTTTTTAGGATTCCGCATATATATAATGTACCGAATCCTAATAAGCTGATTGAGAAATGACAAAACTATTTAATTAAAATATGCAATAACTCACGAACGGTTTGACTTATAAACTTCAAATTTGGAACATAAATTACAATTAAAATTCCCTTTAAAACGATCTATAATTTCAAGATGACCGATTACTTTGGACGGCAAAAAACCCAAAAAACCGTCAAGAATATATAATACGGTATTTAAAACTACCTCAAAAATCACTTAAAAAATCATAATTCATTACTAGATTAACCTTTAAAGGCCAAATTCGAAATATAAAATAAAATGTAGGAGTCCTTTCATAAAATCAAAAAAGTACAGTAAAAAAATTAATTAAACCTCCTCTTTTGGGCCAAAAATAGCAAAAAAAAAGGAAGTTCGTGTAAATTTTAGCCCGAGTAAAAACGTTGGAGAAACCAAAACGTGTTTTAGACATATGCATACAGGACCGCTTCATAGGAAAAATATAGCTAAGCTTCCAACTTCATATTCAGACCTTTGGGGCACCGAAAGCTCAAAAAGTTTGAAAAAAATATTTTTTCCCCCGGCATATGATATATTGTTGAAAAGATCGATATTTGTCGGAAACAAAACCATATTTCATTTCCTTAACGAAATTTTCAAAGTTGCCGAAAAGTTCAAGAAAGCTCAAAAAATTACGTCCCCCCCCCCCCTAGCGTCGCGAGTATTATTGCTAAAAATTTTGAACGCGATTAAAAATTTAGGCTTCCACGTATATTTGTGTAATTTGGAACATCCGGGTATGCAGCTTTAAAATTATACCATCGGGGTGCCGAAAGCTCGAAATTTTGAAAAAAATTATTTATTTTCCGGGCATGTGATGTATTGTTGGAAAGATCGCTGTTTGACGGGAACGAACCCATAAGTCGTTTCCTTAACGAAACTTTTGAAATTGACGAAAAGTTCACGAAAGATGAAGTGTGTCCCTTTTTGGACGACGCGAGTATCATAGTTAAAAATTTTGAACAAGGTTAAAAATATGTATGTAGATCCCCGCATATTTTTCTAGTTCCCAGCATCCGAGTTTCCATAGCAAAAATTAGACTCCATGGGGCGCGGAATCTCTAAAATTTTGAAAAAAATTTTTGTTACCGTTCTTGTGATATATCAATTGAGAGATCACTATTTGTCGGGAACGAAACCGTATTTCATTTCCTTAACGAAATTTTCGAGATGGCGATAATTTCGAAAAATCGCAAAAAATTACGTTCCTCTTCCTCTTTGCAGCGAAAAAATCAAATTCCTTCGAATTTAGCATTGTGTAAACAAATATTATAGTTACCTATAAATTAACATACGGAGTAATCCTGAGCGCATAAAACATCATGCTTGACTGAACTTGTTTTATTTATGTATTTATTTATTTATTTATTTTGTATTTGGTTACGTATAACTATGCAGATTTCGTTCATGCAGAAGTGTACCACTGGTAAAAAAGTGATATCGACTTCAAAGTTTGTTGTAAAAGTTAAAAAAGGCAAATGCGCCGAAAGTAAAAAGTAATTAGATAAAAGGTAATACACTTCAGGGTAATATACTTAACAATCTTATGATTATTCTTCAACAACATTAACTTTTCAAAACCGGCAACAAGTCAAATTGGAGTAATTGTTCATTATTTAGCTTACAGAAAGTGAACAATTATATTATTATATGTACTCATTTATTAGTTTTTAATTATTGTTGCAATTTGAATTCGATGCTGACTGCAAAAAATTAATGTTAAGTGTTTACTTTTTTGTGCATGCTTTTAATGGGTATATTTGTACTACGAGCGGAACAAAGTATTTAATAAAATACAACGAAAAATATTTCAGTAAAGTAACACAAAAGTAGCCCTGAAAAGAGTTGTTTGTAACAAAAAGTTCGGCTGATCAGATAATCGTGAAGGTGACAAAAAAAATTAAAACGAGACTAAATTTAAAAAAATTATATAATAGAAAAGAAATAATTAAAAAATGTAAGTAAAATTAACAAAAAAGAAATTAATAATGAAACGAGCAAAATGAACGGTACTATGCACCAATATACTACATATCAAGTATGGGAAATAAGATGAAAAAGACGAAATAAATTAAATGAATAACAAAAACAAAAAAATATGTTGGTTGCCTCTACGTTTGTTTCCAAACTCTCACCACAATTGCTTGTGATACATGTTTAATTCTTAACTGTTACGTTATTTTTGTTATCACGATTTTTTTATTTGTAATTACACTATGTACTAAATTCATATTCCCCCTACTGCTTAAAATAATATTTAAATTCATTTAACTTATTTAATTAATCTAATATTAACCTATAACATTAACAGTGTAAAAAGTGCATGGTGAAGTTATCAGCGCATACATATGTACAACCAAATGGAATAAATAGATCTTTATCTGGATATCGCGAGAGATTTTGCCGTGAATTTAAAAAAAGTATATACGTATTTACGAAGCGATAGTAATTTTCCTCCAAGTCGGATAGATGAGTGAATATCGATGTGTGAAAGTATTATGTTTATGTGTGGTATGCCGTTTGTTCGGGGCGAAACCCGAACTCCTTTCGATTTGTAATATGCTGAATAATCATTTCCTAAAATTGCTCGCTAGTTTCCTATTTCATCTACGATTCCGTATAGCGGTAAGATGCGTTGTTGCCAGAGAAAAATTTACTTCTTGTTCGTAAAATCATTTTCGTCATTTAAAGTCATCAATCATGTGAAAATAAGGAATTTGGCTCGCAAAACCGGTGCGTCCTTGTCATCCACATGACATTCATCAGCAAACAATAATAACCACAATAATAATAAAAATTGCAGTCGTTCGTACACATTGAACTGCTACTGGGTAGTTACCAACGGAATTTGATATAAGAACCCAGAATAATTCCACAGTAGGATAACAATAAAAAAGACAGGGATTGTTTTCCAGAAAAAAATAAAAACAATGAGGGCAAGTTGTTTTATATTATTATAAGGAAACCCCGTTATATGCTGTGTTTAAGAGACACGTTGGAAAAATTAAGTTACCTTTTGTATTTATTATTAAATTTATGCTCTTCTTCAGGTGCCGTATGCTACATAGCGCGTTGGCGCAACCTATTCGTACACTATTAGCTGTACCGATATAGGTTGTGTGTACCAGGCAATTATTATATGAAACGCAGGTGTACACAATACGCAAGTCTACATTCGGAACTGATTAGTAATCGTTTGATTTACATCGTTTTACAAATGCAGTCCCGTGTGTGTCTGCTGTATACTGACCTAGCGCACATATGATGTTGTACGTGGTGTTTTGCCATTGCCTTCCATGTGATTATTAGCGAATATTTTCATTTTAATTCTTCGTAATAAGTTCTGTCGTCGCCCGGGATCGAACCCGTGACCTCGGTAACGGAAGTCAAGCGCTCTAGCAACTAGGCTATCGCGAATACAGGTTAAAAAAAGGTGATTATAAATAAATTAAAAATAGACTACATAAATTTCAATAACGAGAGGCAAACGAAATTAACACCGTCGGACTCGGGAATACAAAATTCATAACAACGATTGAATTGTAACCTGGATCGTGCTACAGTAGCAATATTGGCAATTCGTGAACGAAAGCGCGTACCGATAGCCAACTAATCTCAAAATCCAATAAATACCAAATTTGAATGTACTTATATCAATTAGTGTATTAAGATTGTAGCGTAGTCGTATTATTATTTATTTAAGAAATCGAAAAATCTTTGCATTTTTGTAATGAATATGTGTGTGATAACCGATAGGAAGTACAAGAATTTCCTTGTCTGAGATACCTGTAGAAATTGTGTGTAGTCATTTCGAATAAGTTCGATCGTGAATTCTTTAAGAAATCAAAAATATGTAATTTCTGCGCATTGTGTGTAATGAACTGCGGCATATATGCGTCATAGTGGATAACAAATATGTGTGAATTTTCTTCGAAGTAAATAAATACAAAAGGAAACTCGTCAATTTTTCCTGTAGAATTTAATAAACAAAAAAGGTAATATGTATTTTTAAAAAAGCCAAAGGAAAATAATAAAAGGAAAAAAGAACTTAACCAAGAGGGAATATAGGTTTTTTTATTACCACGCATTTTAGATTTTAGTTTTAGTCCGAAAAAATTGAAGAGACACAGCATAATTAAAGAGAAATTTAACAAGCAGAATGATAAAATTTATGATAGAAATTCTTATAACGCTAAAGACAAATTATACTCGAGCTCAGACTTACCGCCAATGAAGGTGTAGTGGGATGTGGTATACAACAGCGTCACTCGAATTAATTTTCGCGAAACAGGTATAAAGACAACGGTGCCGTGGTCTATAAAAGTATAGTTTAGAGTTTTATGAAACCTTTTAATCACACCCCTTTCTGTAATAGACAATGAGTTTCCCAGTAAGGCTCGACAACCTGCAAATCATGTGCCACAGTGGTTAGTGAAAAATTTTCTTTCGTTTATTGCAGCGTACTATTAGCTGTCCGAAAATCCAGACCTTTATCAACTAAGTTGTGGGATGTGTTGGAGAGGTATGCCTATAGCTGTCGCCACAATTCTATTGAAGGATCGAACAAAGGTGTCGATGAAAGCCGCGATCGAAATCTTCTCTATACACTGCGTGCAGCAGTTGAGGAATCGCTGAATTTAACGATCAAATTTAACGGTGGTCATTTTAAATAAATTTGATAGAAGTTCAGAGTTCTTTTTGTTCACACTTTTTAATGATAAAATCGTAAAATTTTTCATATTTTCGATTTATTTGAGAAAGAAATTGTGACAGAATTTATGACGAAACTATGTACAATGAAAATTCAAAAAGTAACAAAATTTCTATCCTTACAAAGCTTATGACAGGGGATGCATACTGAACAGGTTTCATTTCCTTTGTTTTTGCACTATCCATCTAAGATGTTTTTGGTAAAGCGTAAAAAGATTTATTTTCAGTATACAATTCAAAGTGTTTACCGAATAAAATAATCATACACTGTTGCATCGGATATGGAATATTCTCATATATTAATCTCTTACTAATGCGTAACATACTTTTTCAATTTTTTCCGCAAAGCATCTCGCATTTTATATTTAAAGTCGATAATTGAATTAGTTGCAATAGATTTGGACCTGTAACAGAAATTAACATTCGGGAAAGTTTCTTACATTGGCAGCCTAGAGTGCATAATAGGCATGATCCTTCAAATAGTTTTTTATGATTTCAAAAAACTGGCAACTCTACTAATAATACTACTTGTTTTATTGCTAGATAATTCAACAGTTCACTATTCAATTAAATGTTAAGATTTTGTACATTTTAACTCATTCTATTACTTTTTATATAAAAAAAGAGAAGGTTACAAGTTCACCACGTCGTAGTAGAATAAATAATATCTGAAAGTGTAGATCTTCAAATTTCTCATAATATTTTCTTATTAATTCTGTATACTATAAATATTTTTCTTTTTTGTTTAAGCTATAAAATAGTATGGAAAAGTTTCACGGAGCGTTTGAACCTCCATATCCTCTTACCTACGGACCTGAATAAATTCCCACTCCACGTATAATTTCGTTATACAAATTTTAATTTTATTATATATCATTTAGCTCGTTTTTTTTTTTGAAACATTGCAACGCCACAAAAAACGATTTGAAGCGTCATCGATTTTCCCCTTCCACGTATTTAAATAGCCGAAGGTTCAGTCAATCAGTCAGATGTTAATCGGACGAGTTCGGTAAAAGTCAACTTTCGCTTCCAGAGCTCTAGTACTGTCAGCCGGTTTCATACGGCAAAACCGGTTGACCATCGCTTTATTTGGGTAGCATCACAGTGCTGTGAGTGAATTGCTCTTTTCACAGCTACGCGCCACCAAGGCGAGCATCAGGGTTCGTGAATAACTAGTGTTTACCTCAGCAATCTGACGACTATATTTATAGCAGCAGCAATTGCTTACCATAATCTCAGATAGCGTACAAAGGCTCCAATTCTTGTTGGCAGGAAATTTTCTTTTGGCTTTTGGCACAGTCAAAAAGCTAACGCGATTCTTCTCTTTACATTTGATCCTATATTGTTGCTTACTAACTCCCGTACTGAAGGAGTTGAATTCGCTGCCTCATATTCATTCGACCCTTGAGAAGTATAGTATGTGTTTTCTTCGTTCAATCTACGATTTCATAATATTTCTTTTGATTTCCGTTCATTTCTCACTTTTTGCTATTAATTTCTCGAAAAATTCTCTTGTTTTCGAGCTGAAGCAAAAGATGTAATGCGCGCAACGAAGAACCAATTTTTGTGGAGGAACCGTGATACAAGATAGTCACAACGCGGTAATGATGATAATGATAATTAAGAACAAACAAAGTTATCTTGGAAATCTGTCAATATCTACTTCGGTGTCCATATATAACAGTTTCCTTTCAATTGAAAGCAGTATATCAAATTCAAGTTCCCTTCATACAATGAATTTGTTAGTCTTACCATTACAATTTTTTTAGTTTAAAAAAGCCGCTAAATTTTAGCTAGATGTCTAATAATTAAACCGAACGTAATTTATTCGGAGTCAACTAGGCAAACTGGAAAGCTGATCTTAACTTAATACGATATATTTTGACTTTTACTCTTCCTAACTATTTTCATTAGTCGATTAAAATCAGCTCCAGAACTTTTAGTTTAACAGAAAAAAATTTAAATCATCGCGATTAACTGAAAAAAAAGTTCGGAAAATTATTTCCAAAAACTATTTCTGTAAAAATCCTTTCAAAAACTGTAATTCCTATAAAATTTATATATCATCCTTTATATATTTAAATATATCAATAGCACAGCTACTTAATCTTTCGTATTTTCATTGACAACATTTTTTGTATTATTATAAATTTGATTTAAAAAAAAAAATATATATATATATATACATGGTCAGTACAAAAAGTTCTCGGACTACCGCTAAAAAAAAATGAAAATGAAGAGAAGGGAGATTGAAATGTACTTACTTTTCAATGTACAACCCATTGCGATCTACACGAAGTTGTCAAACATGCGCTATCGAAGTCTTCCGCCGACATGGCCTTCAAACGCTCGGCCACTGCACGTTGGATGTCCTCAATGCTGTCAAATCGAGTAGTCCGTTTCATAGCAGTTTTCAGTTTAGAGAAGAGGAAATAGTCAGTCGGAGCGAGACCAGGTGAGTAAAGGGGTGAAGAAGCTCAGTGACCTGATAGTAGATAGAAAACCTATGTTCTAGGAGATTAGCCAATCAGGAGCCAGTATTTAGTCACGTGACCACGCCCCTTTTTACTTAACTAATCAAGAGTCAATAATTAATCATATGATCACACTCTTTCCACATCATTCATCACTGCACCACCATGTTCTACTCTAATTACACTCTTCTGCTCGCCACATATTCACTGTTACAAACTTAAATCCATATATCTCAATATATATCACACCCCAAATCAATCACATGCTTTCCCTCATGGACTCCCTCACTCACTAACACCACTCGACCAAAACATGGATTACGGGAAAGGCTTTAATCATCCACCTTTACAAATTAATCACATGATTTCTCTCAAGGATTCCCTCACTCAGTAACACCACTCAACTAAAACACGGATTAGGGAAAAGGCTTTAACCAGCCACCTTTACAAATCAATCATATGCTTACTCTGTAGTCACCTGCATATGAACTCCCTCACTCAGTATCACCACTCGACCAAAACATAGATTAGGGGAAATACTTTAACCAGCCACCTTTAAATTTTTTCTAACCCCTACTAAGTTGCTTCATGTAATCATTCTAGTTTCCATGTGCGTTGATGATATATTTATGATTGCCTAACTAATGTAATAATTTGTGCTAACTGATACTAGCTGTTCATGTTTGTGTATGCTTTGAGAAAATGTTTTACTATTGACTACCCACCATTAACTCTTTAACCCCAATACCAATTCTACTGTTTTTGTGCATGTTTATATGTGTATTGATGATGCATTTACTACTGCCAAACCAATGTAATAATTTGCTAACATGCTTGTGTGTTTCTATGTGCGTTGATGATATATTTATGGTTGCCTAACTAATGTAATAATTTGTGCTAACCGATACTAGCTGCTCATGTTTGTGTATGCTTTGAGAAAATGTTTTACTATTGACTAAACACACTTAAACTTTTCTAACCCCACACTAAATCTGTTGCTTACATGTGTATGCTTTGAAAGTGCTTTATTATAAACTACCCAATGCTAATACAACTTGCTAACCCAATATTATTACACCTACCACACTTGTTTCAACAAATATGTCTCCAAGAATCATTTAATATGTTGATTAATTGAAATTAGGATAATCTTTGCTACCAATGTTTGTTTGCATGTATATAATTTGATGTATGTCCAACCAAAATAATTGTAATAACAACATATATGTGGGGATATATCTCAGCTTAGAGATTTTTTTCTTGGGTGACCATGTACATGTATGTGTACACTTTCTAATGCAATGAAGCAATATCTATACCCCCAAAATTATTAATCATAACAGATACAACCCAGCTAATATACACCAGTTTAGTATAGATTAAAATTAGAAAATCAAACTGACTGCATGAATCAAAGTTGTTGAAGTACACATTCTACCTCTCACCCCCAAATTTTATTATTTGACAGATATAATCACACTCCCAAGAATTCCATAATATACATATTCCTAACCAAATAACACCACCATCTCAATAACTCACCTAAGCTGCTTCACCATCACTTGCTATACAAACACCAGATTAAAAACCTAATAATTTTTCTGTAACATGACTCCAAACATCACAAACAGGGATTAAGATAAATATTGTATCACAGAAAGAAGTGCTCAATTTAAACTAAAAGCACTCTTTTCACACAAATTACACCATCTAGGGCTAAAATACTCACATTTTAGCACAAAACATCAAATTTTAAAGGAAAAGAACCATTTTACATGAAATATCTCCATTTTAGACGCAAAAACAACAATTTTATAGTAAAATATAACAATTTAGTATAAATTCTATCATTTTAGGCAAAAAGCTCCAAATTTTAATGAAAAATGTACCATCCCAGGGAAAACCACTAAATTTTTACTACATACACACCATTTAATTAGAAATAACATCACCTTTATACACTATGACTACAAAATATTTTAAGCTCGCACACATTTTAGATCTAACAAATTAAAGAAATTAACACAATTGTTAATACAAATTTATTACACAGTAAAAACAAAATATACATTGGCTAATATTACACTTAATAATAATACATAGCTCCATATAATCATGCAATATATATATTCTTATCCAATATAAACGCTCTTAGTTCGGCTAAAACAACATTAAACTTTCTATGGAATTTATTATACATTGAGTTTCCATAAGCTATTGTATCTACATTATTACTACATATTATTCTTTTATCATCACTACCACTTAATACCACTTTATTTTGCTCCAGGGTATACAGTATATGTTTATGACTTTGAATATTGTAATATGTCTTATAATTATCGCTTAATTTACCACACACACCATTTACACAATTATAATAATCAATAAAATTAAGCTCTTTCTTAATTATAGAAGACTGTACAACTTTACATTTTTTAATTTCTCTATTATCTACAATACTTATAGAATACATTTTTGGGCGCAATCCAACAAATTCACTAATTGGAATACTATTTAATTCATCCTTAAATACACCAAGTTTCTTTTTATTTTCTAGTGAATAGCATGGATGACTTTCAGGATAATCACTTGTATCAAAATACTGAGCATTATCTTTAATATCTTTATAAAAATCAAATGTTTTAAGTTCATAAATAAGTGAATCAGTATCACAATATAAAAGATTAATATTCTTATACATTTTACACATTACATTATAATGAAAATCAAACATTTTTACTTTGCTAATATCTAAAATAGACATCCCAATATAAATGGGTTTATTAAATTTAATTGTTGAAGGATTTAAATGTACTGCAGCCAGAAATGGCCGTTCACTGAATATTGTTCGATCTTTAAAATTACTTTTACCAACTAGTTTTATAAATTTTACTTTATTTGTAATAAGCTGTATATTAATTCTATGTCTAATGTTTTCCATCATTTTACCAAAAACACTATTATTCATAAGCTTCCAAAAGTTCTTCTCAAACTCATTAGTAGCATGTTTCCACTGTAGAGTGTTCAAATCAATGTATGGCTTCAACCATGCCGACTGATTGAAACAAATGACTCGATGCACACACAGAAGTTTTAACCCCAATGCAATTGCTTGTTTTAAATTTCTATAGTGAATAATATAATTGTACTTATTTTCTAATGTATTAACTAATTTCACACATTTTCCAACTGATTTAGCCTCAGGACATAGAGGTAAATCATTATGCACCAAATGTAAACTTGTAGGATATTCCAAATCCACCTCGAGCACATAGCCAATGGACCCATCATCAGCTATCTCCATAATATTTAATTCTCTTATTTCTTTTTGGCTAAGCCATCTGAAACCATTCATAGGAAGAAGTTCACTCATAGCCCAACCATAAAGGTTATTCGCATCTAAATATGTTATGAAAGTGTTATCTACACCACTGCTACTACCACAATCATCATTACTACTGGAACTATTATTATAGTTATTAATGTAGGGATTTTCTGCCCTGGCATAACGCTTTACACACTGACACATACCACCACGTATCCCAGCTTCAAAGAATAAAACCATATCGTAATCAGTTAGGAGCTCCAATTCAACCTTTGTTAACTTTAACATTGCCTGGAAGGCTAATCCAGGGGCTGTAAAACTCCATGCAGGATCCAATTTGTATATGTTATAACAGACACTTCTAAAGTTTTCAAATACATCTGCTAATAGAAGCACATCTGTCTTTAGATATATATCACTATACTCCCCAAGTGTTTGAACATTTAATGTATTCCACACATTCACTGCATGTAAGTAATCATCATCACTAATATCTGATTTTGTCAGGGAATTATAGAAATACTCCTTTGCAGGCAAACTTGTTTCATCCAATTTTTCCCATGATGACACATATGAATAAGGGAAAACACCCTTTCTACGAAATAAAGGAAGCAAATCAGGCGATGCAATGTTCCTGATGGTATGATGAAGTGAACTATCAGGCAAATAACTGGATAATTTCTCAAGACTTGACGCCATAAAACGGAATGTATCTATGAATCGTATTTTCATTTTTTCCGAAATACGCTTTGAGAATGATATGTAGCGTTCTTCACTATTTGGTATTACTTCGATGTCCTGATCATCGCACGCTAAATCCTTGATGAATAAATGAGCATCATATCCACTCAGATTATGTATGAATACTGGCACAAAATTCGGGAGTTGATACTCTAGGTTACATTTTGAATGTGCTGCACCTCGAAATTTTCCAGTCAAATGATTATGGTCTGCAACTTTATCATCATGTAGCACTCCTTCACAAATGTGGCACACCAATGAAGCATCATATTTTTCCAAATCCTCAGGCATCCACTGTAACAGAGTGTTTTTCTGATAAATCTTTTCTATTTTTTGAATATCTTTCACCAAACATTCATAGAATTTTTTAGTCGCATTAGGACCTTGATACATTTTAGGCTCCGATATAAAATTAAACCCAACACCTTCTTCACATCTTGATACAATATAATAGCAAAAGCTAAATGCTTCATGCCTCTGTATGGGGATAGTACTAGATGATTTTTGGGGTCTGTTTTGATTACCACTGTATGAACCATCTTCCATACATTGCCGCTTACAATTTTTCATATTTTCACCATGTTGCTGACTATTTTGACGCTTGCCACCAATTTCTATATCGTCATCATCATTATCACTAATAATTTCTCTATCATTGACATCACTATCACATGATTCATCATTTAGAGGCTTCAGGATACACTTGAAATCAGCAAATATGACAAATGGTATAAATTCTTGCTGTTTATACTGTTCGAATTTTAATATTTTATTCTCCTCTGTTGGCATAATAACTGTTGCAGGAGTATTATTAGAGCAGCGCTGTGTATGTGCCAGGTACTTAGAATGATCCTGGACATACCATAAACAGCGACGGCATATAAATATACGACGGCAATCCTTAGTGATCTGACTTCTTACAAGACACTCCAAATTTTTTATCCAACAATAGTGTGATTTATCACCTTCAGTTATAAGGAGCAAATCTGTATGATCCACTCGTTCTTCTTTACATATACGAACTGGATAGACAATGTTTTTCTTATCCAAACCATTACCATTCACAGATGATTGTAGGTTATTCTTTTCAAATGTACTTATATCATCCAATGATGTGGGGAAAGATATGCCACTCCAGTTGTATTTCTTTAACAATGATGTATTCCGCACATAATTGCTTGCATATTCTAGATGATTCACCTTAATATATTTTGTCAACATTGAATATTTGAAACACATGTGATCATCATTTTTCACATTAATAACAGCCTTTTTCGATGCAATACAGGATGGTAAGGGGATATATGATGATGCACGGCTTAGAACGTTCCAATGGTTGACACAAATTTCGAGATATTCGATTTTCTTTAATCTCCAACCAGATCCTGTTGCACGCTCAAACTTATCAACAAGACTAATAATTTTTCCACATTCTGCCTTGTACCATGTAGAAATATTCTCACCACGAGTGAGTAAATGTGCATTAGTTGGGAAGTAAAACTGGTTAGTGACCCAGTCTACAAGTCCAACACCTTTAACAAATAGACAGCAGAATGATAAATTAACTTTTATTCCAGCATTAAGTCTTCTCTTAATTATCCTGACCACTGTAGGAGTAATATCAACCAAATACTTTGCAATGTCCATCTGGCATTTATTATTGTTTACAATACGATATGTTGCCAAACGCTTATGATAACGCTTGTTAACATTTTCAACAGAAATATTACATTGAACACCCACTGACGACATCTTTATAAATATTGATACAATTACAAATTAAAAGCAATAAAAACTTGAACGCAGGAAAACATGTCTAACAACTTAAAGCACATAGACAAATCAAATAAAAGCCCATCAGACCTCATACTTATAATAAAATGCATACAAAGTTCATAACGCGAAGTAATTTTAACTATTTCAAAAAAATTATTTAAAAATAAATAATATAAAAAAATTTAAGTTTTAAAAATAACACTGGCAGAATTACTTTACTTAAAAGCCAAGAATACTAAAAAAAAAAATTGATGTGTTGCTTATGTGCAGCAATGTGTACATACACAGCACAATCTAAATATTCCATATTTGATGACAACAGGAGGTGATGATGGCTGAACTAACAAAAGATTTTCTGTGAATTAACATATAACATAACAATTGCTAGCAGACTAACATTAAAAATTTAAATGCTAAAATAACAAACTAATACGTAAGTAACAAAATTAATATAAGAATATCAAACTTGTTATCTTAGGAACGTTTTCGGGCATAACCCATCTTCAGCTAAAATATAATCGAACTAAATTAAAAACATAGTGTAACAGTGAACACAATTTAAAACTTCACTTTGAAGCTAAAATAAAATTAAATTAAAAATAAATTAAAATGAAAATAACATGAAACATAGCACACATGTGAATTGAACTACAGTCTAACACATATTGTGTTAGACTGTAGTTCAATTCACATGTGTGCTATGTTTCATGTTATTTTCATTTTAATTTATTTTTAATTTTATTTTATTTTAGCTTCAAAGTGAAGTTTTAAATTGTGTTCACTGTTACACTATGTTTTTAATTTAGTTCGATTATATTTTAGCTGAAGATGGGTTATGCCCGAAAACGTTCCTAAGATAACAAGTTTGATATTCTTATATTAATTTTGTTACTTACGTATTAGTTTGTTATTTTAGCATTTATTTTTTATACTATAGTAACTAACAAACAGGATGATAAAATATTCTTTAATTAAAAATTTCATCAAAACTCACATGTAAATCTTCTCTATATATACATTTCACAATCTATTTTGATCACAGAGAGTTAATGCTTATTCATCAGCAGTAATATATAATGACACTCATATATCTAAATATCTACATATATATCTACATATCTACATATATATCTGCATATATACATATATACATATATATCTACATATATATGTCTTAAATAATTAAAAATATGTCATAAGGATAGACAGGAAAATATAAAAACATTATCATTTAAACAATTATTTAAAAATGTACAAAATTAATACATCTAAAAGACAAATATTAAACTAATTTATCAAAATTTACTAGAGAAAAGAAAAAAGTATCACAAACTTCAAAGGAATAATCAAAAGAAATATATGATTCAATTCAAAACATAATTTTACAACAAACCAGTAATGAATTAACCACAACATTATATCTACAACCACCAATGAACAATAAAAAATAAATGCATAAGATTTAAAATATCTCCTTCCAAAAATAATGACCACAACACACAAAAAAAAATAAAATGAAAACATGTAAAGTAATGGAACAAAAATGAACTGGAAAATAACAAAGCAGGGGTACAATCAAAATTAAATAATAGAATATAGCAATACAAAAATTAAAGAGTCAATAAAAGACGGGCAAATACACAATAGATGTAAAGAAACTATGATTTGTAAAGTAAAATATAATCAATTACAGATTATTTAATGTATCAAAAGTAAAAAGCAACAAACAGAAAATAAAAAAAATTAATAATAACAGCAATAACAAAATCAGATACAAAACTGACAAACCATAATAAGAGAAGAAAACCATACTCTAAAAACTGGATTTATCAATGGAAACAGTAAGTAGAGTGATTATACAAATAAATAAATAAAAAAAAAAGTGGAAAAGTAATAAGAACGTGAAAATACAATCAATTCAAACATTCTAACAAAATAATTAAAAAAACAATAAAAAAGCAATGAACCATGGAGAGAGCACTTTGAATTAAATTTAAAAAAATTAATAGGCAAAGTTCACAAGCTCCAAAGATTATAGATAAATATGATTAAAGAATAATTAAATATATGTCATAGGAATCCTCAGAAAAATATAAAAACACGGTCCCTTAAACAGTTATTTAAAAACACACAAAATGAATACACCTAGAAGGTAAATATTAAACTAATTAAACAAAATCTACCACAGAAAAGGAAAAAGTAACATAAAATTCAATGGAATAATCAAAAAAAAATATATGACTTGATTCAAAACATGATTTTACAACTAACCAGCATTGAAAATAACTGCAGAATTAAATACACGACCATCAATGAGTAATAAAAAGAAATACTTAAGATTTAAAATACCCCCATTCAACAAATAATGACCGCAACACACACAAACCTAAAATTGACACATCTAATGTAACGAAACAGAAACAAAGTAGAAAATAAAAAACAAAAACAAAGGCACAATTACAATTAAATAAAAGAACATAACACAATACAAAAATTAAAGGATGATACAGATCGCTCAAATATATAATAAACACAAAAGAAACCCCTATTTGAAAAGTAAAATATAATAAACTACAAATTATTTAACACACTAGAAAATAAAAAGCAACAAGCGGGGAAATGTAATATAACAGAACTACATCGGAAGAAAAAACATAAAAGTGTAATGAATTAGTAATAAAAAATCACTGGATTAGAGAAAATAATTTAAAACCATTAAAATCTCTATTAAACAGACGAAAATAACACATATATTAAATTTAAAACAACTAAAGATCGCGTCCCTAAACACTTCAACTACATACAAAAAAAAAAAAAAAAGATCGAAAAAGAGTGATATAAAACGGCCAAATCGGAAAAAAAGCATAAAATTGTAATGAATTATCAATAAAAATAACTGGATTAAAGAAATTGATTTAAAACCATTAAAATCTCTATAAAACAGACGAAAATAACAAATATATTAAATTTATAGCAACTTATAAAGATCGCGTCTGTAAACACTTCAACTATATGCAAAAAGATCGAAAAAGAGTGATATAAAACGGCCAAATCGAAAGAAAAAAGCATAAAATTGTAGTGAATTAGTAATAAAAATCACTGGATCAAAGAAAATGATTTAAAACTATTAAAATCTTTATAAAACAGACGAAAATAACAAAATATATTATTTAAAACTGATCATAATTTACTTAATAACAAATATATTAAATTTATCACAACGTTATAAAGATCGCATCTGTAAACACTTCAACTACATGCAAAAAAAAAAAAAATCGAAAAAAGTAATACAAGACGGCCATATTGAGCCACGTATTCGTCAGTAGTTGTCGTGCTCGGTCGTCCTTCGTGCGGATCGTCTTCCAATGTGCTCCGTCCACTTTTAAATCGGCGATACCACTCAAAACACCTTGTACGGCTTACACATTCACCCTTGTATGCGTTTTTCATTAAATTGTACACGTTTCTGATGCATACAAAAAACAAAATTTAATCGCGGCTCTTTGTTCCATTATCGCAAACGTGACAAAGTGACAAAGTTGTTCATTCGCAAATGGCGGTTTCCTGAGTAAACTAATGCAGGTAGCGACCTGAAACGTTCGTCGTCTCTTCTCACATCATTGAAGTATAAGTACCGTGAATTTCGGACAGATCGCGCAACTCTTACGGATTTTATAGCGCTAGTTCTGGAACTTTTTGTACCAACCGTGTATATATACATATATATGTATATATGGTAACACGTAATACGCAGGAAAATTGTTCTTAATCTCAATGCTTATTACTATAATCAACTTATCATTTTATTGCGCCCAACAATAATAATCTATAAAAAAATCTTTTTATACTTTGGAATGTATTCTAAAACTACTGTATATTTTAAGAATAGTCCCTGTATAACTTTCGTTTTCCCTTAATTGTTTCTGGGTAAAGGTCCTCGGTTGACGAGCCCAATTAAAAAAAAAAAAAAAAAAAAAAAAAAAGAATAGTCCGTTAAAATTAAAGATTTTTTATACTTTTGAGCATAGTATTCTGAAACTATTGTATATTTTAAAAATATCCCGTTATTAATTTTTGCAAAACCAAATTAACTAAAAGCCTAAAAAAAATCACAATTAAGAAAACACTGAATATACGCATGCCTTTTTTTTTTTTTTGGAATTAGAAAATATTTTGAAATTAAAAACATTGATCCGAATTTTTTTTTAAATTTTTCTGATACAAATCCCTAATTTAACCTTTTAGTGCAATGTTTACTTTAACGTTTCGATGTTACGCATGTGTTAATCGATTAATAATTTCGGTCTTGTTCGGAATTTAAAAAATGTTTCGAAATATTAGGAGAAAAATAAAACACATCAACGGCTCCAACTTGAAGTTTATTTTTTCAATTGTGTTCCAGAGTATGGGATTATATTACGAGAGAACTTTTATTATAATAATATTAGCTGGAACCATTTTTAACAACCGCCAGTATAATAAACGCGATGCGGATTCTTAAAAGAAAATAATAAATTTTAAAAATTGGTTCTTTTCGGTCTGGCAGCGAACAAAAATGTTCTTCACTTAACCTGCATGAGGCACGCGCTGACTGATACCATAAACTACCCGTCATTATTTAGATGGAGTCATCTGCCGACCACTCAGCTACCGTTTATTTCGCATTTCCCTAGGCAGTTCTATTGTAATATGCCCGGACCATTTTTTTTCTTTCCTTTTTTCCTTATTTTAAATGACTACGTCATGGTTACCGGGAGAAGTAGGTTGCAGGGCCGTAACAAATTGTACTGCCAACATTTTTGCGTCCTTAAACTTTTTTCCACCAAACCCATCGTAGCGATATTTTTTATCGACTCCATCGCTAGCAACCTAAATCGGCATAACTTTTTATAAAGTCACTAACACCTTTACAATGAAAACGCAGGAGTCAGTGCTACCTCGTTGCGTTGTTTATTGTCAAAATTTTACTATTTTACTTTTTCGACATATTTGTTATCCTTAAAGCGTCGTGTTAAAGTTTACACTATTTTTTAAAATCCTACATATTTACTCAACTTCATTTTAGTATGAAAATTCTCCTATAAACGACCTTATTTAAACAATTTTCTCTCGCTTAAGTATCACCATTTTTAGTACCGAGCCATAACGATGTGAAGCATTTGCTTTGTATGACCAATAAAATATCATGCTGCGGCAAGGTTTTCTACCGATTTCGTTCGGAATTGCTTGATCATTCAACCTATTTTTTTTACTTGTTCGGGTTTTCCTCTGGGCTTGTCAGCAACGGACGATCATTCAACCTATTAACGATGTTTTTCCTCTTTGAAATTTCTAAAGTAAAATTTAAGGGTACACAAAATTTTTGGTTGAAAGCAGGGGCGTAGCGTCAATGGAAGCACCGCTTTCTCTAACAAATCGGCATGAAATTATTTTTTAGAATTTTTAGAAAAAAACACTAGTCTCAGAAAGAAAATGAAGTAACTTGTTGAATTGTTCTGTTGGGCTTGCCTTTTATTTAAACAAGAAAAAAAAAATTATGGAATGCAAGTGACTTTGACTTGATTCAGTTTTTGGGAAAGATAGAAATCTATCGTGAAAAAGAACATTTTTAAAAATTATCGAAGTTACGCAAACAAATATGTCTCTAATAATAGGTTTTTTAATGATGTAACAAAATTAAAATTTTTAATTCTCTTAAATAAGCAAATTTTTTAAAATTTTCAATAAAATTTTCTGGAAGGAGACTTTTTTAAAACAGAATTACACAAACTTTTTCGATCTTGCAAGTTTGAAAAGTGTACTTTCAAGACTCTAACATGCATAAAGATACTGCGGTGCATCTTATACTTGACCGTTTCAGATCTAACAGATGTTTTTCCAGAAGTGCGTACAAGCTTTCTCATTTAATAACCACAATTCCGGCAACCACTTCGTTTGCAACGGTGGCTGATCATTCTCAGCAATGAAACGAATAAAAATATATTTAAGAAATACACAAAGTCAAGAGTGACTATCTTCATTAACTTTTTTTAGTATTGAAAAAGAATTATTATCAAACATTAGAAAAAAATATCATCTTGTCACGGTGATGTAATAGACACTTTCGCAAACAAAAACCGGAAAATCAAATTAATTTTCAAAAAAAAGAGACATTTCATTCCTCTTAATTCATTTTTATTTCTGTTCTGTATTTAACCGAATTTTATGCATGTTTATTTTTATATGTAATAAAATATTTCATTGTGGCGCTTCCTCAGTTTTCAAGTTCACGCTACGCCGCTAGTCAAAAGTGTTCTTTCTAAGAAATTTAAAGAGAGGTACGATTTCCGTTGATATGAAACAGAACAAAATCAAATAAAAAACATGTATAAATTGTAATATGTTTCAAAAAAATATTTAATTTAGTCGGTATAGCACTCGAAAGGTTTTTTTAATTGCTCTCTAGTTAATGTATTCCTAAATTCTGTAATTATCTATCTGTTATCTCAGTGTACTTCTTAATACTCGCTTGTCCTTTCTTAAACATATTAATTTTCTCTTCTCTTTTGCTCTTAAAAGACCAAACCTGTTGAAAGCCCTGTCTCCTACTAAATGGGTGGGAGTGTGGGAGTGGGGGGGGGATAATCCTTATATACTTATTTCTCTGTACAAAGCTATCATTTGCTCCAAATTTAATTACCGTTCCTTTGTCTATGGTAATGCTTCAAAATCTCTTCCCCCCAAATCAGATGTAATCCAAAACTCTTGTCTTCGTCTCTGTCTTGCTGTTCTTAAGTATTTTCCGATTTCAGGAATTCTTGCTGAATCAAATAAGTCTCTCCTGTTCATCGGTAGATACTATTTAGGTTATTGTTTTCTCGCAAAACGTTTACCGCTGACGTCTTCCAAACTGTTTTCTTCCTATATTCATATTATAAAGAATTGGTGTTTTACTTCAAAGAAAATTCCTATCCTTGCTCACATTACCTTACGACTTAGTTCTTCCTCTCCTTATGTAATCTCCTCCTCTAACCTCCCATACTTCTACTTCGACTTCACCGATCTCACAGATTTTTGCTTTATGTTGGCTTCCTCTCCATATTGTTCTCTTAATCAGACGATACAGCTGTTTGAACTTTGAATATTTATCTCTTTCTGCGAAGTGTTTTGATTTCTATTCCCGTTTTCTGACGCCTAAACGTCCTACTGCTCATTACGCTTCTTATGTTGCGCCTTTTCCTTCCCTTCATCCTGCTGTTTGTTATTTCTTATTAACAATATCTGATCGGATTAAAATATAACTGACTTCTTTTTCTTTCCAGCTGTTTCTAAGTAAAGATTCCTGGCTGTGCAGCACAAAAAAATGAAAAGAGAAACAGTGGAAAAATATGTAAGAAATAACAAAAGTAATTTGAATAGTAAAGGTAAAGTAAAGAATGATTAAAATAGATATAAGAAACGAAAATGATGAGGGAACCAAAAAAATAAATTAATTATGAAAAGTAGTAGAGGAAAAAAGTACAATCGAGGCTAACAATTCACATGGCAAGTCGTTGAGTAGAAGAGAAGAAGATGGGAAAGGAAATATGAAAAAAATCATACAACAGCTGTATACTATTAGAATCAAAATACCAAAAATCCGGTTAGACAGTAACGAATTAAGCTTCATTCCAGTACGATGTGATATCAGACAACCTTATTTAATGTCACCTTTACTTTTCAGTGTATATATATATATATATATATATATATATATATATATGTATCTCTCAACTTCTCAGGTGCCGTAACGTTACATAGCACGTTGACGCAACCTATTCGTACATTTAGCTGTACAGATATAGGTTGTGTACCAGGCAATTATTATACGCAACGCAGGTGTACACACACAAGACTACATTCGGAACTGATAGTAGCCGCTTGTTATCGCGCTACAAGTGCAGTCCGGTGTGGGTCTGCTGTGTACTGACCTAGCGCGCATATGATGTTGTACGTGGTGGTTTGCCATTGCCTTCCACGTGACTATTAGCGATTATTTATTTATTTAATTCTTGTAATAAGTTCGTCGTCGCTCGGGATCGAACCCATATCAGAAGTCAAGCGCTCTAGCAACTAGGCTATCGCGACGACATATATATGTATATATATATATATATATATATATATATGTGTATGCATGTATGTATATATAGGCAAAGACAAAACAGTTCAGTACCTTTTTCTCCTCTGTTTATTAACCGATTTTCTTCTTTTTTTTTTGTTTAGTAGCTATTGACGATCTTTATCATTAAAAAATTTTGGAAATAGCTATTTTTTTTCTTATTTAAATAAGAAATGAATACAAAAAATGAAGAAAGAAATCGCTATAGCCAGTAAATCTGTTCTTATTAAAATGTTTTAATTTTTCTTCTTCATTTTCTTCTTCTTTCATTAGCGTGCCGTGTATTACCGCCTAGGCCAGAGGAACGGATAAGATAAGAGTTAGATGGAGTGGAATACGTTAGTGGTCTTGAGAAAACATAGGAGGCGTTCAATTTTGTCGTGCCGATCAGAGAGGATTTCGGAAAGGTTTGGAGAATTTGTACTCAGTATGAATTATATGTGGGACAACTGACGAATAAATGTTGGATTGTAACAGGAGAATTGCAATTGGAACAAAGCGGAATAGGTTGTCTCGACAGGAGGTGATTATGAGTGATTTTGAAGTGACCTAAGTGGAGTCTTGTGACAACGATTTCATTCCTTCGATTGCTAGATAATGAGATTTACCGTGGTCGAATAGTATCTCGTGTTTGGGATGTTGGTGCACTGTTTTTGCCATGTTCGAAGTGATTTTTGCACTGTATCAGCCTTCAGATCCATTGACGGAATTTCAATGTTCAGTACCAGAAAGAACAATGCGCCTTCTTTTGCCGCAGTATCCACAAATGAATTCCCCTGGATCCCAACGTGTGATGGGATCCATGTGAACGAAACGCGGATACTTGTACTACAAAGAGTGCGAATAATTTCCTTGGCTATTGGGTGTTGGTGAAGAGAGTTGTATTTTAATTTTTCTTAATAGTCATCATTATTGGCTTTTTTACAGTATACTAAATCTTAAGGTGTCATTTAATATCAATAAATGTAGATTTTTTAAAAATTGTGATTTACTGTTATTTTATTGAATTTATTTTTTATTCAATTGTAAGGGTGCTGAACTGTTTTATATTGTAAGTACTAGTGTATGCTTTCAGATATGTACAATGAACGAATGTATAAGAGTAGAAAAAAATAATTTTGGAAATATGCAAATTCACATATGTTTTCCTCAAATTTTTAATATTAATTGCGGTCGAATTTTGACCAATGGACGAACACTAGTATGTAAAAATGTAGATGAAATATTTCAAGAATACAGTTTGAAATTAAGGTTAACTGGAAGAAAATAGGGAGAGAAAAAGACAGAGAAAAGCATAAATAATATTCGCCACTTAGACGACGTCGTTGTATTGGTTAGTTCTTGTGAAAATCTTTAGAACTTCATTAATAAAATCAGTAAAATTGGAAAAAATAGGCCTTTAGTAATTGATAAAAGTTAATAAACGGTAATAAATAGAGAACTATCTGATATTAACGATAAATATGTCGAGAGAGTGAACCAATTCAAATATCTGGAATGCTAATTTATGGAAGATCGGTATTTATTTGTAAACGTTAAAGTTTAAAAGAGGAGCCGCCAGCGAGGAAGCCTTTGAAAAGGTGAGAAAATTCCTCACAGACGGCTCATTAAAATAGAATATCAAGCAAGACTTTTTGGGATATATAATATATATATATCTAAAAGCGAGGGTATACACAACGGTGAAATATTTCAAATCATGCAAAAATGACTGAATAAAATAAGAGTGAAAGTTTTATGCCGGGAGCGGAAAAAGTAAAAAACGAACAAGTGCTCAGTAGAACCAATAACGAAACGAAAATATTAAGTATAATCAGAAAAAGGAAATCAAGTTATCTTGGACATGTGGTATTATGAACTGTTAAATAATATCGAAAAGAAAGCTGAAAGAAGAGGTTACGGAAGAAGAAAGACATCACAGACCAATAGTAACACATGTCGCCGGACCAGCAAACAAACGATAATTGAACTAATAAGAGCTTTTTTATCCTATTTCTCTCTACTACAAATATATGTATCTACGTAATTTTCGGGAATCTAGCGTTTTTTCCAAATTTTATTCACATCATGGCACCATTTCAATTAGGTCCGCCATAAATTAATAAATAATAAACCCACTTGTATACATATTAATATTAGCGCAACTGTAAAAAAAAAAAATGACTTATCGTACTTTACAATTCGTGTTTTACAATTTTACGTTTCTTCGCAGATAATTGTGTGTTGTACCGAGAATAAATTACCAATTTTATGTTCGTCAAATGGAGTCAGCTTATTATTATATTTTTCCTCTTACTATTCAATTTTTTGTATCTTTGACACACTAAAAATGCGCTAAAATAGCGTTTGTAAGGCTTCGTCTTTTATTTTCTGCCCCAGAGCGGTCGAAATTTTGTATGAGAAAAAGTTCGGATAAGAAAATAAATGGAAATTTGTACGAAGAATTTTAGAAGGAAGCAGCCGTCTAAAGTCATCGTCAACGACGCTCTGATAAAAGAAAATTACAAGTTAAAAAAATAGCATAAAAAAATAGGAGGAATTGAAAACTGAAAAGAATTCATAAAGCTTATAAACTGAGTTCGATGTACCCTTCGCACATTCGGCAATATCAGAATGGCAATAAACGCATCTTTTTAGGGAGCAGCAGGATAACAACGGAACAATAAAGCGGTGAAGAAAACAAGAATAACATTTTTTTTTTCGTCTTTTTTGTTTCTTTTTCTTTTGGTTTTTTTCCCGCTCAAAAGAAAATGAAAAGAACGCGCCCTTCTTCGAGGAAAACTCTTTCAAAACATCAAAATAACATTTTTGAAAAATCGCACAAGAGTGATTAATAATTTTTTCTAAAATAATCAAACAATACTCTGCTGGCTATTTCGATCACTTAAACACTACAAATGTTAACAGAAACTTACAAAGAGTGCAACTACTACAAGCGGTTCAAATTCAGAAAGGAAGTGTTGCTGATATCAGTGGCATAGCTGAAACCTCGGAGACCCCCCTGCGAAAATCTCAATGGGGCCACCTTAAGGGCATCAAATAATCATTTTTTCCTTTAATTTTATCTATTATTATTTTTTTAGTTAAAAACAAAAGCAAATTAAATAAAAAGACAATAAATCAACACGTAAATTATATTCGATAAAGCTAATTTATTTAAAATGTAATTTTTTATTAAATTTATTAATGTAATTTGTAAAACTTGGTAGTAGAGGGAAAATGTGACTATAAGGACAAAGGATGCCGCCACCGCTAATTAAGGCCTTCCAGAGCCGTTTCCGGAGCGTCTCGGACCGCGGAACCGCATTCCATTTGATTGTCGATCCCTTAATTACCGCACACACATGTAAATGTACGTGTATATACGTCTGCACACACATGTAAAAATCACCATCATCATCACCATCGCGGTAAATTCGTACGCGTGCCATCGCAAGTGACCTTGTACCTGTCAATCAATTGGTCGATGCATGCCTTTGCTTGTACGTAAATTACCGTTATTCGGTAGCGACTGGTTTTGGAGGATTACGCACACACACACAATGATGTATATACGGTTACGAGCGTTCGTAACATATGTAAAATTAGTTATTATCATTATTGATTTTCGTTGTTATCAATATTATCAGTGGTCAGTCTGCAGGAATCGCGGTAAAATACAGGTTTTCACCGTTCCGGTATTTCTAGGAATCGCGAAGATTTTCGTTCGGTCAGTTGCGTAAAACTTTTCTTTGTCCGATACATTATGTACGGGGGGTAAGTCTCTATCTCACACATCGCAAAAGCGAAAATGCTTCTCTCATAGCGCTACACGTAAATGCTAACGCAACCGTTGAAACCGGATCTTAACATTCTTATACTTTCTATTACAGTCTATGTCATATTGTAGATGGATACACCCTACATGTACACACTAACACAAAAACATACTCATACTCAAAGCTCATGACTACTTTATTCAATGCGCATATGTAACCAACTATTCCTGACGGAATGACATTTTTCTGACGTAATATTTCCACTGCCACAACTGATTTAAACCAAGTAAAAGCGCATGCATCGTTCTCGCACACATGTCGATCGTTAGCGATATCGTAATTTTTTTTTAAATTAACCAAAGTATAATATTTAAAGCATAAAACTAACGTGAGCTCCCTATTCCCTGCTTTATACCATTCAAATGTATTTTTTAATTTTTTTATTTTTTCCATGCCTAAGCATTATAAAAATTGGTCTAAGTATATTTCTCATTTTCTACGGTTCCGAAAATTTTTTCTTTATTCTCCGATCGTTACAAAAACGTACTGACTAGTGATGGGAAACTTCGAAATGTTTCATTCGAATTATTCGATTGTTCGATAACTTCGAATGCATTCGATTGTTCCACAGTTGCATTCGAAATGTTATTTCATTCGTATAATTCATTCGTATTCACATCAATCATTCGAATCAAAATCATTCGAATTAAAATCATTCGAATCAAAAATCATTCAAATCAAAATCATTCGAATTAAAATCATTCGAATCAAAATCATTCAAATTAAAATCATTTGAATCAAAATCATTCGATTGTTTTTTGTTTTTTTTTTTTTTTGACGATTGTTGATTGTTTCGATTGTAAAAACATTTCGAAATCGCACATCACTAGCACTGACAGATCACACGCTTATATCTACCATAGTGTTAGCCACCACGAAAGCGAACCATTCGATCCCGTGCACACTCTGCTCTCGATAGTTTCCCTATCGTTCATAATAATTTTTCAAAGCCTAAGTATCATAGAATTAGTGCAAGTATATTTATTATTTTTTCTCACTTACGATTATTTTTCCGTCCGTAAGTATTATAAAATTAGTCTAAGTATATTTCTCATTTTCTACGGTTCCAAAAATTTTTCCTTATTCTCCGATCGTTACAAAAGCGCACTGACTAGTGATGGGCAACTTCGAAATGATTCATTCGAATTATTCGATTGTTCGATAACTTCGAATACATTCGATTGTTCCACAGTTACATTCGAAATGTTATTTCATTCGAATAATTCATTTGTATTCACAACAATCATTCGAATTAAAATCATTCGAATTAAAATCATTTGAATCAAAATCATTTGAATCAAAATCATTTGAATTAAAATCATTCAAATTAAAATCATTCGAATCAAATCATTCGAATGAAAATCATTTGATTGTTTTTTTTTTTTTTTGACGATTGTTGATTGTTTCGATTGTAAAAACATTTCGACGCACATCACTAGCACTGGCAGATCACACGCTTATATCTACCATAGCGTTAGCCACCACGAAAGCGAACCATTCGATCCCGTGCACACTCTGCTCTCGATAGTTTCCCTATCGTTCATAATAATTTTTCCAAGCCTAAGTATTATAGAATTAGTCTAAGTATATTTATTATTTTTTCTCACTTACGATTACTTTTCCATCCATAAGTATTTATGTATGTTTTCCCCGGTTCTAAAAATAAATCTATCGATGTCTCGCCCCTCAACGAAAGCACACGCATCATTCTCACACACGTGTCATTCGTTCGCGTTACCACTTTTTTTCAAAATTAACCCAAGTATATTTTATTATTTTTCTCATTACGATTATTTTCAGTCCGTAAGTATTTCTGTATGTTTTCCGAGGTTTTAAAAATTAATCCGAACAAACATTCAGACTGTTGTGAAAGCATACTATCTATCCCCCCCCCCGCACAGATTCTATATTACTCTATTACGAGTTCTTCAAAAATTGATTCGAATATGTTTTTCATTTTTTTTTTTCAATCCTAAAAATTCATTCTTTCTACCCCGCCCCACACATCTAAAATTACTGATCTTTCGCAATCTTTATTTATTTTATCGATTCTAAAAATTAATCAATGATTCACTCGAAAGCGTACCGCACATTCCCACACAATTATCTTCTATCACGAATTTCCCTATTGATCATGAACATTTTTTCAACGTTAGACACAATAGCATATCACATTGATCTCGCATATGTACCACATGCAGTTCTATATGTTTATTTTTTTATTAACGATCTTTATTTTTTTTGTACCTGTATTACTTTTCCCTACACATTCATGTCATTATATACTCTTAACATTATCAAAAATAATTTTAACCTTTCGAGAAAGAAAAATCTCCGATCAATAAAAAATATTTATTAACATCACAATTATTTTTAATATTATTCGTTTCGCTATAAACATAATTTTTTTATTTAATAAACTCATCCGTATCATCGATCGTTTCAAGATATTATTGTTTCGAACGTCAATCCCTGTTTTCCAAGAATCGATAACCTCTGCAGGTATATATCTCGTCATCGCAACAACCTTTACCTGCATGACTCGCATACCTTCAAGACCACTTGTACATTGCTCGCACGCTATTTCCCATTATTCGGTACAAGAATATTTTTCACACTCCTTCACATATGCGTATACACTCAAAGTCCTCAATTACTTTGTTTGTATACAAATATATTCAGCTTTCTCCGACGGAACAACATTTTTCTGACGTAACATTTCCACTGCCACAACCGATTCAAAGGTAGCTAATGAGATAGACTATCGAACGGAATCATTCAAGCGGTCAGTATTAGTTTTATGTTAAACATGTATATTTTATCGAATCTGTGTTCACGCATTATTAAAAAATTTACGTCAACGTTAAAGAAAATAATTTCCTACGTTTTTTCTCTTTTTTTCTCTATCATTTTTTTCTGTCTTTTATCTTTCCTTTTTCTCTTTCTTTTTCTCTGTATTTTTTTAGTGAAAAGTTTGAAATACATATTATTCAATCATGAATGTTAATATAGTTAACGTAAGCAGCAACTCAAGATCAATTAAGGACATTGCAAGTGATAGCGACTCACATACGTCTTCGTCACTTCAATTACCGCAATCAGAGGGTGGTTATTCTTCAACAGAATCAACATCTTCTACACATAAAATCGTTGGTCCAGTATTATTGTCAGATCAGATGGATATAGCGGAATATTTTGTAGATTTCAGCTTCCATAAGGATTCTGATTATGGTTTTCTAGTAACCGAACTAGCGATGATTGATATGTCTGGCGGGAGGTGTTTACATACGCTATACAAGCCAAGCAGAGCATGGTCTGCATCAAAAATGCCTCATTTACAATGCTCTTCCGTGAGTCATTACTTGAAAAACCCCTCATTATTTCCATGTCGAGAAGAAATATTCATGACACGTGATGTATTCACAATACTGTCTGAAAAACCGAAGGTTCGCGTATATATTTTAACCACTTATGCAAAACTTATATTATGGGAACTTAATGAAAAGTCTGAATTGTTGCGTGACTTGGACTACGAACTCGTTAATATGGAGAAAGTCTTTCGAGTACCTAGTATTGATGATTTATATCAAGAATACTCCGGTATAAGCAATCTGGTAACTTGTAAGCACCATTATGAGAATGATATTTTTCATTGTGCGATGAAAAATGTTATGGTGATGAAGACGTGGCACGATCACGTTATCCGTCCGCTGAAGCTTATGAACAATCTCAATATAAATGATTTAAGCCAGTTGTTCATTACAGCCACCAAAGAAATGATAATTACATTATTTCCAAGTTGCATCGGGGACATTTATATATTTTTACCGGACAGATTAAAACAGGATGATACGATAAAATCATTTCTACCATGCTACGATCACGAACATGATAAAGAATATTATATCGATGGTGATACATTACACAGGAGTACTCGAAATTGTGTCAAAGTAAAAGATTGCGACGACTGTCAACATTCAATTCATACGGATTAAAAATTCAATAAAAGACGTGGAATTTGAAAGCTGGAGTTGTCTAGATCCTACGAAAGTTGAATATGAACATAATAATTACCTTTCAATGTACCAAAGTCAATTGTCGCGTAGTATGTATAATATGTGAAATAAAACCATATTTTTTCTTTTACTCGCATTTTTTATTTTTATTATTTCAAAATCTTTTACATTGTTTCACATAAATTATAATGTATGTATGTATATATGTATGGAATTTTAATATGTAATAATATACATTTCATACATTTTATTTTATTTCATGGTCGTATAATTACTTTAAAATTATTTAGATACACCGCAGATATTATAGTACCGAACACATCATTTATTATTCCATTCTATTTCAGTTAATATGTTGTATGGATGAAATCAAATCAATTTATGTAACTGTTTATTTAAATTTAAATAATCTTTTTCTTTTTTTTTTATCTCTCAGCATATGCATGCGTGTATATGCTTACATATACAAGTATGAAAAAATTATTTTTTTATTTTTTCCTCGATATGAATGGTAAATCTACGAATTTATTTGAAAAACGGTCAAAACCTAATACATAGATTTCAAACTTTGATGGAAATTTCCGTAAAACGTTCAATTTACACTTATTATCTTAAAAAAAAAATTTTTTCATTATTATTATTCATATCATTTAAATAGACTGATACGACAGAGAGAGAAAATAAAAAGCTAAATTATTTTTACACGTGAGGGAGGGAGCTGATGAAAACGTACGAGTCTTATTATTTGGAATACAGATTATGAAGGAAATTTTTATTCAATGTTTCGTTCTAAGATTTTTCATTTTTTACATTTAAAATTTTTCAATACGAAAATATTTCGAAATCTACAGGAACGTCTACGAATAGTCTTCGTCATTATAGAAGCACCTGCAGATCATGTATCGACACTGCAGGCGCGTAAGGGTGAGTAAATATGTGTGAACATGTGTGTGTATGTATGCTTGAAATGTGCGAAATGGCTAATAAGAAACAACCGTTGAATCGCAACGACAGGTAGAGATCCGCTTATAGAATAAGAGAGTGAGAGTGAGATAAATTATGTACCTTTATTATTGCAGAACTGCACTGTAGTGGCAGACATGAAATATCCGTTAGCATCCTTTTCGAGACAGTTTTATAAAAAAGGCCGAAAATTAACTTTAAAACTGGATGAATGAGATAGTTGATAATAAACATACCATTAAGACCGGTATACATGTATGTGGACATGTGTGTGAGCGCACGGTTAAATGAATGACAAAAGATTATTAACTGCATAGGCATTGTTAAATATAACTATACTGATTTATCCGTAAAACTAACAAATTTTACCGTTGTTTTCTTTCCTTTTTTTTCTTTCGCGTTTTACAAAAAATTCATGTTAGTTCTAAAAATATTGCTAAATTCAAATTAAATCGATCATGTTATTTTATTTTTATTTTTGTTTCTTTAAACAATGTGTTACGATCGTATTTATCTTACTCAATCTTTTACCTAATATTCTAACGGTTTTAGACAACAGCAGAAATATGCAAGTTACCTTGGATGTATTATATTTTATTCATGTTTCTATACAAGCACATGCAAACATCGGATGCCGGAAATGTATGATAATATAATTTTTAAATCAATGATTAACGTATTATTATTATTTTTTTTTTTCACCATGTGATATACAAAATAACATCATACTTGCTTTTACAACAATATTTAAATTCTACATTAACATGTTGAAAATCTAATGATTTTTAAATGATTCGTTCGACATATTTATATTCCTCGAAAAAAGGGGAAATCGCTAACAATGTTTTATAATTATGTGTAAGGAATTGTATTATTAAGTTAGTATTGGTTAAAATTGACTAGAATGATTTTTAAAAAAGCTTCATATTTTATTACAAAAATAAAAAAAATAATAAAAAACTAATCAATTATGATAACATCATCATCATCATCATCGTCTATCACAATTATATTATCCATTTGTTCTTCTTCTTCTTCTTCATCATCATCATCATCAATGAAGGTTGATGCATTATTGAATGATCTATATATTAATGAAATAACATATACATAAGTTTTGAATGAAGTTATTCATAATATAAATTCACTAATGTATACACTCTGTTAAAATTTCTATACAATATTTACTTACGAACTAGAGTTCGACGAATAAGATTGTATATCTGATGACTGATCTAAATCATATAATTGAATTCGATAATTCTCGTAGTCAATCCGCAAATTCGTTATGGCATTGTTGATGTTCATTGATGGGGGGTGTCTCTCAACATATTCACCCCTCCGAACATGATCGAGTACTTCTATAAATTCACCGAAGGGGCATTGTCTCAAGCTAGCCTCCCAAGCTTCTTTGGTAGTCCAAAATTGTAGTACTCCTTTCACCGTTACTCCATTTATAATTTTTAAATATATTTCGGGGCTAACGTGTTGTATTATAATCTATAGTAAATAATAGATTTTATTTTCATATATTAAAATCATGTAAAAATGAATTGGTGATCTTATAGAGATCGAACTTTTCTTAATTTTCAAGCATTAACATATGAGTAAAAATCATGTGCATAAGCAGATAATATTATAAAAATGGAAAAAATTTTTTGTATTTTTTAATTAATAGTTTTCTTACCATTGCTTCCGGTAATCCTATAGGTGCACTTGGAATGATGTTAAATGTTATATTTGTAGACTTTCTGCGTATATTATCCATATCCTTTTTTTTATTGTAGAAAAAAATATATGATTAGAAAAAAAAATTTTTTCACCTACAACTTTTGATGATCTAGTGATAAAAATAAAAAATAAAAAAATAAAATATTGAGTACTAAATATAAATAATGCTTGTTTAAAAAAATAAATAAATAAATAAATAAATAAATGAATCTATAAAGGAAGCTTTTTTGAACCAATGAGGTTAGCTTTTAAAGAGAACACTCGTTGTGGATTTGTAATCTGTCTAAAGGGAATACTATATATTTCTCTATTTATTACAAATAACGTTACGTTACGAATGGAATTTTTATAGCCTATACTAAGTTGTTTACATCTAGCATGACAATTTTTTGTTTTTAACTTTAAATATTTTTTTTTAAATTTTTCAGTTGTAAATATATAAAGCTCTGGG
Source organism: Icerya purchasi (assembly GCA_039619475.1). Lineage (NCBI taxonomy): Eukaryota > Metazoa > Arthropoda > Insecta > Hemiptera > Monophlebidae > Icerya > Icerya purchasi. The sequence continues at coordinate 220,616,007 of CM077115.1, read as the reverse complement.
GCGAAGTACTTTTTATAAATTGTTGCTAAATTGAGCCATTGAACTTCAATGGGGGGTATGTCATTGATAAAGCAATTGGAAAATGTTTCCAGCTCATTATGTATATCACTCGTTTATTTTAGTTTCTGTTCTAACGATAATACTACTTGCAGACTCTCCTGATAGCACATCTCGAATGATTTAATATATCGACTATTGTTTATAACATTTGTAAAAATTAACTTATTCGGATGAAATGTAATTTGTTTTTTACAGAATATTTCCGAAACACCGGTGTAACAATAAACAGTTGCCTGTGGATAAATGCTATTTGCGAAATCAATTCCTAAATTTTCTTTAATGACATCATTATCCACGAAATACATATCTATCTGTCTTTCTTTTTTGTTTTCTAAACAAAATAAATAAATGATTGTTAAAAGAAATGTATTAAAAAAATTACACTTCTACAGAATGATAGACTGTGTTAGTAATATTATATATTCAGAGAATTTAAACAGAAAAATATCATTAAAAATTTTTATTACATCCGAATGGATGGTGCAGAGCATATTTATACTTTAAAGAAACAAATCTCGAAATAATCTATACTTTTTTAGAATGGAATAGAAACATACTTTACCCATTTCATTATTTGAAATGAATGTATTTATTTTTTTAACAAGTTACTTTGAGTATTAATAATTCATAAATAATAGTAATAAATTATGAAATGTAGTTTTTATTGAGTATATATTATCGGGGGCGGCGAGAATAATGAGTATAATTTAATGAAATTATTGATAGAAATGGAGAAATTTTACTAAAAAATAGTATGAAAAGTAAAAATCTTCGAATACTATTCTTTAAATTGTTTAAATTAATACTATTGAAGAAATAAAATCTCCGATTTTCTATATTTTAAAAAATGGGGCGGGGATTTTCATTAATAAATTTTTATCTCACTTAAATATATTTAATCCATTATTTTTTGAAAGAAAAATTCATTTCATTACATAAAATCAATCTGATAATACTAAATAAATTAATATTGATACTCTACAATATATATCTGTAAAAATCTATTATGAAAATTTTGAATACAGAAAAATAAATTGAGAGAGTCTAAGAAAAAAAGGAAAATTCATTTGCATTGAATGAAATAAACTACACTAAACATTTTTTTATTTAGGATTTAAACAAAGAATAATATAATATATGAGGAATTATTGAAATATTTAGGAAATAAAGCAGAAAATAAAAAAAAATTTCAAAAATCATTTTGAGAATAAAATTTTTTGAAAAAAATTATTACGAGGGGGTGAATGATCAAATCAATTGTGAGTATATATGAAAAAACGCGAATAATTAAAATGAATAAATAAATAAATAAAAATATATGAATGTATTATATTACTTACCAAAAAAAAAAAAAAAATAAATATGATGACTGATGAAAGGATTTAGAAAATTTTTAACTTTAACAAAACTCTAAAGAGTATAATATTCAAGAAAGCAAACAATGAACACTCGAAGACTTTTAAGTTTCAACTGATCATACTACTCAAATTCGCAAATGCTTTATAGCTAAAAACTTTGCGATTTTATTATTATTATTATCTTTAGCTAAAGTGGTTTTTCAAAAGTAGATTTGTAAATAGCATTAAAATATCATTTATTCGAACCATTTTTCGGGTATTCAAGCATTAAGCACGTTCACATATTTCTATTGTTGGTAGTGAACATTTCAACGGTAGTGTTTTGACCACCTCATTAGGGATGTTTTACCATTTTACGATTCAACATAATGTTGCGGTTCATCATAATGTTGCGGTTGCTTAATTAGTTATCCGTTGTGACATTTAAAAGGATGATTTTAAACAGTGATTTTCGCAATATATCGCTTACACACGTTAATCGTTAGCCAAACAGCATTTATATCATCCGTTTTACCACACGCATCGAATGTGTAAATGCATATTCCGGTATCTGTCTAAAGTATTTTAACAGTCTTAAACTAATTTTTCATAATGATAATGGATATTCGCGGATATCCATTATCATTATGAAAAATTAGTTTAAGACTGTTAAAATACTTTAGACAGATACCGGAATATGCATTTACACATTCGATGCGTGTGGTAAAACGGATGATATAAATGCTGTTTGGCTAACGATTAACGTGTGTAAGCGATATATTGCGAAAATCACTGTTTAAAATCATCCTTTTAAATGTCACAACGGATAACTAATTAAGCAACCGCAACATTATGATGAACCGCAACATTATGTTGAATCGTAAAATGGTAAAACATCCCTAATGAGGTGGTCAAAACACTACCGTTGAAATGTTCACTACCAACAATAGAAATATGTGAACGTGCTTAATGCTTGAATACCCGAAAAATGGTTCGAATAAATGATATTTTAATGCTATTTACAAATCTACTTTTGAAAAACCACTTTAGCTAAAGATAATAATAATAATAAAATCGCAAAGTTTTTAGCTATAAAGCATTTGCGAATTTGAGTAGTATGATCAGTTGAAACTTAAAAGTCTTCGAGTGTTCATTGTTTGCTTTCTTGAATATTATACTCTTTAGAGTTTTGTTAAAGTTAAAAATTTTCTAAATCCTTTCATCAGTCATCATATTTATTTTTTTTTTTTTTTTGGTAAGTAATATAATACATTCATATATTTTTATTTATTTATTTATTCATTTTAATTATTCGCGTTTTTTCATATATACTCACAATTGATTTGATCATTCACCCCCTCGTAATAATTTTTTTCAAAAAATTTTATTCTCAAAATGATTTTTGAAATTTTTTTTTATTTTCTGCTTTATTTCCTAAATATTTCAATAATTCCTCATATATTATATTATTCTTTGTTTAAATCCTAAATAAAAAAATGTTTAGTGTAGTTTATTTCATTCAATGCAAATGAATTTTCCTTTTTTTCTTAGACTCTCTCAATTTATTTTTCTGTATTCAAAATTTTCATAATAGATTTTTACAGATATATATTGTAGAGTATCAATATTAATTTATTTAGTATTATCAGATTGATTTTATGTAATGAAATGAATTTTTCTTTCAAAAAATAATGGATTAAATATATTTAAGTGAGATAAAAATTTATTAATGAAAATCCCCGCCCCATTTTTTAAAATATAGAAAATCGGAGATTTTATTTCTTCAATAGTATTAATTTAAACAATTTAAAGAATAGTATTCGAAGATTTTTACTTTTCATACTATTTTTTAGTAAAATTTCTCCATTTCTATCAATAATTTCATTAAATTATACTCATTATTCTCGCCGCCCCCGATAATATATACTCAATAAAAACTACATTTCATAATTTATTACTATTATTTATGAATTATTAATACTCAAAGTAACTTGTTAAAAAAATAAATACATTCATTTCAAATAATGAAATGGGTAAAGTATGTTTCTATTCCATTCTAAAAAAGTATAGATTATTTCGAGATTTGTTTCTTTAAAGTATAAATATGCTCTGCACCATCCATTCGGATGTAATAAAAATTTTTAATGATATTTTTCTGTTTAAATTCTCTGAATATATAATATTACTAACACAGTCTATCATTCTGTAGAAGTGTAATTTTTTTAATACATTTCTTTTAACAATCATTTATTTATTTTGTTTAGAAAACAAAAAAGAAAGACAGATAGATATGTATTTCGTGGATAATGATGTCATTAAAGAAAATTTAGGAATTGATTTCGCAAATAGCATTTATCCACAGGCAACTGTTTATTGTTACACCGGTGTTTCGGAAATATTCTGTAAAAAACAAATTACATTTCATCCGAATAAGTTAATTTTTACAAATGTTATAAACAATAGTCGATATATTAAATCATTCGAGATGTGCTATCAGGAGAGTCTGCAAGTAGTATTATCGTTAGAACAGAAACTAAAATAAACGAGTGATATACATAATGAGCTGGAAACATTTTCCAATTGCTTTATCAATGACATACCCCCCATTGAAGTTCAATGGCTCAATTTAGCAACAATTTATAAAAAGTACTTCGCCCCAGAGCTTTATATATTTACAACTGAAAAATTTAAAAAAAAATATTTAAAGTTAAAAACAAAAAATTGTCATGCTAGATGTAAACAACTTAGTATAGGCTATAAAAATTCCATTCGTAACGTAACGTTATTTGTAATAAATAGAGAAATATATAGTATTCCCTTTAGACAGATTACAAATCCACAACGAGTGTTCTCTTTAAAAGCTAACCTCATTGGTTCAAAAAAGCTTCCTTTATAGATTCATTTATTTATTTATTTATTTATTTATTTTTTTAAACAAGCATTATTTATATTTAGTACTCAATATTTTATTTTTTTATTTTTTATTTTTATCACTAGATCATCAAAAGTTGTAGGTGAAAAAATTTTTTTTTCTAATCATATATTTTTTTCTACAATAAAAAAAAGGATATGGATAATATACGCAGAAAGTCTACAAATATAACATTTAACATCATTCCAAGTGCACCTATAGGATTACCGGAAGCAATGGTAAGAAAACTATTAATTAAAAAATACAAAAAATTTTTTCCATTTTTATAATATTATCTGCTTATGCACATGATTTTTACTCATATGTTAATGCTTGAAAATTAAGAAAAGTTCGATCTCTATAAGATCACCAATTCATTTTTACATGATTTTAATATATGAAAATAAAATCTATTATTTACTATAGATTATAATACAACACGTTAGCCCCGAAATATATTTAAAAATTATAAATGGAGTAACGGTGAAAGGAGTACTACAATTTTGGACTACCAAAGAAGCTTGGGAGGCTAGCTTGAGACAATGCCCCTTCGGTGAATTTATAGAAGTACTCGATCATGTTCGGAGGGGTGAATATGTTGAGAGACACCCCCCATCAATGAACATCAACAATGCCATAACGAATTTGCGGATTGACTACGAGAATTATCGAATTCAATTATATGATTTAGATCAGTCATCAGATATACAATCTTATTCGTCGAACTCTAGTTCGTAAGTAAATATTGTATAGAAATTTTAACAGAGTGTATACATTAGTGAATTTATATTATGAATAACTTCATTCAAAACTTATGTATATGTTATTTCATTAATATATAGATCATTCAATAATGCATCAACCTTCATTGATGATGATGATGATGAAGAAGAAGAAGAAGAACAAATGGATAATATAATTGTGATAGACGATGATGATGATGATGATGTTATCATAATTGATTAGTTTTTTATTATTTTTTTTATTTTTGTAATAAAATATGAAGCTTTTTTAAAAATCATTCTAGTCAATTTTAACCAATACTAACTTAATAATACAATTCCTTACACATAATTATAAAACATTGTTAGCGATTTCCCCTTTTTTCGAGGAATATAAATATGTCGAACGAATCATTTAAAAATCATTAGATTTTCAACATGTTAATGTAGAATTTAAATATTGTTGTAAAAGCAAGTATGATGTTATTTTGTATATCACATGGTGAAAAAAAAAAATAATAATAATACGTTAATCATTGATTTAAAAATTATATTATCATACATTTCCGGCATCCGATGTTTGCATGTGCTTGTATAGAAACATGAATAAAATATAATACATCCAAGGTAACTTGCATATTTCTGCTGTTGTCTAAAACCGTTAGAATATTAGGTAAAAGATTGAGTAAGATAAATACGATCGTAACACATTGTTTAAAGAAACAAAAATAAAAATAAAATAACATGATCGATTTAATTTGAATTTAGCAATATTTTTAGAACTAACATGAATTTTTTGTAAAACGCGAAAGAAAAAAAAGGAAAGAAAACAACGGTAAAATTTGTTAGTTTTACGGATAAATCAGTATAGTTATATTTAACAATGCCTATGCAGTTAATAATCTTTTGTCATTCATTTAACCGTGCGCTCACACACATGTCCACATACATGTATACCGGTCTTAATGGTATGTTTATTATCAACTATCTCATTCATCCAGTTTTAAAGTTAATTTTCGGCCTTTTTTATAAAACTGTCTCGAAAAGGATGCTAACGGATATTTCATGTCTGCCACTACAGTGCAGTTCTGCAATAATAAAGGTACATAATTTATCTCACTCTCACTCTCTTATTCTATAAGCGGATCTCTACCTGTCGTTGCGATTCAACGGTTGTTTCTTATTAGCCATTTCGCACATTTCAAGCATACATACACACACATGTTCACACATATTTACTCACCCTTACGCGCCTGCAGTGTCGATACATGATCTGCAGGTGCTTCTATAATGACGAAGACTATTCGTAGACGTTCCTGTAGATTTCGAAATATTTTCGTATTGAAAAATTTTAAATGTAAAAAATGAAAAATCTTAGAACGAAACATTAAATAAAAATTTCCTTCATAATCTGTATTCCAAATAATAAGACTCGTACGTTTTCATCAGCTCCCTCCCTCACGTGTAAAAATAATTTAGCTTTTTATTTTCTCTCTCTGTCGTATCAGTCTATTTAAATGATATGAATAATAATAATGAAAAAATTTTTTTTTTAAGATAATAAGTGTAAATTGAACGTTTTACGGAAATTTCCATCAAAGTTTGAAATCTATGTATTAGGTTTTGACCGTTTTTCAAATAAATTCGTAGATTTACCATTCATATCGAGGAAAAAATAAAAAAATAATTTTTTCATACTTGTATATGTAAGCATATACACGCATGCATATGCTGAGAGATAAAAAAAAAAGAAAAAGATTATTTAAATTTAAATAAACAGTTACATAAATTGATTTGATTTCATCCATACAACATATTAACTGAAATAGAATGGAATAATAAATGATGTGTTCGGTACTATAATATCTGCGGTGTATCTAAATAATTTTAAAGTAATTATACGACCATGAAATAAAATAAAATGTATGAAATGTATATTATTACATATTAAAATTCCATACATATATACATACATACATTATAATTTATGTGAAACAATGTAAAAGATTTTGAAATAATAAAAATAAAAAATGCGAGTAAAAGAAAAAATATGGTTTTATTTCACATATTATACATACTACGCGACAATTGACTTTGGTACATTGAAAGGTAATTATTATGTTCATATTCAACTTTCGTAGGATCTAGACAACTCCAGCTTTCAAATTCCACGTCTTTTATTGAATTTTTAATCCGTATGAATTGAATGTTGACAGTCGTCGCAATCTTTTACTTTGACACAATTTCGAGTACTCCTGTGTAATGTATCACCATCGATATAATATTCTTTATCATGTTCGTGATCGTAGCATGGTAGAAATGATTTTATCGTATCATCCTGTTTTAATCTGTCCGGTAAAAATATATAAATGTCCCCGATGCAACTTGGAAATAATGTAATTATCATTTCTTTGGTGGCTGTAATGAACAACTGGCTTAAATCATTTATATTGAGATTGTTCATAAGCTTCAGCGGACGGATAACGTGATCGTGCCACGTCTTCATCACCATAACATTTTTCATCGCACAATGAAAAATATCATTCTCATAATGGTGCTTACAAGTTACCAGATTGCTTATACCGGAGTATTCTTGATATAAATCATCAATACTAGGTACTCGAAAGACTTTCTCCATATTAACGAGTTCGTAGTCCAAGTCACGCAACAATTCAGACTTTTCATTAAGTTCCCATAATATAAGTTTTGCATAAGTGGTTAAAATATATACGCGAACCTTCGGTTTTTCAGACAGTATTGTGAATACATCACGTGTCATGAATATTTCTTCTCGACATGGAAATAATGAGGGGTTTTTCAAGTAATGACTCACGGAAGAGCATTGTAAATGAGGCATTTTTGATGCAGACCATGCTCTGCTTGGCTTGTATAGCGTATGTAAACACCTCCCGCCAGACATATCAATCATCGCTAGTTCGGTTACTAGAAAACCATAATCAGAATCCTTATGGAAGCTGAAATCTACAAAATATTCCGCTATATCCATCTGATCTGACAATAATACTGGACCAACGATTTTATGTGTAGAAGATGTTGATTCTGTTGAAGAATAACCACCCTCTGATTGCGGTAATTGAAGTGACGAAGACGTATGTGAGTCGCTATCACTTGCAATGTCCTTAATTGATCTTGAGTTGCTGCTTACGTTAACTATATTAACATTCATGATTGAATAATATGTATTTCAAACTTTTCACTAAAAAAATACAGAGAAAAAGAAAGAGAAAAAGGAAAGATAAAAGACAGAAAAAAATGATAGAGAAAAAAAGAGAAAAAACGTAGGAAATTATTTTCTTTAACGTTGACGTAAATTTTTTAATAATGCGTGAACACAGATTCGATAAAATATACATGTTTAACATAAAACTAATACTGACCGCTTGAATGATTCCGTTCGATAGTCTATCTCATTAGCTACCTTTGAATCGGTTGTGGCAGTGGAAATGTTACGTCAGAAAAATGTTGTTCCGTCGGAGAAAGCTGAATATATTTGTATACAAACAAAGTAATTGAGGACTTTGAGTGTATACGCATATGTGAAGGAGTGTGAAAAATATTCTTGTACCGAATAATGGGAAATAGCGTGCGAGCAATGTACAAGTGGTCTTGAAGGTATGCGAGTCATGCAGGTAAAGGTTGTTGCGATGACGAGATATATACCTGCAGAGGTTATCGATTCTTGGAAAACAGGGATTGACGTTCGAAACAATAATATCTTGAAACGATCGATGATACGGATGAGTTTATTAAATAAAAAAATTATGTTTATAGCGAAACGAATAATATTAAAAATAATTGTGATGTTAATAAATATTTTTTATTGATCGGAGATTTTTCTTTCTCGAAAGGTTAAAATTATTTTTGATAATGTTAAGAGTATATAATGACATGAATGTGTAGGGAAAAGTAATACAGGTACAAAAAAAATAAAGATCGTTAATAAAAAAATAAACATATAGAACTGCATGTGGTACATATGCGAGATCAATGTGATATGCTATTGTGTCTAACGTTGAAAAAATGTTCATGATCAATAGGGAAATTCGTGATAGAAGATAATTGTGTGGGAATGTGCGGTACGCTTTCGAGTGAATCATTGATTAATTTTTAGAATCGATAAAATAAATAAAGATTGCGAAAGATCAGTAATTTTAGATGTGTGGGGCGGGGTAGAAAGAATGAATTTTTAGGATTGAAAAAAAAAAATGAAAAACATATTCGAATCAATTTTTGAAGAACTCGTAATAGAGTAATATAGAATCTGTGCGGGGGGGGGGATAGATAGTATGCTTTCACAACAGTCTGAATGTTTGTTCGGATTAATTTTTAAAACCTCGGAAAACATACAGAAATACTTACGGACTGAAAATAATCGTAATGAGAAAAATAATAAAATATACTTGGGTTAATTTTGAAAAAAAGTGGTAACGCGAACGAATGACACGTGTGTGAGAATGATGCGTGTGCTTTCGTTGAGGGGCGAGACATCGATAGATTTATTTTTAGAACCGGGGAAAACATACATAAATACTTATGGATGGAAAAGTAATCGTAAGTGAGAAAAAATAATAAATATACTTAGACTAATTCTATAATACTTAGGCTTGGAAAAATTATTATGAACGATAGGGAAACTATCGAGAGCAGAGTGTGCACGGGATCGAATGGTTCGCTTTCGTGGTGGCTAACACTATGGTAGATATAAGCGTGTGATCTGTCAGTGCTAGTGATGTGCGATTTCGAAATGTTTTTACAATCGAAACAATCAACAATCGTCAAAAAAAAAAAAAAACAAAAAACAATCGAATGATTTTGATTCAAATGATTTTAATTTGAATGATTTTGATTCGAATGATTTTAATTCGAATGATTTTGATTTGAATGATTTTTGATTCGAATGATTTTAATTCGAATGATTTTGATTCGAATGATTGATGTGAATACGAATGAATTATACGAATGAAATAACATTTCGAATGCAACTGTGGAACAATCGAATGCATTCGAAGTTATCGAACAATCGAATAATTCGAATGAAACATTTCGAAGTTTCCCATCACTAGTCAGTACGTTTTTGTAACGATCGGAGAATAAAGAAAAAATTTTCGGAACCGTAGAAAATGAGAAATATACTTAGACCAATTTTTATAATGCTTAGGCATGGAAAAAATAAAAAAATTAAAAAATACATTTGAATGGTATAAAGCAGGGAATAGGGAGCTCACGTTAGTTTTATGCTTTAAATATTATACTTTGGTTAATTTAAAAAAAAATTACGATATCGCTAACGATCGACATGTGTGCGAGAACGATGCATGCGCTTTTACTTGGTTTAAATCAGTTGTGGCAGTGGAAATATTACGTCAGAAAAATGTCATTCCGTCAGGAATAGTTGGTTACATATGCGCATTGAATAAAGTAGTCATGAGCTTTGAGTATGAGTATGTTTTTGTGTTAGTGTGTACATGTAGGGTGTATCCATCTACAATATGACATAGACTGTAATAGAAAGTATAAGAATGTTAAGATCCGGTTTCAACGGTTGCGTTAGCATTTACGTGTAGCGCTATGAGAGAAGCATTTTCGCTTTTGCGATGTGTGAGATAGAGACTTACCCCCCGTACATAATGTATCGGACAAAGAAAAGTTTTACGCAACTGACCGAACGAAAATCTTCGCGATTCCTAGAAATACCGGAACGGTGAAAACCTGTATTTTACCGCGATTCCTGCAGACTGACCACTGATAATATTGATAACAACGAAAATCAATAATGATAATAACTAATTTTACATATGTTACGAACGCTCGTAACCGTATATACATCATTGTGTGTGTGTGCGTAATCCTCCAAAACCAGTCGCTACCGAATAACGGTAATTTACGTACAAGCAAAGGCATGCATCGACCAATTGATTGACAGGTACAAGGTCACTTGCGATGGCACGCGTACGAATTTACCGCGATGGTGATGATGATGGTGATTTTTACATGTGTGTGCAGACGTATATACACGTACATTTACATGTGTGTGCGGTAATTAAGGGATCGACAATCAAATGGAATGCGGTTCCGCGGTCCGAGACGCTCCGGAAACGGCTCTGGAAGGCCTTAATTAGCGGTGGCGGCATCCTTTGTCCTTATAGTCACATTTTCCCTCTACTCTTGGTGGAGATAAATAATTATGAAAGTTATAAAAGTTTTAAACAGATTATATTAATGTAAATAAAAATAATTTTACTCGTATCTACACAACTCTTACATCAGAAATTATTTAAGTTGAAATATTGTTACGGAAGCGTTATGAACGTTTTGAATATTTTGTTGCGAACTCGTCGATGAGTTTATCAATATTAAGCTTTTTAGCCCTTTCAAATTCAATCGATAATATAGCTAAAATTGCACTTGTGCCATTGTACTACGCAAATAATTTTTTATTGTTTTCAGTTTAGGGAACGATCTTTCTGCATTCGCCACTGTAACAGGCAATGTTAAAAATAGTTTTATAGCTATTATTAGCATATCAGGAATATTACTCAAAAATGATGAGTGATTTTTCATTATGTACAACAGTGTCCCATGGGAATTGAGAGCAACTTTGGTGTGAGTAGGCAACCACTTACAGCGCGTTCGCTCCGGGCACATCTTAAAGCCCATTTAATTAGCTATCGAATGCAACAAACAGGAAGTTCCTACCTCCTCCCGTTCACCCGCAGCATCGATTTGAAAAAAACGGTGTTTCGTCGACACCTACCGTTTTTTTTTAGACAAACAAATTACATTTTGGAAGGAACTGGATTTCGAAAAAATTTTTACATAAATTATTACTATTCGTCTATTACAGAATCATCATCATTCATATTAATCTTCTTCAAATGGGCACCTGCTGCCTGCAAAAAAAAAACGATCCATGCGCTCTTTCCACTTCAGGAAGGTCGTTTTGCAGAATCGCGAATATTTTTCAAAAACGCGCTATGCCATCGAAATATTGTTGAATTACCGAGTAGTCGAATATCACCAGGATACGCTTCTTTTAATAAATCGAACGTCTCTTTTTGCAACCGGCAATAATAACGAATCACATACCGCGCTATTCTTGCTCCATGTCTTTCTTATCCATCTCTGGGCAATACAAAACTGCGCGCGGTTTTCACAATTCGCGTTTCACTATTTCCACTATAAAATACTTATTAATGCTCGTTGAAACCTCCAGTTTATCGCATTCGACAGCTGATGGAATGGCCTTCAAGATCAGCTGATCGCGGGACCCGTAACGATGTGTTTTCAACCCGCTCGTCCAGCTTGAAAAAAATGGTAGGGGTCGACGAAACACCGTTTTTTTTTCAAATCGCTGCTGCAGGCGAGGAGGGTATTGTTGCATTCGATAGCTAATTAAATGGGCTCCAAGACGTGTCCAGAGCGAACGCGCTGTGAGTGGTTGCCTACTCTCACTTCCCGTGGGACAGTCATTGTATTTAAAAAGGTCACTAATGGACATATTTTCTAATATATTTTTGTGAACTAAATTCCGAAATGACAAAAGCTGATATATAAAATTGGTTGATAATTCAGAAAGTAAAAGTTCATTAGCTCTTATGATGCTTCAATCAACTCATCATCTTTCATCTTTTGGAGATTGACTGGGAAAAGACAGCGAAACGCTGGCTTACTGATCTCATTCCCTCGAATTGATTGCTTAATTGTGCAATAATTATGTCAATATGAGCATTAAAAACTTGTATTTTAATTAAGTGTTTAGCATTCGTAATTATTTCACGAGCTGTCATAGTTCATGAAAGAAGGTTTTCGTTCGTTCTGGGCTTTATCTTAAAATTCTGTGTATATTCCCCAACTTTCAGCTAAAACTGTGAAGCTTCTTGAACGACGTCTTCAAAATTATTTCTTAATCCTTTAACATTTTCAAGTGCTGTTTTTAATAACTCCGTATCGTACAGTAAAAATCAATATTCTTTGACTGTAATTGTTTGGACATTAAATTTATCATCTCTAATAACTGAAATTTATTTATTTATTAATATAAAGCCCCGGCATCATTTTTTGTCTCTTTATTTTTGATTATCATGATTATTTTTAATAAAACTTTCATGATTTGTCTAATGGATGACCATCTTGTTCCACACAATTTCTTTAATATAGGATATTTTAGAGAATCTTTGGACATCACATCAAGCATCATCTCCCAACGCTTTATACTAACATCAAAAAAATAGATATAGCTTTTGAAGAATTTCATGAAAAGTTTTCATTTGCACCACTGATTTAACAGAATCTTCTAATACTGAACTTAAGTTGTAGACTGCACCACGTACGTAAGACGCCTTTGATTGTATAGTTTTTATACGTTTTTGTAAGGCAGTGTAACTACCACTCATTACACTCGCTCCATTATATACCTGACCACGACTATTTTCAATTAATATACTGCTATTCTCTAATATTTTTAATATTTCAGTTTCTAATTCTTCAGAAACTTTCTGTACTTTGAGATCACTATCATACAAGGTACTAAAATATCGGATAATCACACTCAACTGATCTTGTTTTGAGATAATATCTTGGGTTCTATTCAAAATTATTGAATAAAATTTGCTCTGTTGAATGTCTTCAATTATACCTCTTTGAATTTGATTTGACAATAAAGAAATTATTTCATTTTGTATTTCGGGACTTAAAAAGTTGACTCTCTTATTTTTCGAATTTCAAAAATACCATCATATTTTGCTAAAAGTTCGATTACAGATAAAAAGTTACCTCTGTTATGAACATCAAACTCATTCGCTTTCTGTTCACGGTCACCACGAAAAGCTAAATTACAAGTGGCTAACATCGAAATAATATCAACGACACGTTATCATTAATTAGCTTGCTAACTTTTTTTCTAAGTGGTGCCGCGATGCACTTCCGATAACTTAAACGCTATTGTACTGCTCTCGGAGACACTGCGCATAATCGTTATATAGTGTGAAAATAAATAAATTAATAAAATTAAAAAAAAAGAAAAAAGAAAAAGGATAAAAATAAACCATTTTCTTCTTAAGACCCGAATCGGGCAATTCGTTGCAACTGTTAGGTTAATATTCGTTTCATTTTCCTTTTCTATTCATTCCACTTTTCCCCCCTTTCCTTCTATTCTTATATCACCATTGTTTATAGCAGGCTGTTGTCGGTACAATGGAAAAAAAAAAACAACTTTTTTTCTATCGAACATTTGTCTACTTAATCGTGTGTGTTTACTTAAACTAAACCTACCTTTGAACACCATCATAATCCGGTTTTTTAATCCATGAAGTCAGTTTCTAACAATTTTTCTTTGTTTCATCTTCTTTCGCTTTTTTATTTTTGCGCTCTTGCGCTTCACTCAGATATACACGTTTAACATAGATTCACTCGGTACAATAAAAACAACAAAAATATATTTTAAACAATTTGACTTGCGAAATAATTCTGATTCAAACAAATAAAACGAAATAGAAAATAAACACGAATTCTATGAAACGTTGCTGTAGATCTAGAACGCACGATCGCTATGTATTGTCAGTGGCAATGATAATTTCCTAGGAAATGATAATAATAATTTTGTCCTAGAATTATAATTATCGTTGAAATATTCAAGAGCAAAGATGTAAGTGGAAGATATACCGATTCTAATATAAAAAAAAAAAAAAAATGTAAAACATTTATAAATATATGTGTACGGGTTTCATAGAGTACGATTTTGAAAAGCATATCATCTTATTACAATGAACGGCTACAGTCATGTGATGGATGTTCTCAGTGATCGGTTTTTCTACTGTTAACTGTCATTCTGTTATTCTTTTCGTGCTTGACGGCAAAAACAATTCAGCGGTTCCCACGTTAAGTGGATAGTTATATTGCATTTACATACAGCAAAGCCGTACACAGAATCCAGCACACTTCATGACATTTAAAACGCACATCGAGCATGCACATTACGTAACACGCACACATACAGTTAGACCCATCCATACTCACATATATTCGCAGCACTAGCTTAAAATAAAAATGTGAATTTTTTTAGACTGAGTGGGAGCCCCCCCCCCATCGTGGGATCTGCGGACCTTCAGCTACGCTACTGGCTGATAGTACAGGCCAATTGATACGAACCGGAACAGAGAACTATTATCGACAATTATCATCCTATGTGTTGCCGTTGTTTAATAACAGCTGCATTAAGTAGCCCCCCCCCGTTCGCAGTATAAACGGAATTATTGTTCTATATTTTGCAGTGTTACATTACAGAAGACTTAGAAGAAAACTCTCAAGTCGAAGCCTTTTAAAAAGATTAGGAAAAGGTTCACAGGGAGAGCCCATTAAATCCGAGTATTAGAAAAGATTTTTCAAGATGCCCATTATATTTTCCCATTTTACTGAGCGCAATAGAAGTAACGACTGAATTATATTTTAAATCGAACAATAGAATCCTGTTAATTGCTTCCATTACCACGCCAACTTCCTCGAGTCATTTGTCCTTTTCCGAATAGATCAGATATCTTTCCCTTCCCCCATTGAAAGGCTAATCTTGCTAAAAGTCTGAAGGAAAACTGGAAAACAGACTTCACATTTTTATTTCATCATGTAAGTGCATCATCTTTTCTATATACTATCGTGTTCTCAATGTTTACAGCTCGTGAATTTCTCCACATTTTTCCAAAATTACGATTTTAACGAGACTATGAGGATGGAGAAACTATTTAAGAAAAAATAATTGTTGTCTCACGGCGGCTCGTGCCGCCGTGTCCTCTCAAATTATCAGCCTCGCCTGGAGGTTCGCGCAACAGATACAAATTAAATTCAATTATTGATCTAATAAAATTTATATTCTGATGATTCCACAACACTTACTTTCTCGGTGACTAGAACAATTTGAAATTAAAATCATATAATACAACATAAAATAAATGATGAAGCGACGATAAATAAAAATATAAATATTTACATTAATTCTTTCACTCGTATTAAAACCACGACCACGGGCATAAATTTAATCTGAATATTGATACGAGCCGCCGTCTACGCAATCGCTTTAATCACGGTAATCGTATAACACACACTGATTACAATTGATTTAATTTCCGACGAACCGAAAGAGTCGCTAAAACCCCGGTAGTCGATTATCAACACATCATTCTTATCATGCTCGTAATTTTGTTAAAATTACGTCGCTTATAGTTGGGCACTATCTCCACGTCTAGCCTTTGTTAATTTATGTCATATTTTAATTGTGTTGCTGCGGCATCGGAATAAGATTCCAACTTCCCAACCGTTCGATCCATTTAATATGAATTACGTTACTTTACCATATTACTCGAGAAATACATACGAAAGACTGTGCCGTGTATAGATAGCTAAAAGTAATAAGATAACAATATAAAATTCCGTTCACGTTTTTCATTTCCCACAGCATAGTAAAACCAGAATTCCAAACGCCAAGAGCAGAATCTTATCTACGTTACACTATAGCAGCATCATGACAATATTCGCAGCAGTGGCTTCAAGTCCAGTCTTTCTAAATGAGATGCAATCTAAAATTCTTGCCTTCGACTTACACCACTGGAATTCTCGAACTTTTTTCATTTTCAAAAGTTTTTGATGATCCTAATACGTCACCCACACCTCTATTCGTAGATCTTATTTAAGTCATACTTTCTTCGCATTCACGCTGTCTTAATGAAGCTTTTTTTATTCTTCCAGTTTTTAAGTTTTCATAATTCCCTTAATTTTCCTTCTCCCGATTCGGTCTTTACAGCTGCCTGCCGCCCTACGTTCGTCCAGTGTATGTAATTGTCGTGTCAATCGTGTCAAATTGCTTTTCATCGCGTTCGCGTTTTTGCACAATTGCCAGACGAGACAGATCGTATACTCGTCTAATTGTTTCGCTAATAAAACTCTTTAGCCGAATTTATTTTCTCTCTTTCCTTTTCTTTCTATTTTTCCCTCCCCCGTAAATGTAGAAATATTCAGTTTAACCAGAATGCGGGCGGTTCAATTCTCAACTCGGTCAGTGTTACCACTTTACAGAGGTTAATTTATTGTTTCAGCCGATACAGATTTATATTTTACAGTAAATAATTATTATGAACTATAAAAAGCGAGTAGCTAGTTAAGAAAAGTATCTGACGGCTCCATCATCACCTGTCGATATATGATGGGCGACTCGGATGTGCCTGCCGATGATTACAAACAATTTCAATCGTTCAAAATGAAAATGAATCAGTTGATAAACTTGTCAAGCAGATTATTCTATCTTTGAAAATAGTTTAAGAGGGTAGATGAAAGCAATCAAAGTAAATAACGTGTTAAACAGGGACGAAACATGTCAGCTGATGAAGTAACGGTTTTGTTAAAATATGTTTTTTAGAGTACCAAAAAGTTTTAAAAGAAAGTAATCAAAAAATTATGGCAGCAATGGATACGCTAATGTGCCAACAGAAACACACCTGGAAAGTAAGTGAAATCAATGAAAAGCAGGAATATTTCGAGCGGTTCCGGGAAGGAAGAGTACCGCCAAAACCAGAGGATGAAGAGACAAGGCCGATCGTAAGCGGTCCTCGGTGGTAAATAACGAAGCAAATAGGTCGAGAACGATTACAAAACGATAGCAATTGGGATAAAATCGGGTTTGGAAACAGACCGCGGTTCGGTTACTAGATATGTGCCTGGAGAGGTTGATCTAGTGAGAAAATGTATTGACTTGCCGGCAGAGGAAAGTAGGAAATCTCATGCGGAATGTATAGAAGATAGCAGGATAAAGCTCTAGGGGAAGTTGCAAAAAGGAGAAGGAAGAAACATGATCAGAAGAAGATAAGTTCACTGGAAGTGGGTGATAAGGTATACACTAGGAACCATGTGCTATCTAACAAAGGAAATGAATGCGTAAACTCAAACTGTTATTAATCGGACCGTTTGAAATCGTTAAGAAAGTGGGACCGAACGCGTACCTACTGCGCAAGATCGTGGATGATCAGATTCTCGGCGTGAGGAACATCGCAGATTTAAGTCCAGCATAAGTTGCGAAGTGAGTGCACTAGTCTCTTCCGCCTATTTATACGTATATTTTGATGATTCGTTCGTTTACCTTTCGTGTCTCATTTGTTGTTTGGTTATTTGTTTTGTAGTTACTTATTTATATTCGTATTTTCTACACGCGCTAGTAGTGTTATTTTCGTTCTTTCGGTAATTTAGATTTGTCTGTAAGGCGGCCGTAGTTATAGAGATTAGTGGAGCAACAAGTCTGAGTGTAACTGTACTGCTCGAGTGGCACAACCTTTAATTTGTTTCGTTTTTATTATATGTCCACCTTTGTATAATTTTCAGTTTATTTCGATGTTTATTAGGTCCTTTCATATTTTAATGTAATTCTCGTAAGTCACCGTGTTAAAGTTTTGAAGATCGATCGATTTGCTAGTTTGTTTGGTTGTTTTCCCTGAAATTTGTCCTGAATTTATTCCTTTCCGAAACTTCCCTTCATTTTCCTATTTCTAGTGATCCTCTTTTATGTTGAAGTCTAGTTATGAATGTATCTTAGCGTTCATATTTTTTTCTTATTTGTGGTTTTTGATTTTGTTTTTGGTTTCGAGCCTGGTGTGCACACGACATTGGCGATGCTATTCTGTATTCCCTTTGCCCTTTTATCTCGATCGAAATTCCTGGGATCCGTTTTTACTTACGGTGGTGCAGACTGCTGAGATTTTTGTATAATTTTTGAGCCTGATCATCGATGGCACAATATTTTTTTTTTTTGAATTTAGTTTTCTTGTGTTAGTCGTCGTGTACTTTCTTTGAGTTTTGGTTTTATTTCTATAGGTTGGTCTGAAAGAACGCTATTTCCGAATTCTTCATTCTATGTTGTTTTCAAATTTGTGATTTTGTGTTGGAACCTAATTATGGTTGTTTCCCAGTATCGACTCTTTATATTCATGCGATGTTAGCATATGTCTGTATGTGGATATAGGTGGAGCGATTGTTAAAAAAAAAACAAAAAAAAAAAAAAACTCTGCTGCTGCTCGGTATGGAATGGGCCGGACCAGTATAATTTCCGATCGCTTCAGCTTCATCCAGAAACTTCTATTTGGATGAAGTTGGGAGAGAGGCAGTTAATACATCGACGACGTCCGAGTATAAATTATCTTTGGTTATATTTATCTATTATGGTATTCCGGACATCGCCTTCACTCACGGCCGTCGGCTGGGACTTTTGCATTGCCTATACAGCTGAAGCCGAAATTCCCAGATAGTGATCGGATGGTAAAATCTGCACGTGTAAGGCTGACAAGTCTAGACATACCGACTGTAGTAGCGAGCAGCACAGGCTAACGAAGACAATGATGTTTTGCTTACTACCTGTTATCTTCGTGGTGAGAGAGAGATCATCTCCGTTACAGTTTTGTGATTACAGGTTATCGTTGTTCGGATGTTGTGCGTCTGTCCAGTGTCGGCGACCGTGTACCGTTTATCGTTTATTTGCGCGAGCTGGTTAATTTTTTACGCAACGAATATTTACATTCCCTCGGCTAAGCCGTCGTATTATTATTATTATTATTATTATTATTATTATTCGTACAAAGAACTTGTTTTGGTTCTAGCAGTCGTCAATAAAATAATATCGTTTTTTTTTTTTATAATTTACATTTTTTCCGGTGAACGCCGCCATTTTTTTAGTCATTTTGTTTTGTTTCATCTGTTGTTCGTTCTCATTATGGAATAAAGCGAATTTTTATTCGACGTGCAAATTCTTCCCTCTTTATATCCGTCCGCGTAAATACGTAATAATCTGTTGGACGCTCCCCGCTCAAGAGTGACCCGAATTACGGTGAGTGGCGGAGTGTTGGGACATTTTTACGTGTTTTTATTTTCCCGCTTACCTCACCTCCCAGTAAGGTCAATCAAACGATAATCATCTTAATACGAAATAATATATGTCTTTAATTATTCCTTTTTATATTAATCGATAAAATTAGACTAATTGTATAAGCGATATTATGCGCATTTTAAGTTAACTAATGTTGAAATTCTTAAGCTTATACACTATGATGATAGAAGCCAATTTTTATATTATTAGCTGTGCTTTTTGTCTGTTGGGAAGAGAGACGAGGTTATATTGTTGATTAATAGCATTGCCAGTGTAATGGTCATCATTGACTGGTGTAGCATAAAAAAAAGAACTAAAAGAATTATATTATTTTGTTGTCTATCGACTTTCAGCCAAGAAAAGCTCAGTACCGAAATTTTGGTCAGAATTTCTTAGTGCTGAATAATTCAGAGTTTCTTTTTCATTATACCATTTAGCAATGCTGCTTTTCAAAAAAAATTTCAAAAATTTAAATTGGCACGATATGAGCTTTACATTGAAGAAGTTAATTTCGCAGAATCTTTTTTATCCGCTAACGTATTTTCTTCAATAGTTACATCCGTTTAAGCATTTTATTATAAAATAAAACGTATTCTTTCTCATTAAAAATGTATTCATTTCAAAGGAAATCGAGAAGTTTCAAGTATCGCGTGCAGAATACGAAATTGAGCTGTCTGCAAAGAGATAAACCAAACTTCCCCTAATTTACGACTGGAAATTAGGAAATGTAACTATTAATATTTTACGAAATTATTTTTCAAGTTAAAACCGACGATGAAATTATTAGTGTATACGTGATGCGCGCCTAACTTAAATGTAGACCATAATCGGATTTTCGATAGATTTCAGTGGTATCCTTCGAATAAAGCACAGGCTGCATTATCCGATGGACGATTTTTAAACCCAGACGATTTTCGTATTGGAAAAGTCGGGTAGATACCGTTTGAATTAAATATGAAAATTCTTCCTTCAGGGCGCCATTTTGTAAAAGCATTTTGCGATAACGTAGCCGCCAAACACGTATTTTCTCTTTTAAGCATTGAAACTGTCTCTTTCAAAGCTGCTTCAATTCTATTGTCTTTCATCTTATGCGCTCTTTATCTCTTACGTTCGTAGTTTACCAGCATCCGCAAAGCATCATGCTGCGGCACATTATTTATTCATGCGTTCGAAATTCCTTTTCCTCGCGCATTATTAAGTTTTATGACGTTTCTTCTTAAGTGAAAGACATAAAATGAACGGTTCAGCCGAGAGCTGTTAGTGCCATTCTCTTCGCGAGAAATAAATTTTTCAAAAGAATCCGGTTTGTCGAAATATTTTTATTTTTAAAAACCGACGTAAAGAAAATGTAGCATAAAACACTTCATATTTTTTATTTACTAGTCTATTATTTCTGACTCGTAAGTTTTTATTTTTATCGAAATAACAATCTCGCTTAACTCTTAAATACGTTTGATGGCAGCGCTCTGTAAAACCCATTTAAAAACCAGACAAAATTCGTATTCGATAATATTTTTATCCGAAAATGAGGCATCATTATTTAAACCTAATGATAGCATATTAACCAGAACAGGTATAATGCGCATATCCAATCGAACTAACAAGAAAATTTCTTATAAAAAGGGTCTGCGTGTTTCTTAAAAAAGAATATCCAACCTTATTCATCGTTAAACGACGTTTCTATTACAAGGAGGCACCCATGTAACGGTTATTTGTCTCTCTGCAGTTATCGTGCGTTTTGGGTGTTCTTCGTTTCTACTAGACAATCGCTTTGTCTCTTTACCACTGTCAGATCTTCTATTCTCGATTATCAAAATAAACCTTTAATATACTTGAAAGGCACGTTCCGAAATTTCCCTACAAATGTTAAATTTGCGAATAGTAAGTCTATTTTTTTATCGGTTATGATATAAGAATAAAGATCGAGAAAAGTTTGTTTTTTTTTTTTTTTTTTTTTTTTTTTTATGAGAACTACTCTAAATTAATTTTTAAAAAAGAAAAAGAATGTTAAATTTTTGAGATTTCGTATAATGCGACAATTTTGCTAAAAATATGAATAAAAATGAATTTAAAATAATCACATTCGTCGTATTTAGAAAATAACAGGACAGCTATTTTTTTCATGCCACCGTTACCTATGACGTCGATTAAATATTTTAAAATCGGTAATTAATCTTTTTCGTTAACCAATGTAAAAACCATGCGATTATTGAGGGTTTACCGTAATTATTTCGGAAAAGAGGGAAAGTAATTTATTAAATAAAATAACACCATAGTAAGCCGCTCAAAAAATATTCACAATATAAGTAAAACAAATCACGCGTGTTTAATGTTTCTCGATTTTTTAAATTTATTTAAAGAAAATAAAAAAAATTTAATTCAAATATTTAATAAGAAAATGAGAACGATGAATTTAGACAAAATTATGAATTTTCAGGGCATTTTATTCCAATAGGGAAATAAAAATGTATAAAACATGCAAATTTTTTGTTTCATTGAACCAAAAAAGATTTAGCAATTTTCATAAAATTTAAGCGGAAATAATATATTTTTTAGTCTTTCCTGGAAACAAATAAAAAGATCTTCAAAGAATTTCACGTATTTTTTATTCAACAATTACATTATAAATAAAAAATCACCGGTGCGAAACAAAAGAATTTTTTTAATAGGTTTTTTATGTGCTTATTATATAATTTTTATGATACTTTTATTATTTATGTTCGGAATAATATTGCGAATTTATTACTTTATGAAATATATAAAAAGAAATACGTTGAATTTTATCGTGAAATAATAGAAGCAAACAAAAAAGAAGTAGTACCCTTGCTTCAGGCCCGAGCCCAGAATTTTGAAAGGGGGGTGGGAGGTGAAAATTTTCTTCGCATATTTATTTCATAAATAACAATACATTTTTCACTAATATTCATACTATTAATAATTTCCATCATTGTGATTTATGTATTAATAATTTACATAAATGAATTACCCCGTATATGAACATTAATAAAAATTACACGCGTTATTGATTATACTCGTAATAAAAAATTGTGCATAAAATATTAATGAAGTACCTAAAAATATGAAGCATATTTTTTCTTTTTTCTTTTGAAGATAAAAATCAATTTTTATTTTAAATTTTTTATTTTTTTCCGATTTTTGTGTATTTATAAGAACTATTTCAGTTCTCATAACGGAGGTTTACCCCCCCCCCCCCCCCACCACCACCCCCGTCGACACGGCCTTGCCATGTTTCCAGCTATTATCCAAGGTAACTTGCACAAATATGCGCACATCGCGTGAGCACTCAATTGATGTCTTTCTTTCCTGGATCTACTTGCTTTCATCGGGAAAGGTAGAATGTGCAATCGCATCAGTAGAAACGTTATTTTAACATGTAATGTGACTAAGAAGTAATGCGCACGAACATTCATGTAAAAAATTTCCTAATATAAACTGTCATGAGAAACTGATTCTGCTATATGGATGCACGCGTATTTTTATATATAGCTGCATATCAACTCCGCATTATCATATAACAGAATCGATCCCATTAGCGCCACTCATCACACAACTGCACCAACATATGATAACTTCATGATCGCCACGCCAAACTGCGATTACAACCCCTTATCATTGAATTAGCTAATGTCTACAAAGGATTTCTGTTTCTTCACAATCTTTTTTCTAAACTCCGTCAATCTATCATTTATTGCAGCGATTAAGACACCAAAGTCTTGAGGTCGACTAAAGGATCATTCGTAATAAATTGTTTCTACGCGTTATCTATAACTGATTGCATTCAGTCTTATTAGCGTGCTCAGTGAAATTGTTTCATTTAATGTAATAATTCATTTTATCTTCTAAACGTTATATTCCGATCTGTAATTTTACATAAAGGAAGCAGGCGAGAAGCAGGAATTTTAGCAAAATAGAGGCGAGAGGATGCAGCAACCCGAGCCAAGGAGCTTCCGATTCGTTATCTTTTATTCCTTTGTGACTAAGGACTTTAGAGGAATGATTTACAAGAAAATCATAAATAAGGGAACGTATGCGAAGAGTGACAAAGTCGCAGGAGCGGGCAAGAATATGTGAAGAAATGGCTTAAAAAGCACACACGGAGTTGGAAGTAATCAAATAATTGGGAACAGAGCGTTGCAAGGAAATATAAACAATTGAAGTAGGATGGTCATTAGTTCAGTACAGAAGGAAAGAAAACAAAAGGATTCAGAAACATTAATGTCCGGTAGAATAAAGGAGGCCCCAACTCCATTCGACTGCTTTGATACATCCGTAAAAATGGTCCTGTGAATGAAAAAAAAGGAATTATAGCACTAAGAAATTCTTGTCAAACTAGTGAATTGGGAAGGGACTTTTAGAGGCAGCAAAGAGATAGGATATTTTGGAAGGATGAGAAAACTCAGTAAAACTGAAACATAAATTAGAAAGGTTGTTAGAAGATTTTATTCCTTCCTCTTACAAACCGGTATTCCCGCTCCATACTGTACTTCATTCATTCTCTCTCTTCCTTCTCCTTCGGTTATTCTAGCTCTTGATTCCTTTCTGTCAGCTATCTCTGATCGTGTAAGGATCTGAGTCTCTCTTTTCTCTCTGTTCCGCTGTTCTTGGGCCAATGTCCATGTTGACAAACCCATTTAAAAAAAAAAAAAAAAAAAAGAAGAAGCTACATAAGGTGTGAAAGAGAGTAGTCTAAAAAATCGGGGACCGGGAGTTCCACTAATCCGAACAACAAAAAGCAGCCCAGACCGGTAATCCAAACCCGAACTGCGTGCAGAGAGCAAAAAGTAGTTTGAGTAACGCAATTTCTTGCTCGGACGCCGAAAATTTCCCCAAATTCCCCCAAAATTCCCTCATACATCCTGCGCATTTTCGATAAACCGAACCGATTATAAATTAACATAAGTATATTATTTAAAGCCCGAAACTAACCCAAGGCTCCGCTCGCCCCTCCCGCCTACTGCGTTACCACGATTTTTTTTAAATTCCAGGCGTAAGTATGAAAATTCAAAATTTAACCTAAGTATGGTATTTAAAGCTCAAATTTAACCTAACACCCCCGTTCGCACCTCTCACACATATACACATGCACATGTTCAACATAGCGTTAACCGCCGCGGAAGCGCACGCGCCGTTCCCACGCAGATCGTTCCCGATGCCGCGTTATTTTTAATTTATTTCGAACAGCTAGGAGGAACATAAATAGAAACTATGTTAAGCGGACATGCACAATCGAAAATGATGGAAAGACGTACAATATTAAGATGGTAAGGATCGTAAGGAGAATTAAAGGAAATATCAGGGCAGTGAAAACAAATGTCATTCTTAATAAGGATTGCAGATCCGCCATAACCATCGCCGCGGCCGCATCTTAACTTTTATCCTCTAAAATCGACAGCCATATACGATTGTAATTACGTTTCCGAAATAAGAATGACACAGATGTTGTGAATATCCAGTAGACCTCTAATGCATTTTTTTGTTGGCTCTAAGAAGTTCCACTGTAAGATGTTAAAAGTAGTAATCATACAGAAACCCAAGAGAGAAGGAAAGAGACAATGAAAGAATTG
Organism: Icerya purchasi; assembly: GCA_039619475.1. NCBI lineage: Eukaryota > Metazoa > Arthropoda > Insecta > Hemiptera > Monophlebidae > Icerya > Icerya purchasi. The sequence continues at coordinate 220,590,481 of CM077115.1, read as the reverse complement.
TAAAGAGAAAGAAAACGAAGAAGAGTATAAGAAGTGACTAAAAACGTTTAAACGACTTCCCTTGTGGGAAATAGCTCTTATCATGAAGATGTCTTAGAATGACGTAACTAGTTACTTACACAAGTAATGTATTCATCTAGGAGAAGGGAATAAAAAACTATTTTATATTTAACATATATAGTATTTATTGCACATTAGTGATGCTTAACAAAGGTTTGTGATAGGAAAAGTACGATATGTAGTTCTTAGTTTCTACATGATCAACGTGAAGTGAGAAAACTGCGTCAATGCATGTGTTGTTGCTGGTTGTCAATATTGATGGGTTGTTGTTCAGTTCGAGATTGAATGTTTCACACATGAACTCGATGAACCGAGATCCTTCGCTGCTTTGTAAATTTATGTTTATATCTCCAGCAAGAACGATGGTAACAAATGATACTCCTTCTCTCTAACAAGCCTAAATTCACACGCCTTGGATTGTATGCCATTAAATTCAACTCAAAGAAATCTTCAATTGAACGTACTGGTGTTCCTGGTGTGATGTAAACAAAGACAAGTAGAGCTCTTCTTCCGATAACCGTGGTCTCGATTGCACAGATATCTCCTTCGAAATATGTTTCATGGGGAACCCCTGTCCTCAGCTGTTTTTTCATTTTCCTTATATTTTTGCTATCCTCCAGTGTAGCTCTTATTATTTTAGTTCTGTTTAGTTCTCTATTCTCTCTTATTTTCCTTCTTATCACTTCCGAAATTACATTTAATTCAATTTTGCCCTTAGTTGTTTTATGTTTAATACGCATTAACGCTGCTCTCTGCTTTTGTAAATTAGTTATACTACAGTTGAATGAAATGTCTTTTGGGCTATCATCTAAGGGGACTTGGCGAGATTGGAGTTTAGCTAATGTTATTAAATTCGAGATATAATTGTATAACTCATTACTATCATAATTCTCTAGCTGGTTATCGTTTAAAAGTAGCTCCGCTAATTTGTTTTTAAATGTAGGATTCTGATTATTGTATTTGTTATTTCTATTTCTTAATTTGTTTTGGCTCTTACCTAGTCTTATTGTGACCGTGATTAATCTGTAGTCCGTATAAAAATTAAAATATTCCATACCGTAGATTTCGAAATTAGATATTCCATCATTACCTACCGATTTTTTTTTTCCTTTAATTCTCCTCCTAAATTTTTTTATATGCGGTTTGTAACTACTAAGGTCATTACAGCACATATATGGAGGTAACTTATATGTGTTCGGTCAAACCACTCGTTCTAACGAAGGCTATAACCCTTGTGACGTTAGTTGTAGTATTTGCCAGACAGTCCTGTATGCTGTTGGGTAGGCTATGTAGCGTCCTGAACGTGGCAAACTTTGGGCACGTGAGAAGAATATGTGGAACTGTCGGTATACCAGCCTGGCCGCAGAAGAAGCACATAATGAGGGGCAAAGATTTGCTAATTATATGACCGTGCGACATAGTGACGTGGCCGATTCGCAGCCGGCTAAGACTTTTAAAATTATGCCGGGATATTCCCTCCGGTGGCCACCATGGTTCGATTGTGGCCTTAATGTTTTTTAAGAACGTAGTCGCAGCCGCCCATTCTGTTTTCCATTGGTTCTCGCACTTGTTTAGAAAAATATGCATCATCGAGGATGGTAGGTCCGAGTCCTCTGGCATTGGCGAGGACAACGCCGAACGCGCTTCCACATCGACCCTCTCATTACCAGGTACCCCGATGTGTCCAGGGACCCATATGATCGTCACCCGACTGTTCGTTTGGTTTAACTGATTTAGAAGGTAGTGTATTTTCAATATTAGCGGGTTGCTGCATTTTTGGTTTTCCAGCATGCATAACGCCTGTAGGGAATCAGTGACTATTAGAACTTTTATAGATTGGTTGTAATCCGTGGCTAAGTGCTGGAGGCAGTAAGAAATTCCATGCAGTTCTGCATCCAATGCATCACAGGCATCGTTAAGTTTAGCTTGGTGTGAGATGCCCTGCCCCACGAAGGCACAGGATGCCGATAGTGGTCCTGCTTTACCTTTTGCCTTAGCTCCATCTGTGTAATATATTAGGTGGTCCACGTATTTGCTAATTGCTCTGGCTGCCATTTCTGCCGAACACTGGAAATGTCTTGTACCTGGATTCGATTTCAACGATGTATCGATGTTCGTTTTTTTGGAAATCCAGGGGGGAATCGTAATCATTGGGCTAGGTATTGGCCTCTCGAGGAACGTGATCCCTTATCCTTGCAAGACAGCCATTACCTCCAGCAGGGGGTCCAATGAAAAACTTGGCTTGAGAGGGCATTTATCTAAGTGAGAAGGAAAGTTTTGTATGTAGTTGAAATAACGGTACCTGTTTCGTAGTGTGAGTAATTACATAATCTATTAATACTTTATTCTCCAAGTTTGGTGTAATCTTTTTAAAGAGACTATTAACTATTTTAAAATTAAATTGTTTTCAAAAACGTATTAACCTCCATCCTCTCGCGTTTCGCTGGCCGTATCCATACTGTCCCAACGTACCTTTTTCACCTTTCAATCTCGAGTCGACTTGACTGTTTCAGTCTCCCATTTTTAATAAACTATTGCTTTTAAGACTCAATTCATTAATCGAATCGTCCAGAATTTCGTAGAATTCGTCAACCTCTTTGTCCTCTGCGGCAGAGGTAGGGGCATATATTTGAATACAAATTAATAGAGTACCGCTTATCTTTAATTTCAAAATTTCCAGTCTATCAGTACGTCCTCTTAACTCCACGACCTTATTCTCATAATCCGGTTTTATCAAAAAGGCAACCCCTCTTTGTCCGATATTATTCCCAAAATGGTAGAGCTGCGTAACTATTATTTTCTCTCCTGCTCTACATGTTTCTGACAAACCTAAGACTTTTATGTCAGTTTTCCCGAAAGCTTCTTCTAGCTCTGAAAGATTATCTTCTTCACGTTTATTTTTACGATTAACTTTAGATTTATTATTACTCATATTATTAATGTTACCGCTAACATCTTGTGTAATTATCGGTTATCATCACATATACAGTCGGAGAACAAAATTTATATACATGTCCATGTTCATTCAAATCTGCTCTTGACATTCTAAGATGCAACTAATTTACAAATACCGAGTGTGTACTTATACTTGCTCATATAATTATCTAAAAATGATTCTTTGAAACCGATGAAAAAATATTGTAATTTCTCGTGATATTAGACATTTTGTAATTTTTGGTATTTTCGGTAAAAGTTGATTATTCGATATTGTAATTATCGCAACAGATTATTATTTACTTTCTCTTTTATATTGATTGTCGAGATCTAGTTCGTCTATTTAGTTATTGACTTCACCATCATGATTGCCAGATGTCTTTAAATTTCTTTTCTGTAATTTTTTCTAATTAACTTCACTGCGTATAAATGGCAATTTAGGCCCTCGGAGTGCTGAAAGCTAGCTATTTGTCGAGATCGAACCCGTTTTTCATTTCCTTAATGAAACTTTCGAAGTTAGCAGAAAGTTCAAAAAAGCATAAAAAATTATGTGTAGCACTACCCCCCGTGCGGCGCGAGTATTGTAATTTAAAATTTTGAGCAAACTTAAAGATATGCGTATCCCCGTATATTTCTCTAGTTTGGAACATCCGGGTTTCCAATCTTAAAATTAGGCCCTCGGGGCGCTGAAAGCTCGAAATTTTGCTTTTTTCCGGACATGTGATACATCGGTGGGAAGATTACTCTATCTGTCAGGAACGAAATCGAATTTCATTTCTTTAACGAAACTTTTTAAGTTGCTGAAAAGTGCAAAAAAACGCAAAGAATGACGTGTCCAGGGCCGCCAGTAGTTAAAAATTTTAAACAAGGTTGAAAATATGCTCATACCCATATAATTCTCTAGTTTGTAGCATCCGGGTTTCTAACTTTGAATCTGGACTCTCGGGACGTCAGAAGCTTGAAAGTTTTACAAAAAAAATATTTTTTTTCCGGTCTTGTGATATGTTTGTAGAAAGATCGCTTTTTGTCGGGAACAAAATTATATTTCATTTCTTTAGGGAAACTCTTAATGTTGACGAAAGTTCCAACAAGCATGAAAAATGACGAGTTTCTACCTCTTTGCAGCGCGAAAAATCTATTTCCTTTATTTTGAATTTAGTATTATGTAAATGTAAATTATAGTTATGTTTAACTTAACATACGGAATCTCCAGCGCATGAAACATCATGCTTGACTGAACTTTTTTTATGTAATACCATAAACACAAGTTAAATTAGTAAACAAATGTGTGTAATCGAACCGTTTTAGGTTAATCAGTTTGTTAATATCGGGTAAGTAATTAGTTCAAACCTCACTCCACAAGTGAAATCCGCAATTTTACAACTTGCAATTAGTAAGTTGTAAGAAAACCGTACTTTTTAGCTTTAAAATAAATTTTTGAAAATGAGGTGTAGAATTTTTGTTTTTTTCGAGCTTTACAACTTTAATCTAATTACCGGATGTCATTAAATAAATTCCAACTTACTTTTTTTCTTAAAGATATATACAAAAAATAATTTATAATCAAAACAACATGTGATTACAGACCACACAAGATGCGCGAGAAAATACAGTGAGATATACATCACATAGCAAATATTTTTTCCATCGTGCTTTTTAGCTTTGAAATCTTTTGTAATTTTCCTGTAATGCTTTTTTTTTTTTAATTTTTAAAAACTAAATGGCAGCATATGTTTTTTTCATTTTTGGATGAACTGGTACTTCTCGGTTCCTTCAAGTTTTATACCACAAATTTTAAAAAGTAAAAAAAAGCTAAAAAACTCAAAAAGTATAAAATATTACTGAAATGAAAATATTCTTAAAAAAGCAAAAACTGAAAAATGTTATTTGAAATTAAATATTTCTATTTTTAGTAAACAAAACTTAAAACTAAAGGAAAAAGTTTAAAACAGTGGATATTCTTTAAATGAATAACAAAAATACTAAAAATGAAGGTCGAAGATCAAAAACTTACAATTTTTTGAAATAGCTACTTTTTTATAGAATATTTTGTAAATGTTGCTTTGTGTCTTCTTAAAATAAAATAATTATTCCGTATTTAATAACGTAGAACAAACAATATATTGAATTTCAATTATTATTCTAGCGATTACGCTTAGATTAAGATAAATCGGTTCAGTCAAGCATGATGTTTCATGCGATCGTATGTTGTTTTTTTTTATAAGAAAAAAATAAAATAAAATTGGGCTCGTCAACCAAGGACCTTCACTTAGAAACAATTAAAAGAAAAGGAAAGTTATATAATAAATCGATCAGATATCGTTAATAAGAAGGTAACAATGGGAGGGATAATAGGTGAAGGAAAAGACAGGTTATTACGGACACAAAAAGGAACAGGAAGCCCAAGTTTAAGCGAGCAGGAGTACAGAGCCGAACGCTCTGCCGAAAAAGCCGGGCACTCAAAAAACATGTCATCAGCGTCACAAAAAAAGTGGTGTTTTAAAAAAGGAAGTTATGCTGCCGTACCCTGTATTTACGTATTAAATTCAAAACAAAGAAATCTGATTTTTCGCGCCGCAAAGAGGAGACACGTTATTTTCGCAGTTTTTTTTGAAATTTTCATCATCTTCGAAAGTTTCGTTAAAAAAATAAAATACGGTACTGTCCTGACAAATAGCGATCTTTCCATCAATACATCACATACCGGAAAAAAAAATATTTTTTTCAAACTCGATGAATGGCTCGTAGCAAAAACGAAAAATTTTTACGTATACGGTATTCACAAATTGCCCGAAAGATTGAAAAAATGTGTAACTACCGACGGAGCATACTTTGAGTAAACCATTTTTAATCATTCTTCCGAATTTAGTTTCTTTCCAAAAAAAAAAAAAAATGCGTATTTCACACTTGTACACCTGATAAATATAGCAAACAAACATGACGTAAATGATTTAACATAACCTACCGAATGACAGAATCAGTCGTGAAAAAAAAACTGCCCAAGCTGGGTTCAAGACACGTGGAGCACCCAAACACGACTGAGCGGTGAAATTTAGGATAAGAAATTACAAATCACCAGGAATTGTTCAGGATAATAGATTATTAATTGAAAATCAATTTACATAATCGCACTAGAATGCTATTCAATAAAATAAATCTAAGCACAACACGTACTCACTCGGTCGCTATGACACAGAAGGCTATGAATAGTGTAGGGAAGAAAAATCTTGTAAGACATTAATTGATCAAAAAACGGACTTCGGTAATGTTCATATTTATCACAGTTAAACAGCAAATGATTAATGCCTTCCAAGAAGTTTTTGAAAAATAATGATCACCGCAATTTACCCTATAACTCTGTCTAGCAAAATTCAAACCTACCCGAGAATGCCTATACGTAACCGACAAATAGTAGCTACATATTTTTAATAACAATCCGTTAACCTTTAACAGAATATTTATTTACTTTCAATAGTTCTTCAAAACTTGATTTAGATATTACTTTATCGCATTATTCTAAATCTATGAGAAATAGCAAATATCACTTAGTAAATTTCGAATAATCGATCTTTAAAATTTTTATTTATACTTATTTACGGGCAATACAACAAATGTTACTAAAGTTATAATCACAAAATGTTTAAAGCAGGACGTATCCTATTTTTTAAAGATTTTAAATGTAACACTTTCTTACAAAATTACGTTAGGAAAAAAATCAACACTGTAATAATATTGTTAACGCTTACAAATAAAACAGTGTTTTTCAACCCTTTTCACGACGCGGCCTCCTTCTTAGCACGGAAAGTGTTTCACGACCCCCTACCCACCGCTGTTTCTAACCTGTATTTTTTTATATTACAAATATAGAATCCGTACATTCATTTTACTCATTTTCCCTAAAAGGAGCATATTTTAATATAGACTAAGTCGCCAAACCCCTCCACAGAAAAACAATAGCGACAATAGTAGTTAACAACATGTGTGTGCAAGTCGCCGGTTCCGCCTCGTGAGTGTGTCAAACATGAAAGTCGAGTGGATGAGCGAGACATGACGTGCACTGCGGGGGCTCCGTTAAGCTACCCCCCCACCATTTGTTTTTTTTAGAATCGTTAAAAAGCTAGCACACTTATCTTAACTTGGCGCAACTATCACAAAAGTTAAAACCTGTATTATACCTAAGTGACTAGGGGAGCTAACTTAACACTACCCCCCCCCCCCGTAGTAGATCGTTGAAACAGCTAGCGCAGCATTTACGTACCTAGCACACACCCTAGCGCAACCCTTAACTGAACTAGCACACCCTTCAGTAACTGTCAAAACCTCGGGCAGTTCACTAAGCTAGCCCTCCCATTTGTTTTAGAATTGTAAAAAAGCTATCGCACTTATCTTAAACCTAGCGCAACTTAGCGCAATCATTACAAAAGCTAGTGCACCCATAGAAACAGTATTATACCAAAAATTAATGAGAGGGGACAACTTAACGCTCTTTCCTTCCCCATTAGTGAAATATCGTTGAAACAGCTAACGCAACGCCTGCATATTTAGCGCACCCTTTAACTGAGCTAGTGTACCCCTCATAACCGCCAAAGCCCCCAAAATACGTACAAATAACTTCGTGTAAGTACACAATTGGCACCAATCGTGAAACCATTAGCCTTATTTATTTCTCACTGTTTTAATAGTTAACGCAGCAAATACATCCTTTTTGCAGCTCATTATTAAGCTTACACATGTCAAACTTCTATAAAATATGAAAATAATCATAAGTGCGTAAATGACAGCAAACTTAGTGAACTAGTCTACAATTTATTGTAGCTCTTTTTACTGTATACCTAGGGCAATCATTAATTGTGTTTTTGGCAGCTACATTAGAGTTCTACACCTCAAAATAATTGAATAAATTCAACTTTTATTCTCAATTAACCGACTAGGATTAAGTTTTAATGCTATTGGTGAAGTATGAAAATGAAGTACTCATATAAGTGACAATTTTTTCATAATTATAAATGTGATGAAAACTGTTGAAAAATAGTTGTAGAAAGAAATGATTTTTGGCAAACAAGAGGTGGGAAAACTAAAAAGTATACCCCTCTCTGACAATACCATTCAACGTAGGATAAGTGATATGGCAACTGACGTTTGTAATCAAGTCATAGAAAAAATAAAAGAAAGTACCTTCGCATCCTTGCAGTTTATTGAATCCACGGATATTGCGGGTTTTGCTCAGTTTGTAGATTTTGCGCGTTTTCAATCCAATGAGAAATTAATGGAAGAAATATTGTTTCGTAAAGCTCTTCCCACGAGTATAACAGGTCAGTGCTTATATAACATATTCCTTGAAGCTACACAAGACTTTCAGTTCGATTAGACAAAGAAATGCATAGCTATTTGTAGTGACGGAGCAAAAGCCATGACTGGTTCGAAAAGCTGCTTTATTACCAAACTGAAAGCACTAATGCCAAATGCTTGTTGGATGCATTGCTCCCTTCATCGCCTAACTTTCGCGGCCAAAACCTTACCACAGGAATACGATGAAGTTCGCACCATAATTATAAACATTGTGAATTCTATTAAAGATAAAGCGTTACAGACACGTTTGTTTCAAAAAATTTGTGAAGGCATGGGTTCCCTGCACCGTAATTTGCTTTACCACAGAGGTTAGGTGGTTATGGAAAAGCAAAGTATAGTATTATCGAGTTATGGAACTTCAAGCTAAACTTTTGCAGTTTTTACAGCAGGTCAGTCAGAATATGTCAGATTTATTTGTGACCCGGAATAACTTTTAAAGCTGGCTTTTTTTTTTGACCTATTTGAGCATTACCTTGAATAAAAGCCTTTAAAGGCGGGATGAAAATTTCATTACTGCTAAAGACAAACTCCATGGCTTCATGAAAAACATAAACCTGTGGTCATCATCCATAATGCAAAACACCTTTGATTCCCCTCTTTGACTCAGTCTTATATTGGAGAAGTGGGGTCTCAGAAAAACATCAAATCATATATATATATATATATATATATATATATCTGGCATGGAAAATGTCTTGCGGAATTTGAAAGTAGAATTGTGTCATTAGTTCTCGATACAAGAATTTTCAGAAAACACTGGACAAAGGCAGATTATAAATCCATCTTTAAATGCTGCTATAAATGAAGCAAGTTTGGGAACCAGACTTAAAGAAAATATGCTGGAATTATCTGCTGATGGAATTTTGCACTTGGAATTCAAGTCTGTTACTTTGGATACCTTTTGGTTAATACCCACAATTAACCATAGAAGTCTTGAAGTGTTTGATTCCATTCACCACCTCCTACCTACTAGTGCGAGTTAACGTTTTCGTCGATGGCTCAAATAAAAGACAGAGAAACCGCTTAAATTTAGAAAACGATTTAATTCTATGTGTAGCAAAAACAGATTCACAATGGGAAAAATTGGTTAATGAGAAACAGGCGCAACCATCACATTATAATATGAATGTGTGATTTGTGCGTATTTGTCAATGTGTTGACCTATATCCTAAGACCTAACCATTAATTAACGTTTGATTAATAAATATTACTTTTGAACTAAAATGGTTTAATTTTTTAAACTGTAAAAGCATCCTTAAGGGGGGTCCCAGTTACTTTAAATAACCGCGATCCCCTTAAAGAGGATTCGCGATCAACACGTTGAAAAATACTGAAATAAAAAATCTATAAAAACGGAGATGCGATTTACGTAAAACTAAATAAAGTTGTATCATCTCTAAAAAAATTCAAAAAATTAACAAAATAAAAATTATCCCATTTATGGGTACAAAGTCGTGTACTACATAATATGTACATGCACATTTTAATATAGCGTAAATATAAAATATCTGTATCTAAAACTTTCAGTACAATGATTGTTGCATTTTAAAATGTAAAACACCAATTAAAAATAAATAACTTTAATAACAGATTTAGAAGTTTGTATGCATCGTATTTAATAATTTTGTATTATATACATTATCCTTCTGTGATGCGTTCTCTCTACTTTTCCTTTCCTTCTATTATTTCCTTTAAGGTATTCTTTTCTTTCTCCTCTCCCCCTTTCAACTTAGGACACATCTGTTTTCACTCGTCTTTCTTAGGGATACTGTTAAGTTAAAAGTACTGTGGCTGCTTGGTCTGGGCAAATGTTCTTAAATTATCAAATAACGCATAATACTCCACACATCTTGTCCGCTGCTAAAAAAACCACCGAGTTTTTACTCGTAGCTTTATATGCAACTGACAGTGGCTTTTAAGTCTACGTTTTTTCTATGACGACAAACAGATCCGGCAACATTTACTGCAATCAAGCAATTCCATTTAGGAGTTTCCACATGACAAGAGAATGTCCCTAAAAAGTGGTTGAGAAAAGATACACCTTCATTAAACCGGCCTAGTTTACAATTGAAGGTTCCTGCTTCATAAGGTAAACAATTTAAACATTAAAAACGTTCAGTTACAGACTGAAATATAGAACACATACACTTTATTGAATGAAATAAAAATTAACTCGACCTGAACAAAGAACAACTTTACTGGCAATGAAACTTTAACAGTACAATATTGATCTTTTTACGCACAAATAGATGAAGGAAATTTTACATTAAATTATTACACTTCCAGCTAAAAAGGGGAAAATTTTTTAAAACTAAAAATCCATAATATTTCACTATTAGAAACATCTTTGTTAATAAGCCCGAAGAGGCACTGAATAAAATGAACAGAAATAAATAAAAACATAATTTTTTGCAATATCTGTCTTGTCAAAATGTAAAAACAAATTTTACAATTAACTAAAGAGTATATTGTAAAAAATACTTAAATGTGATAAAATTATACTACTTAAAGATGTACATGCCGCGTTGGCAGCAATTATTAAGTTTGAGTCTGTTGCAATGTGGAGTCGTGGAATCAGTAGTCAAAATAAAAATGAGCACCTACTTTTAGAAATCTGTACAAAACTATATGAAACCACAATGTTCCAAACGGAGGCATCCTTGGTTACTAGAGTATACTATGGGGCCGGTTGCGAAACAAACCATCGACTGATGGTTGCTACACTACAACTTAAAACTAAGCAAATGCGCCATCATTGTAATGTGATGAAGACAAAAAATAAATAATTAAACACATCGGGTCTGAATAATACCGAACTAAAAGATTTATTAATGGAAATTCAAAAAATAAATTTGGATAATAGAAGAATGCCATAACATTGAAGAACTTTGGAAATATATCGAAGAACTGCTGTTAAAAACAGCTAAAGAAATCTATGACATGAAAGCGAGTTAAATGCTACTGGTTTATTGAGCATGAAGATGAAATTATGAAATTGCTTAAATAAAAAAAATGTGCATGAAACCAAATTCAAAGATAACTTCTGAAACTAATAAAAACCCTAAAAAGCACGTGCAAAGTAAAACCAGATTTAACAAATAAACGGCGCCTGGATAGATCTAAAGAATTAAATCATTATGACAACAGATAAGAAATTTTACGATATGAACAGTGCAAAGCTCTCTATAATCATAAAACCTAATGTTATGAAAAACAGAAGTGAGGCTTTATTACTTTTTGAAGAACATACCAATACTAGATATATACACAATAACACCAAAAATTACTAAAACATAATTTATAAAATTCTTGACCACCCTGTTAATCTAGGAATAGAAGTGCCACAATATCAAGTGCAAGAGATTAAAGAAATGTTTAACAATAACTGATTTACTCGCTAAATTATATAACTACTAAAGTATAAAGATTCACAAATATACAAAATATGGTCAACAAAAAATGTGCCAGAACTTAAATACTCGATAATTGTAAATATTTATAAAAATAAAGGTGATGATTTGTAGCAATTATCGTGGAATAGCTTTAACAGCTGAGAGTAAAATTCTGGGTAGAATATTAATTACTAGAATTAACTGTACTTTAATGGTACCGTATCAAAAAAGCAAGCATACTTTTAGATTACAAAGCTGAATTATAGATTTAATATATTCAATGAAAGATTCAAGAAAAATGTATGAAGCAAAAACAGGATCTACATCCGGCATTTATGGACATAACAAAGCTTTTAACAATAAAGTCGCACAATAGATAAAAATGTTAAAAAAATTCAATTGTTCAAATTGTATAATCTACTTTCTTCCCCTTCCTGGAATAATGTAAACAAGACTTCATTTAGAAACTACTCAAGCTTAATGTAAATATTGATATCTTCGACAATATTGAATTTTGGCATCCACATTACTCACCTGCTTTATAACGATGTTTATGGCACTTAGAGATCAAAAACTAATGCATAGTGAAAGTGATATGAAGTTCCATTTGAATATATATATTTCAATAATTTAAAGCAATACCAAAACGAAACTACATGATATTCTGCTGTATCTCAATTCGATGTAAGAAGATTAGAACTGAAGACAAATGCGGATAAAACGAAGATTTTATCAGTTCTCTGCTGCGAATAAAAGATCTATCCATTTTCAATTAAATTTCTACCTAATCGAATTGGTTTTATATTTTCTTTATACCGGAAACATCATTTCACTGGCTGTAAAATTATATATGGTAATCACCGACAGATGTCACTAAACATCAACAATATAAGTTTATATACACCAATTACAAAAGCAATTTATCTCCGATAACTCGTACGTCAATTATTTATATTATTTTCATGATACCCATTTTTTCACTACATTTTTACATTACAAGCAGCGAATATTACCCACCCACTTTTACTTTTGGCTTACTATTCACGCAATATTGCATATTTGTGAGCATTACAATTTATACATTATTTAATATTAAATATTACTATTGTTAAAGAAATATACAATTTGAAGAAAATTCGAGTAGTTAAAAACATTTAATGTTTGCTTTCAAAAGAGAGTGAAACATTCCCCGAAATAATTTATAAAGTTAAATTTATAATCAGAAATTATTCTAAACATGCTTACAAGTATTTATAGTTCAAACTATATTATTAATAAGTAAAGTTAGTCATATGCCAATGAGCATTATAAAAAAAAATCTTAATACAGCTTCGTAACATTCCATATATAAACAGTGATATTTAATAGGCAAGTTTTTTCATTTGTTGTATAAATAACTTACCAACAGTAAAATAAAAATATAACGATAAATTTTATTCTGAAACAAATAAAACTTGAGAAGTTTGGAAACAGACCGTCGCTGCAATATGGTTTATAGACAGATCTAATTACATACGTAAATGTAATCGCAGCAGCTTCCTGTTTTTCGCTTGTCTATCTATTTATTCGTTAATATGAGAAAACTGTCAAACCAATTTGAACAAATAAAAATCATAGAAAACATGTGCTGCCCTAAGGAAATTTAAGAAAATTTAAACTATTTTGATTTACAAAATCAATTTTACAAAACAAAGTCCAATATCTTTTAATATATTATTTCATCAAACTTTTTAAAAGAAAAAAAAATAGTCATCTGGTCTTTTTTAAGTGAAATATTCATATTTAAACTACAGTTATTTTTTCTCTTCAATATGAAACTGAAACATCCTAATCCTTGTGATACTTATTTTATGACCTCTTTTTCTCTCGTGTCTAATTTTTTCTTATTTTCATCCATATTCATATTCAACCTCGTTAAATTATAGTAGATGTCCCCCCCCCCGTTTTTTTCTGCGATTATATGCGTATTCATTTATTAAGGAACTTAAAATTGTACGAAATTTGTTTATCTCCCCGAGTTGGTTCTGTCATGCAATCGTATAGTATAGTAGAAATTTAATAGCCCACGGTAGTTATTATAGAAGTAACCGCAGTGGACTGGCAAAAACTATTTATATTCGTACACTTCAAACGCAGAAAAATTATTTAATAATTTTTTTAAAACTAATTATAAAAATTCCTCTAATCAGTAAAAAAATAATCGCATTTATGCAGCGACGTTACGAATAAAAAAAAAAAAAAAAAGCCAGTAATAATATTGCGACAATAAACAAATCAAATCAAATCAAAAAATACCTTTATTGAGAAAATTATACATTTCCAAGATATTACAAGAAAAAGCAATTATTTATAAATTAAATTTCCACGGCCCGTGAAGAGCAAAGGTATCCCTTAATCGTTCCCATTCTGATTTTTATTGATATTTTGTTAAAATGTCTATTGTTTAAAAATTTATTTATTTCATCTTTCCATCCACTTTTTTGATAACTTCGTTTCCGTCTGCAATGTGAAAGGTACCAAAAAGTGGACTTATATGTCCAATGGTCATCTATTAATCTTATTACATGGCTAGCCTATTCTATTCCCATTTCCTCCTTCTAACATAGTTCACTATGTCAATATTATTACCTAAAAGCTGTTTTATTTCTTTTATTTTAATTCGATCTCTTATCTTTATATTAAGCGTTGATCTTTCTGATGTGTTTTGTGTTACCCTTAGTTTATTTATAATTTTTGTGTTCAGTGTCCAAGTTTGGCATCCATAAGTTAAGACAGGTAAATATATACACTTTAAAAATTCGATTTTTATGGTAATTACTAAAAGGACCTTTAAATATTCTTTTTAGCGACCAATACTTACTCCACATCGTAGTAATTCTCGCGTTTACTTCTTTTTCCATCTTATTCTCAAATGATAATTGTTGACCTAAGTATGTCGCTTCGCTCACTAGTTCTATTAAATCATTATTTATCTGTATTTCTCTCTGGGTTTTTGTCTTAGTTAATATTTTAGTTTTTAGGGTGTTAATAAAAAGTCCAACTTTAGACCCCTTCAAGTCTAACTCTTTAAAAATTTCCTCTAATGTACAATTAAATAAGATTGGAGAGAGCGGGTCTCTCTGCCTAATCCGTCTATTAATTGAAAAATAGACCTCTTTTATATCTGTTATTATGCGTCCTTTTAGTCCCTTATACATTTCTTTGTATTAACCTTATGGAATTTCTTAGGATCCCTTGCTTGTACAGTGCTTAAATATATATTCGTTTTAGGGAGTCGAACGCTTTTTTTTTTATCAATTAGGGCTAAATATATATTTATCTGATATTTATTGCTTTTTCTATTATTTGGTTTACTGTATGAAAGTGGTCGGTCGGTTGTTGAAAATATCTTCCGGAAGCCGGCTAGTTCTATCGGTTGCTGGACTTCTAAAAAATATTTCAATCTTATTTCTATTAATTTTGAGAATAACTTCGAAATACTGAAGCTTCAAGTAAAGCGCGATAATTGTCGATTTTATGTTAATCACCTTCCTTAAATAGTATTATTATATCTGAATACTTCCATTCTTCCGGCATATTACTTGTTCTGAAAATATTGTTGAAAAGTATTGCAAGAAATTAAATTAGATAGTCCTCTTCTGATTTAATATGTTCGTTAACTATACCATCAAACAACTTTGTTTTTATTACATTTTTAAGACTTTCTTAGAATTTTTTCCAACTTCTATATTAGTCAATAGCCACCGAGGCATCCAAAAATCAACTAAAACGAAAGGGCGACGTTTAAAGGACTCCGGGTCACTTTTTTACTTTTCGTTTACGGATACCGCTATTATTACCACGGTATTGTTTTTGTTTTTTCTACAATTTGCAATCAATGTTTTATTATTTGTTTTTGATCGTCAGCGGTATTTTTGTGTTGGTAAAGGCCAGGATTAGCGAATTAAGGGTTTCAGGGCCGGAGTCTCTAGTACAGTATATATATATATATATATACATGAATATGTATATATATGTATATATATATATAATTTGTATAAGTCCAACGAAAAACATGAAATAAACATAATTTACAAATTACGTTCGAGTACATACTATTTAATTTTAAAATTTTAACTTAAATAAAATATTTAAATGAGATTAAATTACAAACAATAACTATTCTTGCAAATACTATTAAAAATATAATACAATAAAGTACGTCACTACTACTCGTGTTATACTTAATACTACTATAAGATCAATGTTACATCGAAAATTATGTAAAACACAACAATCGATAAACTGCACACTTAATGAATGTGAATAATTACATAGTCTGTGGATGAGTGTACATCTAGTCATGACCACATATAATGCATGAAACTAGACAAACAACCATCCGCAGCCGCATGTAACACAATATTTCTCTGTTGAAATATTCCATTCTACAAGAATATACATGAAATATTAGCTGCTTCCAAGTAATGCGAATGTATTACGTTGAATATAAAATACGAATAACTACACAGTCTGTGGATGAGTGTACATCTAGTCATGACCGCACACAAAGCATGAAACTAGGCAGACAATCATCCGCAGTCACATGTAACTGTACTGCAATGTAAAAATATAAGACGCAACCAGAAAAATGTAGATGTGAAACAATAACAATTTAAGAATATAGCTCAACAAACTGAAATGAGCTAAATGCGAATAATTACATAGTCTGTGGATGAATGTACATCTAGTCACGACTACAAATAAAGCATGAAATAGATAGGCAATCATCCACAGTCACATGTAACAGATTTTTGCTAAATAATCTCTGTAGCAAAAACGTGTATAAGATATTAGCAGCCCAGAAAAACTCGATGGACTAAACTTCATGAAATGTAGATCATTACATAGTCTGTGGATGAGTGTACATCTAGTCATGATTAAATTTAAAACATGAAACTAGACAGACAATCATCCACAGGCAAATGTAACCATTTAGATATTAAAATATTCTACATCATTAAAAAAATACAGATCACGAAACTTGCACTTACATGTAATATTAAGTACTATTTAAAATTACATATAATAGTGAACTTTAAAAATTAATATTCACAAGGCGCGTTATTATATCTTTAATCATTAAACCGTCGAGGAGGAACACACAAAATGCAGTGGTATTTATGAAAAACAAAAAACACTTTCAAAGTGTTCACGTACTTTAAAAAAAAATATTAATTAGCATATTACATAAAATTTAGCCTAAAAAAAGAAAAAAAAAAGTTATTAAAAATTTTACTTCTTACTCTTGAACATTCTTTTATATTAAGAGAATAACTTTCTAATAAAAACAAATTTAAACATCAATAAAATTTTTAAATACCAGACAACGAGCAAATATTTAGCTATATTATTTAATAAGCACACTCAACTCATTACAAATTGAATTTATTTCGTTTTATACGGTAGATACAAACCTTTATTCAAAAGAAAGCAAAAATTGAGTAAGGGCGCCCTAAAAAATAAGAAAAAGAAAACATCCAAAAATAAGGTATACGATTATACTGAACGTAACAAATAAATTTAAAAATGCGGTAAGCGCCTATATGAGTGTCTCTAGTTCATTTTTGATCAAAATTTTAGTTCGTTTATTTTTGGTCTCATTCATAGTGTGTGAACTAACACAAACTATAAAATATCTTAAAACCCAAAAATTACAAATTTGTATTTTTTTAAAATTTTCCGCAGGATATAAAATAAATTTATCGACAGTTCTTCGCATAGCGATTGAACTAAATAATGGCAATATTGTACATAGCAATATGAACTAAAAAAGGAAATACGAACTGGAGACACTCATCTAGAACTCTACTAAAAATACTATCTGCGTTACAACCGAAACTTTAATTTTAAAATAAACCTTCCATGTTTAACCAATGTACCGATTAAACTACTGAACTAGTACAAACAAACCATAAAACAATAATATTTTTAACACGATGTTAAAGAAAAAATATTAAAAATATAATCAATGAGTCTGATTTTATACGATGTACAATTACAAGACCTATGGATGAGTGTAGATCTAGTCATGATAATAGGCAAAACATGAAATTAGAAAAACACTCATCCATAGATACATGTAAAGAAACAATATGGCAAAATTATATTTAAAATATCATTTACCAACTGGACATCCTTTATGGTAATAAAATATTAGTATTAACAATCACAGCAATTAAATTTACTTTAAGACAATACAAATTGACAGTAAGTTTTTAAATGCAAGACAACCTGATAAAAATAATGAATCCCGTTAAGAAGTTTATTTCACATGACGCGTATTACACGAAATCTATGGACGAGTGTAGATCTAGTCATGGTAACAGGTAAAACATGAAATTAGAAGAACACTCATCCACAGACATAGGTGTATGTAACCAAAAAAATAAAAATATACACTCAAAGGAATTTGTATTTCAAGTAGAACAATACCTTTTTTAAATTACTTTATATTTGTCAACAATTCACTACATATGTTCTGAAAAACCATATACAGGGTACTTCTTATAATGATTCGTCAAAACAGCTGGAAAGAAACACATAAATTTGAAAACGGAACCCATTTGATCGTCATCAGTTAACATTTTAAATCCGGACATTATCAAATTTTTTTGTTCGTCATCTTGACAAATTTTTAACAACACCTAAACGAGAGGAAAAAAAATAACATATAAAATCGATTCGCTTTATTTCAAAAATGAACTTCCACAAATATCAGGCAGCTAAATGAATCGTGATTCATTAATATTTCTTCTATTATTCCAAAGTATTAAACAAGAATAGTTTTATTTTTGAATAAATGTATTCGCTTAACATCACAGTGACCATCCAAATATAAT
The DNA here is from genome assembly GCA_039619475.1 of Icerya purchasi. Lineage (NCBI taxonomy): Eukaryota > Metazoa > Arthropoda > Insecta > Hemiptera > Monophlebidae > Icerya > Icerya purchasi. Next base: position 220,571,865 of record CM077115.1, on the reverse strand, counting down.
TTTCAAAGTTCCGGCTTTTCTGATCCAAAAGTTCCGATTTTCTGTTCATTAAAATTGTGCAAATGTTTTTTTTTTCTTTTTCTTTTTGCTAACTGAAGTTGTTTTATTCATATTTTAAATAATAAATTGTTATAATGGCTACTAATTCCAGCAATACATGCTTACTGTAAAATTACACTTATTGATAATAAAGCTTTCTATCGATTACAGCATTCCCCCAAGTTCTCAATTGAAAAGAATCAAATTTTCATGGCTTTTGTTATTCCACATTTGTCATTTCTTTCCGTAAAGGTGATGTTACAATTTTTCCTGTTGAAGTTTTGGATATTAGTATTCCATTTATCAGAACAAAACACGAGTTGTTGGATTTAAAAAAAAAACAAAACAGACCTTAAAATAGGTAAGCTACAATTAAAGAACTTCATAAAACTTATTTGAGATCTAATATTTACATTTATAATCGTAAGCGCTAACTTCACGGAGTTTGGAAACTCAAGCCATTCCTCAAAAAAGATTTTTATGAGAGAACCCAACCTTACCAATAAACTGAAATAAGAAATACAAAAATGATTTGTGCACATAAAAATTGCAACTACCATGTACTCAATATATCCGGATCAAATTTTAAGTTTATTGTGTGCTTTCTAATTCTTCTATGTAAAATTGACTATTTGGAAATTTTAATTTTAATAACAAGAATACAAAGCCGATTTAAAATTTATAGTTGAAATTATAACGTAAAGTATAATTCTGAAGTTCAAGAAAAGATCTCCAGCCCCTCAAATATTTCTCATAAGTCGGCCCTCATGTTTATGAAGTGACTAAAAATTGTTTACATCGGTAAATAAAATAAAAGGCTTTTGTTTTTTTGCACTACAAATGAAATCACTTATAAAAGCTATTTATTTTCGAGTACTCAAATATATAAAATTAAGTAACTTCATTCAAGTGCACACGTAATATTTTTAAAAACGTTCATCCACTTTTAATAGATTTCTTATTGAAAATATCTTTCAACTATTTCTACTTTTTCCCAACATTTTCCCGATATTCAGAATTCTCGGCTTATTTCTGGTTTTTCCGACTGGATGGTCACTCTAAATAATCTGCAGTTAAGCGGATCCAGAGTTACATATGAAGGTTTTAATTCTTCCCATCCCTTAGCTGTTTTAAATTCTCTTCTCATTATCATGTCCCACATCACGAAGTCATCTTTTTTGTTTTATTTTTCTATGCCACCTTTTATCGCATCTTTTATTATGTTTTCTTCCACTCCTCTTCCGTATCACTGTCATCAAAATTTTTTCTTCCTTTATTATTACTGACAATTTATTTTATCGGTCCAACCATATATAACGTTCGCTTTCGGATTTAAATTATTAACACTTTCGGGATATATCATAATGTTCTTTTATGATTAAATAAAAACGAAACTACTTATAAATATCTTCACTTCACACTAAATGAATTTATATATTTCCTGCAGATTAAATGTATACAAACAACACTTCATTTCATTAACAGTTATTAGATACAAAATTTATACCGATAGCCACCAACCAATAAAAATATCTTTCTAAAACCTATAATATTAAAAATTAAAAATCATTAAAATTGCGTTTACAAATTTTTCGAAAAAATATTAGTATCGCATTTTATTTAAATACAATCAGAAACAAATAACAACGAAACTAACAAAATGTAAATTTTACCTGTAGACGAACTGCAATTTGCATTCTCATTAAAAATTCACGCTGAGTAATAGGACCAAACACAACTAAATTACTTCCAAGAGCTTTCTTTAGACTGCTAAAATCAACATCTGCAGTTAAATCCGCACAGCCCGGTTCCATTAACGGATCACATTGACGATGATTACGAAACGCCTATTGAAATAATGACTATTGAACTAAACAATATTGAAGAAATTCAAATCAAACATAAACTGCAATTTAAATCTTTATTTGAAACTTTAGTTAAATGAAATTCTTAATATTTCATTAACTGAATCATTAAAAACTACATTCGTGAAATACACCGGTTCATCTTGGCAATAACCTTCCCGTATTTTGAGTTATTCACTTTAAAATTTTAATCATGGAACGATTAATAGACAAATCAAAACAATAATTTACTGTTACTAATATAATGATGAAAAAAATATTTATGTAACATAAAATTCGAAAAAGTACGGGAAAATGTTGCAAATATACATATATTGTTGTGAAACCACGAATGCTGGTGTGGTTATTTAAGAGCGATTTATTATAATTAAAAACAAATAAGAAGAATTAACGTAAAATCTGGCTAGGTTGTCCTCTGTATTATCTTTTCAATTATAATTAAATTCTAAATAGTGTATTCATGCGGGAAAGTAACGTAATTTTAAAGCAAATAACAATGAAAACAGAGAACAGGTTAACGTAAAATCAATAATTAAGGAATTCTGCACTTGTTGCCCGCAGATGAGACGGAAATTTTGCACTTAACACTTTCGGAAATTAAAGTAACAGAAATCTATTATTATTATAAAATGTTTATCTGCGATTAAATAGCTACACTAGCGGGGTTCGGGGTTGAACAGCGGCGAGATCACATGCATCGACCGGGGAAATCTGTCTACTTTTGTTAGTTGTGTTGTCTATGTGCTGTCGGACGGTGTGATCGCTGCTTATTCGCCGTGAGCGTAGATTCACCGTTTGAGGCCAGTATCATCGTCATTTTATCGAATTTTTACGTATTTTGGAAAGTAGTTTTTTTTTGTTTTTGAGTCGTTTTGACGGCTCTGGCGCCCGAAATTAAGATACTTGTATAGTACGGAGGAACAGGGTTGTTGAAATCAGTATTCCAGTAAAGGAAGGGTTTACAACAATATATATATATATATATATAACGATTTTTAATAAAATTGATAAACCAGAAAAACTATTGCAAAATTGAGATATAGTTTAAACGCAATAAAACATCGCACATACCCGAAATGTATCCGTCTTTGTGCCACAATGTCCGTAATCAACTATCAATCCAATACCTCCGTATCTTTTGAATTGATCCCCTAAGTATTCCATATGTATGATAGCCTCAGGACACACTTCAATGTGGTCACGCGCTTCGGATTCCTAGAAGTTTTCTTTAATTAATTAATTAATTAATAAGAAAATTATAAAAGGTGCACAATTTTTACATAACAAAGCAAACATTTCAATTAATGTAAATTACTCTCAAATAAACTCATTCAAAAAAATCTTTTTTTTTTGTTATTATTACAATAAATAATCACGTACATCAATAGCAACACACAAAAAAAGCAAGAAAATAGAAAAATATGAGTAAAATAGCCTAAGAATTGTGACTGATGACTCGGAGAACATTTTTTAAAATAAACGAAAAGGAGCTTTTTTTTCTTTAAACAATTGTATTTTTAATATTCTAAAACTATAGAACGTAATAACTATAACACTACGTACGTTTATAATATCTAGGCTTTGAGAATCCCCCCTTTCCTGGAAATTTAATAGTAACACTGATTTTGTTATTGAGTATAGATGAAATGCAGTATGTTCTAATGTTGAAATTCTATTAAATTAAAAATTAATATGTAGTAATCAAAAAAAAGTATCTAAAATTGTTAAAAGCAAATCAATTAATTTACGTAACACGGTTGCCACTCAAATATAATTTTTAAATTCCCGGTTTTCCTGATTCAAATTATCCTCGTTTTCCCAATCCAAATTCTCCCGATTTGTAGATTACTAGAATTGTACAAAAAGAGAGGATTGTTTTTGTTACTATTAGTAATATTTGGCCGCCGCAGCATATTTTATATGAATAAAGCTGAACTTCGTAATTTATTTTGAGTGAAGAACACATTAAGAAGTGTATTCATTTCTCGCTTCAAATTATTTTTTCTTATTGAAAATATCGTTTTTGGCCATTTTTACTTTTTTCTCGGTTTTACGGTAAAATTCCCGGTTGGGTGGCCACCCTGCGTAAATAATTAGTAAGAAAATAATTTAAAGTATAGACGAAAATATAAATATTATTTGTTTACATTTTTAAATGGTGTTAAGTTTTTTTTTCTCTTACTGAAAATCTATTGCTTTAAATAAATTAATTATAGAGAAATTTGTCGATTTTTAACCATTTTTCGCAAACTATTTAAATTTTGAAAATAAACTGAAGAACATGTAGATTATTCGACGCCACCTTTTGCAATTATGCTACAATTCCTCCTACATTCTATTTGTACATAACTTTTTTGATTTAAGGAAAAAGTTCATACTAATCCTGAATTGCAGAAACAAATAATTGTTAAACTTTGTATACTTAAAACAATAAAATCATGCATAATACTTACAGTTATAAATAACTTAGTTCCCAGTGTTGGTCCATTAGATAAAATATATCGCATTTTCTGTTCTGCTTCTGATTCCGAATTTATGTCGATTAATATTTCTTTCCAGCCATCCGTAGTTTTCTTTGCAAAAAATATATGACTTAGACCAAACATATCCAAATTTTATATTGAATACTGTTTTCATTTTTTTTATTTAAAACAAATTTTTATCTTTGAAAATTCATTTAACAAATATTTTAGATTATACAGTTGTGACTACACTCTATTTAAACAATACGCAATAATGTAACGAACTTAAAATAAACAGAAGGGAAATGAAAATAATTTAACCTGAAAATTACACTAAATAAATTACAAAAACTTTAATATGTAACTTTTTATCATGAAATAAAATATATGCATTCAACCTAATTTTCATTTTTTTAAGGATGTGTGTATCACATACATATCCAAACACGAAATTGACTGCAGTGACTTAAGGACACGATGAATTATCGTAAACTACAGGGTTGCGCCCGGAAACCTGACACATTTATTTATTTTCCTACACTGAAACAAAGAGGAGGAGGGGAACAAACGAAGCAGAAATGAAAAATAGATGGTCGAAAGTTTATAAATCTTTATTTTTCAAAAACAACATTGCTCAAATGATACCCATAATTATTGATATACAAGTTTCAAGCCGTTTTTCGAAATTTTCGTACACTTTTTTCAACGTTGTCGGCGATATAGAGGCTATTTCGTTTCGAATATTAGCTCGTAGTTCATCCAATGCTCCTGGCTTATTAATGTATACCCCGGATTTTAAAAATCCCCACAGGTAACAGTCACAACTTGATAAATTAGGTGATCGTGGCGGCCATGGAAATTCGGGAGTGCGTGAGATGAGTCGATCGCCAAATGTGTTTCGCAACAATTCAAGGGTTATTCCTAAAGTGTGGCACGTAGCCCCAACTTGTTGGAATCAGATGCGACAAATTTTTTTTCTTCTCTTCATTTCGGGTATAAAAAAAGTTCGTAGCATCGCCGTGTACTACTCAGTGTTGACCGTCAATTCAAAGAGGTAGGGACCAACAATTCCCCATTCCGCTACCGTGAACCAAACCGTTACAGTGGGTTTTCAACTATCTGTTCGGGATTGGTATCCCAATAATACCGACAGTTCTGTTTGTTATTCGAACGGTCAAGGTTAAAGTGTGCCACATCGCTCATCATTAAACTGCTCCTAAGAATATCGCTGGCCTTCAACATCGCCTTCATTCGCTGCGCAAAGACCAGACGTGCCGCGTGATTTATAGGCTTAAGCTGTTGAGTTACCATTATTTTATACGGATGAAACGAAATGTCAGTAACTATTCGACCAAATGAACGAGAAGAAATTTGCAATGCGGCGGTATGTTTCACACCAGATCGGCCGGGACTTTTCTGTAGCGCAACACGCACGCGGTTTCTGTTTTCTGGAGTTCTTACTGTGAATTGTGGACCAGGTTTTTTCCTTCCCACCACAGAGCCTATTTCTTCGAAGTTACTGAACCACAATTTTATCGTGTTTCGCAAACGTACCGGATCATTTGGACGCAATTTAAACTCCGCACGGAATGCGCGAATACAATTCACGTATGACGCGCGGCGCAAAAACTGCTTTAAAACAACCACGAGGTGCGTAGTGTTCCACATATCCATGTTGGCGAGCTACCAGGGTTTAAAAAAACCCTTTAATCTTCTACTTTCAGATTCTGATTCGCGTTCACCCCTCCACGCGTTATTTTCTGTGTTACCAAAACAATAAATATGTCAGTTTCCGCGCGCAACCCTGTATTTTGATCAACGTGAAAAACATTTTGAAGTTATTTTAGGCTCTACATTTAATACGAAGAAAAGTAAAATAAAAAGCAGAAACTGCGGTTCAATTAAAAAATAAACGGGTTTTGAATTCCTAAATTTAAACAGCATTTTTTTAAAAATGAATATTTACCATTCTTCTCGCGTTAAAATCATTCGACTACAAACAGGCGTGATAGTGCAAAGCGTTTTAGAATCAGTTTAAAACACCAAATTTTAAAACGTAATTAAAACTCGATTATATCACATACAATTTCGTAAATTCATTTTAATCGAAATTAAACAAACTAAACTAATGAAAAGAGTGAAGTTTTCCTTATTTTGCACCTTAACAATACCAAAAAATTATTCGATGTACCGAAATTTCATCTTTTGTTTTTTGGACTTGTAAAAATACTACTTTTTAATCCATTTACAGTATTAAAAAAAAAAAAACAAAAAAAACATGACTTAGCAAGAAAGAAGTTATTACCCGTATTGCCTCAGCTGATCCTAAATTTGACTTTAAAATTATGAGAATATAAGTTCAACATAAAGATGAGGTAATAATATATCTTAATTTAAAATAAACATAAACGAGCAACTTACATTACTATGAAAATACATGATTTAGCACAAAACAAACTTTACTAAACAAATGAACTGATAACAAATTAAAACTCGTTTTAATTTATTTTTTGACGCGCCAAGCGTTAATATACCTATTAGAACAAAATTATATTCCGTCTTGAACAGGTCTATATTTACTTGGTTTCTAATTTACGCAAAATTTAGTAACTATTTAATTACCTGGAATTTGTGAATCGGAAGAGCATCAAAAAATTCATGAGCTAAAACCAAAGTAAAATTCTTGGTATTAATATCTCGCAAACTTTTATACCAATAAATTTTCAAGCCATCTTTTGTAACACCTTCTCTGTAATGAGAATTATCATGAACCAATTTTGAACCGTTTTGACATAAACGAATTCCTTGTATTTCACTTAATACGTCACTTACTTCTACTAGGCGTATAGTAAGATCATCAATAGCGTCAAGTTTTTTAAATACCTGAATAGAAATGTAATAAATGATAACATTAGTTTAGATAATTTATTTACGAAAAATATTTAAAATATACGTAGTTTTAACACAACAAAAGCTACATTTAATTCTGTTTACATTAAAACAATAATTTATCATTCCTAATAATTTCATTGCAACTTATATATGTATTTTATTCTATTTCCACACTTCAAAAAACATTTAAAACAAATTGTAAAGTAGTAACTTTTTTAAACGTACTTCTTGGAATTATATATTGCAATCGGCCTTTATTATTTAAAATGTATTTTAATATCTAAAAATATTACTTAAATTTTTACGTATTACTCGTTTTCAACAAAAAAAAGAGGAAAACAGAAAATCTATATCCCAATTTTAAATCTCTGTAGTATTGTAACACGTAATAAATCTAACCACCTCGAATATAAATAAATTTGTTATCTGATTTTAAATAACAATAAAATGTATTCAACAATCTGACAAGACCAAGAAAAATGAAAATAAATGTCATTCTCATAAATTAGAAGACTTTTTTTTTTGATACCAAATTGTAAACTTACTCGTAAAATATCTTCAAGCATAGTTCCCCTTCCTGGACCAAGTTCTATAAAATCGAAAGGCGTGGGTTTACCTAAATTAGACCACTCATTAATAAACCAAATAGCTATCATCTGGAACAAAAATATTACAACCAAATTTTAAGATCAATTGAACTACACACATTAACAGCAAAATAAAACAATTTTATCATACACATTTCAATAAAATTAATAAAATTACTTCACCGAACAGTTGACTAATTTCTGGGGAAGTTATAAAATCGCCTTCTTTACCAAAAACGTCCTTCTTCATGTAATAACCACAAGCGGGGTTAATTAAAACTTCTTTCATATAGTCAGCAACCGTTATTGGGCCTGTTGCATTAATTTTAGCTTTAATTTGGTTATATAATGATGGTCTAGTAACGTTGCTGCATAGCATTCGGGCCGAATAACGTAATGCATATTGAATTGATTTATACATGACAACTTTAAAGACCTGCAAGCTTTTAAAACAATGCAATAAAACGAAATTTAAACTAAACTACTCCAACAAAAATTAAAATACGACATAACTCCCGGCAAATTGTAGCTGAATAAAATATTCAACATTTCTGTAACACGCAATTTTAATTTAAATTTAAAAAAACACGTTATTTTACATTAAATAAAAATGAAGATCATCGTAAGTGTAAAATCGAAAAGTTTCAACAACAATTTGCAATACGCCACAATCGGTTTTAAACCAATTTTGGTTCACAATACGTTACACGCACGTGTTTGAAAAATGAAGTATAATTTTACAAATGGCCAGTAGGAGGAAAGGAACAAGCTCGTGTACCACACTTCCGTTTCATGTTATTAAACATTATTCTCGATTTTTATTTTTAAATTTTTATGAAATTTATAAAAACAATTGTTTTAATTTTAAAATTAAAATTATTTTACGATTTAAGACCTAATCAAAATTCTAAATAATTATAAATTTAAATTTTATTCAGTTTGCAGTTTGAAAATAATCTTTTGCACAATTTGATGTCCATATACGCTACCAATATTAAAATACACATTCAAAATTAAATTTAAAAATTAATGGTTGCTTTTTAATGATTTTGACATGCATAAAAGCTTTGTTAATATTAAGTCTGATTCGGAAAAGGTCAGAAACTGCCATTAAACATAACGCATGCGTACTATGCTGAAAACTAAGTTTTTATAATATTACGCATGCGCTATTCGTTAATAACAAATTCGACTACTCAAACAGATCTATTCCATGATTTATACATTTATTTTTAACTTTAACATTCATTTTTAATTATTACTTTGGCTTGATAATGAAAAATTTTCTTACAAATAAATCATTAAACTTACTTGTTAAATATAAATTAATTACCTTACATATTTTTAGACTTTAGAAAATCCAAATAACTATATTTTTTCCCGATTTCAATCGAAAAAGTTCATAAAAATATCTTTTCGTGACAAAATTGAATGAAATTTTACAATGAAAAAAAAATGTAATAAAAAATAAAAATTAATTAACAAGTTACTTTAATCTGAAATATTTCAAGTTACCAATGGTAATATTTATTATTGATCGTGAAAATTTAATTATTCTATTTTGTATGTAATAAAAAGTACTTTTTTATTAATTACGTTTTTTTTTTATAATGGAACACGTTTATTGGCGTTCTTAACTTTCATAAAAGACAAAGCAATTAATTTTAACCAAATAAAACAAAAAAATTAAAAATATTTCAAAGGAAGAGTAGCATAACGAGCGGCTCCCATACAAAGGCTGTATTGTCGCGCCAGATGATTTATTTTAAAAGTTATAAGATATTTACTTTTTACTCATTTTTAGAGTTCTATACAGTCTAATAAGATAGCTGAGAAACAGCAAAAACGCAAAATAAAATTTAATAGCGGCACGACTTATGAACTTCGAATTTAGACTGTGAATTACAATTAAAATTCTCTGTTAGACAGAGTATAACTTCAAGACGAGTTATTATACCCAGAGCACCAAAAATCTGAAAAAACCAACAAAAATCTATAATATGGAATTTAAAACGGTTTCTAAAGTCACTTAAAAATTCATGTCATCAACAAATAACTTTTTAAAAGTGAAATTTAAGATACAAAACAATAATCAAAAACTTCTATGTAAAACCAAAAAATTATATGTAGATAAAAAACTATTTAAACTTCCTGTTGAAGCCAAAAGCAGCAAAAACAAGATATGTTCCTGTAAATAATAGCCTAGATAAAAAGATTGACAAAACCAAAATTTATCTCAAATATAAATATAAAAGAGTGTTGTAGGAGAAAAGTATAGCTAGTGCTACAATTTCTCATATTTCAACCTTTGGAGCTTTGAAAATCAAGATTTCGGGAAAAAATATTTTTTTTCCGGACGATGGATATATTGATAGAATGATTGCTATTTGAAGAGAATGAAACCATATTTCATTTCCTTAACGGAACTTAATAATTTATCGGAAAAGTTCAAAAATGCGCAATAAATGACGTGTTTTTCCTTTACGGCTCAAGTTTTACACTTCAAAGCATATTGTCGAATATCTGGGAAGATTTCTTTACAAACGTATTTTTTTGTAAAATTCATTTAAGCCCAGGTGAAATTTATCTTTCAAATTTTTATTATCTTGTAAGTCAACCAAATTTATTTAAAATATGTTGAAGAGTTTCAAGAACGAATCTATTATCTTTTGATTTGACCGAAAATTCACAAATTTTAATTTGAATTTGTTTTTTAAATTGTTAATAGTTAAATCACACGTTTTTAACTGGTTTTCTCATAAGTTTATTTTCGAAGTCGCCAATCTTATTTATCGTGTTATTTTTCCTTCGCAATTTTAAATTTAAATCAATTATACATCAAATTAAAACCAAAAGTGCACTAACTGAATGTACACTGTGTGGTTAACCGATGATGGGCTGTGGCCAAGAATGTTTCTAAAATAGGGTATTTATTTTAATTTATTAAAGTAAATTGATTTACACTTATTTTTATTTGTTCATTAAGGAATTTATTTATTTTAAATTCATATATTTTTTTTGTTTGCTTTTAACAGGGCTGCATCTGAGGGGGGTTTTCTGAGTTTACCCCCTCCCCCGAAATGTCTGCTAAATCATAACTGCTTGAATTAAATGGACCGAAATTCAGAATAAATTTATTCCTTTTAAATTTTTGACAAAAGAAATGAAAATTAACATTTTTAAGAATTCTATGGAAACGACTATTTTTTATTTGTTTTTATTGTAGTGTTTAAATATTGCATATACAATAACTGACTACAAGGCTTTAGCGTACCCTTTATAAATAAATATATTTCGTGATAACAACATACACACACACACACACACACACACACACACACACACACACATATATATATATATATATATATATATATATATGTATAATTATAAAAATAGAAGCTTTAATTATGAAGTGAAATATGCTAAAAACGCTTTCCTTTTTTACTTTAAATGATTTTCTCTTATCGAATTTTTATTTTTTCAAAATAACCGAAATTTCTGATTTTTGTTTTCTCTGTTCGGTAGCCACTTTGTTTTATTTTAGCAACAACGATATAATATTTAAAATGGTTAAAAAATTGAATTTTATTAATTCAAACGATCTCTCTTCATATTTATTTAGCTTTTCGTTTAGTTTTCTTGGATTTTTATTAAATAACTGTTATATATACTGGTACAATATATATTTTTCTGACAAGGCGTCGTCCCCATAGTCTTTTCTCGGGGGGGGGGGGGGGGGCTGCCTCTGTTGCCCCCGTTTGGCACGTCACTAAACAAACGTAAAAAAAAGTACAATAATTGTTATAAAGTAGATGCAAAATTACACGTTTTTTGCATACAGTAAGGTCAGTGGTAGCTGGATAAGCATCGTCAGACTATATTGAATTGAAGTATCTAATAAAAGTTATGTTGATACTGTTGATTATTGTAGGGGCAGGAATTGACAGGAATACCTTATAACCATGGTTACACAGCACCACTTTATTGTTGTTCCTTTTTAATGTTAAAATCTCCTATAAACGTCCAGGTCATATGTATCAAATTTTCCAGTGTTGGTACCAAGTTATGAATGTTAATCAAGTATCAAATTGACAACAAGAAGATCAACATTTGTATATTTTTTTTTTGAGTGTGAAGTCAAAGGCTGCAGATACTAACTCAAATTTCAGTTCTCAGTACAAGTTAGCTAAGTGTTATTGAATTGCTTCTTCTGCTTTCCCTAGTCAATATTAAAGGGCAACCCTAAAGATTTCAGCATAATTATATAAAAGGTACATGAAACATATAATACATTAATTATAAGATTGATAAAATAGAGCGATATTTATTGAATAAAACATACATTTTTAGAGATAGATATTTTTTATTGAAACTCAGTGGCGGCTCGTGACAAGTAAATCTGGGGGGCTCTAATGTAAAATTACAATAATTTAAAAAGTGTAAAGACATAAACTTATCTTGCTTTTTTGTCTACATTTTAAACTAAATAAAACTGGTTTAATGCATTCAAGTTCTGATTTAATTAAAAAAAAGATGTGAATGCATTTTGTATTTAGATTGAAATTTATTAAATAATATTTTCTAATCTTTTCCTCATATAATGTACAATCCTTTGCGTTGAGTAAGTTTCACTGTTGACGTGTCCACAAAAAAAAAAAAAAAAAAAAAAATTACATGTGGCATAATTTTGTGAAATAAGGTAAGCCAAAATATAAAATCCGGGTCTTCTAAGGTTCTTCGTAAACTATATATGCTTCCTTGCATGTAATATTTTTATTACATTTTTCTTCTAGTTCTTCGAAATATTCTATTGATTTTTCTCGATTTTCGAAAAACAATATTCACTGTACGCATATTATAGTTCCAACGTGTATTCTAGGTAATTTACGATTTCCAATTTCTTGCAGTAGATCACATCTATGAGCAGAATTTGAAAAAAAGCTTGCTACAGCGGACAAATTTGAAAAAAATATTTTAATTTTATAATCCTGGCTTGTTGCTTTTTGCATAATTAAATTCAACTGGTGCGCATAACAATGAATCAAATGACAGTATTTATATTTTTGTTTTATCTTCGCCTATACGCCATTTGTAGAATCGCTCATTATGCTCCATCGTAAGTTTAAGTAATTAGCTTAAAAGGTTAGTCTCTCCAATTAATTTATCTAATTCAGTTTCTAAAATGTTGAACGTTTGAAAAATCACCGTAAAACAAGTGTCGACAAAAAGCACATTCAAAAGTAACAAAATCCAGATCGCAAAATGTATTATTTAAAGAAGAAAAGCAAGGATAGAAATAGAACAAAAAAACAGCAAATTAAAACAGTGTGCTTCACCGGATAAACGGACGACGCAGTGCGCGACGTGGATGTATTGTTAAAACCGGCTATAATCACGTGTAAAATTGACGAGGGCTCACTTTTCGAGAGCCCTCATCAGACGCCTTTAAGTTACGCTCGTGAAACTTCGGCTTTATTCGTTTTTCGTGTGTATTTTATATGCGGCTTGGAGGCTCAAATATTCTGAGCCCACGTACTATATTATTGGTTGTTAATATCATGTGATCAAAAAATCAGCTGTTAACGACCTTGAAAGTATACTACACTACGAGTAGATCGTACAGTTCCAGCGCAGTAAGCATGAACCCGACAACTGTTATCGGATGTTTCAGCTGTTCGTTTAACAAATCGCGCAAAATGCTTATTTTGCAATTATTTTTAAAATGCACTCTTGCAAAAAAAATTATTTTGAAATAAAAAATTCGTAACACTGATTTTTTTTCTTGAAGTAATTAAATATTATGTATTTTTTGAAAACACACAGGGAGGCTCGCGCCCTTGAGCCCCCTAGTACGAGCCGCCCCTGTAATGAAACTAAATGAGTGGATAATTATTTTATATCAAATAAACAATTCAAACAGTGCTGCTAGTGCTCGGAGTAGGCTGATTTTTAAAATCATATTTTTTATTAGAAATTGATTGTTTTAGCATCTTTTTCTGTTCAGGTTTCTTCGAAAATGTCAAAAATTCTTCGCAAGTCATGTTATAATTAAATTTAATCATTAACTCCGACTTAACCATATCAACTGATAAACAGTTCCGTTCGTCTGTCCATAAATTCCCCATTAGGGAAAAGACGCGTTCTACGAAAGCATTACTTACAGGGCGGAGAAAATTTTTCCAATTAGTTTTGCTAGTTCCGTGAAGTTTGCGCTTTTTAATAATTGTACCCGTAATAAATCAACTGACAGTGTTGAAAAATCAGATTGTTCAAGCTGCTGGAACATTTGCTTCAATTTATTCGTCTTCTCATACAGTCGATCTTCGTCCATATTTTTCAAACCAAGTGATTCAACAGCTTCTACAGCATCTTCGTAAGTTATTGCTTTTTTAAATTGAACTTGGAAAATATTTTGAAAATAGAATTCTCAAAATCATAATATTTTTTTATATATTCGATGGTTCTTCTGTATGCCTCATTAGCTTCTTTTTTAAATGGATCCTTTTCAGAAGGCTCCAAGAATTTTAAATTCCTCAGTATTTCTGCGCCGTAAAACTGTAAAACTCATCACGTACTCGGCTTTCAACTTTTTATTTCACATTGTTCCTAATAGAGTGCAACTCAGAAGATGTCACGCCGTTTTTTTCAAATAACAGTATGGCTTCTGTCAGCATATTCATATAATCATGCATAAAATATAAATAACATTGCTGTTTTGCAATTCGTCGGTGTGCTTTGCGCTGTTCGAAAATTCAGCATAGACTTTCATACTTCAGTTTTCAACATCGTAGGGTAGAGCTTTCATGGCATTTCTGTCAGCGTTCTGAAGAACGCGTGACAATTGAAATTTGCTTTTATGACTTTAATGTCAGCATATTTATCGTTTATTTTCTGATACACGGAATTGTGATCACCATAATTCACCGATAGGGATCTGCACAGAATGCAGATAACAAATAAGTGTCAAATTCGTGTATAATCACTAGATGCTCAGGCTCAGTTCGATCCGATCCGAGTTCGACTCAGTCAATCGGCGAAAGCCGTTCGTCATTTTAAATTATTGACGAGATGGACGAATTTCGCTCTGCTGTCATCGCCCGGAGATTTTGATGTTAAACCCGTAGCCCGGACATGCACCATTCAAACCCGTAGATTTCGGGTCAAACCCGGAGAGGTGGCAGCCCTATTCACAATACTAGAATTAGCTCTACATGTTTCTCCACTACACTAATTCAAAATTCTACATGAAGCTAATTTGCGATTATTTGGCACGATTTGTTTTTATTTATTTACGTATAAGAAAGCAATAACATAAATATTTAATAATTATATAATATTACGCCGGGGAATTAGATACTCCATACAATACAATGGTATATGGGGTATAATATAGATGAAAATTGAAATAAAATATTTCATGAAATCGATTATTTTTTCATTTCATAATATAAAATGTATTTTCAGTTTATTCGATTGAAATAAAGGTTACACAGTATAAAGTTAGTATTTTTTAGTGTTTACAGTGTTGATAATCGAACGAAAAATTTCAACTAATGCGACTGTAGCAGCGCAACAGTTCGTTTGTGTTTAAATTATAATTTGTATAATTGTAATAGCTATTGTTAATGTTGCGCGAATTTGTGAAATAGATAAAAACTAAAGCGATTTCTTATATCTGACGTTATTAATGTGTTCAATTATAATGGTTTAAAATAATTATCTAAATAATTAACAAAATTAATAGTCATTTTAATGCATATATATATGTTGTATATATATATATATATATATATATATATACACATATATCTTATAAGGCTGCAAGAAAAAAAAATTGTACAGCCCGTTCTATAGTAGCTAGAGAGTTTATTTTCTTTTAATCGACGAATTTTCTTCACCCTCAAAATTTTGAAGTTAAAGAGCCCAAATTTTGAAAAATGTGAAAATCAAGTTTTAAGCAAAAAATTAAAAAAAAAAAAAGATCCATATCCAGTTCTATATGAGTTACGGTATTCATTTTCTTTTTAACCTACATACTAAGGTCTTCAGAATACAGGTAAAATATAAAATTCGAAAAATTTTGATATTTAGGGGCAAAAATTTGAGAAATACAAGCATAAAGCGTTAAGACGGGAAACTAAAAAAAATGAGTCCACATCTCTTTCCGTGATAGCTGGGGGGTTCTTCTGTTTTTTAAATGATGTATTTCAATCGTTAGAATATAAGAAACATACGAGACCCCAAAATTTTTTAAATTGAAGAGCCCAAATTTGGGAAAATGTGAAAATCGAGTTTGAAGGAAAAAAATTCCAAAAATTCCACAGCCTGTTCTATGTGAGTTCGGTATTGATTTTCTTTTTAACCTGCATACTAAGGTGTCCGAAAAGAATTAAATGTATCACAATCCCCGACGTCCAGTCAAGGGTATGGAACTTGCTTTACTTTACTATTACTTCATATTCCCCTTAAGTATAGTACCTTGCTAGTGGTTTTAGTTTTTCAGATATTTTAATCTAAATTTCGCTTTTTAATTGACGTATTAGTGTACTTCCTTTTTTTTTTTCGTTTAAAAAATAAGTATATGTAAACGCTGCAGTCTTTACGAAAATTTACAAAGTAATACAGTTTAAAGTGCAAAGGAACGTTCGCGAGACCAATCCCATCTAGTATATGGATATATCAAGTAATGTACTTATATAAATAAATAAAGGAATGTAAATAGTGTAATTAATATTAGAGAACAGCTTATTTTAAGAATAGCGCGACAGTTAATTTATGTTACAGAAAACCGAAATATTTAATTTTATGTATTCGTTACTTATTTCATGAAATTGGAAATTTCAGTGATAATAAAATAAATGTAACAATAATTTAACAAATATGTAAAAGAAAACATTTTAAGTAGTACCTATATAGTTAAAACCTTTTCACGTGATGATGGATGATATATAATTTATATTGCAAAATAACTATAATTTCGTATTGGTAAAAAGAGGGAGATTTTTATGAAGAAAAAGCAGTTCAAATAAAAGATCCGGACGATTTAAACATTTTAGAGCAGCGGGGAAGAAACACGGGAAATCGCGGAATACGTAGTTGTAAGATTAAAAATAAGACAATATTCGAAAAGAAGTTTAATACTTAGATTGCACAAATTAATTTTAAATTGTAGAAATAAGATTAGAATAAATAAGACGGGACTGAGCGAACATATGAGTGTAGACAAGGGTAAGGTAATATGGTGCTTGGTGCGCGTGCGTTATTGGGATACTACGAATTTAAGTAGTAGGTGTGCGTATGTGTGCTCGAGAGAAAGTGGTGGCAGGTGTGGTTCTAGGAATAGTTGCGGGTGGTGTGTTATATATATGTGTGTGTGTTCTGGGTTTGCGAGTGGTTTTCGGTTATGGTGTGTGTGTTTCGGGTTGGTGATGTATGGTGGTTTGATGTAGAGGGGTACGGTGGCGGGGTGGAGGCAGTGTGAACAGCTTAGGGGAGAGAAAAGGAAAGAAGATAAGTGGGAAGCGAAAAATAGATAGTAAGCGAACGAAGGAGCAAGAATAAGAGAAAGAAGCAGATGTGATAAGAGATACGCAAAAAAACAACGATGAGGAGGCAGGTGAAATAGATAAGATGCGCAGACGTGCTTCCACCGCGCCGCTGCAAGCCTCTAAGGTACGTTTTAAGTTATGTTTATATCGTAATGTAAACTATCCATTTAAAAATGTCGTTAATTTCTTGTTTTCAGTCCTGGTGCGTTAAAAACTAGCAATTTTAAAACAAACAGACAAAGGGGAAAAGTGAGCCAAGGAAAGGAAGGAATAAATATAAATAGGATAAGCTTAGAAAAAAGGAAAAAAGGAGGTTAAATAAATAAATAAATAAAATAAAAAATAAAAATAAAAAAATGATTACAAAATTTAATATAGCACACATAAACATTAGATCAATGAGAAAAAACTGGGAGGAAGTAGAGATATTAGAGGCAAGACAAAAATATGATATATTAATTTTAGGGGAGGTAAATATAAAAAAGGACGAAATAAATTTATATAATTTAGAAGGTTATGAGAAATGTCACAATTTAGATGCGGAAGGGGTAAAACATAGGATTGAGATATACATAAAGGGGGACAAAAAAATACAAACTCAAATTAAAAACAAAAATATGGAAAATGCGGAATGTGTAATAATTGAAATAACTTGGTATGAGGAAAAACTATTTCTATGGGCGTTATACAGATCACCATCAGGAAAAGCAAACAAATATATTAAAGAAATAAAGGAGATTGACAAAAAATACATGGAAAATTATTCTACTATATATATATATATATATATATATAGGAGACATAAATATAAATACTGGAAAACACAACTCAATAGCAACAAAATACATGAACACAATGGCAGGAATGGGTTATGAAAGCAATTTAGAAGGATACGCAAGGGAAGAATGGAGGGAAAACAGGTTCAAACAAACCAAAATCGACCATATATATACTAAAAAGAAGAAAAGAAACATAGACTTCGAATATTATAATACAGATATTAAAATAGCAGATCATAACATGATAGTGTGTACAGTGAAAATGGAGATGGGAAAAATCGGAGGAAAACAAATGGAATTAAACAGAATTTTTTTAATGCAAAATAAAGTGAAAAACGAACTAGGACTCATAAAGTGGGAAGGGAAATCAGATAAATTGGACGCTGAAAATTTATACGAAAGCATAAAAGAAAAATTTGAAAAAGTATATAAAGAATATAGGCAAACAAAAAATACAAAGGAAGAAAGAATGGATGAAGCAAAAAATAATTGAAATGATAAAAAAAAGAGACAAATTGTACAAAAAAGTAAAAAATAAGAATCAAAATATTGAGTTAAGAAGAAAATACAATAAATTCAGAAACCAAGTGAATGCCGAAATAAGATGGCAAAAAGACATGTTTGTCGGGAAAAGTTTTAAAGTAGCACAGAGGGATATCAAGAAAACTTGGTTAAATATAAACAAGATTATAGGAAAAGAGCCTAGGAGTAGAGGAAACTATAAATAAATACTTTGGGGAGGGACATGAAGCAAGGGAAATTGCAGACAAATTCAGTAAAGAATTCAAAAATGACATAAAAAAACTAGAACACAAATGTAATAAAGTGCTATCAGAAAAAAGAAAAGAAGATGAAGTAAAAGTAAACATGTACTTACCTAAAGAAAACGTAGAACTGGTGGGGAAAATAATTGATAGATTAAAGGAAACAAAGGCCACCGGAATCGATGAAATAAGAATAAAAGATATAAAAACAGTAAAAGTGAAGGAAATTACTAAGCTTATTAATCAGACGTTAAAAGAAGGGAAAATACTAAATGGGTTAAAAATATCGAAAACGAGACCAATATATAAAAAATGAAAACATAGTGAATATGAAAACTATAGGCCAATTGCTGTAAGCAATGTAATTACAACAATATTAGAAAAGTACATAGCAAATAATCTAACGAAGTACCTACAAAGAAAATAGGATAATTGACAAAACACAATACGGATTTCAAAAAGGAAAATCCACATCGAAAGCAATCGGCGAGCTTACCGAAAAAGTAAGAGATAGTTTTGAAGAGGGAAAGAAGGTGTTGATAACGTTTATAGATCTTACTAGAGCATTTGAAACGGTTGATCATAAAATAATCATAAACGCATTAGAGGAAATAGGAATAACGAATAGTTTGAAAAAATGGTTTCGAAGTTATTTAACACAGAGGAAAACATGCGTAAATGTCTTAAATGTGCAAAGTGTAAAAGAGGAGATGGATGTAAAAGTACCGCAGGGTAGCAACTTAGCGCCAATACTGTTTATTGTATATACAAATGGTATCTGTATAAGGGGAATTAAGTTACAGTGAGGTAGTCTCGTATGCGGATGATATATGGCAATAGTTGCGTCACATGAAGATGTTAAAGGGGCAGAAATAGGGATGCAAAAAGATCTAATAATAATAAGTAAATGGGCACATGATAAAAGTCTAAGAATAAATGTAAAAAAGACTAATGGTACTGCGGAAAGAAAGAGACTGCTGCGATTTGTATTGTTCAAATATAATAATGCACTCAAATGAATGTGTACACTCAATGGTGGAAAGACTCGAATGCGAAATGAAAAACTGTCAAAAGTTAGACATAGTAACGCAGTATAAATATTTAGGAGTAATGATGGATCAACACTTAAGATAGGACATACGTATGGAATACATTGCGAAGAAAATAAGAGCAGTTTTACCAGCTTTATATACATTAAAGAAATATGCAACAAATGAAACATTAAAAGTAGTTTATTATGCGCTAGTAGAGTTGAGGATCAAATATGGAATTCAGGCATGGGGAATGGCGAGAAAAGCATACTTGGGGAAAATAAATAAACTGCAAATTAAATGCTTGAAATTAATAGCAAATCCTTAAGGGAGAAACTGAAAGTGAAATAATTAAAAAAGAAGACGTAATGAGCATAAGAAGAATGTACTTATTACTGAAGATATGGGAGTACATATCAGCAGAAAAGAAAATTGAATTGGAGGAAAGAATAAACACAGAATACGAGTTGAGAGAAAAACTTTCGTATCAATTGCCGTTAGCAAGAACAAAGATGGGAGAGCAAACGGATAAATATATTATAACTCTGATGTTAAATAAAATACCCAAAGAAATAATAGAGAAGGAAAAAATAGGGGAAAGAAAAAGGGAAATAAAGGAATGGCTTCAGGAAGAAGAAAATATAAAAAAAATAATAAACATAAAATAAAATGACCGAGCGCAACAAAAAGACTAGAAAAAAAAACTTTAAATAGAGAAGATAGAAATAGATTATAATATTAATTATTGATAAGTAAAATAGATAGGTTAAGACTAGTAAATATTACACGATTATGTATATGTATAAGTTAATTTAAGATGGTAAAGTATTCAATAGGATAATTCGTCGACAAGCGTTTTAGCTTGACGAAAGTTTTGTATGTAAAAAATAATAAATACATATTTTTCAAAAAAAAAAAAAAGTTTTTTTTTTTTAAAGCAATTGATTTGGTCATAAAACATAATCATATAATAATACACGAACAAGGTATTATTTAATATTGATGAATGAATATCTCTGATTTGAAAATTTAAAACAACTTTCTCTAATTTAATTAGCTCCTAATTTTACATATAAGTATTGTATAGAATTAAAATAATCTTACTTAAACCGGAAATTAAAACCGTAACAAAATAAAGGATATCGAGGAAATAAGTGATTGATTCTTTATTACTTAAAATGGTATCAAGGGCGTCGCCAGCCATTGAGCCAGAGGGGCAAGATGAAAGAAAGAGGATATGAATTATAGGAAAAATAAAATTTATAAGTTCTAAAGGCTTAATATTTTATTAAACAAGAATAAAATCTTAATTAAAACATAATTGTCGTGGGTTTCTGGAAAATTGTTCATGATTACGTGCCTATGAATACTCATCATGGCCAGTTGATTAAAAAGTTTCAAGGCTCCAGGGGGCACCTGCCACCCCCCTCGTCCCGCTGGCGACACCCATGAATGGTATATGCATTTTTTTGTTCTAGGAAGTTATTTTTATAATTAAGAAATACAAAAATACTAATTGTATAATTGGTTATGCTTTTTTAAAATTATATTTATTGAATTGTTTTTCAGTAAAAATACAAGAGATGTTTAGTAGTACGCCAGTTTCACTTATTATGAGTAAAATTATTTTTTTCCCATTTAATAAAATTGTTATAATGCAGAAATTTAAATCAGATTCCTTATTTTATACTCGCAGAATATTTTTCAAAGCAATAACGTAAATTTACACATTTAGACACAAAAAATTTATACAAATCAAATTTGATAAAAATGAAAAAATTTTTGACTTTGATATTAAATAAACTGAAGAAAGAGGATCTTACTAATATTAGACTTTCATTTTTTTGTTGTAATCTAATAAATTATATTCTTCATTTATAATTTAACAGATCCTTGTTCACATAATTACGCTGAAGTGAAAAAAAAATAGAATTATCATTTCTTTTGATCTTGAAAACCACATATGAATACAATTTTAAGTTATATCAAATTTCAGATTTATTTGTATAGAACAATACTATTAATCTTGCCTAATTTTTACATAATTTCGGAATACTCGGTAATATTCAGTAATAAATAATATAAACAAAAATAATTTCCGGAACTATTAACTGACGGCGTACAGCATTGCATTCGTAACTACAATTGAAATTATACGTCCGATTATCAACGTTGTAAACACTGTCGAAAAGTTCTACCAAAAGAATAATAGTTGTGTAACTCAAGGTTAGAACTATTTTAGCGGGTTTCGTGCTTAATCTGTTTGAAAACTGTTATGATATCAGCGACGAAGCTGGAGTTAGGTCTTTCGTTGCTTGTTCGTGGGTTCGTGTTTTTTTATAGATTAGATTTTTGCTTAAAAAAAATCTCGTTTATTTTCCTTTTAATAAATATGCAGCTCGTTTAATATTACATTGTTTATAGTTTTAATAGTATGAATGTAATAATAGTTTTGAAAATGTTTTAATTTACACAATGTTGAAGTTTTTAGGCGTTTGTAATTTTTGTTAATTTTGAATTTGATCGTGCGCTCTTCGTAGTGTTATATATAGTTATAATAGAGTTACGAAAGTTAAAAAGTGTGTAATTATAAATAGATAATAATGAATTATCTGTATTGTACGTGCATGTTTACGAAATATGTACATACAGTACACATCAGGCAAAGAATGTGTAGCAGTTAGTGAATGTCGATGAAAGATTTCATGAAGTAGTTTTATATTCGAATTTATATAATAGATTTAGCGGCAAACATGAATTCACCAATGACGGGATGGGCTGTTGCCGATCCAAAATCTGCGACAACGCTGCCGGTTACTTCTTTCGGCCAGATTAAGGTTGTTGGACGTGATAGTTTGGTGCCCATTGTTCCAGTTCAAAGCCCGGTTGTTGGTAATATTATGCAGCCTTCACTGCCAAAACAAACGTTAACGTTAAGTAATAATGACGATAATAATAATATAAATAGTACGAATTTAAGTAATATAGCTGGTGATAGTAGCGGGAAAAATATGAACGCATTACAACAAATTAAGGTACAGCCTAAAAGAGCAGTACGTCGAGCTGTGAAGCAACCTCCAGACAGGCCTCGAAGAGCGCTGTTTTTGTTCACAATGAAAAATCCA
This sequence comes from Icerya purchasi, assembly GCA_039619475.1. NCBI lineage: Eukaryota > Metazoa > Arthropoda > Insecta > Hemiptera > Monophlebidae > Icerya > Icerya purchasi. Next base: position 220,548,770 of record CM077115.1, on the reverse strand, counting down.
TTGCGAAAATTATGCGTGGATGTAGTTGAATGGAAGTATCCTTTTTGTAAAAATTTTTAAATCGCGTTAGAGCATTAACGTTGCGATATTTTATTTTCATCAACTGGTTCGTAAGTGATCATTTTCTTGATGTTTTTTCTTGCATTAATATAATTTATTACTTAATAGGTAATTAGTGGTACCGTAATATTTAAAAATTTTTCTTAACGGCTTTACTTGCAGACCATTTGAATATCTTATATTACTGACAATTTTTGCAAATTGTGTTGCATTAGCTATCTGTACGCCTTATCCTTCTCTTGATTCTGATAATACAAATTTTATTTTGGTGAGTATGCGATAGTAAAATGATACGATTTATTTTATTTTTATTTTTTTGCAGTATGATTATAAGTAAAAGTGAATATGTAAATGATTATTTTAGTTATCATAGTTTTTGTAGGGGTTGTAAGAGGTGTACATTTAGAAAATTTTTATTTTTTGATCAACTTTTAACTATTTTATGATTGGGGCAGCAGAAACCTTAAGTTTGATGTTTTACTTTAAAAGAAATTATGTATATAAAAGTTATGGACAGAAGTAAATAGATATTGGGAAATTCTGTAGGTAAAATGCAAAAATTAACGTTTTAAAAAAACATAGTTTCCTTTAAAATTTGACTAGATGTAGTTGTTTTCTTTTTTTTCCATTTTTTTGTAAATTGTTTATTATCGATTTTTTGAATTATACGGAAGTTACTAAATTATGCGATTATTTATGGGGAAAATGACAAGATGACAAGTTTTTGAAAGAAATAATACACCCTAAATAGGAGAGTTAATTGTCAAGTACCTTAAACATTGAAGGGAAGAATGTGAGATGTATAATTCAAAAATTGATTATAGTATATTTAAATAGAATAATTTTTAAAAAACACGTTTTGAGCATTTCAATGTTTCGTATCAAGAGTAGTTTATATATGAAGATGTAGTATTTTGTGTGATTCAGATTTCTTTGTTTACTATAATTTAAATTATTCGTATTGTGTTTGCTTTAATTTATGTTATTATTGGTTATTTATTTAGTAGAGATATGTATAATTAAAGTAGTTGGAGATTACGAATTTTTATATAATATGGAATACAAGTTACTAAAAATTTTATCTGAATTAATAGACTTCATACTGTAACTTAACTTGAGTGAGTTCGTCAGTTCATTAATTATGAAAATTTCCCATAATCATTAGTAGAAAATGAATACATTTGTATCAAATATCATTTTTTTTTTGTTAATTTTCATAATTAACGTTTTCTTTTGTTTTTTAAGATTTTAAAAAAATAATTAAATTTTAGTAAACATTATTTTATAGACACCTAAATAAAAAAAAATTATGCACACGCATATGTATATATGTGCATATATATATATATATATATATATATATATATATATGTATATGTATATGTATATGTATATGTATATGTATATGTATATAATGTAAATGAAAATATTAAATAATGCTTACACAAAGAAGTAAATTAAAATTAAATAGTTCGATAATTTAATTGCAAAGTACGATTTTTTTGCCCAGCCAGCTAGTTAAGCGGACAGTGAAAGCAAAGTCATTTCACATTACTTGCCTCAATGGATAAATGAAATCATAATAAAACGATGAAAAATTAGTGCCAAGAAGCGATTTACGTGTATAAACTTTAGAGCATTGTAAAGTTTAATACGGTGTTAAACATGTACATTGTTAATTCATCCGGATGCGTAATAATGATCTTATTGTGATAATTTATTTTAGTTTGTGATTGCGGTTATGTAGAAAACGTATGAAAATATAAGGATGAAAATTAGTCGAGTAAGATTGCTGCGGGGCAAATTATTTTATTGTTCAAATCGCTACCGTGGATTTGATTCAGATATAAGAAAAAGGGAATGAATTTGAAATCGGTTAGAAGTTGAAAGCGAATAAAACTAAAAAAGAACATCAGAGGAAAAGAGAAAAACGCAAAATGTAAGGGTTCTGGACGATGTGAGAGCCGCTAGACTTAATAAATGTAAAAGAGTTGATCGATTAGCATAAAATCTGGCAATCATTGAGAACATCAGAATAAGTTAACATATCGGCTAGGTAAATAATGCACTGGTTAGGGAGAGATTTCTGTAAGATTTATCCGAATAGACTTAGTGGGAAAAAGTAGTTGCGAAATCAGAGAATGGAAAGTGTGGTTACTGCAGTTAGAGAAGAAAGAAATGATAAAAAAGATAACTGGCAAATAATGAAACCTACCTAAGTGTTGTTGACTGAGCAGTAGAAAGTATGTTTCAAGAATTTCGAGATGATTACGTGATGGGAAAGTAAAACTAACGTCGACGATCGATTATTTTCGAACCATTAGTAAAATTGACTACGTAGGAACAAATTAAAATTAAATGTAATTGAGTTCATTTATAAAAATGATGAAATGCAGAAAGGTTGGGGAATGTAACTAATTAGAAAGAAAGTTGTAGGAGTATTAAAAGACGGAGGGGACAGAAAGAGAACAAGTAGAAATATTAAATATAGTAGAGGAATTTTAGGGAAAATGGGCCGATTATTAAGTATGAAAGGGTAAGAGTGGATGCGGTTTAGATGAGAAAGTAAGAAGACATTTAATTAGGAACGGTTATCAAGGTAAAAGGGCGATATATCGGAGTCACCTAGAAGGAGAAAGTATTTTAGATTACAGAGAAAGAGATAAGGACAGGAATTGTATTGCGTCTAGAAAGGAAAGATCTAATAGTTTTATTATAAACGAATATGCACCGATCTTCTTTTTTTTTTTTTTTTTGCTGTATCGCTTCATTTACAAATTATATCTCTCTTCAATAGCGAAATATCGTGAACAATGCATTGGATGAATATCGCGGCCACTAGTACCTACGTCAGCCATGAAAAAACGAATTTAGGCATAACTTTTATTCAGGAGCATTCGGATATTTTACTAAGTTATAGTGTTTAAAAGAAACTGCCATTTTTCAGTGTTTGTATATTACTGCGCAAAAGGGAAATAAGTTTTTTTTTTTTTGTGGCAGTTTGATTAACTTTTTGAAGGTTTAATCACATCAGTTCACATTTATCTATTCAAAATTTATTCTAATTTCATAAAGTAGATGCCAAATTATCGATTCGGAAAATATAAAATATATATAATTTTCCTTTTTAAAAGATAGGAGTATGTATTTTTTTTTTTGTTTTGTTATTTTTACGAATTTAACTCATTCATTAAGTGTAACTTTGATTCAAATAAGGATAGTTTTCGAATACGTACCAAAGTTCTTCAGTGAACTTTTATCGTTTGAATTTATTGTTTATTACGATGTTTATCGCTAAAAATATTTTCACAGAAGTTTCCATAAATTAAAATTTTTTTTTATTGAATTCGAAATTTTTGTTCTTTCATTTGGTTATACACTTTTTTTTATAGGCGCCGTCTTGGAATAATTTGTAGATGATGCAGTGAAAAATTAGTTAAGGTCGGTAAATGTTTTAGCGCGACCCTTGTATAGGGTTTAAGAAATCAGTTAGAACTACTATCCGGTGCTATGTAACAGATTGGATGAATTTGGACAGATTTCTATTTTTATATGTATACCTCTTACGGTTAAAATAAATAATTTACTATCAGTTTGATATTATTTGGCAAGTCTGTTTTATTTTAAATAATAATAAAATACGGTTCTTTAGGAAATATATTAAAAAGATTTATTACATAATACATGTTTCGGTAACATAGCGCCATATTCGTGATTACAGATTATTGTAATCATAAATATGGAACTATAGCGCCGAAATATGGTGTATAATAAAATTCATTAATATATTTCTTAAAAAGCGGTTTTTTTTTATTAAAGTTGTTGGTAGTTTATTGAAAATAGGTTTAACAATATCCGACACTGCTTATAGGGTAGAAGTATTTTTGTAAAAATCAGTAAGCTGAAATTATAGTTGTTTATTGAATAACATAAAAACAACAGACTAGAGTTTGCAGTGAGTTAACAATGTACATGTGCGCTTGTTTTAAAGAAAGTTGACGACTTAATGATTGAAGAATTCTGATAGAAATGGTAGTATTCAAAAGTAAACAAACACCGATATTAGTGAATATACTTTATTTGTTATTTTTGAGTAAGAAAAATCGTTTTCCTAATAATTTACGGCTTATTTTCTTACAGGATACGAGAATTCTGTATATGAATTTTTGAGTTTATTTTCTAGTCCCCGTACTTTCAACACGTTTTTATTTTCATAATTTTTTGTAAATGCTATTCTCTTACCAAAAGCTCTGTTACCATCAAGACATAATAATTGTCTGTAAAAATGTAATAATTTTTGTATTTCTTTTCCGCTAAAATAATGGAAGTTCGTTATGTATAAGAAGGAGATGATATGTAATCAATAATAATAATAATAAAAAATGCATATTGTAATTTCCCTCCGTAACAATTATTAACTCAGTTTTAGTAGATGATTAATATTTTTTTGACCGTTTTCAGGAAACCGTAGAGACTGTGTTTTTATTTATTTTTACGTCGGAATGTTTGATGAAAATTCTTGCTTACGGTTTGGTGCTGCACAAGGGTGCTTACTTAAGAAATGGTTGGAATTTTCTTGATTTCGGTATTGTAATTATAGGGTTTGTATTTTTATTTTCTGTGCGTTGTACTGGTGCGAACAATTTTTTGAAATTTATATAATTTTTAAATTTTACGATACGCTTTTCCTTAATATCCGCATTGAGGACAGAACACGTTTGATTCTAAAGCAGTTTTGAATTAATGTGTGAGTAGCACCGAAGTTCACTTGACCAGGGGTTATTCATCGGAGCAGCAACACTGAGTAGCTGGTTTATTTATAGACTTCTAAATACAGCTTCGTTATGAACCACTACGTATACTGACACTTTGCGAGTGTACATGTGTGCGATTTTTATTTATTACGTTTTATAATGAACGGAAAGTTATTGTGTATGAGTAATGAATCCTCGTGCCGTTCTACTTACCGTTATAATTTTGCAAATAACACTTTTTTTTGAAGAAGATAAAATCTTTGAAATAGAAAACCAATCATTACGATTGGAATATTTTCAACCACACGCTTCATTGCTGTGATTATAAACAATCTGAACTGAACCGGAAACTTGCTGATTTAATAAAATATCTACCATAGGTTTTCACAGTAACAGTTTGATTTATTTTTTTGTTTTTACGAGAAAATTACAAAATTCGTAGAAGAAAAACGATATTGCGTACTTCCGAGATAGTAAAACTGAGTTTTTACAATGAATTTTTTTTTAATAACATTAACCTTACAATATTTTAAAACAAATTAAAAAAAGTTAAAAAATATACATGTAAAATTTAAAAACGAGGACCTTTACATGAGCAAATTTTTCAAAGGTTTTTTGTTTTTTCGGAGAAAAGAAACCTTTACCGGTTGTATATGTATAAAATTGTTCAAACATAATTTGTCGAACATTTTTATGTAATACTAACTGTCTGTTATTCGTTACTTCGCTCGGTAATTTTTGGTAATTTAGTTTTGTCGCTTTATTAGAAAATTTAGTTGAAATTAACAGCTGCCTATTATTTTAAATGTATTTTACTTGGAATTGAAATAAATTTTTGTGCAATTATATTCTAACATTTTATTTTTAAATTTACTATCTAGCTTTAATCGAGAAGAAATCGTCGTTATTACGATTTTTTTATTTTATTAAATTAAAAGACAACTATTACAGTCAATATGTTAAAATTACCCATAAAAATCTAATAGTTTCCAAAATTAATCGCTCTTAATCATAGTGTTATCTAATTATCCGAAGTATTACATTTTTGTCTTTCCTTATTACAAACTCATTTCAATAATGAATATTTTTCCTCTTTTCGTTTTTTGGGAAAAAGTTATCATCATTGGCAACAAACCGTTTTAATCGCCCCGCCATGAAATTTCCGATGCCCTCATCCGTTGACATTTTGATTTTGCTAATAATTAATTGTAAGTTTTATTTGTTTTTTTTTTGAAAACATTTGGTTTTCAAAAGATATTACTTAATTTTTATTTCCTTCGAATTGGGGTGCCTATTCACACTGCTATTGTAAACGTATGTAGTAAATAATGAAAATTATAAAATCAAACTTTATTAATTTATGTCTTTTCTGCACCCAGGTGATTGAAAATGAACACATTCATGGTAGTTAACTTTCTAGACATGTCTTTAAATATTTTTACGTACCTGTATGAGGAATTCAAAACAGAAATTAAAGAAAAGCGTATCTATTTGTAACATTCTTTTATGAGCAATATAATTATCAGTTAATATTAGGTATTGGAAAGTTTTTGTACCTATACATTCTAGTGAATTGATTTCCAATTTTGCAGAATCATTACGTGCATATTGCAAGTGTTGAATTTGGAAGGAATAGATGTTAAAGCATTGCGAGCTTTTCGTGTCCTGAGACCATTGAGGCTGGTGTCCGGTGTACCAAGTATGTATATTTTCAAAAAATTATCCTTTTTTTTTTGTAGTTTTTATGCGTAACAAAAATCAGCAGTATTGCGAAAAAAATTAAGGTAAATTGCATTATTATGATATATGGAACATACGAACCTGTAATACATCTAAACTAGTATATTTCAATCATTTTAAATTCTTGTTTGTAATTGTGACATCTATAGTATATATTAAAAAGTTTTTTAAGAAACCCAGAGAACCACAAGGAGTACATAGGATTCGAATAAAAATGAATAAAAAATTGATTTGGATTTGTTTGCGAAGCAAATGTCAGAACTTACTACTTTTTATAAAATATAAACTTTTATGTATTTTTAAGAAGCTTGTAAAATTGTATATTTATATTTCCCTTATAATTAGTGGCTAGGGTATTTGGAAAACTCAAGCAAAGGGTAAATAATATGGAAATTTTTCAGAAAAAATAAGATCGATCCGTGAAACTTCGGTTTCAGTGTGATGCAGTTTTAATTTTTTTCCCTTCTCTTTTGTTATGTAAAATAAAAGAGTTCAAATTATTAGTAACGAAAGTTAAAGTTGTATACGAAATCAACAAAAAAAATTATGTAATATTAGAATTTGTTAAGTCGCTAAAAATTTCAAAGGAATTTAAAGAAAATTTTCGTTATGGTATGTAACTTTTTAAAATAATTTTAACTTATAAAGTTAACAAGAATAGAAAATTCGTTCTGCATGTACATTTTACTGAGCGAAGTTTCTAAGTCTTGCTTTATTGTATTTACGTTAATTCTTATATTTATATGTAGTGATATTGATAGAATTTATTAATTTATGAAAATATTGTTTTAATGTTCTTTGGTTGCTTTTTTTTAAAAGGATATATATATATATATATATTTATATATTTAAGAATTTAGTAAAAATGTTTGTTTTGTTATAGTACGATAATTCCGCGAGTTTCAGTATTTTTTCTGTTTATTATTTTTTGAACATTTTATCGATTTTTGAAAAAAAACTTTATGCCGTTAAGGTGTTCAAGTATTTTTTATATTTAAAAATAATTAAAACTATACATCCTGATTGATAAATAATTACTAAAATGGTATGGCTAAGGTTATAGTGTTTTAATCACAAGCTATCAAAATTCTATTAACCTATTTGGTTACTAAAATTTGCAATCGTTTTGTCATAAAAACAAGAAATTATCTAAAGATAAACAGTACGGAAATCGATTGGTCAACGAACTTAACGTATACATAAATTAATATTACGTGATTGTTTTTTTAATTTGTGCTGAAAGAAGAGGCTTTTCGAACCTGTCGGAATTTTTCAATTTTTCTTTGTATTTGTAAGTGTAAAGAATTAAAGTTTATAAAAAAAATTATTTTTTAAAAATATCGAAAAATATGACAGGATTTTTCCTTTTTTTGCTTCTTATTTTTAAGGTTAGAAATAAAAATGTTACCGCTAAGAATTGTTTTATTGGTAGGTTTGCAGGTGGTACTGAATTCGATACTGCGGGCGATGATTCCATTGTTACACATTGCGCTGTTAGTTTTGTTTGTGATCATTATTTACGCTATAGTTGGTTTAGAATTATTTTCCGGTAGTTTAGGTCGCACGTGTTACAATAATAATACAGGTTTGTATAAAAGATACGTAAAAATATATGTGTAAAAAGTCCTTACTTATTCGATATGTAATAATAATTGGGCAAATTAAAAATCGAATAACGAATACTTTTATAACGCCGAAATAATTTTAATATTAAACGTTTGTTATAGTGTTCATTTTTTTATTATTTGTAAATAATTCTCACTCGTGCATTGACCAAGAACGTTTAATAAATCATTTTTTTCTTTATTCTTTCACCGTTTAAAATGAAAGCCTCTATTATAGCCTGGTACTCGCATGTTTTTATGTTAATTTATGTTATTTTTACATAGGTCGCAGCATATCTGGTATAGTTTACAATTTTTAGAATATATTTTCATAAACATTTTTATAATTAAATAAAATTAGTATATAACGTGATTAATTTTCCAAATATAATGACTGAACCAAGTGGATGTAGAATTATTAAATGCCAAAACTAAAACTTAAGTAATTTAGTAATGTTTAATTACAGTTAAATGTACAAATAAACAAACAAAAAAAAAAAAGGATATGGATAAATAAAACATGAGTAAACATGCTTTTGGTTAGTTATTGGATAGCGCAAACAGTACAATCTATAAATGATAGTTATAGATTAGTATATGAGCCAATTCGCAGACTTGTTGTTACATTATTTCTTACATTTACCACAAACAAAACCATTAGCAACCATGTTTTGATTTATCAGGAAAGTGAGATATTTACTTCAAGCTTAAAAATGTATTTTATGTTTAAAGAAACAACCACTCTGTATAAATGATCAGTAAAAATAAAATATTGAGACAACGAAATCATATAATAAAAATAGATTTATTGATATTAATCTTTTTTTTTTTTATTATTGTTATTGTATGCGTGGTTGATCTTCTTTTTCATTCTGGAGAACTGTAAAATTTAATCGCTGTTTGGTTAATTATTTATAAGTCAGGACACGAAAGGGAATAAGGTTTGAAAGGATGTAGTTGTATGCTATATGATACTCGTATAATAGGTATGGAAAATAAAAGCTTCAATATATGACAATAATATCAATGAAATCTTGTTTACTGCGATAGAGAATAGTTCTTAATTGTTCGATAGTGGTGTGTACACGTATATATATATGTATATCTATAATTTTATGACGCTTCGATACAATATACAAAGATAATATCAGCACTGAATAAAATATGAAATAGTTAATGGTTTATTTCGCGCAATATCTATATTAATCATAATGACTGCTCAATAATTTCGTTTCACGTTAATCGCAAATGCGAACATAAGTTGTATATTTTTCTTTGTGTAATAAATAATAAAGTAATATAATATAAATAAACCTGCACTGTTACCGCGCGAGTAGTGCGATATGATTTATAAAAGAACATCAAAGCACCGATAAAGTTACCGCATAAACACCGGCATCCGTGCAAACACACCAAACCAACATATCTGTAGATCACAATAATCGATTTATAAACAATGGTTTACCATTAAATGCACACTGACGTACGCTTTCATTATTACCCTTTAATCTAAATACATATGTTTATTAGAAAGCAGGTATACCATCTTTTGTATTCTACCGTGATATATTTAATTCTGAAGCTTGCAAGGTTTGATATTTCTCCGTTAATCGTTCTTGTTAATTTTTTTTTAACCGATTGTATGACTTGTTAATTTACATAGCTCTGTAGATGGTCATGTTGCGCATTTATTTCTTGTTGTTTTAATTTTCGCACGTATTAAGTATATATTTAACTACCTCTGTTTTTGGTTTAATGATTCGTTTTAACTGTTTAAAAATCATTCCTTCTCTGTGTATTACTTTGTATTGAACGGTCATCATCATCTGCAGTCATCACCCTAGGTGGAGTATCGTGATTAACATTTAATCCACCAGTGATTTTGTGATCTTCCGCCATTTAGAGTAGATTGATATAAAGCAAAATAGACTTTCAAAAGTTGGTTACTTTTGAGGTATTTAATTACCGTACTTTTTACAATCATGCAATATCGATTACTTTCCTTTGTCTACGTTTAGTGTTGAACTTTTTGCTTCTTTGCTTTTTGCAGCCGTTCTAATAACTAACAGTGTTTAAGTGTAGATCTGGTTTAGTAAATTGAAGTTAACAAAATTCCAATAACAAAATTATACGTAAAATTGTGAGATGTTTACTTCATTTTGATTGCTCGTTTTGGCTCCGAAAGTTTTGATTTAAAAATTGCGCCATTCTGTAAACGATATCAAAATAAAGGCAACGATCGAAGTTAACCATTAACATCTATGATTCATTGGTGAAATAAAATCAACCCATTTTGGAAGTGGATTTTAATAGCGGCAGTATTATAAAATATTTTTGCAGTGACGTCATGAAAATACGATTGTAAGGTAAACCAGATAAATCGGCATAATCGCCACTTTAAGAACCGATATTCATCAAAAGAAAGTTTTGCTGATTGTTTGGTTGGCTTAGAAAGATTTCGAGCTGTTCCGATGAAATTAAACCATTAATTCGGGTGTGCACTGTCATTAGAAAAAAAAAACAAAAAAAAACAAAAAACAAACAGTCAAACTGACAAATCCTTTCATTATGACTACGCTAGAGGACGCACATTTTGATCACCACCCGGTAAAAATTATTGGAGGTTAGCTTGGGAAGTAATGCCTCATCCGTCATATCTACCTTTGATTTTACGCCATCAGATTACCATTTATTCAATTCCATGTCAATGGAAATACACATTCAATTCAAATGAGGCTATTGTTACGATTTTAATTCGTTTAATATTCCGAAGGACCAAAATATTTTTCGAATAACGTTAAACACAATGAACACCGGTCTATTAATAGATTGTTTATTACCGGAATACGATTAAATGCTCGGTATCATTTGGAAGTCTTAAAAAATACTGTTCCCAAAACGATTTAAAAGGGGGTAAAATACAAAATAATAACAGCGAAATGACGAGTTAACGAAGATGTGAATTGTCGAGACGCAGACATAACGAACTGAACGAATGACGAAGTTGAACAGCAACACGTTGACGGTTAAAAAAGCTGCGAGCCAGTTATTTTGCTAGCGCAGTAAAACTTGTCAATTTCTGGCGTTTCTTTAATTTTATAAATTTACGACTGTAAATCTAACTGTGATATAAACTGAAATAAAATAAATGAACAGAATTACGTGAAAAATACAAAAATTATAATAGATATTAATTTAATATTTATTAACAGCTATCAAAAATTAGTTCAGTTTTTGCCGCTAAAAATCAAATTTTTTCAAACACGATATTATGTAGTTACCTGAAAATTGAGAGAAGGTCATCGATCAAAACGGTCAATATATCATTGATCAGTATTTGTTATTGTGTTACGAAAATCGTTTCGAAATTTATATAAAAAAATTATCAATAACCCAGTAGATTACGAAATAATACATTTTTACGTATTCAGTAATATGAGTTCTGCAATTACTTTGAAATATTTGAATCGTGAATCTACATTTTCTTTTTTTTTTAGGTGAAATGATGAGTGAACCTCATCCTTGTTCAGAAATACTGGGTGTCGGGTTTAATTGCGAAGAGGGGTTTGTTTGCTGCATATGGGAAGGACCAAATTTTGGTATTACCAACTTCGATAACTTTGGTTTGTCGATGTTGACTGTTTTTCAGTGTATTACGTTGGAAGGTTGGACAGATGTTCTTTACAATGTATGTTTTTGTTTTTGTTTTTGTTTTTGTTTTTTTTTGCTTTTTTAATATTTAATTGATAGTGTTAATTGATAATATATACTTTACTTTTGTGGAATGTACTTGTTTCGTTATGATTCAAAATATTTTAAAAGTGCTGAGATTTTACTTTTTCCGAGGGCCTATCACAACGTCACTAAAAATTATTCTTAATCGTAAAATCGTTTGATCTCATTAGATTTTAACTGAGTTATGTTATTACATAAAGTTATGTTTTAGCACGTGAAATAGTACGTGTTGATGGTTATACATATGTTTATATATTTTTTGACGGTATTTCTAGGTACAAGATGGAAGTGGCAGCACTTGGCAATGGATATATTTTGTTTCTTTAATCATATTAGGAGCGTTTTTTGTCATGAATCTTATTCTTGGTGTACTTAGCGGGTTAGTTAAAGATAAAATTTTCTAAACCAAAAAAAAAAAAAAAAAAAAAACTAATTAAAAGTATATCACGTTTTTTTCTTATTTTTTTTTTTTTTTTAGAAATAAATAATATAAATATATTCTGAAAATAAAAAAAAAATTTAATTCTGGAGGATGAAAAGTGTACGGTAAGAAGAAGCAAATGGCAGCAGAGTATATACGTAAAGCGCAGAGGTTGTTACAGAAGTTGAAAATATGAGATTTATTACATGAAGGTAACGCGTAAAAAACAAAAATGATAAGGTTAAATGATGAAAATAATGTAGAGGTAAAAGTAGATAGAGATAACATCAAACAGATAGAAGCGAACAAATAACATGAAAAAAATGGATTGTAATAGCAAAAGAGACCTTTTTAGGTAATAAAATGAACAACTCTAAGAAAAATACTTTCAAGGTATTACCTATGGAATTTGTTGTATAGATTAGAGGTAATAAAAGATAGAGACGTTTTTCGAACTCTGTAGTGCCTGGTTTGGTATCTGTCTGTATCAAAACGGTATGGGTCTCCGGAAAATTTTGAAAATAAATTGCATCACCTTGGCACTGTATACATTTTAATAGCGGATTATTTTGAGTTGCTATTAAATCCAATTTCACATTTTAATTTTTTTTTTCTGTTCGTTTTAACAGGCTTATTCTAAAAAATTTCGTCGTTAGTATCGTCGAAATTAAAAGCAAAATTATACTGTTTTTTCCTAACTTTTAAAGGAGTGAATACGATGTTAAAGGATGTAACTTTTCTGGGTGATGTAGAAATAATGCGGAAAATACCGACTTGAAGTTAGAAAAGTTTGGGATTCTGAAGATGTGCACATTGAGAAGAAGGTTTAAAAAAAAAAGGATGAGAAATACAAAGGTGATAGGGGGAAAATCGGAAGAAGACAGATAACTCCCAAGACTGATAGAAGCGAGAAAGAAAAGGAGCATATACGAGAGACGATCAATAAGTTACACTTCGCGATAAAAAAAAGCAAATAAAAAATCGTAAAAAATACGTAAATATATTTTTGAAATCTTCAATACTTTTTTCTTCATTTTTCGACGTATTCACTTAAAATAATATTCGGGCACTTGTCGTAACGTGATACCAATTTTTCGATACCTTGTTTGAAAAACGTCCGTCCGACTTCGGCTAATCAATTCGTGACAAAATTCTTCACTTTTTCGTCATTCGCGAAATGCTTTCCTTCCAGGGCTGCTTTCAACGGACCGAACACACGGGCCATCCGAAAGAATAAGAGTTTCGACGCGCTTAACGTTTGCATCTGTGTGCGAGACCGACCGCTGCGCGCTTCATCTTCCATATAATCTCGTCCTTCCTCGAACATACGGCACCATTTGGACAGCATGGGTCTCCACATTTGCTTTATCACCGTACACTTCACATATTTGTCGATGAATTTCAGTGGGATTATGATTTTTGCCAACAAAAACCGCATTACATTTCGCCTCTCAATGTTGGACGTCTCACAAGATGCTCCATTCGAAACAGAGACACTGTAAACGAACCAAACAAGATACCGGTTTAATTCTTTCACGAGGGGATAGAGAATGAAAACCGGGTTCGTTTAAGCCGGAGTGGGGGTTGTACGTTAATTTAGATAGAAACTACGCGCGAGTGTAACTTACTTATTGCTCCTTCCTCGTAAAACATTAAGGAAAGGAATAGTACACTTAAGATTACACTAGAAGCAGTGGTAGAGAGAACAGAATTAGAAGGAATGCCATTTGGAAGAAAGAAGCTGACAATGTAAAAGTAAAGTGAAATGCAGAAAAGAAATTGAAGTTTGCTAGGGATCGGTATACTATTTTATTAATTACGTAATATGAATAACTTAGAACAATTGAAATTTGCGTCTAAATTATTTTAAAATTCTAGGGAATTTTCGAAGGAAAGAGAAAAAGCTAAAGCTCGCGGTGATTTTCAGAAGCTACGAGAAAAGCAACAGATAGAAGAAGATTTACGTGGATACCTTGATTGGATAACTCAGGCAGAAGATTTAGAACCCGATGCGGATAACTGTACTAGAATTCAAGATCAAGCAAGTACGATTGATAATAACGTTTTGAATTTTAGTATAGACTATCAGTACTTTTGATTTTAGGTCTCTTTGCAATTACGCTAATTGAAACTACTAAGTAAAAACATAATTTGCTTCTTAGCAAAAAACGTTTGAAGAGGTATTTTATATTTATCAGGTTGCTTCTTATTTTGAAAAATCCGAACGTATACTTTATAAAGAAATATATATGTGTATATTTCTTTGTTAATGTTGTCATTTTGTAGCGCTAAAATTTTTCATTCTTGTTGAGGTAAAATGATATTTTCGATAAATTTTCTAAATCTCAAATTATAACACAAATATGGAAAAGAAATGTATTAAAATCATCAATGTTGTGTGCTTTATTTCTTTTAGTTTGAAAAAAGTATTTGGCACATTTTTCTTTTGTATAATTTAATAAATATTGATTTGGAGTTTTTGAACTAAAGTGTTTTTGCACAGACATGATGTCTCGTTAAAATTCCAAGTATTTGGAATTTTACTGTTTATTGGACAAAAAAAAAGAGAAAATTATTTTTATACTATAAATTAATTCTTTAAAAACATATTTATTTATTTATAATACAAAATTCTGGTCTATTCATTTTTACGCTACTTGTGAGGTACTTTATTTTTAAACAGATGCATCATCTCCTGATCACGATATTGCGGAACAAGATGAAGAAAATGAAGTTCGAGAAGCTTGGTGGGTTAAAAAGAAGAAGGATTTTGGAAGGTAAGTTGTGAAGTGTAATTAAAATTTGTAGAATTTGAATTAATACGTAAACAGAAATAAATTATTTTTTAAATTTATACCGTTTTTACATGTTGAAATTTTTTTGTAAATAGTCGTATGTGTAATTTTAGTAAATAAAAATTTTTGTTTCGAAGTATCCGAAAAATCGTTAACTTGAAATATGAAGTTTTAATTGCTTTTTTCAATTGATAGTTAATTTTCCAATTAATTTATTTAAAAATTTGTGCGAAGTTTTCTTAAAAATAACCCAGTTGTTAAAAGTTCGATTTGTTATTAAAATAAATAATAAATGTACAATAAAAAGTCCTGTAGAATAATATTGTTTTAAAATTAAACCCTGTTGTTATAATAACAAAGAAAAATTATTTTTCTTATTCAAGATTTAAAAAAAAAAAAAATGCGCTACATATTAACGGGGTCCGGTTTAGCGTTTTTTAAATATAAATAATTACAAAGTAAATTTATTTTTTAACTGATTCCGTTTAATCGCATCATTACTTATTATTTAATGAAGGCTAATTATCTTTACCGATATTATCTATTTTTAGATTTTTTTTTTTGTTTTTTTTTTATCAGTTGTCGTAACTCCGTTCCATTTGTGCATTTTTATCGTACAGCTACAATGTTCATAATCATTCTGTATGCAATTCGGATTAAGGCTATAATCAAAATTAATTGTAGTCGCTTGTTGCCAGGATACAAGTGAAGTTCAAATGTGTATGTTTATTCGTGTCTTTATCGTTTTGACCACAACGTTTCGGCCGCGACATGTTTCGGTCTGGCTACGTTTCGGCCCTGTATCTTTTCCAAGTAGATCTAATTTAGCGTCAGTGAGTTTTTAATTTTTTTTCCTTTAATTAATATAATATTTAAGGTGTAAAATAATCATTGAATAAAAAAAAAATTAATTTGCGTAGAAAATAAATCAACGGTTTTCAATGGTTTTTTTTTCGTTCATGTATCACCTAAAAAATTATTTTCTTTTATAAAAATTTGAAATACTGATGATAAATTCACTTAGCGGGGTGGTATTTCTGCAAAAATTTTCTGAAAAAATTAGATGATCTCGGCAATAATTTTTCACTACGACTAATTTTTTGAATTAAAAAAAACACGTGCCTCAAAAAATGATAAATAAATTGACTTTGGGCGATTATGAAAAATTACTAATTTGAAAAAAACAAAATCGATCTAGATTCTTGATTTTACTGAAAAAATTTGTCCGTTAGTCTTGAGAAGTTATTTTCCGATTTTCATATTTATTGTCGACACGTGGCGTAAAAGTCGATTATAATTTTTCATTCGAATAAGTTTTAACAGTGATCCTTTATTTCTGACCCTGTGTCTTTGTCTCCTTGTTGTTCCTGTCATTTCTTATTTCTTTCCTTCAGTTTTTCCTTTGTTAGCTTCTTTTGTTTTCACTATTTCGAACTTTTTCTCTATATAATTCTAATTCTTTGTTTTAGGTAAACGTCTACAGCTGCCCCCTCCTCCCCAAAAAAAATTTAACACAAGCCACATCAGGATTTTTATTATTTTCAAAAGAAATCATTTTAAGCAGTTTACATTATCCTCCATTAAATATTTCTTTAAATGTACTATTTTCAGAAACTTCGATTAATTACGTTTCTTAAAAAATAGCGAACCAAAAGTATTGGCAAGAATATTTAAATAGTCAGTTTTAATTTTGGCGCTTAATCAAAAGTATTTTATGTTAGTATTAATGTAATCAACTGTTTAACTATAGTTGATTTAGAACTTTTTTTGTTTTACTTAGAATTTTTTTTCTCTTTATTATACCCTAATATTGTTTATCATTTTTATTTTCATTCATTTTCTTTGTGTATACTGTAATGACGATTATCTAAATTTCGGAAAATAAGCACTTTTTTCACTTACCAAACCTGATTTTTCTTTCGTTCTTTTGTTATTTGCGACGGAAACAGGAACCAGTTTTTATTTCAATATGTTTTAAATGCACATCAATTCTTTTTTTGGCCCGGCTCTCACCCTTTAACCAGTTTATTTCAGGTTCACTGGAATTGATTGAAGGGAGGCGATAAATAGGGTCTTGAACATTTTATAATATGTGAGTCCATAAAGATAAAAAACGAGCTGCAAGTAATAAAATCGATATGGAACAAATCGTATTGTTCTCTTGGAATTGACTTTTTATAGTTTTGTTTGTCGATATTTTGACGGAAAAAGAAAATATATATCGCGAATGGAATATTTTTCGAATAGACTTTTTTAATAGCTGTTTTCTATGAATTGTTATAAGTGTAGTGCTTCAATTTCTTCATTTTATCAAATCCTGGACGGATGAAGTTTATTTACTTGCATTGTTCAAAACCCGTACGATTGACTATCCAGTTTTAAATTTCTAAGAAAATGGATAAGTTTTCTAACAGCAGAACATAATTTTTTTTTTTTTTTGAAAGCAACATCCTGTATCGTGTTTAACTGCTGTGGCTATTACAGTACGAAATGCGCAGTTTGTTTTTATAGATATCTGATTATTCCGCTAGTGCAGAACATAATGAAATATACAACAAATGAATGTGGAACACGTCATTATTATTCTTTTTATTTTTCCCCTGTTCAGAAAAAAAAAAAAAAAGAACGCCAGCAAAGGATGCTGACGGATATAATTGTTTCTGTCTTTTGTATTTAAACCTAATATAGTATCAATAAAATAAAAAAAAACATAGATTTAGTGTTAAAAGTAATCCATTCAAAAGGATATCCTGTTCGTAGTTGTGTTCGTTGAAAATACCTTTTTTTTTCAAATTTTTTGCGGAGACGTCACTTATTATAATAGCCCATGTAACTTGAATTATAAGGAAAAAATTGGAATATGTTTTATAGAAGTTTTTACTCTTTGTTTGTGATAGATGTAAAGAAACATTATTCAACTGTTTAAATAAAAAATCTGTTTACAAGACGGTCTTTGACATGGCGAACAAAACTAATTATCAATTTCCAGACTGCGTCGTGTTTAGGTGGTATTTCAAGAAGTGGGAAAAAAAGTAAAAATATTTAGAGTGCGATAAAAGAATACTAAAAATTATCACCACGAACAGAAATATAGATGAATATCTTCGAGCAGTGACTTCTATTTAATTTCTTAGTTTATATATTTTGATTTTATTTTAAATACGTATTTTGTTAAATTCGGTTTATTACATACCGGTATCCTTTTTTAAATATGAATATAGATTTTATTAATTCCAATATTAGATTACCGCATTTGTTCCAAAATTGATTTTTTTTTATCCTTAATTAAATGGAAGATAGCAATGGAAAGAGAAGAATGGAAGTTAAAATTCGCACCGACAAGGCTAAGCCTTTAGAACAAAGAAGAAGAAGAATTAAATGGAATGTTTAAAAAATTGAAATCCAATAAACTATTCACGTTTTATTCTTTAAGAAAAGTAATCAACTGAAGTTTCTGAAAATAGTGCGTGATTGAACTTATATAGTGGAAAAGTTCGAAATAATTGAAATAAAAGAAGCTAACAAAGGAAAAACTGAAGGAGAGAAATGAGAAATGACAGGAGCAACAAGGAGACAAAGACACTCATAAGGTCAGAAATAAAGGATCACTGTTAAAACTTATTCGAATGGAAAATTATAATTGACTTTTACGCCATGTGTCGACAATAAATATGAAAACCGGAAAATAACTTCTCAAGACTAACGGACAAATTTTTTCAGTAAAATCAAGAATCTAGATCGATTTTGTTTTTTTCAAATTAGTAATTTTTCATAATCGCCCAAAGTTAATTTATTTATCATTTTTTGAGGCACGTGTTTTTTTTAATTCAAAAAATTAGTCGTAGTGAAAAATTATTGCCGAGATCATCTAATTTTTTCAGAAAATTTTTGCAGAAATACCACCCCGCTAAGTGAATTTATCATCAGTATTTCAAATTTTTATAAAAGAAAATAATTTTTTAGGTGATACATGAACGAAAAAAAAAACCATTGAAAACCGTTGATTTATTTTCTAAGCAAATTAATTACTAATTTCCCGGACTGTGTTTTTCTTGATTCAATTATTATTCCTTAAATATTATATTAATTTAAAAAAATAAATAAAAGCTCACTAACATTAAACTAGATTTACTTGGAAAATGGACGAGGCTAAAACATGCCGCGGCCAAAGTGATCTAGGCAGAATCGATACGACGCCCGTTTATTCGTCGACTTGTTTGTTAAAGGTGGTGTACGCATGATAGTTTGTCATCAACTTCCATAGGCTATTAAGATTATTTATTTTAAATAATTTTTTGTATCTCGAATTCAAGGCCCTAATTTGATTGTCTGACAGTTTTAGCTACTCTGCTATCGTGATTATTTGTGTTTTTAAATACTGAAATCTGAAATTTCACATCTAAATGGAGAATTTATCTTTATTCGGTAATTAAAATTGTGTTGTATTTAAACGCGCTACGATCAGAACTGTTTTACCGAGTTCAAATGAAGGGATGTTATACGACTCATTTTTTTCTATTTTTTCACATATAATTTTTGTCCGTGCGGACCGATTTTAATTACTTTTTTGTTCATTCGAAAGTGCACAGACCAATAGTGGTACCATACGAGTATTGATGAATATCGGTGAACACAGACTTTAGAGGCATTTATATTAATATAGCAAACGCGATTAACTTAAAATATTATCAGTGGTATTTTTTTTTTTACACGTATATTTCAGTAAAATCTTATTACAGTAAATAAATTAGCACTACTTTTAAAACGGTGTTACAACTTATTTTAACTAATTTGTAACATGAGCAGAGTAGAAACTATGTACAATTACATAACTCCTAATATATAGTTATATAAATAATCATATGCGCATATACTCACACGTACGCACACCAAGCATATGCACATGTCCCCAAAATACATACATACGAATATATTACAGAATAAATTAGGTGACTAGCTCATAAGGTTTTGTGCGCTTAAGGCGCCTTAAGTCATTATCGGAAAGTAGCAGTTCTAAGGTCTCTAGATTTGGGTTACTGTGAAGTCGGTGTTCATACGCTTCTGCAATATAACGTATGACTTTGTTGATCCATGGAATATTTAAATCGGAATGTATTTCATCGTTGCGTTGGTACCAGAAAGCTCCAGTGATACTTCGGAGACACTTGTTTTGAGCCCGCTGAATAATCAACCGATTGGATGTCCTTGCACAGCCCCATAGTTGAATACCATACAAGTAGGGTGCTTTTCTTCGTACTGGGACAGTGGACGAGGGTGTGAAGGGGGGAACAGCAATTGCGGGGGAACCAGTTCGATTCCCTCGCGCGAAAACAACGAGTTATGACGCAATAAAACAACAACAACAAAACCTGAACCAGGTCACCGAACGAACGGATAACGACGACGGTGATGTAGCATGTTGTTCACCTTCACCCACTATCACTTTTCCCCCGCCACCCCCCTCGACGACGTCATCAACGTTGACGACGATGGAAAATTCTAGAAAATGCTACCGCGATCTGTGTATGCGCGCGCACCATCGATTAAATAATAATAATAATAATAATAATCTACCAATTAATCAATTTTCGTTATTATATTTATTAAAAATAATTAAATACTCGCAATGTACCGCGCTTTTCCTGTACACAATCTTCTATACATATTAGCTATTATTACCTAGTTTGTGTTAAAATTCGAAAATTCTCTATTCTGAGAGGAAGGAAGGGGGTAAAATCTCCGGGAACACTTAAAAACGTTCGAATTTCGATACTTAGAACCCAAATTTTAAAGGAATTTTTTCTAGCATGTTCCCTTCTTACACTTTATTTTTAAAAAAATTTGTAAAAATCGCGTAATATTACGCTTGTATTAATAGAGAAAGACGTGCGCGAGTGTACTGTGTGTTGTAATATACAACGATAGGAGTACGGTGACGATGAGGTTATCACGATTTTTCGTTATTATATTTATTACAAATATCTCTAGAGACTGCTTAAAACATTCGAATTTCGATACTTAGAACCCAAATTTTAAAGGAATTTTTTCCATCATATCCCCTTCTCACGCTTTATTTTTAAAAAAATTTGTAAAAATCGCGTAATATTACGCTTGTATTAATAGAGAAAGACGTGCGCGAGTGTACTGTGTGTTGTAATATACAACGATAGGAGTACGGTGACGATGAGGTTATCAATGAAATCCGTACGAATACTACCGATATTATTATTATTATACCTTGTTTTTACCTTACGCAACATTGTACGCATGCACAACCGAGGTTGTGATAAATAGATGACTGACGGCGAACGAGTATGAATACTGCCGATATTATTATTATTATACCTTGCTTTTACCTTACGCATCATTGTACGCATGCATATTCGAGATCGTGGTGAACTGGAGGCTAGCAATTAACTTATGCGAATACTACCGACTATTATTATTATTATTATAACTGGTTTTTTTCCGTACGCAATCATCAATGCATATAATAGCTAAGATCGTGATGAATAGATAACTAGCTATCATCTACGGAAAATTGTAATATTCCGCTAATTGAATTAATAATTTACAAATAAATCGAATTATTCTTATTTTTCTACTAAAAAATAAATAATTAAATATACTATAAAGTAAAAATTTTTAGGATACCCTTCATAACCTAGTGAATAGTAACATGAGATCCGTTAATTACCTAACGTAACGAGTTCGAAACCACCGTACTGAGATGCAGTTGGAAATACTGCCGATATATCACAAGCTATATCTTAGTATACATATGACGCTAACACCTTATCCACTGTGCTGAGGGTACACATACATTAATTTTACATAAATTCCTATTTAAAAATTAATTTTTTTATAAAAAATCTACGATATATATTAATTTCCTAATGAATATGAATATGATGATGATGATGAAGATGGATGAGAGAGGGGGGAGAGAATTATTTATAAAGTATCCGCATAAAATTAGTATAAAAAGCTGCGTTTTATAGGATAATTTTCAGTCTCTATGTAACAATTTTCCAAGTTGCATATGTTGTTGTTGTGTTAACACTCGCGTTAAAACTCTTTGATTCTGAAATAATAATAATAAAATGGAACCAACGCAATCTACTTCGAAAACCGACGTTGATGGTGTTCAATCTACCAATGTCGATGGTGGTAATAATATTACATTAAAATTTTACAACGATCTATTCGGAGAAGATGAAACAATCATTTTATCCGTTAAATCCTCCGATGTCAACTCTGAAAACACTACACCGGAAAAGAAGGAGGAGGAGGAGGAAAATATCGAAACCAAGGTAATTGGATTACAACGAGAATTACCTGAGAAGATTAAACATCGCAATGCTGTAGTATATGTACACGATCCATTCGAAATAGCCGATGTAAAAAGTTTCGCTTTCGCAATATTAACAAAATTCACCCACCCGCGTCACTCGATAACGAAGCTTCGAATATTAGAAAGAATTTACGATTTTCAAAATATCACAGAATCTGGAATTAAAACTATTCGCGACATTATCGATTTTGAAGATAGAAACGGCGTTAGCGTTAATTTGTATAAACTATTAATTACCGATTACGTAACACAGTTTGAATATAATATCGATCCTGTGAAGGTTAGCGTAAAATATGTAAATAACTCTAACTGGAGAAAACACACGAATATTATTTATCGGCGCGGAGAGGATGATGGATTGTATCATTTTGCGTGGATAAAGAATTTTTCCTGATTAATGCGATTACAAAGAAAAGGATATATTACATCTTAACAGTTAACTTATTTAGATACTATTATACATATTTACATGTTTTAGATATGTTAGTACATTTTCACAATTTGATCTGTTGTTGTAAAGGAGTTCTGGTATAGGTTTTCCTACCATGTCGCAGGCTGCTCGGTGTGTTTTCCACTTTTTGCATGTGAAGAGGTGGTCTATCGAGAAAGTCTCTGTGCAGATTTCGCAAATGGGTGCCGGCTCCTTGTCGAGGATGTACTTGTTGGTAAATGAACAGTGCCCTATTCTTAGTCTTGAAATAACTGTTTCATTCTGTCTTTTTGGTCAATAGTTGGTTTCCCAGTCGGCAATTTCGTTTTTGATGCGGCGTAGTTTGTTTTGGATTGGAGAGATTTGATTCCACTCTTTTTGTCAAGCTGAGCGAGTCACCTTTCTGATATGTCTATATTTATCTTATGAGAATATACGTTGTTTTAAAAAAGTTTTTTCATCTCTTTCTTTACTATATGGTATGTAAGATTTTCATTATTATATTTATTAAAAATAATTAAATATTCGTGATGTACCACACTTTTCCCTACACAATCTTGCATAGATATTCGTTATTATTACATGGTTCGCGTTAAAATTTGAAAATTCTTTATTCCGAGGGGAAAAAGGGGTAAAATCTCCGGAAACTGCTTAAAACGTTCGAATTTCGATACTTAGAACCCAAATTTTAAAGGAATTTTTTCTAGCATGTTCCCTTCTTACACTTTATTTTTAAAAAAATTTGTAAAAATCGCATAATATTACATTAGTATTAATACAGTAAGACGCGTGCGAGTGTACTGTGAGTTGTGATAAATCGAGAGGAATATGATGATGACGAGGTTATCAATGAAGCTGTACGAATACTATCGATATTATTATTATTATTATTACACCTTGCTTTTACCTTACGCAACATTGTACGCATGCACATTCCAGATCGCAATGAACAGGAGGTTAGCGATGAACTTGTACGAATACTATCGGCATTATTATTATTATTATTACATAATCGCATAAATCTTTTAAATTAGTCCCCCTAATGCGTATTGAAAATCAGGAACACCTCCTCACTAATCGATTAAATAATAATAATCTACTAATAAATCGATTTTCGTTATTATATTTATTAAAAATAATTAAATATTCGCGATGTACCACGCTTTTTCCCTACACAATCTTGCATAGATATTATTATTATTATTATTATTATTATTATTATACTCTGCTTTTTCCGTATGTAAGATTGTACGCATGCACATTCCAGATCGCAATGAACAGGAGGTTAGCGATGAACTTGTATGAAATACTATTGATATTATTATTACGCGGATTATGTAAATCTTTTAAAATTATTATCTCTGTCATATATGGAAAATTGCAATATTCCACTAATCGAATTAATAATTTATGAATAAATCGATTAATTGTTATTTTTTCTATTAAAAAAATAAATAATTAAATATACTAACCTCATCACACCTCCAAACGTTACAAATAGGGATTAGATAAATGTAGTATCATAGAAAAAAGTGCTCAATTTAAACGAAAATCACTCTTTTCATACAAATTATAACATTTAGAGCTAAAATACACACATTTTAGTACAAAACATTGAATTTTAAAGGAAACAACCCATTTTACATAAAAATATCCTCATTTTAGGTGTAAACCATCAATTTATGGTAAAATATCTCAATTTAGTACAAATATCATCATTTTAGATAGAAAACGTCAAATTTTAATGGAAAATAACCCATCCTAGGAAAAGCAGCAAATTTTACTACATACACACTCTTTAATTAAAATCAATATAATCTCTATACACTATAATTAAGTTTATAGAAACTATTTTAAACCCACACACATTCTTAAATCTAACAAATTAAAGAAATAAAAACAATTGTTAATAGAAAATTTTATTACATAGTAAATTGTGATTCGGAGAGGATATATATTATTTTTCTCATCCAAACCATATACATTAACAGATGTTTGGGGGTTATTCTTTTCAAATGTGGACAAATAGTCTAATGATGTAGGAAAAGATATACCACTCCAATTATATTTCTTTAATAATGATGTATTCCGCACATAATTGCTTGCATATTCTGAATGATTCACCTTAATATATTTTGTCAACATTGAATATTTGAAACACATCTGATCATCGTTTTTCACATTAATAACAGCCGTTTTCAATGCAATACGGGATGGTAGTGGAATATACGATGATGCACGGTTTAGAACATTCCGATGATTGAGATGAATTTCAAGATATTCGATTTTCTTTAATCTCCAACCAGATCCTGCTGCATGTTGAAGTCTATCAGCAAGACTAATAATTTTTCTACAATCTTCCTTGTACCATGCAGAAATATCATCACCACGAATGAGTAACTCTGCATTGGTTGGGAAGTGAAATGGCATATCACTACAATTCACAAACCCAACTCCTCTGCTGAAAGAACATTGTAATGTTAGATTTACTTTTATTTCAACACCAATTCTTCTTTTAATTATCTCGATCACTGTAGAAGTATTATTAGACAAGTAATTTGCAATATCCATCTGACATTTATTATTGTTTATAATACGATATGTTGCAAACGTTTGGAATAACGCTTGCTGACATTTTGAATAGAAATATCAAGTTGTACAGCTGCTGACGTCATTTTCATAAATAATTTTAAATCCAAATCCAAATTAAACACAAGACAAACTTGAACGCAGGAGAAAACACGTTTGATCACTTCAATGGTCAGCACATAAATCAACAAATACCACCTTTGACACATTTTTTTTATATACTAAATTAATACAAAGAGTTGATGCAAAATAACTAATATTAATTAAAATGAGTATAACTTAAGCATAGGAGAAAAACATCTATAATCACTTGTTCTGGCACAGTGGATGATGATAATGTTGACGGTGATCTAGCACGCTCACCTTCATCTACCTTCACTTTTCCCTTCACCACTACCCCCATCCACCATCGAACAACGTCGATAGAAAATTCTAGAAAATGCTACCGCAATCTAAGTGCGCGCGCACTCACGTCTCCGACTCCCACTCTTCATCAATGAACACAATGAGTATAAGCAGCTTGAGCGTACTATCCTCAGGTAAAAAACTGTTGCTGCTGTAGCTGGTGATGGAGGTGATGGTGTTGCTGGTGCTCGAGGAAGAGGAAAGGAGTTCTCAAATACTAGTTGGAAAAAAATTGTTTTGCGTTTTCTGTACACACCCGTGCATACATATTTGCTATTATTACACAGATCGCGTTAATTTTTTATAATAATTATTTCCTCTAATGCGTATTGAAAATCAGGAACACCTCCTCGCTAATCGATTAAATAATAATAATCTACTAATAAATCGATTTTTGTTATTATATTTATTAAAAATAATTAAATATTCGTGATGTACCGCGCTTTTCTCCTACACAATCTTGCATAGATATTCGATAGATTACATTAAGTACGTTAATAGATGATATTTGAATAGTGTTAGGACTGGTGTGAATTTTATTCGCTTCTAAAACGAGGTGTTTTTCATCTCCGCTAAATCCGAGTAACGATCCGGTACTTTGTGTATAAGCGTTCGAAAAAACTATGTAACATTTACTCTTCAACAAGCATCGTAACGTACGTTCATCCGCTTTTAATACAGTAGTATCGTCCAAGTTCTGTTTTAAATAGTCTTCTATATCGGTAATTTCGTAACATCCTTCCAGTAGTTGAATAGATTTCACTTCTCCTTTTTTTAAAGATGATGTTCCCTCGTAGTAGTATAACTTGTTACATTCCTTCGTTATATTACAAATTGAATTATAACTAGTAAATGAAACCATTCCAATAGTCCATCTATAAGCTTCGTTAGTAGATAGAAAATGTGACAGCTGGGAGAATAACCAATCAGGAGCGAGTATTTACTCCTGTGACCATACCTCCTTTTACTCAACTAATCAAGAGTCAAAAACATAATAAAATGAACACACCGGTTTTACATCAAACCCTCCATTAAGAGTTTAACACTGCAACGCCATGCTCTACTCCACTTGTTACATCTTCACCATTACAAACCAAAATCCATATATCTCAACGTCCACCACACATAAATCAACCAACTGCAGTTTCTCCAAAATTCCTTCAAATTTTCCCTCATTATCCACCTCCTCCCCGTGCAGTTCCCCTTGTGCGCGCATACAATCGATTAAATAATAAGAATAATAATCTACTAATAAATCGATTTTTGTTATTATATTTATTAAAAAATAATTAAATATTCGCAATGTACCACACTTTTTCCCTACACAATCTTACATAGATATTCGCTATTATTACATGGTTCGCGTTAAAATTTGAAAATTCATTATTCTGGGGGAAGGAAGGGGTAAAATCTCCAGAGACTGCTTAAAACGTTCGAATTTTGATACTTAGAATCCCAATTTTAAAGGAATTTTTTCTAGCATGTTCCCTTCTTACACTTCATTTTTAAAAAAAATTTGTAAAAAGACGCGTGCGAGTGTACTGCAAGTTGTAATAAATCGAGAGGAATATGATTATGACGAGGTTATCAATGATTCCAGTGCTCTGTTCTCATCTAATCTACAGAAAAAAAGAAAAAAGAGAATATAATAGGAAGGACTGTATGTGAAAATAGTATCCAGCTCTAATGTCGTTATGTCTATGGCATAGCGATTGAGAATTCATAATTAACTCGATTGCAGTAAGAGTCGTTTTAAATTGATCTTCAATGAATTTCAGGAGGCAGCGAGTGAATGTTCTTTCTCAACATTAACAGCGGATTCTTGATTATCGTGCTCGATAAATAGAATAATATTTGTTATTTTTAATGATATTTTTTCGACATCGATCAGCACCAACTGATTCTCTTTGCTTCATTTTTAGAGTTCATGGAACAAAATACTTGATCAAGTCGGTTCTATTACACTTTTCTTGTTAATTCACTCATTCTTACCTCTCATCTCTTTTATAGCTTGACTGTAAGTTCCAAATCCCCTCTGAAGGTAACGTTCAGCAAAGTCATCCTCTTTCTCTTAAATATTAAAATCGCACAATGGACATCTCGTTATTAGTGGTGTTAAATCATTCAATTATTATTGTATTTTACACTACTAATGGAACACATCGTAAATTTAAATCAATTAAAAATTTTAATAACAATAAGCAAAAATTTCGATCATACTTGTGTAGATCACCAGCTGACTGCTTCTTCTGCTCAGAATACATTTTTTTTCTTTTTCCGATATAGTTTATAAAAAATAAATTATTACTCCTACCATTTCCAACCAATTGTAACCAATTTCCCTCTATTTCTTAACATGTTTTAGACCTTTTTACGCTATTTTTTTCAATAATTTACACTATTCCCCATCATCCTCCTTGTGTTTTAGTACTTTCACAGAATTTTATTCAATTTTTCACTAAATTTCCACTATTTCCTAGCATGGGTTACACTTTTTTGCACTATTTTTCAACAATTTACGTTATTCTCCATCATTGTTCTTGTGTTTTAGCCCATTTCACACAATTTCACACTCGTTTATTCAAATTTACAATTATTTTCCTCATTTCAGACAAATTGTAACCAATTTCCCACTATTTCTTAACATGTTTTAAACCTTTTTACGCTATTTTTTCAACAATTTACACTATTCCCCATCATCCTCCTTATGTTTTAGTACTTTCACAGAATTTTATTCAATTTTTCACTAAATTTCCACTATTTCCTAGAATGGGTTACACTTTTTGCACTATTTTTCAACAATTTACGTTATTCTCCATCATTGTTCTTGTGTTTTAACCCATTTCACACAATTTCACACTCGTTTATTCAAATTTAGAATTATTTTCCTCATTTCAGACTAATTGTAACCAATTTCCCACTATTTCTTAACATGTTTTAAACCTTTTTTCGCTATTTTTTTCAATAATTTACACTATTCCCCATCATCCTCCTTGTGTTTTAGTACTTTCACAGAATTTTATTCAATTTTTCACTAAATTTCCACTATTTCCTAGCATGGGTTACACTTTTTTGCACTATTTTTCAACAATTTACGTTATTCTCCATCATTGTTCTTGTGTTTTAGCCCATTTCACACAATTTCACACTCGTTTATTCAAATTTACAATTATTTTCCTCATTTCAGACAAATTGTAACCAATTTCCCACTATTTCTTAACATGTTTTAGACCTTTTTACGCTATTTTTTTCAACAATTTACACTATTCCCTAGCATGTTTTAGACTTTTTTACACTATTTTTCAACAATTTACGTTATTCCTCATCACTGTTCTTGTGTTTTAGCCTATTTCACACAATTTCACACATTTTTTTCTCCATCTTTACCAGTTTACATCAATTAGACTCTCTCAACCAGTGAATGTGTACAGCGTTAGAATAAGCGAAGATAGATTTATAACTAAATGTAAGGGAATCCCCCACAATGTCACCAAAAATTAAATTACTTTCGATCATTATAGACAATGCATTTTTAATAATAATCAAATCAGTAACGTAAGTGACAGAGTTGGCTATTCTATTCATAGTGAAAACTATGAATTATACACTAAAAAACAACATAAACTAGCGATATTTAGACCAGATGATAAGCATGTAGTATTAACTAATAACATCGATACAGCGGCTTCAGGACACGTAGATTTAAAAAATGTCATAAAAATTGAGGAAAAAAGTAGTTAAAGACGATTCGTACCTTTTAATTTATTCAATGCAGCTTTATTTCTTCCTCATTTATTTATTGTTTCAGTTTATTTAAAGCACGCGCGGGGGGACTGCAGGGGGAGAAGTTTCTACAAATTCTCTCAAATTTTACATCGTAGTCCCCCCTGCAGTCCCCCCGCGCGTGCTTTAAATAAACTGAAACAATAAATAAATGAGGAAGAAATAAAGCTGCATTGAATAAATTAAAAGGTACGAATCGTCTTTAACTACTTTTTTCCTCAATTTTTATGACATTTTTTAAATCTACGTGTCCTGAAGCCGCTGTATCGATGTTATTAGTTAATACTACATGCTTATCATCTGGTCTAAATATCGCTAGTTTATGTTGTTTTTTAGTGTATAATTCATAGTTTTCACTATGAATAGAATAGCCAACTCTGTCACTTACGTTACTGATTTGATTATTATTAAAAATGCATTGTCTATAATGATCGAAAGTAATTTAATTTTTGGTGACATTGTGGGGGATTCCCTTACATTTAGTTATAAATCTATCTTCGCTTATTCTAACGCTGTACACATTCACTGGTTGAGAGAGTCTAATTGATGTAAACTGGTAAAGATGGAGAAAAAAATGTGTGAAATTGTGTGAAATAGGCTAAAACACAAGAACAGTGATGAGGAATAACGTAAATTGTTGAAAAATAGTGTAAAAAAGTCTAAAACATGCTAGGGAATAGTGTAAATTGTTGAAAAAAATAGCGTAAAAAGGTCTAAAACATGTTAAGAAATAGTGGGAAATTGGTTACAATTTGTCTGAAATGAGGAAAATAATTGTAAATTTGAATAAACGAGTGTGAAATTGTGTGAAATGGGCTAAAACACAAGAACAATGATGGAGAATAACGTAAATTGTTGAAAAATAGTGCAAAAAAGTGTAACCCATGCTAGGAAATAGTGGAAATTTAGTGAAAAATTGAATAAAATTCTGTGAAAGTACTAAAACACAAGGAGGATGATGGGGAATAGTGTAAATTATTGAAAAAAATAGCGAAAAAAGGTTTAAAACATGTTAAGAAATAGTGGGAAATTGGTTACAATTAGTCTGAAATGAGGAAAATAATTCTAAATTTGAATAAACGAGTGTGAAATTGTGTGAAATGGGTTAAAACACAAGAACAATGATGGAGAATAACGTAAATTGTTGAAAAATAGTGCAAAAAGTGTAACCCATTCTAGGAAATAGTGGAAATTTAGTGAAAAATTGAATAAAATTCTGTGAAAGTACTAAAACATAAGGAGGATGATGGGGAATAGTGTAAATTGTTGAAAAAATAGCGTAAAAAGGTTTAAAACATGTTAAGAAATAGTGGGAAATTGGTTACAATTTGTCTGAAATGAGGAAAATAATTGTAAATTTGAATAAACGAGTGTGAAATTGTGTGAAATGGGCTAAAACACAAGAACAATGATGGAGAATAACGTAAATTGTTGAAAAATAGTGCAAAAAAGTGTAACCCATGCTAGGAAATAGTGGAAATTTAGTGAAAAATTGAATAAAATTCTGTGAAAGTACTAAAACACAAGGAGGATGATGGGGAATAGTGTAAATTATTGAAAAAAATAGCGTAAAAAGGTCTAAAACATGTTAAGAAATAGAGGGAAATTGGTTACAATTGGTTGGAAATGGTAGGAGTAATAATTTATTTTTTATAAACTATATCGGAAAAAGAAAAAAAATGTATTCTGAGCAGAAGAAGCAGTCAGCTGGTGATCTACACAAGTATGATCGAAATTTTTGCTTATTGTTATTAAAATTTTTAATTGATTTAAATTTACGATGTGTTCCATTAGTAGTGTAAAATACAATAATAATTGAATGATTTAACACCACTAATAACGAGATGTCCATTGTGCGATTTTAATATTTAAGAGAAAGAGGATGACTTTGCTGAACGTTACCTTCAGAGGGGATTTGGAACTTACAGTCAAGCTATAAAAGAGATGAGAGGTAAGAATGAGTGAATTAACAAGAAAAGTGTAATAGAACCGACTTGATCAAGTATTTTGTTCCATGAACTCTAAAAATGAAGCAAAGAGAATCAGTTGGTGCTGATCGATGTCGAAAAAATATCATTAAAAATAACAAATATTATTCTATTTATCGAGCACGATAATCAAGAATCCGCTGTTAATGTTGAGAAAGAACATTCACTCGCTGCCTCCTGAAATTCATTGAAGATCAATTTAAAACGACTCTTACTGCAATCGAGTTAATTATGAATTCTCAATCGCTATGCCATAGACATAACGACATTAGAGCTGGATACTATTTTCACATACAGTCCTTCCTATTATATTCTCTTTTTTCTTTTTTTCTGTAGATTAGATGAGAACAGAGCACTGGAATCATTGATAACCTCGTCATAATCATATTCCTCTCGATTTATTACAACTTGCAGTACACTCGCACGCGTCTTTTTACAAATTTTTTTTAAAAATGAAGTGTAAGAAGGGAACATGCTAGAAAAAATTCCTTTAAAATTGGGATTCTAAGTATCAAAATTCGAACGTTTTAAGCAGTCTCTGGAGATTTTACCCCTTCCTTCCCCCAGAATAATGAATTTTCAAATTTTAACGCGAACCATGTAATAATAGCGAATATCTATGTAAGATTGTGTAGGGAAAAAGTGTGGTACATTGCGAATATTTAATTATTTTTTAATAAATATAATAACAAAAATCGATTTATTAGTAGATTATTATTCTTATTATTTAATCGATTGTATGCGCGCACAAGGGGAACTGCACGGGGAGGAGGTGGATAATGAGGGAAAATTTGAAGGAATTTTGGAGAAATTGCAGTTGGTTGATTTATGTGTGGTGGACGTTGAGATATATGGATTTTGGTTTGTAATGGTGAAGATGTAACAAGTGGAGTAGAGCATGGCGTTGCAGTGTTAAACTCTTAATGGAGGGTTTGATGTAAAACCGGTGTGTTCATTTTATTATGTTTTTGACTCTTGATTAGTTGAGTAAAAGGAGGTATGGTCACAGGAGTAAATACTCGCTCCTGATTGGTTATTCTCCCAGCTGTCACATTTTCTATCTACTAACGAAGCTTATAGATGGACTATTGGAATGGTTTCATTTACTAGTTATAATTCAATTTGTAATATAACGAAGGAATGTAACAAGTTATACTACTACGAGGGAACATCATCTTTAAAAAAAGGAGAAGTGAAATCTATTCAACTACTGGAAGGATGTTACGAAATTACCGATATAGAAGACTATTTAAAACAGAACTTGGACGATACTACTGTATTAAAAGCGGATGAACGTACGTTACGATGCTTGTTGAAGAGTAAATGTTACATAGTTTTTTCGAACGCTTATACACAAA
Source organism: Icerya purchasi (assembly GCA_039619475.1). NCBI lineage: Eukaryota > Metazoa > Arthropoda > Insecta > Hemiptera > Monophlebidae > Icerya > Icerya purchasi. The sequence continues at coordinate 220,515,754 of CM077115.1, read as the reverse complement.
GTACCGGATCGTTACTCGGATTTAGCGGAGATGAAAAACACCTCGTTTTAGAAGCGAATAAAATTCACACCAGTCCTAACACTATTCAAATATCATCTATTAACGTACTTAATGTAATCTATCGAATATCTATGCAAGATTGTGTAGGAGAAAAGCGCGGTACATCACGAATATTTAATTATTTTTAATAAATATAATAACAAAAATCGATTTATTAGTAGATTATTATTATTTAATCGATTAGCGAGGAGGTGTTCCTGATTTTCAATACGCATTAGAGGAAATAATTATTATAAAAAATTAACGCGATCTGTGTAATAATAGCAAATATGTATGCACGGGTGTGTACAGAAAACGCAAAACAATTTTTTTCCAACTAGTATTTGAGAACTCCTTTCCTCTTCCTCGAGCACCAGCAACACCATCACCTCCATCACCAGCTACAGCAGCAACAGTTTTTTACCTGAGGATAGTACGCTCAAGCTGCTTATACTCATTGTGTTCATTGATGAAGAGTGGGAGTCGGAGACGTGAGTGCGCGCGCACTTAGATTGCGGTAGCATTTTCTAGAATTTTCTATCGACGTTGTTCGATGGTGGATGGGGGTAGTGGTGAAGGGAAAAGTGAAGGTAGATGAAGGTGAGCGTGCTAGATCACCGTCAACATTATCATCATCCACTGTGCCAGAACAAGTGATTATAGATGTTTTTCTCCTATGCTTAAGTTATACTCATTTTAATTAATATTAGTTATTTTGCATCAACTCTTTGTATTAATTTAGTATATAAAAAAAATGTGTCAAAGGTGGTATTTGTTGATTTATGTGCTGACCATTGAAGTGATCAAACGTGTTTTCTCCTGCGTTCAAGTTTGTCTTGTGTTTAATTTGGATTTGGATTTAAAATTATTTATGAAAATGACGTCAGCAGCTGTACAACTTGATATTTCTATTCAAAATGTCAGCAAGCGTTATTCCAAACGTTTGCAACATATCGTATTATAAACAATAATAAATGTCAGATGGATATTGCAAATTACTTGTCTAATAATACTTCTACAGTGATCGAGATAATTAAAAGAAGAATTGGTGTTGAAATAAAAGTAAATCTAACATTACAATGTTCTTTCAGCAGAGGAGTTGGGTTTGTGAATTGTAGTGATATGCCATTTCACTTCCCAACCAATGCAGAGTTACTCATTCGTGGTGATGATATTTCTGCATGGTACAAGGAAGATTGTAGAAAAATTATTAGTCTTGCTGATAGACTTCAACATGCAGCAGGATCTGGTTGGAGATTAAAGAAAATCGAATATCTTGAAATTCATCTCAATCATCGGAATGTTCTAAACCGTGCATCATCGTATATTCCACTACCATCCCGTATTGCATTGAAAACGGCTGTTATTAATGTGAAAAACGATGATCAGATGTGTTTCAAATATTCAATGTTGACAAAATATATTAAGGTGAATCATTCAGAATATGCAAGCAATTATGTGCGGAATACATCATTATTAAAGAAATATAATTGGAGTGGTATATCTTTTCCTACATCATTAGACTATTTGTCCACATTTGAAAAGAATAACCCCCAAACATCTGTTAATGTATATGGTTTGGATGAGAAAAATAATATATATCCTCTCCGAATCACAATTTACTATGTAATAAAATTTTCTATTAACAATTGTTTTTATTTCTTTAATTTGTTAGATTTAAGAATGTGTGTGGGTTTAAAATAGTTTCTATAAACTTAATTATAGTGTATAGAGATTATATTGATTTTAATTAAAGAGTGTGTATGTAGTAAAATTTGCTGCTTTTCCTAGGATGGGTTATTTTCCATTAAAATTTGACGTTTTCTATCTAAAATGATGATATTTGTACTAAATTGAGATATTTTACCATAAATTGATGGTTTACACCTAAAATGAGGATATTTTTATGTAAAATGGGTTGTTTCCTTTAAAATTCAATGTTTTGTACTAAAATGTGTGTATTTTAGCTCTAAATGTTATAATTTGTATGAAAAGAGTGATTTTCGTTTAAATTGAGCACTTTTTTCTATGATACTACATTTATCTAATCCCTATTTGTAACGTTTGGAGGTGTGATGAGGTTAGTATATTTAATTATTTATTTTTTTAATAGAAAAAATAACAATTAATCGATTTATTCATAAATTATTAATTCGATTAGTGGAATATTGCAATTTTCCATATATGACAGAGATAATAATTTTAAAAGATTTACATAATCCGCGTAATAATAATATCAATAGTATTTCATACAAGTTCATCGCTAACCTCCTGTTCATTGCGATCTGGAATGTGCATGCGTACAATCTTACATACGGAAAAAGCAGAGTATAATAATAATAATAATAATAATAATAATAATATCTATGCAAGATTGTGTAGGGAAAAAGCGTGGTACATCGCGAATATTTAATTATTTTTAATAAATATAATAACGAAAATCGATTTATTAGTAGATTATTATTATTTAATCGATTAGTGAGGAGGTGTTCCTGATTTTCAATACGCATTAGGGGGACTAATTTAAAAGATTTATGCGATTATGTAATAATAATAATAATAATGCCGATAGTATTCGTACAAGTTCATCGCTAACCTCCTGTTCATTGCGATCTGGAATGTGCATGCGTACAATGTTGCGTAAGGTAAAAGCAAGGTGTAATAATAATAATAATAATATCGATAGTATTCGTACAGCTTCATTGATAACCTCGTCATCATCATATTCCTCTCGATTTATCACAACTCACAGTACACTCGCACGCGTCTTACTGTATTAATACTAATGTAATATTATGCGATTTTTACAAATTTTTTTAAAAATAAAGTGTAAGAAGGGAACATGCTAGAAAAAATTCCTTTAAAATTTGGGTTCTAAGTATCGAAATTCGAACGTTTTAAGCAGTTTCCGGAGATTTTACCCCTTTTTCCCCTCGGAATAAAGAATTTTCAAATTTTAACGCGAACCATGTAATAATAACGAATATCTATGCAAGATTGTGTAGGGAAAAGTGTGGTACATCACGAATATTTAATTATTTTTAATAAATATAATAATGAAAATCTTACATACCATATAGTAAAGAAAGAGATGAAAAAACTTTTTTAAAACAACGTATATTCTCATAAGATAAATATAGACATATCAGAAAGGTGACTCGCTCAGCTTGACAAAAAGAGTGGAATCAAATCTCTCCAATCCAAAACAAACTACGCCGCATCAAAAACGAAATTGCCGACTGGGAAACCAACTATTGACCAAAAAGACAGAATGAAACAGTTATTTCAAGACTAAGAATAGGGCACTGTTCATTTACCAACAAGTACATCCTCGACAAGGAGCCGGCACCCATTTGCGAAATCTGCACAGAGACTTTCTCGATAGACCACCTCTTCACATGCAAAAAGTGGGAAACACACCGAGCAGCCTGCGACATGGTAGGAAAACCTATACCAGAACTCCTTTACAACAACAGATCAAATTGTGAAAATGTACTAACATACCTAAAACATGTAAATATGTATAATAGTATCTAAATAAGTTAACTGTTAAGATGTAATATATCCTTTTCTTTGTAATCGCATTAATCAGGAAAAATTCTTTATCCACGCAAAATGATACAATCCATTATCCTCTCCGCGCCGATAAATAATATTCGTGTGTTTTCTCCAGTTAGAGTTATTTACATATTTTACGCTAACCTTCACAGGATCGATATTATATTCAAACTGTGTTACGTAATCGGTAATTAATAGTTTATACAAATTAACGCTAACGCCGTTTCTATCTTCAAAATCGATAATGTCGCGAATAGTTTTAATTCCAGATTCCGTGATATTTTGAAAATCGTAAATTCTTTCTAATATTCGAAGCTTCGTTATCGAGTGACGCGGGTGGGTGAATTTTGTTAATATTGCGAAAGGGAAACTTTTTACATCGGCTATATCGAATGGATCGTGTACATATACTACAGCATTGCGATGTTTAATCTTCTCAGGTAATTCTCGTTGTAATCCAATTACCTTGGTTTCGATATTTTCCTCCTCCTCCTCCTCCTTCTCTTCCGGTGTAGTGTTTTCAGAGTTGACATCGGAGGATTTAACGGATAAAATGATTGCTTCATCTTCTCCGAATAGATCGTTGTAAAATTTGAATATAACATTATTACCAGCATCGACTTTGCTAGGTTGAGCATCGTCGGTGTTGGATATCGAGATGGATTGTGATGGCTCCATTTTATTATTATTATTAATCATCTTCCACATCATCATTGGTGGCATTTTCATTAGGAAATTAATATATCGTAGATTTTCTATAAAAAATAATTTTTTAAATAGGAATTTGCGTAAAATTAATGTAAGTATACCCTCGACATAGCGGATAAGGTGTTAGCATCATATGTATACTAAGATATAGCTTGCGATACGATAGCAATATTTCCAGTTTCATCTGATTAAGGTGGTTTAGAACTCGAAACGTTAGGTAATTAACAGGTTTCATATAACTAACCACTAGGCTATGAGAGGTAAACCAAAAAATTTTACTTTTTAGTATATTTAATTATTTATTTTTTAATAGGAAAATATAACAATTAATCGATTTATTCGTAATTTATTATTATTTATTCGATTAATGAGGAAGTGTTCATGATTTTCAATACGCGTTAGAGGAATAATTTAAAAGATTTAACCGATCTGCGTAATAATAATAATAATAATGTTGATAGTATTCGTACAAGTTCCCCGCTAGCATCCTGTCCATCATGATCAGAAATGTGCGTGCGTGCATGCGAGGTTACGTATAGAAAAAACAATGTATAATAATGTAAATAGTATTCGTACAAGTTCTCTGCTAGCATCCTGTTCATCGCGATCTGGAATGTGCGTGTGTACAATGTTGCGTAAGGTAGAAACAAAGTATAATAATAATAATAATGTAGATAGTATTCGCACAGCTTCATTGATAACCGCATCATCATCATCATGTTCCTCTCGATTTATTACGATTTGCAGTACACTCGAACACATCTTTCTTCGTTAATACTATCGCAATATTATGCGATTTTACAAATTTTTAAATAAATAAAGTGTAAGAAGGGAACGTGCTAGAAAAAAATCCTTAAAAATTTGGGTTCTAAGTATCGAAATTCGAACGTTTTAAGCAGTTTCTGGAGATTTTACCCCTTTTCCCCTCTGAATAAAGAATTTTCAAATTTTAAGGGCAGCAAACTGTGTAATAATAACGAATATCTATGTAAGATTGTGTAGGGGGAAAAGCGCGGTACATTGCGAATAGTTAATTATTTTTAATAAATATAATAACGAAAATTGATTAATTGGTAGATTATTATTATTATTATTATTATTTAATCGATGGTGCGCGCGCATACACAGATCGCGGTAGCATTTTCTAGAATTTTCCATCGTCGTCAACGTTGATGACGTCGTCGAGGGGGGTGGCGGGGGAAAATGAATGCGGATAGATAGTATCCAACGCAGGTGGATGAAGGTGAACAACATGCTACATCACCGTCGTCGTCATCCGTTCGTTCGTTGACCTGGTTCAGGTTTTGTTGTTGTTGTTGTTGTTGTTGTTGTTTTATTGTGTCATAACTCGTTGTTTTCGCGCGAGGGAATCGAACTGGTTCCCCCGCAATTGCTGTTCCCCCCTTCACACCCTCGTCCACTGTCCCAGTACGAAGAAAAGCACCCTACTCATACATCCGTATCGGTCTGATGATTCGACAATAAATCATACGTTTATTAGACAGATTGAGTTTAGAGTAACGTTCAATCAACCAATAAATCTGTCTTAATTTATGTATAGTTTGTTTTTTTTTTTAATCTTGACATGCGTCGTCCAATTCAATTTATTTGGAATCTAAATGCATACCCAGGTATTTAGCAGAGTCCGATCTCGGAATAGGAAGGCGATCAAGGTATATAGGACAGGTCTTAAGATTTACGAAGCGTAAATATAACGTGTATTTGGTCACGGAAATGTAAACTGGAAAAAAATTAATGTTTAAAATATCCAGATGAAAAATTTAAAACATCAATGTTAATTATCACGGATAGATATAGGTTTGAATATAGAAAACGAATTTGAAATTCCTATAGCCCCATTCACGAGGCCATCACTACTGGTGGAAATATTATGTCTTTACATTACTACGTGTAACTTTTGACCATATTCCAATGATATTTCGTTTATTGGAAATTATACCGTTTAGTGATGGTTTTGTATGAGTTTCGATGAGTAGCGGTAAATATTGATTGAGTAGTCATTATGAACTAAATTATTAAATTAAAGCGGCGATGAGCACTAGTGACTGAACGTTTTATCAACGTTAGTTTTCTGTAGAAATGTAGATTCGAAAAAAGGATAATGAATTTGAAACCCCAAAAGTGCGATTTACAAGCTCATCACTGACGGAATTTGAACATTACTCCTGAACAGGTACCCGTCTTTATACAATACAGGAAGTCGTAGCATTTTAGGTTAGTTCGTCAGCATTATTAAATAAAATTGTTTTTCAAAATAATAAAATAGTTTTAAAAAAATATCGACTTCCATACATACTTTAAAAGTTTAATAAAAGTGCGCTAGAAAGTAATGAAAGGTAATATACTTTACAGTAAAATACCATAAGAATATTATGATTATCCTTAAACGATAACTTTTTGGAATTGGTGCCAAATTCAAAAACTAGAACAATAATTAAAAATCGCATTAAATATTCTGGATCTTTTTAATAATTGACTTACAGAAAACAAATGATTGCGTTGTTATTCTTATTAAATTGTTTCTGATTACTGTTGAAATTTGAATTCGGTGCCGACTCCTGAAAGTTAATGCTGTTCAAGCGTAATATCCTTGTATGCATTACTTCAAGATGTATTTTTTTTTATCGTGTATTTATTTTTTACTTTTTGGTGCATTTTTATTAAATTTTTAGGGTAAATTTTGAAGTCGTAAAAGCTTTTTATAATACATCATGACATGTCAGATACGTACTTAAAATTGATACATTTAAAAATTTTTTATGAAAACAATGCATTGATAAAATTTGAAAAAAGTAATTGTTTTAAAGATTATTGATTTAATGGTACAGAATTAAAAAACATATTTCTAGAACATAACAAAATTACAAAATTACTTTAAAAAAATATATGTACGTTTACCGCCCTGCAAGCGAAACTACTCAGATCATGTACACCTATCTCAAAAAAAATTTATTACAAAAGTCTTAGTTACCCGAAACTGTACTTATGTATAAATTGTATGAAACTAACGCTAAATTATATAAAATGTGTAGACTTCTTTAGTAAAAATGAAATCATTCCGCAGTTATTGTTTCTATATGTTACGTTTTTATTATCTTTAAATTTATATTTAAAAGGGTCACGAATGTCTTACAAAATAGTTTATGAAAAAAAAAAAAGTTTTCTCCCAGGGAAAAGAAAAGTGTACATGTTAAAAAATAAAAACGAATATTAAATATTCAATTTTCCCGACTTTGCTTTCTGTTCATCCTGCGCATCTCCCGCGATTATGGGTAATTTATCAATAAAAAAGATTTTTTTTGTTGTATTTTGATATAGTATACTATGTACAGAAAATCTATTTTTTTTTATACGTATTACTATAGATATAATGACACTTTTGTGACACGTAGAAAGTTACGGGATTAAATGTATATATTTTAATAATTACGTAGTAGTTTTTCGAAAGAAATAAAAAAATATTTTAATATTAATTATTTTGTTAATATTTTGAAAAATTTTTAAAAATACGGGAAACTGAAATTTATACTTTTTAAGAAATTGTCATTAGTACCACAATAAGTTTTAAATATTTTTTTTTTAGTTTAAATAATCAGTATTATAATGTAATTATTTCACTTATCATAATAATTCTCTTTGATATGGATCTTAAAAATCAAAATTACTTTTGAGTATCGGATTGGATGAAGAGCATTGCTGTGCACGAAAATGACAAAATCTTGTTTTGCATATAATACGAGGAAATATTTCAAAAAGTTCGGAGAAGACGTGTACGTTAGCATATCGATTTCGAAATCAGTACTTTTAATCGATTCTTAAGATCCTTGGCTATTTGTTATTATCTACTAAAAGTAAAAGCCTGCTTTTATTTTGTTATTCTCATTTCTAACTTTTATCTGCAATTACATTACGCGTACAGATTTTCCGGCAGAGTTCTTATAAAGTTACATTCGATTTCTTTTTTCTGCTGTCTCTGCTAATATCTAATTATCTAATGGTTTTAGAAACAAAATATTAATTATTGAGATTACATTATAAATAAATTTAATTTTTGAGTTCTGTTTATTACTTTCTTAAATTTAATATTAGAAAATTAATTTTGAAATTACTTGTTTGCAGGGTTAATCGACGTCTTAGAAGAGCTTGCAGAAAAGCGGTAAAATCACAAGCTTTTTACTGGTTAATAATACTGCTTGTTTTCCTAAATACCGGCGTGTTAGCTACTGAACATCATCATCAACCAACTTGGCTACATAATTTTCAAGGTAAGACATTTTCTTCACGTGCTCTGTTAACCATTTGCATTATGCAGCAGGTCTCGTATTGTTAATTATATATTTTTTTAAAGCGTCACTTATGGCTGAAATATTTTAATGGTCAAATACATTCGATCGAAAAATAAATAATTCTTTTTAACGATTTGGTGCTGAATAATTGAATATTTTTTTAAACACCAAAATAAAACGGAGGTATATTTGTTAACAACTATGCTGAAAATAATATTTCGTACTTTATCATAAAATATAAAAACAATTATAAGAATGAAATAAATACATAGAATCTTTACTGTTATAATTAAATCGAGCGTTGAATTGTTTCAAAAGAAAAAAAAAAAAAATTGATTTAATTGTATATGATTTTTATTTATTAATCAAATTCGTGATTTAAAATTTTTATATTTCAATCAATTTATATAAAAAATGTAGATAAGCATGTCGAATCTGCTCCACGGAGTTTCCAACGACACTCGGTGATCATTTTGGTACCGAATAAAAAAAAAAAAAACACTAAATTTTGGCTTTTCATTTAAAATTTTTTCGAAAATATTTAAAAATAAACCTTATTTTTAGTTTTTATTTTTTTTTTTTTTATGGTAAAAATAGAAATTAACGACTGATGATTTCTTTCTAAATATTAGGAAGTAAAAGACACGGAAATAAAATATTTTTACGATTCTCAAATATAAATCCAATTTTTTATAAAACAAAACTAAAATATTTTTTCAGCTGTGTTTCTGCAGAAATTCAATCATCAAAATTTTAACGGTAAACGTCTTTTAAGATTCCTTTAACCCCGGATTTTTTAAAGTTTTTCAATTTAGCGCAAAATTGTGAAAAAAATTAAAAACTTATTTCTTTGGAAAATTGTGTATCTCTAGATGAACGCATATATTATTTCATTAATAAAAAATGACATATGAAATAATTTTTTTAACAATAAAAATATGAAAATGTCAACAAGATTAATAAATACGCAAAACAAATTAAATAAAATTGGTATTCGTTACTATTCTCATTAACTAAAATGCAGTTTCCTGTATTATTGAAAATGTGACTCAAAATTTCTGTCGACTTTACAATTTTTTTGATAAATAAGGATTAGATGTAAAATTTAAATTGAAGAAATTGCTAAGATAAATTAATAATAAACAAAAATTCTTAAACCGGTTATGATAGTTAATACGCTTGGAGGGACATTATTAAAAATAATGAATGAAAACTAGTGAAATATAAAAGAAGAGGCGGAGAAATTAATAAAATAAAAAAAAACGGCAGAACCGCAAAAAAAAAACAAAAAAATATTTATTGATTTGTTTGCGCTGTAATTGGTGATTATAGCGCACGAATATAGTATTTGTACTGCTCGCGGCGAAAACAAATATTGTATTAATAATTAATAAAAAGACATAAATTAACTAATAGCAAACTAAAATAAATATACTTATTTCTTCAATTATTTTATTATGAAATTAAATGTATTTTAGAAATAAAAAAAAAATAGACAGTTGGTATTTTTAAATATGTCGAGTGAAACAAATCAGCTGATTACACCGATGTTCCAAAAACTAAGAAGTATGCAGCACACCTAGAAACGTGATCATCATTTCTCTTAACTAAAAAGTAGTGTGCTTAGATGCTTTCTGAAAAGAGCCGAGTAGTTAGTTAAAGAAGTGCGTTTAAATACAAAAGTTTGTTGCGGCTAATGTTACGTTTGCCAACAAAAATATTTTAATAAAAATAAACAGAATGTTAGACGTTTAAAGAATGGAGACAAAAAGTAAGTGAAAAATGGTAGGGAGAAGGGTACCTTCTGTTATAAAAAGAAGTTAAAAAAAAATAACGTTATGCGTAGGACAGTCGAGAATTGTTAAACTAAAAAAAAAAAAAATGAAATTATCGCAAAATGGCCTTTATTTATTTATTCATTACATTTTTTGCATTGTGTAAACAAAAATATAAAATTAGATAACATAAAGTATAATGGTGTGAGCTAGTATTTGATTACAACAAATCCAGGGTTATGTCGAATGATTGATTATTAATATTAGTATTGTGTATTCGAGATATATGTTTTAGTTTAAAATACATATTTTGTTTTGTTTCTTGCAGAAGTTAGCAATCACGTATTTGTAACAATATTTACGATGGAAATGTTGTTGAAAATGTATAGTTTAGGGTTTCAGGTGTGTTTTGTTTCATACTATGAATTTTAGTGTTAAAATTTTTGATTTATTGTTCAAAATATACAAATAGAAATAGCACAAAACTGAATATTTTTCTCTAATATATTTTAATAACAAAAAAAGATAGAAGTTTAATAATGATAATAAAATTATTTCGTGGGTTTTGATTTTACATTTTAAGGTGGTAGTATACTTTTAGTTCTAATTTAATATTGTTAAAATAGTTTCTACATGGAATTAAAAAAAAAAGAAATTTTTACGTACAATTTAATTATTTTTGAAAAACGATAAATTTTATTTTGTATAGTGCGAAAATGGTATATTCAAATTTATTCAATAAACATTTTATTTATAATTCGTTTTACACTAAAAATAATTTTAAAATTAAAAGTTGTGGTATAACTGATATTCGTATAAGTTTATTTTGTTTATTTTTGATTACTGTTTTTTATTAATAAATGTAAAAGAAATAATTTTTACAAAGTTAAATTTATAAATCATATGACTTTTTGAGCTTAACATTTTTACTTTTTATTCTGATTTACTGTTTAATTATCGTTACAAATGCTAATTATTACTACGTTGATGTCTCATACGATGCACTCTACATTTATACAGGGCTATTTTGTTTCACTTTTTAATCGATTCGATTGTTTTGTTGTTATCGGAAGTATCGCGGAGACAGTACTCACGTCCACAGATGTTATGCCTGAATTAGGTATATCAGTTTTAAGATGTGTTCGATTACTGAGGGTATTCAAGGTTACAAAGTACGATTTAAATTTTATTATGAATGTTGCGTTTTTTTTAATTTATCTGTAACGCGAGAATGTATATATGAAAATAATTATGAAGTATATCTTCCACCATTAGTTGAAGTGTAGTATTCTACTCGATTGTCTAAAATATTTATTCCGGTTATATTTCAGTTATTTTTTTAATGTAATTAATTCGGTGTAACAATGACTAACTGATATTTTTAAATTGTAGGTACTGGCGTTCGTTATCTAATTTAGTTGCTTCTTTACTTAATTCGATCCAATCAATTGCATCCTTATTGCTTCTTCTGTTCTTATTTATTGTGATATTTTCATTGTTGGGTATGCAAGTTTTCGGCGGTCGATTTAATTATAGTGGAAAAACTGAAAAGCCTCGACAAAACTTTGATTCATTTTGGCAAAGTTTGTTAACTGTGTTTCAGGTAATTTTAATAAAATATTTTCCCGTTAACGATTTTAATAAGCGATAAACTGCCGCCATAATACAATTTGCCGCATTACAGTCCAGACGCATTTTTCCTTTTAATATATATATATATTTTTTTTTTGATCGTTTTAAAATTTCATTAGCGGCTGCGTTTTCACGTTTATATATTTATTAATATACCAGTATTTGTGAGTTAACTTTGATCAGAGGTAACCGAAAATATTAAAGTAATTAAAATGGTCTTTGATTATCAGATTTTAACTGGTGAAGATTGGAATACAGTAATGTATAATGGTATTCGCGCACTTGGTGGTATTAGTGGCAAAGGAGCTTTCGCTTGCATATATTTTATAATACTGTTTATATGCGGAAATTGTATCCTTTAATAATTTTTATAAGCTGATAATGCAGTATATTAGCTTTTTTTTTTTCTTGGTAGGTTAATTGATTCATTTTAGAGATAAACGACTCCGACTCCTGAGTCGATCTGAATTGACCTGCACTTATAGTCGTCGGAGTCAGCTTATACAATACCGAGTCGACTTTTTAGAGTCGACTCCGGATTAAAAACATGGAAATAAAACATAATTCGACTTTGAATTCTGTAAAAAGATAGTGACGGCTCGACTTTAAAACAATCGCTTTATTTTTTGTCAAGAGAATGTAGATCATTTATTGTAGTATAAGCGAAACTGTCAATATTACTTTTTTCAGTCCGCGTTATTTGTTTCTGTCATTTATCTATCTGGTACTGTTATTTTCAAACCAGCTAATTTTTATTTCCCTATTATATCATTATCTGTAGGTCTCATATTTCAGGTCCTATTCATATTATGCTGAATCTGTTTCATTGTGAAGTACATTATATAACTGAATTGTTTTCTGAAAGAAAAATGAAATTAACTTGTTAAGTTGCATTTTAATGTTACTACTGTGTTAGTGTTAAATGGAATATGAGATATTTAGCTCTTTGTTACAATCTGTAGTTGTTTATACTACAACTCTAAAATGAACCTGTAATGGTCACAGACAATTAAATATCGTTTCGACTCCGGATTAGGGGCAGAGTCGACTTGCATCCATAGAGTTGACGTGCGTTATAAGTTAGAATCTCCCATCCCTAATTAATTTTTTTACTATTATTTACGTGGTTAAATAAATAAATAAAAATCTGAAAACATAAAATTTAATAAACATAAACTTTGCATAACTTTAATCGGCACCGGAAAACCTACGGAATGATATAATTTGGTTTGATTTTTGTTAATTTCGAGACTATGTTCAAAATTATTAAAACTGTGATCTTTTTCTTTAATTGTTGTACATTTGAGATTGATACTGAGTTGAAAAGTTCCGGGAAAACTGTGAATTAAAAAATCACAATTCGTGGAGGTTGTGTTAATCGGTTAACGCTACCCACTTAGCGATTTGAAATATTTTTTAAAATTATAAACGGGACAATAAAAAACCCCTTATTATCCGAACGAACGTTTAAAATAAAAAGTTAAATTTCTATGCTATAGAGCTCAAAGAAAAATATTTTCTACACAATAAATAATGACGCGCGGAATTGCTAAAAATGTCAATAAATTCCTTCACGGAGAATTTTCTATAGATATTTTGTTAAATGTTTTCTTGGCTATTGCTGTAGACAACTTAGCAGATGCTGAATCTCTTACAGTTAATGAGAAAGAAGGTGAAGAGGGGAATGAAGAAGAAGAAGAAGAAGAAGAAGAAGCTGATGATGTAAGTGCAGTAAAAATAAATTATATGTACTTTAGTTTGAAATGTTTGGGTTTTTCAGGTAAATGTAATAGTACTATAAGTATAGAGATGTGATACTCTGAAACTAGGGTTCATTTGTTTTTAACTTAATTTTTGTGATTTTTTATATTTGTAATATTCGTATGTCAATAGATTTTTATAAAGATAGCGTGATTTACACATTTTAAATGGTAATTTTAATTTCGTGTACATTTTAAATATTAAAAGTGCGTTTCTTACGAGGCTTCCCGAAAGAAATGCGTAGTTGATAAAAATCGATAAGAAATTCTAAATTGCGAGGTTGAACTTCTTTTATCGGAAATTACAGTTTGGTGGGACGAGAATGCTTTTCGCAGCCATAAGAGTTGAAAACTTTCCGCGTCACATCACCGATATGTAACTACCCACTGTCATGTAGAACGATCATTCTCTTTAGTAGCAGTTCTTTCAGTTAAAATTATGTGAATCAGTGGCATACCTGAACCACTTTTTCGCGGGATGGTGGTGGGGGACCAAAAAAATTAAGCGAAGAAACAATAAGAATATTTAAAGACAATTGTTACGTTTTTTAAAATCTAATACCGATAGGATATAACCAGCCATATGGCAAACTACAAGAACTAACAAAATCTAAATTACGTTTAATTTTCATTTCGTTTCAGTCTTTTCTTTTTTTTTTTTATGTTTTTTGCAATAAAAATCCACTTTAAATAAACTGAATATTGCGTACACTAACGCTTCCGGAATCCGTAAATAATTTTCTATGCACACCCATACGAATTAAAATTTGGATAGCATGAAAAATTAAAGAAAACATGATCAGCAAAAGTCTTTCCAGTAGTCCGCTTGAATTTTAAGTTTATTTAGCGAGAAAACGAGAATTGTCGCCATGTGAAAAATTAAGAATCTTTATTTTTTTACTATTTATTATAAAAAAAGTAAAAAAATAATTCACTTTGAACTGTTTTTATCCTCGTTATAAAGCGATTAAAAAAAAAAAAAAGAAAAAGAAATAAGCGACGCGACTATTTTATAAATAAAATATAATTGAACACGAGTGAAAAAGGCAAAGTATTTCGCTTATAACCCAGTATAAATAATAAGCGTATCACTTTAAAAAACAATTGCTTTACAGCTTAAGTATAATAAATATAATTCCGCCCCTCAAACTGTACTGCTCTCAGCAGCTGCTCGTTTTTCTGTGCGTTTGAGCGGTCTCTGATATCAAATCTCCAAAATTTCGTGGTGGGTGGGGGGTTGAACCCCGAAAAACTCTCTAAAAGACGCCGTCACTGATGTGAATACGTGTTTTGGATATACTTGCCATGATTTTGAGCTCCTGAACAATTATATCAATTAGGCTGGCGATAATCGTAGCTCTTTATTGACAGTAAAAGTGCGAGGTCGTTCCACCTTGTCATTTGTTATCATTTCTCTACTTTAAGAAAAACTTGATGTTACCTCTGAACTGTAGAGCGATCAACTACATCATCACCATAAATTCGACAATATAATTACACTACATTTGAATGTATCCGGTTTGGTATCAGTTTGTTTCTTAAAATTCCAGGGTACAATACAAAACTGGGTGTGAACATAACCTGTGATCTACGCTGTGCATTTCTTTCTCAACTACCTTTATAATATGTACTTTTAAATTAAGTGATAACGTTTAATTTTCGAAATTATTCATTTAATGTACGAATTGCTCATAATCGAAGGTTTCCTAAGAAATTGATATTCGGTAAAAATTTACGAATATCGGTGAATACTGTTTATTTTATTTTTTTCAAAAAATGGTTATTTCATATTATAATTTGTATTATGTTAAATTTTTACCGATGCAAAAAGTATACAAAAAATATTTATTTTGCAATTTATTATGAGCGAAAAATTAAAAACTTATAATAAAACTACTTGTGCTGCAAAATACTGAGAATATATTAAATATATTTAAATAAAGAACCTGATAATATATAAATTTCTTCCTAAGCGGGATAACGCGAAATATTTCGATGTCTAAAATCCAGATCTTAACGATATTCCGGTAATGACTACTAGTTTAATATTTCATTTAAGTATATTTTATTATCTTCGTGTTGAAGATGATAACATAAGTCAAACTAATTGATTATTTCCCAGTCGGTTATTGGAATTTGACTGTTTTCGAAGTTGGGGCTATCTTTGAATTGACTCTGTTTTGTGATATGATTTTTTTGTTGGCAGACTTGCCTGTATTTTCCTCTTTATCGTTTAATAATTCTCTTCTTCTGCCGCAGCCCTTATTCCTTCTTTCTTTTTTTTTTTCTTAATATAATTTTGATCCTTTACCTTGTTCCTGCCAGAGTTTTAAGTATACTTTTTTTTCTCGATATATATTGTATTGATTTTTTTCTTTATATTTTTAATTTTTATTATTTTTGGTATTTGTGTCTTTTACAATTCAGTGTTCAAACTTTATCTGTTCATTTGATTTTTTCCAGTTATTCTTAATATACTAATTGAATGCTTCTATTTCTTTTTATTTTTATTTTTTATTCTAATCAACTATTACGTTCCAAATGTAACATCTTGAAATTTTCTTAGAGTTCAATCTATTGTAAATTGGAATTGCTACTTTTCGAATAAATCATTTATAATTGTTATTTTAAAATTAAATTTCTAAATTAATTTGTATTCTTCTGAAAAAGGAGGAAAACGAACGTGATTCTGGAAGTAGATCGTCTGGGTATCAACATAAAAGTACAAGCCAAGGTTCTTTAGATGCAGAAATGTCGGATAAAATTAGCACTGCTAGGTAAGTTTGTGTTTTATTAAGAATTCTCTTGACTTTTTCTTTATTATTCCGATTTGAACCGTATCCATGAAATGGAGTAGGGTGAAATATATGATCTTTATTAAATTGGTTGCATTTTTATCAGCTCAATAGATAACGGAGGAAGTAGTAGACGCGTAGATACGAACATTAGCGGCTCTGATTATATTTTTAATATAGAAGATGGAAATGGAGGTAAGTAAATATGTTTATTTTTTCCACGGAGGTACGAGAATGTGGTTAATTTAAGGAGTTGTATCTGTTTGGAGCCCCCAAAAAAAGGCCTTTTTCATTTTTTTTTTATAAGCTCGGTTTTAAATAATCATAAACAAACGGTATATGAATCGATTAGGCAACTTTTCAGGAACATCAAAACATTTTTTTTATTGGCATAAATTTTCAAAATGGCGGCTGTTGGTCAATAAACTAAAAACAACATTTAAAAAAGCATCTCCGCGGTACGCAGTAGAAGTCCCTTGGATCACCATCTGGAAGCATAACAATTTTTTTTCCTAAACTACACGAGTTTTGCTAGTGAAGTACACACGATCTTAGTTATAGAACTTTTTTTTGCAAAATGGCGGTTGTTTAAACAAACAATTGCGTTTTCGACGAAAAAAATTGTCTTAAATTGTTTATTTTTTTCTTATTTACCGATCGTTAAAATCGTCTGTACTTCACTAAATAATCGAATGAAGAAGCTACAGTTAAAATTTCAAGTCAACCGGATGAAAACTCTTCGAGTTCTGCTGCGAGCCGATTTCAAAAACATCGTATCGAGGAAAACGCATTTAAAGTTGAAAAACGTTATAAATTTTCGAAATCATATTAATATGGTCCATAGTAATTTTTTTACCTTCACTCTGCTATCCCAGCACCGTATAATTACCCGTCCAAAGTCGTATTCTGGTCCTCCAGCTCTTTTCTTGCCGATGTAAGGCTGTGTCTAGCCGTTTTCTCAATTTCGGAAATGGAGCGCACAGCGGCCTTGATGCGATCGGCGTCCGGTTCTATGCAAAAGTCGAATAATGTACGTCTCACCGTTATTTCTAGTGCATCGTAGATAGAACATAAGCCTGATAACCCCTCATATCAGTCGCTATATCAAGCACAGAGTCCGTAAAAAGTAGTAAGTTCATAATGAGCTTACCCGTCAATTTACCTCGGTCCCCGAAGCCTTTGGTATTTTTTGTTCATGTTACGAAGGCGAGTTCCTACTCTCTTTTGAACATGGCCAATACACTCTCTTTTAGCAACGGAAACATTTCCATACGGATTGGCGCCCAAAATTCCTTTATAGGTTTTCAAGTCCCCCCATCGCCAATGTAATTGACGTATTTCACATTATGAAGTGATTCGAAGCACTGGAACACGTTAATGACGGCGTCGACCTCTGTCTTGCCCACTGAACCCTCATGATTTGCTTGGCAATGAAATTCATGGTCAGCAAAACCTTCTTCATATTCTGCAGTTCCTTCTTTTTTTTCCCAATATCACACACTTTACAATACTTTGATTTGGCACAAATATCCAACATGTCACCAGTATACCAACCAATTGGCGCAATGAGCCCGAAAAGAGAAGTAGTCGAAATTTGCTTTTTTTTATAACGAAAAAGCGTTAAATGTCTTCCAGACGACCTTTTCTCTCTTTCTCTCTGTCTCTTTCTATTATACAGGGGTATGTGTGTGTGTGCGTGCGAGTATCGAGATTCGAGCAGCGAGCGTTGTGCGCGGTCAGCTTAATAACCTCAATTCTAAACACGTGTAAATTTAATTTAAACTTGTTTTTTGTTTTCCTTTTAATTCATATGGGATTTATATTGTGTCATTATTTTATATAATTTATAATTCACTATTTTATATTTAATTTATTAAATGAAATTTTTGATTTAAATCCTTGCTTTACATTTTTACATTGAAAACATGATAAAAAATAAAATATACAAATTAGAGAGAGAAAGAGTGAAGGAGAGGGAGAGAGAGAGTTGAATGAAAGAGGATAGCTTTTTTTGGCGTAACGAAAATACACTAATAGAATCAATAGAAATCTGCATATTAAATCACGTTTAGAGTTGAAAAAAGTAGCGTAAGGAACTCCGTTCTTGACGGGGGTCCCCCGACCGCACAATCTTTTTTTATGCTTGGACGTTATTGATTAAAAATCTAGGGATGTTTTGGGGTAATTTAAGCCAATAAAAAAAAATGTAAAAAAAAAAAAATTCAAACAGATATAACCTCTAACTAAATTACAGACAGACTTTTTCATTCGGTAATACTAAATTGTGAAAAGAAAAAAATCGCCTATTTTAGTAATTTATTATTATGTTTTTATCATTTTTTTATTTTTTTGCACATATGACTAGTGTACGTATGCGATTATCAAACCTAATTAGGACTTAGGTTAAGATATTTCAGTAAGAAAAGTGATTAAATTTGGAATTGCCGTGGTTTTGTCAGAAAGTGGTTGGATCACATTTTGATTGACAATTTGAAGGAATTACTGGTGTTAAGTAGAACGTTACAGTTTGAAGGGATATGAAAAATGTTAAAGTCATGAAATAGACGATGAGGCAATCAAGAGGTGCTAAATGGCGGAGAGGATAAAATACGAGTGTGTTAGTCGAATATGACCGAGTTTTAATTTTGACAGTATTATTTCTGGAAGGATATTAATGCTGTCCGGCACTATTAATGAAACATCGAAATGGTCTAGATGAATTCGAATCGTAAACTGGAATGAGGGAAGCTTGAAAATCGAAAATAGCAAATTAACACATTTCACGTGCCCAGATAAACCGTGAAATTATTATAAGCGGAGAATACAGAAAATATGTTGAGATTTGGTTCAGGAAATATAAAGGAAACTTGTTTAAAAGTAGGCTTAACAATAAATACAGATGAAACAGAAATTGAGCGCAACAATAAGAAAGCTAACTTCAAGATAAGATAGTACGGACGAAATGGTAGATAAACTTATATACTGAGACCAAACGATAAAAACGAATAATAATTTTATTGATGGGATATCGAGAAGTATACGAAGCTCTTAGCGTGTTTAAAACTAAAAGATATTTTCACAAACATATCACAGTGCCGACAGATCTGAAAGGGAAAGCAGCGGATTATTATATTAACCCGGTAACGGCACATATCAAAAAAATCTAAGCCTCAGCAAAGAAATTAGAGGAGAAAACATGTATGCAACAGAAGAGGGAGTAATTAATACTGTCCGTTTGAACATATATACAGAAAAAAAAAGATTAAGAGTTAAGTGATAGATAATTAAATGTAAGAAATGGTGATGGACATGTGACCCAGATGAAGAGAACAGATAGACTATCGAGACAACACGATGAAAATGAAAAGATGAAGTATGACAGTTTGAAATTAACTTTTGCGGTAGAATGTCTAAGAGAAAAGAGGAAATAGGTTGATCGAAAGGTGAAGGAAAATAATGCCGTTAACTTTATGGATTTTAAAAATGAATGCATCCGTCGGGTAATTAATTTATGTTTTTTCTTTCTTTCTTTAGATTATTTTGAAAATGATGATTTTGACGATCAAGAAAAGAGTAAAGTTAGACGATTGTCAGAATTTAAGATCAAGCAAGTTCCCGTGCCGCAAGCATCCGCTTTTTTTATCTTCTCTCACACAAATAAGTAAATATAATCTTCAGTAATAATCATTTTTAAGATCCAATCAAATTATACGAGATAAACAGACATCGGGACCCAATTTCGCTATAAAAAAATTTCAGGTTCTTCGGAAATAAAATTTAAATTGGCAAAAATTGAATTATTTTCCACCTTTAATTCCACCGCTTTATGTGAAGTGTCCTGCACGTGTATCACTTCTGCTTATGCATGCCTCTACAACAACGGCGAATTCGTTACAATATAGAAACCTTCGTTGTTCTTTCTAGTATAGTTATAATTATATGATAGAAGTATAAACTTAAAATATTAATTCTTCGTATACGCTTGAAAATTTTAAAATACGGAACATAATTAATTAGGCGCGTAGAATCGAGTTTATGAATAACGATGTCTATAATGAAATGCACATATTTTTTGGCGCTTAACCTTTTTCAATACCTTTCCGATATCTTTATTTTAAAATGTATCGTTGATGTAACCTAAAATAATTCTTCGATAAAATGTTAGCGAAGTAACGTTACTTATTTACTGGTTTATAAATTCGTATAAAATACAGAATCAAAACAATCTTTCCTTATAATTCTCCATTAACGCTGTAGGAACTATCATGGACTGTGTTGCTGTCAATTTTCTATAGAACGATTTGCGGTATTGTGCCAGCTTATTACAGATTGTGAAGGGGTGATTTCGGAAAAAATAGTTCATGATTTGTTCAAATCAATTTTTAAAAATACTCGCCAATTATTGATATTGTTCTATAAACGTTGTTAAAAGTGTGAAAAATATGAAGTTATTCGCGTAAAAGTTAATAGTTTGTTAATTATTTTCAATAAACCCCATAAAATTGTGCGCAATTTTCAAAAGGGTCGTTTTAAACGTTTTCCGTCGTAATTAAATTTTGAAAAAAAGTTATTCTTTAAGTTCACTTTGATTGTATTGGGAAAATTGTTTTGCAAATATTTGATGAATGATTGCCGCGCTACAATAATAAATTCGCGAAATTATTCTGCGGCAAAAAAATTTTTCACGTGACCTTATAGAATTAACAGAAGAAACCATTTCATATACAGAAATTTTGTAAGATGAGGGCCGTGCTGACGAGAGAGATTTGAAAACCCTATCGCCGTTTTCTAGATTTGAGAAAAGAAGAAGGTTGTACGGGAAAAGGAAGAACATTTTTTTTGAGAATTTTTTTTAGGGTACCTCATTTTTGCATTTGTTTCTTGTGCGCAGGAAAGTTAGAAATTGAAAAAAAAGGCTCGAAAAGTTTTGAATACAATTAGACTAGCGTTAACGGCCGATTTTTGAGCATTGTTTCACCATGGCGATATAGTGGATCATTTTTTATAATTATAGGATAAAAAAGAAGGTGGTGATGAAGGGGAAAGATTCTAGGATATATGGTTTGCATAAAAGAGTTGTTGCCGCGGTTTTTCCACATAATATTTCTGCTAGAGATTTATTTTCTCTGTTTAGTTTTCTTTCTTTTTTTTTTCTTTTTTTTTTTTTTGGTCATATTAATATAATGATTAAAACAGATTTTAAGTACAGTCCACAACAGCAAATCAAAAATTTAAATTACTAAAATATTCCAACGAATTCTATTTTTTTTTTTTTATAAAACATTACTAATACACGACATAGTTGTTAAATTACATATCGAAATATTTAAAAAAAAATTAATAAATATAAAGCATTATAATGTAACCAACTTATGTATTAATACTTACGATTGTTCTTTACTATGTTTATATCATAAACCTATTTTCCGAGCCTCTTTGACCATAATTTTGTACTCTTTTGGCAGAATGATTATTAGAGTCAACTGAATATCATTTCTGGAGGACTGATTACTTTTATCGCTATAGTCATTTGTTTTTTATCAGATTTTCTTCATGCCATTCTCTTATTCTTTGTAAATTGCCCATCTTTTATTCGCCTGCATCCTCGGAGCTTAAATGTAAATAATTTTTATTGTCTTTGCTTTTTAATTAAATTTATGTAAGGACTTTTTTTCACTTTGGGAAATGTAATAAACGTGATTCTGTTTCTCCTTTTGGGAAACATGCCTGTCCCGGTTAAACAATAAACGGACATGACGTGTAGCAAAACGTTCGAGTTTCTCTGCCATTCACTAAAAGTAAACATCTCTTTTTTTATACTTTTCATTATTTTTTATCGACGCATTATTTTAATATTCCAAATTTTACCTGTATAATTATTACGGTAATGAATTAATAAAAAAAGAAACTTTTTTGTTTACTCGCATCAGAAATTTATAACTTGCCTTTAGCTTCTTAAACGTTTTATTAAGTTTTTTTTAAATGTTATCGGTATTTTATCCCTATTTTTTATCCATTTCCTCGAGAAAAAACCTTCATAGATCGGTTAAATTGCACCAAAATCATAAATTAAGTATTAAAACTTTCCTCGGGAATTTGACTGTCCTCTGGTGAAAGTGGGAACAGAATCGGTTCGGTAATTTTCGAGATTAACACGCACCGGCAAATAGACAGACAGACGAGAAAGGCTACTTTATTTTATATATACGACCGATATCTAAAGCTGCGAAAACAAATAACGGGTAAAAAAGTTCACAGGTTGTTTTACATTAGTTACAGAGGCGTTTGTTTGTTTTTTAATCGAAGCGTTTTTTTTAGTCATTCGAGTTCAGAAAAAATATAAAACCCCGAAAATTTTTAAATTCCAGGGCCCAAATTTTGAAAATTTTAGAAAACCTCCAAAAGTTTTGGATTTAAAGGACTAAATTTTGAAAAATATATGCATTAAGTAGTAAGATGAAAAATTAAAAAAAAGTTTACAGCTCGTTCTACTGTAGTTAGAGAGTTGTTCTTTTTTTCTTTTTTTTTTTTTTTTTTTTTCAATCGGCGTATTTCCATCATTGAATATAGAAAATATACAAAACTTCAGTATTTTAAAATTTAACGGCATAATTTTTGAAATGAAGGGGTTGACGATTTCGAGTGACTTTAATTACTATCAATGTTAGTTACGTTGAAGCGGAGATTAGAAGAAATAAGTATTGTTAACGTAATATTTTAGAAACGATAATTGTTTTTTTCTTTTTATCGTTTTTTCTGTAATTAGATCTATTCAGTTCGCGACCTGGCTTTAAATTTTTTTGTCTGTTCATTTTTTATTCCTATTCCACATAATATAACGTGTATTTGGAATTGAATAAAATATATTACTGTTGATAATTTGAAAATTAAACTTTTCCATTATACCGATGTTTATAATAATTTTCATCTACCTCTCCGGAAGTCACACAGCCTAAAGATTATGTTTATTTCGACTCTAAGCAAATTATTTTAGAAAACAAAAAGGGAATCGGATAAGATATAATGTCAATAAGTATTTGTTACTAAACTAATATTCCTGTTTATACTTTTTTTCTTTTCTTAATTAGAGGCCACTTTTAAAAAATCTTACGTATTTGCAACTTTCATCTTCAGAGTTGTTCACATCTATATAAAATTACCGAATTTCTATATATTAACATCTCATTTATATAAATATGAGAAAGTGATATGTTCTTACTGTTAGTTCATTACGTATAAATGTGTAGTGTAGTTTATTGTAAATTTTCATTAAAATTATGAGCCTGCAAATCATGATATCGTTTCTAAAATCAAGATAATTCCTGAAGTATACAGCGGTAATGGTGAAAAAAATTTATTATCTATTTTATTGTAAAAAAAGAAACGAATTTGAAATATTATCTGTGTTAATTACCATTGAATGTAGTAAATTTGAAGAAATAAATATATTTAACATCTCATTTTAAAGAACGTTAAACTTACAATATTTATATTGTATACATTATCCTGTTAGCAATTTTAGTATTTGGGTTAGTTTAATGAAAACTTTATTTTTTTTTAATTGGTGTATTTGCATTATTATTATTATTATTTTTTTAATAAATATTTTGCTTTGCACTTCGGTACCTTTTTATTTCAAAAATTTACGAATTATAATCCGATGAATTACTGAACCGATCATTGTGCACATAGGCCGGCAATCTCGAGCTAAACGTGGTGAGAACTGTTTATTGTTGGACCGTGATCGGCATATTTTCTACAGACAAAAAAAATCTTTATATAAACAAAAAAGAAAAAAAAAATCAAGTTCCGTAGAAGTAGATAGTTAAATCGACGGGTAGTTATAGAATAACTGAATGGCACGAGGAAAGTAAAAAGTAATGAAGTTGTAAAAATCAGGTAATTGTAGTGATGAAGCAGTGGAACCCTTTAGAAATAGTACTCAGTTTATTCTAATAAGTATTTCGGCAAAGATGGTGAAGTCGCAAGAAATAACTTTACACAGTACTGAATTACTGCATAATAACAATTAAATATTTAAACTGGTATTAATATGTACAAATGCGACATTATAAATAATTCTTTGTAACAGTATTTATTTATTTTTTACAAAAATACTTTGATAATTAATTTAGTTACTACGCTGTATTTTATTGTATATAAGTGTACGTATAACAAAAAAAAAAAAAATGGAGAATTTCGGTTTTTGTTATATTAGTTAAATAATTTAGTCGGTAATCCACTAGAATTTCTCTTGTTCAAGGTAAAAAAAAAAACAAGCTTTAATACATTTTGATTACAAAAATTATTCTCTCGCACAGTGTTAGCCTTTATTATTACATTAAAATTTGTAATTTTTTTTCCCCCGGAAATTTGTTGAAAGTATTTTAGTTTTTTTCTCATGTTTTATGTGTTATAATAATGTATTATATTAAATGCGATGTAAATTATGCTCATTTACGAGATAGATGTATCATGTAAGGCATCGATTTTTATCTAGTACGATGTATTATAGGAAAAAGGCGAATTAAATCATATGAATAATCGTCAAGTGCTTGGTAAAAAATTACGTTTTTTCCCGTATCATTTTGATGCATAAGTATTTATAGCATGAGCGGCAATGTATACGAATTATGAAGTTAATTGCACAGTTCTTCAGAAGTATATAATTTTGGTAACTAGTTTTGTACCGATAAAGTTAAAAATCGCTTTAAAAGATCACATTAGATGATTCTAAATTGTTTACATGTGCACATATAAAAATATCGTTTTAGCTACTAAGCAAATAAATGCAAAAGTAAATATTACGTGGTCTTTATTTCTCACCGTTAAGCTTACAGTTGCTGTGCATAAAACTAAATAATCTTAATAATGAAATGTAGGATATTTCTCTGTTTTCCGATTTGTTTGCCGAGTTTCAGCTTGTTGAATATCTTAATTAATTGCGGAATGTTCTACCGATTATTTTTATCTCACGTAAAAAATTCCGAACAGTTGTTTGGGAGTTTCTCCGCTTATACCCTGCCCGTCTAGGATAAAATTGTAATTCAAATATTTTTAAAAACTAGTTATTACGTTTTTATTGTAATATAGTTGTAAGTGAGTGTTCTTTTTGATTAGAGTTCGACCGAACAGTTGGTTTAAACGAAAAAATATTGAAATACATACATTCAATGTGTGCTGTAGACCTCGATTGTTTTTTTTTTATAAATTCATCAGTTTTTTAACTAATGAAAAATATTTGAACGTGAAATTACATTTTAAGACAAAAAAATACGAATTAAAAAGTAAGGGTCTAATCCAGATTTTTACAATTTTCACTTCCGCTTGATTTCGATTTAATAGTTTTTTATTTATTTTGTTTAAGAAGTGAATTTATTTAAGAACATATTTAAAAAGGACAAATATTTCTGTGGGAAAAAGAAATTTTAATTGTGACGATTTAGTGAAACTTTTTAGTTTATTAAGATTATTAGTTTTATGTACAGTTGCTTCTGCAACATCATGAATATTTGTAAAAAGTTTCCGCCGAAAAATAACAATCTCCTTAATCACTCTTTAACGCTTCAAAATTTCACATCTTAATATACAGATAATAAAAAAACTCCCGTTCTGTTTTAAATCTATCGGTCTCTTCTTCCCTCTAATTTAGTATTCGATTTTACACCAGCTTCTGATTAAGTAATATCACGCAGAAGATTAAAAGAGTAAGCAAGAAGTAAGTAACAAATAAGAAATAAAAAAATTCGAATAATTTTTTCGTGTGTATTTTTAATGTATTACCGCGCCATGTTTGCGATTAAATTTAAATAAAAAAAAATATATATTTTATGAAAAACTTGGTTGTGTAATAGAATAAAAAGTAAATAAAAATATCGAATTAATTAATATGCTATTAAAAATTTACAAGTCACATATTGTTGATGTAATTATTTAGAAGGATGATGGATGTATTGTATCTCAATCGTGGTATGTGGCAAAAGAAGGGGACTCGTAACACTTTCGGCTAATAAATGTTTGTAATAGATCTGCATAGGATTTCGCCTGTTCTATTGTTATACTTCTTTATAATTGTATTATGTAGTATTATAAAACACGCACGTTCTAATTAAAAAGAGGAAAGAAAATATGTAAACGCAATTTATTTTTTAAATTACTTCTTTATTTAATTAAGATTGAAATTAATGATTACACGTATGCTATTACTAACTGGTGTAGTATTTTATTGCTAGTTAATCGGTAAAGGAACTTGGAAAACTGCATGAAAAACGGTTTAAAAGGGGAAATAATATACAGTTTATTATTATTCTGTATGTATAATATGCTGTTGTAGTTATATCGCTTAAAGATACCTTTTCGTAATATTTTTTACCATTTTTAATTTTTTATCTTTTCTTTAACGCTGTCGTATTAAACATAGAAAGCGGGCGGAAGCGAAGCTAATTATACGAGAAGAGCTATATGTGTTTTGTTGTTGACTTTGCAGATTTCGTGTTTTCTGTCATAAGGTTGTTAATCACAGCTATTTCAGCAACATAATATTAGTATGCATTCTTGTGTCATCCGCATTACTCGCTGCTGAGGATCCCCGTGGCATTGAAAGTCCTAGAGCAAAGGTAAAAAGGACCTATAAGATCCCTTCTAATTTTACCTTTACTCATTGTGTGTGGCGTTTTCTATTTCGGCTTTTCTCGGCCTAACATTTTTCATTTATATAGACACATGTGTTAAATTATTCATTTTTAGCTAGTTTTACCGATTTATATTTTTTTTTGTTTGTTTTGTTTGTTTTTTTTTTGTTTTTTTGTTTTTTTTTTTTATATATATATATTTTAACGCGCGTTTAATTTTTTAACAGTAAAATAGACTGCAGAGGATAGAATTTCCTCGATCTATTCGAAAATTACTCAATAATGCGAAGTTGACGATAAAATTTGGGGGAAAATTTTCCTGAACACACCCCTTAATTTAATATTAAATTGAGGAAAAGTGTAGCAATAGAATTAAATTAGCGATGATTAATTATAATATTTTTGATGTTGTAAGTTACATTGATTCAGTCACTGATATTGTCAAAATTGTGATCAGTCTTTGATTGTTTATCAAGTTATTTACCATAAAAAATATATTAATATTGATGGCGAAAGTTTAGAAATGTTGTGGGGTACTGGTACTAGTTTATTATGCAGTGTCGGAAAAGATATTTGATTTTACTTATAGAAATACAAAAAGGGCTATATTGTAACAAAATAATAAGATCTCTCCATGAAAATAAAATTTTTGAATAACCGTTCTTTAGTTGCCGTTTTCGTCTTTTTTTTTTTTTTTTTTTTTTTTTTTTATATAATTTCTTTTAGTTTTTGCCTTGGATGTAATCGTTTTAAAGGTTTTGGACCCGACACTAATTAATTGTGCAAAAAAATAAAACAAAAAAACGGATTTCTTGAACATTAAAAAAAAAATCCTAAATACCAATAATTTTGTAAATATTCACTATTTTTTCTCCGATAAACCAATAAGTACTGCTTTTATTTTGTTTCTCTATGATTCTAATAATTTTTAGACTTTTTATATTTGTTCTACTTGTGACATCATTTCTCCTGATTTAATGCGCATGCCATCTACATAATTTAAATGCCTTCTTATTAAGATGAAAAAATTTGTTCTTTTATTTGTTTTCTTTTTTTCGGTTATAACCTGTTCACGGTTGTCCTTTATTTTCAGCGAGATCTGAACGTGTCTTTTGATGTGCATCAAATGATTTTGATGAACTGTGTTTTAGACTCAGCGAATTATCTTTTAAAGTGCATCAAACAGTTACATTATACGGTACTTTCAATTAGTTTTTTGTTATCACCTTATTTATCAAATTTCTATTCATTCCGTATTTTATCTGTTTATTGGAAGGAAGATTATTTCATCTACCTGCTGTTCACCATAATTTTTTTTCTTGTTATTTTTTTTCCCCGTAATTTGAGAAGAAAGATCTATCTTGTTTTAACACCTCCATGTTTATGATGTATTGTAAGTTCCGTTTGTTTTTGTCTGTACTCTTATATTAAAATAATAGTTTTATTATTATTAATCCTAGTATATATATATATATATATATATATATATATATATATATATATATATATATATATATATATATATATATATATATATAACTTTTCACGTTAAACATATTAAATATAGTATTATCCGTTTCTGTATTACGTATGTAAATCAGACTAAAGTAAAACTACTTTTTATAAATAATAATATTATATGATTATAACTTCTGTGTAGTTTTACTTTAGTATGATTTACATTATTAATTCTAAATCCATTACTGAACTATGAAAGCATTTTTCACTGAATATTATAACGACCTTGACTTATAAGGCTAATGATTGTCCCTTTTCAACATGAATATTTGTTTATTCAGGTTTACTTCCTTATTTTTATATATTTATGATAATAACCGAATACATTTATTTACGAAGTTTTAAATGTTCACCGGTCACTAGGTGCTTTTACATTAAAAATTCTTTAATATGCTACTTAAAATTTCAATATCATTCAATTTCAAATTTTATAATTTATTTAAAATATAAATATAAATATGTACATATATATATATATATATATTTTTTTTTTTTAAATTTGAAACTTTTTTACTTTCATACCTCCTTGCATTCCGATAAACGTAATTATCTTTAGCAAATGAATGTGGTTCATGTTTTTAGGATTCCGTATTTTAACTGTTTTGTAAAGTTTTTGTAATCTGAATCGAGATATTGCAAAAGAATTTCTAATGCATATTTTTGTATTTAAATTAATAAAATTAATAACGTAAAGAAAATTAAATTTTTTTTTCTCGATAATGTGCCTATTTATAATTTTTTCTTATTTTCTCACCCTGTTAAATAAAAAGTATTGTAAAATACTTCTTTTAAAATCGTATAGATATATCTACAATTTGCATAGCAGTCTGCAGTTAATGGGCCAATGACTGCATATTCTATTCTGTTCGACGATGCTTATAATTATCCATTAATGGTTTTAATTTTTGGCTTTTAGATACTGTGTGAAATATTTGCAAGGGCATGATTAGTTTAATTTAATCATGATTACTTCAAGTGTAGATCTATGCGCCTATACACTTTTTTAATAAATTGTAATTGAGGCCCCATAGTAGGCTCAAGACGCGTTCTTTACTAATTATTGACTAACAACTGTATTGAACAAAAATATATTCAATAATATAAACAGTATTATATTAAGTAATATAAGTTTTGGCTATTCAAGTTTAAAATGAAAACAATGAATATATACGAATAGGCGAGTATCAATAACAAAAACCACAACTAATATGAATAGAATGATAATGACACAAATTAAATGTAAAAAAAAAGAAAAGGTATAAATATAAAAATATTATAGATTGTAAATTAATCTTAAATAAAGGCTTTTAAATGGTAAAATTGGTCTTATATTAATAATATTATTTTTATATTTTTGACTGAAATGAGATCTTAAAGCAAATTATCATATTTTAAAATTTAAATATTTGTCAAAGTCGTTTATCGTACATTTAAATGATTTATCCTTATAATCATATTATGTTTGCATTCGACATAATAAATTCCTTTTGAATATGTTAAATGTAGTATGTATAGGACAGCGTAGAATATCATAGACTGCCACTTCTCAGCAATAGGTTATTATTAGGAAATAACTTTTTAGATACGAAACGTAGTTTAATTTTTGCTTATATATTTATATTATAAAATATATTGGGTACAGACAGAACCGAATAGAACTTATGGTATGTTATAAAAACATAAAAATTAAAATAATTTCGCCGTCAAAACAATTGAATTTATTCTCTGTTTGTTTTGTAAATGGTTGAGTTTTAAAACGGTGTGGTTTTAGAAACTTTAATTTTTAAAAATGAATGCGTTTTTGCGAGTTAAATATGGTAATATCATTTTGATCAGTACGAAATATTTTTGCAATGCGGTCTAGAGCCTAGTGCGCACTAGTAGATCATGTTGCGTGATTGTCTCTAGACGGTCTATAATAGACCGTCTAGAGACAACGTTCTTTGTCTCGTCTAACGTCCACACTACGATGTGAATTTCTCAGTCTCATCTTCGCAGTCCACCATGAAGGAAATTGTTTTGTGTGGAATGAGTTCCTGCTTAGTGCTAATTACAAGTGAGAAAAGTGCAACAAGTCTAACGTTGCATGCGGTCTCCCATTCCGACCGGGAGACTTGAGACCTGTGATTTTTGGTCTCACAACAGGCCAGTAGACGGGGATTGGTCTATAGACATGTCTACGTAGACAACTTGAGACAACCTGAGACACCTCTCAGAGATCAAAATCGCGCAACGTTTACTAGTGTGTACTAGCCATAAGGTTCTAGTTGTATAATCAAAAATGAATATTTAGCCGACAGTAGACTTTAACATGTTCAAGTCATTGAACATTAAATATTATTTTCACTTCAAAATCTTTCGAAGCTAACTGCAATTTGAAATTTTAATATTTGTTCAGTTTGACTAGCAGGCATTTTTTCATTTGAGATAACTTTTCTTGTTCTTGCAGTTCTCGTATTTAGCAAAGAAGAGGAAATTAATGTAATAGCATTGAAAATATTCCTTCATTGAGATTTTTTATTGATTTTTTTTCTTATCATAAAATCGGTTCAAAAAGCTATATCGTTTTAGCGCTTTTGATTTTACTCGGCTTTGTGGAACACGTTTTTAATTTTTGCTTCATTTTTAATATATATATATATATATATATGTATGAACAACATCTTAATTATTAATTGAAGCAAAATATTTACTACGAGTTAAATGTAGTAATAGTTTATTAACATTAACTTTTTTTTAAATTTTTTTATTATTATGTTTGTAAATAATACGGTTGCTATTTTTATTCGTCTGTTTTCATTTTTAATAACTAGATAAGGACTTTTCTTGTATATATTGTTGTTCAACAACGTGAAAACCCTGTACAACAGCTCATCATAAGGTCTGATCTGAAGGACGAGAACGAAGTTGAAGAACTGATTTGTTATTGTTCAGGTAAAACTTTATCCAGATTACGACGGAGAGGTATTATATGCCACAAGTAGCGGAAAAGTCCTTGTTTTCACAACGTATCTAAAAATAATGTCTACTTAGGAATGTATTACTAGTGTTCGTAGTAGTTTGCACGATTAACTAATTTGGCGTGGCACTAATATCTGTTTTTGCTTACACTAATATGCGAGATTTTTTTTGCACTGTTATTATCGCTGCATATTGGTAAAATTATCTAACATCACACTTACTAGTGTGGCTTTTTGTTTTATTCGGATCATTATGCGCGCACTGTCACGTACTAAGGATTACAATTACGTCATCATTTAATTGTATAAATAATTTACTGAAAATGTATTTTTTACTTAATACTAATAACTGAAAGAATTTAAAATGAAAAAGGAACGTTTTCAAATTAGAATATACATATATGTGTATATATATATATACAGTAGACTCCCGATTATCCAACTTTCGGGTTATCCAACTTTAATAGCAATGAAAAAAAAACAAACAAAAAACAATACAGTAGACTTCCGATTATCCGACTTTGTCGGTATCCGACCAACCTTCAGTCCCGATTAAGTCGGATAATTCGAAGTTTACTGTATATATATAAAACGTAATTTTGCACATTTGTTTTAAAGCAACGATTATTTCTCTTGAAAATTTAAATTTGTCGCATAATCCGAAAAGGTGAATGGCGTTGGGTGTAGGAGAGAGCTAATATTAAAACATGTAAACCTGAAACTATTGATAGAGAAATGTAATATTTTATTGTAAAAAAATGTTTTTTTTTAAATCCAAAATATGCTACTGACTATATTAGTTAAACGAATTTTATTCGTTTAAAATTGCGTAATCTTAAGGTGTTAGCGCGAGTTGAAGAACTTTTATGAGAAATCAAGTATTATCTTCCGAATGAGATGGACCTACTTACATTAGCATAAAGTTAAGGGAAAGCAGATTTTCTCATGTTGAAATATTAAATGCGGTTAAGCTTGAAGAAAGTTAAAAATTATTTTTAAAAATTGTTCTTTTTGCATCCTTACCGCCGACCTATTTGCTTTCTGCGAAACATTTTCTGAAAAAATATTTGTAATTTCGTAAAGCGACGTTTGGTTTTTTAAATGTTGGAGTAAGTCTACTATTTTCGTTTATTTGTATATTTGGTTATAGTTACCAAAACTTGAGGGCTAAAGATGGATCGGAAATGCTGGTGTCATTATATATGTTTTTATTTTCTTTTTAAATTAAAAGCGGTATTATAAATGTAAAAAAAAAACGGAAAATAAGTCAGTAAGAAGAAAAATAAAGGAATTCTTTGTTTATTTTTGTTAAACTCGCGTTTACTGATTCGCATGTAAATGTCCATACTTATAGAATATTCTCACATAAACATTGCCTTTACAGATAGTAATTTGCAATCAACTGAATGTTGCGTAGAAATAAAACGTATTTGAAATGTAAATATTAGGTCAAAAAGAGTACTCTGCGATTTTTAAGGAAAAAATTAATATTATGGAAATTAATGGGTTTAAATGAGAAGTATAAGATAATTTAACGAAACGTCTTCAATATACAATTTATTATGTATATTGCAGAGTTAAAACAGCGAAATCGATTTTTATAATGGTTCTATTTTGTCTGCGATGAATTATACACCCGCAGTCACGTATTATTTATTTATTTTTTTATTCCGTTTCTGTTTTATTAATTAAATAAATCGAATGCCTTAAAAAGCATATGTTCAATGTGAAGGGTAAACGGAAGAAGCGTACCAATTTTTATATTGTTGCATTTTGCGCGAATCCTTTGAGAAGTAGAACATCATGTTGCAATGTTATCTGCAAACAACACTGCACATTTTGTCTTCGTTGTGATTTAACTAAAATCTACGAAGTTAACTGACTAGCGAATTCACATTTTGGTCGTCTGCTCGTCTGATCACCATAAAATTGTTAATTTTTTAGTTGAAGTGTTACGTATTTATTTCTGTTTGCGGTTCGTTCAGCGGGCACGTGATTGAGAAACTCCTTCTGTTTTTATATCGCTCCAGCTTCCAATTAAGTACTTTTTTGCTCGCGTGAAACTTTTCTTAATTCTCTTCACAATTTTCATTACCTGTAGTGAAGTCATCAATTGTGGAAGAAAGCAGCAGAAGCTTTAAATAGATTATGGGATTTATACACACAAATGACCATTATTGCATTAAAGATTTAAAAAAAAACTTGTTACGCTAAATTAAGAAGATAATGGTAAAAATATTTCAAAGTTCGAATTAGTTAACGAATATTATTTTAGAAAAACAATACAGTGTTCCCTAGTTGTTACACATTTTGTATAAATTGTATTTTATAGTGTTTAAGTGGTTTACCTTTCTGAATTAAATTTATAACAAGCGCACACGTAATATGCATATGTGTATATATATACTCGTATATATAATACTCATAAAGTAATCAGTAGAGTTAATTTAAAACGTTAATTTTCAAATTACACATTCCATGTGTTCACGTTGCGAAATGATACTGTCGTGTTTGTACTTAATTCTTTATCCTATAATTAGCAGTTATTAATAACAAGTAGAGAACTTTTGAGTGTATTTTACACGTGGTTAGTTTTCTAAATTTTGCATGATGCTTATATAAATTTTGAAAAATCAACGTGAACTAATACGCGCAAACAAACGTACTTGTTGTTTATTTATTATTATTATCTTTATCGTTATTATCCTTATTATTTCACTGTGAAGAACGTTCAGAAATGGAAAGTTACACGAGTAAATTAATTTTTTTATTTATGTTTTAATTACCCGCTACGTAAAATATGTTTTTTGAAAATTTCCGACATCTGTATGTAGAAAAAATATTTTAGATTATTCCATATTTAACAAATTATGTAATTTTCACTGTATATAGTTTTAATAATAAATATATAAAATCAAAGATACATTAAATTATTCATATATAACCTGCCGACTAGTTTTTATACATTTATTATTAAAACTATAATATATATATAGTAAAAAAAAAAAATTGTTCTACAAAAGAGGAATTGTTCCACACTTTTGTGGTAATTTTATTGATAAATTTTACAAGAAATGCTGTTAGCTTATTTCGTGTTGCAGAAAAGGGGAAAATTAGATTGGGGAGTATTATATGAAATATATATATATATATATATATATATATATATATATATAAAATTTTCTGAGATAATTTAATCAGAGCGATTTATTAGTAAATTTTAACTGGTCTTTCTTTCATTATATTTATGGTCTGCTACACATTTGCCAACCTGGTTAATTTTTTTAGGTGCTACAAAATTTCGACTATTTTTTCACGGTCGTGTTCACTATTGAAATATGTTTGAAGATGATTACGTCTGGATTTATTCTGCATAAAGGCGCGTTTTGTAGATCGGCTTTTAATCTACTGGATTTACTAGTGGTTGTTGCATCGATTGTGTCTTTCGCTCAAAAGTAAGCGCACATTTTACTTTTATTATTGAGTCTCTTGCTCTCATTTCTTGGTGGTGGCTTTTAAATTATAACATGGCGCGTGCTATTAAATGAGATGATGACATTCAAAGGTAAATTTATTCCGGTTTACAGGTCCAATGGAAAAATGACCCTTTCGTACGTAAAGATATTACGAGTTCTCAGAGTTTTGAGACCTCTTCGAGCTATTAATAGAGCTAAAGGATTAAAGGTATTTGCCGAAATTGTACATATTTATAACCGTTTACTTTTTCGAAATATATGTAGCGATGTGATCTCTATTGATATCGTTTCATTCTAGTACGTTGTCAAATGCGTTATAGTGGCCATAAAGACGATCGGAAACATTATGCTTGTGACGTATATACTACAGTTTATGTTTGCAGTAATTGGAGTGCAATTATTTAAGGTATGGTTTTTTAAATTCATATTTACTATACTTACTATGCATAATTCCTGTCGATGAGTAAATTTTCTCTACATAGTAACTATTGCAATGCTCCGTATTTCCTTGTTGTCGAATGAGATTTAATTGTAGGCGGCTACTTCGTTCAGTCTTGTAACTGACTATTTTTCTTCTCTTTTTTTTCTCTCTCTTTCGGTGTTTTTCTCAAAATCTGACAATATATAGTTTCTTCGAATTTTTGTGACCCATGTATTTTGACTTTTAGTTTTCATGGCATATCATTTGTCATAACATTTCTTTGTTTTTCATATTATCCATCCGGCGTAATCCGAATATTTCGCGATGTGTTTTAATTTTAAGGCTTTCAACTTTTTAGCTCCAGCTTTTGTTGTACGCGTTTTAACTGGTTTTCGCTGTCTCGGCCATATAAGACAATATTATTCCTGTTTCAATTACAATTAGATAGTTGCGTGTTTATAAACTTTAAGACGCCAAAAGCTTTCTTCGTTAATACTAAATATTTGTTTTTAATATTTTATTACCATTACCGTTATCAGAGTTGTTTATTTTTTTATATTTTTTTTAAGCGTATAATTATATACATTTCACGGTTGTACGGATGATAATTTTTCAGCTTTTCGTCAGGATTGTATTAGTCGACTGATTTTTCTATACATAATATATTTTTAAAGTAATGCAGTAGATTTGTTTAGCAGATCACATAAGATCGAAATGTGGTAACGGTTGATATTGACAACAATAACAAATGTATAATAATCGCCAATTTGTACCTTACTTCGATAAAATTAAAAATGTATAAGATAAAAACAAATATGTAACAATTGTAAGCTTTTTGAATACAATTCGAATCTAAGTAAATAGAATATATGTGGTAGTGCAGATGAATGATTTAACTTGATTATGAAAATGCGAAAATATATAGTCCGTTTTGTTACAACTCACACGTTGGTTCTAATTAATAATATAGTAAACTTTTTTTACGTTCAAAAATTTTTTCGCAATGTTAAGTCTTTTCCTTGAGAAAGGTCATTTTTTTCCTACTCGAAATTATTTTTTGAATCGGGAAAAGAGGACTTTTAATTACGCTTGAGTTCTCTTATAATATGAATGACAGTTTGACGGAAAAAATATGTACAAAAGTAAATTTAAAACAAAGCAGCCATTTTCTGAGAAATTTCATTAATCACGCCAAAGTTAA
The DNA here is from genome assembly GCA_039619475.1 of Icerya purchasi. Lineage (NCBI taxonomy): Eukaryota > Metazoa > Arthropoda > Insecta > Hemiptera > Monophlebidae > Icerya > Icerya purchasi. The sequence continues at coordinate 220,478,973 of CM077115.1, read as the reverse complement.
AAAAGTCGGAGAACTCCTCTTCAAGAAGATACAGAAACACCTGCGTATTATATATAGTGTGTAGAACTTGAAACTATTAAAAATGATCGTAAAACTCTCTAGTATTATAAGTTTATTTTATATAGCAAATCATTCGATTTTGCTGGTAACCAAAACGTTGAAACCGAAGAGATTAAGTTGGTAATGAATTTTATTAATTTTTTAACGAGAAGTAAAAATTTAAATTAATCGATTTCTGATTTCATCATTCAGATTAAACTATATTGGGATATGATAAAAAACATATTGTGAAGTATTTAGAAATTGTGTACGATTTTTTCTGCACGGCTTTGTTTTATAAGTCGGCAAAAAAGCTAAATAATCACGTTCATTATTAAAAAACAATAAAATGTGTAATTTTGTAAGTCGGTGTTACGAAAAAGACTAAAAACGTCCGCTAAATATTTTAATAACGCGTTAATAGAATGTAAATTGAGAATTTTAAACAATTGTTTAATAACATTTTTCGTTGGGGTCAGCAAAATGCCGAATTTCAATTGAACCAAGCATGTATAAGTAATATTCATAATTTTGCTCTTATTATTAAAACTGATCACCATTGTTTTTGTTCGCGAGTGTTGAGGGTCCACTGCAATTTATATATTATTCTAATCGTGTATATCCTCCCGGCTAAGAAATAGTATACGTACCGGTAGTTAAAAATAAATTTATTGCGGCGAAATTAAATATATTTCAACGATATTGTCTCTTGTTATCTGTTCTAGGGAAAATTTTACGCGTGTACAGATAAATCCAAAACTACAGCGGAAGAATGCAAGTGAGTTCATTCGTTTTTTGCATATTTGAAAATTCTGTATATAATTGAGAAATACTCGATCAGCATAGCGTAGATTCCCTACTAGTCTAGAGAGTAGATTTCGCTAACTTAGTTTACATTGGAATTATCGATGATTTTTTTAATCCTCGCATAAAAATTTAATAAATTGATCTTTCGGACCTTTCATGTGGCGAAATTTGATTTCAGATGCGTCATGAAAATGCTGCAATTTTAATTTTTGCATAAAAGCAATTTCAACTAGTATTTTTCAGCAATGAGTTATTTATCACCTCGCAAAAAAAATATAAAAGAAATAAACACTTAAAATTTTACGCTTAAACTAGGAAGCGCATGTCAAGGTCCTGTGCATAATTGAGGCGAACGAGCATTATTATACTTTAAATATTAATTATTGTACGTCGCGTTGGCCTAGTGGCTAGAGCGCTTGGCTTCTGTTTCGGAGGTCTCAGGTTCGATCCCGAGCGATGACAGAATATGCGCGCTAGTTTGGCTGAAATTATAGCGCGATAACAAGTGACTATAGTCAGTTTGAAATGTAGTCGTGCGTGTGCACTAGCGTCGCATGGATATATATAGTCGGCGAACAATCGCATCAACGTGAGCAGGCCAGTCGTCTTGGTTCGCCTCGCCCCACTGATAACCTTTCTCACGTTGATTGGTACCACGGAAGCTAGGTTGCTCTCCGTCTTCGTGCTTTTCAACTGCGATGTTGTTTATCTTCTAATTCTCCTGCGAATTTGAAGATAATCTCATACCCGTAATCGAGGAAGAATAATAATTGTAAACATATCTCAGCACTAAATGCAACTTCATATCCTAATGTTTTCCTAAAAATTTCACTATGGTGATAGAGAAATAAAAATTCGTTCTTTTATTATATATATTTACCTATTGTTCAAAATTTTCTTTTGATACACGCCGATTATATGATTTCATTTTTGAAATGAAAACTTCTTTAGGCGCGCGCTGAGCACTTGATTTTGTGGGTATTGAGTGAGACTGAGCCGTCACGTTCGGCTATGTAACGTTCGTTCGGGTAAAGTCGGCTCTCGTCGACTGAGGGAGTGAGAGAATTATAGTCAACGCGTCACTGCTATACTCGCTCGGCGACTGTTACATGAGAGAGCGTGACGCATCAGTCACATTCAGCATCGACATAAACACTACGGTATGTGCCTTACCAATACGTTTTATTTAATACGTTATTTATTCAAAATTATACGCGTGTGTAGATATGTAAATGTGACAAAATTCGTTGTATATCTATAAGACGTTATCTATTGTCATAAGATATTATTAAGACCACGAGTCAGGCACTTTCTGTGTCTTACTAATAGCGAAAATTTGAAATCAACATTAGATTTGAATATTTCGAATGATCCAAATGAAAGCACAACAAAATATGGAACTACGATTGACGGAGTTTTTTTTTTAGATATTTAGCAAAATTTCAATCAAAAGTATTCATTTCATACTTTAGTTATCACAAATCAATTGTTTCATTTTTAGGGTACGATACAAATAACGATTAGTCGGAGCAAAATTTACCAGAGTAATTTATACATAATTATAATTGTATATATAGTGTAAATATTATTACTTTATGAATATAAAACAAAAATAATTTATACACACAATTATAATTATATGTATTGTAAATATTATTCGCCTTAATGAATATAAAACAAAAAAAGAAATAGTTGTATTTCGTATTATTAACTTCGCCTTAATGAAGTTTTCACTTCTGTCGTCTGGTCTTAAGCACACACCAATTTTATTTTTTTTTGATCATAAATAAATAATAATAAATTTATCGCTGAAAGTTTAATTAATTGACGGAGCTTTTTCAGGGGAACTTATTTCAGTTACGAAGGAGGTGATATATTTAGTCCGTCGGTAGAAGTAAGAAAATGGGATCGAAGTAAATTTCATTTTGACGACGTTCTACGAGCTATGTTAACATTATTTACCGTTTCTACGTTTGAGGGTTGGCCAGAGTACGTGTAGATTTCTATATTTTTGTAATTTTTTCCTTTTTTTTACCCTTTTTTTTTACCCTTTTTTTTTGTAAACTGTTGTAGATTTATTTTTCAATATAGTTCAGCGTATTTTAATTTTTTGTTTCCATTTATTTCTTTAGTTTGCTGTATTCTGCGATTGATTCAAATCTCGAAGACGTCGGTCCCATGCGAAATCATCGCCCGATTGTCGCTGCGTATTTTATAATATATATCATTATAATCGCCTTCTTTATGGTTAATATTTTTGTGGGATTTGTCATTGTTACTTTCCAGAATGAAGGCGAACAAGAGTATAAAAACATCGATCTAGATAAGAATCAGGTATTTATTGATTCTATTTCTGTAAACCAGTTACCCCATAACAGTTTAAGTCTTTATTTTAAAGGTTCCGTAAGTAAAATTTGTATACTATAAATGTAGCTTCTTTTTTTTCCCCCTTTTTTTAAGGCTTTGTTTCTGCCATCTAGCCAGTTTAAATAGATTCTAATTATATGTATATAACAATTTTCTGTTTAATTTCTGATTATTTTTTTACCATTAGTTGCTTCAAACCTGACGTCTGGTTAAATGTGCATTCTATAACGTTTGGGCATACATATATTATACCCTGTGGCGAGCTCCAGCGGTTCAGTGCAGTAGTAAAGTTAGTTTTTTCAGAAGATGTGTTGTTATAGAACAATGAAAAAATAGAATGAAAAAAAAAGATACGGTAGTCCAAATAATTGACCGAGGATTTTAACATGTTAAAATCGACGAGATTGAAAAATTAAAAATCTAATTTAAAAATTATGTACATGTTTTATGTTGCTTGGGTTCATTTCAAGAAAAAATCCTCTGTGATTTTAGTTACCCCTCCCGGTCATTTCGACTTTTTCATGCTATTTAATTAACGAAGATGTATGATGTCAACCGATGTGTGTGCTCCTCAAAATAACGTATCGTTAATTCGATGGTAACTCCCAATCGCCAGTAGGTATTTTATCATTTACATCACTTTTCTCCGTAGCATTTCAAGGCTGCTACCATATCTGATTATCAGTTATATCGATTTTATCTTGCTTCATCTAATCGTTTCCTTTATTATTTTTCATTTACTAAATTGGATTGTCTCGTCAGAATTATCTGTTTTATTTCGATCATTCGGCACATAGTCTGTTCTTTAAGTTATCATTTGCGCTATGCTCGTACATTATTGATAGTTTGAATTTATCTCACATATTTGGATCATCAACTTATTTTGTGAGTCCTTCATGTCGGTTTCATTACGATCGATTCTTCTTCAAGTTGCGGGACACACAAACTTGCGAGATTCTATTGTATAAATCATAATTATTGGTGAATAATTTTTCTGATTAAACCTAAATCTTTATTTTTTTTGTCGGATGATAATTCAACAGTTTATTTATGAAAGCCTATTTTAAAAAGTTAACGTTTGTTATTAAAAGTGATATAGCATAATAGAAGTACTATTTTCAATGAGTAAAAATACGTTTCTTAAAGATTATATCAGTAAATATAGATAAATATTGTAAAATTGTTTTAATAAATAAATAAAAACATAAAATTAGTTGGTCTTTTTTTCAGTTTTTTTGCAAAAGAATTACAAATTATTGCCCATAAAACGGCAGAAATTATGAATATGTGTATGTTACATTTGATTGTAAAATTATATATTAAGGTTTAAAAATTGTAATGTTAATGAAAAATAAATAAAGAATTAATACCGTTTGATTCTTTTCAATAAGTGTAAATAACAAATGATATGTGTAGCTGATAAATGGGCAAGCTGGAGGGTCCTGCTAATCCGAATCCCAAAAGTAACCTAAGTGCTTCATTTAAGGCCAAAAAGTAACTCCAATGCTTGTTCTGGAGCCCAAAACCGTGTTTAGAGACCGAAAATTAACCGAACTATTTTATCAGGGGGTCCAAAAGTAACCCCAATTCTCGTCCCAATGTTCAAAATTCACCCAAGTTTCCCCGGTTCCCCCATTACATTCCCCTGTAGTCTCGCTAATTCAAATACGATCTAGTCCAACCCCGAACCCTTAGATTATTACACTCTGGTAATCTGAACACCCTGTCCCCTGGAAAAGGATCTCCAACCCCAATTCTTACATTATAGCTACAAAGTAACCTATTTTATAAGATTACTTGTATTTAATTAAATTATAACCCAACTTTCCCTTCTGAGTATGTAAATTTCACCTAAGTATAACTTCCCAGCGGTACAACCTGCTAATCCGAACACCCACCCAGAGAAAGAGGTCCCAACCCAAGTCCCCCAGGCTGTTACAGATCGATAATCTGAATGCCGACTAATTGAAAAGGGTCCCCAACATATATTTTAATATTTACTTGTATATATTTAAATTATAAATCCAATTCCCTCACTGTGCTTCGCCCACGGTTTCGATAATCCAAACACCAACCCCCCCAGGAAGGGCCCCGGCCCATGCCTCGGTGGCTCGGACATTCCGGTTATCCGAACCATTTAAAAATTAACCAATAAATTATATCTATAGTCTAAAACCAGCCTGGGTCCCCTCTGCCGCTTCCATCCTCTTTTCCGATCGATTTTAATTTCTTATCCTCCCGATCATGCTACTCGTTGTGGAAGCTTACCATTCAATCCTACGCACACGCAGCCGCCGCCGTCGTCGCTGTTTCCATATCTAATATAATTTTGTTGTTGTATCGGCAAATGTGCTTTAGACATTATTTTATTGCTAAATATTTACACACTGCCGATTCCGAACTTAAGATGTGCGTTAAACCGATCACAGTGTGTGATATATGTCTATAAATTATGAGTTATTTAATTTTTTTTTTAATAGAGAAATTGCATTGAATTTGCTTTAAAAGCAAAACCGGTCCGCAGATACATTCCGAAACATAAATTTCAATATAAGATTTGGTGGTTTGTTACATCGCAACCGTTCGAGTATACGATATTTTCTTTGATAATTTTAAATACGGTGACGCTGGCAATGAAATATCATCCCAGTCCGGAGTCGTACAAATCGTTTTTAGATGTCACCAATCTATTCTTTACGGGTGCCTTCGCTTTAGAATTTCTTTTTAAGTTAGCCGCGTTTAAATTCAAGGTAGACGGATAATTTTATTATCGTTCAAGATAGAATCTGATTTATCTTATAAATTTTTTTTCAGTTTTAATCTTTACGGTATGTTCGCAGAATTACTTTTCGGATCCGTGGAATATGTTTGATTTCGTGATTGTGTTGGGAAGTTTTGTGGAAATAATTTATGGCGATCTGAATCACAAAACAGTAATGGATTTAAATTATTTATTAGTTAACGTTTTGACGATAGTTCATAATTGTTACGTTAAAATCTCAAATTTGAACTATATTGATTAATCAGTTTTAGAAATATCTGAAGGAGTGTGTTGAATCACTTTCTTTATTTGTTCGAATTTATTCATTTAGTTTTTATTAATTATTTATTTACTGATTTTTATAAATTAAAATTAGAAATACGTAAATACGGCAAACGAATACAGTGAACAATAAAAATGAAAGTGTCAGAAAAAAACACGGAACAATGGTAGAAATTAATATAAAACATTGGAAATGTGTAAAGTTACTGTGCCCCAATAGAAATCTAATGCGTGGCGGAAAAAGTGCTTTAATTTTATTTTCCTTGAGTATTTATTAAATTTATTCCGCGGAATTACTAGAACGAACTAAGAGTAGTTACAAGAAAAACTTGAAAATTTATCTTTTATAGAAACTCGTGCAAATGCAAAAATTGGCATTACTGAATGCATGGTTTTAACAAAATATAAAATAAACGGCGCATTGTTAATATATTAACAAACTACTTCAACATTAGTATCTAAACGCATAATTTTTATTAGAATTAATTAGTTCTAAGTTTGAATGTTTAATTATATTGTCTGCAAACAGATTTTTTGGCTAGCAGCTCAATAATAAAAGAAAAACGAAAAATCATAGGAAAGATTTAGGGAAGAAAAAAAAAACAATCCCTTTAACCTTACAGAATAAGAATTTACCGGATAGAAAAACTAATTTTTTGATTTCCTCGCGAATTTTTCAATTATTGTGTTTTCATCATTTAGTGAAATAAAAATATTTCTACCATCTATTGTCACAATACATACGATGAAGGCCATGGACGGATAAGAGTGGCAATTTGCCCTGGAGAACTATCGAGCTATCGGGTTTATATTTAAATGGTAAGTGGTTACCACTAAGGAACATTTTTGACAGAAGTTTCAGATCCGCCCCGCCCCCCCCCCTATTTTTTAGAAACACCCTTTTTTCTGAAATGCACTTAATTTTTTTTTCTCAAAAGTTAGATGACCGATTTTCTTAATTTTTTATTATAGTTGTAGACACATGGAAGGAACATCTTGGAAAAAATTAACAATTCGCTCTCTTCATATTTCACCTTCCAAATGACACTTTCTGATACGTGTTTTTTACCAATAAAAATAAATGAAAACAAAAGTGGAACTGGCGTTTTTAGATTTTAGATCCCCTAAATAACATTCATTTTGGTCTGAAAAAATTATTTCAGATGCGTCGTGGTCAAAATCGTCAAAAAAGGAAGGTTAAGTGAAAATTTTATTGAAAATAAAGCTATTTATGATACAACATTTATATTATGCCACTTATTTCAGTACAAGGCTATGGAAAAGAAGCACCGACACCCTTGTAGTACCCTAATACCCCAACATTGAGTCAAAACGAGGTAATACAGATGTGCACTATACTTAGGCAGGCTTTCAAGTACGAATGCAAGAAGTCTAATATATAAAAATGAATTTATTTCTTTCAATACCTAGTAAAAATGAATAAATCAAAAACATCAATCCTTGTCGCTGTGTTCTTCGATCACCGCCTCAGTCTCATCGGTGTTGAATAGCCAGTTAAGAATTTTAGCCGGTCTCACAATTTTGGACTGGTAACGACCATATGCTAAATAATAAATTATGATTGCTACGTGTGAGGACTAACCCGCAGTAGTTCATTAGCACAATCGCAACAATATCGTGATGTTTCTTCTGAAGAATATTTAATGAAACATTTGTACTTCTTGGACTTTACGTGCCTCAATTGCACTACAAGTTTTAGGATTCTCGAGCGATCTTTTACACGCTTTATATTCGTGTTATCTTCGTCATTCATCATTTCAGCGAGATATGAAATGGCCTGCTTGTATTGATAAGAATACGTGAACAGACATTTCAAGTTAGTTTCGTCTATTTGCTGAAAATCGGCTAAATCTTTAGACTTTATCAGCTCAGAGGGTACAGTTTTTCTTCTCCAGACCAACTTCACCGGTGAAACGATAATTACAACGATTAATTAACAAGGGATACTTGCCTAGAATCAATCGAATGTTCTATCACACGCTCCATTCGTTAGCGTGCATGATTTTAGCAGGATTTTTACAAACCATCGCTCAGCTGGCGCTGCCGGTTGTAACGGTCGATGCGCACAAGCCGAGAATGAACGCTAGCCCACAATCGCAGACCATTCGCACAAAGATACATACCCCGCTCGCAACTCTACACGTGCAGAAACTTCGACAAAAATCGAAATACACACACTTTAAGCTAAGCAAGCGTCCTTGATCGTATTCTCCGACGACAGTAAACAGTGGGATGATATCGAGCAATCGAAAATTAAATCACCTTAACCGAATAGTAATTTCTACCATTATATCATCGCCAGATAGCGCCATACATATCGAATCCGTATTAATATTATTGAGAAAAATCAAGTAAACAGCACATATGTGGAACATAAATATTGCATCATAAATAGCTTAATTTTCAATAAAATTTCCACTTACCCTACGTTTTTGCCGATTTTGACCATGACCCACCTGAAATTTTTTTTCTGGACAAAATATATGTTATTTAGGTGTCTAAAATACGTCTAAAAACGCCAATTCAATTTTTGGGTTCATGTATTTTCTGTGGTAAAAAAACATGTACAATGTTAGAAAATGTCATTTGGAGGGTGAAATACGAAGGGAGCGAATTGTTTATTTTTTCTAAGATCTCCCTTTCATGTGTCTACAACGTACCAAAAAATTACGAAAATCGGTCAATTTCCGCTTGAGAAAAAAACTAGTTCAGTCAAGCATGATATTTCATGTGCTGAGGATTCCGCATGTAAGACTATAATTTACGTTTGCGCAATATTAAATTCAAAACAAAAAAATCTGATTTTTTGCGTCATAAAAAAAAGAGAAACGTCATTTTTCGCGCTTTTTTGAACTTTTCGCAAACTTTGAAAGTTTCGCTGAGAAAATGAAATACAGGGTCGTTCCCGACAAATATAGCGCTCTTTCTAATGATAGATCACATGCCCGGGAAAAAAAATTATTATTTTTTCAAAAATTTCAAGCTTTTGGCACTCCGAGGGTGTACTTTTAAAGTTGGAAACCCGGATGCTCCAAACTAGAGAAATATACGGGGATGTGTATGTTTTTAACCTTTTTCAACATTTTTAGCTATTATACTCTTGCTGTAAAGATGGAGGGGCACGTCATTTTTCCTGCTTTTTGAATTTTTCATCAACTTTGAAAGTTTCGTTAAGGAAATTAAATACGGTTTTGTTCCCGACAAATAGCGATTGACCGGAAAAAGAAAATCGAAGGAATTTGCGAGCAAGCACTAGCTTTGTAAGGCCCCTGCTTTTATTCATTTGAAAATAATAATAAAAATTTAGTTCTAATAAATTATATATTTAATTTAATTTTTTTTTTTTTTTTTTTTTTCCGGGCTCATCAACCAGGGATCTTTATTCAGAAACAATTTTAAGGAAAATGAATCAGTTATATTTTAACGCAGAAGAAATAAATAGCAGGAATAGTGTACGAAAAAGGAAAAGGCAGGAGGAGCGCAATAAGAAATAGGAAGTCTCGACGTATCAACAAATAGGAATGCAAAGCAGAACGCGTTCTGTAGAAAGAGTTGAATGAGAAAATTATTCGCACCGCAAACAACTGCATCATTTAAATGAAGAGGGCAATATAGGGAGCAGCCAGCGAAAAGTTTAAATAGCGGGAAGATAGGGAATGGTTAGAACGCAGCCGAATAATGGATACCATAGCAAAGCGGTGAAGTAAAGGAAACTTAAATAATCCCGGATTAAAAGGATTGAATAAACAGATGAAACGAATACTTAATGGACAAAAGAGGAAGCGTAACTATTTCAACAAAACCTGAAATGAAAACTTTTACACCGTGGTAAAAGGTTATGGAATCGGATTTTTCTTAAGAAAAGAGGCCGGAAGAAGCTGTAACTCGACAGGGAATCAGCGATTTTATTACCAGAGATGCTGGAATGGCTAGGGACCCCCGCGGCAAAGGCAAAGATTTTCGTAGGTCGTAAAAAGTTCGGCTTCTATATATCGAAAGGCAGAAATGGATAAGAGTAGAGGACATGTTAGTAGAAAACGTTTAGCAAAGAAAACGATAGCCTACGTATTACCTGTGAATAGGCAGGGGTGATATATTAAATTCATCAAAAACTGCCGCAACTGGAGAGGATTCAAAAACACCAAGATTGAGTTGAAGATAAAAATTTTAGATTACATCTAATTTAAAAAGTCCGGACTTGCAGGACGATTATGTATTTATATGGTGTTACATTTATTTTGTTAATCATTTGATTTTTAATATTTTTTATTTGAATTTAGAATACTCCTGCTTTTAATACTAATTTTCTCCGACTTTTCCGAGTTATGCGATTGGTGAAGCTACTTAGCCGTGGAGAGGGAATAAGAACTTTATTGTGGACTTTTTTGAAATCATTTCAAGCTTTGCCGTATGTTGCGCTGTTAATTGTTATGCTGTTTTTCATCTACGCCGTTATTGGAATGCAGGTACTGTACTTTAACGACTTGTTTATATATGTGCGCTTCATTAAAAAATTCAAAATTCGATATATTAGTCGGTGATTTCCTTTTTTTCTAACTTTCTCTATATTATATTGATAAATTTTTTAAGAATTATTTTCTACGTCACTTATTACAAAATATTAATTGTAATCTGCTCTACTAAGTGTTAATAAATGGCAAATATTGGGTTTTTTGTTGGTCTCATCTTTAGGAAGTCATAAAAATCAGCGAGATATGTCAGATTTATCTATTAAATTAGTTTTGTCCTGAACAGACTGAAGAACGAATACCTATATTTTTGATCGAGCTTAGCTGAGGCACCGATAGTAGTCCTAGATAGATTAACCTAGAGGACTGTGCGGATGCTATATTTTCATAACTTCTCTACGCTTTTTCGAGGGTATAAGGAAAGAAGATTGACTGTTACGGCAATAGTGTCAGTTTTGTTTTTGTGTTAATTACGCTCGGATTTAATGTCAAGTTATGGCCAAATATAAGCCTGAACTATTTAACTTTCTGCACTTGTGCGGTGTTACATGACCCCATAGTAGTAAACTAGCAGACAGATCTGACGCCATGTTATGAATGTTACACGAGCTAATTTTTAATCGCTAATTTTAATTTCCCACTTAGGTCCCATCGATGAATGATGTTAGATGATATTGTATAAGTCTCGATGTCTTTTGGGGATCTTCATGACGAACCATGAATTAAGATATATCGTTTGTCGAAGTAGTTTGGATGGTAAATGTGATCGTTTAGTGTCTTCAGTGAACATGTTGCATAGCAGCAGGTCCAAAACGTTGCCTTATGCTTTCACCGCCTGCTGAATTGACACAGCGCTGCTTAATGCAAAATATGTCGCGGATTTTATAAAGCAATTCTTCGTGCCAAACCCGGTCATAAGCCTACGTCACATCTAAAAAACCTGTCAAGCAATGTATACCGCGATGGAAAACTTGAGTAATTTTTTTTTCCCCTGGAGCAATGGTGTTTTGTCCATAACTAGCAAGATGTATGATAATTTAATAAATCTGCTATTACGTGAATTGTGCGTGTTACTTAAAATTTTAGTACAGTAGTAATCTTTTGTATGTTTCGGTCCACATAAAAGTGAAAAAGGTAAAATAATAATATCCAAAGATAATTTTCGATTTAGGCTTAAAAGTTAATTGCCGCGTTTCAAATGAACTCTCGAGTCTGAAAACGCTTGTTCGGCAGTATAATTACCTCGGAAGACGAACTTTTTGCCTTGGCGAAATAAATTAATGTAATGAAAAACCTCCGATGACAGTCCCTTGTTATATATGTAGTACTTTATATTGACTCTGTAACCACGCTTGCGTGTCCGATAATCTCCGGCCTTTCTTTTCTTATCAAGTGGATAGATGCTGCGAAATAATACATATTTCCATTCCGTAAATTGAAATTGTTAGGAAAACAATAGCAACCAGTTTCTTACGTAAGAAATATACTCGTAGTAGTTTAGCTTCTTTTGTTGAACCCTATTGGTGTTTCATAGCACTACAGATGATCGCATGCTCTGCTTACATTCATAATAATTTCTTAATTAAATTTTAATATATAGAGGTGAAATAAATTAAGAAATTCATTAAGAAAGTAATGTAGAGTTTCTCTATTGCCATTAAGTTGATTGCCATTTTTGTTTTCCGAGGTTTACTTGAATGTTTAACTCGTGCTGATTTAGTGCGTAAATTCGAAAAACCCTTTGCATTTTAGAAATCCACTATGGTCTAGTTTCGAAAGTTTCATGTATTAAGTTGTTTTATTTAACACTTATTCTTTTATTTTAATTGATATCACATTGGTAGCGCTTATAATTTACCAAATGATAATCACGACAAAAGGGATACGTTGATTTTTCTTCAGGTGCTTTTAAAGGACCGCGATAGATTGCAGTAAGATTTAGTATGGCAAAGGTTTGACTGTGCCAGTATCGAATTAATTGTCTGCTTTTTTTGCGGTTCTTCTGTTGTAGTAACTGTAATGGATTTCGTTTGAAAACGTCCGAATGGTTAGGAGTTCGATTAAGATGTATATACAAAGTATGTTGGCAAAGATGATTTTGTTCGCCTGCTTATTATATTAATTATGAACTGAACAGAAAATCATTGCTCTTCTAATGATGTTTTAATTGCATCTGTATCTGTCTGGTGATGAAATTTTGTTAATATGCGATAGGATTTGTTCTCAAACAATTGAACGTATGAAACTATTTCACGCAGAAGTGTTTAGATAATATACGGTAGAAAATTGACAAACTAGGTTTTTTTTTTACTATTACTCTGGTGTTGGTTGATTTTAATGCAAACGTAGTATCTTTTACGCTGGTTAAAAATTTAATAACAGTTTTTAATAATCCTTAATCAAAATCGATGGAAAATCTCTAGTTTTATTATCAGAGTTAAACTGCTATTATTATTATTTTTATTGTAATTTATTATTATTATTATTATTATTATTATTATTGCTCTGATTACACCGATAACAACGAAGCTGTCGGTTTTCTGTTTCCATTATTAGCGTTCGATATTACGTCGTCCATATATTTCCATCACGTCTTTATCGTCGCCATCGATGCCGGTAAAAGGTTGTTGTAGATTCAGTTTTAGCTGTGTTGTATGTTAAAAGTGGGAAAGAAGTATGTGGGAGTGAGGGAGGGAGACAAAAAATTGGGAAGGAATGTCCTGCAAAGTGTATCTTCTCTACACCCGTTAGGAACTAATTAAAATGACGAGTACGTATATATTATTTTAAAGAATTGATTTGTTCGAATTTTTTTTTTTATTTTTTTTTAATAATAATTTTATTTTGTTGACAGATGTTTGGAAAAATTAGAAATGGTCCTTCCGGTGTGATAAATCGAAACAATAATTTTCAAAGTTTTCAACAAGCTTTATTGGTTTTGTTTCGTTCTTCTACAGGTATAAATAATTCAATAAAGTGTTTATGAAATGTAAATAATGAATGAAAGATATTGTCCCATTTCTGATATTAGCAGGACTTTTTTTTTTTTTTTTTTTATTTTATTATTTAAACCCCCGAATGAACGGAATGTCAAATTAAAAATCAGTTTCAAATTTTCGGATTTATAGAGTTTAAATTTCGCGAAAAAAATGCTTTTTAAATATTAAAAATTGCAAAAAATTTTTTGAGGAATTTCGAAATTCTTTCCTTAGAAGGTATAACCTTTCTCGCTATCATTTAACCTTTAAAATTTTGAAATCCAAATTTAAATTTTAACGTTTGAAAATATGTAAAAAATTAACGAAATGCGATATTCTTAGAGCTCTTTTTTCTTAAGTTCATCGTTAAGACTATGTTTGTACACAGGTTCTAACGAATTATTTGTGTTTATTCGAGAATAGTTATTTGTATTTTTACACTTTATTTCTGTTGCTTCCTTGTTCCAACCATTTCGTATGAATGTGTAACGTAAGTCTTCTCTTTTTTCCAATTTTTATTTATACAACTAATATATTTCATTTGCATTTGTAAAATTTTTTCAAATCTATATAAATCGTTTATTCAAAATCTTAAATCTCAAGGTTTTTCATCGATTGTTTTGAAATTTTGACACAGCATTGCATTTGAATAAACGCGTGTGTTTATATCGTTTTTACCTGTCGGTAACATACTTAAACATAATTAGAGTAGGATTATTTTCAGTTAATATTTCGTTCGGCCTAGTACAGCAGCATCTGTTGGGCGTAAAAGCAACACACGCGGTATGGTGTTTTTACATCTATAGCTAACGGTTAGCTCTCACATATCTTTACGCGATTTTGCTGGGTATTCTGTCCTTTTTGTGCGCAAAAGTATTTCCATAACACATTAGGGAACATGTTAGCTTTAGTTGTGGAAGCACCATAAACATTGTTCGTGCCGAGCAGCGTGCTTTTCGACGGCTATTGTCTGTCAACGGCGTTACTACACGCCACTTTCTGCAGTGCATATCAAACTCTGAATTTATTGGAGAGCGACACTGCGATGTATGCATTAATGACGCGTGCAACACGTCACATCCAAATCAAATTTGTGCATTGTTTTTGCAATCGTATCGGCCGCTCGTTCTCTTTCATATCCAAGCATGGGAGAAATATAAATCGCACTTGCCTGCAGACATTGCCTGTCGAATAGGAGAAGAAAATTCAAATACGAACATGGACATCGCAGCAGAAATATACAACGAAACGTTGATAATGATTGAAAATTTGTGCTAAGAAATCGCGAACAAAGTTCTCAATCAATCGGGAATGCCATCACCGAATCGATTTTATGCTGCTTCGTTCGATGTAGAATTGCGTCACGAACAAAATTACATTACCTATTTTCGTATGTGTAATTAAATATTCATAAACTAATGTTTCGGGAAAAGACATTTACGAGCGCCAGGAGGAACTGGCAAAACATTATTAATTAGATTGATTCTGGCAGAAATTTGATCCCAGAATAGGATAGCCTTAGCTTTTGCGTCGTCCGGAATAGCAGCGACATTGCTATCAGGTGGAAGAGCTGCTCATTCCGCTTTGAAATTGCTACTGAACTTGCAATCCATTGAAACTCCCACGCGAAACATTTCCAAAGCATCTGGTATGGGAAAAGTATTTTGCGAAAATGCAAACTTATTGTTTGGGATGAATGCGCAATGGCAGACAAAAAATCGCTCGAGGCTCTTAATCGATCGTTGAAAGATTGCGTGAAAACAACAGACCATTTTGAAACGCATTAATATTGCTTGTAGGAGAATTCAGACAAACATTACCTGTAATTCGTTGATCGACATCGACGGACTAAATAAATGCTTTTGTCTGAGGTACTCTACTTTTTGCAACGACACGTAATGGCGTTGAAAGTAAGTAAAAATATCCAGCTGCAAAATGATCGATCAGGTAAGAAATTTTTGCAACAATTTCTGGAAATTTGGAATGAAAAGATGCCGGTTCATCCGACTTTAGAACGAATTTCATTACCTCATAACTTCTACGATTTAGTGACGTCAAAAGAAGAATTGGCTGAAAAAGTTTTTCCCAATATTCAAACTAAATATAAGAATTACGACTGGCTGAGTGAACGACTAGGTATTCTTGCTGCCCAGAATAAAAACGTTTATGAAATTAAAAACAATTATTCAGTCTAACATTCGAAGTAAAACCGTCATATACAAATCAGTTGACACTGTTGTGGAAGCAAATAAAACGGTTAATTATCCAGTAAAGTTTTTAAATTCACTCATCTGCCAGGGATGCCACTATACGTACTGAAATTGAAAATTACGATTCCAACGGATATGCCATTTCAGTTTAAGAGATTGCAATTCCCAGTTCGATTGGCGTTTTCAATCACCATCAGCAAAGCTCAGGGCCAATCTTCAGAATTGTATGGTTTAGATCTAGACACAGATTGCTTCTCACATATACAACTATATGTTGCTGCGTGTTCTAGAGTCGGCAAACTAGACACTTTCCATATCTGCACAGACAATCGAACAGCAAAAAATATTCTATATTCAAAAGCATCGTGAAATTAAATATATTAAAAAAAAAGTGTGTATACTCTTTTCTTTCTTTTAAATTTAACACGGTTGAGCCACGGTAATGCGTGTCCCTGTACAGCTAGTAATTAATAAGAAAAAAAAAAAAATATATGAGTCATATTCATTTTTTATGTAACACGCTATTAAAAACATTTACTTTTCAACCGGCTCATTTTTTAACGATTTAATTTTTTTTTTGATAAAGGGGAAGGTTGGCAGAATATAATGATGGATTGTTTATCACAAACTGCTGAAAATGAAAACTGCGAGGATAGTGTGAATGAAGAAACCTGTGGATCTGATATTGCTTATGCGTACTTTATTTCATTTTACATATTATGTTCCTTTCTTGTAAGTATTTATTGATATAAGAGATGTGTATTGAGTTAGATATTATTGGTGAAAATTCTAGTCTGTAGTCTAGATAAATTCAGCTAATTTAATTTTTCGTCGACTTAAAAACTTTTACGTCACCTTTCTAGAAAATTTTAGAACAAAAAAAAGTGCTAACATTTTTTTACGTGTTCACTTATTTTTTGGGAGTATTAGGTCGATACTTTTGGTTAAGTATATTTTACATGCCGTCTGTAATAAATAACCACTTGATAAAAACATGTTAAAATTTATCTTACCACCATTGTCATGTTGTTGATATTGAAAAATTATCGAAGTGAATGGAGAAATATTGCATTTTTGTGGATTATTCGGTTTTTTGTTGATTTGAAAAATGTGAAAATGTTAATTTACTTATTTCAAAATATTGCGGCTGTTTACTATTATTTTTCCCTTAATTTTATTTAAGTACCTGGGCGACCGAGCTTTGCTCGGAATTTTTTTTTGTAACTTTTAAACTTTATTTTAATCTTATACATATTCACAAAACATAAAATATTTATAAAACTAATTTATGAATTTAAAGCCTCTTTCCATAGTTCGCTTTTCAATACTGAACGCAACAATAATGTAGAGGTCCTTCCAATTCACTTTCCGGATGGTTGGAAAATGTTTTCAATGACTACTATGAATATATTTTTATACCTTTTTTATTAGAAAAATTAAATTTTACGCCTGTAGGATCGTCGTCAGCTTTATCTATCGGTTTATTCGTTATAAAAACAAATAAAAAGCATCTTGTAATTTTACCTGTTATCAGCTGTTTTACAACCAATTTGATAAAATTTCCGACTAAATCATTGCAAAATATAATAAGGGTACACTGCACATAAGGGGGTTTCTAAAATGTGCACAACATATTCTCAGTAATTCACATTCACAAACAAATATACGAGTATAAATACGCAAAACATTTAATATATACATATAAAGAGGTAAAGTCCTCGTTTGTTTATTAACCGATTTTCTTTTTTTGTTTAGTAGCTATTAAAAAGCGTTTTTTTTTTCTTATTTAAATATAAAATTAACACAGAAAAAAAAAAAAAGAAATGGACTGTTTGTTAGGATGTTTCTGTTTTTTGTTATATACTCCTATATATTTTTATTGCATGTGTAGCGCATGATTTCCGAACCGCCATTATGTGACCGCCCGCTGATCGGCTGAAAGCCAAGACCGATGCCTTTTTTTTGTCTATTCGTTCCTCGCCGTTTCCAGGTATCTGGAATTACCCGCTCGCATGTTTTGCCTACCATATTTTTTATTGCTTTGTACTACCAGTATTGACGCCACCGACCCATACTAAAAGACACTATCGTAGCATAAGCCGATAGATCGCGCCACCGACCCGTACTAAAAGACACTATCGTAGCATAAGCCGATAGATCGCGCCACCAACCCTGATTTGTATCATACTAAAAATATTAAAAATCATAAAAAACTCGCGAAATCGAATTTTTCCATGGATTTGAACTTGCCAGATCAATTTCTTGACCCAAAATACACCTAGTGTGAAAATTTCATCCAAATCGTTAGAGCCGTTTTCGAGATAGCAAAAATATATATATATATATATATATACAAGAATTGCTCGTTTAAAGATATTAGATAGATTAGATATGATTATGCCTGAAAATTTTTATATATATATTGATATAGATTCGTTTTCGCGTGCCTGTTTAGGGAGCCACTTGATGTAGATTCGACTTTTTACTTGTCGTTGTTAAGAATCGATGTTTTTACTTCTCATTTGGATGTATTAAAAAAAAAATTTATTTTGCGATAAAAAATTATAAAAAAAAAAATGTATCCTAACGGGCGCCAGTGACACCTGGTGTCACGATACCGATTTGCTCTCGGCGGAGCTTAGGCTTTTATATTCGATTTATTACGAAAGAATACTTGTTTCGCCAGACGATTAAAAATGAAAAAAATACAACTTCGCAGACCCGCTTTCCGCCGTGGAAGATGGCACCGTAGCATGTGTTCAATTGAATGCAACTTGTCTCCAAAAACGCGTATATTCGATAAAAATAACATAAATTCACATAAAAAAATGTCTGTGGTCGCGTATTCATTTCGATATATGGTGTAACAGCGACCAGATATGTAACGAACACCGAACGATCGAACACTAATATTAAGCAGTAACAAAAGGCTACGCAGAAGTGTTCTTATAGACACTTCTGCCTAGATCCCCGCACATACTTCCTTGCCTGACTTTTGGCGGGATTTTTTTCAATCTGCTTGCAACTCAACGTTACTCGACATATCTTATTCAGCGCTTCTTGCCGCACACGCATATTACTGACCACTACCACTCAGACACTGTTTACGTCTCTACCCCAGCGCGACCGTGTACTCGACGATCACGCTACCGATCTCGAGGATTTTTGGTATCGGCCATATAAGCAACTAAGTCGAGACAAAGTGGCGATGTAAAATATATCGACGTTCGAGAAATCCAGAATTAATGAATAAATCGAAGAATAATTTCTAGCTCGAACGTCGAATAAAAGATAGCGTGAAAATACCGAATCCGTATCAATATATATATTGTCTATATTGAAATAATCAAGTACCATGTTGTAATAATTGAATAACGTATCCAGGTTCAAAACTTATCTCCTATTATCAACACTAGTTTCTTTATTGTTAATTCAAATTTTAAGGTAATGTAGGATAATTTTTTTAAACTTTATCCTTATCACAATTTTTTTCTTCTTCATTAATTAGAAGTTTTAAAAAAAAAATTGTAATTAGTTCTTGATTTTTTATATTTTGAAAAATATTTTAGATACGCAATTATTCAAAATAAATATAAAGTTTAGTTTTCTCCCATACAAGCTATATAATTTTCTCGTAATAATAGCTAATAAAATAAATAAATATTTGTTAAATATACAAATTGAATTTATGATTTAAAAAAAATATACACAAAATCAAAAATCGATATAGGATTCATTTCTTTTTACATATGATTTTTGGTGCGTATCATAGATGTAATGAATTAAGTGAAAACTCGAGTTTGTGACATGTGAACGAATATATTATTGAATCTTGATCAGGCGCATCGTGGAAATTAGAAAATATCCCAGAAATATTAGCTGTTGCGCTGTCTGAAGTACATCAAAACATTTCATACGTTGTCGAATAATTAATTACCGTGAAATTGCATAATAGTACTCAAACATGGGCATTTTTTCTGAATTTTAGAGAACTGTTCCTTTCATTCTCATTAACACTTTAATCTTAATTCTTTTTTAAAATTTTCTTCATTCGGCTTCAACGTATCTTTGATTAGATTCACAAAATGTTAACATCCGGTCTGGTTTTCTTTGATTCCCATTATTTTTGTGCATATATATATATATATATATACATATATGTATGTGGGAGGGATACATATATATGTATGTATACATTCAATTATTCGCATCTCACCATAAAGAAATATAATTCTTATAGAAGAGTTGGTTTCAGTTGACTATGTCGTTCTTCACAAAATTAAACGAAAGTTTTATACCCCTAACCTAGAATGAAGGAGTCAGTAATACATTTGTATAATATAAAACAAAGAACTGATATTACATTAAATAGCGCGTAAAATTAAACTCGAAGTAGGAATGATGCAAATTATTTTAAAAAGGAGTATGGTTAATCTGAATCGATATTTGTTATGGTCAGGATTTTACATTATGAAACTTTCTCATCCAAAATAATCATTACCGGCAGTCCCACATGTGATTTATTCAAAATAAGCTGTAAAAATTTAACACAAATGAAGAAAAAACTAAATAAATAGATAGAATTTTTAAAATTTCATTGAACAAAATTGGTACTACTAGTTCAGAAGTAGTGTAATTCTATTTCATGCTTCTCGATCACTCTGCACGCGATATTTGGTCAGATGTGTAAAGGCGTGCATATCCGTAGACAGATACTTGGGGTATTTATATATAGTAGCGTTACATTTGTACCGAATGAATTTTATGATGCATGGACACATTATAGAAACACATAGTTGTAATCATTTTATTGAATTAGCTCATCTCACAAAGGTAATAAGGTGAAATTTCTGAATAATGGCTCTGGTTTAAATTCCTGATCCTGCCTTATTTTTTGAGTACGCTGAATTTAAAATTTGACAAAAAAAAAAATGATTTTACTATTGCGAAACGTATTTTTTTATTTTTCTTGTAACTTAATTGTGGACAAAGAAGAAACTGAGCTCGCTGATCTTTCAGAGCGATATTTGACGTTGGTGAAAGGTGTCTTATGAACATAACGCAAAAGCGTAAATATGTTTTTATTACTCGCGGTATGAAAATTATTTATTGTTAGTCATTAATTTTGTATATAAATAAAAAGATTTTTCGATTAAGAAGGTCTTAATTATTGAATCCGTCTAATAAAGGTTAATGGGATAATAAGTTTTATTAATTTACAATAAAAAGGACTCGTTAAAAGAAAAAAAACATGAAAGGATACAGAAAAATCAAACGGTTTGAATTTCTTAATTTTTTCTTAAAAACTTTTGACTTTCGCTAGCGAAGAGACAAAATTTGCCCTTTCACCTCGTCACAGGTCTGTTACAATTTTAGTCTAGTCTTTGCACCGTTGAAGTAAGGGGAATAAATCCACTCAATATATTTTTTACTACTTACACCTAAATATTTTTGTATACATCAGCGACAGTTTAATGTCGCTAAACGAATTAATTTGTGCTATTTTTGTTTCTGATACAACGTTTAAATTTAAAAATAAATATTTGTGGAAATAAGAGTTATTCCGTGTCACAATTTAAATAATGAAATTAATAGAAATCATATATTGCGTGATCTTTATTAGTATATATATTTTTTTTTTTCTAGATAATCAATTTATTTGTGGCTGTTATAATGGATAATTTTGACTACTTAACACGAGATTGGTCGATCCTTGGTCCGCACCATTTAGATGAGTTTATACGGTTGTGGAGTGAATATGATCCAGATGCTAAAGGGCGAATAAAACATTTGGACGTGGCAACACTTTTTCGTAAAATATCACCTCCATTAGGTTTCGGAAAGCTGTGTCCACATCGTGTAGCTTGCAAAGTAATTTTATAATTTTAGTGGAGAATTACATTACCTATTGCAGTAGTTTATTTTAAGTTGAATTCAGCAATTTTTATTTGATATTAACTTTATTTTTATTTCTTGTAGAGACTGGTTTCAATGAATATGCCGTTGAATAATGATGGTACCGTCTTGTTTAACGCGACATTATTTGCAGTAGTGAGAACAGCTTTGCGAATAAAAACTGAAGGAAACATCGACGAAGCAAATGCCGAACTAAGGGCTATTATTAAGAAAATCTGGAAACGGACAAGTCCAAAATTATTGGATCAAGTCGTTCCACCTCCAGGAGGTAATACTCGTCCATATATAATATATAAAAATAAAGTGTAAACTAATATTTTCAAATGATTTTTCAATAATTTAATTTCCGCTGTTAATTAATCTTTAAAATTTATTATTTTAATTGTGAATGATTAATTTATAAGTTAATTTATAAGTTTTGTGCAGTCTAAAATAAAAGACTTACATAAGTGAATAATAAAAACATTTTATAGTAACCAAACTCTCTAGTTTAGTGCAATTTGAAAATTTAACTAACTTCAGGTTAGTTGATCAAGAAGATTGTACTGTCTGTGAAATTATTTGATCACAAAACAGTAATCTTCGGCTTTTACAAAAAAACAAAAATTGTTTAAATCAGTTTTTGCATCACTTATTATTCGATTAACTATTTTAAAGGGGTGCTCGATTAATTTTCTTTGCAAATGGTTTCGAGGATTAGTGTAGTATTTGTGTAATTGGATTTTCTGTGATTTTCCTTGTTAAACTAATTAAAATTAATTTTTATTACTAAAAATGCATAATGAGATTTTTTTTTGTTGTTTTCTTAATGCTTTTGCTATAGTTTGCCTTCTTTAACTATCAGAAACAGTATGAATCATTGTTAAAGCCAGTAATAAATGACAATAACGCGTATTAATGATCAAGTCTTATTTTCTCTTCTGTGTAAGCGTCCTGTAACTAGTTGGTAATCACATGTTTATTAAATATCAATTTGCCTTATAAATGAATTTACGAAAGGCAAAACTATCTTTTTAAAATGCTGTTATTGATTTAGATTTTTTTACGAACATGTGTTATTGTTTTTCGTACTATTTGTTATGTCAACTTTAATTACTTTTTTTACGTAGTCATTTTTCAAATTTTGGAACAATAAACTATTAAGAAAGTATGGTCATAAAGTTAAATTTAATTCATACATGGAAAATAAAGTTACGAATTATAATATTTAAAAAATTGTTGATGGATTTTAGTATTTACACCGTTAAAATTAATTCGTGATATTTGTTGGTATGATAATTCTTTATTTGAAATACCAATCTTTTACTTCGATAAAAGTTTCAATTATTTAAATTAAGTTTACCTAAACTGTTTTTGTTTCAACTTAAATTACAATAACAGTTCGGTAATTATGTAAATTAATGAGCTGAAGAAGTTTTCAAGTGAAAAATAATTTCAATATAATTATTGATATAAAGGAAAAGATTTCTTTGTCAGTTCGTCTGTCCTAAGTTTTATTTTATTATAAAATATGCATGTAATTTAGATTTATATAGCGATTTATAGTCATTACGTCATCGATTGAAAATTGTACTCTGTTCGATAACTAATTAATATGTTAATAATTTTGGTTTAATTCTTTAATTTAAAATGATGTAAAAATAATTTGCGCAACTATAGCTAGTATAATTTCGGAACACAAATTTCCTTTAAAATAAATAAGATTTAAAACAGTTACGAAAACTATTTTAGTAGTTAGAATATTATTTTAAAAATCTGAAATATTACAAAAATATTTCTTTAAATTTTAATTCACGGTATGCTGTTTCGTATGACTTTTTTTTTTTTTTTTTTACCCTTGTGAATAATTACTAAGATCAATGTTCGTTTTATTGATTTGCTAAATGTTAAGTCATTTTGTAATAACAAACTTTTAAACATTTTAAATAAAAATTTTTTATTTATATAATAAAAATTTTCTTTAATTGTTTAGATGACGATGAAGTAACGGTCGGCAAATTTTATGCAACATTTTTGATTCAAGATTACTTTCGACGGTTTAAAAAGAGGAAAGAATTGGAATCACGAATGGGTGATAAGGAATCACAAGACACCGTTACTTTACAGGTGAACGAATAGATACATTTTTCAGAGCAATCAATTTCTTTTTTACTTATTTTTAAAAAATTCTCTTTAATTACATGTTCGCTTGTTGTTGTGCTTTATTGTTAATTCTGTAATTTTTATTTGTTCTACCCTTAATATTTATTAAAACCTAACAAAAGTGGATGTTAATATAATCATCCAAAAAATTAAAATTGAAAATTTTATGTTATACTCATAGAATCTAAAAAAATAATCATTATGTCAAGTAGAGGAATTAGGTAGGAACTTAAAATTTTGATATATATTTGCGTTTGAACAAATTATGTTGTTTACTTCCGGTTCATGTCATTTGGTACGTTTAGATGTCGAATTATACCCATTAAGTTTTAAGAAAATTAGTCCATAGGCTTTTTAGTAATTTAAGAAAACGTGAAAAAAAGTAATTTAGTCTTTTTTGTATAAACTAATTGTGATGTGGAGTTAAACCGTGATTTTAACGGAAATGTTTTAACATAGAGTAGTCTAATGTTGAAAAAAGTAAAAGAATTGGAGGAATAAATTTTAATTGAAGATATATACAAATATAAAAAAAAGTGTTTGTAGGTTGACGGGTGTCTGTTTAAGTGTATAATGTATTCATGATATTGAAACATTTATATATGGTTTTAATTCCCCGTCAGGGGTGCCAAATGAAACATTTATTATTTTAAGCATACTCTCAGGGGTGCCACCGTGGTCTCGGAAATACCGTGGACGTAAAGTTATATTATTAAATTATTATTATTATTATTATTATTATTATTATTATTAATTTTCAAAATTGTAATGATTATTCTTTAAAATTTACATTATACACTTGCCTACACCAATCTTTCTTGACCGACCGGCTATTGAAAATGCATAATTAATAAATTCCTATATATATAATAACAAAACGGATTATTTAAATATAATACAAAATTATACGTATCATTGTTGCCGAGGTGATCCATTGTTCGTTGAGTTAGCGTTGCAATATTCTTCGGGCGGCTGAAACGGCAACAGATGGTAGGTGGAATCCTTTAATTTCGCATTCTGATGTTACTTCTGGTGAAATAGGAAGTGACATTAATTTTTTTAATAGAAAGTAAAATTGACTTTAGTGATTAGTTCTGTAGATGTTGCGACGATAAATCAGGCTCATTTAGATATATAATATTTATAATCATGTGTTAAATTCGAAGTTAAGTGACTTTTGACATAGTTAGGTCTGTTGCCAATTGTAACGAGTAATGTGAAATGTGTAATGTGTTTCCTAAAATTTGATTACCGTACACGTGTAGATATGATATTGTCCATTGCAGCGAGAAATATTCAAAAGAGGCGAACAAGGAAAAATAATTTTTCACCCGAATCGCTGGTTGAGCGAGAACCCATTTCACGTATTTCATTACTTTTTCAAATATATTTAAAGTTTCAATATTTTGTTCTGTTTATGTTATTCATATTACTTTACTTACATTAACTTACATTACTATTTATTTTTTATTTGCTTTAATTTATATTACCATTACTTGTTGGTTTTACGTAACTTATTCTTCTTCTTCTTCCGGGTTGCCTTACGTCAATGACGCGTTGGCTGCTCCCAGTGCTCTGTTTCCTGCTGCCTCAACCAGCTCCCCGAAACTACGAAGTCCCATCCATTTCTTTACATTATCAATCTATCCACATTTTCTTCTCCCTCTTGGACGCTTGCCTTCTAATATGACTTGTAGTGGCCGATACTTTTCTCCTCGGATGATGTGACCAAAATATGCCGTTTTCCTATTCTTGATGGTATCCCACAGCTCTCTTTCCTCGCCAGCTCTTTGGAGGACTTCTTCGTTTGATACTTTATCAATCCACGGTATTTTTAGTAGGCGTCTCAGGAACCAAATTTCAGCTGCTTTTAATCGATTCTCGGATTTCTTTTTTATGGTCCAGGCCTCTAGTCCGTAAAGTAAGACTGGCCATATGTAACATTTCACAACGCGAAGTCTCGTAGCCAAGGGGAATTTAGGTTGCAATAGGACAGTGCCAAGTTTCCTGAATACTTCTTTCGCGATTCCACAGCGAATTTTAATCTCTTCATCGCAGTTTAATTTGTTATTAATCATCGATCCCAGGTACTTGAAGTGTTCAACTTTTTTAACTGGCTTCCCGTCTATATAGAGATCTTCTTTTTGAGCTGGGTTACGGGTGACTACCATAAATTTTGTTTTATTTACATTGATTTTGATACTAAATTTCTGTCCAGTTTCATTTATTTTATTGATTAATCGCTGCAGATCTTTTAAGTTCTCGGCCAAAATTGCAGAGTCATCCGCATATCTCAGATTCGTGATTATTTCTCCATTAAGTTTTATTCCGGCAGTTTCTTTGTTTAGGGCTATCTGGAAGATTCGCTCAAGATATACGTTAAATAACAATGGCGATAAAATGCAGCCTTGTCTAACTCCCTTTGCAATTTGAATGACTTCCGTCTCTAACTCTCCATTGATTCGAACTTTGGCTTCTTGTTCCCAATAAAGATTTTCAATTATTCGTAGATCTTTTCCATCAACGCCAATTTCCTCAAGAATTTCCATGAGTGGTTGGTGACGTACAGTGTCAAACGCTTTCTCGTAGTCAACGAAACATATATAGACATCCTGGTTATAATCGTAACACCGTTGAAGGAGAGTTTTCATGGCAAACAGCGCATCTCGAGTTCCGAAACCTAGTTTGAATCCAAACTGGGTTTCTCGACATTGTTCTTCACACTTACGATATATTCTACGATGGATTATCTTCAAAAATAATTTCAGGGTGTGGCTCATTAGAGAAATTAGCCGAAATTCAGAGCAGTCTTTAGCATTAGATTTTTTAGGAATTGGGATAAACGTTGATTTTAGCCACGCATTTGGTAGTTCTCCAATTTCATAGATTCTGTTAAATAACACCGTTAGTATTTTGGGGTCGAGGCACTTGATTATTTCGGTTGGCAGTTGGTCATCTCCGGGCGCTTTGTGGTTCTTCATATTTTTCATAGAAATTTCTACTTCGGACTTGAGGATCTCAGGTCCGTCAAGGTTTTTATTATGTGCGGTGCAAGGAGCAGTTCTCTGGTCGTGGAAAAGGCTTGCTACATATTTCTGCCAAGTATCTGCTAGGTCATTATGGTTGATGATAATTTCTTTCTGACTGTTCCTAAGGGCTGTTAATTTAGCCTTTCGGAAGGTGGTGCCTGTGATAACCTTAATCTTCTTATGAAAATTGAAGGAGTCGTGACGCTTTAGTAGATTCTCTGCCTCTTCACATAATTCTTTTGTCCACTTGAGTTTTGCTGTCCTAACTTTCCTACGTATTTCTCAGTGTAGTCGTTTATATTCATTTTCATTCGAGCTTTTGAATTTCCTCCTTTTTTTCATAAGCTCTAGGATCTCGTCAGTCATCCATTGCCTATTTTTAATCGGTTTGGAGGGGCCAAGTACGTCTTTGGAAATCTCAATAGTTCGTTTTCTAATCTTCTCCCACACTTTGTTGACTAGACCGTTTTTAATTTCGTCTTCGATGGGGGTGTCTTGCTGGATTTTTTCGTTTAGTTTCATACGTAACTTATAAATTAACGTAAAAGCGGAGAAATTAACTGAAGCTGTTAGAAATTATGATTTTTTATATAGTAAAAAAGAAATTACTGTTAGTATTTAAAAAATAAAATTAACTTTTGCGAATGCATAAAAACTTAATTAAACAAAATAAAAATGAGTTCACTAATTCAATCACAAACCAAATTTTTTTTGTTCAGTAAACTTATTGTAATGGGGAGTCGAAAAAACCCATTCACATTTTAAATTCCTGTTGCAAATAGGCAATGGTCCAAATGTCTACATGGAAGTGCTTGTCACGGAAGGCAATAATCGATGTAATGTCATGAACTTTTTATTCTAAAGGAAAATGTTGCTTTCTATGTAAACTCGAAAAGAGATAAAAAATGAATATTGGCATATAATTGAGTTTAATTCGTATATCTTTAAAATTAATTCTTATTATACGCTGAATCATAATACAAATTACGTAATATTGAATGTTGTAATTAATAAAAACATACAAAATACAATTAATTATAAATAACATATTTGAAAATTGCTTTTGGCTACATGGAACCATAATCATTGCATAAATTTGTTTTTTTTTATTTTTTTTATTAATTAATTATTGTTTTTAAAGAAATTAATCAGAAACTTAGTAAAATATTCTATTTTAGTTTATAGTTGATTATAAATTTTTGTTTTAACCAATAAACGATGCATGATTATGTGGATTTTCAATAAAATATGCACGTTTGTAATAATAATTTTACAATTTTGTGGGATTTACCAAAAAATTTAAAATTATAATTTGTATTATTGTAATTTTATTTTTTTTTCCATTTTATGTTAAATGCGTTAATAGTGTTTTTCGACTATTCGAAGATGTAAATCTTATAAATTTTTGATATTAATGTTAAAATTCTTAGGCTGGATTACGTACACTTCATGATGTTGGACCGGAGCTTAAACGAGCTATATCTGGAAATTTGGACGATTTAATGAACGATAATCCAGAACCGTCTCATAGGGTAAATATTTTAGAAAGTTTTAAATACATACATACATACATACATATATATATATATATATATATATATATATATATATATATATATATGTATAAATATTCGATAAATAAAATTAAATTATTTTTCACTTAACTTTCCAATTCTTATGTGTAAATTATTACAATGAATTATTAACATATATGCAAACTATCTTTGTTGTACATTCGTCTTTATCAGTTATAAAAATGAATTAACTTGATTGAAAAAAAAGATTACAAATATTACTTTGGTTCGATACATATTTTTAAGTTTATCTTTAACTGATGTATCATTTACTTTAAATTATATTATTAACAATTCGTCGTAAAGTCGTTTTAATAATTCATCGAAAGAACAATATTTTCCATTTATAAGAAATCTACATTGTGAGAGATAAATTCAAACTTATCCGTGTGGATGAGGCCTGTACGACCCTTTTTAACTAGGAGGTAATTTTCAAGTCTTTGACGGCCCGCATCGGTCATGAACTCAAAAAAATACTTTGCATTTCCCGCTCAACAAAAATAGTTTTTTAATTTCTCTAAAGAATATTTTCAATAAAACTTAATTTTCCTAAAAAGATTTAATAGATTATTTCATAATTTTAGGTATTCATACCGACAGCCGTATGTAAGGGGAGATCCAGCGAGTGTAATAAACCCTACTTGAAATTATTAAAAAACTTTTTTCGAAACGAATTTTTAAAATTTTATAAATTTTTAATCTGTGTTATACTTGTAACACTGACATTTACTTTTTGAAGTTTTAACGGTAATACGTGCTGTTTTTTAGAAATAGAAATAATAATAATAATAAAAAAAAAGAAATGGTCCTTTTTTAAAAATGAAAGTAAGATTATTGTTTACTAAAATAACTATAATGAAATATTTACTTCTTTAAGTGTTTTTCTTAAAAACTCATTATTCACTAATTAAATGTAAGAAATAATTAAAAAAAAAAAACAAAACAATTAACCAAATATTTAAATCTAACATAACTGGTCATATTGGAAAAAGATAATATATTTGTTTAATAATATAAAAATTCTGGATCATTTGGAAAGTTTAGAAATTTTAAGGGATGAAATCGGAACAGAAAAAAAATTCTGTTACGAAAATTGTTGATAGCAAAGGTTCATTAAGTTAAGGTGTATTTAACATTATTATAGGTGACAACGTTTTGTGTCGCTATAATCTATACTTTAAATTACTTGCAAATGACTTTTTTACGCTTCGAATGAGAGTTAAAATTTTTTTGAATAATCGAACGCTATTGTTTTCTTCATCATTGTTTTATTTTTAACTTAGGAATTTTTTTACAAGACCCTGTTTTTTTTGTTTTTTTTTTTAGTAAAGTCAATTTTAAACTTTAATCTTAGAAAACATGTGTAAAATTTTGTGCGTGATACGTATAGTTAGGTTTTTGTTTTATTTTATTTATTTTTTTGAAAATATCTTTTAATACAGATATATTTTATGTGTTATTTAATCAAATTAATTCCATAAAAGGGAGTGATGATGTTTTTTTAGGATCTGCCTGAACGAATTATTTTTCATAAACTACAAATGTATTTTAATGAGGTGTCGATTTTATCGAATTTAAAAAAAAAATAATGGTCGAGAATGTATCTAAAAAAGACGGGGGCATATTTTATAAATTCATATTTAATTATCAAAATTGATAATATAATGATTATGATATATTGTTTCATTTGTGCTGTGCATCTCCTTATAACTATTGTATGATTAGCACTAAGTTTACTACTACTTGAGAAATTGATGATGTTTATTCTTTTAAGTTCATTTAAAATAGTATGCATTATTAAACAAATTATTTACGTTTTGTATAGCGAGATCATTCATTATTTGGCGGAGTATGGTCATCGGTTAAAATGGGAGCAAGTAATTTCTATAATTCATCAGCGAAAGTAAGTAATTTTTTCGTTTTTCTATATATTTTTTAATAACTGATTAATTTTTTGTGAACTTATCAATAAAACTTGTTGACTTTAACTTACCATATTACTTAAAACCATTTTATTTTTACGTTGATAATGCCATTATTAGTTTTACTTTAAAATAAACTAATTTAAAACGCTCATGGAATGGAATATAAACGGAAATATGCTTGAATACGTAAAAGACTTTCTGTCAAATAAGATCTTCCGGGTTCGCATTCAAGATGTCTTATACCTCCCAAAAATATGAGAAAATGGCACACCGCAGGGCTCTATAATTAACCCAACTTCGTTCATAATTGGTATATCAGATATATCTAAAATCATAGATCCCCCAGTCAAATACGAACTGTTTGCTGACGACTTAGTCATTTATATGACTTCATTAAGCTTAGATAATCTAAATAGCACTTTACAATCTACAAAGAACAAATTGCTTGATTGGGCTTCATCAAATGGACTATCCTTCTCAATGAATAAAACAAAAGCAATCACATTCGGTAAAAAACGAATTAAACCTCCAGATTGTAACGTTCACCTAAATAATATGCTAATTCAAAGTTTCGATAACATAAAAATTTTAGGATTAGAAATAGATCGAAAATTAAAATCTCTTAGTGTGATAAAAATGGTTTCTCATACCAAATGGGGTGGAGATAGAAAATCTCTAAAAAACCTTTACTCGGCGCTGACTTTTTCCAAGTTGGACTACGGCTCCGTGATTTACAGTAGTGCCAAAGAAAATGTTCTGAAAAAACTGGACACCGTTCAAAATTCGGCTCTAAAACTCATTACAGGAGCGTTTTACACCAGCCCAATTGCTAGCCTTCACGTAGAATCAAACATCTTTCCATTGCAACATAGAAGAATCTTCTCATCCCTGAAATACTATACAAAAATGATTTCAAATTTAGCCAATCCTACTTCCGAAAAAACTATTTCGCTAAACTTTATCCAATTATATGAGAAATACCCAAAAAACTCCGAAGCCATTGGGGATACGATGCCTAAATACAGTTAAAAACATCAACTTTGGCACACCAGACACATCGTAAAGGACATAAAAGAACTACCACTATGGCACATAACCTTTCAAGAAACCATAGCAGACTTAAACCGACGCGAAACAATGGACTCGTCCTTAACCAGACATATTAGAAAGGTGACTCGCTCAATTTGGCAAAAAGAATGGAATCGAATCTCTCCAATCAAAAACAAACTACGTCGCATCAAAAACGAAATTGCCGACTGGGAAACCAACTATTGGCCAAAAAGACAAGACGAAACAGTTATTTCGAGACTAAGAATAGGACACTGCTCATTTAGCCACAAGTACATCTTCGATAAGGAGCCGGCGTCCATTTGTGAAGTCTGCGCAGAGACTTTCTCGGTAGACCACCTCTTCACATGCAAAAAGTGGGAAACACAGCGAGCAGCCTGCGACATGGTAGGAAAACCTATAGATCAAATTGTGAAAATGTACTAACATACCTAAAAAATGTAAATATGTATAATAATATCTAGATAAGTTAACTGTTAAGATGTAATATATTCGTTGCAAATGGCTCCATTGTCGAGCGACAATAAATAAATATATTTAAAAAAAAAAAAAGCTAATATTGTATTGCATAATTTTTAAAGCTTACCCCTGCTAGCAGTCGACTTGAAAACTATGATAAAAAAAAGATACTCGGATCGCCTGTCAGTTATTCTGGGTATGTACCGATAATTATTTCTTATTCGTATATTATCAATATTTAATGTTTTTATTTATGCGTCGGACTTAAATATTTAAATAGACTACATGTATCAATATCAAAATTGCGAACGCTGCAAAAGAAAATTAATTTTTATTAGTCTATATAAAAAAACTGGATATTTATATAAAATGAGCGGTCTATTTTTTAAAAAAATGTTTTTTACTTTAAATTTCTAAAGACATGCAATCATTAAAGAAAAATGTAAAAATAGGAAGTTGTTTTTTAACGATCAATTTATTTTTTATGGATTTGAAATATTTTTTGCCAGCAACTATTCTGTGTTTTATTATAGTTGAAATTTTATTTGTATTGTTCGAGGTTAAAGTAAATGAAGATGAATGTATGTCTGTCCGAATATGGGTAAAAGACGGTTTCACTTCATTAATGTTAATGATTTTGTCGATGACGTTGAAAATTAATTATGAAATAATTTCACAGACTAGCTCCGGGATTTTATATTTTAACCCATGTGAACTAAAGTTGGAAATTTCATTGGTTCTTTTATATTTTTTTTTAATTCTTTTTTACATCATTTTAACAGCGCAGTTACCATTGCAAGTTTAATTAATTTCTTTAAAAAAATACATTTTTTCCATATAAAATATTTTACGGAATTAGTTTTATTAGAAATAAAAACTTACATATTCCATAAACTAATTTTTAATAATTATTTATTTTTACATTGTTTTTCCTGTTTTAATAAAAAATAACTAATAAATTTTATGCATAAATAAACTATATCATTAATATTTTTTTAAGTATTGTAATAAAATTACAAAAATCCGTAATAAAAGCAAATCTATTGCTATTGAATGATAGAATTATTCATATATGAAGAGGGAGGAACTGTGTCACTTAAAACAAAGAAAAAATATTAATCTTTTCTTATTTATTGAATTGGTTTAAATTTTTCATGGGCTACATGTTGTATATTACGTTTATTTATCATTTATTGTATTTGTAAATTTAAATGTATTACTTCTACTGCAGGCCATACGGTGATAATATACCTCTGTATAATATGTATTCGAATAATTTATCCCATTCGGATTATAATGATACAAAAATTCCAATGCGTCCGGCAACCAGCTTAAATGGACTACAGCAACATTGCAGTAATAATATTAATAGTCGGTTCGTGGACGGTTTATGTTATACTGCAAGTGAGCATAACTTCATTCGTGATATAATAATCTAATTAAATTAAAAATCGTAGTAATTCTAAATACGCATAGTTAATTTTATTTACGTATATATACGTGGTCTATCCTAAAAGTATCCGAACTTCCTTCGTATCTCTAGGCCAGAACGTTCGAGCAATCTCTGTAGAATATGAGTGTAAACAGTAATATTTTACGAACTCCGCGGATACTTCTGTTATAGTCCGGACGTTTTAGTTCGCGCCTGGCGTATGTTTGTTTATATGATTTTTTTTACGTTCGTCGAATTTTGTTGTTGCTGAAAATAGCGGGAAAAACAGATCAACGAATTTGCATCAAGTTTTGCTTTAAACTCGAAAAGACTTGTGCGGAAACTATTGAAATGATGCAGAAGGCTTTTGGGGACGACGAATGTATGGATAAAACGCAGATAAAAGAGTGGTATAGGCAGTTTAAAGATGGCCAAACATCTGTTGATAGTGATCCTCGTTCTGACCGACCTTCGACAACAATAACACTGGATAATAACGAACGTGTACGATTTGCGATTGAAAATGATCGCCAGTTGATTGCGCGTGAAGTAGAAAGTGATCTTGAAATACCAAAAACCATAGTTCATAAAATTTTAACCGAAAGTTTGGGAACGACTCGCGTGTCTGTGAAATTCATCCCAAAATTACTAACGGCAAAGTAGAGGAGCCTTCGCCTTGAAATCGTTCTGGACAACTTGGAAAAGGCCTTCAATGATGAAAATGTGCTTAAAAAGAACTGGTGATGAGCCGTGGGTTTCTGGTTATAATCCCGAAACTAAACAACAAGTTTCGTAGTGAAAATTTTCATCCGAATCACGACCAAAACTCAAGCGATGACTGGCTTCTTCACCACGATAATGCGTCAGCGCATTCATCGAACTTTGTGCAGCAATATTTAGCAAAAAACAATGTCGTACAGTTTCGCCAGCCTCCGTACAGCCCCCTGTGTGACTTTTGGCTGTTCCCAAAATTGAAAAGCTGCTCAAAGAACATCGGTTTGATGAAAAAGAGCCGGTCGCGACGAATACGACGAATGCACTAAAGGCCATTTCGAAAACTGAATTCCAGGACTGCTTCAAAAAGTGGAAACACCGTTAGGAGCGTGTTGTTCATACAAATGGGGATTCTATTAAGCTAGACTTAATTTTTACATTAGCTTTATAATACATTTTCCTTTTTTTTTAAAATATATTGTGGCTATCATCAAATTAATTACGTACGTTTACTTTTATTCATTTATTTTTTATTTATAATATTAATAAAACATGAATATTTTTAAAAAAGGCAGTGCATTATATGCAAATTCAAATTTGCGATCGATAAATTATTCACCAGTTGGAGATGGACGACCGGTTTACAACGGTGCTCAAAATGTAAATGGTTTTGCAGAAAGTTTAGTTGGAAAAGTAAGCTATATATTACACTTATAATGTTTTATTTTTTTTTTATATTTGCCAAATGTGTCATCTTTATAAATTTTGACGTCAATTTCACGTAATAATATTTTAGAATACCGCATTAATCATAGCAAATCATTTTAACATACGTGGTAAACAGAAAACGGTCTAAATTTAATATTTGGAGCGGCTCAAGTTACTTGGAAATTGAATTGACCTTACACATTAGCAAATTCGATATATTTTTCTTTCCAAGGATAGAACTTAAAAAGTAATTAAATTTTCAGAAAATCCTAACGTATTCAATTTATTTAATAAAATTTTATAATCTACCCTACCAAATACTTTTGAAAACCGATATAAATTACATCCACTTGGGAAAGTCGATTCATGACTGATGAAGTATGAAATCGGTAATAGTAAACAAATTTGTTGTACGTAGTGATCTTCCATAAATACCTGTCCTGTTCGAGATAATGAAAATATCGTAGAAAAAATGTTCTCAGCAACACTAAACATTCCATATTTTTCAATTTTTTTTTTTTTCATTTTGTATAAAACATAATTTTGTCACTAATGAATTATAATTATTGTACATGGAATATAATATACTCGTAGTTGTTATTTCTGTATTCGAATTTTTTAAAGTCGGGTAAAGAAGTGAAATTAATCCGGAAGAATCAGAATTAATCAAATCTATATCTTATTTGTATATACACCTATAAATGAAAGTCTGAAAATTTTGCTAAAACGTTACCATATAAATGATTTTTTTTTTAATAATGTCGTTTATTTTTTTTTAAATATTTTTCTACACAATTTGTAATATGTAATGTATTAGTTATATTCTATAAAAAATTTATATATTAAAATAACTAAGAAATTAATAAAGAATCCTGCAACAGGAGTTTTAATAGTTCCTACCGGAAATATTATTTATGTTCAAATCTTAAACCTTTGTTTTAACTACCATGTTTTGCTATTGTAGAATATACCTAAAGTTTATTGTATTTAATTAATTAATAATATTACCAAAACAAAAAGAAAATTGCATAGAGGAAATAAATCTTTAGTGGAAATATAAAGTTCACCATATAAAACTGAGAAAAAATTAAAAGTTAAAACAGGTAGATAATGCTGAGGGCAATGACTAATTAAAAATAAATGAGCTGTTTATAGAATAAACGAATGGTATAATGAAATGGTAAAAAAGGAATAAAAAACATAAAACTATAATGATAAAAGTTATGGGACCTTTAGGAATGGCACTCAGTTAATTTTAATAAATATTTTGACAAAGGACGTACAAATTTAAAACAGCGTTTACTATTATAATATATATATATATATCAATTTAAATAAAATTAAAACAAAAATGTTTATTAATTTCTAGATACAGACTTAAAGAAGTATTCATATATGAGCGAAGTCGCGTGTGGATAACGTCTAGTAAAAAGATAAAATAGATTTTTTAAAGTTGAAAATTAATCATTGACCTACTTAAAAGTTTTAAGTAATATCTTTACTTCAGTAATTAATTTGCAGTCTTAAAAATTTATTTTATTACTTTATTTCGCTGATTTTTCCCCATTCTTACGGATTAATTCCAATTTTTTCCCTGACTTTAAAAGAGTATTCGTTGTTACAATTTTTACGGAAATTTCGTTATTGAAATAAATAAATACGCTTCGCGTCTAATCTATTCTGTAATATTTCCTTTTTAAAGGTTATCGTCATTAATTTTCAACTAATATCTTTGAAATAAAACTCGTTTACTAAATAAAATTGTTTTAAAAAGTAAAGTTTACAACCGAGTCGGATCTTTTGCAGAGACTGGTTTATTTTACTGAACTCGTGTTTGGTTTAACTGCAAACATTCGTTTTTTCTAAGGTTTTGTCCTTTTCTCTCTCAACTCCTATTCTATTAAATATTGTAAGACGATTCCCGTGTTTATCCTGTATCTGATTTTTTCTTTCAGATTTTTATTCCCGCACTGAGCTATTCATCATTTATTTTATTATACAGTTAAATATCGCTTTTTTTCCGTGAGTTTTATTTTCTTGATTTTCATATGAATAATTTAGAGTTGAAACGAAAATATTTTCCACTCGCTATTTAAATGTTATTTATTTATTTTTTTATCATTGTAATCTACTTATTCCCTTTAGATTTTAATATTTTCGATTCTTTACTTCAATGTTAAGTTTAAGAACATTGCATTTTCAAAATATTGTACATACCACTTATTTTGTGTTACGCTAAACTGAATAACTTATTTCAAGGTTCTAGCTGAGCAAGGTTTGGGTAAATATTGCGATGCGGACTTCGTTCGATATACATCAAAAGAACTACAGGAAGCATTGGACATGACGAAAGAAGAAATGGATCGTGCGGCCAAACGAATTTTACAACAAGAACAAAATAATCTAAGAAATTCTTACGTACCGTAATTTATTACGATGAAATTATAACCACTCCGACCGTCCGTTAGCTCTCTATTATTATAAGTACATTACCTAAACACACCGTCATAAGCGCATTTATACATCTTTTTGTTATATTATCTGTTACTTTTTTTTCCCTTTTAATTTATACGTATAATTCTTGTTACCTACTAACTGTACGATTATATTATTTTTCGGCATTATTACCACGTGTTTGATACCGGTTGTACTGAAACTAGTGCACACACCACTAATTTTATATTTATAATTTATATATTCATAGCGGAGTTTGTGTTTTTATGCTCGATATTTTAAATTGTTGGTTGTTATTAAATTTTAAACACCTATGTATACATATATATATATATATATATATATATATATATATATATGCGTATGTGTGTGTGTGTGTGTTCATATGTTATGTCATATTTGTACACACAGTGAATTTTTACTATCCCTGAGCAATACGTGGACCATTTTTTTTTTTGTTTTTTTGTTTTGTGACAAATTAAGTTGCGTATCTTTTAGTTAATTTTTTAAATACAATTTTTATTTTCGTTATTTATTTGTGTTATTATTAAATGCCGCTATTTTATGATGTATAGTGAATTTAAGTAAATGTATTGGCATTCAAATAGGTAAAATTGAATCATTGTTGACGTACACTATTCAGTGTGTAGGTTTAGGGGGACACTAATGGGATTTATTTGCTTCAAAGCAGCTGGTATTGCGAATAGACTGAATAAATAATAAAGGCCAGCAAAAATTATTCATATTTGTGGTTAATTATAGTTTATGGATAATGAAGTTAAAATAATTATTCCGCAGGAATTTGTGTTCAGTTGTAAAATATTTGACTAAAAACTATTTAGTTCTATTCCCGAAATATGTTTGTATGTTTTTAGCGCAATGTATTGAAATAAGCCTATTTGTATGTACTGATGATTATTCCAACTTTATTAATACAAAACTCATTCAGTTGCTAGGTGTATTATTTGGTAATAATTTTAATGTACTGTTTGAATATATTGAATTTTGCATGATGTTTGTGAAATTGAATAAATTTTATTGATTCATTTGATGATGTAAAGTTGCAAGCCATAATGAATGTTTTTAGATTACCTTCAGAGATTATTTTTTTAAAAGCAAAAAACAGACACATGAAAAATGTATGTTACGAAATATCTGAACGTTTTTTTAGCTCTTCTTCCCTTTTCTTTACCGACTACATTCTTAAATATCTCGTTAGTAAGCTCTCATATTCAAAACTTACTGGAAATTGCTCCATATAATATTTATCCCATTATTTCTTCACCTTGCAGGCATGTTTTGTTTTTTTTTTTAAATGCTTGTTCGCGCATAACTCATTCATATGAACCGATTTTGATGGGCGGAGATTTCAACGCTCTGAGTGGGTGCTGGGGTTGTGACCATAAAAAGGCGAAAGGGGCAGCTGTGCTCGACCTCATCATTAACTCAGATCTGTGCTTATTGAATGATGGTTCCAAGATCAATCCACTCCATATTAATAACCCTGTTGATTTAACCTTAGCATTATCCTCAATGGCGCTCGATTGTTCATGAGAAGTTCTATCAACCTCTTTAGGTAAGTAATCACTCGGGAAACATCAGGTCGTCCCCTACTATCGGTCTCCAGATGGAAACCAAAATTACTCCTCAGCATATCAGAAGAAATTATTTAACCGATAAATTTGTACTTAAGTATTGTAATTATAAATATCCGCAGTTCATAAGCAAGATAATGCAGTTAAGTAGTGATTGGAGATTTGTTCATCATAGAACGCTGCTCTTGCACGAAAGAACTAGGGTGTACTACAGTTACAGTTCACTCTTGTGCTATCTTCTCCTTCGAACTATTTAAATTTAAGTTACGACCTTAATCTTATCAAATTAGACATTAATATTAACACCTTTAAAAGCCAGAATTTGCATCTACTGCCTGGTAACATTGTGAACTCTGTTTTTCTAGGTACTGTGAAAGAATTTTACCCTGGTTACCGGTTGATCCTTACCGACGGTGCTAAATTCCGTAGATTTAATTAAGGTGTAGGAGCAGGGTTTATTATAGAAGATTTCACTGAGCAGAAATTTAAATTACCTCCAGAGACTGCGATTTTTACGGCCGAGCTTCTTGCTACTGAAAAAGCATTAGAGTTTTTGAAAAATGTGTTGCAGTGCAAGGTGGAGTTTGTGATATTTTCGGACAGCCTTAGTTCTCTCTTGTCGCTTCAGAGGAGTAACTTCGTATATAATTGCCATTCACTCATTTATGGAGTTAAGGAAAAGTATCTTAATATTTCAAAACTGGGAGGAGTCATTAAATTTTGGTGGATTCCAGGTCACTGTGGGGTATTACTTAGTGACCGAGTTGATTCAATTTGCTAAAAAAGGGGTTAGATCAGGTATTAAGTTTCCGTTCATCCCACCCTTCGAACTTCTAGATAAAGCTAAATGAGGTAATCATGCGGATTGGGTGAGTCTTATTTGCAGTGAACAAGGGCCTGATAAATATTTTCATATGGTCTTATCATCTCTGCTGTCCACACATTGGTTTTATTATATTTGTGTCCCAGTTAGTATTACCCGTAAATTTGTGATCGTTGTGTGTAGGCTGCGCTCCGACCATTGCCGAGTGGGTTTAAACTTTTCAAACACAGGGCATTGCACGGGTTGTAATACCTATTGTCGACAAAATTTTAGAGAGGACATTAACCACCTGTCATTTAATTCGGTCCAATTTGACAACAAGAGATTTGTGTTTTCTAAAGACGTAATGTCCTACAGCATTTATCCATCACTGTGTATTTTTTGTCTTCTTTGTTCTAGTGATAAGATTTTTTCTTTTTCTTTTTATGTTTATTGAAGGAAACAAGATTATTATTTAATTTTTGTTCTATTTAATTTCTTTTTTCCCTCTTATTCATTAGAGTTTAATATTTTGTTTATATAGGCGGCTAGTTTTATTTTATTCTATTCTTTATCCATTTATTGGTTATTATTAATTTTTTAGATTTTCATTTAATGTTGTCGATTGTAGGAAATTATTGGACAGAAGGACGTTGCAATTCGGGCCAGGTTTAAAAAAAGAAAAATACGTACTGTGGGTAATAATAGTGAAAATCGATAAACATAACTCAGTATTCGTCAAAAAGCGTAAAAATATGCGGTCCTTTGGATAATTTTTTTTTTATTATTATTTTTTATTTGTATAATAGAGCGGTTGGCTTAATTTACCGAATTACTATGGAAATTAGCTTTGTTGCCGACTTCCAAAAAAAAAGGAGGTTGAACGTTCGTCAAGTTTATTTATTTTTTTGACAATGTCTTTAGGCTGGGGGTCAACCTAAAATCGTGTAACGCAACGCAAAACGCAACGAAACGTAACGTTATCTTTATAATTTCATAAAACATTTTAACATTCCGCAGATTATTTCGTAAAACTTTTTGCTTGCTGTCTGAAGGTTTTTCGCGGCAATTCTCGAAATTTAGAATTAAAAGGCAGCACTTGGAATGCTACAGTGGCGATTTAATTTTTGCTAGGCAATTCGATACGTAATTTTCATGTAATTGCCTGTTCACTCGATTTAATCTTTATATCTAAATTAAAGTCAAGTTGGTGACTCGCGAAGAACAAAATAATAATAGAAAATGAAAACCAATGGCCGATTCAACACAGGAATCACGTAAACGCAAGAGGGACGAGGAACTTCAGAACAGCCATGAATTTTTTCAGTTCATGAACGAAACACCTTTTGGATCCAAAACTACCGAAATTGAGAAGTTTGAAGCGTTTCTTCGATTCATCGATTTGAATAAACCGGCTTCGAAGAGTGGTGCCGAACGAAGCCGTGAGTGGCGGCAAGGGCAAATAAATAAAAAACAAAAAGTTTGCAATGTGGAACCAAAATCAATGGCCGCTTCGCCGCAGGAATCACATAAACGCAAGAGTGGCGAAGAACTTCGGAGCAGCTATGAATTCCTTCAGTTCATGAAGGAAACACCTTTTGGTTCTAACACTACCGAAA
Source organism: Icerya purchasi (assembly GCA_039619475.1). Lineage (NCBI taxonomy): Eukaryota > Metazoa > Arthropoda > Insecta > Hemiptera > Monophlebidae > Icerya > Icerya purchasi. The sequence goes on along the minus strand of CM077115.1, from coordinate 220,437,602 downwards.
ATGATAAGTTTGAAACGTTTATTCGATTCATCGATTCAAAAAAACCGGCCACGAAGAGTGGTGCCGAACGAATCCGCGAATGGCGACAACGAAAACAAGATGTCTATGATGAAGCGGAAGAAATTCTCGTTGATTCTAATCCTGAAGTGCTGCAAAATGTCTTTACCGACGTCCGGATGTCAACCACTGCCGCTGACAACCAATTTAACATTCGGTTCAACCAAAACAAATTTGGTGTTTCGTGTGCTGTCTGTGATCGTCTTTGGTTTGAGCGGGATATGAAACACATTCCCTTCAAAGCAACGAGTTTAATCTGCGAAAAATATCCGCATTTAAATTCTATCAATATAAAGGTATGTGACACCTGTTACAAATCGCTGCTACAAGAAAAAATTCCCCGTATGGCTACGATTAACGGTTTCCGTTACCCTCCGGTTCCTTCTGATTTGCCGGCACTTGATCCCGTTACCGAGCGATTAGTATCACCACGTCTTCCATTTATGCAAATTCGTCGACTGCGTTTTGTGCACGGATCAAAATGTATTGTTGGTCAAGTGATTAACATTCCTGTCGATGTAAATACGATGGTTTCGGAACTGCCTCGTCAACTCGATGACGACAGAGCGTTCAACGTCCACATTAAACGACATTTGATTCATAAATCAACCTACTTAAAGGGCTACGTAACGAAGTCAGTAGTGAAAGCGTGGCTCCGATTTCTCGTTACTAAACCATTGTATCGCGTCAACGGAATTCACGTCAATGAGTCATTATATCGCGAGCACGATACTTCACCGGCATTAGCAGCCATTCCTGAGCTGGAACCAGATACATCCGCCGAATCGATGATAGAATCCATTTCCGAGAATCCAGCGCACCTTATTGATCTCTTACTCGCGAAGCAACACTCATTAATGTGGACTGAAGAGAAATACCTTGAACTTGCACCCGGGATGAACAAGCGTCAGATTTCACTTCTTTTTGATGAGCACGCAGAAGAGCTCTCTTTCCCGTCGATTTACTTGGGTGAACCGCGAGAGTTTACGATAGAAAATGTCACACCGTACATGATGTCTAACAGCGAAATCCGCCGTACCGATCGCCGTGGAGTCAAGCCCGAACACGTCCTGTATATGGCAATGAAAGTGATGCGTATGCGACTGACCGAAGGCATGTACTGTACATTTAAAGCTAGTGGCAACTTGAAGAAACTGACGCGTGAAAACGTCGAAGATAAGCAGTTTATGGACAACATGATCGAGCACAACCTATCGTTCTTGAAATCGATTCCAAACAGCGTCCAATATTGGGCAATGCGCAAAAAGGACGTGTTTGCGATGATCCACCAACTGGAAAAGCCGACGATTTTTCTTACTTTAAGCGCGAGCGAATACAGTTGGCCCGATCTGTTGCGACTATTGTATCGATTAGAGAAGGGAAAGGAGTGGACTGGCGAAGGTGATCCGGCAACTTCGATGAGCAGCGATTTGCGAACGACGCTTGTGAACGAGGACCCGGTAACGTGTTGCTTATATTTCGACAAGCTGATTGATACAATTATGTTCATATTGAAGTCAAAATCGTACTCCCCCTTTGGTCACCATCACGTCGTCAATTACTTTAAACGCATCGAGTTCCAACAACGTGGTAGCTCGCATGCACACCTCTTACTTTGGCTTGCCGACGACCCTAAAGAGCCCGTCAATGAAAACATGCCGGCGACCTTACGTTTAATTGATTCTCTCATTACCGTTGATTCTACTCATATCGAAGAAGAAAAATCGCAGACGCACAAACACACGTTTACGTGTTACAAAAAGACTAAGGATGAAGAGAACCATTGTTGTCGTTTTGGAGCTCCATTTTGGCCAATGAAATGCACGACAGTACTACTGCCGATAACAAAAGAAGACGGCCGTCGCCAACGGTTGAGGCAAAAGTATGCTGATATGCACCGCTCGCTAGAGTTCGAAGAGTTCGACTCGCTAAACGCATTACTCAGGCATCACCATGTCAATACGTACAACTACTACCTAGACATTTTGCGGGCAGGCATCTCTCGTCCAAAAGTGTTCTTGAAGCGGATGATCGCTGAGCGATGGATAAACAATTTCAATCCGTGGATTGCAAAAGTTTTGCGCTCCAATTGCGATATACAGTTCATTCTGGAAGAGTATTCGTGTGCCACATACGTTGTTGAGTACGTGAACAAAACGAATTGCGGAAGAAGTAATTTGCAGCAGGAACTCATTAAGTTACGTGACGAATATCCCGATAAAGACTACAGCGCTTTATTGATCGAAGTCGGGTTAAAAATGCTGAACGCAGTAGAAATTTCTTCGCAAGAAGCTGCGTGGTACTTGCTAAATTTACATATGAGCGAAAGTAGTTGTAAAGTCGAGTACCTTCCAACAACGTGGCCGCATGAACGTCAGCGCGTACGCAAGTCAAGGAACCAAATGGACGAGGAGGAGCTGGGAACTGAATCGACAGATATTTGGAAGGGTAATATTATAGATAAATATGAATCTCGTCCAGAAACGATGGAAACGGTGTCGCTCGCACAGCTTGTAGCCCACTATCATCAGGATCGTAAAACGAAAAATTACAAACGCCGAGCAATACCGAAAATATTGCGATATCGTCAGTATGAACTCTCGGAAAAAGACGAGTACAAACGAGAGATGGTGCTTCTTCATGTTCCGTTTCGTTCCGAGGAAATGGACGTGCTTGACCGTAATCGCTACAGAACTATTTACGATGAGAACGAAGCGTTTATTTTGGAAGCCCGTAAAGAGTTCGAATCGAACTTAGACATCTCCAAAATAATGGAAGATGCCGCAGACTCTTTGCCAAAGACAACATCTCTGACCAGGATGATAACGAAAAGACCGAAGAGTTTATGAAGAGTAAATCGGTGGACGACGATTTTGTACAGAATTTACGAGACGGATTAAACGACGATATTCGGATGCGCATAATGGAAAAGGTACCGTCGCTGGTACGTAAGCGCGAAAACGTTATGTCGGCCGAACAGTACTGCGAAGCTATGCGACAAACAAACCAGCGCCAACGCGATCTCGTGCTTGAAGCAATTCATCGCATCTTTGCCGACAGCGAACGGAAGCCCTTACAAATTTTCTTAACTGGCCCGGTTGGTAGCGGTAAAACTTTCACGATGAAGATGTTAATGGAAACCTACAATCGTTTTGTGCAACAACACAACAATGCGTTTAACGCGTACATCGCAACTGCATCGACTGGTGTGGCCGCATCCGCCATCAACGGATCAACGATACACTCCGTTTTCCGCATCGGAAACTCTCAAAAGAAAAATGTCCTTTCTAGCCAATCGTTGAACATGTTTCGTACGGCATTCGATAATGTTCCTATTGTTTTCGTGGACGAAAGCAGTATGATCGGTTCCGCTCTTCTCGGTGAAATCAACTCGCGTTTGCAGCATATACTGCATGATCATGATCGTCCTTTCGCCGGCATGGATATGGTCTTTACAGGCGATCTACGTCAACTTCCACCCGTTTGCCAGACGCCTATTTACAAACGTTCGAAACAGAATTTTTGTTCTGAAATCGTCTGGCAAGCGCTCGAATACTACCCGCTCATACAAGTAATGCGGCAAGCCAACGAAGCTTTCTCGACCATGCTCACCAAAATCGGTAATGGTGAGCTCCTACTACCAGAAGAGAAAGCGATGCTTGAATCCCGCTTCGTAAAGCGTGAATTCGTCGATCGCGAATTTCCTCAGTCAATTCGCCTCTTCTTCCGTACGTTCGAAGTCGACCAATTCAATAACGACTCTATCAGTGGAGTGGAAATGATCGAGTATGTAGCCGCGGATTACTATACCGGTCATCGAACTGCCGAACAGCTTGCTAGCGCCCGCTCAAAAGTGCACACACTGAAGCCCGATGAAACCGGTGGTCTACCATACATCGTTCGCCTTCAAATTGGCAAACCTTACATGATCAGAGCGAATATTGACGTGTTGGATGGTCTCGTCAACGGCGCAATCGGCACTTTACGCTACATCGAACACAACATTGAAACAAGCGCGATAAAACGACTCTGGCTGTCTTTCAACCATTCAAAAATCGGCCGTTTACTGCGCTTAAAAGCCCAGGCACACGTACTTGCAAATCCGAACATCGATCATTCGTGGATACCGATAACTCAATGTACTTGTAACGTGCAAACGAACAGTAAAATCGTTACTTGTAAACGCACGCAGTTCCCCCTTGCGAAGCCTGTGCAATTATTATACACAAATCACAAGGCGGTACGTATGATACGATCATTTACGAGTACAGTAAGTGTCACGAACAGCAGCTCGTTTATGTAGCCCTTTCTCGCGTCACTTCGCTAAACGGACTATTCCTAACGAATCGCGATGGTGATCACACATTTTATCATCATCGCGGAAAACTGAATCGAGATTTAAAGAATGAGTTTACTCGTCTCGAACGGCATCATTTACAAACGGTAGGTGATCAGTGCCGAAATTTTCTCAATCGTTCTACGCAAACGGATTCCACGTCGCTCTCATTGTGTACATTCAACACTCAATCGCTAAACGCGCACTTGCTCGATTTAACTAGCGATTTTGTTATTCCGCGATGTAAACTTCTTGCCTTGTCTGAAACGTGGATTGAAAACGATTGCTCTATTGAAATACCAGGATTTCGCACTATTGCTCAATTTAAAAGGAATACGATTCGTTCTGGTGGTGTCGCTATTTGCGAAAACATAAATGTTTCCAGCGCATTAGAGTCTAAGAATATTAAAAATGATTTGCAGAAGTTTGTTCAAAATAATATGAGCATGGATCAAATCGCGACATGTCACGACGATGTTGGCGACTTTTGCTCGGTCGAGACAACAATCAATGCTAAAAGAACTATACTTGCAACAGTTTATATCTCACCGAATACATCGTTTGAGAAAATTCAGCAATTCATCATCTTAAATCTTATGCCGTACAGTCCTAAATTAAAGGTACCTGAAAAACATAATTATCACGATATACCGATGATCGTTAGTGGAGACTTTAATTTGGATTTAAGAGGACCGCACGGACCGGAATTTATTGGATTTATGCACACAGAGTTAGGATTACAACTAAACAACGATCTCGCCATATCTACCTCACGAAACCGAAAAATAATTGATGTTGTATTCTCTCGTCACATCGATCATCTAGAAACACGTGAATATGTAACATATTACAGTAGCCATCGTCCATTATTATCTATAACTTGCAATTTTGTTAATTCCAATGTTATAAATGATGATAGATAATACAAAATAAAAATAAAATTTAAAAATGAACGGTACGTTTTGAGATTTATTATTTTTTACTTACAAAAATATATCTACACGCTAGCTATTTTTTTGAATATATTAAATCTCAAAGACATATATATGTACTGATGTTTCTGCGAGTAACGTGGAAATTTAATGATTTTTTCTTTATGTTTGTTCGTGCAATGAACCTCCTAGTGGAAGCACTGAACGCGTTTCGCACAGTGTTTGCAAATGTGCGCACATCGTTTTCATCGACGAGTGCAGTATGATTGGATCCGCTCTCCTTGGACAGATAAATTATCGACACTCGAACACACTATGCATGATCATGGACGTCCATTCGCGGGTAAGGACATGGTATTTTTCAGTGACCTCCGTCAACTACCGCCCGTTTGTCAGACAAAGATTTACAAGCGATCGAGTAAAAAGTTCTGCTGCGAAATTATCTTCTGACAGCCACTACATTACTACCCGCTCGTACAAGTGATGCGACAAGCTGATGTCGTCTTCTCATGCGTACTAACCAAGAGATTGGTGGTGGTCAGTCCTTACTTATGATCGAGTCTCGCTTCTTGGATCGTGGTTTCCTCAGGCTATACATCTGTTCTTCCGCATCGTAAATGTCGATCAGTTTAACGTAGATTTTGTACAAGGCACTGAAATGGTCGAAGTTCTCGGTAGTGATCTAAACTTGGATTTACGAGGGTTGCACGGTCCCATAGTTGTGGAATTTATGCGCGCAGAATTCGGACTCGAACTGAATAATGAACCAACCGTTTCCACAACGTGCAATTCCATATGTATTGACGCCGTCTTTTTACACGTCGACGCACTTGAAATGCGCCACTATATCTCCGACTTTAGTACGCATCGTTCTCTCCTTTCGATAACGACGCATACCTCCAATGTCAACGTTGTAAATAGTGCAAATAATTTAACTGTTTCCAATGTGATATAAATAATGTAAACGATGTTAATAATGCTGTAAATACTGTCAAAAATGTAAATGTATATATACCGCATATCCGTCTCTAAAGAATCACTTGCTGTACAGTAAAAATCATAAACACATCGGCTTTCACACTCGTTGCTGCTGCCCATAAGATATAAAACTCTAGCCTAATGACGCACATGGGAGTATTTTGGCTTAAAACTCGGTCAAAATTATTTAAAGCAATTTTTGGCATTCTTCTAAATAAAACATCATAACTGACCATAATAGAGATATATGTTGAAAAAAATAGGCACAAAAAAATAAAAAATCAGACAAAAATAACAATTGTTACGTAATTACCAGCTGTCATCACTTAGCTTCTAATTGACTACTTATTTACAACTGATTCCCACAACAGATACCATTTATTAATTATTTTTAATCACTTTCATATTTATCGGTGGTTTCGTCCTCTCTTTAATTTCACTTTTTTCTGGCAATGAACTCACAACTATTAGGCTCATAGCTTCTTCAGAACAAGGCTTCCGTTTTCTGTTTTGTAGCTTTTTTGGCCTGTTACAACTTACGAAGGGGTCGCAAGTTAACAGCAGTCTATTTAAGATATCCCTATTGCACTTAACCCTCGAAAATTTTCTGGCGAAATCCAGGCGATATTTCCGAAAATGCTTAAGCCTCGGATGCCTCCTCCGACAACTGTCCAATAGGTAGAATCGCTTGGGCGATTACCGTAACACCATGCATTTGCACTTTATGTACAGTAGGTGACATCGGGTACCATCCATATAGGTTCGTGTATAATTTCGCTGTTATTTGGGCATATTTATCAAATTTCACATCATCTATGTCGTGACCACTTGAAATCACCTCTAAGATTATTCCGAATCTTTCTATTAAATCTACATTTATTCCAGTGATACGTGCAGAGGTTTCTGGATCGCCGAAAAATATCCTGGACGTGTTTCCATCGTTGGTGTTGCCATAACCTGCTTTCGGTACGTCAACAATGAGACCCATTTCTTCCTTAAAGAGAGCTTGAATTTTTTCTTTAGTTTGTTTGACTATTACTTTTTGACCTTTAGATCTAGCTTGTTACTTTTTTAATGGTATTTTATATGCTAAATGTAGCAAGGATTCGAAGAAACGAATTCCGGCATGAAGGGTGGAAAGACCAAACCTTAGTACTTTGGGATTAATCTGGGTAGGCTTCTTTAGTTTATTAAAATTTTTTGAAGTCTGCCCACGTATATAGAGCACCTCATTGTTGATGCCGTGTCGGTTGCAGCGTTACAGACTCTACCATCCACCGTAAAGTGTGAGTTATTTTACTAATTCCATCAGGGGTCATTACTTCAGTTTCTTTGAGATTTCTACCTTGCTCTTCAATGCAAGCGATTTCTTCCATCGTGGCATCTTTTGTCTCATGGACGAATCTCATTCTGATAGGTTGACAACATTTTACAGAAGACGGCTGTGGATAGATGCTGCTTTTCAAATGCTGACAAAGTATTTATAACTTCTTTGAGATATTCACAAAGGCATGTTGCAATGTGGTTTAGAAGAGCTTGTAGTTCAACATCAAAGCCGGTTTCAGTAACTTTTATGGAATCTACATTAGGATAACATGCCTTTTTAGCCTTTTGCAGAAGTTAATTAGCAAGGGAAAATTTTCTTATTAACGCTATGTAGTAGCTCCCATTGCTGTCTAGTAAAATCACTTACCAATAGTGACAAAGCTTCTTGAGGCGTATATTTCTTTACTAATGTTTCTTTCTTACAAAAAATACTATTTTTCTGAACTTTTTAGACCGAGTTGGTGTTAATGTCACATCTTTCATAATTTTTGATGTGTTAGTATTCCGAGAAGTGCCCTGCTTAACGCGGGCTGCGTAAGTTAATTCGTCAACAGGTACACCTGCTCTTGTAAATCGTTTGTCCTTCTCCGTTTGCTGCGGTTAATCAATTCTTGCAATTATTTTTGTGGTCGCCCTGGTTTTTGTATGACTGACCATGCAGGCAGTTCCAGTGATACATTCAGCCATTTTTCATTATTTTTTTAAAAACGTTCATTAGTATAATTAGCGGCCATCCATTTTTTATTGAAATTACACTTGAAGCACCTCAATGCACGAGATAAAACATTCCTTTTTTCTTCTGGACATGAAGTCAGCTGCACAAGCCGATCATCTTCCATTCGAGCAAATTTTTCTTCAATTATTTTTCCCTTGAACTCCTTCAAAATATCATATAGTTCCCGCCTGGTGATGTTTTTCACCTTTTCCGAGGGATATGCTGAAAAATAAAACAAAATACTTAATCTAAAAGAAATGAATTATTTAACCTTCATCCTTGAAAAACCCCGAATAAACAAAATCAGTGGGGGACGATTTTATTGTAGTTTATATTCGGCAAAAGTGCGAACAATAAAACCATATTAACAGTTCAACCCGACAAGTTGCGGCACATAGTTAAAAACACTATCGTTTCATGAAATCCAAATAAAATGACAGGAGAGATACATGAGGTTTTGAAATTATTTCTAGGAATGGAACGATTAGATAAAACCTTATTAATGACGTAATATTATAAAGAACATACCTTCTCCTTCCATGTTCATGAATAGGCTTTTCTGAAATTAATCACAAGTAGCACTGTGCACACAAAACTATGTTGGAAAAATCAACGCGCCGAGAACAAAGACATTCGATTTAAACAATGATTAGGTTCCGACTGAGCGCGCGTGGAGATACCTTATGAGGAGGGTGGCGGGAGGCTGCCATTTGATAGACCGGTTATCTAGCTAAAAAAGACATACGTTCTGTCAGACGTTGTATTAAATTTTTGATTTTGATTTATGACCGGGTTTACGATACAAATACTCCTATGTGTGACGGTTCAAAAAAATAACGCAGATAATTGCCATGTTGAGTGAAAGAATGAAAGAAAACTGGAGCTGTCCGTAAGATATATTCATGTATTAATGTATCTGCGTGAAGTGTAGACACTCATTAAATTTTTTTATACGTGTCCTGTAACTGAAATCATTAGGTTGCTGATTATTAGGTCTAAGGATTCATTACTACCTAGAAATTTGAAGTTTAAATGGAAGTTGCTCCGCGTGGCATTTAAAATTTAAATTTCAACGACAATAATGAATATATGAAGTTAATAATGGGCAGTGAAATGATAAATGCTTTTTGTAAATGCAAAAAAAAACTAGTTAAAATAAAGAATACAAGAAAACCTAATCACGCGTTGAAATTAAAAAAAAAAAAGCAGCAAATCAGCATAATTTAAAAAGAGGAGATTGTGTTCGTCACGTGCAATGATTTGGAGTGTAAGAGGATTGGTTGAGAATCGCTGTATGAGAATGGTATTGCGGACAACTTATAAGGAAGTGATTTACAGTCTGATAAGGGTATTATAGTGTGGATAAATGAGAGCAGGTTGATTTTTAAGAAGGTAACTGCAAAATTTTAGTGTGACCCAGACGAGCGAGCGCGACTTTTTTTTTATTTTTTGAAATGGAGGTACTCTAGCAAGATGAGGAGTAGTCACATTTGACATGCAGCTTATTGGATGATGGTGTAACTGACTACTTAAATTTATTTATTATAATCAGTAATTTATGTTTAATACTACACTTTTATATTAATTCTTAAAAAAGAACGACATTTTTTTGATTAACTACAAATTGAGTTATGAATGTTCATTTTGAAATTTTAAGAAGAGTGTAGTAGGTCAAAGTATGCCGATTTTTGTTAAAAATAATACACAAATTCTTAAGTGAACACGGAGAATAATAAAATTGCAGGAACGATCAGGTAGGAGGAAACAGATAACCTGAAAGGGGCGCTCATGGAATCAGAAATAATCAAAGAAGAAAATGAACGAAAAGCTAATTAAAGTAAATGAAAATAATGGAGGAACGTAAGATAATCATTAATTCGCTTACGAATATGCAACAGAGAGGAGGAAGACAAATAGATTCGGAGAAGTTAAAATCTTTGAGGGTGAAAGAGGCACCGCTACTACTCGCGGCACCTTCGAACCATCAGTAAACACGGTTAGAGGAGAAGGTAATAGGGAACTGATAATACTGCGAAATTGCTGTCTAATTATATTGGTTGTAGAAAATATTTCGAAAGTGGAGTTAGAATATAAATTTTAGGAAGATGGTAGAGTTCGGCGAAGTTGAAGGAAAAATAGAGGAAATTTATTAGAAGGTATTGTGTTTTTTTTTTTATTATTATTTTATTGATACAATCTTAATTTATAATTAAATAAGTATCTACTTTAATAAATGTTGCCTTAAACTAAGCCAAATCTGTATGGAAGCAACAGTCCATTGACCACTGCTCCTAACATATTACATATTTACAATAAATAATAATTACAATCGTACATCTTATATCCTATAATGTATATATATATATATATACATATACACACACACACACACACACATATATACACACACACACACACACACACACACACACACACACACACACACACACACACACACATATATATATATATATATATATATATATATATATATATATATATATATATATATATATATGTATATATATATATATATATATTACTAAATTAAATCTGATGGATGGCGTCGTTTAAGGCGCCTTACGTCTTCTTTGGTGTTAAGAAGTCGAATCATTTCTATGTTAACATGTCGATGAATCCGTTTTCCATGTTTAATGGCCATTTGCTTAATAACATCATTGACTGATGTTATATGCAGGTCCCTATGGATATCATCATTACGAGAATAGCGATATGCATCGACTATTGTTCGCAAAATGATGCTCTGCCTCGCCTGAATTTTTGCACGATTTGAATTACTGGTACAACCCCAGAGCTGTATTCCGTATGTCCATATCGGCATAATGATCTGACGATACAGAATGCATTTATATCGAACATCCAGTGGCGATCTCCGACCTATCAACCACTGTAATTGTTTCGCTGTGTGCTTAATTTGTTGGCACTTCATTTTAACGTGCACATTCCACGTAAGACGCCTGTCCAAGTGCATACCTAAATACTTGGCAGAATTTACCTGTGGTACAGGTTTATTCCCCAAATATACTTGATAATTTGTCTTTGTTTGGCGGTATGTGAACATAACATATGCTGATTTCTCTTCATTCAGTTTGACGTTCCAGTCCGTCGCCCACTTCTGTACATTATCCAAAGCATTTTGTAAATTGTTTGTAGCCTCGAGGTGGCTGCTGCTAACGGCTAAAATAGCAGTATCGTCGGCAAACATAGCTGTCGTTGTACTGTTGTCGGTCGGTAGGTCTTGGCTATATAGAAGATACAACATAGGTCCTAAGACACTACCTTGTGGAACTCCAGCCGTAATATTATATAAGTTCGACGTAGAACTTTCATACGCTACTCTGAACTGACGATTAGCCAAGTACGATTCTAACAATCTACACAGGTTTCCAGGTAATATTTTGCTCAGCTTAAAGACAAGGCCTTCATGCCACACTTTGTCGAAGGCTTGCGCAATATCCAAAAAAACTGCTGGACAGTATTTCTTGTCTTCAAACGCTTTATTTATGACAGACGTAACTCTGTGAACCTGGTCAATTGTCGAATGATGTTGTCGAAATCCAAACTGATGAATCGGCAGATCTTCTCCAATCAGCGGTAACAATCTCTTCAACAGTAATTTTTCAAATAACTTGGATATCACCGGTAAAAGTGATATAGGTCTATACGATGTTACTTCAGAATCTGGCTTATTCGGTTTCTTAAGCATTATAATTTGCGCTGTTTTGAAGCAAGACGGGATGTGTTCGAGACGCGTACATGCATTAAAGAGGTAAGTCAACATGACAATACCTTTTTTTGATAATTCTTTTAAAACTTCTGGGGATATTTCATCGATTCCGGGAGTTTTCTTTGAATTGATATTTTTATCGATTTCTCTGGCTATCTCATACGGTGTAAATGTAGTTAATCGTTTGTTTTCGTTATATGTGATGGTGATGTCCACATCAGAGTCAATATCGTGAGGCTGGAACACGTGCGTCAAGTAATGTGCAAATAGCTCCGCTTTTTCGTTATCTTGTCTCGCCCAATTTTCAACTTCATCTCGAAGTGGAGGAACATGCTTGACAGGAAGTTTAATTCGACGGGTCGCTTCCCAGAGAGAATAATCTTTATCAGCAAATGGACTCAGTCCCTTTAAGTAATTTGCGAACGTTTTGTTTTTTATATTTTTTATCAGCATATTGAGCTGCCGACTGATTCGATTAAATGTGTTCTTATCTTGTGGATCACGCGAGTTGTGCCATTTGCGTCTTGCTGTTCTCCTTTCTGAAATTTTACGACGTACTTCTAAAGGAAGTGTGATTTCCTGTGCAGTATTAACCAATGGTTCCAGAGTAGAAACTTTTGCTGCTTCGCGAATTGCTTCTATGAAACATGCAAATTGTTCCTCCAGTTCACTGTTTGTTTTTAGACGTATCTTTAGATTTATTCGTCGATCCAATTCTTCTCGAAATGTGTCCCAGTTTGTATGTTTATTTGTCAGAAAATGTTTTTTATTTTTCCTTATTACAGTTGTACTAATGGTTAATAGAACGGGAGTATGATCAGATGTGAGATCAATAATACCTTCTGCTTCTACATAACTATTGGCAATGCCCCTTGTTATGAAAAAATCGATGAGGTCAGGTTTTTTTTCGCCTATCAGTAGGCCAATATGTAGGTCTTCCTGAGCTGGCTATTCTTATTGCCCTTAGTAATTCCTTTCCCTTGACGTGAGCAGAACTTTCTTTATTGCTTGAAACGCGACGTGATCCCCATGCTTCATTTTTTGCATTCATATCACCACCGATGATGTATCTATTGCCGAAATATTTCAAAAAGTTGATATATTGATCATACTTCAGATTATGTTTGGGCGGAAAGTAAACAGCTACCACATTAATAATCATACTATTCTGCCAAACTGCGACCGTAGTTGCTTGTGCGAATTCTTAGCAAAAGTCGGCCTGTTTGTAGTGTTTAATGTTATTTTTGATAATAACGGCTGCACCTCCATGCGCACCTCCATCTGGGTGTGGCGTATGGTAAATTGTGTACCCTTGAATTCTAGGGTAGTTCCTGTCGGTGAAATGTGTCTCTGATATTAGTGCTATATCTATTTTACTGTCGTGCAGAAATGTTTCTAATTCTGCTAAGCGTTCCATGAGTCCATTTGCATTTCATGTTATTATACGCAAAGATGATTCAGTCATTGCGCTTATTACGACGGGAACGTCGTTTATTGTGCGACACTGTCAATGCAGACTGTTTATGTTCAAGTGCACTAAGTCTGTGAAAAATAGACTGAACTTCTTTGGTTAAATTTGCAAGCGCTTGCATGATTTCATCATATGGCACTGCAGAAGGAGATGCTTGAATTACAGGAGGACATCCTTGAATTGAGATATTCCGATGTTCAGTCTTCCCCTGTGTCAATTTTGTAGTTGTACTTGTCGACTGTACACTTTGCCGTGTTGGTTTGCTTCCAGCTATAGAAGCATAAGATATTTGCGGTTGCACGAATTTTACAGATTTTTTTTTCTGTTGTTGGATACGTTGTACCGCTGACGTTTTCGGTTTTTTCAATATCTTATCTATTTCACAGTAAGTAGGACATCCTAGGTAATTTGCACTATGATTGGCACCACAGTTAGCGCATTTAAATTTTTTAGGATCTTTCAGTTTGCATGTGGAAGACTCATGTTCTCCTGCGCATTTGAAACACTTAACTGGCCTGTTACAGTTACGTTTTGTATGATTCCATTTCTGGCACCGTTTGCACTGCGGTATTTGGTTATCCTTGTGTGGTGCTTCTACTTTTACTTTACTATAAGCGATACGTGTAATATTATAAATTTCTTTATTTTTATCTGATATTTTCAGATCTACATAAAACAAGGGATAAGATTTTTTCCTTCGTTCAATTATGGCATTATTCTCATAGCGGATTTTTATTGTTTTTTCTATATTAACAATGTTTACTGGTTCGTGACCTAGATTTCTTAGTTCGTCTTCTATTGTATCAGTAGTAATTGTGTGATGTAAACCTCGTATTACCACACGATATGGCTTTTCTGATTTTAAACTGTATGTGTGATACTGAAAGTTGCTCTTTTTCAGCTCAGCTATTAGGGCTCGGAAGGCATTATCTGTATGTGGGGCAATGATAATGTCTCCGTTACTAGCTGCTTTAAACGTAGCAGCATGTTCGTCTAAAGCACGGGTAACATCGGTACTGAAGTCTGAAAAGTTAGTAATGCCAGTTACTGTAATTTTTGGTGGCATTTTTGGTTTAACTTGCACATGTTGTTGTTGATTCTGTGATTGATCTTGTTGCATTTGGGCGTGTTTTCGAGCTTCTTCAAGCTGATCTTGTTTCGGTTCTTCTTGTTGTTGTGGTATATTGAATATGGGTACATTCAACCGATTCACTGTTGCCGAGACGACTGCATCCCCATTGCTAGTTAGTTCTCGTGGTATTTGAGCATTTTGCTGTCCTACCAATACACTAGGAGTACTTTGCGAACGTGTTCTCGTGCTTATGCCTCCTTGGTCTGCTAACTTTTTATTCAGAAGTGTAACCTGCTTTTGAAGCTGTTCTATTTGCAGTACATACCTCTGTTCTCTCTGTTTCGTTTCAGCTTGCCATTGCTCGTATTGCTGCATAGTAATACCAGCGGCTTGTAATTGCGCAGAGGAAGCAATTTCCTGATCCATGTGAACGTAGGTTACTAATCGACACGCATAAAAATGATAACGATCGATAATAAGTTACAGTACGAACGTTCGATATTTGTCATTTTATATGTGGCTACACTGACAAAATATTTTGTCGTGCTCTCTGTACCGCGATAAACCAAAACGAAGAGGAAGAAGAAGAAGAAAAAAAAAACGGAAGAAGAAAAAATAGAAGAAAAAATAAATCAGTTCTCACCGACTGGTACAGAATTTTGATGAAGAATCCGATTTCACTTTAACATTTATTTCTCCTATTTTTAAAAACCGTGGGAATATTATTTTAGAGTAATCAATTTTTCAGAAGACGAGCGATAAACGCAGAATACACAAGCCGTCATCAAAACTTCACAATGCTAACGTAAGGGTAAAATGAACTAAGGCAAAGAAGAATACGGGATAAGGCAGGGATTATTTGTAAAACTCCAGTATCTAGAAATGCTAAGGTAGAAATGGATAAGAGCAGAGGACGTTAAGAAAATGATAGCCTAAATAGCTTATTAAGTTCGGTAAGGACTGTTGGAGTTGGGAGAGGATTTAACAGCATCAAGATATAGTCGAAGGTGAGAATTTTCGATTAAATCTAACTAAGGAAAACCAGACTTGGAGGTAGAACTATAAAGAAAAGAATAGCGATCAAATTTCATGATGGACTTGTACCGAGAAATAAGGATATAAAGATCACCACCCCATATGGGGCTTTCAGCAAGTTTAGCTTTTTGATTAACGAAGAGGAAAGATATTTGATATGTTTTTTTTTTTGGAGAAGGATAAATGGCTACTCAGAAAGATACCGAGGTAACAGAAACAACATGAAAAAGAGACGTATTGTTTAAAGTAAGGTATGTATAAGCAGCATTATAAGGTCGACGAGTAAATACAACGTAAGAAAATTTAGTAGGACAAATAGAAAGGTTAATCGAGGAGAAGGAATGTCTAGCAGAGTAGGAGACGAATTAAGTGCTTCATTGGTTGATATGATATTAAGAAATGTAGAAAAGAGCGGGGTAATGTTCGCGCAATAGGTGTATTTGATATGCATGCGTCTCTTCCAGCTCACTATGCGTGGGAGAATTCATCGTCTATTATTGTAGTAGGTGTTAGAAGTTTTAGTACTAGGATTGAAGAAAGGTAATGATTCAGGTTGACATTGAGAATGCGCGAGTTTTTGTTGGGGCGACGTTAAACCTGGTTTGTTTACACGCTGCGCCTCAACGGAGACGAGTTCAGTAACTTTTTTGGGCACATTAGAACGTTGCTATTCATTTTTTTCCATATTCACACATTGTTGGGAAGTTCTGATAGCAGCTACAGGCAAAAAGACATTGTCGTCACTTTGGAAAAACTTTCAGAGATAGTTGAAAGCTTAGACACAAGAACAAATGCAGGAACTTTGCTAATTGCGATGCAGTCATTTTCCTTTCTTTGTTTTTTGGGCCTCTGACAACCGGCGCTACATGAAGTGAATGATGCATAAAGATATTTACAAACAAAGGGACTTGATATAAGCCTGTGCACTCAGAAAGTAAATGCTTTGCAGATGGTACTAATAGAGAAACGAGCGGAATGGGTAGACTGCGTTATAAGTTACGCAAAAAATATGTACGAAAAACTTGGCATTTCCATAGAACCTCAGAGGCGCATAACAAGAAGGCACATTTTTGGTAATGGAATCAGAGATGTCAACTTGTCTTATGAAAATGAGTTGAGGCGGAAGCTGATTTCTTCATTAGATGGAATAATTGTAGAAATTCGTGAGAGGCTTTAGCAGTTAGAGAATTTGGCGGATAAATCTGCTTATCTAACGCCAGCTATTCCTCACTCAGAAAGTCCGGTAAACAAGGGTGAGTACACTAATGTCCCTTTAACCGTTCCCCTAAATGTTAAAAGTGAAAATATCGTAAATAATAAATAAAAAATAAAAAATAAAGCAAATGTCATTAATAAAAATAAATTTACAACAAAAGTTGGCACAGTGAATGTTAGAACACTTAAAAGAGAAGAAAACCTAGCGGAACTAGAAGAACCTTTTCACAAAACGGACATTCAAATTCTAGGTCTGTTTGAAATTCGAAGAACAGGCGAAAAAATTATAATTATGCAAAAAGGAAATCTATTTTGTTACATTAGGAACAATATGGGACAAAGAGGAGAGTAGGTTTCTTAATAAAACAAAACTATACAACTAAATTGAGAGAATTCAGGGGAATTAACGATAGGATGGTCATTCTAAAAATCAATATAAATAATACCCAATTCAACTTTATCCAAGTATATGCTCTCCGACCTCCTCGGCTGAAGAAAAAGAAATAGAGGAATTCTGCGGAATGTTAAGCAATACAATAAACGAACTTAGAATAAATGATGATTTAATATTAATGGGAGACTGGAATACAAAGGAATAAGGGAGAAAAAAACATAATGGGTAACTTTGGTTATGGTAAACGAAACGAAAGAGGACTAATTTATCGTAATTAAAGTTGGTTGTCTCCCCGCGTTATTGTTAATTCAAAACGCCGATTGTTATCTGTTATCAGCTTACTCGGTGAGATCGTTTTAACTTATTTAACTGTGGCGTATTTATTTAATTTATCTATTTTTACGTTAGTTCGATTTTAATTTTATATTTCATCTATTTATTTATTTCCTTTTTATTTTTATATCGTTCACGTTTTCTACATCTCTTCGTGCTGGTAAATGAGCTCGTTCAGTGGGGGCCGCCCGGCGGCCTCCGCCAAGGATGCTAAAGCCAGTAAAAACATGTCGCTCAACCTAATGGAGGTTGACGTTGTTGTTAAGCGCAAACTTTCCGGCCCCGTCTCGCCGTCTCGACTTTACCTAGCAAGGATCTGCGGCTCTCTCAGCCCGATTTTCCTAATCTGGTTAGTTTACCAAATTCTAGCAGCGTTAAAGTCATTGAGAACTGTAATATAGATTCACATAATATTATTAATATTAATAAGAATAATAACAACAAAAGCCAAAACTCTACCTTCTTCCACCAATTATAATACCAACGACAATAATACTAAAAAGAAAAATAGCAATAATAATAGTAATGGTAATAAAAATAATAACAACAATAACAACAACAGCAACAACAACAATAATAGTAATAATAATAATAATAATAACAAAAATCAAATCAATTTAATTACAAACAAAATAAACTAAATCAACTTTCTTTAGCCACAAATGCGCTCAGTTAGCGCGAGTAGCGAACCTAATTCGTACCTGGACCGCAGGTATGTGCAATTTTTATAGCAAATGTACAACATGGATTTTGTAGTCCAGGTTTACAAATTATAACAGACGGTTAGTATTGTTATTTTTTAGTAATAATAAACATAAAATTAAGAGTTATAAGATAGGCGTACACAGGCTAATATTTAGCGTAAGATTCAACAAAAGCAATATAATTAACAGTGAAATAAAACTTATTTAGCTTGTCACTTTTGTACTGGCCCGTGTTTACTGATAATCTTAAACGATAATTTAAATCTGGAGTTTAATACGTAGTAGTAACAATAATAGTACCAATACTGATAATGATAATACTATTAGTAGCAATAGCTACAATAGTAACCAAGATAATAATAATAATCTAATCAAATCAAGTTTATTATTATTATTATACATATACATATACCATCTGTGCACAGATTTGCGAGAGCGATGGATTTAACAAACACTAAAAATTTTTTGAAATAAACCGAATTTTAAGATAAAAACAAAAAAAAACTAGCGATTAAGCACGATAAGTATTCATCCATACGTATGCACATGTAAAAGGTAAAGTTACACGTACTCTCATTAATACATTCATTCATATATACACCTACTTAGTGATTGCAAACATAGAATGTAGAAATGCAAAACTACACTTACGATCACGGTAACAGTAAAATGAAAATAAAATGAAAACAAAATTTGTTATAAGTTTATGTGTACATGTGTCCATATTTTAGTGTTGACATATGAACTCTCATCTACTTGTACAATTACTCTCACAATTATCGATATATACCTCAAATGTATGTTTCATCCAGACGGCTCAGCTGCATCTCATATAAGATTGGGCAATCAACCCTCACACGAATACTGTATGTAAACTACCTGTAACTCAACATAGCTGATGTTCCCACACTCTAACAGCATCTAACCTCCACGCGCAGTCTGTGAGTCCTACAGTATCAGCATCTACTTGTAACATACATACATATATACATAGATACATTCATGCATTCACAATAATAATAATAATACTAATAATAGTAATAATGACAATAATAGTAATAACAACAACAGGAATAATAATATCACTGATAATGATAACACCATTAATTGCTCTGAAGAAATTAGTTCTCCCTCTTACTACTCTTCCTCTGAAGACCATTTTCTTTCCTCTCATTTTTGTTACAATAAGCTCCTATCCGTTCTTAATAAATCCACTAACTCTACCCCCGGATTAGATGGCCTCTCATATCTAATCCTTAAAAATCTCTCTTCTTCCTCGTTGCATTCTCTCTTAGCCATCTATAACTCCTTTCTAATCTCTGGTCGCACTCCTAAATCCTGGAATGACTTTATAATCATTCCTATTCCTAAAAGAAACCAGTCTTCTTTCCGACCTAACTCCCTCGCCTCTTGTCTTCAAAAATTTTTCGAAGGCTTAATCAACAATCGTTTAGTCTGGTGGCTGGATCATAATAATCTCCCCCCCCCCAATACGTTTGGCTTTTGCCCTGGTCTTGGCCCAATCGACTGCATTAGTACCTTTCTCTCGGACATCTACAAATCATTCCTAGATAGAAAGTTTACTATTGCCACATTTGTCGACGTCGCATCTGCGTTTGATAATGTTCATCTTCCTTCACTGGCTCCTAAGCTCATTTCCCTCAATATTCCTCCTATTCTTAATCTGTTTCAAAATAGATCTCTTTTTCTTTCTTTTCCCTCCTTTTCAACAATCAGACGTTGTTATCGCGGTTTGCCTCAGGGTTCCTGTCTTAGTCCTACTCTTTTTAATATTTATCTCCTTGATATCGCTGCTCTTCGCATTCCTTCTTCTTCTCTCCTTTTTTCGGATGATATCCTTATCTACTCCACTTCAGACGAGCTAGCTACGGCCAACGAGGAGATTAATTACTCTCTATCAGTCATCGGTAGTTCCCTCTCTAGTATTTTTCTCTCTCTTTCTCCTTCCAAGTCTCTTTCTATTAGTTTCTCCCTCCGCCCATATAATCGTTCTCTAGTAAACATCATCTCCTCCAACTATCTTATTCCTATTATTAATTCCATATGCTATCTTGGTCTTTTCCTAAATAGTCGACTCTCTTTCCAAGAACACATCGAGTACCTTTATATCTCTTGTCTTAAAATACTGAATCTCCTGAAAGCCTTATGTCCTCTCAAGCGGGGCGGTGATCTATATATTCTCCTAATTCTCTACAAATCCATCATTCGTTCCAAACTAGGCTACTGATCCTTCTTATATGGCAATGCCTCAAACTCTCTCCTGCGCAAACTTGATAGAATCCAAAATTCCTGTCTTCGGCTCTGCATTGGGGACCTAAAGTCTTCTCCCATTCCTGCTATTTTGTCCGAATCTAATATTAAATCCCTGTTTATCCGCAGATCTCTGCTTAGTTACCGTTTTCTAATTAAACGCCTCCCGATCTCTTCATCTAAACTTATTTCTTCCTATCTGTATATAAATGACCACTGGCGCTTCGTTCCCCGCAAAATCCCGGTTTTTGCGCACATAGCTGCTCGGGTCTCTAAGTTTTCTCCTTATGTCTTTTCCCACAATAAGCTTCCTTACTTTTCTTTCGATTTCAATAGTATATGTTTCCCCATCTCATTCCCCTCTCTTCCACTTCGCGCTAACTCCACTCCCCAGAGTACAGTGGTCAGTGAATGTGTCTACATCTTAAATTCTTCATTTTCCCGTCATGTAAAAATTGTCACTGATAGTTCCAAAAATGATTGCGGGGTGGGCGGTGCTTTTACGGCCCCCTCGCTTAATCACTCGAAATCTTTTAAACTTCCTTCCTTTTGTTCCATTTTTTCTGCTGAAGCAGTCTCCATTCTCCGTGTTGGCTCCTTTATTTCCTCTTCAAGAGGGATCTGTAAATTTCTCATTGTTACTGATTCTAAATTTGTGCTGCAAGCTATCTCTTCTCCTCCTCCCCACTCGACTAATGGTATCATTCTTTCTGTTCGTGCCTCTATCTCCAACTTGCGTTTAGCACGTTCTATCCTTATTGACTTCTTATGGGTTCCTGGCCACTCTGGCATTGAGGGCAACGAAGCAGCTGACTTCTTAGCTCGCTCGGCGTCTCTCAATGGTCCATTCCTCCCGCATTTTCCTGCCTCAGACGTCCTTTTCCTCTCCGCAAGTCTACATGCCAGACTATGGATTGACATCTACCCTTCTTTTTTTGCCAATCGCTTCTCCTTCTACCTCCTCCTACAGCCTACTCGTCCTGGTACCAATTTCTTCCCTTTTCTCGGCGCTCGGCTATTGTTTCCTTAATCCGACTTGGCCATTCCCTCCTCCCCTTTTCTCGTTTTTCTTTTTCTCTTTTACCTTCTCCCTTTTCCTCTCTCCACTCTACTGATCATCCCTTTATATGCGACTCCAACTATATCCTTTTTGAATGCCCTGCTCTTTTTCCTGAGTGCTCTCATCTATACGCCGAACTTTTGGCGTTGGATCTTCTTACCCCTTTCAATGCTTCCTTTATCCTTTCCTTGCCATCTCTAGCCGCTATTCCCCTCCTTCTTTCCTTTATACCCTCTATCTCTGATCGCCTCAGAATCTGAGTAGGTGATCTAAACTGATGTAGTTGGGTCAGTGTTGACACCGAGCCCATTTAAAAAAAAAAAAGAAACGAATGAGGATGGAGATTAATAAGATTCTGCCAGCAATTTAACTTTAAAATAATTAATAGTTTTTTTAAAAAGAGGAATGGAAAACGCTGGACATGGATATCACCAAACCATGAATACAAACTATTAATCGATTATGTATTAGTTCGTGAAAATAAAAATAATAAAATAACTAATTACGAAGTTTACAGCATGAACTCATTTAACTTTTATACGGACCATAACTCACTATTACAATAAGGTTCAATAGACGAATAAATAATAAGATACATAATAAGGAAAGATACAGTAAAATAATTAATTCTGCGTTATACAAAAATAAAACAGATGAACTTCTTGAAAAAATAAACTATCCAGATGACTACGACATTAATAGATTATATAATAACATATCAAAAACAATGATAAACGCTATATCACAATCAGCCGACGACTTTGATAAAAATAAACAACACGATGCAACAACACATCAAGATGTAATAAACCTATATATATATATATATATATATATATAAATAGGGCTGCAATTATAAAAATAAGATAAAATTGAACTAAATCTAATTTCCAAATTGTTAAGGAAAGAGATAAGAAATAAGAGTGAACTCAAGAACAATGAAATAATAAAAGCAACACTAGAAGGGAGTAAAAATATTAAGAAACTAAACAAACAATTAAGTATAGATACTCCGTGGAATTTATATTTCGTGAATTCCATAGGTCAAAAAATATATGACAGAAAAGAGATAAATAATTTAGTAACTAACTACTATAGAAAATTATACGAGGGCGAAAATAATCATGAGAACACAATGGTAAACTTCGAACCAGAGTCCGAATTCCTAATTAACGAAATAAAAATAATAGTAGGAAAACTAAAGTCTAATAGAAGCCCAGATGGTATAGCTAACGAACATATCAAAACAGGAGGAGACAATTTAATTAAATCTCTAGCAATACTTTTCAACAATATGCTAAGAACAGGTAATATACCAGAAGAATGGAAATATTCAGATATAATAATGTTATTTAAAAAAGGTGATAGACATAAAATCGAAAATTATCGCCCCATTACTTTAAGCTTAAGTATTTCGAAATTGTTCTCAAAATTACTAGAAATTAGATTAAAACATTTTTTAGAAGCTCAGCAACCGAGTGAACAAGCCCGACTTTCGAAAAACATTTTCAACAACTGACCCCACCTCCACACAATAAACTAAATAATAGAAAAAAGTAACGAATATCAGATAAATACATATTTAGTTGACTGCGAAAAAGCATTTGACTCTTTAAAGCATGAATACATACTTAAAACACTGTACAAGCAAGGGGTCCGAGAAAATTTCATAAGGCTAATTCAGGAAATGTACAAGTGACTAAAAGGACGTATAGTAACGGACATAAAAGGGGAATATTTTCCAATTAATAAAAGGGTTAGACAAGGAGATCCACTCTCTCCAATCTTTTTTTTTTTTTTTTTTTTTTTGGCCTGAACAGAACAGTTCATTTGGCCAGCAAACTACGACACGAAAAATACTAATAATAGAAAATTCAGGAAGAGAAATTTCATTCATTCTACATTATGGCCGCAACTGCTGGCAGTGCCCACAATGCTCAATGAAACAAAACAGAAACAAACAAGATTTTTCCATTCTGGAAAAAGGAGCAAAAGAAAAAATAGATAAGTAGATAAATATTTCTATCTCACATTATGACCACAGTTGCCTGGCAATGCTCACAATGCATTATGAGAAAAAGGAGGTAGTCACAGCCACACTGGACAAAGACTACAATAATGTAAGAAAAAAAATAAGTAAAATAATGGAGAGAAAAGAAAAAAAAGAAAAAAAAAAAAAAAATCAAACAACAATCCTGTTTCTTTCAATAAACCTAAAAAGGACAAATAAAATTTTATCACTGGAACAGAGAAGATGAAAAACACACAATGGAGAATAAACACCACAGGACATGAGGTCCTTAGAAAACGCAAGTCTCGCGTCATCGAACTGGGTGCAATTAAATAACAAGTGATTAATGTCTTCTCTAAAATTTTGTCGACAATAGATATTACAACCGGTGCAGTGCCCAGTGTTTGAAAAATTTAAACCCAATCGGCAATGGCCGGAGCGGAGCCTACACACAACGGTCACAAACCTACGGGTCAAACTAACTGGGACACTAATGCGGTAAAACCAAGGTATGGACGGCAAAGATGGTTGGACCATATGAAAATATTTACCAGGTCCTTGCTCTCTACAAATAAGACTTATCCAATCCGCATGATTATTTCTTTTGGCTTTATCTAGAAGATCGAAGGATGGGATAAATGGAAACTTAATACCTGATCTAACACCTTCTTTTGCGATTAAATCAACACGGTCACCAAGTGGTACCCCACAGTGACCCGGAACCCAACAGAATTTAATGACTCCTCCAAGTTCGGAAATATTAAAATACTTTTCCTTAATTTCATAAATAATTGGATGGCAATTACATTCAAAGTTACTTCTCTGATGCGACAAGAGAGAGCTAAGGCTGTCCGAAAATACTACAAACTCCCCCTTGGACTGCAACACGTTTTTCACAAACTCTAACGCTTTTTCAATTGCAAGAAGCTCGGCCGTGAAAATCGAAGCTTCTGGAGGTAATTTAAATTTCTGCTCAGTGATACCTTCTATAAGAAACCCGGCCCCTACGCCTTCATTAAATCCACGGAATTTGGCACCATCGGTAAAGATCAACCGATAACCGGGGTATAATTTTTTCGCGATACCTAGAAAAACGGAGTTCACAATGTTACCAGGTAACAGATGCAAATTCTGGCTTTTAAAGGTGTTAATATTGATGTCCAGTTTGATAAGATTAAGGTCGTATCTGAAATTAAAATAATTGGAGGGAGAAGATGGCACAAGAGCTGGACTATAACTATAATACATCCTAGTTCTTTTGAGCAAGAGCGGCATTTTCTGGGGAACAAATCTCCAATCACTACTTACCTGCATTATCTTACTTATAAACTGCGGATATTTGTAATTACAATACTTAAGTACAAATTTATCTGTTAAATAATTTCTTCTAATGTTCAGAGGAGCAATTTTGGTCTCCATTTGTAGACCGATGGTAGGGGACGACCTGACATTTCCCGTGATCTTATTTAACTGTACACTAGAGGAAATTATAGAGAAATGGATTGGGAAAATAAGGGAATAAATGTAAATGTTAAGAGATTATTAAATCTGAGATTTGCAGATGACATTATCCTTCTTTCCACTTCTTTAGAAGAATTGAGGGAAATGTTGCTAGAGCTGGACATGAAGGGAGCAAAAGTTGGATTATCTATTAACACCTTAAAAACAAAAATATTAACTAAGATTATAACTCAAAGAGAAGTTCAAGTAAATAATAATCTAATAGACGTAGTGAGCGAAGCGACATATTTAGGCTAACAATTATCATTCGAAAATAAGATAGAAAAAGAAGTAAACATGAGAATTACTAAGACATGGAGTAAAAATACTGGTCACTAAAAAGAATATTCAAAGGACCTTTCAGTAATTACCATAAAAGTCAAATATTTAACATGTGTATATTATTGCCCGTCTTAACTTATGGTTGCCAAACTTGGACACTGAACACAAAAATTATAAATAGACTAAGGATAACACAAAATACACTAGAAAAATCAATGCTCAATATAAAGATAAGAGATCGAATAAAAATAAAAGAAATAAAAAAACTTCTAAGATATAATATTGACGTGGTACACTATGTTAGAAGGAGAAAATGAGAATGGGCTGGCCATGTAACAAGATTAACAGATGACACATATAAGAGACTACTTTCTGGTACCTTTCACATTAAAGGCGGAAACGAGGTCACTAAAAAGGTAGATGGAAAGATGAAATAAACCAATTTTTAAATAACAGTCATTTTGAAAAAGTAGCAATTAACAGATTAACATTTGGAGCTGTTAATACCTTTGCTCGGAAATTTTATCTATAAATAATTATTTTTCTTTGTAACGATTATGTATAATTTTCTAAATAAAAAGGTATTTTGATTTGATTTGAACGCCGGCTATATTACTAGATTTGGACGACATTAAATGTAATCTAGATTATGCATCTGCCGAAACTGACGAGCGCAGGACTTCAAGCTCGAACGACTTAGACTGCGGACTTTTACTGCCGCCACAGCAATGAAAATAAATTAATTAATGCGGTCTCGCTTGAATTATTAAAATTTATTGTAAAATCCAAGCTGGAAGATACGCTGCCCAATATTATAATAATGCTCCGAATATTCCTCACAATTGCCGTAAGCAATGCCAGTTGTGAGAGAAGTTTTTCAAAATTGAAATTGATTAAAAATTATTGTAATTTCAACAATGAGTACTTTAAGGCTAACCAATCTGGCTATCTTGTCTATTGAGCAACAGTTATATGTCATACAGACATTAATAGTGCAATAAAAGACTTTGCTCTTAAAAACAGTAGACGAATAGAGTTTTAGTTAAAGACAGACGGTTTATTTTTAATTCTATCAATTATATTATTTTTTAATAAAAATGTAAATACTAACAGCATCGTTCTAGTTCCAATTATAAGTCTATTTTTGTTTTATATTCAATTCGCTAATAACTTAATCTTGCCGATCGTTAACACGTAATCATAAGTGTTTGGTACCTGTTATATCAATGTGGATTTTAATAAAAATTTTGGGAGTTGATTATGATGAATTTGGATAATAGCCATCCTGGGTTTGCGTAGCAATTTTTTTAAAAACGTTACGAAAAAGCTTTCGGTGACGGTTTTTTTCGTAACGTGCTTTTTATATTACCTCGGGCAGAAGAATGACTTCATTAATGTAAGTTTTTTTTCGTAGCCATTCGTACCTAAAGGACTCTTATGTGTCGTCTGGTAAGTTTGCTTAGATCGTTTACTTTATTTACATTTTTTCATTTTAGATTTTGTAAAGGTCCTTCCTTGGCGCAGAGGCGGTCAACTCGAAGTAATAAAGCTGTGCGTTTTTTATCCTTTAAGAAGCGTTTAAATATGAGAAATGAGACGATTTAGGCAACCGCTAGACTGCGGGAAGATAGTTGATTTATTTAAAATTAATCGCTTATTCGCTATATGTCTGGCGAAAAGATAAAAAATAAAACGTAAATAAAAACGGTGTAACCCACGTAAGCGACACAGTCGACAGACTGCGTAAGAGGTGGGCTCGTCTAAATTCGTCTCTCCTGCAGACAAAACTTCAGCCTTGACTATCTCATCTTCATTAAATGCCTGTCATACTACGAATTTCCACGAATTTCAATTAAAATTTCCTCCGACGCCTCTTGATATATTTTAATTAATTTTTTTTCTTCTTTTTCCCTAATTTTACATGCTCACACATCCGCATAATATATTGTTTACTTGTAGTTGAAAAAAAATCCGAAAAAAAGTCCCCAAAAAATTGAATCACTCGCTATTTAAAGGGAATTTTTATCGCAGAAATTCAGTAGCAGAAAAAATCATTCGATACGCTTATCAGAGGCGCGCGATTACAGAATAAGCGAAAGTAAGTACTCATTACCACATTCCTTTGTAAAACCGATTTACGTAATTCTCGTTTCATTTAATATTGTGCAAACTTATTAAAAGTTAGTAATCCATATATTGATATATACGCACAATATATATATATATATATATATATATATATATATCAATATATATATTCGACATGAATAATACAGGCACAAAATAAAGATTTAAAAATTTAAAAAATCTAATAAAACATATTTCGCCGTTAATTATGCGGTTAATTATGCGTTGAGCAATTTATTAATACATATTAACGATAAAGTCGAAAAAAGAGACGAGTGTTTGAATTTGTAAGGCATGTGTCAAGTTGCTTTTTTAAAAGTGAGCGTCCCCGTCCCCATCTTTGAACATGTACAAAAAGTGTGGGTTATCATTCTACAAGGTAGATGTGTTTTTTTTTTCTTCTTCAATTTGGTGTTGAAAAACACGGACTTTATGTATAGGAATTTCTACAGTATTTTATATGTCCTATTGGAAATAATTTTTCATTTCGCTGCAAGGTTGCGATATTAACCAGCACAGAATTTCACGAGCAATAGATATCGCAGAAAACTGAAATCATTGAAGCGTTTTTGTTAATATCATCGATTTTATTATTACTACTCGAAAAATCAGACATCAAAATTTCGAATTTGCTCTCTTTAATCTTTAACTGTTTCGATTAACTGTGTGTAAACAAGAATGGAAGGAACAATGGACCGCGTGTCAAATATTTCTGTCTCAAGTATAAAGTCGACGACCGAACTCTACGGTGGCCCTCAATGAATTGTTCCCGCAGAGACTTCAGTGTAATCAGCCAACTGCGGACAGGTCATACCGCAATATTGTACGGCCATCTTCTAAATGAGTCATTTTCACCAACGCAGTGCCGTATAGGAAGTTTCCAGCCAACCGTTCAGCACATATTAATAGAATGTACAGTATTCAAATCAACACGGACGCTCCTCCTACCGTATAAAACACTCGCCGATATGCTATCTAAACACCCAAACAGCAATAAACTTAATCATTAATTTTCTTAAAATAAACAGAATAGCTAAAGCAATAT
The DNA here is from genome assembly GCA_039619475.1 of Icerya purchasi. Taxonomy (NCBI): domain Eukaryota; kingdom Metazoa; phylum Arthropoda; class Insecta; order Hemiptera; family Monophlebidae; genus Icerya; species Icerya purchasi. Next base: position 220,408,990 of record CM077115.1, on the reverse strand, counting down.
AGTCGCAAACCCCGCAGCAGTTAAATGCGGCAGACTGTAGCTTAGGAGATTAAACAAAAAAAAAAAAAAACCAAAAAAAAAAACTGTGTGTAAAAGTGTTAACGATTAGTTTGGTAGATAGGTAAACATTTTTTTTGCAAGTGGTTTTTTAACGACCTAGTTGTTTTTCGCCTTTAGGCTAATTGCTAAACAAACCTGTTTATTAGCGGATGTTTATAAAAAATTTTAATCTTTAAAACCTTAACATTTCGGAAGGCGCTTACACTTACCGTCATCGGAAACAAACGTTTGTTTTTGATGATGATGATTAAGCTTGCCGGAGGAACGTTAAATTTTAAAGATTAAAATCTTTTAAACATTGTGTCTACCGTAAATCATTTTCCTAATATGGAAGTTTTAAATGTTTTATTTGTCTATTTTGTTTTTCTTAATAACTGCATAAAAATACATGCCCTACCCTTACTGTTAGAATTTACCAGTTGCGCTATCGGCAAAGTATAAAATCTGGGGTTAATGATTACGTAAGAACCTTTCTTTCTTTTTCATATCACTGCTGCGCACTAAGAAGCGTTTCAGTGTTATATTTAGACATTTATTATAGAAAATAAATAAAAGTAATACTCTAGTTTGGAAAATAAATTTGAATTTGATGAACAAGCTTATCATCCATCTCTCAAGTAGGGATTACTCGGTCATACTTTTTTCGTTTTTCGAACTACTATTTTGAAATCAGTTGAAAAGTATGTTCCGTTGAACAGAATAAACCGTAATCAGTTGGAGCTGTGCCGGAACTAAACGCCGCTTGTGATAAAATTTCCACTCTATCACCGTATCAGATATTTTGCCAGATTAAATGTAGTGTGCCGTGGAGCATTACTATTATTATCATCGCGTTAAAGTAATAGCCGCTGGCGGCGATGACGGACCCTTTTCTTTTAGAGCCATATTAACAGTTGTTGATTAAACGATTCCGAATTAGTCTTTCCACAGCTGAAATGATCACATAATAGTTTCGCCAAAATGGAAAATTAAGTTCAACAAAGCTAAATCAACTTTTGAAATGTTTTTTTTTTTTTTTTTGTTTTTTCCCTTTAAGAATCGCAATAATGATAGACGATTTGCTGATTCCCGCTAGAAATACATTTGGATACAAGTCGGTGACAATGAAAAGAAAACAGATTTAAGGAGTTTGTACTCCAGTTGTTACAACATAAATTTTAACTCGGCTTAACAACGTAAGCCTTGGTTTGGTCTATGCTATTGCAATCCGTCTTATATACGTACGATTGCCTCCCATAACACATCAAAAATGGCACATAGATTCATTACCGTTGACCGAATGATCGCTAGACTAGCCGCAGAAGTGTTGAGATCATGCGGGTATGATAATTCTGTTCTTCCATAATAAGTAAGCTGACTAAAATACTTGAAACCTTTTCATCTGGTGCTAATATTGCATTCATTAATAGTTTGTAGACGGATTTCCTGGCAATGGCCAATTCTTTTCTTGTTTGATCGTGTCCATATGTGTTTACACTGTTTATAATTCTTAATTACCGGGAAGTATGTGTAAGATGGCCGATGGGTTATCTTGCATATGAGCCCCCCCCCCCCCCAAAAAAAACAACGTCTAATGGGTTAAAAAGGAAACATAAAAAATGTTGGAAATTCATTAAATAAATCAACGGTATATAAATTAATACATCTGAACTCATCCTTGAGATCTTCAACTTTCTCGGAGGCTTCCGAAAGAGTCCGAACATGCAAAATATTAAAAAACTGATTTGTTAAAATTATTAGTTTACTTTTACAGAGATTTATTTGAATCTGAGAATAATGTAGATATTTTTCAGTACGTATATGTCGGGCTATAAAAAAGAATCGTAACAGAAAGAATACGAGATTCAGGCACAAGTGCAGTTTTATTTTAATCCCCCCGCTTAATAATTTCAAGCGAAAATCGAATGAAAACCCGAAAAGTTAGATCAAAAGGTCAAGTATATTTTTTGAACGAAAAAAAGAAAAAACTAATAATAATACTTATTTTATCGAGTAAACACATTTATTAAAATAAAATGAAATAAAATAACGGAAAAATAAGAAAAAAGTTAAAAAATTTATCAAAAGTATAATATTAAAGGCTGATTTTTGTGTTTCCGCGAATAATTTCTTCACCGAAGAAACACGTTAGGATAATATAATTAATAATCGATGTAAATTTCTTAAATTTAAAATATACGAACAGGTTAATTTTCGTAATTCGATACAAATAGCCGAGAACTATCCCGGTGTTTACGAAAAAAGTTACAAAAAAAATCCCCGTTCGATGATTAATAACAAAATCTCTTGTTTTAGATGTTGCTGTCGAGGTTATTTCTTTTCACAGTCATACTGGCAATAATATCGATCTGTCGCTGTTCAAACCAACAGGTAAACGAATTCAGAGGCTGCGGTGAAATTCTAGTAAACATGTTAACGGTCGTGTGCGAAGGAGTATTTAATAAACGAAGCGATCCCGGTAAGTCGAATGAACTTCAATTATAATGAATATCTGAGGAGACGAAAAAGCTTAACACACCTGTCTGTCGTCAGCATTTTAATATATTCGTATATTTATTAAATTAATTACATAAACATTCGATATATTAAATCGAAAATACGAAATATAAAACGATGTAACACTAAAACCAGTTTCAAACACACTGTGATCACGAACGAGATACTAATCGGTATTTTTTATGTCTTTTTGTATTTCACATTTTCGATTTACCATAATGTACTAAGTGTGTTTATATACCTTTGCAGTTAATTCGCCTGTTGTCATCACGCTATCTCTAGTATTTATATCTGTCTTCTTGACCGAGCTTTCAACAATAACTGTTTTCATTTTTTCAGTTCATTAGAGGCATCTCTTGTTTCGATTTTTACCGAAACTCAATCAATTTTTCGTCTAAACTCAAACACTATAGTACTAACTTATTTTTTTGCGTTGCCGAAGATTTAGATGTTTTTAGTTATTTGCAATATAATAAATGCATCTTTTATCATGTCGCCGCCTTCATAGTAATCGCGGTCATAAAAGGTATTACCTATATTTTCTCGGTTAAAAAAAGGAAAAAAAAGTTATCAGCCCTTAAGAAGAGATAAGAGACCTCGTGAAGATATTTCAGCGAGGGATTTTACAAGCGGGCATAGCTTAGTTACGATTTAGTCACAACATAGAGCGCGAAATCAATCATTATTAATGAAAGAAGGGCATTTTAAACGATCGACAGTGAATAGAAATAACATATCATCGTGAGTAATTTCCCCATTCTGCATTGAAAATTTTTCAGTTATACTATAAATCTGTGGCGTGGATATCATTGAAATGGTTTTTAAAGAGCAGTTGTCATTCGGACTGGTTCTGCAATAATAATCGCATGAAGATTTTGCCGCCGTAAATACCACTTTCGTTTAATATAAAATACGTTTTGCGCATTTGCAAGTCTAGCAATACTGAACAGTGTGCGAGATGAGACAGTACAGTAAAAATAAATAAGAAACCATTTTTTTCTTTTTTTTGAAGTAACAGGCTGTGATCGGGGGCGAAATGTGCAAGGAAGCGTTTTTCATACGGACGAACACAATTCCCCAGTCTAATGGTAATTATTGAGAGAATTTCGAGATTGGTAACTGTTTTTTTTTTTTTTTTTTTTTTTGGAAGTTGGAATTTCCTTATGCGATGAAATGCGAACAAAGACAAAAACAGAGTTTTAGAATTACGCGATTATTTATTTTTCTCTCTTTTTTTTTTTTGTCATTAAACGTTGACGATATTATATTAGACGGGGGGAAACACTGGAGGGGAGACTTTAATGTTACCTCTTATTTGCTGAAATGTGAAAAAAAATAATTTCAGATAGCACTCTGATGGGTACGAAAAAGGGTGGCTCTTTTTTTTTGAGTAATTTAATTTCGGGATTCTCTCGATTTAATGATTAGGAGTGCTGAAAGCAGCCAATCTAGGGCAATTGTTAAGCAGAGAGACGTTAAATGCAGTCGAGAATGAGAAAATATAGAATAGGAGCTGAACCATATTCTGGAATGTGATATATATGGAAAAACGATTGCGAAATGCACCTAAAAATGTGTCACTAGAAATGGAGGAGCGGGCGCTAATGAGAATATCCACTAACTTCAATTCTTCTAATTTTCTTGGAATCTGCAGGTGATCGATCTTGATCGAGTGACGAAAAAAAAAAAAAAAAAAAGTTCATGAGCGAATGAGAAGTGTTGTATAATCGAAAGATGGAGAAGGGAAGGAAGATGAGGTAGACTTGCGCGCTATGAAGGAATTTTGCGGAACACCAAGGAAGAGGAAACAAAAACAAGTTCAGCGAAGTAATTTAAAGTTTCAGTTTCATTTTAGCTCGCCTTTGTCTGAAAGAAATCTTTAATGTTTTCAAAAAAGTTTTGTTAATTTTCCTCGTAAACGAATACAACGCAATCCCAAGGCTTATTTTTCAAAACAAAAACTGTCCCCCCTCAGCGAGGCACCGGTTTTAGTTTTAGGACACGTTTCGGTTTAGATTTTAGAAAAAAGGCCATATGCATCTGCCTTCGCTGAAGTCACCGGTCGCTGGTGAGAATGAGAAAGAAGTATGCTTTTTCTAGTCTGTGAATTTACTTTTAATACTTCACTTCTAATACTGCGTCGTCAGTGTCTCACATCTGGTTAGAGATTTTGTCTTGCGAAACATTATCGCAAGACAAAAAAAAAGAATCTATACGATGCTTATCAGTTGCTTATTACTAATTCGTTGCATGCGTTATTTCTCAGCGATAAAGGGAATCGATGATCTGGAGCGACTGGTCAAGTACGAATCGCGGGACAGCGAAATGCCGGTTATGTACCCGTTTTTGTTGAGAAAGACTTCGGCAGCGATGAAGCCGTTGCGTTTCAAACGTGAACCGGAACGGGTATACGTGACGAACGAATGCTGCAAAAAGCCATGCACATACGATGAAATGAAAGGATACTGCGGGTCAAGCGGCGATTAATCCGAATACTCCGATATCGTTCTCGCTATTCTCAACTATCTCTATTATGTAATAATATTCGATATTTACGCGTGCATGTATGTACTATTTGTAATCTGTCTGATCGAAATAAACGAGTAATTTAAAATTACGGCCAACACGTGGTTCTTATTTTCTCTTATCCGTAACCTTTAAAAGTCTCCTGACGCACTCAAACTTTCAGTCGAATGATCGCTACTTACCATTCCTCTTTTTTCTTGTTTTTTTTGTTGTTGTTTTTTTTTTTTTTGTATTTTTATTTTTCATTTCGAAACAAATAAAATCAAATCAAAATCGACATTAACTGTTCCATTCGAAAATGAATCCAAAATGAAATGTCCGATGACTCTGCAATCTTGAAATATTCCATAAAAGCAGGGCGGAGTGGCTGAGCTAAATTATTTGCTGAATCAAATCTAATGGAAAATCGACGAAACGACACGCTACAACACACAGACGAGCGATGGGAGCGAAAATTCTGTGTTGCAGATAATAGCAGAGAAAATGAAAATTCCTGTATAATAATGTGTAGACGAAAAGATTATCGAGAACGCAATTGCAAAAAAAAATAAACAAAATTACGCCGCATTCAATCTAGAAAGGAATAATAAGGGAATGGAGGAAAAGAAAGAGAGGATACGGAAATAACCGTAGCGAAGTAAACGCAGAAAGGCAAAAAAAGTGATTTTATATTCCATTTCAATCCGTATGGCGGGAATTAGACGACGATGCATGGTCCGCTGTGTTAATTTCTACGATTATTAATTTGGTCGATTTTGCCGGAAAAATGAGCAAAAAAATAAACAAAATTAAGCCGCATTCAATCTAGAAAGGAATAATAAGGGAATGGAGGAAAGGAAAGAGAGAAACATCCGTTGATACGGAAATAACCGTAGCGAAGTAAACGCAGAAAGGCAAAAAAAGTGCTTTTATATTCCATTTCAATCCGTATGGCGGGAATTAGATGACGATGCATGTTCCGCTGTGTTAATTTTTACGATTATTAATTTGGTCGATTTTGCCTGGAAAAATGAGCAAAAAAAAAAACACGATATAAAAACACAATTCGACTGGCGTAATATAGAGTTCTTAAAATAACATCTAGTAAGTTACGGATTTTTATATGAACTTCGCGGTTATGTAAATAAGGAAATAGCGGGGCTATTGGCGTGAAACATGTCGATAACTGCGAAGTTTGTTTAGTATTTCGGTTATATTTAAATTGCTCTATGTGAAAAATTTTTAATTATTCTAAAAAAAATACATAAAAATGTTTTCTAATTAAAAAACGCGCAGTTTAATATCGGCGGTGGTTCTTTTTATTATCCTAGTGCAAAAAAATTCCAGTTGTTTAGTAGCGTAGACTGATAAAAGTCATCGCATTGACATATATATATATATACATATATACTTCTTGATTATTTAATGAATTTTTCTTTCCAAAATTAATAGCCCCTTCGTAAGGTATCATGCATTGCGAAATTAAGCGTTTCATAATGTACTGCACTTAATGGGTCTGCAAAAAATATCGCAGATACCCTCATTTTTCTACACTACTTCTCTGTTATCTGATTCAATTTTAGATTAGCTATATAGCTGAGAACGGGGTTGGTTTTCGTTTTCATAGACACAAGCTCCTTAACTCTTCTAGACTACCCTGCCGGGCTACCTACGATGATAATAGGAAGAAGAAAGTTCTAGCGGTCATTAAAGAAAAAAGTGAAGAAATGTAAAAGGAATTGAAATAAAAAGAAAGAAAAAAAGCGAAATGTCGATCTCCTTGTTGAATGGACTAGCTGTAGCGCAGTGTATTAAGCAATGCCGCGGCAGATCATTAAAAATAGTCCACGAGTGATAAATAAATAAAACGGTTAAAGACAAATAGTAAATAGCGGCCGAATAAAGTCTGGACCAGGAAAAAAAAGATAAAGCCGCAGAATGATTATAATAACTCTCGTGTGATCATGAAGCTTCGTCTTCGAAACGCGTCGGGGTATTTGATAAAAAATTAAATAATTGTTTTAAATTGGTGTTTAAAGTTAATTACTGTACAAAAGAATAAATACGCGTATGTACTTGAAGGATCAATGAGCTGACAGAGAAAATAGCTGTCTTTTTTTTTTTTTTTTAAATATAAAATAATATTATTTTATATATTATCTTTTAGGCGCGCCAGCAGCTTTGACCTAGCAACTATAGAAATCATGGAAAGGGTTAAATAGAGAAAAGATTAGAAATAGAGCTTAGGAAAGATTGAAGTACAGGGATTATATCATCTGGAGATGGAAAGGAAAGAACAAAGCAGGAAGACCCAGTGTTAAGAATTTAGAGTACAAAACAGAGCGCTCAGAATCAAGGGCAGAGCATTCAAAAAAGATGTGCTTCGCATCACATATGAGAGGAGAGATGGAACTGTGAAGGGGACAATCGGGAGAGGAGGACAGGGAAAAACGAGAACGTGAAGAGGGTAAAAGGGAGTGATTAAAACGCAGTCTGATTAAGGAAACGATCGCAGAACCTTTATTAAGGAGAGGAATGAAACCACGACTGAGAACAGGGAACCGGCTGAATTTGAAGATAATGAGAGGCAGGATTAGAAAATAAAGAAGGATAGATGTCTGATCATAGTCGCGAATGATTAGCTGAGGAAAGGAAGACCGAGGTAGGAAAATTACAGAGTAAAGGACCATCGCGGGCGGCCGAACAGGCTAAAAAATCCGCTAACTCTTTGCTCTCGATGCCAGAATGGCTAGGAACCCACAAAAGGTCAATAATAGTAATGAAGCGGGATGAGAGTAGATTGGATATGAGAAAACGAATTAAGAGAATAATAGAATTGGAGGCATGAGAAGGAGGAGAAGAAATAGCTTGAAGAACACTTTTGGAATCGGAGACAATGAGACATTTACTGATCATCCCTCTTATGGATGGAATGAACGAGACTGCGCGTAAAATGGAGATAGACTCCGCTGTGAAAATAGAACAGAAGAAAGGGAGCTTGAAAGATTCAGAGTGAAACAGTGAGGGGGAGGTAAATGCGCCGCCCACCCCGTTCTCATATTTAGAACCGTCAGTGAAAAGAATGTTAGATGAGAAGGAAAGGATGTATCAAGCAAGTTATTATTATTATTATTCGTATGTCTTCGGGTATCTTTAACAGCACTTAGGTTAATTATTACATTAAAATTCAAATCAAAATTAAGTTAAAATTAAGGTAGGGTATGTTACATCCGCTGTGTCTGTCTATACATCGACATCCAGTTTCTTTAGCCATTCCTTTGCGCGGCTTGATAGCTCTTTAATTTCGTTCCAACCGCCCTCCAGGGCCCGCATTTGGCATTTGTCCAAGATGTGGTCCATCGACTGCAAGTGGAGGAATTCGGCTTGGATTGCAGAATGTGCGACGGAGCTAGTCTGGAGGGAGAGAGAAGAGATTAATAGTCTACCAAATGCTGGTGAAGTCATGGGAAAAGTAAGGAAGCTTGGAATAAGAAAAGACATGGGGCGAAAAATTGGAGACTCGAGCTGCTACAAGAGAAAGGATCGGGGTTTTATGAGGAACAAAACACCGTTGGTTTATAGTATCAAGATAGGAGGAGATAAGATTAAATGAGGACGCAGAAAGACGTTTAATTAGAAAATTATAACCAAGCTGCGATCTGCGGATAAAAAGTGGTTGTATCGCAGACTCAGAGAGGATAGCAGGAATAGGAGAAGATTTTAGCGTTCCAATGCACAAGCGAAGGCAGCAGTTTTGAACTTTGTCCCTACATTTGGTCCCTTTTTTTTTTCTGGACCAGACTTTAGTCAATTTCACCGTTGTTTGCTTATTATTCGTTTCCAATTATTTTTCCGTCTTCTTTTATATGTTTTATCTCATATTCTTATTTCGTCTATTAATTATCTTCCGTTAGATAGGGTACTATTGATTTTATTTTTTCAGTTGTAATAGTACTAGTTTTTAATGTGTATTTATTGGTCCGGCACCTACGCTTCCTTTTTTTCCGACAGTCATTCCTTTTATCTGTCTGCTCACCCTACTCTTTTTTCCTATTCACGGTTTCTTCTTTATCCTTCATTTCGCCGTTCTAATGTTGTTTCCGTTGTCTATCTGCATTGTGGCCATTTTCAGCTGTCTATCTCCCGATTTCGCTTTTCCCTGATTTCCTTCACTCACTGTCCTCTCTGTCCTAATGGTTTTTTTTTTTGTTTTTTTTTGGGCTCAACATTATCCAGACACAATTAGAAAAGGAAGGAGTCAATTATATCTTCATACGATGACAAATGTTGTTAGGAGGAAGGAACAAATAATAAGAACAACGTGTGGAGAGGGAAAAAATAGAATATAAGAGGCGTAATATGGAGTAGGTAGATCGAATATCAATAAAATGGAATAGAAAGCAGAACACTCAGCAGAAAGAGACGAACACTTAATAAACACGTAATGCATCGTAAACACGCTCTTCGATTAAGTGGAGAATATGGAAAGGCAACCAACGAAAAACGAAAGAGAGAAAGATAATAAAGTATGGCTTAAGAGCGCAGACGAATAACAGCGACAAAAAGAGAACGACGAAGTGAAGGAAACAAAGAGAACCACGGACTAACAGGAAGACTAGTTCGATCAGACAGATAAAAAGAACAATTGTTAGAGAAAGAGGAAACGTAAATATCCGATACCATAATCTGAGATGAATAGACGATGGAACTTTTTAAAAAAATAAGTGGGAAGAGGCAGCAACCCGAGCCAAGGAGTCCGCCGCTTTATTACCGAAGATTCCCGAATGACTAGTAACCCATAGTAAATATCAATATAAATGGAGTGAAGGGAAGAAAGAACGGAGAGAATGAATTAAAGGGCGGTCATGGGGTCAGATATAATCAAGAATTTAGAGGAAAGGTGATTGGAGGAAATGAAAATAATGGAACATAGGATAGTCATTAGTACGTTTATGAATGTAGAGCAGAAAGGGGGCAGACGAAAAGATTCTGAAAAGTCAAAATCTGGAAGGATAAAAGAGGCACCGATACCACCCGGCCTCTTCGAACCATCTGTAAACACGGTTGCATACGAAGGAAATTGATAATTGATAATACTGTGGAATTCCTGTCTAATTAGGGTGTATAGAAGAAATTTGGAAAGTACAAAGTAGACATATTTGGAGGACGACAGAGTTGGGCGAAATTAAAAGAGAAATAAGGAAGATTGTCAAAGGAAATTGTGTAAGGACGAAATGAACTAAGCCGAAGAAAAATGCCTAAAAATCGAAAGATGGGAATGGATAAGAGTAGAGTCGTGAGTGGAAGACGCTTAGAAAGAAAATGATAGCCCAAATAAGATATATACGAATAGAAAGGGGTGGTGTGTATTAAATAAATTCGGCAAGGACTGCTGAAATTGGAGAGGATTTAAGAGCACCCAGGTATTGACGAAAGTAAGAATTTTGGATTACATCTAATTTAAAGAGTCAGGACTTAGAAGCACAACTATAGAGAAATGAACGGTAATCAAATTTTGAGAGGATGATGGGTTTATATAGACAAATAAGGGTACAAAAATTACCACTGGATTTGGTTTTGGAGATAGGGCCTTCAGGAAGTTTAGTTTTTTTAATTGAAGAAGAGAAATCGATGTGTTCGGAGAAGGATAACCGATTATCCAGGAAGATACCAAGATAACAAAAACAATTAACACGAGAAAGAGTGTGTATTCGCTAGGGATAAGTAGACAGAAGCAGGGTTATAAGGTCGTCGAGTAAATACCACATAACAAGATTTATTAGGAGAAATAGAAATGTTAATTGAGGATAGGGAATGTCCCAGCAGAGAGAGAGAGAGAGACGAATTAAGTGCTTCACTGGCTGATATAATATCACGAGATAAGACATAAATTAGGATGTCATCAACAAAGAATAAAGACGAAGACTTTAGAGGAAGAGAAGCCACAGAGGTTATAAAGTAATTAGATTTGATCGGAATGATGGGTATGGTAGTTCCGCTTACAAGAATTGTTTTTTTTTTTAATAATAACTACGAGTTCCTTTCTTGCCCATTATGGTTCATCACATCTCTTGTCTGTTAACTCCCACTCCTTCCCAAAAAACTCCACCAAAAAATGTACTTTAAAAAAGTTCTGGAAGAAAATGAAAAGCAAGAATTTGACATCGTGGAAAAAAAATAATAGAAACTTTACAACACGCGTAATTTGAACATAGTTAACAGTTAAACATTTCAGAAAATAACATTAACAATAATTTTGAGGGGAACAAAAAATACATGTAAAACAACTTTATTCCGGAAAAGAGCTTATGGAAATTTATTTACCGAAAAAAATTTCATTTGACAAGACGCCAAATTGTCCCAAGGCTATTCGAAATATATCCGACGATCTTGTTTGCGCACCCACATGAAAAGTGTCTGCATAATATGGTTTTCGAATAATTTTCAGCGTGCGAGTGTGTGTTTTATTTTTTTCCTGGTTTCATCGTTTTTTTAAGTTTTTTGAAGTTTCTTTTTTTTTTTTGATTTTGACCGGCAATTGTACAAACTTTCATCATCTGATTTATAACGAGCGAGCGAGTGAACGTTATGAATAACTAATACAGTTCTTAATGCATCTAAAAATTCGTAATAGACACCTAGCCAGTAATATATTAAATTAAAATTTATGTTGCATGCTATTGCGTTTTATACCACTTTGAGGCATATATATTATATACAAAAAAAAAAAAGAAAATAAATTTATTAGAACTTGAAATATCAAAAATTAATCAAACATGAAAAATGCATATAAAGAATCGGGAATAGAAGAAAGGCATCGAGTATATATAGAGAGAGAATGTCAGTGATGTCAAAGGAAAACTGAAGCAAGCCGCATTTTAATCTTAATGAAAACGTGGACGAATGATGACGATAACATCATCGACATATATAATTTCGATTGCATCGTGAAATTGAATAGCCAGAACATTCGAGCTAGAGGGGTTGCAGTTTAACCTTATTAGAAACGACAAGTCAAATATTCTTCTAATATTGATATCTCTGATAGATCCTTCAGAGTTTCTTATGAAGAAGCAAAGTCCAAATTTCATTCAATACAGGCTGGTGTTCCACAGGGTAGTGTCTTAGGACCTTCTCTGTATTTATTGTATACAGCTGACATTCCAACAACAGCCAAGACGACTACTGCTACCTTTGCAGATGACACAGCCATCTTGTCAGTTGGCAATTCCCCAGAATTGGCTACGACTAACTTGCAACATGCAGTAGAAAAAATTAGCAAATGAACATGTGATTGGAAGATCAAGATTAATCAAGAAAAATCAGTGCATGTTATGTTTACGCTTCGTAAATCTAAGACCTGTCCTATATATCTTGATCGTCTTCCTATTCCGAGATCGGACTCTGCTAAATACCTGGGTATGCATTTAGATTCCAGGCTGAATTGGAAGACGCATGTCAAAATGAAAAAGGAACAAACCATGCATAAATTAAGACAGATTTGTTGGCTGATTGGGCGTTATTCTAAACTCAATCTGTCTAATAAGCGTTTGATTTATTGTCAAATCATCAGACCGATATGGATGTATGGTATTCAACTCTGGGGCTGTGCAAAGACATCCAATCGGTTGATTATTCAGCGCGCTCAAAATAAGTGTCTCCGAAACATCACTGGAGCTTTTTGGTATCAACGAAACGAAGAAATACATTCCGATTTAAATATTCCATGGATCGATGAAGTCATACGTTATATTGCAGAAGCGCACGAATACCGACTTCACAGTCACCCAAATCTAGAGGCTTTAGAACTGCTACTTTCCGATGATGACTTAAGGCGCCTTAAGCGCACAAAGCCTTATGAACTAGTCACCTAATTTATTCTGTAATATATTCGTATGTATGTATTTTGTGGATATGGGCATATACTTGGTGTGCGTGCGTGTGAGTATTTATATGCGCGTATGATTATGTATATATCTGTATATTAGGAGTTATGTAATTGTACATAGTTTCTACTCTGCTCATGTTACAAATTAGTTAGATTAAGTTGTAACACTGTTTTAAAAGTAGTGCTAATTTATTTACTATAATAAGATTGTACTGAAATATACGTGTAAAAAAAAAAAAAAAAAAAAAAAAATATTGATATGTCGATACACACAATGTGTTACGCAATTAGATTTTGGTCAAACAGATGTTGGGGATCATATATGTATGTACTGTTAAATGTAAGACGGAAGATGGAAAATAAATAATTATCGCCATTTATATTTCTCCAAATCAAAATGGGTCATAATATAATTAAATTTATACATAGAAGATTACTCTCCCTTTCACTCCCGATGGTTCAAGGTTATTAAAAGAAAATTTACATACACTTCCAATGATATTAACCGGAGACTTCAACGTGTCCATTTTGCATCAAATGATTCTTTGCCTTTAATAGAATTTATTCAAAAATCGAACTTCAATTATTAATAATAATCCAAATGAATCAACGACAAAGTACGGAACTACCATTGATGCAGTATTTTCTAGACATGTATTGATAAAATTACATCAAAAACTTATATTTCATATTTTAATAGTTACCATAAGTCTCGACGGTATCTTTTGTAGAACCCAACAATCAATGAAAAACATTTTAATAAAACAAATGCATTAATTTCCTATTTGTTTTTGTTTTTATTTAAGTGACACTTTATAGATATGTATTTACGAGAACCACAGATCGCCCCATTTGGTTCTTACTGTTGGTAAATTTGGTACCTAATATTATAACTTTAAATTTAAGTTGGGGAAAATGCCTTTGAAGTTTCACTTCTGCCCTGTGCCTCGAGGCACATTAATTTTTTTTTGTTGGTTCGTCAAATAGAGTTCAAGAAATTGGAAGAAGGGAAAAAAGTAAAGTTCTACTCTTATAAAAATGATTGATAGGCGGGAGCAACGAAAGCCGAAGGAAATGAGAGAATATAAGAAACATCGACAACGGGAGTGGGGATACTATAGAGCTTAAGGTCGAATAATAAAACACGAATATTCATATGGAAAGGGAATGAAAGAAACAAAATGAAACAGATGTAGATGAAAACCGACAAAAAATGATGTTGGAAACTGTGATTAAAACAAATGTTATTCCCGAGCGCGGACGTGCAAAGATGGCTGCCGTTTTGGCTCGAAATGTTCTCGTCAATTAGAAGCAGCGTTTACAAATATCATCGTGTACATACCTCCATTTCATTGGGCAGAGATGATTCTTAAACTCGTTACGAGTGCTTGTAGAGAACTTGTCTTTTTAACTGTTACAAGCTGTATTTTTTTTTTGTTCTATTGCTCCAGTTTGTCCAATGCACATAGTTTCCTTATTTCAACAGTTTGCTATCATCGATGATGATTTCGTTGGCTTTGTTGTGAGGTATTAATGAATAATTCCCGAAGCAGCGGCTTGAGTCGTGACCAGATCGGTGGTCCCCTGTTTTTTCTCCCGCGTAGCCTTTTGTAGCAGCTAGAGGCACTCCCTTTCCCATCAGCGACGAATAAAGGCTGTTTCTATATCGCTTCCGTGCTTGTTGCTCTCTCATCGTTGTTAGCGCTTTAGAGTTTCTCGAGCTTTTTCGCTTTCTCGGAAATAAACTGCGTCTGTTCAGTGTTTAATCTACCTTTCAAATCCAGTTTCACTTTTCTTTGCCTCATTTTCCTTTTGCTAGCTACTTTTCGCCGCATTTAAATCTATTCCGCATTCGTCGAGATAAATTTTAAAGGAAAAATTTCAAATGCAGCAGAATATTTAATTTTCGAGCGAAACCGAGCGCAGTTTTATGACAGAATTTTAGAGATACGCTTAAATTTGCTGACAACGAAAATGGTCGTTGACGGGGTTAAACTCGGAACGAAAATTACTTCGTCGAAATCATCAAGTTCGCTTTGCAACTTTCTTCCATCAGCGCACTTTTTTTGATATCTTCGTTCAATTTATTATTCTTCCGATGAAGAACTTTAATATTCTTTCCTATTCCTTCTCTCCATTTTGAAAGTTAACCTGTTTCCGGACCTACCTTAAGGTTTTTCCACTAAAACTTACGCATTTCCTTCATAAAAATTGCCTCTCTTCCCGGTAGTTCTACTTTCCTTCTAGTTGCTGACGTCATTCTCATCGACGAATCGCGTTCGTGACATCTTGAAAACTGTTTTAGTACATCGTTAAAAAAATGCTCTTTCTAATATTTATATTCTTTATTTCTCTCGATTTCTCTTCTATCGTGTTTACTCTTTGTCTCTTTAGTCGTTCTTGAATGAATTTTCTTATAGATTCCTTTCGTTATTTCCGAGTCCTCATCCTTGCTAGTCGGCTCTCATTTCATAAGCGAATTAATAATTGCCTCGTTATTTAATCTTAAAAAAACGTCAGATCCCTGCCTCGTATTAAATGAGGAAGCAATTTCGATTTTTACATCTTTTGCTTATTCGAAGTTCTACGATTAACTAGACCAAATTCGAATGAGCCGCTTTCGCTCGCTAGCCCAATTTCCGCTATCCTTGTACACTCCTCTTTCATCGCTAATCAAATGGGTTTTCTTAAACACTTGCTGCTTCACTTACTCCTCAAACCTTCGCAAATGATGGTTTTTTTCCTAATGAATTTTCAATCCTATATTTTATCTCTGTCTATCATCATCCCGCTTCAGTTTTCATGCAAAACGAAAGTTTTCTTATTTTTTGTTTCAGTTTTTTTTTTTCAATTTCTTTTATCCCTTTCTTCATCAATCCGTATTCCTTTTTCTTGTCTATTCAGCCTTCCCTTCCTCGCTTCCCCGCTGGTTTCTTGACTTTCTTTCCATCCGTCGCTCCAACATCTCTACGATTTGGGCACAGTTTGCTTCGTTACTGTCTTGTGCCGTCTCGTTATTGTCCGTTGCACCCCTCCAATAACTAATTTTTTTGTGATCCCCGATCACATAATGTTCGGCTGTTCGTCTATTGTAACCGATCAAGCTGCTTTCTACTCCTCCCTTTAACAAATTGTTATTCCCACTCCATACAGTGCTTCGTTCATTCTCGCCCTTCCTTCTCCTTCTGTTGTCCAGGCTGTTGATTCCTTTTTATCGGCTATCTCTGATCGTGTAAAGATCTGAGTCTCTTGCGTCCTTTTTCCTTTGTTCTTGGGTCAATGTCCTTGTAGACGAATCCCAAAAGAAAAAAAAAAGAAAAACTTTCTTTTCCGATTTATTCTAAAAACTTGTTCACTATTGTATCGAGTCGGAATCGAATTTTCGAATGCACTTTTAAAATTGACAATTTCAACCAGCAAATGTTTGCGTTTTTTTTCTTTCCCAAATCAAACTTTCTACGCAGAACCTATCGCTATTTCACCCGTACTATTTTCTCTTTGCTTTCTCTTCTCCACTTTTTCCACTATTCTCTCATGATCCGAGAAAAATGTTTTTTTTCGCAGCTATCTGATGTCTACCCTCTCCTGTTGTTATTAAAGTATAATATACTTCTCACGCCTTTTCTCGCGGCTTTTTCTTCTTTCATTCAATGAAAATCGCTGTCCCGCCTATTCTTGGTCGTTTAGAGACTACTCATTAAATTATACCTTCGATTCTAATGGGGTAGATTTTTGTTGCAAATTTTTTTTTTTTTTTGAAATAAAACATTACCAGATTATTATTATGAGAAAATATAAAAAACTCGAGAAACAACTCTGTAATCCAGCTATTTGCATAACTTACACTAGGGTAGGCCTTGAACGAATACTTCTTATTTCTAGACGGTGCATGTCTAATCTTTTAATTTATTCCTAGCGTGCAACTAGTCGCGTTTCCCTGATGACTCTAGAGCTACAGTCGGTTTCAATAACCACAATGTTTTTTTAAAAAAAAAATTATCATAGTTCAAATTTTGATGGTACGGCAAAAAAAGAAATTTTGTGTATCAATTGAAGAATGGTTTCCGCAGGTGCCCCCTTCTTGTGTGTAGCAACCGTCACGATAGATTTATGCGAAGGTTAATAAAGCGTAGTAGAACTGTGCAGAATGTAGTAAAATTTGTAATTTTGTCAGTTTCAATGAATTTAAAAAATAAATTAACATCTCATAAATTTTCCTCAGATTCCGAAAAACACTATCAGCTTCGAGGCAGAAGTTAATATTTGGACTTTTTTCCTTCATTTAATTTATGAAATTTCTATTAATATTTTTATTTTCGTTACGTTAGCGTAGTTTAAAGAAATATTTTTTCCCGCATCTTCTTATCTTTTTTAATGCAAGCAATAATTAGAAGTGTGTTTCGTAAATATTTATGTATCTTTAAAATTACGATCTAAGTATCATCTACTGTAATCATAATCCTACCGAACGGAATAGTTAAACAAATACAATTTAGAAGCGCTGAAATCATAAATATCTATTTCCAGCAACTACGTCTAAGCAATTTGAATGAATTTATTGGCTCATTTTTTATGTATTTTTAGAATTATATACAGATTTAATGGCACCGCGATAACTGACTAACTTTTGCAGAATTTTCATTGTTCGTTCACATTTTTCAATATTCCGCGATGTCAATTTAACCTTTTGAATCACTAGTACGACATGTACGCATGAAATACATCACGTCTCTCTCGAATTTTTTTTAAATCTTTTTTTTTTTTTTTTTTTTTTTTAAATTAACAATACTATATTTACACGCAGCAATCAATAGAATTAAAAATGTAAAAAAAAAAAAACAAAAAAAAAAGTAACAGATTACTTTTACATTTTTAGTAATAATACGACAGCCTTTTTGATTTAAGTCCGGTTCGTTAATATGTACAGTAGAAGCTCTTTAATCCAGCACGTCCGGGACCTTTGTCGTGCCGGATTATCGAACGTCAATAATTTTAACAGGATACCCCAAAAATAAATCACTCTAGATAAAAATGCAGACATTAAAACATGTACTCTACGTATACCTGTAAAGGCAATAAGTATCCAACAAAGTACATACATGCAGTATGTATTTTGTCATTCTAACAACTGCAGGGTTTAAATAGAAAACAGAGTATTAAATCCAGACATTTAATATTTATTTTTCATCTAAAAAAAAACAACAAAAAACAATACACCGCACAAAAGAAAAATTAATATATGTACACGAGCGTTATTGTTTAAAAAGGTCTCTGATATTGCTTCCGAGATTCTGATCTCTTCTTCAAAAAATCGTTACGGATTATAAATAAATTTAAGAGTTCCGTAGAGTTGTAGCTTTCGTCGGATTCGGCAAATTTTATAAATGTATGCAATGAATCAGAAGCCTATGTCCATGAGACTTTAACTTTATCAGCCATGGCTCCTACTTCTTCGTCCGAATCCACCTCCTGAACCTGAGAGTTTCTTGTGGATTATCAAAACTTTGTATAATCTGTTCGTCACTCAGTTCTTCGACTACTGGCACACTTTCGTCAATTTCAATCCAGTCTATAACTTACTCACGAGGTGGTACATCTCTTAAAGGGTTGTTTGGCACAGCGTCTACCAAATCTAGCACCATATTTTGACCATCACCGGTAGCATTTTGATTTTGATCTGCATTTTCATCATTAGGCCAAGGAGTTAAAACCGCGGGAAAATTAGAGTCCTCGACGCTACCGTATAAACAAAGACGAACTGATAAGCCACCTGTCCGGTACAGCCGGTGTAGTGGGGGACGTCAAATCTACCCGAAAATACCCGAACACGGGCGGCTCAAATTACAGAATGTGCCGAACCGTAGAATGCCGGACTAAAGAGCTTCTACTGTAACATCAACGTTTACTGTAGATAGCGCGTTTTTAATAAAAATTCCTTAGGTTTGGTGTATGTGAAAATGTTGCATATAACAGAAATATTTTCATACATGTAATAATCGCAGAAATTAGGTGGTATCAATATAGTTCCTACATTTCTGTTTCCAAACTAGGTAATTCGATATGTAATTTTCACGTAATTGCCTGTTCACTCGATTTAATTTATATGTAAATTATATATTCAACTTCGTGACTCGTAAAAAATAAAAAATAATAATAGAAAACCAAAATCAATGGCCGATTCGACTCAGGAATCACGTGAACGCAAGAGGGACGAGTTTACCAGAAAAGGCCGCATGTGTTATCTGCGTAAGGCTTCATTTACATTTTAATAGATTAAAAAAAAATCATTTATTTAAATTACGCCTCCAGCAAATTTTAAATTTTTAAATATTTATCGCGAATTCCAGTATTGCTGTTAAATTAGAAAAACAAATTATCTCGTTGTGCAGGCGATACGTCGGCATGTCAGTATAGCGAAAAAAAGAAAAAAAAAAAATACGATTAAAAATAAAATACGTTTCCGTTATAATTTCGGCGGATAATCGGCGATGTTTTAATTTCGCATAAAAAATTCTTTATCGAGTTAATTTCACCGGATATAACACAAAGTTTCTTTACAAAATGAAATATCGTAAATCATCATCCGCCGGAGCTTTATGATTTCGGTAACATTCTAAGCAAACTTTCCCCTCGAAAATGAATCGAGATGTTTCCTTTTTTTTTTTTAATTTTTTGGCGCGTCAACTACGTGCATTAACTCAGCGCAAGTGAAATTTTTGAAAATGTCAATGCGCGGCAGCGGGGATATTCCACCCGAACGTGTTCTTCTTCCCTCAGCCTCTCATTCCAAACTATGGCTCAACTCCTATTCTTCTTCATTTTCTAATGCTACCTACTTTTATCTCTCTATTCAGCCCCATCTCTTTAACTTCATTCATGTTTTTTTTTGATACTTGCCTTCTCTTAAATACCTCTGCTATCCGCATCATTTTCACGGTTTTCATCTACTTCTACTCCATTTTGTTCTTTTCATCCCCCTTTTCTATTTACTTTCCTTGTGACCTTGGTATCATATTTTCTTTCCAATGTCCGGCCTTTCGTAATGGACAGTCGTCCTACTCTTTTCTATTAAAACTCAACATTCCTTATTCTTACAGTGCTTCTTACATTCCCTCATTTCCTTCTGCTTCTGTTATTCCTGCCCTTGAATTATTTGTATTCCCTGTATGTTTAAATGTTTAAAAAGAAGAACTGTATTTTCTCTTTCTTCCCGTTTCTTGGGCTAATGTACTCGCTGACAAACCCATTAGAAAAACAAAAGCAAAAACACAATCAACTAATCCATCACAGCGCGGTAGCTGGGGCTACGATGTAAAAGAGAAACTGCGGTTGTTTTATAATGAGGATTTGTCTAATTCTCTTTCGTGGTTCCGCTGCGAAGAATGCGAAAAGGTAACAACGATTAAAAGACATCCGTAACTGGAAAAAAAACCGTGTACTGCGTTCGAAAAAGGAACTGTATTCTTCCGTTACATACGCTTATCACTGCTGCTTGCCTTTTTTTTTTTTATTGATTAGGAAACGCGACGAACGCTGCTTAATCTTCCGATAGGAAGAAACTAGTGTACTCGAGATAACCCCATGACTATGGAATCCGCAGTCGGTCTTTTCGAAATGCATTATGGCCGATTATGTCAACTTGGCGGTTAAAAATTTTCGTTATGCCTGTTTCGTTTTTTCATTCGAGCTAATGTACAACAGACGCATGTTCTCAGATGTCTATGCTCGGAGTATGTAATTTAATTCGCTACCCGTTTAACACGTGGGGTAGGGGTTTTGTTTTGTTTTTTTTTTTTTATTTAAAAAATTCTTTAGTTTTATAATTTTATATAACTTTATATTATTTTCAAAATTAAAATTTTTTAAATCGGAATTTAATTCGGAACATGCTATTCGGTTACAGATTTTTTAAAAATTACGTGAGTTTCAATCGATCCTTATGCGTGTATCTTAGAACGTGTACGTCGTTTATATTATCATCCTTATTATAGTGCTATACCTGTTCGTACATTTCAGCTGTGCAGAGTCATAGGCATAGTGTACTAAGCAAATGTTAAGTATGCACATGCAAGACTACACTTGCAACTGATATTGTCAGTGTTTGATTTTTATCGATGTACAAATGCAGTCCTCCTCCCGGTGTGTGTCTGCTGTGTACTAACTAGTGCGCATATTATGCATGTTTGTTTGTGCCTTCCACGTGAAATAGCGAGCAATTTAATCTTTCGTAATAATTTCCGTCATCGCCCGGGATCGAAAACTAGGCTTACGTAACTGCTTTAATTCCAAGATCCGTTCAACAGATAAATGTAAGTTTTTCCCCCGTTTAATTAATAATTCTGTTATTTATTTCGATTAAAGGGTTTTATGATTCCGTGTAATGTTTTACAAATAATTCAATTTACTTTCGGGTTTAATTTGGATTATTTCATTCGATTATAGATTTTTGTTAAAATTACCATTCGACGAGTATATTATTCTCGATAATCCGGCCGACGCACGCAGGAGGTAGGCGCTTATTTCATTTAGTTAATAATATTGTTAAAACTGCTTTGCGATTTCATTTAATTTTATGTAATTTTTTGTTAAAATGTGATTGTTTTATTTTTAATATCGGTTAACCACCGCTTTTATTAATTACCGACCTTTTATAATTACCGCTCTTGTAAACCTTGTTTTATTATTGACGTTCTGTGTGTTTTCTTAATTCTCAAAGATTTACTGGTTTTTTTTTTGTTCCTTTTCAAGGTAATATTTTATTTCACATAATTTTTTTATCATTTCGTTCGTGCTATTACAGATTTTATACCGATCCTTTGCTCTTTTTCAGACGGGCGCGTAGCTTAAAAATTCGCCTAATCTTTTATGCTGCATCCTATTTTTTGGTTTTCATAATTAACCGAGAGTTACCTTTTCTCGTTTGTTAATTTTCTCGAACGATTTATGCACTTTTTTCCCCATCGGGGATCGTTCATTGTGGAGCTTTTTAAATTCAGTGATTTCCGATAATTTCATTTTAGTTAGTCATAAAATTCTATAATGAAAAATACACATAAAAACAATTTTTATAAAACAATATTTCATTTGTTTTAAGCTGGTTAATCGGCAAAATAAATAACGTACAATTTAACTTGTGACTATAATGAATTTGTTCGTTTCTAATTATTAAAGGCATTAATTGCTTACAATTTTTTGCTAGTAGAAATCTATCTTTTCATCTAGGTTCGTTCATTTCGTTTAATTTTGACGCTTTTTAGAATTATCTCCATTTCACTTCTAATCACAAATTTTTGATAGGCCTATTTTTTTTCCATTATCGTTAGCAGTTAATAGTAGTACCTAATTTTGATGATTCCATTTCTTTCCGTAATAAAGTCCGTATTGCGCGTACTTTATTTTTACTTTTCACTATTGTAGGGTTTTTTTTTTCTTTTTTCTTGGGAGGGGGGGTTACATGCAAAACAACCTATCGGCCCACTATTGTAGGTTGTTATATTCTCTTTGACTTTGAGACGTAATCAATGTTTTTTTGTTTTTTTGTTTTTTTTTTGATTTTCCTTTTCTTTTCTTTTTGTACATTATCTCTTGAATAAAATAAAAATAATTTTCTTCATCTTCCGACTTTAACTTTAGATCGAGAAGAACTTGACGGGTATCTTGAAACTGATTAAATAACTGTTAGATATATATATTTAATATGATGTATACGAAACAACGTGAACGGCTGTGTGCAAAATTAAAAACACCGGGGAAAAAGAAAAAAAAGGAAACGAAAACAATAACACAGATTCATTAGATTTTCACCGAAAAATCTTTCCAATAAATAAAATAATTACTCAAAGTTTAGACAGTACCGATAAAAGATATATACAGCATTTAAATGAAGCTATTAGCTGAAGTATGTTGCCGTCTTGCGATTCCTAATAATCATATTTTTATTTTAAGATAAAATGGCTGCTATTGGCAATTTCTACCCTATTATTATTTCACGATAATTTATTTAAAGAAAAATTTTGATGAACTTTTAACATTTTCGAGTGAATTGGAAAACGCAAACAAACAGGATAGAACAATTCGACGTGAAACGACTACGAATTTCGGATACAATAGCTTTTTGAAATTTTTGAAATTTTGCAGGAGCTTTTGATAAAAAGTCCGCAACCAGTTTTTTTTTGTATTCAGAGACCTGTTTTTTTTTTATTCATTTTTTAATCGATGCATTTTCGTTAAAAAAAGCCGGAAAAGTACAAAATTCCTTTAACACTGATTTTACCTGAACATCTGTAACTAGTCTCCCGAATTATGTCAGTAATCTTTTTCAAATAGCTTTTTGTGCGCAAAAATTGGACTGTAGAAATAAAACTGCTTCTCCGTGTTATTTATAATGCTAGTCGCTTTGATCGAATTGTTACTTTTTTTCTTTCTCTCTGTTCGTCTTATTCATGCTATGTAATAAACATTTTTCTTGCTGGTTATTGTACATTTGTTAATTTATTTATTTTCCTAATCTTAATTGAACACCATACTCAGAGTTTTATATGTTCATGAACACTGTTTCTACTTTTAAAAAAACGGCGAATTTTTGTGGATAAAAATGGTTCTTGTTTGTATTTTATGTTTTGTTGTTTCAATAAAATCTCGGCTTAATATAGCTTACTTCTTTTCGGTCGTGTAAATAGAAATTACTTATGGGTAATTACGTCGATCGATAACGAATTGTTCAGTGAATTATCGTTAGCAGGTTTTATTTACTACCGTGATCTATTAAAAGAAGGGAGCATTGTTATTAGTTTTTTTTGTATCTTTTACGTTCGGAAATGAAAAAGGAATAACCTTTTTGTCTTGTCGTCCTACGAAGAACAGAAAAATTTTTCTGTCGCGTAAATTGTTAGTTAATTGTAATAATTAACAGTAATTTTCGTAAATACCGCGAATCGTGAATGTAATTGAGAAGAGCAGAGTGAAAAAATAATCAGTGGAAGAAGATGAACACTAAGGAATATCTAGTTAAATAATTGTAACTTCTAGTGAATAATTTAGGCGAACATCGAGTTCAGTTGTCGAAGCGGAAAAAGTTAATTCAGGCAATTATAGATTTTTATGTTTTTTTATTTATGTTATAATTGTTTCATGCAATCGAAAAATTTGTAACGTACTCGTATATGTAGATTTGTGTGTTTGTGTGTATCGGCCCGAACGGCAGGTATAATGTTAGAACATTAATTGATTAGTAAAAGTTTCATTAAAATTTAGCTATAAAACGGTGGTAGAAAGTTATTTTGTTCTCGTAGGAAAGTAGATAACTCGCACTAGGTATCCTCTAAAAGGTATTGAAAACGGTAGACAATAATTATTTGAGACTCTATTTTCTTTAATAAACGCGTCACAAATCTACTTCAATATGTTTTTGCATTCAATTGGATATAGTTTGAGAACCACTAAACGCTCGACGTTTGACATATAATTTTTGAAAAGAGAAGGGTTCTAGCTTTCATTTAAGATAAAAACCAGTTTCCTAGCTCGCATAGGTGCAATCCAGAGAGACATTTTGGGGGGGAAATTATATAATTACGCAATATCTTATACGGTAGACAGTAAATTTAAAAAATAGCTTGTTTCGTAAAGAAAAACAAACAGCGACCTCTTTAGAAATTTAAAAATGTTTTAAAAATACATAACTATTATAGTTTAATTTAAATTTTGTTTTATTTTTAGATGGAAAATAAAAAAATTATAAAATTATGGCTAAAATGATAGTCTACAATTTAAATAATAATAAATTACTAGAAAAAATAGAACGATAGTATTTTTTATTAGACTCTAATTCTTTTTTATTTTTGTTAGTAATTCGATCCGAATGGTTTGTCCGTGAGCAAGTAAAACAGATATATGTATACAATATATTTCTCATTAAACTATTATTAATCAAAATTGCAAAATAAAAATTAAAAATGAAAAAAAATGACAAAATATCGACGACAATTGCATTTAAAACAGAATAAAAAAAACGTAACATTAATACTTTTACTAGAAAACAGTATTAAATATTAGTTCTAATTAAATACTTAGGTAATATTTATACAAATTTTTTATAGTATAAATTAAGTTTCTGTGTTGTAAACATTTTTTTCACCGAGGATTTATTTTTATTTTTTTTTTTTAACTACAAACATTTGCCTACTGGCTGTATGTAAGTAATGATAATTTATTAATAAATGTTCTTGCTTTTCCTTTTTTATTTGTTACATGTATTTTGACTATGAATTTATGGGCAATGAAAACAACATTGTTGCCACGAATGTTATGGTTTTATTTATTTCTACTTGTTAGAATTCAAAATTTTGTTTATTAATAACTGTTTCCAATTTTCTTAACGTTTATACTTTATTACATTTTATTGAGTTACAAATTTATGGGCAATGAAAATAACATTGTTGCCATGAGTGTTATGGTTTTATTCACTTCTACTTGTTGAAACAGTTACATATTGAATTTTTAAAATTTTGAATTAGAGTTCTATGTGAGATCTTATTATTTTATAAACAAACTAGCGGACCCGGCAGACGATGTCCTGCCTGAATGTTGGCTTGTCTGCTATTAGCAGATTAAGGAAACGTTTTTTCAATATTCTAATTTTCTATGGTTGTTCAAAGCAAAATCCAAAAAATAAGTGCAATTTCTCACCATCCTGCGCCGTTCAATTCTCGTGAAACTTAAAAATTTTTTAAATAAATTTAATGAAATCGTAAAACGAGGGCCTACACAGCTGGAATGAACAGTTAGATGATAGTAACAGATGTGGTAGGCAGACAATTTAGACCGGGGCAGCAGTCCATTTTTTCGATTCTTTATCTTTTTACATATAACCTTTTTATAGTTTTTTTTTTTTTTTTTTTTTAACTTACGAATAATCAAAAAGGATTAAACAAAAGAAAACAAAACAAAATGTATACATATCTTTTCTTAACATAGTATCATCCTAAACAAAAGACAACAAAAAAAAATTTCACATATCTTTTTTAAATACAGTATCAAATATTATTTTGTTGTTTTCTATATTCGCTTACACATTCTATTGTTACTTTAGGCCTGAAACATAACGGGCATTTAGCAGTCGATGTGATAGGCGTCTTTAACATTTTTAATTTTTTATTTCTTGCTATGGGCATTCCTCACTTATTTACAAATGGAAAACAAAAAAACAAATTACATATATATGTTTGGAGTTACTCACACGGTGATCTCCCATAATTACACATTTAAGAGAACATCTTCTTCACTCATATCTTCCGAATTCTCTGTATCGAGCATTTTATTAAAATTAATTTATTATTGCAACAACAAACTGCAGTAGTTGAGTAAGAATTTTAATACTCCTGGTAACAAATTATTAAAAAGAAAGTTAAACAGTTAATTTAAAAAATTTATACACAGCGGTTTTGGCCCAAAAGTTCGAATATTTGATATGTCAGTTGAATACACTCTATTTCTTTTTATATGTTATCCATTAAGTCCAATGGCGTATATGGATTAAACCTCTTCCAGTTTTTATAAACATATTGTACAATACATTTTCATATTTCGACTCCTAATCATTCATTATTATACAATAAATAAGATAGAGACGAAAACAAACATGTACCATCCCTATCTATATATTTGACATGATGGGCAACTATAGTATCCTTAACATATATTAATTCTACATTCGTAATTACAGTGAGTATTTATATATTAAAATACTCACTTCAATACCTCACAGAATTTGCACAAACTGAAAGTAAAATGAAATATTTTTGAATATTAGACACCGCGATCGCTCTCTGCAATTCCAACATCAACAACAACTTTTCTTCCGACCTGCCTGTCTTCAGCATTTTATTAAAATTAATTGATTACCACAACAGCAAACCAATATACGTAGTTGAGTAAAGATTTTAAATTTGAATATAAATAACGTTCCCGGTAGTAAATTCCATTGCAGGATATTTTAGAAAACACCACTTTTTTTTTTTAACTCTCTGTAATGAGTACAGCAGCTATCTAGGAGACTTGGAAGTTTAATGATTTCAATAACGCAAAAAGTGAAGTAACAGAAGCGGCATATTTACTTACACCAGAAACTAATAAAATAACCATAGTAATCATTTTATTTAAATTTTTAGGTTTAGTTTATTTTTACCGTGGTAATCATTTTATTTAAAAATTAATTTTTTGTTAATTTCTTTTTATTCGTCCCATATACATTTCTGTGCCTCTGGTCTCATCTCAACTATTTAAAACCCTCATATTTCGTGTAGTGGACCGAATTGTGAATCTAAACCATTCTTGAATACATTTGAACACACACAAAAAATTTCATCAAAATCGGTCCAGCCGTTTAGGAGGAGTTCAGTCACAAACACACGCACAGAAGAATTATATATATATATATATATATATATATATATATATATATATATATATGTGTGTATATACAACAATTATTTATTTCGCTATATTTATCTAACCAAAATACTTTTCTTCACATAAAGTTCTAACGTTTTATTTTTTTATTTTTTTAAAATTGTTTTTACAGATGAAATTTTGTATTATTTCGTTACAAAATCTAATTTCATTCTGTATTAAGTGAAATTGTTTAGTTTTCCTTTATTCCCACTTGCGTTTCGCGGCCCGTTCCTTCGCACTTTAAATTATTTCACTTAGTAAATTTTCATAACGACAGCAGCGTTCACATATTTATTTTTTTTTAAAAAAAAAAAGTACACGAATACATCAATCAAAAAAGTAAAATTCAGATTAAAATATCTGAAACCCTGAAACCGTTAGTAGGGTAATATATGTGATAGGAACATGTTAAATTGAATTCTTTTTAAAATAAGATATTAGTATTATTTACTTTTTTAAATGCAATTTTTTTTTTTTTTTTTTATCAGAATCTAAGTGATAAGTCACTGTTATCACTCTAAACATTTCAGAATTTATATGCTTCAATTATTTTTCAAAATTTGGGCTCTTTAATTATAAAATTTTGGAGGCCTCGTATTTTTCTTATATTCTAGTGATTGAAATACACTAATTTAAAAAAATAGCGACCCCCCAGCTATCACGGAAAGAGCTGTGGATTATTTTTCAGTTTCCAGTCTTTCCGTTTTAAAGGTGTATTTTTTCAAAATTCGGTTCCTAAATATCAAAATTTTTCGAATTTTATATTTTCCCCATATTATAGAAGCCTTGGTGCGCGGGTTAAAAATTAAATCAATAATTCATACAGAACTTGCTGTAGAATTTTTTAAACATTTTTTTTTTTTAATTCGATTTTTATATATTTTTAAATTTGGACCGTTTAGTTTTAAAATTTCGAGGGTTTTATAATTTTCTTATGATCTCACGTCGATACTACGTCCGATTGAAAAAAAAAAAAACTCTAGCTATTATAGAACGGGCTTTTTTGAGTTTCTACGGATAAACCTGAAACGATACTTTGTTGTTTTCTATATTCGCTTGTACGTTCCACTGTTAATTTAGACCTGAAACGCAACGGGCATTTAGCAGTCGATGTGATAAGCGTCTTTTTATATATAGCTTTTTTACAGGCTTTTTAAATTTTTTTTCTTGCTAAGATAAATAATAAATCGCAATAACGACTGAAATATAAAATTATCACTCGCCGCTCAAATATGAATATTTTCATACAATATTACTGAAAGTTGCGAAAATACGGAACACACATTAAAAACGAATACACGCGGATAATAGGGCAGATGAAGCACATTTACCGAATTGAAAATAGGAAGAGGTCTGAATAACTCGGAACACGAAAAACACTATTGTCATGTTCGCAGTCGATCTTTCAATTTCCCGCCGGTCACTAATTTTTCGGATCAAGGACTTTTCAGTTGTTATAAATTTCTCATTGCTAGGGTAATCTTTTTGTGCTCTTCAAATTTCTTTCGTGATCTGATTGCCGAGACGTGAATGTTTTATTTTTCTCGATAGTTCTCACGGTACTTGTGAAGTTAGGTTTCTTTTATTATTTTCTTATCTCTTTCCTGATTTAGGCTGTAGCGTGTTTAAGAAAAATGCAGACCGGTTTGCACCGTACTCGCTAAACAATCAACATCTTTTTATTATATATTTAGTTTATTGTTGCGACCATTTAACGACGGTAAATGTGGTCCGCTACAATTCAAAAATGTTAGAACGATCTTTTACTCATACCTCTATACCTGTTTTCTTTTCTGGTATATGGTGGAAGTTTTCTTTCTGTTTTTTTTTTTTAAGTGTGGTACGACAACTTTAAATTAAATATGATAAACTGATCATCGTTAGTTAGAGATAGATCCTCCCTCGAAAATAATAATTATCGCAACAAACGAATTTTATCTTTGTTTTTACTTATTTATTTATTTATTTTGGGGCTCATCAGTTGTCGGGGTATTAATCTAGCGCGCACTATCGTTTTTGTTTACCCTTTTCCGTTAACTGCAGCAGCATTCGAACCATTGAACGAAGCATCATTGTCTAACCGAATCACGCGTCATGTTATTTAATTGTTAGTACCCGGCGCACCGAGCAGTTGCTCGGCTCACAAAATCATGCTGCCTCCAGAAATTAAATTACGCGATTCGCCTTTTTTTTCTCTTTTGAATATTTTATGAGAACATATCCAAATGTTGCGAAAATACCGAACACACATTAAATCACGAATACGAACAGATAATACGCGAGTAATGGACGGGCGGCCAAAAACAAATGCGACCATGAGTGCAGATTACGAAAGAAGAGTAGCTCCGGTTATCCGAAGACTACTTTAAATTTTATAGACCGAACATGTAATATATGCGCCAGTGATAGCAAGAATAGGGGAACAATGAAAACTATTCAAAGGCATTAAAAATCGAAAAATGAAACATCCTGGTCAAGAGAAAACGATTTGTTTACAATGACGGTATAAGGAAAGATACATTCCGTCTTCTTCTTCATGCAACCCGATTCGGATGTAGCTTAACAAACTTTTCATGGACTCCACCATTTGACGAAATTTGTCTCGACTTTTTGCGACCTGCAATAATTCTCCTACTTTTGTAACTCCAGTTCATGTCTTAATATTTTGGAGTCAAAAAATCCTTCTTCTTCGCCCCCTTTTTCATTTTACTGCCTTTATCGTTATTGTTTAAAGAAGGTGAAATGTTGGTCTTCTCATAAAATGTGCAAAAAAATTTGTTTTTCGTTTTTTGATTATATCCATTAGTACCGGATCCGTTTTCATCAATTGTAGCACACCGCCGCATTAGTGTAGTTATGTAAGGATTTCGAATTTGGGTGTGACTAACATTCCCCTTAATAAATATTAAAAATTCCGTTGCAGGATTTTTTATTTCTTTGTAAAAAATAATAGAAAACGTACCTTTTTTTTTTTTTTAACTCTCTGCAATGAGTACAGTAATTAGGCTAGAAGTGCGACTTGTTTATGTAGATCATGTCATGGAGTTTTGATGTGTTCAGTAATGCAAAAAGAAAAGTAACGGACCATAAATTATTTATTTCACTTACACCAGAAATTAATGAAATGTTATTTAGAGTTTATCATTTACCATAGTAATCATTTTATTTAAATTTTAATTGATGAATTTTACGGTTTTGAATGCACTAATGATATGAACATCACCAATAACACACTGAACTATCGTTTTCAATTTAATTCTTTTTCGCAAAAAAATATCAATATTCAATGCGGAATTTGATGTTGTTATGAAATCATGTGACAGCAGAACTGACAAACTGAGCGTCACATCGTGACGCCATTTTTGCCAAATTCTTTTAATGTTCCGACTTCTTCGATGAATTTTTCTAAAATTTTCTTTCATACAAACCTTGTCCTAACAATTACAAACACAACAAAAAACAAAAAGACAGCCAAATCGGTCGAGCCATTCTCAAGTTATGATACTGATTTTTATATATACAATACTATTAAAGGGGCTCGTCGAAACCTGACGAATGACAGAATTCCCGACTGCGATCTAAATAATGTATACTGGAATAATTTCTTTACTGTGGCGCCATCTGTTGGGAATGATGGTAATTGGTGTTTAGGCGCTAGTTGGCCGCATTTTCGATCGATTTTTATTAATTTCATAATTTATTTATTTTTTTGACTTTGAAGTTGCCTACACTGTTCCCCCCAACCCTATCATTAAATTGCCCAAATTTCATAAAAATCAGATGGATAGTTTCGGAGTCCATAGAGGACATACAGACATACATTCATTTTTATATATATAGATTGGTTGTGCATTATGTTTAGCCGAAATGGTAGAATGATTGAACCATTAAACTGAGAGATCTTGAGTTCAAAAATAAGCTGCATAAGTAAAATTAATAACGATTAATACTAATGTGTATAATATTTAGAATGTAACAGTTGGTAGTTATAATGCTCAACCAACTAGGACTTATAGATATGTTTAACAGATTTAGATTATTTCAAAATAATTTTGTTAAACTAATTAATAAAATGAAATTCAATTTTATATAGGACAGCCAAAGGGAACAATTTTTAATAAATTTTTCAGTGTGAAAGGAAGATTTAATAATAAAAAAACAATATACTTGAATTTAAAATAGACATTGTGAGTATTCCATGACTTAAATATAGAATTATGGTTGTTTCTCAATATTCTACTTTTATTGAACTACCTGTTCATTTGCAGCAGTACTTTGCTTTGTACTATTTCACTTGTTTGGATGATTTTATCAACTTATTGAACTTGCACAAGCCTATTAATATAAATGTTAGCAATTATTGTTAAATGTACTATTAAATTTAATAAATTTGTTTCATATTTCACTGTTGGTCACTATAAATCAATGTATCATTTATTGTAATTATTTGTACTTGATAAAAACTTGAAATATTTAATTTTATATAAAGAAATTAATGTAGTTAAAATTACATTTCTTAAATGTGTTCTCTATCAATTGATTGAGGTGCAGCATGTTGTAGCTTACAGGTACAGTCTTATATTATACAGATTTATTCAATATGTCTGCTATAACTTACTTTTACAGTATGTATTTTACAAAAAATTACCACTTAAAAGATTTTCAAAAAATATCTGTACTGCAATTTATACAAATATTTGCACAATAAAAATTGTTGTAATTTTCATACTTTAAGAATTTTTTTTTTTTTTTTGTCATTTAAATTTAATAAAGTGTTGCGACTTATAGCATTAACATGTAACTACATATTGATCAAAATTTAAAAAACAAATAATTAACGAATCTTGACAGTTATAAACATATTTAATAAAATAGCATTTTGTTTAAAAATATTCTATTTTTTATAATCAACTGTGGTTACTTTGAATTTACCTTACCAAGGCTTTACTAATATATTGCTCCTATTACAAAATTAAAATTATTATCATCACTGTTTCAGCTAAACAAAGATGAAATAAATAAATCAATCATTATTAAATATGGTTTGTAATTTACAGGTAAGAAATGTAAGGGAGAGCGCCCACATAAGCGATACGATTCCAATACAACAGCGATTTTAAATTGAAAGCGATAGTAACACGATTCCAATACGACATAACGCCCCCTTGAGCAACACGATTTATCCGCTGGAAAAGCAGCTTAATTTATGATGCGGTGTGATAGTGCAAAAAATGTCAAATTTTTCTTCATTTTTCTGTTCTTCTTTTAGTGAAGAAGCAATGTATGGTTAATAAATCTTAACAATTTAAATCAAAAACGAAAACAACGTTATTGAGTACATCCATTTTTTCAAAACAGTAACAGAATAAACGCTTTAATGTTTATAAAGAACTGAATATGTACCCGGAAAAGTTCTAAAGTTTTTATGGAATGAATAAGGAAACGTTTAATTGGTCAGTAGAGAAAATTGGCCCAAAAATTGTAAAAAAGAACACCCATTTTAGAACATTTATACACTGCAGAAACATATTTTAGTCACATAACGGGAAATACATTTGTTAATTATGTATACCTAATGTTTGGAAACATTTTCTATACCACATACATATATATTGCTGCTAATTTATATTAGATAACAAAATAAGATAATGTGTAAATATTAATATTTATTTCATAAATATGAATTGTTTTTAAAAATATTCTGAAATAAATTTAAAACAACGATTTTTAAATTGTTATTTTTGCCGATCATTCATATTACGCATAAAAATTCAGAATGTAAACAAACAATCGCTTGCTCAACAACCAAAAATAAAACATGTAACACTCGACCGACGGCGATACGATAGTTGCTTATCGGTTGCTTGTCACATCGCGTAAGTGAGCGCTAACTCATTTAATAACGTGGGTTTAATTTTGAACTACATTTTGTTGCTATCATATCGGAATCGTATCGCTTAAGTGGGCGCTCTCACTAAGATTCCTGTTCCTGCTACAAAAAGTTTTCATCATTCATGGACATTCAGGATACAAATCAAATCAACTGGAAAACAATATTGTCTTTTTTGTTTTTCTCTCTCTTTTCGGCTCATTAAGCAAGGATCTTCATCGAGAAACAAAAGGTTTATGAAAGAAGTCGGTTATATTTTAATCCAATCAGGAATTTTATACAAATAGCAGGAATAATTAGTGGGGAAGGAAAGAAACAATATTGTCATTGAAAAGTATTTAATAGTAGAAGAATAAATCATTTATAATGTTTATTATTCTTTGTGTTGCATTTTCAATGCAAATCATTTTTTTATATGAATATAAAAATATAAAGAAGAGTAAAAAAACCACCATGAGTTAAATTCAACATCTCCTATTATTATATATAACACACTGTAAATAGAATAAAATGTATTTTTTTTTTTTTTTTTTTTTTTTGGGTTCGTCTACAAGGACATTGCCCCAAGAACAAAGGAAAAAGAACGCAAGAAACTTTACACGATTAGAAAGATAGCCGACAAAAAGCAATCAAGAGCCTGGACAACAGATGGAGAAGGAACGGAGAGAATGAAGGAAGCACTGTATGGAGTGGGAATACCAGTTTGTAAAAGGGAGATGTAGAAAGCAGCTTGATCGGTTACAAGACATAGACAGCCGAACATTATGTGATCGGGATCACACACAAATTGGATATTGGAGGGGTGCAATGGACAAAAAGGAGACGACACAAGAGAGTAATGGAAAAGTGATGTAATTAAAATTTCTTATTTCATTTTATTAAATTATTTTTTAATGTTCCTTTTTTTTCATTCATTCAATAGAATTAGAAAATTCCTTTGTTGTCCAATCTATACCGTCTTACTTACATTATATCTTGCTGAGTGGAACATTTAATACATTACTATACTTTTATAATGATATAAAAATTTAACTAAGTAATTTATAAAACTTAAGATTTATTTATTAAAATATAATACAAATGCAGAAATTCTGTAAATAATGATCACTGTACTGAGGTCAGTATTCCAAAAATGAGAACAAGAGTAGTTCATTTGAACAAAGCACGAAAAGAAACGCGATCTATTAAATACTCTATTCAACGGTCGGCCGTACCAAGTTCTCTTTTTCAACTAGATTAATCATCGAAAGATAATAATACAAAAAACTCTCTACCGCATCCGATCTACCAGAGCCGGCTTTATCTTTTATCAGCGCTCGGTATTGTAGGGTGTTTTGGCAAACACGCGGACGCCACCGGCTTGTACACAACGGCACTGACTGAAGCTGACAATCGGCGACGTTCGGAAATCAGAAGTAATACTAAAAACCGAACTGTT
The DNA here is from genome assembly GCA_039619475.1 of Icerya purchasi. Lineage (NCBI taxonomy): Eukaryota > Metazoa > Arthropoda > Insecta > Hemiptera > Monophlebidae > Icerya > Icerya purchasi. Next base: position 220,374,265 of record CM077115.1, on the reverse strand, counting down.
AATCTATTATAGAACGTCGCCGAAAGATCGCGCCACCAACCTTGATTCTTATCAAGACGTAGGTGGGAAAGAAAGTATGGGCAGGAACGAATGCCTACTGTATGTGTTATTGATCATAAGGTTAACTGTGCAGTGCTGTGGCTGTAGGGGTGTAGAGTTTATTTTCTCAAATAAGCGAATGAGGTGGTGAAATATGTATGGGGGTATGTAAACGTCTGATAGGTATTTATTGTTATATTTTCATTAAATCAACACTGTTTAGTATACGAGAAGAAACTGCAGGTGTATAAAGCAAATTGATATTGATGTTAAGTTTTAAGTCAACAAGGCTAGGCCAGGAATGCTATAGTGTTATATAATGGGCTTCTGTTGGTGATAGCAGATTTGTTGTTAAATATTGTTTTTCTCACTTCTTTTATAGTAGGTATATGACGTTGCAATAAATTAAACATGACATTCTATGTGTATATGATGTAGAGTGTGGTCAACTGTAAAAGTTTTGTAGATGTACAGAATCGTCATGTTTATATAAAGTGGGTATGTGAAGAGTGTTATGCGTCTATATATGTATGTATGTATAAACCTGGTGGTAAATTAGGGTATAAATCGATAGCCGTTTTATAATTTTGGTAGATCGAGTGACATCGAAATAATTATCCTCCATTACACCTCAGTTAACATTCTTTCACTAGTGCAGCAATACACTGTTATCTTTATACTATCTTGTATGCTTCATTTTCCGTGGCTCTAAATTTTACCTCACATCTTCCTAAAATAACATATTTTTACTTTACATTACTTAAAACTACTTTACTTATACCTTCATTAGTAAATTTGCTCTGTTCTCCGAACAACAGTACTATAACAATAACTACGTTTATCTATACATAACGGGTATTAATGTAAAAACTTAAAATCTAAACAATTTCAACAATAATTATTTTTAGACAAGTAATATTGCAAAACTGTGTTATATAATATCGTCTGCGATGAAATATTTAGGTATTACAGCCTTCTTTTTAAACAGCGTTAATAAATATATGACACAATACACTTAACTAGACTAAACAACATAAACATAAACTAAAATAAAATATTTAAACAGTAATTTTATAAGCAATACAAAACATACCAATAGAACACAAACTAGCTTAAACATTCTAGTTTTAAACATAAGTAGCTTAAGAGCTCATTATAATGATTTAGTACTGTTGTTAGGTGAGTGTGAATGTGAATACGATTTAATACTTTTAACAGAAACATGGTTGACGGAGGAGGAGATAACTCAGTACGAGATTCCTGGATATACTATTAGTGCAGATTGGTTTAATGATTACGAATATTGATATAAAAATTTCAACTGGAAACCTTGTATGTTTCAATATAAAATTACACAATAAAAGCTATCTCTCGGTTGTAGGAATCTACCATTTCTGTGAATCGCAATACTCAGAATTTTTATTACGGTTAAACGAAGTTATAAGCAAATTAGACCGAATGGCTTTAATCACAGGAGACATAAATATAAATTTATTAGACAACATTAAAAGTTTAAATTACTTAAATTTACCGAGTACACATGGATTTAAAAGTTGCCATAATCAACCCACTTATCACAAGAAAAAAGATACGTACTCATCTTGTCTAGATCATGTCTTTGTTCGAGGTATTATAAATTCTACGATAAAACTAAGTACTACAATTAAGGTTGAGCCGTGTTTTTTTTTCGGATCATTCGTTTCTATACATTAACCTAAAAATAGGTTTTAACTTACGACTAAAAATTAATGAAAATAAATATACTATCGACAATTTACTTCTGAAACAAAACCTTCAGCAGTGCAATTTGAATGAAATATATAATAAATTTTTAACAATAAATTATAAATTTGAAACATTTATATTACTTGTTAAAAATGCTTTAGAACGATCCAAAAATTTTAAGTAAATATAAAAGTCATCAACGCAAGAGATCAGAATGGGTCACTAATGAAGTAATGGAGTTATCGAGAGAAAATAATTCATTATATAAACTAGTTAAAAAATTCCCCTTAAATGAAAATTTACTATCTCAATTTAAAAACGTTTCCAAAAAGCTACAAAAACTAGTACGAGTAACTAAAAAAGAATATTATTCGCATAAATTACGCTGCTATAGAGATAATCCGAAACAATACTGGGCGTTAATTAAAAACGTTATAGGTAACAAAATTCCAATTTTAAAAGAAATTTCCATAAACAATGAGATTGTAACGGTTAGTGACAATGAGTCCATTATAGCCAATCAATTTAATAACTATTTCGTGAATATAATTAAAACCATCAAAAACAACTCACATCTTTTGGCACAAATAATTACATCATTACTAATCACAATATAACCTCTTTCGGTTTTATTGATTTTACTTTGAACGATATAAGAACTGCAATCGCATCACTCCCGAATAAACATTCATTCGGACATGACGGAATCTCAATTATACTAATAAAAGAAAATGTCGAATTTTTTACCAAACCATTAACATGTTTATTTAATGAATCAGTGAAACTGGGAATCTTTCCGGATATTCCTAAAAAAATTGGAATAATAACACCTGTATTTAAAAGCGGCAAAGCTTCTGATATTTCGAATTATCGACCTATTTGCTTATTATCATCTTTTTCAAAAATTTTCGAAAAATCTATTAAAATAAAGATCCTAGGCTATCTAAATAAACAAAATTATTTCAGCGAAAACCAATATGGTTTTTTACAACAAAAATGCACAGATGACGCTTTGTTCAATCACATAACTACAATAACTGAAAAATTGGAATATGGTTGCTCAGTGGCTGCTGTATATTATGACTTTTGTAAAGCATTTGATACTGTGGAACACAACATTATCTTAAAGAAATTGTACGCTTGCGGTTTCCGCGGCTTTATGAATAAGTGGTTCTACTCTTTCTTAGTAAATAGGAAAGTTGTAACAAAAATTAATAATACTCTTAGCGATAGTCTAATACAGGAGTACAGGGTGCCGCAAGGCAATATTCTGGGACCTATTTTATTCTTAATATATATTAACGACTTACATAATTTGAAGATATCAGGGAAAATATACACCTACACGGATGATACAGTATTAATAGTAAGCTCACGATTTGTAAACATTCTACAGAACCAAATACAACGCGATGTAAACAGAGTGCATAATTGGATGAAAAACAATAAATTGCAACTAAATGTCAATAAAACAAAATATTTAATGTACAGTCATCTACCTCAACATAGATGGAACCAAGTACAGATAGAATGGGCAGATAACATCATTATAGATACATCGTATGAGATTAAATATTTAGGAATGTACCTAGACTGCAAATTACTATGGGTAAAACATCTATCTTACTTATCAGAAAAATTAAGAAAAATGAACTATTTATTCTACTATTTAGATCAATATTTCAGTAAGAAACAACTCCGAATGTTATATTTAGCACTATTTCAACCAACACTAGCATACTGGATCATACATTGTGGAGGTGCGGCAAATTACCATCTTGCACCTATAAAGTATTTACAAAAATCATTAAGTAAGAAAATAAACTCGGGAAATTATGCCTCTAGTGATGACAGTTTGTTAAATATTAAAAACCTGTATCTCCCGAATTTATTACTGTATGTTTTAAAAAACAAAGATTAATTAAGTATTCAATTCTACACGGGAATAACTAGATCATCTCGATAAAAGAAAGCGGATATACCATGTTATTATAAATTTCACAGTAGAACACAAGTAAGATATATAGGCTCGAAATTATTTAATGCATTACCTGTAGTGTTGAAAGATAAACTACGAAACTACAAATATAAGCAGAAAATTGTAATAAACTATTTCACATCTACAAATCACAACTACAAATAAAAAAAAAAATAAAAAAAAATAGCACTACACAATTTATCACGTCTTATTCTTCTTGATGTTTTTAATGTTACGTTCAGATACAAGTAACAGTAATTTCCACCTTACAAGTTAAGAATGACTTTATTTTCCGTAATTAATGGAATTTTCATTCAATTTAACATAAAAATAATGCATTTCACTATAACATTAAAAATTTACGCATAGCACTAGCAATAAATTTTGCAACAAAAGCACAGCAGGAAAAAAAAACAAACAATATTTTATAATTACTTTACATAACGCAATGAGAGATACATTGTTAAAAACACATAACATATTAATATATAGAAATCTCATGTTTATTTGTTTACACCACTGCCGGTACAATATAAACTTTATTATATTACAACATAAGCTTTAATCAAAAATACACTTATCGATATCTCAGAGTGATAAACATTTAAAAGTTACCTTTCCTATTATCCACACTTATTAAAATAATATAGACAACAAATATTGTATCGTTCACTTTGGGAATTTAGTTAAATATTTTATTACTTAGCTGTTACAAATTATAAATTCACTATCCCTTATACAATTTATCATAAAATTATAATTGCATTATTAGTCCATATACATTTCATACTTTAAGCACAAAATTAATTTTAATTTATAGATCTATATTATATAAAACTATGCTAATTAATATTAAAGTTTAATTTCATAGTGGTTTATCCTTATTATATCTACACATATCTTTACTATTACAATTTTTTTATGCTGTTTCAATAATTATTTTAGTAGCTATTAAGATACAATTACTACTTTCTGTATTATTAACCCCATAACTTAATGAGTAATTAATATGTTTATTATCTAAACTTCTATTATTATTATTCATAATTATAATTAACTTGCTATTTATATTACATTTTGTCACTTTTATTTGTAAAACAATTATTTTTATCATATGTTTCATTATTGTATTTATAGATTTATTAGTTTTTCCTTTTAAGTATATTTATTATTATTGAAGTGTGCCAACGTTATAACGGGATTGGGGTATAAGTGTGTTTAATTTTAGATATTACTTAATTAATTAAATACAAATCATTATTTTTATTACATATAATTGTAAACATGGGCTACATTCCAGTGTTGAGCATATTACGTTTTATATCATAAGAAATCAGTCTGTTTTATTTAAATGTTGAAAATTGCACATAAATGTAGCCCATGTAAGATATAAAAATTTTTGTAGTACTCATTATTAGTTTTAGATTAGATTAATAATAAGTATATATCAGGCCCGTGCCCAGAACTTTGAGGGGGGTGGGAGGGTGAAAATTTTCTTCGCATATTTATTTTATAAATAACAATACATTTTTCACTAATACTCATGCTATTAATAATTTCCATCATTTTGATTTATATATTAATAATTTAAATAAACGAATTACTGCATAAACACATTAATAAAAATGACATATGTTATTGATTATACTCGTAACTAAAAATTTTGCATGAAATATTAATGAAGTACCTAGACTATTTCAATTCTCATGGGGGGGGGGTTAACCCCTAAAACCCACCCCGTGGACACGGCCTTGGTATATATAATAATTAACAACAAGTGAACACAAAAATAAATTATAAACATGGACTACAAAATGATGCATACATTTTAACAATATTAAAGCACATTGAAGTAGTTCAGGTACACACACGTTCGCTACTCGCGCTATCAAACGCATTGGCGATTAAGAATATCACATAATTATATTCAATATATTTAATATTCAATGTATTTAAAATCAAGTGGAATAAATGTATTAAAAATGTATTGAATATAATACTACCCACGGAGAGAGTAAGGGCGATTTTCCTAAACCTAGAGGATAATATTAGGAGGATACTTTAATGCCACCAGTACTCCATGGAAATATTGAAAGAACAATTCCAGAAGCAGAATGTTGGTTAATTTAAGCCGACAGCGTAACTTACAATTTTTGCCACATAGGTCAAAGATGACCATTGGCATTGTTGACATACAGACGAGAATAACAGGAAAAAAAATTAATATGAAATATTGCCTCTTTTCTCATAGATCGAAGGTAAAAATTAACATCAAATGTTTTTTTTTTTAAAGGAAAAAAAAACACCCACTTCAAAATTTATTATAAAAATTTAACAAAAATGCACTAAAAAGTAAAAAATAATTATTCGCTAAAAATATATATTTCAGAGTGATGTATAATTTGATATTACCGTAATTCTTATACAACATTAATACTTATTAGAGTTGGTATCATATTCATATTACAATATTTAGAAACAATTTAATGAATATTCACAACGCAGTTTTTAATTATTATTCTAATATAAATTTGGTGCATACTCTAATAAGTATTAATATTGTATAAGAACTATGATAATATCGCTTTAAGTTACATCGCTCTGAAATACATTTTCTTATCGCGGGTAATTATTTTTTACTTTTTGATGCATTTTTATAATAAATGTTGAAGTCGGTGTATATATATATTTTTTAAATTTCATTTAAAACTTTTTTAGCATTGCATTTAAATATTTTTCTTGCTAAAATAATTCATATTTTATGTTTAAATAAAAACAAAACGATTTCTTTATTTTAAATTGAATTTCCACGATAAAAACATCAAAATATATAATCGCTTTCCTCGTTCAAAGCTACATTTCCATGGTAGTTTGGCAAATTGATAACTTTAACACATTGAAGTCAATGTGTCCGTCTGTAACACGGGTGGTGGCAAAATTCCCGTGTTACAGACCAGGCACCGACTTTAGCGTGTTCAGTCAATCGCCTCTGTTACATTAACAAAAAATAATAAGAAAAAATAAGGAATCCGAAGGAATTACGATTTTTTACGTTTTTTTACGTTTTTTACGTTTTTTTACGTTTTTTTACGTTTTTTTACGTTTTTTTACGTTTTTTACGTTTTTTGACGAACACTCACTTTACGTTCACCGATTTTCATCAATAAAATTACACGAACCACTGAATGGTATGGCTATATAATGAACGAAGAATCAGCAAAATCGGTCCTCCGTATGAATATAAATTATACGCAAACAAAAATCAAAAAAAAACATACTCGATAATACCTTTTGGAAGTCGATAGAAAAGGGAAAAAATTAAATTCTGATAAACGCCGATTATACGTATTTATATATTTGAAAATTACAATTTAAGAAAATATGCAAAACCGATTTGAGATCCGAATCAATCATCTTCGTCTAGAAATTATTTTAGGTTTCAGAATTCACCCGCGTTTTTTATTATTACCGTTCACTATTTGATTAACCGAGTTATTTTACAGTAATATCTTGAGATCCAAATAAAGATCAAAAACGTGTTTTGGATAAAATAATCTCGGAGTGAGCTACGCTTGGAATCGGGCAGTGGAAAAGGAGGCAGTCGGAGAGGCTCGAAATGATGGTGGTCCCGTAAGAAAATGACATTTTGGATGAATGTGCATTGGTTAAGATTGATTAAGTATCGCAAGTCGGTCGTAGAGATTTATCGGACCGAAAAAAACATCAAAAAGTAGCCTCGAAGGTTGTTTTTGAAAAACACGCGTGCTTTGCTTTTGATTTCATACAACCATCGAATTAGAAAGTTCAAAATAATTCTTGGAGATATTTTTCTTTGAAATTCGTCCTAAACTATTACGGATTCTTTCGAAATCGCACTTAACAAATTCTTCTATTCCTAGTTCCGAAAGCGCGCAGACGTGTAATAGGATCGGAAAAAAAGCGAAATTGAAATGACCGCTCTTTCTGTCTGTGCATGCTAATTGTTTGGCAATCTTCGCGTTTGATTGCAGCGCACGTGTTTGTCACCTGCGTCGTTATTCAAACGGTTGCTCTTGGCGACTTTTTTCCGTCGTAAAAATATGGTGTACCGGTTTCTCGTTATCGTGAACAGCACTTGATCTTAGTGCGCGCTGTATTACGAAATAAAAGTATTGGACCCTTGATATATAAGACATAGTGTGAAATTACGCTTTACATGCTTCATCTCTATAAACCGATTCTTCTCTCTTGGAGCTTACGCGATATTTGCTTTCAGATACTATACCATTTGGGAGCGATACGAATTCAAAACGAGACAATTATCGGTAGCCTACGGGGGCACTTTTGGTTTGCTAACTGCTGTCTTACTTGAAGAGAGTGTAAGCATTTTTAAATTAATACTTAGTAGATGCGTCGCACGGATCGGTTAGAAATATAGGGACCGGACGATGTGGTAAATAAATTTAAAATAGCTTATTTTTGACCATCTATATAACATATGTATATAACTTTTAGGACGTAATTGCATAAAACGACGGGACTTTCGGATGTTTAGAACAGATTAATCACCAGTGACACATTGAGTAGGTTTCGACACATTTGTAATTTAGATTTCTCGATACATTTGTAATTGAAAATTGTGATATGATCTAATGTGCCAGCAAACCGCAAACTTTTAATCGAACGGGTTCTGTTAAATTTGTTGATGATAAATATATTTTATATGACGGTTAAGAAAAAATCCTCATTGATTAATTCCAAAAATGGCAGAAAAAATCCTTCATTTGAATGAAGATTTTTTATGAATGTCTTTTATTCAAATCTCGAAAACAGTTGACTAGACCAACCCCGGTCTTATTCAGCGGTAGTAAGTACCTTCTTTTAATACTGATTCTCGAATGCTTTACTGAAAATAACACCGTGTCTTGGAAAAATAAGGATAGACAAGTAGAATTTACTCGCGTTACCTTCTTCTGATTCATAAATTTGGTAAACTACAAAAAATTCCGTTATTACAGTTCGATTTTGTATTAAGAGCCATGCTCTGGATATTGCCAGGCCCAATCATTACTCGTTATATTAAGGGACGCAAAATAGCGCATGTTTCATTGGAGATTTTTACATGTTTACAGTAGAGTTTCATTGTCCCCGTAACTTAAAATTCGAGGACAGCATGTACTATTCACCGTTACTAGTTTAATGAACTGTTACGACTTTATTGCTTGTCCGAAAGGTAATGGAGAAAAATTTTCCGCATGCACGCGGACTGCTTAGAGTTTCTTCCGGAGTTATTAAACGCGCGAGAGTCCGTATCAAATACACGGGTACTTTACCAGCCGGGCGGAGATAATAGCTGTTAATCGACAATCGAGATCTAGATATTGCATAGCCTCAGTTCTAGAATGAAGTAGGTTCTTTTTTAAGCTGAGGAAGCCTACCAGTGCTATCTCAACATTTGATTTGCTCAGAAACACAAACAACTACCTGCTCATAGCTTAAACACCATCTGTAATATTGCACACTGATTCCAAATTCTATCAAGGACTAAGGTCTACTTCGCGTAGGAACATCAACCTATGCGGTTTTCTTCTAATGGACCCTAGAGTGTACTCTATTTCTTCGTTTCCTGTTCGTCGTAAGATGATTTACTTCGCCTCCATACTGGGGCTGACATTTTAAGTGTGCGAGAAAAACAACATTAGCTACATTCCCCTTCTTTCTTCTAATTCCATTACGATGTTTAACATATGCGGTACTAGCGGAAAGAAAAAATAAGAATTGCTTATCGAAGATTTCGTTTGAAAGCTTTACGAATTCGTATCAATTTAACTCTTAACCTTCAGAGAAATCTCCTTTTTATGGCCGCCCAGATTACATATATCTACTTTGACATCGTTGATACTTTCAACATTTCCTCAATGGATTCGTAAACATCTTACGGTGAAAATAATGAAATTAGGAAAACAATTTTGCTTTGTAAATTAAAATTGAATAAATCGAAATATTACATTTAACGCGCAGAGAATTATTCTCGCGTTCACAAATACCGTGATCATCAGTTGCATTATCCGACAAACCAGGTAATTACTCATGCGAGGCTTGCTGAATTATCCCGTAACCTTTACAAAAACGTCGCCTACCGCTGTGGAGTACGACTTTTTTAAACCTTTTTTATTTCGATTCTGCGCACTTGTACCAAGAGCTGCATCATCATGTGTGGGCGATACAAAATTACAGGTGATTTTTGTGATAAACTTAATTGCACGTTTTAGCTTAATTCGTCGGAGATTGAAAAAAATCATGCTGCTAATGTTAACCCTAATAATGTTAAAAAACTTGAGCTTCGCTTTCTCAAAAAATTCTTGCCCAAAATATCAGTGCGTGCCAGGTGTACTTGACCTCGAAAAGGCACAAGAGCTCAAATCGTTGGCCGATAGCTTTCACCAGACATTTTTGTCTGCTTCGCATTTAAGTCAGTCTCGCTATAGACAAAAGAGCCTAAAATAGAGCGTGTTCATAGATGAAGGAAGTTGTTAATGAATACTCAAGAAGTACTAAAGAAACAGAAGGGAAACCAAGTTGGAAAAGTTGGTCGTAGTAACGAGAAATAAGGAAAAAAAGGTGCCAAAAGTTAATAATTTTGTACGATGTAGTAGTTTCAAATGTACGCTCAGTGACACAACTAGCGCAATATGTGGCGCTAAGTATAATTTATTACGCAGCCGACTGTTTTACATAATGTTCGTCATGCAGAAAAACGTATGTTCTCCCGCTTTCAAATAGAAAACGCAACTGTTTAACATCCGCGCTTTGTTCGCATAGCTTTTGATAACTCCTCTGTGACCTCCTGAAATTCCTAAACGGCTGAAACCTACGAGACCTCCTTTTTACTCGAATCCTTCGAACCGCTCAGAATTGTCTCGATAGAAGCGAAATATAAAAAAATTAAGAAAAAGGTGTCAGGCGATGGAATGAGAAACTGATAATAGCCCAGTCGATTCGAAATGATGTTAATACGACTGTTAGTTTATTTCTCTATCAACATTCAATAAAAACAAACACTAGCAACCGAAATGTACCAATTATCGATAAATTAATTTTCCGACTCACGTACAAACCACGGTTACCGTTAAGTGTGATTGTATGCGACTTTGAAACAGGTCGGTTGATTTTCATTTTATTTCTTGATTCTTAAATAAAATTCCGTTTAAAAAAAAAACTCGCAAAATTGAAAGTTGGCGAAAAAATCTTCTAAATCTTGTTGATTATTTAGAATGATTCTCTCGTCATTCTAGAAATCAACCGTTATCTAGCTGGCAACTTATCTACACGACTGGTCTATACGTTGACAACATAACGGTAATTGTTCTAGCCAAGTCGTTCAACCGGGCTACGTTTAATCCGTCTTTTACAACGTTGTTGCGGCAGGCTCATCAACAGGTATCTTCACCGCACGGCGCGTACTTGTTTTCGCGCCGATTGTCGAAAACTTGGAATATTTTTACAGTCGAATATTAATTACGCACAGAATCAAAATGTTATCGATAATCAACACTTCGCTCTCTTATCGTAAAACAATGTGCAATGAACAAATCAAAGTTGTAGTGGCGAAGAAGTCGATATGCGTGAGAATGAGGAAAATGATTGGCAAAAAGTTAACGTGAAAAAAGGAAAAAAGCAGCAATCTGCCATTGTTTAATAATAATAAGAAACGCGTTAAAATGACTCGCAATCGATTTGAGGCCTTCTTAACAGACGACGAAAACGATTCTGATGAAGAAAGCCATTCAGCCCAAACGAGTTTAATGAATAATTCCGCACCGTCCATTCCCAAGCCACCACCCATCTTCGTACATGGAGTGCAAAATTTCAAAAAAGCGCAGGAGAGAATAGAACTCGTTATAACCAAATCCGATTACTAGGCGAGAAGGCATTGACAATCGCGTGGTTAAAATCAGCCTGCTTTCTTCGGAACAATATGGCTAGTTAAGGCAAGTTTTTAAAGAGCAAGATATTATTTTTTACACATATCAAATGAAACTTCAATGCTCCGGAAAACTTCCTAGCTCACAAAAGAGTTAATGCCAAATTCCGATTTATTCTCAAAAAAGTTTTAAAAAAGGCGTCTTGGGCTGCTTTCTGTTCTTCCTTTTCTAGATCTACACCTCTTTCATAAATTTGAAGTTTGGCTAAGGCTTTCCGAAATCCTCAGTCCTTAAATCCCTTTACTTCCGGCGTTTCGGAGAACAAGCTAGCTGCTTTCTGCGATTGTGTTGCTCCGTCCTATGTTCCTAACTTTGATGAATTTGACCTTTCTATCTCTGTCGCAAGCCATTCTGAGCATTTTCTAACTTTTCCGTTCACTTTTAATGAATTATTATCAGCGTTCCCGAAAAATCCTAGCATAGATGGATTATCTTATACTGTTCTTAAGAATCTTCTTGAATATTATCTTAAAATACTCTTAAATCTATTCAACTCTATTCTCCATCTAGGTTCCGCTCCTCCGTCACGGAAATTCTTTATCATCGTTCTCATCCACAAGGATAGTAATTCCTCGTCCTTCCGTTGCATTTCTCTTGCAAGTTGTCTGAGGAAACTTTTCGAATCCATGTTGAACCGGCGGCTGGTTTGGTGACTGGAAAACAATAATGTCTTGCCTAACAACATGTATGGTTTTCATTCTAGTCGAGGTCCTACTGATTGTGTTTTTTTCTTCTATAAATCGTTTATCCAGAAAAATTGTACCCTAGCTACCTTTGTTGATATTTATGGTGCCTTTGAGGCTGTTTTTGCAGTCGTCGCCATAAATATAATTAATGGTTCATAATTAAGAACTATATGCTTTATAGTGATGGAGAAAGTCATTGAACTTTCGGATAATTGTTTACGGACGCTAAGCGCTGTGTTCTATATAGGTTTCGTGCTTGGTGGCTCTAACTGCTTTTTAAATATCCCGTGTTTCTTTTTCTTTAATTATTTGTAGCCAGATTCCTTTGTCCGTTTGTACTGTGGGCTCTGTAATTGCAGATGTGGCCATGGTATGGGACAGCTAACTCCTTTTGCTCTTACCTTCGTCATTCCTTTTCTTTTCAGGATGCATACGTTTGGCATTTTTCGACGTTGATTGTTATTGTTTCTCCATCCTTGGTATAGCATTCTTTGTTAGATTCCATTCCTTGTTACTCCTAATTGCTGCTATCTACACGTGTTGATGGGTAATTGTCTATTATTGACAAGCCCAGGGTAATACCCAAGCAAGAAAAAAAAATAAAAAATAAATACATTTATCCTAGAGGGTCTAATCTACGAATCGATAACATAGACAATTCGGTCTTAATTAAAATAATGAGTAATATTCCCAATCACATTTTAAACGAAAACAGTATTGGTGTATGGAAAAAGGAAGTAGTGAAATAGCTGAAGGAATGGTGTAGGGAATAAAAAAAACCAAACTATGTCATAATTATTTCCATCAGATAATTCAGATAATATATTTTCTTCTGTGATTATTTCTTCTTTCGTTTCCGATATTTTTCTGCTGTATTACTTAAAGAAGAATAAGTATGCGTATTGAATACATAAACAATCCTTATGTTTAGTGTGTATGTCTAACTAGAGTGAAACTTCCATCTAATTAATCGTTCAGCTAATATGGAAGCTTCTGTTGTTTTCAAAGGTGTTCAACTCAAAAACTGCAAATTTCCTAAATACCTTGGCGTCACATTGGGTCGGTCGCTTACCTACAACAAACATTTGGAAAATCTATCTAAAAAACTAAAAACTCGAGTAAACCTAATTAAAAGGTTAGCCAGCTCTAGCTGGGGTGCAAGGGCAGGGGTGCTGCGGATTTCCACACTAGCACTAGTGTTCTCAGTTGCCGAGTATTGCTCCTCTGTGTGGTGCAATAGTGTTCATACTAAAAAAGTCGATGTAGTTCTAAACGAAGCTTATCGCACAATATCTGGTTCACTAAAATCAACACCTGCCCAGTGGCGACCGATTTTAGCCAATATACCTCCTCCGAATATACGAAGAGAGAACGAATTAGCTAGGGACTGGAAAAAGTTTAACGAGAACCAAAGCCTCCCGATTTCAGTGGAAATAAATACAGCGCCTACTCGACGTTTAAAATCAAGAAAATCCCCCTGGACTTACAGCACAAATACAGAGATTCCAAAAGAAAGCCTAGAGCAATGAAAAATAGCGTGGGAACTAGACAAGAATAACATAAGAAACTCCTGGTTAATAGAAGATTGGGTTCATGATATAGTAGTGAAATTATCAGTTGTTTCTTACGCGTTCATTGTTTCGTGCGATAACGGTATTCCGATAATTCTATTCGTATATCGCTATTCTCTACGCGGATAATTGTTCTCGCCTGCAACTTACTGATAAGCATCCGAAATCGGTGAGCTCGTTCCCCTTATATTTGCTTAAATTAACTATTACTTGCGGTTCACGTTTCTTATTGATTCTTTTTTTTTGGGCTTGGCCGACTAAGGGCAGCTACCCAGGACAAATGCAGTAGATTAAAGATTAAATTTTAATCCGGTCAGAGATCGATGACAGAAAAGAGACAAGAATAGGAACCACATTGGATGACGGCAAAGCTAAGATATAGGAAGCACTATATGGAGTAGGATAATTCAGCTTTAACAGCTGAACGTACAGGATATTACGCTCGGAGGAAAGACTGGCACATTCAAACAGCACGTGGTCAGGATCACAAACAAAGGAACAGTCGCCAGAGTGCAAAGGACAATAAGGGGATGGGAAAAGAGCAAAACGATGCCGAAAGGATGGGAGCAAGGTATGATTGAACCGCAGACGGCAGATGGTAATGATGGAAAAACGTTTAAGAGTAGGAAAATGATAGAACCAAGAACAAGAAGGAGGACTAGGCTGAATAAAAAGGTAAAATGAGTTAGGATTGGAAAAGGAGCAAGGATACACATCCGACCAAAGTCTGACATGCATTCTTTTGGAGAGGGGAAGTATGTTGTGACCAGGAATCTTTTTAACAAAATGTGGAGAGTGCAACGCTAAGCGTGCTAAGGAGTCCACCGTCTCGTTACCATCAATACCCGCATGACTTGGAACCCAAAGCAGGTCGATGGAAATGGAATGGGAAAGGGAAAGACTATAGATGAGAGAACGTATACGGAAAACAATAAAATCGAGGGAATATGAGGGAAAGGGAGAGGATATAGCCTGAAGAGCACTTTTGGAGTCTGATATAATTAAGTATCTATCAGAAGAACGAGTTGAGGAAATAAATATAACGGCTCGAAGAATGGCATAAAGTTCTGCGGAAAAGATGGAGCAAAAAGCCGGGAGCCTGAAGGATTGAGCGGAATTATTGGCTGGAGAGAAAAAGGCAGCAGCTACTCCTCCTGAACTCTTGGAACCATCAGTAAATATTAAGGAATGAAAAGGAAACGAGGAATTAATAAGAAAATTAAATTCTTGATTGACAACTGCGGATCCAGAAGTTTTGGATGATGAAGGAAGAGAAAAGAGTTTTGGAGGGTGAAAAAACACGAAGAAGTTAAAAATAAAATAAGGAAGTTTACTGTGGGAAATAGTATAGGAGGAGAATTTGTCTAAACGATGAGAAATAAGAGCTAAGATAGGACATTTATTAGGAGAGAAGCGCCATTTATGAAAGATAGAGAGGTATGTGAGACGAATCTTAGAAAATGAGATAGAAAGTCTTTTTACAAGGAAACTGTATCCTAAATGTGATCGTCGGATAAACAACGGTTTTATATTCGATTCAGCAAGAAGAGCTGGAATAGGAGTGGAATTAAGCGCCCTTAAGCAAAAACGAAGAACCAAATTTTGTGTTAAATCCAGTTTAGAGAGGAGAGATTTTGAGGCATTGCCATATATGAAGGAACAGTAATCTAGTTTAGATAATATGATTGATTTGTACAGCAGGATTAGGATTTGAGGATCACCGTCCCATCTCGTATGTGACAGGGCCTTGAACAGGTTGAGTCGTTTGCGGCAAGAAATATTAAAGAAATTAATGTGCTCAAAGAAGGACAAGCGGCTATTTAGAAACACTCCAAGATAGCAAAAACAGTTGACTAGGGAAATAGGAAGATTATTCAGAGAAACATTGACAGTGGCTAAATTGTAAGGACGGAGAGAAAATATAACGCAGGAGAATTTAGAAGAAGACACAGATAGATGAATAGAAGAAAGAGAAAGTTCCAAGACGGACAGTGATCTGTTAAGTACCTCGTTGGCAGTTGTAATATCCATAGCTGAGGAGTAAAGGAGAATATCGTCTGCATAGAACAGGGAAGAGGAAGAAATAGGAAGAGTGGCAACATTGAGCATATAGATATTAAACAAAGTGGGACTGAGACAAGAGCCCTGCGGAAGACCACGAAAAACCTTTCTTGAAGGAGAATCTGTTGCAGAAGACTAACGGATAGATCGATTCAGCATAAGGTTGAGAACAAGATCAACGAAAGTAGGAGGAATACTAATGGATAACCTTTTTTCCTTGAAGGCAGGGAAGATAAACATTGTCGAAAGCAGCAGAGATATCAATAAAGGCTGCCAAGGTGTATTTTTTGTCAATAAAAGATTTATATATATCGGATACAAAAAGACTTATACAATCAGCTGGACCAAGGCCCGGACGAAAACCAAACATATTGCTAGGAAGGATATTCAAGTTTTCGAACCACCAAACGAGACGCCTATTGAGAATACTCTCAGAGAGCTTTCTAAGGCAGGAGGCGAGTGAGATAGGTCGAAAAGAAGAGGAGTTCTTTTTGGGAATGGGGATGATAATAAATGTGTTCCAAGAGGATGGAGTATTGCATGTATCAACAAAGAAATTAAACAACGAATTCAGGAACTGAAGAGCACTGTCAGACAGATTTTGGACAACAAGGTAAGGAATTCCGTCGATTCCTGGTGAGGATTTAGACGCCGTATGTAAGGCAAGTTGGAGCTCATTAATATGAAAAGGAGAGGTAAGAAAATGAGGAGAGAGGATAGGAGTAGACGATAACATCGTTTCCTCGAGGCATGGAACATAAGGAGGGGCAATTGAGTCGATAAAGATAGAAAGGTTGTCATCAGAGAGGAAGTGGTTAGAGGAATGGCCGGCAGACGAAGATTTAAAAGCCCTGGCAAGACTCCAAATCCGCGAGAGAGGGGTATTTCGTGTAAAAGAAGAGCAGTACTTTCTCCATGACATTCTCTTAGCGGCTTTTATTGTAAATCTAGTTTTGGCATTAGCCCGTTTATGTGCGAGAAAGTTCTCCAAAGTGGAATTGGAGCGAAAGGTTTTGAACGTTCGAGAACTAAGGTCATAAGCACGTTTACACTCATCGTTCCACCATAAATAGGAAGAGGATTTATGTTTAGTTTGAGAGGGAAAACTGGAAGAGGGACACGACAAAGAAAGATCATTAGTAATTGCTAGGATGAAAGAGTTATATTGACACTGAGAATCATAGATATCTTGTATTCTTGAGACATAGGAATCCACCACTGAGCTGAATTTAGCCCAGTCAACCCGGTATAGATTCCACTGAGGATTAAGAGCAGGTTTGGAAACAGTAAGATAAGAGAAATCATAAAAGGAAATAAGGATAGGAACGTGATCACTTCCAAAGGTGCCATCCAAAGTTCTCCAGCTAAGTTGCAAACTGATGGAAGAAGAACAGAAGGTAAGATCAAGAGAACTAGTAACTGAAGTGTTTCTGAAAAAAGTAGGCGAAGAATCATTAAGTAAAACTAAGTTATTGTTGAGGAAAAAATCTTCTAGAATCACACCATTTCGGTTGTAATGTGAGCAGCCCCAGAGCGGCGAGCGAGCGTTCAAATCACCTCCAACGATAAAGGGATGAGGAATTGAATTAAGGAAGAGTAAAAAAGAAAAGTCCCGGAGGGTATAAGACGGAGGAATGTAGACAGATATTATGTGAAGAGATCAGAAGACTTGGAAGGTATTGAAATATGAACTATGTTCAAGGCATGGAGTGAGGAAGAAAGAGGAAGTTGAACATTGTGTTCAGTAAATTGAATGTCTTTTTTAATAAGAATTGCAGCGCCACCATATCCATCATCCCGATCAGACCTGATCGCATAATAGTTTTTACAGGTGAAATGAGTATTCTGTTTAAGCCATGTTTCTGAAAGCAAGGCTATGTTAATCTCATTTTGACTGAGCAGAGCCTCTAAGGACCCTCTATTTGCTCTAAGGCTTCGGCAATTCCACTGTAAAACTTTTAAATTAGAACACATATTTGTAGGAGAAAACATAATAGCATATGAAGCTAAAGCTCAAATTGACCATCGCCAACCAGCTGCAGTTCAAGTGCGGCAAAGAATATACAGAGGAAGTATGAGAAGGAAAAAAGCAGGAATGTGCAATAGGTAAAACTAAGTTACCGAGGAAGGGCGCTAGACCCTTTAAAAGTTTAAACCACTGAGTAAAAGTAAAAAGGTTTAGATATAAGAAGGAGATTAATTTAAAACAGTCGACTCTTAAACTCTGGGTACTCATTTTGGGAGACTTGTTAAGAGAGTGTTCTATACGAAAGAAAAGAAGTAAGAGAGAAGAGCAGAAAACAGAGAAAGAAAAGAAAAGAAGAGAAAAGAAAAAAGAAAAAAAAAAAAAAAACTCATTTGTTTGATTCTCTACTGTAGAACATGAGTGGATTAAGTGGAAAAATTTATATGCTAACTTTTGGAATTCAGGATTACTGCGCAGTTGTGGAGAGATTTCTTGGAAGTTTAAAATAAAATTCATCCTGTCAGCTGCCTCGGGAGCTGATACAGGTAAGGAAAGATTAAGGTTAGCCGGAGCATTATTTGGCACCTCGGAGTTTTTAGTAACGGGACTAGATTTATTGACCGAAGAATGGTTTGAAAAGAAAAGTCCGTCTGGATAATTGCGGTTATTAGAAGGAAGAGGAGGAAAGTAAGATTGAGCTGGTGAAAAAGTTTTATGATTTGATGTTACAGATTTTTTATGGAAAAAGTGAGATTTAGGACGGGAAGTAGTAAGATTTTCTTTACGGGTTATATCCGCAAAAGAAAATGCGGACGATGAGCGGTTCTCTTTTTTAAACTGGCGGGCTTCGCTGAAGGAAATGTTTTCAAACGCCATTATTTTTTTTAACTCGAGCTGTTCTTGGAAGACGGGGCATTGACGACTACTAGTTTCATGCTGACCTCTGCAATTAAGACATATAGGTTGCGAGAGAGGCTCGGGGCACTCGTTAGCTCGATGCGATTCACCACACTTGTCGCAACGAGGTTTACTACGACACATTTTTTCCGTGTGACCAAAACGGAAGCAGGCTCGACACTGAATGGGATTTTTTATGCTATGTTCAACTGAACATCGGAGATGAAAGAAATGGACAAACTCGGGAATTTTGTGTGAAAGAAATTTAATCTCGACTAAGGGAATAGGCCGAAGCTCACCGTCTTTTCGCTTTTTAAGACGTCGAATAGATATAACTGGGACTGACGATGTTATGTCTTTGCAAAGGTCTTCTCCCGAGACATCTGTCGGAATATCCCTCACAATACCAAACGAAAATAAAAGAGAGCTCGGAATGAAGGCTTTAAGTTTATGTTGTTCTAAAAATGTACTATCTAATAGAAATTCATTGGCCGAGGAAATATTATTAAAAAATAATCGGAGCCTGTTCCTGACGGCTCGCACAATTTCCCTAATCGCTGCAGTTTTTTTAAACAGGAATTTTGCGGCAGCAAACGGGTGAAGACTGCCGATATTATTATCTGAAAGAGATTCCAATATAATCTGAACGGAACCAGTGAAATTAGCAGGAAAAAGAACGATATCTCGATTATTACTACTACTGTTGTTATTAGTATTATTATTATTACTATTACCATTATTATTATTATGATTATTATTGTAATTATTCATATTATTATTATCAGAAGAAGTATTGTTATTATTACTATTATTATCATTATTATTATATTATGTTGAACAGTCGTGTTTGCTTTGCTCTCGAAAAACGTTTCAGAATCGGCTGGTGTTTTGTTCATTAGTTTTTTAAATTAGTATATTATAATAGTATTTTCTGTGCTGATCATAACACCGTTTTCAGAATTTATTTCCGTCGAGCTGTTCGCAAAATAAGGTAAGCGAAAAATTTGATTTATTCCGCGTTGAATATTATTTTCTCCGATTCTCGAGTAGATAACGAAATCTTAGAAGAATGTCGCAGTGCCGAAAATGTGACGCTGAAGTGCCGGTAAATGGAGATTACGCGGCTTGCTCAGTGTGTTATCAGCCGTTACATTTCGCGTGCTCCGGTTTATCGGGGGATACCTGGGCAAAGATGAGCACGGCCAATAGAGCCAAGTGGCGCTGTCCAGACTGTCGCGCAGTTATGCGCGGGACGCAGGCCACGGCGGCATTAGCAACAGTAACTGCTGGCACTGCCATGCAAAACGATCAGATATCGCTACGTGCCGATATATGCGCGATGCGAGCCGGGATCATGCTATCGTTTAACGAGATGCGTGATTCACTGACTGACAACGCGGCCAAGTTAAACAGTGCGCTGGCACTAATCGCGTCACTGCGCGAAGAGAATAGTGCGCTCAGAGAGCAAAATAATCAGCTGAGCAGTCGACTAGCTGTTCTCGAACAATATACGCGGCGCAACAACGCCATCATTAACGGCGTACCAGTGCAGCCTGACGAGAACATTGAAAGCGTGGTGGCAAAAATCGGGGCAGCAGTAGGAGTGACGATTGATGCCGCTGACATCGATTGCTGCCATCGGCTGCGTCCGCCGCAAACTAAAACGCAGAAATGTCCGGCTATTGTAGTGAAGTTCTGCCGTAGATCTCTGAAGGCGGATTTTATTAAAAACAGCCGAGTAAAACGGCCGACCCTTAAGGCTCTCGGGTCGTCCGATACAATAGCCGGTTCCCGAATATACGTCAACGAACATCTCTCGCCGACAAATTCACATTTGTTCTCCATGACACGTCAACTGCGTTCGAAAGGATGGCTATTTGTCTGGACTAGAGACTCAAAAATTTTTGCCAAGAAAAATGAGGACGTCCCAGCAATCAGGATTATTTCAGAAGATCAGATAGCCGGACTCATGCGAAGCACCCCATGACTAGTATTTCCCATAAATGTAGATTATTTCATTATATTTACCTATATCATGTACAACTTAAATATTTCAAATTCTTTCGTTTTTTTTTTTTTGGTTTGAATGGAGCCCTCAACTTCGCTGTAACTTATTTAATATTTTTACTTCGGCGTTTATATACTTACGTAGTTCTACATTATTTTATAACATCGATTAAGCATGAGCTCGGAAATTAAATTATTTACGCTTAATATTAATAGTGTCCGCTCAAAATTTGATGAACTTTTAATTTTTTTGGCTAGTAATAATGTTCAGTATGATATAATAATTCTCACAGAAACCTGGCTGTACGAAGAGGAATTAAACCAATATGTCATTTCTGGTTATACGTCCATAGGACAATGTAGAGGTAATAAAAGATCAGGTGGTGTTATAATGTATATTAACAACAGTATTTTATTTCAAAAAATTGACATCTCTATCATCTCCGCAAACATAGTTGGAGCGAAATTGTTTTTTGATGACAACATCCATGTAACTGTTTTTGGTATCTTTCGTTTCTGCAGTCATAATCATGAGGATTTTTTATCTGATCTGCAGCGCATAATAAATTTATCTTCAGCAACTTCAATCCTATCAGGTGATATTAACATAAATCTTTTGGACAAAACGAAATCTTCCGATTACTTGAATTTACTATATTCATGGGGATTCACTAGTGTTGTTAATACACCGACTTTTATACAAGAACATTCAGGTTATTCATCTTGCTTAGATCATTTGTTTGTCAGAGATTTTAATGATATACTGTTTAAATCAAACATAATACACAAAATAATTAAAATAAGTTTTTCCGATCATTGTGCTATAAATGCATCAATTACATTTCATTCCAACCTTAAGTCTATTAAATCCAACTGTGTATACTATTTTGATAAAATTAAGTTCAAACATTATTTAGCAACTATCGACTGTGAAAAAATATATGGTTTGCATTTAACCATTGACGAGAAATTTGAGGAGTTTGTATCTATAATAAAAAATGGTATGGAGAAATCAAAATGTAAACGACAGACAAGAAAAGTCCATAAAAGATCGCCTTGGATTACAGATGAATTAGTCAAGCTTTCTCGTGAAAAAAATCTAGCATACATACTAACTAAGCGTTATCCTACTGACCCCTATTTAAAATTACAATTTAAAGAAACTTCAAAAAATCTGCAACGACTATCTAGAAAGGCAAAAAAAAATTATTATAATAAATTATTAGAAAAGTGTGAAAATAATCAAAAAAAGTATTGGGCGGTTATTAAAAAAACCTTAGGAAATAATCCACGAATATTACATAATATATCTATTAATGGCATCAAAACGAATGTGTGTGGTAATGAAAAATTAACCGCAGATTACTTCAATAACTATTTCAGTAATGTGGTGAAAGATATGATAGATAGTACAGAAACTTTTAACTACATTCCAACGAAAGAACCCACTACCCTCAACTCCTTTGGATTTATCGATTTTTCTTTCGATGAAGTTAGGCTTGGAATAATGTCAATGCCTAACAAGTCCTCTTTCGGGTTTGATGGAATTTCGATCTCATTAATAAAAGAAAATTTACACTTTTTTGTTAAACATCTAACCTACTTATTTAATACATCCATTCAAGTCGGAAGATTTCCATCAGTCTTAAAATTTGGTATAATTACGCCTGTTTTTAAAAATGGTGATTGTTCTAATATTTCCAATTACCGACCTATATGCATTCTGTCCACCACAGCCAAAATATTTGAGAAATGTATTAAGCGTAGAATGTTAAATTACTTACTGAATAATAACTTTTTTAGCAAAAATCAGTATGGTTTCCTGCCTGAACTTTGCACAGATGACGCACTTTTTAATCATATTTCCTTCATTGCATCCAAATTGGAAATGGGCAGTTCGGTTGCAGCAGTTTATTTAGACTTAAAAAAAGCATTTGACGTGGTTAATCATAACATCTTGCTAAGGAAATTATTTAATTGTGGCTTCCGTGGAATTATGCATGATTGGCTTAAATCTTATTTAACGAACAGACTGCATTGCACTAATAATAATAATAATATAAAAAGTGACTATGTAGTAAAGCAAGTTTACGGTGTACCTCAGGGAAGCATTTTGGGGCCTCTCCTATTTTTAATTTATATTAATGATTTATGTAATCTAGACGTTTATGGGAAAATATTTTGTTACGCAGACGATACCGTGCTAATGGTAAACTCTCGCAAACAAGATATTCTTCAGAGTCTTTTACAGGATGACTTGTATAAAATCAAAAACTGGTTGCACCATAATCAACTATTTATTAATCTAAATAAAACTAAATTAATTATTTATAGTCACATACCGCAATTTAAATTTAATGATTTCAAAATTTTTTGGGAAAATAATGCTCCCCTGTATAGAGTGTATGAGATAAAATATTTAGGTGTTCAACTAGACTGTAAACTGTTTTGGGATAAACATCCAATTTATCTTGCACCGAAAATTAGAAAATTAAATTATATCGATTTTATTATCTAAGCAAATTTTTCAATACTATACATCTCCGTAAACTATATATTGCTTTATACCAACCCTTATTAAGCTACGGAATCATGCACTGGGGCAAAGCTGCTGACCACCATTTAAAACATTTGATTCAACTCCAAAAAAATGTTGTAAATCTACTTGGCAGAGATCTGGACACAGTTGTAGATTATAATATTATACATCTTTCAAAACTCTATGAATTACAACTACTTATGTTCGTTCTTAAAAATAAAACAAAATTTAATATTTCGGTTATGCAAAGTATTACTAGATCAGCGGGCGAAGAATTAGCAGTATTACCGAATATTAACAAATACCACATCCGAAATCAATCTATATATATGGGTCCTAAACTTTTCAATTCTTTACCTTCCACTTTAAAAATACAACTAAAAAACTACAAAAAGCGTCGATTTATGTTATTATTGTTGATACTATTGCCGTTAGTATCGCTGGTGATATTAGAATGGGAGTTGCTATTATTGCTATTGCTGTTAGGATCGAGAACGTAAGACGGAGACGGTATGGTGAGATCGGCTTGAGAAAGCCTGATTTCTTTTGGGAGAGTAGCGGAAATCGGTGAGAGAGGATCAGCCGATTTACGTTTCGGGTTGGGATCTAAGTCTACACTTATGGACAGGTTGGATGGGGGTTTAACCGATTTGGTTGAATTTTGGGAGGAGGCCGCTGAGCGGCCCCCCTTAGCTACGCTCATTTAACAAGCAGAAGAAAAGGAGAGGGAAAAAAAAAACACGAAACGAGAAAGATTAAATAAATAAATGTAAGCGAATAAATAAGTAAATCGATGAATTAAAAGTGAAATTAAATCTATGCGAGAAAAATCTGAAATTCAGACACGGCGAATAACGAAAACGTGATTACCGTGTTTAACGTGTTACAATTAAAACGAGTGATAAGACAGACAAAAGGAAGTAAAATTGAACAATCTCACCGCTGTTGATCTGCCGACGATAAACGCGATAACGCACTACATGTTCGAAAACGCACTCAAAATATTGATTCTTTCCGCTGTCTTATTTCTAATTTTATTTTCGTTTTTTTTCTTTCTTTTTTTTTTCTTTTCTTTTATAATTCACTGTCATCCCATTTATAATTAATTTTTATATTAGCTGATGAGTTCGTCTAAGGGAGGTCGCACGGCGGCCTCCTCCAGACCCGCTCTTTCTGTCAATGTGATGGAGGTAGATACCTCCAACAAACGAAAACCCTCCAGCCCAGTCTCTCCAAAAGCCGATCTGCCTGTTAAGGAGTTTCGTCTATCGCAAACAGACTTAGTTAGTTCAGCAAATTCAGTTATAAGCAGCGCTGTCGAGAATTTTAAAATTAAAGACGACGATAAAGACAATCTTAAAGTAAGGAAAGCTGAAAATAATGAGATTAATAATACAAATAACAAAGATAACAGCAACAATAATGAAGGTAACTTCGCTCACAATAACATTCCAACTTCACGTAACGTCGATCTTTTCTCTAGCACCTTCACCGGTTCTATCCAAGTTATGCTTGAATCTCTTTCCGATAAAAATATCGGTAGTCTGCATCCTTTTGCAGCTGCTAAATTTTTATTTCGCAAGACTACTTCAATTAAGGAAATCGTGCGAGCCGGCAGGAGTAGGCTCCGGTTATTTTTTACCGATATGTCCGCGGCTAACAAATTTCTGTTAGATACATCTTTTTTAGAAGAGCACCAATTTAAAGCTTTTATTCATAGTTCTCTCCTCTTCTCATTTGGTATTGTTCGAGATATTCCGGTTGATTTCTCTGAAGATGATCTCCTTAATGATGTCTCCTCGTTGGTTCCTGTTGTTTCTATACGGCGTCTTAAAAAAAGGAAAGAGGATAAACTCTGTCCCATTCCTTTAATCGAAATCAAATTTCTTTCCAATAAAATTCCTGATTTTGTCCATTTCTTTCATCTTCGTTGTCTGGTTGAACCTAGTGTCAGACTTCCCATCCAGTGTCGTTCTTGCTTCCGCTTCGGACACACAGAAAAAATGTGCCGCGGCAAACCTAGATGTGTTAAATGTGGTGACTCCCACCAAGCTAATGAGTGCTCTAGTCCCCCTTTACCATTAAAATGTCTCAACTGTGAAGGTGCTCATGATTCAACTAAACGCCAATGCCCAGTATTTCTCGAACAACTGGAATTAAAAAAAATTATGGCATTTGAAAATATATCCTTTAGTGAAGCCTGCCAACTAAAAAAAGAAAATCGTACTTCGTCTGCGTTTTCTTTCGCTGATATCGCCAACAGAAAAATAAATCCTAATGTCTCCCGTGCCAGGTCTAATAATTTATCTTCCAGTTCTTCTCCTTCGTCGTCTCTCTCGCTGCCTAAATTAATGTCTCGTCCTAAATCGCCCACTTTTCACAAATTTTCTTCTCCGAAACCTCACTTCAATTATCCTTCACAATTTCCTAATCTCTCTTCTAATCGTTTTCCCTCTCCTTCTAATGGGTGGGCTCTTAATAGATCCGCCTCCTTCTCTGGCAATTCCACTTCCAACAAAAGTAGCCACTCCGCACTTAGTACCGTTAATCCTTCTTCCTTATCGCCCTCTAATTCTCCTCCCACTACTTCCTTCCCATTAGTTTCCTCCCTATCCGAAAGTTTCTTGGAGCTTTTGGCATCTAAAAACATTCCCTCTTCTCCTTCCCTTGCTGAATCTTTACCGCTTTTCTTAGCTAATTTTATCAATCTTAATTAATTATGTTAGTTTTTAATTATTTATGTACGTATCATGTTTCCTTTACCACTTACTGTAGTATCTCTCTTCTCCTTTCTCACCAGTATACTTACGTTCAGTATCTCACCTCTCCTTCCTTATTCCCTCCCTCCAGCTCTATTTCTTTGTTTTTTTTTAATTTACTCAATAATGCCATGATTAAGATTCTTCAATGGAACTGTCGCAGCGTTCGGGCAAACAAATTAGCCCTTGAAAGTTTGCTTGACATCCATGTAGCTTTTCTATCTGAAACCTGGCTCACAGATTCAGTAGATTTCTCCGTCAGAGGCTTTCAGATAATTAGATGCGATCGCGAGGATGGCTATGGAGGAGCTGCCATTCTGGTTAGAATGGGCATCCCATTCACCACCCATAGCATTAACCTTCCAAACATGTCTAGCCCTTCCCATACTCCAAATTTTGTTTACATTTCTATCCCTTCCTCATTCACTAAATTACGCCACCCTCTTAACTTGGTCTCTGTATACATTCCTTCCTTATGCAACCTTAAAGATTTTTATTTACCATCTTTTTTTGATTCCCTTCCTCATCCGTTTATTATTGGCGGAGACTGGAACGCCTGCTCTTCCGCCTGGGGTCTCTCATCCCAAAATCGTGATGGTTCTCTCCTTCAATCTTTGTTATTAGCCCATAATTTTGTAATTCTCAACGATGGTTCCCCTACATATTTTAAAAACGCTTCCACTTTCAGTTCTATTGATCTTACTTTCTGCTCTCCTAATTTAAGTTGGAAATGTTCATGGAGCACTCTGGACGGGACTTTTGGCAGTGACCACGTCCCCATAATTGTCTCTGTTCATGTTGCCGCTTCATCCATTCAACACAACACTTCCGTCACTCCTCGCTGGAACCTTTCGAAAACTGATTGGCCCAAATTCCATTCTTTTCTTGAATCCTCGACTTTTTGTTTCAATCCTAACCGTGATCCTATCCCTCAGTATCAAAAGTTTATCCAGTTGATTTCTTCGGCTTTATCTTCTTCCTCCCCTCCTAAGAAGAGTCCCACCGGAAATACCAGGCGTATCTATCCGTCGTCTTTGTGGTGAAATGCTGATTGTTCGTTAGCTTACCAATCTAGTTTGTCCGCATTTCGCACCTTTCGCTCTAATCCTACCGTCGTTAACTTCTTGACATACAAACAAGCTAATGCTAAATCAAGATATGTTTGCAAAAAGGCAAAGAAAGCTCTTGGGCTGCATTTTGCGCATCCTTTTCCAGATTTACTCCACTTTCTCGAATTTGGAAGTTGGCAAAAGCTTTTCAAAATTCACGATCTATCAGTCTTTCCTATGTGGATCTTTCAGCAGATAAACTTTCCTCCTTCGTTGATGGCGTAGCCCTTATGTTCCTTCTGCCGAGGAAATAAATCCTTCTTCGCATAGTTCAAACTCTCCTCCTCACTTCTTAACCACTCCTTTTACTATTAGCGAGCTCTTTGCAGCTTTTCCTAAAAATATAAACTCATCTCCAGGCTTAGACGGAATCCCTTATTCTGTTCTTAAAAATCTTCCTAAACAATTCTATGAAATCCTCTTAAACATTTTTAACTCTATCCCCTTTTCTGGCTATACGCCTCCCACATGGAACTCCTTCAAAATTGTCCCTATTCCAAAGGATAAAGACTCTTCGGCTTTTCTCTGCATTTCCCTCGCTAGCTGTCTTAGGAAACTATTCGAATCCATGTTAAACAAACGTCTTGTTTGGTGGTTGGAGAATAATAAGGTACTCCCTGATAATATGTATGGATTTCGTCCTGGCCGTGGTCCTTCTGATTGTGTTGCCTCTTTCCTATACTATATATACAAATCATTCATCCAAAAAAACTTCACTTTGGCCGCTTTTGTTGATGTCTCAAGTGCCTTTGACAGCGTTCATCTTCCAACTCTCCGAAATAAAATGTTCTCCATTAATTTACCTCCTCATTTCATCTTAATAATTATGAATCTCTTTCAAAATAGAACCATTCATTTAAGTTCAGCCGATGAGTCAATTATACGAAAAGTTTTCCACGGTCTACCACAGGGGTCTTGTCTTAGCCCCACTCTCTTTAATATATACACTCTAAACATCGCTTCACTTCCTATATCTTCTTCCTCTTTGTTCTTTGCGGATGATATACTCCTTTGTACAGCCGCTTCTAATATCCCAGAAGCCCGTCACAAGCTGCAGGAGTCCTTACATATTCTGGAAAGTTCCCTATCAGAAATCCACCTTATGATTGCTCCTTTAAAATCCTCATGTACTATTTTTACTTACCGCCCCTATAATCCAGCATTAATCAACGTATCGATCAATAACCTGCGTCTACCCTTTGTTACCTCCTTCCGATATTTAGGAATCTATCTCAATAGTCGACTATCCTTCTCAGAACATATAAATTATCTTCATTCATCTACACTAAAACGGTTAAATATCTTAAAGGCTTTGTCGTCTTCCAATTGGGACGGAGATCCTGTAGTACTCCTCATACTCTATAAATCTATTATCCGCTCTAAGTTTGATTACGGTAGTTTTCTTTACGGCAACGCATCCCAGTCTCTTCTCTCCAAACTGAATACAGTCCAGAATGCAGCCCTCCGCTTATGCCTTGGCGTTTTAAAATCCAGCCCTATTCCGGCGATCCTGGCTGAGTCTGGTGTTCCTCCCCTCTCCCTTCGTAGATACTATCTTGCCTACCGGTTCCTCATCAAGCGCCTTCCTATCTCCTCAAATAATCTTATTGATTCATACCATTCCCTACTGCAGGATTGGCGTTTTGCCTCTAGTAAAATCCCCATTCTCTCCCAGGTTTCCGCTCGTCTATTTAAGTTTGCTCCTTTTGTTATTTCTTTTGATAAACTCCCATATTTTCACTTCCATTTTTTTGACCTTATTCATCCTCCGACTCTGTTCTCCTTGCCTCCTGGTTTAAAGTCTCTTCCCCCCTCAGCATCTATTAACGAATTTAACCAGTTAGTAACATCCGCATTCCCCGACCATACACTCGTCTATACTGATGGATCTAAAATGGCTCACGGGGTGGGTGCATCGATCTTCATTCCTGCGCTTAACCACTCAAATGTATTTAAATTACCATCATTCTGCTCTATTTACTACGCAGAGTCGTTTGCAATTTTACGCGCCATTGAATTCACTAGTTCTCTTACTGTCCAAACAAATTTTCTTTTGATATCTGACTCCAGAAGCGTTCTTGATTGTATTTCTTCTCCCTATATTCATCCTTCTTCGGACCCAGTCATCTTACATATTCGATCCTTAATTTCTGTCCTCTCTCGCTCACGTTCATTGCATATAAGATTCCTATGGGTCCCCAGTCACGTTGGGATTCATGGTAATGAGAAGGCTGACTAACTTGCTCGTTCGGCTTTGGCTTCCGGGCGTTTTGTCCGACGATTTCCCTCCTCCGAATTGCTAAGTATAGCAAAAAAAATTCAATTTGAAAATTGGAAATCTTTGTATGGTCCTTCCTTTACAAATCCGCGGTCCTTATATTTATCTATTCAATCCTTTCCACCCTCACACCCTTGGTTCCTGGACTTCCCACACCTTCGTCGTTCTACTATATCCTCTCTTTGTCGCCTTCGCTTTGGTCACAGCTGTCTTCCTGCTTCTCTTTATCGATTTTCTATTACTTCCTTTCCCCTCTGTCCATTATGTGTAGATAACACACTTGATTGTGACGCTGATCACATTTTCTTTGAGTGTGCATCTTTGTCTTCCGAAAGATTGGTACTATACTCAGATCTACTATCCCTTAATATCCCCACGCCGTACTGTGCTTCCTTTATCCTCGCCTTTCCTTCACTGTCTGTTGTCCCTGCTATTGCTAAATTCTTGTCTTTAATCCGCGACCGTATAAACATTTAAGCAAATCCCTCATCCTTTTCTTATCTTAAGATTTTGGTTCCCCCGCCGCCTTCACATGGTGCATTGTGGGCCTTTTTGCTCGGATGGTGGCCATAGTGGAACTGGGTCAAGGTGGTGCGGATTTTCCGGAGTTAGTATGAACGCTACTCTATTTGGCGATCATGCTGCCCGCTTCCGATGTGGAGTCACTTTCCTGTTTATCCTTAACATATCGTAAGCTCGTCGTCCGCAGATGCCGTTTGAATAATGGATAATCAATTATTTTGCTTTTCTGGATGGGAATTACGAGCACTGCTTTGCAGTCGCAACCGTAGGCAAATAGCGATGTCTTGTCTCCTGCTTCATCGAGCACCGTGGGCACTGCATTGCAGTTGCGGCCATATTGTTGATGATGATCTTTTTGTGGGCGCAGCCCAACAATCGCAGACATAGATAAAAATACTTTTCTTTTTATGCTGGTCACACGTTTAAATATAGTTAATATATGATAATGAGGTATAACGGCTAACAAGACATGAGAGCTTTCCTTTCCTTTAAGATATTCTGTATAATTTTTTGTTTACACATTTATTTCCCTTCGGACTGCTAATTGCACGAGTTCTAGTACCGATATTTTTGTGACTCCCTTGCTATCTCTTCATAGTAGTTCTGGCCGTTTCCACCTTCCCCAGATAACTTTCTTAGTGTCCTCAACTTCCTTTTGTCCTACGTTCTTCCTTCTTGATGGGTAATCATCCGTAGCTGACAAGCCCAATAAAAAAGTTAAAAAAAAGATCCACGGAAAGAGCTTCCGGGCATGGACTTACCAAGAAGGGAATGGAAGATGTTAAACCGTATAAGGACGGGACATGGCAGATGCGGCTATATGATGTACAAGTGGGGCTTAGGGGAATCGCCTAGCTGCTGTTGCGGAAATCCTCGCCAAACGATGCAGCACATTGTCGAAGAATGTCCAGTCTTTTCTTTGGGTCAGTTGTGCTTAAAAGATATACATGATGCAAAAGACGACGCCTTAGATTGGCTGAAACAATTACAGATCAACTTATAATGATGAATATTACTTTTATTTTAATGTTAACTTTAATTTTATCTATGTTTGACGATTATACGAAGAAGAAGAAGACTAGAGTGAAAGCGTATATTATTATAAATATTTATAAGATATATATTAATTAAGGCGTATTTATTTTGATTTCGTTCAATAAGTATGAATAATTTTGTAATGTGTATAAACTGAATAAACGATTGCGAGTGATTTGAAAAAAATTGAAAAACAATTTATCAATACTACATATGTGAATTATTAGAGAAATTGATAAGTGAATATTATTACTACTGATATCTTTCAGCAACATAACATTAATCATATACTGGTGTAATTTTTATCAATAGTACATATCGACGATTCACCGAACAAAATATTAATTTTCTACGATTAACGTTAGAAGATATAATAGTCTCCCAAACTGAAATGTAATCACTTATATAAATTAAAAGTCAATGTGCTTTAACTACATTTATCGGATGCGATAGTATACGGAGTACTGGAAGGAATATTTTGATTTGCTGGTTATTGAACAACTATTCTCACACTTGTAAGACTCTAACGTTTTTGTAACCGGCTTTTGTAATGTATTAGGAAGCGTTTGTATGAAATACACTCAAAAACTGGAATTTTAGTAATTTAAGTTGATTTATGTGCCGAGTCCGACATACATTATTCAATATATTTCGTTTAATTTTCGAATAATTTAAAACATTAATATAATTTACGAACCAGCGACTTCGATAAAAACCCAATTCTCAAATGTTATTCGGGAACCTAAGCTTGGCAAGTATAAACAATTTCGAACCTTAATTTTACTTCAAAATTAAACTAAACCACACTTAACACAGAGCAAAAAAAAACACAGCAAACACAACCGTCCCGTTGTATGATTGATAACTTAAAAACGAATATATTCGGTTTCTAGATTATTTAGGTAGTCGATTTATAGTTGGTGGCGACTTTAATGCCAAGAATACCTACTGGGGCTCTAGGCTAACAACAGCAAAAGGTAAAGAGTTGCTAAATGCAATCAAGGAATATAACTGTGATACGATATCAACAGGAAAACCGACCTACTGGCCATCTGATGTCACTAGAAAACCAGATTTAATAGATTTTTTCATAATAAGAAGTATTTCACATAATTATATCAAGATTGAAGAGTATTTTGGTTTAAGTTCTGACCATTCATCTATACTTTTGACGATAAGTAATAATATAATTGAAAAGGAAACTAATCTGACGTTAGTTAATAAACTTACTGATTGGGAAAATTTCAGATATTGTTTAGAAGAAAATGTTAAATTAAATGTTCCACTGAGAACTATTGAACAAGTAGATTTTGAACTGGAGAAGTTTGTAAGTCAGATACAACATGCTGCCTGGAATAGTACCCCCGAAATTAAAAGACGGTTTAAGGGCAATAATTACCCCAAAGAAATTAGGAAACTATTAAGTGAAAAACGAAGGGCTAGGCGTAAATGGCAGCAAACTAGATCAATGCATGATAAAAATAAATATAACAATCTTACACAGAGATTAAAAAGAGAATTAAAAAAATTACGTAACGAGACAATTGCAATAGCATTAACTGAAATGACAAGTGATAGTAGCACTGAGTATTCACTATGGAAAGCTACCAAAAGGATCAAGCAGCCTACTACATTTGAAGCCCCAATTAAAGATATAAGCGGTAATTGGGCACGAAGTAATGAGGAGAAAGTGAAGTTATTTGCGGAACATTTAGAAAACGTGTTTCAGTTGGAAGTCTTTGAAGAAAATAACTGTATGAATCAAGAGATTGAGCAAAGAAATGAGGTAATCAAACCTGTTACACCATCTGAAGTTTTCCGCGAAATTAAATCAAATATAAAATCCAAGAAAGCGCCTGGATATGATTTAATTATTGGAGAAATAATAAAACAGCTACCAAAAAAGGCTATTCTAAAACTTACGCATATTATCAACGCTGTACTTAGATTGAAATACGTACCAAGAGTTTGGAAAGTTGCTGATGTAATCATGATTCCGAAGCCAGGCAAATCGCAGTTTGAAATATCGTCCTACAGGCCAATATCGCTACTGCCAATACTATCAAGGCTATTTGAAAAATTGTTCTTAAAAAGATTAATGTCTGTAACTGAAATGGAAAATCTAATACCAAAACACCAGTTTGGGTTTAGACAAAAGCACTCAACCATAGATCAAATACATAGAATAACTGATGTAACAGAAAAAATCGTTGGAACGTAAACAAGTATGCTCGGCTGTTTTTTTAGATGTAGCCCAAGCCTTTGATAAGGTTTGGCATGAAGGTTTAAAATATAAGTTAAAAACTATGCTACCTAAGTCATATGCAGATATACTAACTTCGTACCTTTCGGATAGGTATTTTAGAATAAAGAAAAACAATGTTTACTCGGACTTAAAAGCAATACTAGCTGGAGTCCCTCAAGGGAGTGTTTTGGGACCGACGCTTTATGTCCTCTATACGTGCGATTTACCTAAATTGGAAAATAACACCGTAGCAACTTTCGCTGATGATACAGCAATTTTATCAGTAGCAGAGGACAATGTATACAAGGAAGTTGCAAACTGCATTGGATACAATATATGATTGGACTAAAAAGTGGAACATTAAACTAAATGAAACTAAATCCGTACATGTGGACTTTACTAATAAACGTACTACATATGCTTGAAATACATATTAATAATAATGCTATACCGCACGCAAATACAGCTAAGTATCTAGGTATGACACTAGATGCCAAACTTCGGTGGAAAGCACATGTAAAAAAGAAGAGAGAAGAGTTAGAAATACGATATAGAAAACTTTATTGGATGATCGGTAAACACTCTCCGCTATCGATACATAATAAAATGTTGTTATATAATCAAATGTTGAAGCCTGTTTGGACCTATGGCATACAGCTATGGGGTTGTAGCAAACAAAACAATGGAAGTATTATACAGCGCTTTCAAAAGAAAGTTTTAAGGAACATGGTGAACGCACCATATTACGTAAAAAATGTTCATATCCATAAAGATCTGCAGGCGGAGTATGTTAATCAAGTAATTAAAAAATTTGCGAAATGTCATCAGATGAGACTTGTAAATCATGTAAATACTGAAGCGCGTCAGCTCTTGAACACAGCGGATTTGGAGAGAAGGCCCGAGAGAACAAAACCGCATGAACTCGTATCAGTATTTGAAATTCGTAGATATATCATTTATTATTTAATTAAAGTGTGTATACCAAGATTCCATTGGGCTATTTTGGTATTATTATTAGTTACTTATATATTGTTTTGTTAAAGAAAAATTGTTTATTAGTCTATTTAGACTAGATTGCAATAAAATAAGAGAAAAAAAAAAAAAATTTTTCGAATAAAAGCTACCAAGTCGGTTTTGAGCTGTTCTTAAAATCTATTTTGTTGATCGATATAATTTTGAAATAACGCGCTGCCCCTCACATTTATTTGACGCGTTAGTTCAAAGCCATTGTAAACAGGATTATTTTTCTTAAATACTTCTGGAAAAATAGAATCTAATTTTATTCAAATATACCGATGCAAGTAGTTTTCAATTAAACTTAATCCATTGTTTAAAAGTGTTCCTGGAATACCTCGAATGATTATATTTCAGACGAAGCTCGATTTCGTGAATCCATAGCTTTTAGTCTATTTTTAATTGTTTGAACACAACGCTGTATTCATTAATAGCAGAATTACCCGGTGCAATCGAAATTTTATGTGATTTCGCATTTCTTAAGGAAAGCTGTTGAAATTTACAGTTTGTGAAAATAATCGCACTGGTATAATTGCTTTTTACTTTTCACAATGTTCAAACATGCTCTTTAAATACTCTACAGTTAACTAGCGGTTGGTCCTTTGTTGGAACAATTTATAAATTAGAGTTTAGTTTTCCCCAGTTTTTAAAGGGAAGATATTATTTTTGATTTCAGGTGCGCTGCTACCTTATGGTTAATTAAAAGGGAATTGATGACCTGTGCAAATATGGGGCAGAAATATTTTATTTTCGTATAAAATAGTCATCGAATACGGTGGTGAATATACTTGATCTTATCTTGATCAGATCATTGCGATCGAACTAGCCATTCGGCAAAATCTGCTAAAGTCCCAACATTGAAAAATTATGTATATAAGCATGTATTTATGTGTACAGATGTCAGCTCTGAAATCGTCGTAATAGCCTAGTAGCGTAAACGCTTTTTTTTTTTTTTTTTTTTTTTTTATATTTAAATGGGCACGCCAGCACAGGACATTAACCCAGCACAAAAGATTAAAAGAATAGAAGGACATATGGAGCGACAAGTTATATCAAGAAACGAATAGAGACAGAGGAAATGAAGGCGGATAACAAGGGAACAACAGAAGGAGATGGAAAGTTGGTTAGTTTTGTGCGTTTTCGAACATGTAGTGCGTTATCGCGTTTATCGTCGGCAGATCAACAGCGGTGAGATTGTTCAATTTTACTTCCTTTTGTCTGTCTTATCACTCGTTTTAATTGTAACACGTTAAACACGGTAATCACGTTTTCGTTATTCGCCGTGTCTGAATTTCAGATTTTTCTCGCATAGATTTAATTTCACTTTTAATTCATCGATTTACTTATTTATTCGCTTACATTTATTTATTTAATCTTTCTCGTTTCGTGTTTTTTTTTTTTCCCTCTCCTTTTCTTCTGCTTGTTAAATGAGCGTAGCTAAGGGGGGCCGCTCAGCGGCCTCCTCCCAAAATTCCACCAAATCGGTTAAACCCCCGTCCAACCTGTCCATAAGTGTAGACTTAGATCCCAACCCGAAACGTAAATCGGCTGATCCTCTCTCACCGATTTCCGCTACTCTCCCAAAAGAAATCAGGCTTTCACAAGCCGATCTCACCATACCGTCTCCGTCTTACGTTCTCGATCCTAACAGCAATAGCAATAATAGCAACTCCCATTCTAATATCACCAGCGATACTAACGGCAATAGTATCAACAATAATAACATAAATGATAATAAAGTAATAATAACAATACTTCTTCTGATAATAATAATATGAATAATTACAATAATAGTCATAATAATAATAATGGTAATAGTAATAATAATAATACTAATAACAACAACAGTAATAATAATAATACTAATAACAACAATAGTAGTAATAATCGAGATATCGTTCTTTTTCCTGCTAATTTCACTGGTTCCGTTCAGATTATATTGGAATCTCTTTCGGATAATAATATCGGCAGTCTTCACCCGTTTGCTGCCGCAAAATTCCTGTTTAAAAAAACTGCAGCGATTAGGGAAATTGTGCGAGCCGGTAGGAACAGGCTCCGATTATTTTTTAATAATATTTCCTTGGCCAATGAATTTCTATTAGATAGTACATTTTTAGAACAACATAAACTTAAAGCCTTCATTCCGAGCTCTCTTTTATTTTCGTTTGGTATTGTGAGGGATATTCCGACAGATGTCTCGGAAGAAGACCTTTGCAAAGACATAACATCGTCAGTCCCAGTTATATCTATTCGACGTCTTAAAAAGCGAAAAGACGGTGAGCTTCGGCCTATTCCCTTAGTCGAGATTAAATTTCTTTCACACAAAATTCCCGAGTTTGTCCATTTCTTTCATCTCCGATGTTCAGTTGAACATAGCATAAAAAATCCCATTCAGTGTCGAGCCTGCTTCCGTTTTGGTCACACGGAAAAAATGTGTCGTAGTAAACCTCGTTGCGACAAGTGTGGTGAATCGCATCGAGCTAACGAGTGCCCCGAGCCTCTCTCGCAACCTATATGTCTTAATTGCAGAGGTCAGCATGAAACTAGTAGTCGTCAATGCCCCGTCTTCCAAGAACAGCTCGAGTTAAAAAAAATAATGGCGTTTGAAAACATTTCCTTCAGCGAAGCCCGCCAGTTTAAAAAAGAGAACCGCTCATCGTCCGCATTTTCTTTTGCGGATATAACCCGTAAAGAAAATCTTACTACTTCCCGTCCTAAATCTCACTTTTTCCATAAAAAATCTGTAACATCAAATCATAAAACTTTTTCACCAGCTCAATCTTACTTTCCTCCTCTTCCTTCTAATAACCGCAATTATCCAGACGGACTTTTCTTTTCAAACCATTCTTCGGTCAATAAATCTAGTCCCGTTACTAAAAACTCCGAGGTGCCAAATAATGCTCCGGCTAACCTTAATCTTTCCTTACCTGTATCAGCTCCCGAGGCAGCTGACAGGATGAATTTTATTTTAAACTTCCAAGAAATCTCTCCACAACTGCGCAGTAATCCTGAATTCCAAAAGTTAGCATATAAATTTTTCCACTTAATCCACTCATGTTCTACAGTAGAGAATCAAACAAATGAGTTTTTTTTTTTTTTTCTTTTTTCTTTTCTCTTCTTTTCTTTTCTTTCTCTGTTTTCTGCTCTTCTCTCTTTCTTCTTTTCTTTCGTATAGAACACTCTCTTAACAAGTCTCCCAAAATGAGTACTCAGAGTTTAAGAGTCGACTGTTTTAAATTAATCTCCTTCTTATATCTAAACCTTTTTACTTTTACTCAGTGGTTTAAACTTTTAAACGGTCTAGCGCTCTTCCTCGGTAACTTAGTTTTACCTATTGCACATTCCTTCATTTTTCCTTCTCATACTTCCTCTGTATGTTCTTTGCCGCACTTGAACTACAGCTGGTTGGCCTTGGTCAATTTGAGCTTTAGCCTCATCTGCTATTATGTTTTCTCTTCCAAATATGTGTTCTAATTTAAAAGTTTTACAGTGGAATTTCCGAAGCCTTAGAGCAAACAGAGGGTCCTAGAGGCTTTGCTTAGTCAAAATGAGATTAACCATAGCCTTGCTTTCAGAAACATGGCTTAAACAGAATACTCATTTCACCTGTAAAAACTATTATGCGATCAAGTCTGATCGGGATGATGGATACGGTGGCGCTGCAATTCTTATTAAAAAAGACATTCAATTTACTGAACACAATGTTCAACTTCCTCTTTCTTCCTCACTCCATGCCTTGAACATAGTTCATATTTCAATACCTTCCAAGTCTTCTGATCTCTTCACATAATATCTGTCTACATTCCTCCGTCTTATACCCTCCGGGACTTTTCTTTTTTACTCTTCCTTAATTCAATTCCTCATCCCTTTATCGTTGGAGGTGATTTGAACGCTCGCTCGCCGCTCTGGGGCTGCTCACATTATAACCGAAATGGTGTGATTCTAGAAGA
Source organism: Icerya purchasi (assembly GCA_039619475.1). Taxonomy (NCBI): domain Eukaryota; kingdom Metazoa; phylum Arthropoda; class Insecta; order Hemiptera; family Monophlebidae; genus Icerya; species Icerya purchasi. The sequence continues at coordinate 220,335,920 of CM077115.1, read as the reverse complement.
TTTTTTCCTCAACAATAATTTAGTTTTACTTAATGATTCTTCGCCTACTTTTTTCAGAAACACTTCAGTTACTAGTTCTCTTGATCTTACCTTCTGTTCTTCTTCCATCAGTTTGCAACTTAGCTGGAGAACTTTGGATGGCACCTTTGGAAGTGATCACGTTCCTATCCTTATTTCCTTTTTTGATTTCTCTTATCTTACTGTTTCCAAACCTGCTCTTAATCCTCAGTGGAATCTATCCCGGGTTGACTAGGCTAAATTCAGCTCAGTGGTGGATTCCTATGTCTCAAGAATACAAGATATCCATGATTCTCAGTGTCAATATAACTCTTTCATCCTAGCAATTACTAATGATCTTTCTTTGTCGTGTCCTTCTTCCCGTTTTCCCTCTCAAACTAAACATAAATCCTCTTCCTATTTATGGTGGAACGATGAGTGTAAACGTGCTTATGACCTTAGTTCTCGAACGTTCAAAACCTTTCGCTCCAATTCCACTTTGGAGAACTTTCTCGCACATAAACGGGCTAATGCCAAAACTAGATTTACAATAAAAGCCGCTAAGAGAATGTCATGGAGAAAGTACTGCTCTTCTTTTACACGAAATACCCCTCTCTCGCGGATTTGGAGTCTTGCCAGGGCTTTTAAATCTTCGTCTGCCGGCCATTCCTCTAACCACTTCCTCTCTGATGACAACCTTTCTATCTTTATCGACTCAATTGCCCCTCCTTATGTTCCATGCCTCGAGGAAACGATGTTATCGTCTACTCCTATCCTCTCTCCTCATTTTCTTACCTCTCCTTTTCATATTAATGAGCTCCAACTTGCCTTACATACGGCGTCTAAATCCTCACCAGGAATCGACGGAATTCCTTACCTTGTTGTCCAAAATCTGTCTGACAGTGCTCTTCAGTTCCTGAATTCGTTGTTTAATTTCTTTGTTGATACATGCAATACTCCATCCTCTTGGAACACATTTATTATCATCCCCATTCCCAAAAAGAACTCCTCTTCTTTTCGACCTATCTCACTCGCCTCCTGCCTTAGAAAGCTCTCTGAGAGTATTCTCAATAGGCGTCTCGTTTGGTGGTTCGAAAACTTGAATATCCTTCCTAGCAATATGTTTGGTTTTCGTCCGGGCCTTGGTCCAGCTGATTGTATAAGTCTGTTTGTATCCGATATATATAAATCTTTTATTGACAAAAAATACACCTTGGCAGCCTTTATTGATATCTCTGCTGCTTTCGACAATGTTTATCTTCCCTGCCTTCAAGGAAAAAAGGTTATCCATTAGTATTCCTCCTACTTTCGTTGATCTTGTTCTCAACCTTATGCTGAATCGATCTATCCGTTAGTCTTCTGCAACAGATTCTCCTTCAAGAAAGGTTTTTCGTGGTCTTCCGCAGGGCTCTTGTCTCAGTCCCACTTTGTTTAATATCTATATGCTCAATGTTGCCACTCTTCCTATTTCTTCCTCTTCCCTGTTCTATGCAGACGATATTCTCCTTTACTCCTCAGCTATGGATATTACAACTGCCAACGAGGTACTTAACAGATCACTGTCCGTCTTGGAACTTTCTCTTTCTTCTATTCATCTATCTGTGTCTTCTTCTAAATTCTCCTGCGTTATATTTTCTCTCCGTCCTTACAATTTAGCCACTGTCAATGTTTCTCTGAATAATCTTCCTATTTCCCTAGTCAACTGTTTTTGCTATCTTGGAGTGTTTCTAAATAGCCGCTTGTCCTTCTTTGAGCACATTAATTTCTTTAATATTTCTTGCCGCAAACGACTCAACCTGTTCAAGGCCCTGTCACATACGAGATGGGACGGTGATCCTCAAATCCTAATCCTGCTGTACAAATCAATCATATTATCTAAACTAGATTACTGTTCCTTCATATATGGCAATGCCTCAAAATCTCTCCTCTCTAAACTGGATTTAACACAAAATTTGGTTCTTCGTTTTTGCTTAAGGGCGCTTAATTCCACTCCTATTCCAGCTCTTCTTGCTGAATCGAATATAAAACCGTTGTTTATCCGACGATCACATTTAGGATACAGTTTCCTTGTAAAAAGACTTTCTATCTCATTTTCTAAGATTCGTCTCACATACCTCTCTATCTTTCATAAATGGCGCTTCTCTCCTAATAAATGTCCTATCTTAGCTCTTATTTCTCATCGTTTAGACAAATTCTCCTCCTATACTATTTCCCACAGTAAACTTCCTTATTTTATTTTTAACTTCTTCGTGTTTTTTCACCCTCCAAAACTCTTTTCTCTTCCTTCATCATCCAAAACTTCTGGATCCGCAGTTGTCAATCAAGAATTTAATTTTCTTATTAATTCCTCGTTTCCTTTTCATTCCTTAATATTTACTGATGGTTCCAAGAGTTCAGGAGGAGTAGCTGCTGCCTTTTTCTCTCCAGCCAATAATTCCGCTCAATCCTTCAGGCTCCCGGCTTTTTGCTCCATCTTTTCCGCAGAACTTTATGCCATTCTTCGAGCCGTTATATTTATTTCCTCAACTCGTTCTTCTGATAGATACTTAATTATATCAGACTCCAAAAGTGCTCTTCAGGCTATATCCTCTCCCTTTCCCTCATATTCCCTCGATTTTATTGTTTTCCGTATACGTTCTCTCATCTATAGTCTTTCCCTTTCCCATTCCATTTCCATCGACCTGCTTTGGGTTCCAAGTCATGCGGGTATTGATGGTAACGAGACGGTGGACTCCTTAGCACGCTTAGCGTTGCACTCTCCACATTTTGTTAAAAAGATTCCTGGTCACAACATACTTCCCCTCTCCAAAAGAATGCATGTCAGACTTTGGTCGGATGTGTATCCTTGCTCCTTTTCCAATCCTAACTCATTTTACCTTTTTATTCAGCCTAGTCCTCCTTCTTGTTCTTGGTTCTATCATTTTCCTACTCTTAAACGTTTTTCCATCATTACCATCTGCCGTCTGCGGTTCAATCATACCTTGCTCCCATCCTTTCGGCATCGTTTTGCTCTTTTCCCATCCCCTTATTGTCCTTTGCACTCTGGCGACTGTTCCTTTGTTTGTGATCCTGACCACGTGCTGTTTGAATGTGCCAGTCTTTCCTCCGAGCGTAATATCCTGTACGTTCAGCTGTTAAAGCTGAATTATCCTACTCCATATAGTGCTTCCTATATCTTAGCTTTGCCGTCATCCAATGTGGTTCCTATTCTTGTCTCTTTTCTGTCATCGATCTCTGACCGGATTAAAATTTAATCTTTAATCTACTCCATTTATCCTGGGTAGCTGCCCTTAGTTGGCCAAGCCCCCCCAAAAAAAAAAAAAAAAAAAAAAAGCTGTTAAAAACAATTAAATGTACAAGTAACAGAATTGATTTTGTAATTCCAGCCGGCCATTGACTGAAACAAGTTATTTGTATTTTTAATTTTTTTTCGCTGATATAATATATATTATCAGTTCTTAATTCCGCCTTATCAAAGTACGTTACCAGTCTTCATTTTCAGTCCCGTAACTTTCTGTATACAATTTAACATAAAGTCATTAAAATGATAAGAAATAATATTGATCGATTAAAATATCAGTTTGCCATATAAACGATGTAACTTGCAACTTGCTACATACATATTATTCTAAATGAGTCATCTTATTAATAATTGATCGACGTCTTTTCAATAGTGTAATTATATTGAGTTCTTCAACTGCTGAAATTAGTCGAAATTTAACATACGAAGTACAACAATGGGTGATTATTTGTTTAAACCAAGAAAGGAAATACATTCGGAAGCTTCGAGTAATAAAAAAATCGCTTATGCAGCTAGTTCTATGCAAGGATATCGTACATCAATGGAAGTATGTAGTTTACTTTTAATTTCTTTTTTTTTAATGAGCTACTTAGAAATTCCTTTATATCGTTGTTTTACTTCGTTATAGGTATTTTTTAGAATCTGACCTAGAATAAAGATTTTATTAAAGGCGAAGGTTTAGTGAAAAAAGTCTTAACATAGATTTATGTGAAAAAATTTATGTGTTTTTCTTACAAAATGTGTGTTAGAGCGGAATCATTACAGCTCGTAAAGTGGAGTAGAAATAATCTGGTCTGTTTTTACCACCTGCGAACGAGTTCTTCAAGGTTGTTCTTATTCGAAAAAAATTTCATTTAGTTAAAAGACTCATTGCGGTTTATTATCTGCGTTGATAGTTCATAAATTTATGTATATTGGTCGATTAATTGTTTCCACAAAAATAAACTAGATTTTTTTTTTTTTTTGGCTCGGTGCAAAATTATTTAACTATTAACCAATCCTTTTATTTATATTAACCCGGCGTCATTGTGGCGGCCAAACAGAACACGGCCGTTGTGGCCGGGTATCTAGTACCCATGTACATTATTGTACACTGAATCAATCTTAGGTCAATATTAGTTTTCTTTATTAGGGAAATTGGTAGTTATATACATTATTTATGAAAATTAAACATTTATTTACTATAAAATGAACATATAATCATCAGAAATTGAAAAAACTAAACATTTTTCTACTGAGATAAATTTGTTAGAACCCAACTTTGACTATATATTCAAAAACAAAAAATAATAATAATTTAGGTACAAAACATAAAATTGTTGTTTTTAACACGTTAACATCAAATTATGAATTATGTAAAACAAAGCTTATTTATTACTTATATATACTATAAGTTAATCGCTATCGAGATCAACGAACTTTGGTATACTGGGATAATGTGTTGCATACAAATAGGCTTGTTACATTTATTGCAATTATGCCTTGTTTTTTTGCCTTTCCCAAAAGGACAGTCCTTACATCTCGTATATTTCTTCCAACTTTTATTCGGACGGTAGATCATAGTGCTTCCCCAACCTGTTCGTGAATACGTAAGCCTCTCGGTAAGTTCTCCATATTCTTCCTCACTCGTCGTCTGAACTGAACTGTTCACTGTCATTGGTACAAGCCTTTTCAAACAAGGCTAGAAGTCGACTATTTCCGTATGACGTCGTTCGTGAAACTGTGAAAGAGGATATGCAATTCATTAATAAACAATAAAAAGCAATAAACACGTTGTATATATAAATAATAATGGCCATTGTGGGTCCGGATATAACGTACCCGCGCGCTCTTCACAGACGTGAAAACTCTACCGTAGCCGCAGTGACACTAAATAGAATAGTTAATACTCTCAAAAAGGTTAACGACCGCAGCTACTGTGAGCGCAAAATGATGCATGTATTTTGTTTTAAAGGTATTAAGGTTTTAAAAACCGTCGGGTATTAGATACCCGACCACAATGACGCCGCCGAGTTAAATAACCTTTTCTCTTTTGTTAATTTTAGCTTTTTTACTCTACCATTTACTTTTCTCATATTATCAAAACACGAAAAGAAATTACAGGATTCGGTTTTTTAGGAGACACAATCCGTGGATGCCGAAATAAGATAATTAGAACCACAAACTGGCCATATCGTGATCGAAGTGCCACGAGCGCTCGCTCACGACTGAATAGCAAAAACTAGGAAGGAAGCAATGAAAAGTGTAGTACTACAGTGCTGTTTCGTAGCTGTGATCTAATAATACTTTATTTAATTTACGTTATTTAATTTCCTTTTCATCTCTCTCCTTTTTTTTTTTTTTTTAATTTTTAATGTATATTATTATTAATTCTTAATTCTTTATTATTATTATTATTATTATTATTATTATTATTATTATAAATTATATTTATTCTACAATCTTAAATTTCTTTTGCACTATCACATCTAACTGCACCCGGTACTATCTATGAACTTTAAATAATGATCTCGTTCCTTCTAATAAATGTAAATATTATTATCAACGCACAATTACCCGAAACGAGTAAGCGAAAAAAGACAGTAAGGGGGAAACAAACCGCAGGTCATTAAATTCTCCGAAAAGAAGACTCGGTCTCCAGCTAGCGCTTCATAATTAAACAACGGGTGGTTAATTTCCTCACGATAAACTGTGCTAACGTGTTCATTAAAGTTGGAATGTAGAGGGGTTCCAACCCCAAAATTTAGTCGCACCCTGTTATACCCTGTACGAAGTCTACAGATAGTAGTCACAAACCTTCGCACCAAACTATCCGGAATAATAAAGACATTGTAATACCAGGGTCTAACTGAAAGAGTCGACTGAAGATGAAACAATCGCTATGCGGTAGTCGATTGTGTTTGCGTTCGTGATTGTTTAGCGATAGCGGTAATTTGTATGTCGCGGTAAATATTGTAGTTAATCGTTATCAGCGGCATTATACAGATAAAGAAGACAATTAAGTGAGATCTTTCCGTTACACTTATTTATTTCTATTACCTGTTTTTGCGGTTTTATGTTCCCTCTCTGCTAATTCAAACATTAGCGAGAACAGTTTATTTCTATTTTACTAATTTCGTCTTTAGTTTACTTTACGTTTTTTTTTTTTTTTTTTTTTCTGGGTTCGTCATAAAGACATTGGCCCAAGAAGAGGGAGAAGAATGAGAAGCGGAATCAGATGTTTATGCGATCAGATATGGAAGATAGGAAAGACTCAAGTGCTGGAATGACCGAGGGTGATGGCAAGGAGAGGACAAAAGCTGCGCAATACGGAGTTGGAAGACCAATTGACAAAAGAGAAGAGTAAAAGGAAGAACGTTCGGAAGCGATATAGGTGCACTCAAACAAAATGTGATTAGCGTCACCTATAAAGTTGTGAGAGGAAGGGTGTAGGAGACAGTGAGGAGAGGGGACCAGAGAAAAGCGAAATAGGGAAGCAGGAAGCAAACTGTGCCCAAAGCGTAGGCGACAGATTGCAGAGAGAGTTGAACGCCGTATGGAGGGAAAATTGAAAAACCATGGATAAGACGGTAGATTAGGCTGGATAAAGAGATAGAAGGAATCCGGATTTGAGAATGAGGAGGAATACGAATTTAACCATAGTTTGGAATGAGATGAAGTGGAGAGGAGATTAATATTATGAGATGAAAAGACACTGAGGAATTCACCGGTAGAAGAGGATGAACGAGCTAGTGTATCGGCCGACTCGTTACCCTCGATTCCAGAATGGCCTGGAATCCACAGTAGGTCAATTTGGATAGAGTGAGAAAGGAAAATGTTGTGAATAAGAGAGCGTATGAGAAGGATTATGTAATCAAAAGAGGAAGAAGGAAAAGAAGAGGAGATGGCTTAAAGGACACTGTGGGAATCCGATATAATAAGGACTTTATGCGAAACTAGGGAAGAAGCAACAAAAAGGACGGCACGCAGGATGGCAGTAGACTCGGCATAGAACACTGAACAAAAGGAAGGAAGTTTGAAGGTTTCGAAATAATTTGAGGAAGGACAAAAGAAGGCCGAGCCAACTCCATTGGGTCCTTTGGAACCGTCAGTGAAGATCGCAAAATGATTAGGGAAAAGAGAGCCAACGGTGTTTAAGAATTCTGATTGGACAACATGATGAAGGAGAGGTTTGGTAGGGCAAGTTAGAAATAAACAATTAATAGGATGTAGGTGTGTGGAAAAATTGGAAGAAAAGTATGGCAACTTGTCGTATGAATAAATATAAGGAGAAAACTGAGAGAGTCGGGTGGAAATGAGAGATAGTATTGGCGTTTTGTTGGTGGCAAATCGCCAGTTGCGGTGGATATAAGAATAGGAATTAACAAGGGAAGAAGAAGAAATAGGAAGACGTTTGATTAAAAAGCGGTAACCCAGATAGGACCTTCGAACGAAAAGAGGAGGGATGAGTGATTCGGCATGTAGAGCGGGGATAGGAGTAGACTTTCTAGCTCCCAGACAGAGACGAAGACAAACATTTTGAACACGATCTAGTTTGAAGAGCAAGGATCTGGAGGAATTTCCACATATAAAACAACAATAATCAAGGATAGAACGAATAAAGGATTTGTAGAACATTAGTAGAATGCATGGATCTCCACCCCAATCAGTATGGGAAAGAGACTATCAGGTTGAGCCGTTTGAGGGAAGACAGATAAAGATGGTTGATGTGATTATGGAACGAAAGGCGACTGTCTAGAAAAATACCTAAATAACGGAAAGAGGAAGAAAGAGGGATCGCAACGTTATTGATGACGAGGCTAATTAGGGAGGGGTCAAAAGGACGGAGAGTAAAAACAACAACAGAGGATTTAACGGATGAAATTGAAAGATGTATATTTGATAGAGAATTTTCTAATGATGTTAAAGAATTTTGGAGCTGGGAGCTGGCGACCGAAATATTACGATGAGAGGAGTAAATGAGGATATCATCGGCGTAAAAAAGAGAAGGTGAACTTAGAGAAATGGAAGCAATATTGATAAAATAGATGTTGAACAGTGTTGGACTAAGACAGGAACCTTGCGGCAATCCGCGGAATACTGACCTAATGTAGGTTTTAGAAGGAGTAGAAAGAATAACAGTTCTGCATTTAAAAAGATTACTAATGAGGGAAGAGAAGTGAGCGGGAATATTAAAGGAAAGCATTATCTCAAACAAAGTAGGGAGGTGAACATTGTCGAAGGCCGCAGTGATATCAACAAAAGAAGCAACAAGAAATTCTTTACGGATGAATGCCGCGTAGACGTCTACCAAGAACGAACTGATACAATCCGGGGGGCCGCGACCAGGGCGAAAACCATACATGTTATTAGGCAGTAAATCGTTACGTTCGAGCCACCAGACAAGACGTCTGTTAATTAAGCTTTCGAAAAGCTTTCTAACGCAAGAAGCAAGAGAAATTGGACGAAGAGCTGAAGAATTAAGCTTTGGGATCGGGATGATGATAAAGGTATTCCAAGAGGAAGGAGTGGAGCAGGAACGAAGAAAGGAGTTAAATAAGTTCAAAAGGAACCGAAGAGAGTACTCAGACAGGTTTTTGAGAATGGGGAAGGAAATTCCATCTTTTCCAGGAGAGGAATTCCCTGAATTACGTAAGGATGCTTCTAATTCTGTAAAAGTAAATGGAGAAACCAAAAAATGTGAGGAGGTGGAAGTGGACGGCATGAAACAGGATTCTTGAAAGTTTGGAACGTAACTGGGAGCTATAGAATTCAAAAAAGGGATTAATTTATCGGGAGAAAGATTCTGATTAGAAGAACGTGGGGAGAGAGAGGACTTAAAGGACTTGGCCATACTCCAGATACGAGAAACAGGAGTGGAGCGTGAAAAGGAAGAACAGAAGCTTTTCCATGAATTTCTTTTCGCCATTTTCAAGGTAAATCTAGCTTTCGCATTGGCTCTTTTATGGGCGATAAAGTTGTTGAGAGTGGGGGAGGAACGGAAGGTTCTAAATGTAGATAAACTAAGGTCGAAAGCAACTTTACAATCTTGGTTCCACCACAAGGAGGAAGACATTTTGGATTTATTATGGGCAAAAGCTCGAACGGGAGGGGAAGAACAAGTTAAAGCAGCAGAGACGGAGTCAATGAAGAAATCATATTGAGAGGAAGGATTCAAGTTTGTTGGGATTGAAGAAAGTGAGGAATCAACAAGAGAACGAAAGTTGGACCAATCTACTTTAGAAAGGATCCACTTTGGAGTCTGAAGACTGTTAGGAGGAGATGGAAGAGGGATTTCATTGAAGGAAATAATTATAGGAGTGTGATCACTACCAAAGGTACCGTCCAAAGTACTCCACGAACAGCTAAGACCGAGACCAGGAGATGTAAAGGAAAGATCGATAGAGCTAAGAGCGGAGTGACTTCGGATACAAGTAGGGGAACCATCATTTAGGAGGAACAGGTCATTTTGGAGGATAAAATTCTCTAAAATCGTGCCATTGCTGTTGTAAGAATTACAACCCCGGAGGGGTGAATGGGCATTCCAATCACCGCCAATGAGGAATGGGGGAGAAAGTGAGTTAGTAAGTGTCTGAAAAGGGAAATTACGCAGATCGTAATTAGGAGGAATATAAGCAGATATAACATTTAGAGGACTAGAAGAATGGTTAGGAATAGAGATATGAACTAAATTGGGATAAGGAGGATTAGGAGGAAACAAAGTTTGAGTGTCATGAGCTGTGAATGGGATGTCATTTCTTACCAAAATAGCCGCTCCACCGTAGCCGTCACTGCGGTTAGAGCAAATGATGGAGAAATCTCGGAAGTTTATGTCTGAAGAGCTTTTTATCCAAGTTTCTGAAAGTAGTGCTATGTTAATATTGTGATAATCTAGTAGATGCTCTAGAGCATTTTTGTTAGCCTTGATACTCCGACAGTTCCATTGTAGTATTCTAAGTCGACAGGACATTGTACGTTTTAGAATAGAAGGAATACGAGGGAAGGAAATAAAAGGGATAGAGAGGGATGGAATATAAAATGCAACGAATTGTCGAGTAAGGCCAAAGGATACTACAAACTGAGAAAGTAGATACAGAAACAAACACAGTGTTGAGAGATATGGTGATAAACCAATAGGATTTAAAAAAAGAAGACTGAAGAATGAAGAAGAAGTGAATTAGAAGCTCCCTCTGCTCAAATAAATCCTTGCAAGAGGGTCGTCGCATGCTATCAACTAACCTAGTTAAAGGCAGCAAGCAACGCCGACAAAACACTTTGGTAAAGAAGGAATAAGAATAGGGATTGAAATGATAAAAGGAAAGTAAAAGCTCTCATCGCTCAGAACAATCATTGCGGCTGGGTCCTCGTATGCTATCAACCAACCTAGTTAAAGGAGGCAAGCAACACCGAAAGAACGCTAAGTGGAAAATGAAAATGAACGAAAAAGTCTCCCACCGCTCAAATAAATCATTGCATGTGGGCCGTCGCATGCTATCAACTAACCTAGTCAAAGGCAGCAAGCAACGTCGACGAAACGCCATAAAAACAAAAGAAAAGGAAAGACAATTTATGACGATTATGTTATGTCTGTGGAAAATTATAGTGTGGATAGTAGTATGAAAATAGGATAAAAAGTTGTGTATCTTAAAAGGAATAATTAGAGAAGGAAAGAAGGAAAAATAATAAACAAATAGGAAACTTAAAGTCGGAGATCGTGTCTGGTTAGCTATGTCGAAGATTGTAAATCTGACATATGGCTAAAACTTTATCTTCTAAATTAGGAATGTTGAAATTTCTGAGAGCAGATAGAAGTGCAGAAGTTAGGACATTAGGAGTAGAAAGAGCAGAAGAGTTATTTAGAGAAACGTTGATACCGTTTGCAGATGATTCAGTATTGGTGATTTTAGAGGTAGAAGGAGTTGTTGAAGGAAATGGGGGAAGCTTAGGAGCATCGGAACGATAGCCTTTTGTGGTAGCACTCTTGGATAGACTAGAATAATATTTATTGAGGGGATTTTGAGTTTTCGAGTTGGAGTAATGTTTTTGGACTGGAATAGTAATGTAAGAGGAAGAAGAACTGCTTGAGTAGTTTTGTCGTTTCCTCTTTGTGGTGGTGGGGAGGGAAGTTGGCAGGGTTAGACACGTCGGCAAAAGTAAATGCAGGAGAAACTAGTTTACCTTGGCTGATTTCTTTTGCTTCGGAAAAGGAAATGCTTTGCAGACTCATAATTTTATGTATTTTGACTTGGTCTTTATAGACTTCACAATTAGGATCTAACGCAGAGTGATTTCCGCCGCAAAGAACACAATGGAAGCAGGCTGTACCATTTTGCTGGGTAATAGTGCACTCGGAAGAGGCATGACTACCAGCGCATAGAGAGCAAACAGTTTTACTACGCCAGGAAGAACTGAAGTGACCAAAACGGAGGCAATTACGGCATAACTTGGGTTTCCGGATCACTGGTTCAACCTTTACACGATAAGAATCGTAAAAATAAATCAAAGAAGGAAGAACAGTGCCCAGGAATTTAATTTCGACAACTGGAATAGGAATGAAGGAGTCGTCTTTACGCTTTTTCATTCTTCGAATACTGGAAATCGGTATTTCGGATGAACAATTTAGCAGGAGTTCGTCAATAGATAAATCAGAAGGAATGTCTCGGATTATACCGAAACAGAAAAGTAGAGATTGAGGGATAAATGCTCGAATTTTCAGCTCTTTATGTATTTTATTGCTAAGTAAAAACTGATTAGCTTCGCTAATAGATGTAAAATTTAATTTGATTAAATTTTTCCCTGATCGCGTAATCGAAGAAAGTCCATTAACTTTCTTGTAAAACAATCTGGCTAACGACATGGGATGAAAATTAGCGATGTTTTTATCATCTAGGCTTTCGACTAGTACAACAATCTGGCCTTTATAATTATCAGGAAAGGTGGAAATAATATTAGATTCGCTTACATTGTCGGTGCTATTTAAATTAGACAAGTTAGTTTGTGCGGATGTAAGATCCATCTTAGTTATATTATCATTAATTTCTACTGAAATGTTATTATTAGAAATAGAAGATGGAGCACTAGCTGAAGGAGGAGAAGTTGTGATCGGAAGAGATTTATTTTTATTCGCTAGTTTTGTGACATTAGCCGCGCTTTTAACGACCGAACGGGAATTAAGCGGAGGAGGCTTGCCTCCCCCGTCAGACGAGTCGGGCATACAGCTAAATTATTAAATCGAAATAACGGTTAAACGAAACAGTAACGACGATTATTAGAAATGATAATAGCGATAAGAGAGGCGATTAGAATTACGAGTACGCAAGGTAAATACGAAACAATAAAAGAAACGATCTCACCGATAGTACCGCAACAATTGAACGCAACACAAATAAACTTTATCGATGTAACAAATAATATAAGTCCTCGTTATTTTATTCTACTTTTAATTATTTTATCTTTATAGGTTTTTGTAGGTGTTTTTTTTTGTTTTTTTTCCACCTTTTTTCCCCCATTTATTTCGATTTTACGTTTTTATTTCTATACACTTTTTCCCGCGCTAGATGAGCGCATCTAAAGGGGGCCGCTCTGCGGCCTCCTCCCCAACCTCCGCTAAACCCCTTAAACCACCGTCTAACTTATCTCTAAGTATAGACGAAGTATAGACGCTGATAGCGTTTCGAAGCGAAAATCAGCAGACCCCCTTTCGCCCATTTCTTCTATCCAACCGAAAGAAATTAAACTCTCCCAGGCTGATCCTATGGCAACTCCTGCTTCCTCAAGCACTGATCGTCACAGTTACGATACTAATAATGCCGAGAATAACAATAGGAACAACACTAATGATAATACTAGTAACAATAATGGCAACAACAGTACTACCAATAACAATAATAATAATACTACTACTACTACTACTACTATTAATAATAATAATAATAATAGCAATAACATTACTGCCAATAACGATAATAATAATAGTAATAATAATAATAATAATAATAATAAAGAGAATAAAATGTTTGCTACAGATCATCCGGGACCTTTTACCGTCTACGTTGAAAGTTGCTCCATGGATAAAAATCTAGGTAATTTACATCCCTTGGCCCTTGCCAAGCTAATCAGCTCCGTTTCCGCGTCACATTTATGCATTGTCTCTCAAGGCAGCGGTCGTGTCGCAATCAAATTTCCATCCGTTGATTCCGCTAACGCATTTCTTACTCATCCTAGTTTTTTCCAGCAACATAATATTAAAGCGTATATCCCCAATAGTTTATTATTCAGAATGGGCGTCATCTTTGGCGTGCATCCGTCCTTTTCTGAAGATGAAATATTGGAAGGAATCGAACCACTAATCTCCATTGCTTCTATACGTCGTATATGCCGTTTTTCGGACGGCGATAAAGTCCCTACCCATTCAGTCGAACTTAAATTTTATGGTACCACCCTCCCGGAATTCGTTTCGATTTTTAAGATGCGATTTCCTGTCTCCCCTAGTATCCGATCGCCTACACAGTGTTCTAAATGTTTTCTTTTTGGACATATCGCTAAGCACTGTCGTAGTTCTTCAGTCATTTGTTCACACTGTTCTTCTAAGCACTCAGTCTCTGAATGCTGCAGCCTACAGGAATCGCCCGTCTGTCGCAATTGCAAAGGCACCCACTCTGCCATTGACCGATCCTGCCCTGAATGGATCAGGCAAAAGGATATAAAGCGTATTATGGCCTTTGAGAATATTTCATTCCAGGAGGCCTCTCATTTAAAAAAAAACAATCTAACTTCTCGTGCTTTTTCATATGCCGACCGAGCCTCAATGTCCAACTCTTCTCCTAATAATTCTAAGTCTCCTTCATCACCTCCCTCCCTTCTCTCTAATTCTTTCCCACGTCCTAAATCTCCTACCTTCTATAAAATTCGTAACTCTAAAGCGACTTATAAACCCTCTCCGCAGTTTCCTCCTCTTCCATCTAACCGTACCCCATCTCCCTCTAATGGATGGGCTTTCAACAAATCTACTCCTACTCCGTCTAATATTCCCTCAAATCCTGCTAAAGACATTCCTGCCTCGTTGGTCTCTCCTAACTCCTCTCATCCAATGTTTTCTCCTTTAATTGAAAATATTTCTTCAGCCATCTTGGAAATACTCTCCTCTAATAACATTGCTTCTTCTTCTTCCTTTGTCGACTCTTTATCTCGTTTCCTTTCCAGTAACGTTCAGATAAATTAATTCCTCTTGTTATGATTAAGAAAATAGGAAGAAAAGTAAGAAGATTCGGGGCTGAATTTTCTTCTTTTTGTTCTCTTTTGTTTCTTTTCTTATACCCTAAATTCTCTTTACTTCTTTCTTACCGAATCTTTCTGCTAACGCACAAAACAAGATATTTAAATCAGTTTTATAACTGTTTAGTTGTATTATTCAATATCTCCTCTTCCTTATTTGTAAATGATGCGGTTGCTGCAGTGTTCAAAAGCACTGTCGGGCTTCAGTACATTTATTACATCTTTTTCTCTTTCGAACGCACGGACGTCAAGATAACTTACTTAGTACTTGAACTCGGTTGCATTCGAATTATTTCTGGTTTGTCTCACATTTGCTGTTCCATTGGTTCAGCGGTGAGATTGACTCGCGCATACAGCAAGAGCTATGTAACAAGAAGCTTTGCGCAGCATAATCTAACCCTAATGGGTACTATTGCATCTATGCAAAAGTTTCAAAACCAGTTTGCTCCCAGCAGAAATTTTTGGTTTGCCTCCTACGTTTTCCCACACGAATGTACTCTTTCTTCCTTTGTATCACTACTTTTAGAATTCCCTTCTAATCTATTAGCCCCGACTTACTTTCTCCGGATTTCTAATCGTTATAATTTACTTTCCTCCATTTACCTTCCAATCTATTTCAATCCCATTAATATGAATGTCTTTATTTTTGTTTTTATCTTATATCAACTACTGTGCCTTCTTATTGTTTTTGTCTTCCCTTTTTTCAATCCTTATGCTTCTAATACGTTCCCTGTTTCACCATGATGGCTGCGTTCAATATACTTCAGTGGAATTGTCGTAGCCTCAGAGCCAATAAAAATCCATTAGAGGGTCTATTGGATATTCATAACATTAGTGTTGCTCTCATCTCAGAAACGTGGCTTCGGTCGGGCACGAACTTTAATATTAGAGGGTATAAAATAATTAGATGTGATAGGCATGACGGGTATGGTGGTACCGCTATCCTCGTTAAAAATGATATATCTTTCAACACCCACAATGTTTCTCTGAACCTACCTCTTGTTCCTAACCAACCCAACATAGTCCACATCTCTATCCGTACCACCCTTCCGCATCCCATTAACATTGTCTCCATCTATGTTCCTCCTAATTATGATCTTCGTCAGTTCCCTCTTTCCACTTTTTTCAGCTCTATCCCGCAACCATTTATTATCGGGCGTGACTGGAATGCCCATTCACCCTTGTGGGGTTGCACATCCTACAATTCCAACGGTTCCGTCCTTGAGAGTGGTATTTTTTCCAATAATTTAATTCTTCTTAATGATCACTCCCCAACCTATTTCAGATATCCAACTATTTCTAGTTCTCTTGATCTAACCTTTGCTTCTTCCACTATTGGTCTTAATTATAACTGGAGAACTCTTATGGGCTCCTACGGTAGTGACCATGTTCCTATCCTAATAACCCCAGTTAACTTTTCTTCTCCAACTTGCTTCAGGCCTCTACATTCTCCTCGGTGGAACCTCTCCAAAGCAAATTGGACTATGTTTCGTTCATGTGTCGACTCATCACTTCCTAGTATTCAACTCGACTCCGATCCCATACTTCTCTATAATTCCTTTTTAAATTCCATTGAGTCTGCTCTTTCCCTATCTTCACCTACCCGTCATCAGACATCTAACAATTACAATAAAGCCTCATCTCTTTGGTGGAATGAGGAATGCAACCGCGCATTCCACTACAGTCGTGCCACCTTTAGAACTTTTCGTTTAGAACCTACAACGGAAAACTTTCTTGCTCATAAGCGAGCGAACGCAAGAGCTAGATATATATACTTAAAGTCTCAAAAAGGTCCTCCTGGAAGAATTTCTGTTCTTCATTCTCTAGGAATACCCCTCTTTCTCATATCTGGAAAATGGCTAGAGCTTTCAAAACCCCATCCTCTGAACGTCCTTCAAATCTCAACCTTTCTAAAGTTAGCTTAGAATACTTTATTGATTCCGTTGCTCCTGCCTATGTTCCTAACGTTGATGAACCGTATCCAACTTCACCTCCGCATAATTCCCAGACGCATTTCCTAACTTCTGCCTTCAATATTTATGAATTAAAATCTGTCCTTTCCGAATCTTCTAGCCCCACTCCAGGTCTTGACGGTATACCTTTTTTGGTCCTTAAAAACCTGTCTGAACTGTCTCTTGCGTTTCTCCTACATCTTTTTAATTGTTTCCTCTCCAGAGGTATAACTCCCCCCTCTTGGAATTCTTTTATCATCATTCCTATTCCTAAAAAAAGTTCTTCGTTGCGCCCTATTTCTTTAGCCTCCTGTATCAGAAAATTGTTTGAAGGTATGTTAAACAAGCGCCTTGTTTGGTGGCTAGAGCATAATAATGTATTTCCTAGCAATATGTTCGGCTTTCGGCCTGGTATTGGTCCTTCCGACTGCATTAGTCTTTTTGTCTCCCATATCTACCAATCCTTTATCCTAAAAAACTATACTCTGGCTTCCTTCATCGATATATCCTGTGCTTTTGATAATGTCCATCTTCCCACTCTAAAAGATAAGATGATAGCAATTAACGTTCCATTGCACTTTACTTCTCTTATTATCAATCTCATGCAGAATCGTTCCATCCACCTCTCTGCTCCTTCTATTGAATCTTCAAGAATGGTTTTTCGAGGTCTCCCTCAAGGTTCCTCCCTCAGTCCTACTCTTTTCAACATATACACTATCAGTGTGGCTTCTCTTCCCCTAAATTCGTCGTCTTTATTCTTTGCTGATGACATCCTACTTTATGCCTCATCTCACGATATTATATCAGCCAGTGAGGCACTTAATTCGTCTCTCTCCGTGTTGGATCACTCCCTTTCCTCAATTAACCTTTCTATTTCTCCTACTAAATCTTGTTATGCCGTATTTACTCTGCGACCTTATAATCCTGCTTCTGTCTATCTATCCCTAGAAAATACACTCCTTTCTCGTGTTAATTGTTTCTGTTATCTTGGTATTTTCCTTGACAGTCGGTTATCCTTCTCCGAACACATCAAGTATCTTTCCTCTTCAGCAATCAAAAGACTAAACCTGCTGAAAGCTTTATCTCCAACCAAATGGGGTGGTGATCCTTATGTCCTTATTTCTCTATATAAATCTATCATCCGCTCAAAATTTGATTACTGTTCATTTCTCTATGGTTGTGCCTCTAAGTCTCGACTCTCTAAATTGGATGTAATCCAAAACTCTTGCCTTCGTCTCTGTCTTGGTGCTCTTAAATCCTCTCCAGTTCCAGCAGTCCTTGCCGAATCTAACACACCACCCCTTTTTATCCGAAGATCTTATTTAGGCTATCGTTTTCTTACTAAGCGTCTCCCACTCACCTCCTCTACTCTTATCCATTCCTATCTTTCCATTTCTAGGAACTGGCGTTTCGTACCTAGAAAAATTCCAATTCTTTCTCTCATTTCTCTACGGCTCAGTTCGTTTTGTCCTTACATAATGTCCTTTGCCAATCTCCCTTATTTCACTTTTAATTTCGCCGATCTCTGCCATCCTCCAAATATGTTTACTGTTCCTACGCTCTCTAAGTTTCTTCCGCAGGCCCTAATCATACAGGAATTCCGCAGTTATATCAATTCTGATTTTCCCTTGCATGTAACTGTGTTTACAGATGGCTCGAAGAAACCGGATGGTGTCGGTGCTTCGTTTATCCTCCCAGATTTTGGCTTTTCAGAATCTTTCTGCTTACCTTCTTTCTGCTCCATATTCACAGCCGAATTGATGGCTATCCTACGTTCCATTATTTTCATTTCCTCTAATCACATTTCTTCCAAATTCTTGATTATATCGGACTCCATAACCGCCCTTCAGGCCATTTGCTCTCCCCTTCCTGATTATTCCTGTGATTTCATTATACTCCGCATTCGCTCACTTATCCACGCTCTTTCTTCCCTTCATTCTATTCAAATTGATTTGCTGTGGGTTCCTAGCCATTCGGGCATCTGCGGTAATGAAGCGGCGGACTCATTGGCTCGGGCTGCTGCCTATTCTCACTTCTTTTTTAAAAAAGTCCCTTCGTCCAATATCCTTCCTCTGTGCAAAGATTTTCATCTTAGGTTTTGGTCGGATATGTACGTTTCCTCTTTCTCTAACAATCGCTCTTTCTCTATCTGTCTGTCCAACCTAGTCTTCCTGCCAATCCGTGGTTCTCTTTGTTTCCTTCACTTCGTCGTTCTGTTGTTGTCTCCGTTATTCGCTTGCGCTTTAACCATTCTCTGCTGCCTTCCTCCCGTTTTCGTTTTTCCTTGGTTTCCTCTCCATATTGTCCTCTCCACTCGAACGAAGAGCATGTTTGCGATACGGACCATGTGTTCTTTGAGTGTTCATCTCTTTCTGCTGAGTGCTCGGCTTTCTACTTTAGTTTGCTGGGACTTGGTCTTCCTACTCCGTACTGCGCCTCTTATGTTCTATCTCTTCCCTCTCCACAAATTGTTCCTATTATTTGTTCCTTTCTCCTAACAATATCTGATCGTATCAGGATATAAGTGGTTCCTTCCTATTCTAATTGTTTCTGGGTAAAGGTCCGTCCCTGGTTGACAAGCCCAAAAAAAAAAAAAAAAAAAAAAAAAAACTAATTCGCAAGATCTGTTTAAACTAGGCGCACTCTTAATAACATTTTCTCATTCAATTAAGTTATCTTTTTTAACTTTCTCTCCGAAAGATTCGTTAACGAAATGTAGGGATATATAATCCCGTCCAAGGCAGCGTCCTTGGCTGCCTGATCTACCACTTTGTTAAAAATGATTCCATAGTGACTAGGAATCCAACAAAACTTTACTGTACTCGTATTGTCCCGAATGTTGGCGAGTTTTATTTCGATTTCGAAAATCAGTGAGAGGCTCTGATACTTAAAGTGACTGTTCCTAAGGGTCGAAAGGCTGCTTAGTTTTCTCTACGTATGCAGCATTTAGAATAAAATCGCAAACCTTGTCAATGGCAAGCAATTCAACAGTAAACACAGAAGCCTCAGACAAAAGCTCAAACTTACTTATAAAGTCCTCTCCCGTTATAAAGGTAGCACATGTCGTCTTCGTAGACGTTGAGAACTTGGCGCCATCTGTAAAAATATTCTTAGGACAGAAGTGTATTCGGATTCTATTAATTGCATAAAGCGAGAATTAAGCACAGGATGGGGAAGGCACTCTGTCTTTAAGTTGTTGAAAAGGTCTAAATTTACGTCTGTTTTAACTGAACTGATATTATGCAGCAAAACAAAATATCTCGATGGCAGTACGGGAATAAGAGCCGGGCAATCATTTCTAATTAAAAGCGGCTTCTTACGCCGTACGAATCCACATTCGTTTGAAATTTTAATGAGCTGTTTTAATATTAATGGTTGCTGGAAGCTGCAATATTTAATTAAAAATCGATCTATCAGAAGAGATCTTCTTACCTGTAAGGAAGGAATTTTAGATTCAATCTGACGACTTACGGCAGGGACCGATCTAACATCCCCTGTTATAAGCTTAAATCCCAAATTTTGCAGAACGTCCAACCTACTCAGAAGCGACTTTGAAGCCGATCGTCAAAAAAATCGCACCGTAATCGAGTTTAGACCTAACAATAGCTTTATAAAGAAAACTTAAAGTCACTGGGTCCCCTCCCCAGAAAGTATTAGAACTTATTTTACGTTATTTTATTTTCCAATATTCATTATCAATGCGTTTCTTAATAATAAACAGTTAGTCAAGTGTTTTATCATTTCGTACCTTCTTCTTTTTTTTCTCATTTTACAAATAAGTTGTGGGTCTCGCAGGGCAAATATGTCCGTTGTGTGAGTGCCCAACACTCTTATCAACGTTTATTAAAAAAGGTACAAAAATTACAACTATATTAACTTATTCCATAAATATCAATATTAATAAACCTAGCATTATATTTAAGTAAGAGTATATTACATATGACAATACGTAACATGCCGCATAAAACGTATCTGTACAAAAACAGCGAATTCTGAAAAGGATTTATTCTCGAGCTGATGTAATAGATTTTGATTTTTATTGATTTACTAATGTGTGTATGTTTAATGTTTTGTGTTTTTATTTATTTATGTGGCTATAATAACTATATCAATAATATTAATATCAGTCCACCTCAATAATTATTAATTATGAATATTTCCAAATTCAATTCGATTAATAATTCCGATATTACTAGTTAAAGACGATAAACTCAATAATTCAAAAACTGTTTCTGTTTTATGCAATGGAACTGCAAAGTATTTTATAAATAGAAGAACGGAAAATTTTAAAATTAACAGATATACTCCCGAACTACCAGTGTTAATGGCATCTTTGTTAGCGGCTTAATTCCACTATCACCTTTCTAAACTGCACTTATTTCAATTCTTTCTATAATATATCTTCGTCATCTTTTCGTTCTCTATCAGTGCTTTGATGAATTATGCTCCAGTGATCATTTTCCAATTCTTACTCATTTCCGTATTTTTTTCGAAATATATAATTCGTTCGTTAATCCCATTACTTTTTTGATTTGAAAAGCTGATTAGGAAGTATATTAATCCTAAGTTGTTTTACTTAAATATTCTTCTCCCTCAGCTTTATGCGATGTTCCCGCACTCTGAGTCTTTTAGACTTCCTTCTTTCTGCTTTATCTTCTCGGCCGAGTCGATCTCAATTCTTCATGCAATTCATTTCATATCTTCTACAAGTGGGGTTCACAAATTCCTGATCGTTTCTGATTCCAAAGGCGTTCTTCTGTCCATCTCCTTTCCTCCTTCTCATACTTCTGACAGTATCATCCTCTCTATTCGATCTCTTGTCTCTTTTTTGTTCTCGTCCCATTCCATTCTCATAGACTTTCTATGGGTCTCTAGTCATTCCAATATTGAGGGCAATGACTCAGCTGACTCTTTAGCTCGCTCAGTCGCCCGCATTGGTCCTTTCCTCGACTCTTTCCCTCCCTCAGACATTCTTTCTCTATCATGCTCTAATCATTCCAGACTTTGGTCTGACATGTATCCATCTTTATTCTCAAATCGATTTTCACAGTACCGTCTTATTCAACCGGTTTCTATTTTCCTGCCTTGGTTTCAATCTATTCCTATTTGTCGTCGTTCCACTGTTGTTTCCTTAATTAGGCTTAGAATCAATCATTCTCTACACTCCCCTCTTCTCGCTTTCGTTTTTCTTTAGCTCTTTCTCCTTTTTGATCTCTTCACGCTTCTGAGCTTTCTTGTATTTGTGATTCAAATCATATCCTATTCGAATGTTCTGCACTCTCTAACGAACGCTCCTTTCTTTACGCCCAACTTTTAGTTTTGGGTCTTCCTACTCCCTTTAACGCTACCTATATCCTTTCCTTCCCGTTGCCTTCAGTTATTCCATTGCTGCTGTCCTTTGTCCTTTCCATTTCTGACCACCTGGCTATTTAGTTCTATCTCTTAATTTTTCATATTGTTGGGTCAAGGCCGCTGGCGCGCCCAGGGTAGGAAAGAAAAAAAAGAGAAGCTTTATGCGATTAAAATATTTTATGGCTGCTGTTAACACGGCTGTTCTAAACTTTATCTTCAAATTCTTTTCCATAATCTTGATGTGTCTATATGATAATTTTCGGAAATTCCAGTAGCTATTTTTCACGGAAAAAGAACTATCAATGGTATATGTGCCAAGCGAATACTGACTTGATAAGAAGTGCAGAGATCCTTTTAATATGTGTAAGGAAATCTGGAATTCCTGTCTCTTTTATTTCTGCATCACATCTACAAATACCGCTGGAGAAAAATTTAACTACCTGACAGAATCCTAAATCCTTTTTCACTTTCTTCCTTATTTATAATTGATGTGTTAGTTTCGAAACGCACGGTTTAAACACATTTGTAAAATACTGTTACAATGAATCTTCCTCCTCATACTCTAAAAAGAATTTTCATGTCATAAAGCCCGCTCTCCTACCTGTAGCGACGGCTTCAATTTTCTGCTTACTGTTTCCAAGCTTAATTATGAACTAACTCATAAAACCAAATATGTTGCACTCGATGTCAATACTATCCATTCGTTTATGTTTAAAAATCTGCCTGCCACAGTCAACAACTTTTACTTTACATCTACAATCAAATTTTGTTCAAACACTTAATTCCAGTCGTTTGCAAATCTGAGGTTATCCTCGGCTCAAATGCTGACCCTTTTCTCCTTCAACAACTTTATTTCTTTAATGTGTTTTTCTAATTTCTTTCATACAAGCTGATAGCTGTACGCTTCATTCTACATTATTTTATTTTATTAGTCATCTAAGATAAATATAAGTACCTAAAGTAATGTATAGAACAGTAATTTTTTAGCTAATAGAATAACACATGTTCAAATTGGCTTTTGTACTCCTTTTCTATTCCTATTGAAAATAGTAATCCACAAGGGACCGCTCAAAGTGTTGTACTCTTAGCCATTTCTATTAACGATATTTTCAATTAATCACCAGTAACAGTCTCATTTATTCACTGATAACTTGAATATATCAATCTTATCCAATTTTCTATCCAATGTCTCCAGTGAATTCTTTAATTAACAATAAATAAACTTCACACTTAGAATAAAATTCTCCACCTCCAAATACAGCTGTGTCAACTTTCATACAAAACACCTTCGACGAAATTTAGCATAACATCTTCCCTTAATGATACACCTCTTCCTTTTTTTCAGGCTGTGAAATTTCTAGTTCTAGTTTTTAACTCCACCTTTTTTGATTTTTCCATGTTTACAGTTTTATAATTAACTGTATAAAAATCGTATCAATCTTAAAATATTCATTTAATCCTAAATTCAATATAGACCCTACTCTACTTTTTACTATTTACAAAACCTAATAACTCTTATCTGTCATGCATCTCTCTGTTTCATTCCATGTTCGCATCTATTTTTCCTATAAATTAACTTGTCCTACTGACAATGTAAATATTTCTATACCATATCCTAATGATTCTATTCCTAATCTAGTAATTAATTAAAAGACAGTGGAGTACCGCTTTAAAATTTTCATACTTTTCCAAAATTACCATCCCTGGATTTATAATTCAGTAAAAATATAAATTATGTGCCCTGTACGCTGCTTGCAGATGTAATACACTGTGTTACTGGAAAAATTAACAATTACTCAGACTTTGTATTTGTCTGCACTAATGCTTCCAAAGCAAATCTATACATTAATCAATTTCTAATCACATGCGCTTGTGAAATTGTATAATACCCGTTCGTGATTATTTGCTCTATTTAGAAATCATCTGAATTATATGCTACATATTGTAGTCTTGACATATGCTTACTATCAATTTGCTTAAATAAAGATACACGTGATAATGGATTTCCCTGTTTCCATTAAACTTGTTTCACTTCAAAATAGCAAAAATATCATGACAGTTAAGGTTCATTACATACTTTAAATGGCTCCTTCTTGCCAAATGTGATAGTACATTTCAGTAGTTGCCTAGTTATGTAGGTATAACAGATGGACTTGTTGGCCTGATCAGCGATTAAGTTAGTCAGTGGTGTATGCATCTAGCCTTTCTGAAAAATATAAAACTAACAACCAAATCATGGTTTCTTCTTTTCTACCTTAAATGAGAGAAGTACTTTCTTCTTTAAATTGCTTATGGGTGGGTCACACTGTGCTTTTTTACGATTATTTATTACAGAGAACATACTCGTAACCACATGCATATTATGTTTTGGCTATTTTGTTCCCCCTGTCAAACATTTACTGCAGTAATGTATCTAACTTTTCTTTATGTTGCCATTTCCTGAACCTTATTGTCTGCTGTACTTTTTAATGACTTAATCGAATATTATTGTTCTTTAATAAGCTGCTGTAATTTAAAGGAACTACCACACCTTGGTATGCTTGCTAGCTAAAATGGTTGTGCAAAAAAAAAAAAAATAATAAAAAAAGCAAAAACAAAAAGAGGAAATTTTGTGGAGTTGATAATCTTATTCATACTGAAATATTAATGCACATTTTTTCTTGAAATTTCTTGAAACATTATTTATATCGGAATTTGTCATAGGGTATTTTTATGGCCGTATTACTTACTTATCCATAGTTACTGCGTTGTATAACATCAGCACCAAAGGAACACACTGTAGCGGTCTGTTTATAGGAATTCTGGCACA
The DNA here is from genome assembly GCA_039619475.1 of Icerya purchasi. Lineage (NCBI taxonomy): Eukaryota > Metazoa > Arthropoda > Insecta > Hemiptera > Monophlebidae > Icerya > Icerya purchasi. The sequence goes on along the minus strand of CM077115.1, from coordinate 220,311,256 downwards.
TACTTCTAATTTTCACTAACAAGGATGTAGGAGCATTAACGTTGCGCCGCAAAATTGTGTTCAGAGTGTAGAAACTAACCTAATTTTCAGTATGGAAGCTTAAAAATTTGCTCAAATTCTCTTCTATTTTCCCTAAATTCACCCCAATCCAAAAGTCCTGCATGCTTCTCAGTCTCAATAATTTGACCAAAATTTCAAAATCGGATCCAAAATCTAACTCAGGAGCCTAAAGTTCATTTAAATCTGAAATCTTTTATGTTTTAGTTTTAATAACCTGACCGAATCTTGCTTAAATTCTGGTCTAAGAGCTTAAAATTCACTTCTACTGAAGCCTAATACTTACTTCTTACATGCAGTCTGTCTGATAATCTAAACATATACCAAGGAGGAATGGACCCCTACTCCCTTAAGTTGTACCATTCTAGTATTCCATTATATATTTTTTTAAACCTTTTCCAAGTCTAAAACCAACCTTTTTTATTCATGTATGCACCTACATCCATTGCAGTTAATGGTACTAAGTAAGTTACTTACTGCTAACGTGTTGACTAGAAGTATGGTATCTTACATTCTAATGCCTCAATGGCATCTTTATCTAAAAGCTGTTGACATCATCGTTTAGTGCAACGTACCATATAGTGGAATGCCTCTTGTGTTACACACATAAATACGGTAGTAAATGCAAGCGAATTGGTCATATTTTGTCGAGCAGGTTTGTACTATTGTTTTAACATAGATTCAAACAAAAAAAATATATACACATTCATGATTGCCTCTTTCTCTTATTTACTGGGATAATAAAGTCAGACATGAATAAACACGTTAATACTGTATGGTCTTTGTTTTTATAAATTGTATGTCTCTTTATACACAATATGTAAATCCATTCAAAACAAAATTGAAAGTACCTGGTTGGGTGTAATTCAAGTAAAAATGTCTATTTTTAGCTGGAATGCAGTACTTTAGCCCCAAAAATGTTCATCTGGTATTTAAAATAACAAACATCAAGTTATTTTAATTCTCTTCAGTATACATTAATCGTATACACACATTGATATGTAAGCAAACCTCTCAACTACTCCCATATAAGTTAATCAGTTATCTGGTCTTGGCTCGTAACACAACAAACACACTTTGCAAGTTACCTTTCCGTAATTCATCACATAAGAAGGCATACATGTATTCGTAAATATATATTGTAATAGCATGTTAATATTACACAGTTATTAATTTATTTAGAAAATGCTTCATTGCACAATTCGCCTATATGCCCTTACATACATATACTTACAGTAAGGTGTACTAAATTTGTTACAAATCGGCTAGTGTCTGTCATATTTTAAATCCTCAACCAAATTCACACATTGGAAGATCTATGCACATTGGAAAGCGTAAGAAGGGATTTTTTTTTTTTTTTCCACTGTACCAGTCGAGGGACCACAAACAGCGCCAGTATTAATTTTAATATATATTTATTATGATGATAGAAATGTGACCAATCCAAAGCCCTCCAGTGAGGGGTTTGGCTTATAATAGTTCACTACAACTTATAAAAAGGGATACAAAGTCTAGAGAAGGACGAAAAGCGACATAAGCAGTACAGCACAATTTTGACCATATGGCTCTTAGGATATAAAAAGCGAATGGGATGGATTTTAAGAGAAAACAACATGAGATTAGTATAGCAGCGTGTACAATGTAATATTTAGAGCACAATCGTCATGATAACAGTGCTATTTAGTGTATTTCATAAAAGCTCGGCACGCATTTAGTGTGCAAGAGTGCGAGCACCACAGCAATCGCCTTATGGAACGTTATCCATACGTAGCAAGTCTACTTCTTATGATATCTGATAAAGACTCGAACACCATGGCAATCACTAAGTTAAGAGTGACCCATACATGTCATGTTTATTTGGGTCAGATGACCTGGATCCCATAGTAACCGTTGCTGTTTGGTCGGACAACAGAGTCCGGTGAAGTAAATACTTGATAAAAGTTTCGAGTCAACTGATGCTAACGTATTTAAAACTAAATGCACTTAAGTTATGGGAAGAGCGTCACGACACCACTTCCTTCTCTTTAACCTTCTTCTCGGATTACCTGGAAGAGTATTTATAAACATGCTACTAACTTTAGGATTGGGATGTAGATTTAGATTTTCAAAAAATTTGCTGTACTGTTGAGTATGAACTGATTTAACAAAAGGAACATGCAGATCTCGATAGAGAGTTAGGTTTGAAACATATTTTGGTGCTGCTGCAATCCCTCGGAGGATAATGGACTGCTGACTCTGAATACGAGCAAGGTTGCTACTACTTGTATTTCCATATAGTTCTAGGCCATACCTCCACACCGGAGCTATAATCATCAAATAGATAGATCTTTTTAACCTTATACTTAATTTAGATTTATTGCCTATCAGCGAGAATAGCTTTTTAGTGTGTGCGATTAGCTTTCTCCGTATTTGTGCAACGTGGAAGCGCCACGTAAGGCGACGGTCAAGGTACATGCCTAGATACTTGACTGTGTCTACCTGTTTGAGCTCTACATTGTTTATTTGTAATTTAGGGCATGTAACGTATCTGTTCGTGAAGGTTATGTGCTGACATTTTTCCTCACTAAATTTAATTCCCCATTTTTTGGCCCAGATCATTATCCTGTTTAAATGGTCCTGAACTGCATTATTCGCATATGTACAATTAGTATCTGAGGACAGTATTGCTATATCATCAGCAAATGTGGCCAGAATTGTCTGATTTGATACAGGAAGGTCAGCCGTATAGATGGAGTATAGAATCGGGCCAAGGAGGCTACCCTGCGGAACAGAGGCCGATACCATATCTTCCGTAGACATTGAACCATTGACATTTACTATAAATGACCTATTTAATAGATAGGACTGAAAAAATAAGTATAAGTCCGGTGGTAGTATTTGTTTGAGTTTATATAAAAGCCCAGTATGCCAAACCTGGTCAAACGCCTGGGCGACGTCCAGAAAGACCGCAGAGCATACCTCTCCCTTTTCAAGCACTGATGATATGGTATCCACTAGTCTATGGCACTGTTGTATGGTAGAATGCTGTGTTCGAAAACTAAATTGATGTACTGGTATCAATTTTTCATTTCCAATTACTGGATTTATTCTTTGTAGGATTAATTTCTCGAAAACTTTTGAGAGAGTATTTAGCAGACTGATTGGTGTATAGGATGATAGGAGAGACAACGGTTTCAAGGGTTTTGGTATCATAATTATTTTAGATTTTTTCCATGATTTCGGATAGTGACCTATTCGTAGGATGGCATTAAATATAAAACAGAGAAGAGTGGCAGATTTTTTGGGCAGGTGAATTAGAATTTCTCCCGTTACTCCATCGAGTCCAGGAGATTTCCTTAGAGGAGCTTTTTTGAGACATTTGTATACCTCATTTGGAGAGAATCGCCTGGTGGGAAGGCTAAGCTGTAGTGGTTGCTCTATATAACGTTGTATAACGTTAATATGTTCTGAATCATTGTTTCCGTGAGGCATGAACGTAGCCTCTAAATGCGAAGCGAATGCGTCTGCTTTCTGTTTATCTGTTCTAGCCCAACTACCGTCTTGCATCCGAATGTTGTGAGTCTCTGAAGATTGCCGCAGTATTCTTTTGGTTGCCTTCCATACGGATCCATCCTGTTTATCTAGAGTTTCCAAGTAACTACTGTATGTTTTTTCTTTATATCTCTTAATTTCTTCTCTTAGCTTGTAACGGAGATTGTTGTATGTAGCTTTTAATGCCGGATAGCGGTTCTGTTGCCATCTTCTCCTTGCTGCCCGAGTAGCTTTTATTAACTTCCTGATTTCCGCTGGAACATATTTATTTTGGTTACTATGTACTGTTTTATATGTGGTAGAACTTCTACATGTTGTCTGTATTAGGTCCGTTATATCATCTACCGCTGCTTTGATGTCGTCCTTGGTTTTTAAACTGATCTTCAGGTCAGTGCCATTTTCCATTGCAGTTGCAAAATATTCCCAATCCGTCGAGTAATTATGCAGTTTATGCTGCGTGGGCTTGACTATGGGGTTAATATCCAGGATTGAAATAACCGGAACATGGTCAGAAGAGAGATCGACTACTGTCTCGCATTTTTTATGATACCTTTGTAGGCCTCGTATAATAAAGAAATCTAGGATATCACGTGTTCGATTTGCATGTTCCTGCCAATAAGTGGGGGCCGTAGGGAAGGGAATTTTAAAGATGTGAAATGGGTAGAACTAATAATATAAAATTAAAGTTTATGAATGGTTAATAATTAAAAAATTATTCTGCTATGCATACTTTAGCATATGCGGCAATGCATTTTAAGGTATACAATAAACCATTGTAAATAACGGGAGAGAGGATTTTTTTATTTTATTTTAGAGGATTGTTGATTTATACTCATATATAGAGCAGGATAAGATTAACAATACATACAAGTAATTAAGAACTAAAATTATATTAAAATATTTGATAATCAATGCGCTGTTGTATTAAGAAGAAATCTGTGATTTATACAATAATTAAAATAATACAAATTTTGCATATATGGAAAAGTATGCCAATTATGTAAATAGAATATTTGGCAACTGCCATATATAAAATTGAACAATGTGAGAGAACATAGTAAAAGAAAAAAAAATATACATGAATAAATTGATATGTTGGAAATACATAATAGTTTTTTTTGTTTATATTTTAAATGATTTTAACACATAATATTGTAGTTGATTTTGTAAAGAGAGCATAATTTTAATTTTATTAATCATTCATAGGTATACAGTAGGATTTCTTTTTTGCTTGTTTGTTTACACATATGTGATAATAAATTTTTTCACAATTTTTTTTCTGAGAGCTAAGCGGATGATCCGATCCCCAATGATTATAATGCATAGTTAAAGATTATTTTAATAAGGATATCAATATTTTGTCAATAAATCCGTTTCCCGTGATTGAGCGAAAAATAGTATTCCATGAGTAAATAATTATCTAATCTAATGGCCGTAATGTTGTTTTTACACTTTTTTCAAATATTTGTATATTTTCATGTATTTTCTTCAAATATTGCTTTTTAATGGATTTTAATAATTCATCGCTTGTACAAATTTGTGCAAGATGGAAATGTGTAACAATAATAATAAATTTTGATTTTACTTGATTTGATTGTTATTATTATCATTACTATTATTATATATATATATATTTTTGTTTTTTTATTTTATTTTATTTATTTATTTTTTATATTCTCCTCATTAAACTTTTTTTTAATGTGCGTTGTATGTAACTACTAAGGTGATTACAGCGTATATACGGAGATAACTTATATATGCTGGGTTAAACCACTCGTTCTAACGAAGCCTATAACCCTTGTGACGTTAGGTGTAGCATTTACCGGACAGTTCTGTATGTTATTCAGTAGGTTATGTTGTGTCCTGAATAACTTTGGACAGGTGAGAAATATGTGTGGAACTGTCGGTATACCGGCCTGGCCGCAAAAGAGGCACATAGTCGGAAGGGAAGAATTGCTAATTATATGGCTCTGTGAAAATCACGGCTGGGAATCTTAAAATTATGCCGGGATATTTCCTCCGGGGCTACCATGGTTCAACTGTGGGCTAAATGTTTTTTTAGAAACGTTTTGGTAACTGCCTATTCTTCCACTGGTTCTCGCACTTCTTCAAAAAAAAAAGTATGCATCATCGAGGATGGTAAATCCGCGTTCTCTGGCATTGGCGAGAACAAAGCTGAGCATGCTGCCAGGCACCCCGATGTGTCCAAGGACCCAAATGAATGTCATCTAACTGTCCGATTGGTTTAACTGACTTGGATAGTGTTTTATCTTTGATATTAGCGGATTGCTGCATTTTTGGTTTTTCAGGATGTCCTGAAAAGGAAATTGTTTAGGTATTCTTAAAATGTATTAGATCTGTACGAATTGAAGTATCTACTTCAAATGAAAAGAATGTCGCCAGAGCTTTTGTACGTTATTCCCCTTCGAAGTTTTTTTTAAATTTCAAAAGACTTTCATGATTGTACTTCCACACGATTTGCGAACACTTTATAACAACTTAATTAAACCCCCAACTGGCCAAATTCTATATATCTGTTTATGTTGAAATATTTATGTTTGTCAACTAAAAGTTTTTTGTTCTATATTTACTGTTAAATTTGATTTTTTCTAGTTGCATGCCCGAAATCGTCGATAAACAGTCACTACTTTCCCCTTACTAAGTAAATTCAAAATTCTCTTTTTCCAAAAAGCTATACTTATTTTCTCTGAAACATCAGAAAGCAGTACAGAAAGTTTTTCGGCAAGCTGCAATGGAGAGCTCAAATTTGAACATCAGCAGAGTATTTATCAACCAAATATTACAGGAAATCCGCCCAGACGTTTCAAGTGAAGAAAATGGTGTCCGGATGCGCTTCCGATTACCTAGGAAACTCGGATTTTCGTTTACATGTCACCGTCGCCTAATGTGTCACCTCTCTGCGACTAATTGTTTGATCTTCCTTAATCCTAGTCTGCTGTCCCACTGGGGGGTCTCCGGATTAATCATCGTTCTTCCTGTTCTTCTCCTTTGTATTTCCTACCCTCTATTCCTCTCCTCTCCTTTAGCCCTCTTTAAGCATGTCTAACGATCGTCATTTCTTATGGGTTTCGAGCGCAATGTACAAAAAAACAAAAAAAAAAAACAGAAAAGATAGTAGACGATTTATTTTTTACTCTGTTCACCACGAAAGACACTGAAAAATGTAGGACTAGATTAATAGTCGAGTACTTACAAAAGTTTCAACGAACATACTAACAATATCACTATCGGCACACGTATTCGCTGCTAGAAAATATGTTAGTGCCATAATCTGTTGTAAAATAAATATGCCTACTCAGATGATACGCAGCTTTTAAAAATCAGAAGTTACACACAGTACGATTGTTTCGTCACGCTCAAAGTCCATATAAAAAGCTAGCCAATCTAAAGTTATATTTTCTATTCCAAAATTCGCTGTATTGCAAGTCGATTTACTTCCATTTTGGTAGACTTTCGAGACTTGATTTAGCTATCATGGATGAAATGAAATTTATAGATCTCCTTAGGGGCCGAGTCTGTATCGTACGGAACACTAAATAATACGTTAACAAAGTGTAAAATAGCCCGTTTTGTTTTGATATTCTTTACAGCACGCCTACATTTGATATATAATGATCGATGCATGACATTTTCAACATACGGTAGTATGTGTGTACATCTCCAGGGCTTCTATCTTCTTTTCGAGCATAGCTTGCCCTCTATATACACGATCCTATCTCAGTTGACTAATTCGTTTCTTCGTGGAACCAGGTGTCAAGGTATTTGGAAGTTGGAAACTCTTTCAATGGCACAATCATTTACTTTAAGCTTCATATTTGTGATGTGTCTCGTTCTTTCTGGGTATTGGTAACCATTTTGTTTTACTGATATTTAATTCCAGTCCAAATTCTTTGCTTACAATGGTAATACGATCAAGCACTTCTTGCAGCGATTACTAAGGTTAAATTTAACTTGTAACAATGTTTTTATTTCAAGTCTGCATCATCGAAGAAATGCCGTTTTAGCATAAAATTTGTCAAGTAATCAGTGTTTAAATATACTATTAAGTTGCCTGCAGCTTTGATGCTAACAAGAGACAATACAATGTTGGAGATCAGCTATAGAGGTATAATTATCACTAACTAAAACAGTTAGGAATAATATATGAAAATATATGAGAAAAGGGAAAAAATTATTTCCAAAGAACTAAAATTCAGTATATTTTAAATGCTCCACATTTCAGTGTGTGTGTGTGTGTGTGTGTGTGTGTGTGTGTGTGTGTGTAACAAACTGCATATATAGGAACTCGTTCTTACTATTATTATAAAAAATTAAGAAATTTGCGATGCGAATAATATTGTTCAGAAAAATAGTTGTTAACCATGTTGCAGAGCTTCAATATGGCGTTTTTAATTTTAATTTATACAATTTGCAGATATTACGCGTTTAAAATTAAATAATAAACGAATACCATCATTTTAGGATGGGCATAATTGCATTTTGGATTTCGATAAAGGAGTTTCTCTGTTCGCGATATATGACGGACACCTCGGATGCGAGGTTTCTGTTTATTGTTCGCATCATCTCCCGGAGTTCATTAAGAAACATCCGCAGTTCAAAACGAAAAATTACAAGAAGTGTTTTGAAGAAAGTTTCTTAGAATTCGACGAAGCTCTCAAAGAAGAGAGTGTAATAAATGAAATGAAACTATTGAAAGATTATAATTGGAAGAAGTACGGCCCCAACCCAATAGGTAATAGATTCATTTTAATTATAATTTCATATTGTATATTTTAAGTTCATGCAAGGGGTTTGAAATAAAGAAATATGAATTCTGGATTGAAATTTTAAATGAAATTGTGACTACCTTTAAGATTATAAACAGATTAAGTGTATACCAAATTCGAATAAAAATATTGCTACTGCAGTCTTTGAGGTGTAGTAATCGTTAGCTGTTTTTAAATTTTCAACACATTTTCAATTGTTGATCATTAATTTTTGCTATTTAAAAAAAAAGATTCTACTCATTGTCGGTCTTGTTGGTCTTCAGTTTTTATTTAATGTGCATTTATATATTCGCAATACGCATTACATCAGGCCTTGTCCAACATCTACGAGTACCAATATTTTAATCGTTGTTTAATCATAATACTTTTATTTTTTTCCCAGACTTATTGCCTATTTGGCTACAATTTTTTTTCTCTCGTTCTATATTCTTATCCTGTTCTTCCTAATGTGTTTATAGTTGTTTAATTATTTCAACTGCAGAACGCAATATTGCTGACTAAACGTTTGAAGGCATATTATTATCTGCTTGCATTATTAGAATTCCGTACATATAATGTAAGGAATCCTAATAAGATGGTTCAAGAACGACAGAAATATCAAATGAACATCAACAACTCACAAATAGTTTGACTTATGAACTTCGAAATTGGATCATAAATGACAGTTAAAATTCCTCTTCAATAAAATCTATAACTTCAAACTATTTGATTATCCTGGACGGCAAAAAAACTGTCAAGAATATGTAATGTTGAATTTAAAACGACCTCAGAAATCACCCTAAAAAAATTCGTAACTCATCATCGGATAATCTTTTAAAAGTGAAATTCAAAATATAAAACAAAACGCGAAAGCTCTTTTATAAAATCCATAAATTACGGTTAAAAAATTATATAGACCACCCCTCCAGGGCCAAAATCATTAAAAAAAAACGATGATCACGTAGGCAGTAGCTCGAGTAAAAAAGTTGAGTAAACCAAAACATATATCAAATATATGCATAAAGGAACGCTTTATAGAAAAACTATAGCCGAGTTTACAACTTTATATTTAGGTCCTTGGGAAGCTGAAAGCTTGAAAGTTTCGAAATTTTTTTTTCCCCCCCGATCGTGTGATATATCGATGGAAAGATCGCGATTTTACGGGAAAGAAACCGTATTTAATTTCCTTAACGAAACTTTCAAAGTTGGCGAAAGGTTCCGAAAAGCACAAAAAGTGGTATGTAGCCCCCCCCCTTTCCGTGCGACCCGAATATTATAGCTAAAAATTTTGAACGAGGTTAAAAATATGAGTATTCCCCCGTAAACATTCGAATTTCCAACTTTAAAATTAGACCCCTGGGAACGCCAAAAGCTCGAAATTAAAAAAGAAAAAAAAAAAAACTCCAGTCATGTAATATATCGATGTTTTAAGATCGCTATTTGTTGGGAACGAAAGCCTTATTCCATTTCCTTAACGAAACGTTCGGTGTTTAAAAAATCGCGTATTTCTTCTTCTTTATGGTGCGAAAAATCGGATTTCTTTGTTTTGGGTTTAGTATTATGTAAACGTAAATTATTATAGTTTTACATGTGGAATCCTCAGCGCTTGAAACATTATGCTTGACTGAACTTATTTTTGATTAATTCGTTTCCATCTGTGGCGGATCGCACGCACCACATGAAGTGGTCAATACAAGCTTCTTTATCGCTATTTTCGATCTTGTCTAGGGTTATTCTTATTTCTGGACAGTTTTTCCTTTATTCCCGAGTAACCTGGCGTCTAAAACAGTATTATTTTCGTACAATTATTTTTTATTATGTCACATAGCATTCTAGTTAACTGTATTATTCTGATGCGCTCTTACATATATAAGTGTCTGTCAGGGAGTCGATTATAATTGCGGAACATCTCGGCTTTTTGCTTTTAATGTATTCCAGTATTTTATATATTGCATATATTTTCATAATGATGGATTATAAGTTTTTCTTATATTGGTATCGTCATGTGGTACCGGTCCGTTTGATATAATTCTCTTTTAGTATCTGCAAATCCACCGTCGTATAAATCTTCTCATATTGTAAGAATTTCTGTATTAGTGTATTCCTTGCAGTATTTTATTATTTATTTTCAGTACCAATTCACGTCTTATAAGCTAATTGTCTGTAGGTATTTTTCGTGTGCTACATTTTATACATTAGCATTTTATAGTTTATTATTGGCTAATTGTATTTATAAAATTCCTTCACTAATGTGCATTGGAACGCCTATCTAGAATAAAATTATCCGCAGCTTATTCTATCTTATATTGTCGAACGCCGTTTGTAATCTATAAATGCTACATATGCAAACACTTAAGTCTTTTCTATAGTTTGTCTAATCTCTTTTAGATCTGATTGCGTGCTCCTTTTCTTGGTGCGAATCCAGCTTATTTTTATGAAATTCGTCGGTTTAAGTGCGCTTTTAAACGTTCATTTATGGCATGCAGTAATATCATAGGCGCTTGAGGGGTTTAGTTTATTATATGTTGTAACGGTTCTAGTCGTTCACTTAGGTCCACAGGGACGCCAACCACGAGGTTTTAAGCTCGTGGGTTTGATTTATTTAGATATCATTTAAATTTATCGGAGAATGTTTCTTATTATTATTATGAAAGGAAAACTATTTAACTGAATTTTGACGAAAAAAACGATATATTAAGAAAAACTCACACCTATCTTTCGAGACCGGTCGACCGCTAGAAAAACACAAAATTTATATCGAAAATAACGATTATACAGTTAGGCGCGGTAATAAGAAAATATAATATTAAACGCTACCTATCACTTTGACACTATTGATGGTACCTGTCGTAAATAAAATAATAAAAAAAAAAAAATATTCTTATAAGTTTAATTCAAATTAAGAAATAAATTAAAACCGGAATAATTATATTCGAGTAGATTTCACACGATGTATTCGAAAGTAACCAATTCCGAAAATAATTTACCCGACCGGACCCTCGATGGGCGCCGGGTCACAAAAATAATAACGAATGCCGAATGAACAAAACAAAAATAAAACAAAATTACACTGCTACATTTGACAAATATTACACGTCGAAACTCATTTTAGCGACTTACGGAACACTACGGTGTATATACAATAATCATTTTGTATACGAAAATGTGTTCTCGCACTTGGACTTAAAATTAAAAAAAAAACCTAACCGGAAAATTGTTTCGCTCATCTACGCATGACCAAGAAATATGCACAAAGTTCTCGCTAGCCGTCGACCTACACGAGCCTTTGTTCCAACTAAACTAAACACGATTTCGCAAAAGCAACCGATCGTTCAAATAATAACCGACGCCATCTATTCAAAATGGCTCTACCTGCTCATAGGACGTTGCTTTTTAAACATCCCCGGTGTTTCTTCTTCCTTAATTATTTCTAGCCTGATTCCTTTGCCCGTTTGCACTGTGGGCTTAGTAATTGCAGATGTGGCCATGGTATGCGATAGCTAACTTCTTTTGCTCTTACCTTCGGCAGTGCCATCCCTTTTCTTTTCAGGATGCATACGTTCGGCATTTTTCGACGTTGATTGTCATTGTTTTTCCATCCTTGGTATAGTATTCTCTGTCAGATTCCATTCCTTGTTACTCCTAATTGCTGCCATGTACACGTGTTGATGGGTAATCGTCTATTACTGACAAGCCCAGGGTAATACTTAAGCAAGAAAAAAAAAAAAAATTTCAGTGTAAATAATTATCCTATCGAAAACATAAATGTAAAAATGGGAGCCAAGTTCAATATTAAGAATATTCGTAGTTATCAGATTGGATGATCGAACCAGGACGGATAACACGGCAGATAATTGGAATTAACGTTTGGGAGCTACGGTCAGGAACAAGAGTGAGGTAAAAATTACTGGAAGAAACATCGATAGCGCCAAAAATCCATAAACTAGCCTCTCGGCGCGAAGAGGAGGTAGACACAAATTTCATTTTGATAAACTTAGAGCTTCATCAATTTGCACGATACCGTCTTTACCTCCTAAAGGAGCCGAATGTTTATTGAAATAATGCACTACAACTTCACGACAGAAGGAGGTCTAGTCGGTAATCGTGCTACTTGATAATTTCAGTTCGGAAAGTAGATGAAAACGAGGATTAGGGACGTGGCGCGAAATCCACGTCCCGGTTCTGGCAGCAGTATTTTTATAATTACATTTAACACCGCCGATCGATCCGCCGGCCACATCGGAATTCCAAATTATTACAATTAACTCTGAGTAGCCTATGACATGCCGAGCAAACCCTACACAGCAAATGATACTTCGTAAAGGAATAAAAAAAAAAAAAGAAATAAAGTTTAAAAACTTGAAAAACGGATGAACCCGATGTTCGATGTAAAATTTGATTACATCTTCTTCCGTATATGCCATCAAATCGAAATAGACGGGCTTACACGCTGTGCCGTACAATTCAGTTTCCATGACCCAAACCAAGTACAAAGTGGGAGCTACAACGGATGAAGAATATGAAAACAGTAATACCGGAAAGAGAATATTTTAATAAAATAGAGTAACGTAAAGATGGAGATGTCGTCGTAACCTAGTGGCTAGAGCGTTTGACTTCCGTTACGGAGGTCACGGGTTCGATCTCGAGCGATGACAGAAATTATTACAAGAATTAAATAAATAATCGCTAATAACTATGTGGAAGGCAATGGCAAACCATCACGTACAACATCATATGCGCGCTAGGTTAGTACACAGCAGACACACAGGGGATTGCACTTTAGTAAAACGATGTAAATCAAACACGATTACTAATCAGTTCCGAATATAGTCTCGCGTATTGCGTTACATATAATAATTGCCTGGTACGTAACCTATATCTCTACAGCTGCGATGTACGAATAGGTAGCCACCGACGCTCAGAAGCTGCGTATGGCACTATAAAGAAAGATGAGATATTTACTCGTAATATGAAAAATTACTTACCTTAATATGGTGAATCCGCTGGTACTGGAACGTAAATTCAAATGAGAGAATATAAAAGCAATCAGACGAGAGTAGTAGAAAGTGGCAGACAGTAAATAAAAGTAAATAAAAATAAATTTAAAAAAAAAATAAGCCACCAAACCAATCTAATCACAAACAGAATTAGGGATCGTCGCATCGGCAGCAGTAAAAACTGCTTCTAGGAAAATCCTGATAAGACTGCAGACGTTCTTGGCTGATATGGGATGGAGACCCTGTCATGGAATATTTCCCAGTTGGCTTTATAGAACAAGAATCGTGTTGTAGTGGGTGTGGCAGTGTTTGGGACAAGATTCGTCTTGGTATTTATTAAGATAGGGAAGTGATCGCTAAAGCAGAGATCAGGCAGTAGTACACTAGCCTCTAGGTTGGGGTGAAGCGTTGTGGAGGAAAACGCCGGATCAATGGTGGAGAAAACGTTATATGAGAAATTGAAATGTGTGGAGGACGGTTGTGGGATCCGACAAAAATGATTATCTAGCAGTAGTTTGGAAATAGCTGTCCCATGTTTGTTTGTGTGTGATGATCCCCAGATTGGTGAGTGGGCTTTGAAATCGCCTAATATTATCATCGGTTTAGGTAGTTGTGAAATGATGGATTCAAATTCCTAGTGGCTACTCATACTGTTAGGGGGAATATAGCAGTTACATAGTGTCACTGATGTATTTGATAGCCGGGGGATATGGATAGAGACTGCAACAACTTGAAGGGGAGAATTGAGACTGACAGGGTACACAGGGATGGAGTTGTGGATGAGAGATAGTACGCTCCCTTTTGCTCTCAACCCTTGAGTATTATCACACCTAAACGGTCGATAATTTTTTACCTTTGGTTGATCACTTGCTTTCAGGTGTGCGTTTCTTGTAAGCATATCGCCGAGAGATCAGTTGAATCAGTTCAGTCTGGTTGTTCGTAAAGCCAAGACAGTTCCATTGCATTTTACACGAATTTGCAGCTATCTTATTCATATTTATTCTATGACTTAGTATGCCTATTTTAGACGCCTCTAATCATTAAATGGAAACGGGATAATTATTCATTGGCGCTGGCTACGCTTCTGTTTTCATGAGGACGCTCGTCTTTGGACGTTGTTGTATATCTTTCCGATAGCTATCTGATGATTCGGGAGCAACGACTTTTAATGGTCCTACCGGTGAGAAAGGGTTTGACTGTTGCGAGCATATGTGTTAGTTCATTGTAACTCTTTGTGTAATTAGCTGCATAAGTGATGTACTTCGGGTGAGTCGCTACTGTTTTCGTAAACATCTTAAATTCTTCAAGCTCCATTATGAACGGTGGCTATTCTGAGTTAAAGAGGTGATCGGCCCTTTCAGTTACGTCAATTGGCTCTGCCGTTGGCTGTTCTTTGCGTGTCTCTATTGATGAAGATTTTTCTTCTTCAACTGGTCGCTTATCGTAGGGAGTCGGCCGCTTAGGCAGTGGCTGGGCTGTGAACGATAAAGGTGTCGAGTCGGTGAGCGCCTCTGGGGACTTAGAGTGGGGCCGTTTTAGAGAACTCGCATCTGTGGCACCTCCATTTCCAATTCTTCACTTGAATTATTTGAGTTTATTTCGTCCATGTTGATGGTGCTCTCTGACTGAGATGGATTGCTGCCATGTGCTGGTTCCATTTGCTCAGTTAAACCGGCGGTGTTCAGGAGGCTGGGAAACGATTCTTGTTGAGACCTCGTTGTTTCTCTCTCATTTCTACAATTAGTGCAAGTGTGGTTTTCTAGTTGTATGAAAATTCTACGCGCTCGCGCTTATTATTACGCAAGAGAAAGGATCTGGCGACATTTTCGTGCAATGGTTACATTCGTATGCGAGCCGGTTGCGTGTGTAGTTACCTTCAGCTGACCGTTAGAACCAGTGACGCGTGTAGTAGGATTAGTTAAATGAACGCTACTACTTGTTTTGTTCGATGACGCCGGAGTTGCTGTCTTGTTCTTATCAGTGCTGAAGACGGGTTTCGTCTTGACTTGTTGGCCGGCCGTCTTGCCGACTGGCTGAGTTGGTGATAACATAATCGTTTATTAGAAACTGATAAAATCACACGAGACTAACAATACGATAAAATTACGAAAGAAACGCAGATTTAATCAACTTATTAGAATGAACCTTTTATATATCCCGTCGTCGTCGTCGTCGTCGTCATGTTCCCTGGTGGTGTAGTGAAGTCGCCTTAGCAATACGAAACCGCACGCGAGCGCTTAGAAAGTACAAAGCAACGAAGTTAATCAGTGACCTAATTGAGTTCAAAAAGATGCGTGACAAAGCACGGTTCATAATTAAGGCGAAGAAGCGTGAATCTTGGAATTCTTTCGTTTCATCCATCATTCAATCAACATCTAACCAAGCGACTTGGACTGAAATTAGGTCAATGAACAGCCTCAACCGAGCAAACCCTGCAATCGCTTTAATCCATAATAACGCGGTCATATCACCCTGGCGGTGTGGCGAATGCCTTCGCCCAGCATTACTAAAAATAATTCTCTTTCCTTGCCTATTCACCCGAGTTCACCGCGAAAAAACCATTTGTGAACAACAAAACCCAATCTTGCCTCAACAGACCTCAGAAGCTTATAATACCAATTTCGCTATGTCTGAGTTAAACTTCCAAATTAAATACCATACCCAAACACAGTGCATCTAGCCCAGATTTCATCCACCCGTACATTGTTAAATACCTACCATCACAAGCTAAAAAGTTTCTTCTAAAAAAGATATGGTCATCCGGTAATACCAGTCAATCTTGGAAGATGACGTATGTTATTCCCATCTTAAAACTAAATAAAGACCCATTCCATCCTAACGCTATCGACCAATCTATTTACTAAGTGTCCTATCCAAAATAATGGGGAAGATGGTAAATCTCCTGTACTTCCTCAAACAAAATAATGTCCTTTCCCAGATTCAAGCCTGAGGGCGAAAAGCGAGATCAACAGACGATCACTTCATAAGCCTGCAGCGACAAATACTAACCAGGCTTCCACCGCCACCAACACACGAAAGCGGTCTTTTTCGATCTGGGAAAAGCGTTCGATTGCGTGTAGCTGCATGGACTATTACAAAAGCTCAAAACGGCCGGAATAAGTGGCCAAATGGGCAGATACATAACTAGCTTTTTAAGCAACCGAACGATCCGGATTAAGATCGGATCATCAATAACAGTACCCATAACAACCGAGAATGGTGTGCCACAAGGCTCTGCCCTTAGTGCAACCTTATTTATGATTTAAATCAACGACGTAGCAAATTGCACCTCGCTGCCCATTTCCGCCAGGCTGTTTATCGATGATCTAAACATATCCTTATCGTCTTATCATCCTTCTAAAGCTCAGTTAATCTTCCAGAAAGCGATAAACAAAATTCAGAGCTGGTCTGAAATTAACGTACTAGCCGTATCAGCAAGTAAAACTGTGTATATCCATTATTACAGTAGACGCCGTGCACCTTCGAGCTTATTTCTAAAATTAAAAATAATCATCGTATTCCCCAAAAAAGCGGCGGTGAAATTCCTTGGGTTATCTTTCTCGACTCCGGGCTTACGTGAAAGACTCATATTTCTGAATTAAAACTGAGATGCACCAAACCTATTCCTATTCTGAAATATCTGGCGAATTCCAGATGCAACATCAATCCTAAATTCCTCCGTAACATATATAGATCGCTTATCCTATCAAAAATCAACTACGGGTGCCAGGTATACTCCTCTGCAAGTAAATCATTACTGAAGTTCCTCGATTCCGTGCACCATGCCGCTCTGAGGACTATCCTGGGGGTGCATCGAACATCTCCGGCAGCCAGTATGTGCGCTTTAACCGGCAGCCCCCTCTCTTTTACTGCCGAAACAATTTCATACTGCGAAACATGTACCGTTATCTCAACTACATACAAAACTTTCCTTTTCACTTAGATAATTCCCCTCTGAAGCCAAATTTTTCAGATGACTGGAGGTAATGGCTGTCTTGCAAGGATACGGGATCATGTTCCTAGAGAGGCCAATACCTAGCCCGATGATTATAATTCCCCCCTGGAGTTCAAAAAAAAAAAAAGGCGAACATCGACACATCGCTGAAATCGAATTCAGGTACAAAAAATTTCGAGTGTTCGGCAGAAATAGCAGCCGGAGCAATTAGTAAATACGTGGACCACCTAATATATTACACAGATGGAACTAAGGCAAAAGGCGAAGCAGGACCACCACCGGCATCCTGCGCCTTCATGGGGCAGGGCTTTACACGCCAAGCTAGACTTAACGATGTCTATGATGTATTGGATGCAGAACTGCACGGAATTTCTTACTGCCTCCAGCACCTAGCCACGGATTACAACAAATCTATAAAAGTTCTCATAGTCACCCGATTCCCTACAGGCGTTATGCATGCTGGAAAACCAAAAATGCAGCAACCCGCTGATATTGAAAATACATTACTTTCTAAATCAGTTAAACCAAACGAACAGTCGGGCGACATTCATATGGGTCCCTCGACACATCGGGGTACCTGGTAATGAGAGGGTCGATGTGGAAGCGCGCTCGGCGTTGTACTCGCCAATGCCAGAGGACGCGGCGGACCTACCATCCTCGATGATGCATATTTTTCTAAAAAAGTGTGAGAACCAATGGAAAACAAAATGGGCAGCTATCACAACGTTCTTAAAAAACATTAAGCCCGCAGTCGAACCATGGTGGCTACGAGAGGGAATGTTCGTCACGTTCAGGACGCAGCATAGCCTATCCAGTAACATACAGGATTGTCTGGCAAATACTACAACTACCGTCACAACGGTTATAGCTTTCGTTAGAACGAGTGGCTGGACCGAACATATATAAGTTACCTTCATATATGTGCTGTAATCACCTTAGCAGTTACAAACGGCGCATATGAAAAAGACGAGGAGGAGAATTTTAAAAAAATAAATAAATAAAAAAATAACAAAAAGCGCAGATTTAAAATATTTTAAGAACAGTAAATTATTAAGATGAACTAAATGTAGCGCTATGAACTGTAAAGATGGAAAATGAACTGTTGCTGCGTAAGTGAAAATTTACCCTGGGTTCTTCATTTAAAAGTTTAAAGTCTGCAGCAACGGAGAACGTATGTTTTCTTCATATATATAAATGTATCGATAGATGCTTATATGTCGTCGAAATACAGCTGATGATGTTCTCTATGTAATCGATGGAGCTTCTAAAAAACACCGTCTGGCTTAATTTTTATTATAAACAGGGGTGCAGCGTCAATGGAAGCGATGCTTCCTCGAACGAAATTAGTGCGAAATTGTTTTCTTAGAATATCCGCGAAAAGAATACGAGTCCAAGAGAGAAAGTGAAGTAACTTGCTGAATTTAAGTGCCAAAAGTTAAAAATTACTAGAAAAAGAGGAGCGCTAGATTAAAATGAACATCGGCAAGAGCGAGTGACAGAAATGACTACCCGCTTACTATCTCACGTTACTACTGCCTACAGTTGTTTCCGATAGTGATGGGCAACTTCGAAATGTTTCATTCGAATGCATTCGATTGTTCGCAATGACTTCGAATGCATTCGATTGTTCGCAATGACTTCGAATGCATTCGATTGTTCTGTAGTTGCATTCGAAATGTTATTTCATTCGACAAATAATTCATTCGTATTCACAACAATCATTCGAAATGCTATTTCTCTCGGAAGAATCTAGTCGATGTTTAACGAATACTTCATTCGTTTGTGTTCGGATGGTTCCGGACAGTTGCGGTTTTTATTCGAATAATTCATTCGTATTCACAACAATCATTCGAATGAAAATCATTCGATTGTTTTTTTGACGATTGTCGATTGTTTCGATTGTAAAAACATTTCGAAATCGCACATCACTAGTTTCCGGACGACGATCTGCTACGTACCGATGGTAGAAAAAAGTTGCGCACGCATATTCAATTTGGAAGCACTAAGCTGTGTCGCTTCAAGATCATGTAATTTGCGTGAATTTTGATCAATGCGATTCCAGAGTAATGTGTACCGAGAGTGCAGAAAAGATGCGTGCGCATGTTCAGTCTGGAAGCAGCGCTGAGCCAAATCGCTTTACAAGCACGTACACCGATCAACAGCGCGATTTTTATGCATGTCCGTATGTGTACGACCATTGTCTAGTGAGGTATTTGCAGTAGATTTTCTTTTTTGGATCGTTTTTTACATTCTGTCGTTAACTAACAGCGAAACTGGGAGCGATGATCGGTCGCGCTTTTGCCGCTTTTCGGTCCGTAATATTACTCTACGTTAGAAGCTGTACCCGCTCGTTTATCACTGATGTTTCAGTCTGTTGAAGTGCGAACACTTTCGAAATTGGGGCAATATACAATTATGAATCACTTCCACACTGACTAGTTTTAGTTCATTATGTAACCAAG
The DNA here is from genome assembly GCA_039619475.1 of Icerya purchasi. Classification (NCBI taxonomy): domain Eukaryota; kingdom Metazoa; phylum Arthropoda; class Insecta; order Hemiptera; family Monophlebidae; genus Icerya; species Icerya purchasi. Next base: position 220,291,488 of record CM077115.1, on the reverse strand, counting down.
AAAAAATTAATATCATTCAAAATGATAAAAAATCAAAAGCTATGTGGAAAATATTCTCTTCCATAATTTATCAAACTTTTCTATGTATGTAAAATATTTAACCACAATTTTCAAACAAATTTATGCGCAATAGTGCCATGGTTGTGTGCTTGTGAGAAGATGAAAGAAATTGTTCTGTTGGGCTTGCCTTTTATTTAAGCAGGAAAAAAGAAATGTATGGAGCGCAAACGGCTTTGACTTGATTCAGTTTTTGGGAAAAATCGAAAGCTATCACGAAAAAGTGAACACAAATATGTCTAATAATAAGCGTTTAATAATCTAACAAAAATTAAAATTTTTAAATCTCTTAAATACAAATTTTTTTTTAAATTTTCAATAAAATTTTCTAGAAGAAGACTTTTTAAATTTTTTAAAACAGAATTAGGGAAACTTTTTCGATCTTGCAAGTTTGAAAAGTGTATTTTCAGGATTCTACCATATATTTAAAGACATTGCGGTGCATCTTATACTTGACCGCTTCAGATCTAACAGATTTCTTTCAAGAATTGTAGATCCTACAACACTCTCCCGTACTTCTTTCATGACTTCAATAGCCTATGGCAGCCTATCAAAGTTTCCTCTCTCCCACTTCGAGCCAATTCCTCCTCTCACGATGCAGTCAACAATGAATTTCTTCATTTGTTGAATTCCTCTTTTCCTGCTCATGTATTGATCTTTACTGATGGTTCCAAGATCGAGGACAATGTGGGTGGTGCGTTTACTGCTCCGTCGCTTCAACATTCTGAGTCCTTCCGGCTTCCTTCCTTCTGCTCTATTTTTTCTGCCGAGTCGATCGCCATCCTTCAGGCTATCTCTTATATTTCCTTTTTAAGCGATCTTTCCCAATTCCTCATTATTTCGGACTCTAAGGGCGTCCTTCAAGCCCTATCTCCTCCTCCTTCACATTCCCCTCTGATAATATTATTCTCTCAATTCGTTCTCTTACCTCCACTTTGCAGTCATCCCGTTCTATTCTCATTGATTTTTTGTGGGTCCCCAGTCATTCCGGAATTGATGGCAACGATGCAGCCGATTCTTTGGCTCGTTCTGCTGGTCGCCTTGATTCATTCCTCAACCATTTCCCTTCTTCAGATATCCTTTCCTTATCCACCTCCAATCACGCCAGACTTTGGTAGGATATTTATCCCTCCCTATTTTCTAATCGTCATTCTCATTACCGTTTCATTCAGCCAATTCCTCGTTCCCTGTCTTGGTTCCATTCTATTCCTCTCAGTCGTCGCTCTTCTATTGTCTCCCTAATTCGTCTCCGGATCAATCATTCTCTCTTCCCTTCCTCTCGCTTTCGATTTCCTCTATCACCTTCTCCTGATTGTTCTCTCCACGATTGTGATCCTCCTCGTACATGTGATGCTAATCACATTTTCTTCGAGTGTCCTGATGTTCGTAACGAACGCTACCTTTTATACAGTCAGCTCCTGTCCTTAAAGTCTCCCTACTCCCTATAACTCTTCCTTTATCCTCTCCTTTCCTTCATCTTCTGTGGTGTCCGCACTGCTGTCCTTTGTTGCGTCCATTTCGGACCGCTTAGTAATTTAATTTATTAGATTAGTTTTCTTGTTGTTGGGTAAATGCCGCTGGCGCGCCCAAAAAAAAAAAAAAAAAGAATTGTAGAAGCTTTCTTATTTAATAACTACAATTCCGACAACCACTTCGTCTGCCGAAAAAAGATCGTTCTCAGCAGTGAAACGAATAAAAACGTTTTTAAAAAATACACAAGGTCGAGAGTGAGACTATCTTCATTAGCTTATTCCTCGTGAACGAAGGCACTTCTTTGTACTCCAATCTGTTATCACTCAAACTCCCGACTCCTTACTGTGCCTCGTATATCTTATCGTTTCGGGTCGATCTCCGTTATTCCTATCCTCAGTTCTTTTATCTTATCAATATTTGACACCGACTCTACATCTGACTGATAGTTCTCCCTCGTGTCGTTTCTAGGAGAAGATCCTTTGTTGACACGCTCAAAGGGGGAGGTTAAAACAAAAGCTTTTTTTTTTTTGATATTGAAAAAGAATTATTATCAAACATTAGGGGAAACGACCATCTTTTTGTGATATTGTAACAGACACTTTCGCAAACAAGAACCGGAAAATTGAATTAATGTACAAAAAAATGAGACATTTCGTCGCTCTTAATTAATTTTTATTTCTGTTCTGTATTTAACGAATTTTACGCATGTTTATTTTTATGTTAAAAAATATTTGATTGGGGCGCTTCCTCAGTTCTGAAATTCACGTTACGCCACTGATTATAAAATATGTAATACTAACGCTATATTCGTAAAGTAAAACCGATTCTTGCCAATATTTGATAATTTATATTTTTAGAACACCCAGACTTCCCATCCATGGAAGAGGGTAGGATCAAATGCGCAAGAAAACGATTCGAAGAGTATAAGGTAAAAAGTAAACTTTACATAATCTTTAATAATGTATTACAGAAAAAAATTGCAAAAACGCTTCTATTATAGAGATTTCAACTTCAACGGTAACTAGTTAATTCGAAATTGTACTAGGTTCAAATTCTATAAAAATTTTGAAAGTAAAATAAGTCTCAGCGTTACTAATTTCTTATTTTGTAGAAATTGTCCTGACCATGATGTAACTGGAAGTAGGTAAACTCTTTTGTAAATTTAATGATTACCATAGGCTACGCATCTTCTTGCCGAAAAAGTGTTTTCCTATTATTACATACGTACTTATTATTGAGTAGAAATTTTTGTTCATTTTCATTTAAAGATTTTTTTTTTTATGTGTATGCATTGCGGAGATCAGTTACGGAAGATATATTATCATAAGCTCTAATTTTGATAACCTATTTAAAGCAAGAATCTAATAGGATAACTGACGGCTAATACATACATATATACGAGGGTTTTCCCAAATAATTTGCACTGCGCGCTCTAACGGCAGAACTAGTTCACGTAACGTGTCGCGTGTTGACCCAGTCTGTAGCCTGAAGTCTCTTAGTTTTGTTGTGCGATTATTAGATAAAATGTTTTTTTTTTTTTTTTTTTTTTTTTTTTTTGGGCGCATCATCTATGGACCATTGCCCAGACACAATGGGAAGAAGAGACAACTAACTAGAACCTAATTCGATTGGAGACAGCTGAAATAAAGGAACCAAGGACAAGAACAACAGACTGAGAAGGAAGGGACAAGATGTAAGACGCACAGTAAGGAGTGGGAAGCCCCAGCTTTATAAGGTGAACATAGAAAAGAGAACGCTCCACAGAAAGAGCAGAGCACTCGAAGAAAATGTGATCAGCATCACAGACAACTGCTTCATCTGGATGCAACGGACAATGAGGAGAGGGAAGCAAAGAGAAACGATAGCGTGAAGAGGGCAGCAGTGTGTGGTTAAAGCGCAGGCGGACAACAGAGGAAATTATAAATCGTGGAAGAGAGGGAAACTCCGAGAACCATGGATGAGAAGGAAGTGTAGGTTGGATTGAAAGGTAGAAGGAACGATTGTTGGTAAAAGAAGAAGGGTACACATCCGACCAAAATCTGAAGTGAAGCTTCTTAATTAGGGGTAATAGATTAACAGCCGGGATTTTTTTTAAAATAGAAGCGAGAACGAACAGCAACCTGAGCCATAGCATCCGCCATTTCATTACCCTCGATGCCTCTGTGACCAGGAACCCACAGTAAGTCAATGTGTACAGAGTGATGGAAAGAAAGATTATAAATGAGAGATCGTATACGAAGAATGAAGAAGTCAGAAGAGGGAGGAGGAAGCGGTGAACTGATAGCCTGGAGAGCACCCATGGAGTCAGAAATAATTAGATAGTCGGAGGACGAACGATTCGACGAGATATGTATGATCGCACGAAGGATACTTTTCGGCCACAAATACGTAAACTTCGTCCTGGAATGCTCGACAGCGGAATTGCAATCCTTCATGACAACGCCAGACCACATATTGCGAATGCAATTTCTACGATTTTGGACAAGTACGGCTGGAAAACGCTTCCGCTTCCGTTGTATAGACCGGATCTCACGACCTATTCCCTAAACTACAAGAACCAATGAGGGGAACCCATTTTGCCAACCTGAGGGCCCTCGGCACAAATGTGAGTCGACGCATTCGCAAGCTTAACTCCAACGGAGCCCTGACGGGCATTGTGGCCTTTCCGGACCGCTGGCAAGCATGCATTTCGAATATTGAAGGTCTGTAATAAAATTTTTTTTGTAAAATAAATACGTTTTGAGCTATGGTCAACGGTGCAAATCATTTGAGACAACCCCCGTAGATATACAGTACCGTGCCCAGAATTTTAAAAAGGGGGGGTTTCGAAAATTTTCTTCGCATATTTATTTTATAAATAACAATACATTTTTCACTAATATTCATGCTATTAATAATTTCTGTCATAAAATACGGAGCATATTTTTTCTTTTTTTTTTTTTAATGTAAGAACACACTAAAAAATTATCATTTGATTTTTTTCAGATTTTTGTGTATTTATAATAACTGTTTCAGTTCTAATGCCCCCCCCCCGCCGTAGACACGGCCTTGTGTATATATATATATATATATATCTATCTATATATATATAAAAATCAAACGGTGTTTGTTTGTTACCACAAAACTCAAAAAGTAGTGGACGGATTGACTTGAAATTTTTACACAATGTTGCATTTCTATATAAGATGGGTTGTATAATTTTTTTATCACTAAGTTTCCCCGGGAACAGGAAATTTCACGCTATGTATGCGGGAAGCTCGGTAATTGCATAAGTGTGTGTAAATCAAATATGCGGCGACAGTCTACAATCAGTGATGATACGAGTGACGGAGAATATATATCGATGAGAGAGTGAGAAAGTGTGTAACAACAGTTTCCTGAAATGGAACCGATCATCATCGTCGAGCTGCTAGAAAAACAAAAACGTTTTTTATGACACTGTTCGTGATTTCGATTGGTAGAGTGCTGGAGAATGTTGAACCGCATGGCATTTGAAATTGTGATCTGCGCTGTGCATATTGTTTTTTTCCGAAGCAGTTGTCATTTTTACATTGCCATTTAAAATTTCACTCACGTGGTCTGATTATTGCATCATCCATCGTTTACATTTATTGCGGTAAGTACTATCATACATTGTTTATTTTATTTGTTACATTTTACATTTTATGCAATATTATTTGTATTCGGTAATAAACTTTTCAGTCCAAATCTAATTATCCGCTTGAAATATATGCTCAAGTAAACGGTACCGAATTTTACAAAATGTGTACAGTAACAATTTTAATACATTACTAATTTTTTATGTATACGATGGCAATCAATAATATACAGAAATGAAATAATAGTTTTTCACTACATTTTCTCACAACATATACGTCTAAAATATATATTTTTGTTTTCTAATAGCGAAGGAAAGATTTAATAAAAAGTACTTTATATTTTATCTTTTTAACACATGTCGACGAAATTTGGTTCCTTCACATTTATGTACTTTTGTACAATACGTACATTTTTATTTTTAAAAACAGTTTTAATATATGTAGTTTTGTGAAAACAGTAATAGATACTACTAGATATTTAGAAAAAGAAAGAAAGAAAGAAAAAATTTTTTCACACTATGTGCGGAGTAACAAATTATACTTTCTACAACATTATTATTTAAGCGATATGTATACACATATTTATTTCTTCTATTTTTTATTTTACTTTACAATTTCTATAGCTATCGCACCGGCAGCAGCTCAGTTATATACAAGAAAGGCCATACACCAATTTTACATTTTCCAGATACTTTTTACTGTGTTCAGTAAGTACATGAAATTATTTTATTTACTTACGTGTAAAACAAATATGTATTTTAAGTTCAATGGAAATCAATTTAATACATTTTTTTTTTTTCGCATCAAATTTCTAATCAACTATTTATTTCTTTTTCCCTCCGAAACATTTATTTTCTAAAGCATTTCATTTTAGATTTCCATATTTTTATTGAATTTTTAAATTTCATTCACTTCATGATGTCGTTTTCATTTCATACATTCGCCGATAATTTAAATAAGTTTATTTATTTTACATCACAATTTTATTTTTTCATCTCCATTTTAATTTTATTTGATCATTTCAATCGTTCTGATCATGTATTTTTCAATCACTTTGTTCTCTCCGTTACATTATCTCTGTGATTTATTTTTTTCATACAAATTTATTAACCTGATTTTTCAGGTATGGTTTTTTTATTCATTTAATTATTGATGCTACATATTTATTTTACTATATACATTTAAATAAAAGAAAACTGGTTGTATACTATTTCTGTATACATATATGTATGTTTACGTATACAATTTATGAAACTGAATTCTAAAATTAATTATGATCTCTTTTTTGACTTTTGCTTATTTTAAAAACACTCAAGAAATCGCATTGAAATATAAAAAAGAAATTACACGTTAATATTTTCGGCTATATATTATGTTACTTTATCTAATGTGTATACCTTCAGTTAATTATGATCTATAGGCAGATTATACATCCGCATAAATATCATTTAAATAGATACATGCAGATTCAAAGGTGAATGATGTATTTATATCGAACACTACATCGGAATTTTCAAGACACTTGGTAAAAATGAAAGTGTGACCGTATATTAACCTATTAATTAGTGATAAAAAGAAGAAAAAAAAACTATAATAAAGAGAAAAAAGAGATGAAAAAGGGTAGAATTGATTTGATGAGAAGGCATTTGATTATATATCGTTTTCATTTCACACATTCTCTTATAATTTCAATTAGGCTTATTTATTTTATATCACAATTTTATTTTTTCAATTCTATTTTAATTTTGTTTTTTTTATTTCAATCGTTCAGATCACATAATTTCAATTACTTATTTCTCTCTGTTAAATTTTCTCCGGGATTTATTTTTTTCATACAAAGGCTACCGCCGGATTACTGTAGTAAAATTTACACCATTTGATATGGGCTGAAAAAAACTTCTACAGACAAATTTTCAGCTCTCTATCCCCTGTGCATGCGTAGTAAAGTCAAAAAACATTTTTTTAAAAAAAAATTTCTGAAGCGCTTTTGATCTGAAAATTCTGAAAAGATTCACAATGGTGGGTTTCCATGTAAGAAATAACTATAATATTTTTCAAGTCTCATAACCTCAAAATTGGCCCTTAAAAACATTTTTACCAAATACCTTCAAAATGCAGATGAAGTGTTCGATGTAAATAAATCATCCATCTTTGTATCTGCATGTGTCTATTTAAATGATATTTGTGCGAATATATACTCTGCCTATAGATTATAATTAACTAAAGGGATACACATTAGATAAAGTAACATAATGAAAACTTTTGTTAATTGTTACTATCGGTTGTTGTTCGCTCGCGTGCTTATCAATTAACGATTGTTCGGCGATAACGGCATCTTCACTTTCAAAGACATCGTTTGTATAGCTGATAAGACTGGTGAGATCGTTTTAATTTAATCGCTCTGCGCTCGTCTTTCGGTTATTTAGCGGTCTTTCTTAAGAAGATTAACTTCATTCTGTTTAGTTAATTTATTTCTATTTATATATTTTATTTTATTTTATTTTCCTCCGTTACCCCTTTTTTTTTTTTTTTTTCTTCTCTCCCTTCTTTTCTCTATTTCCGGCCTCCTCCAAGGAAAGTAAGTTGTCGAAACCGAATCTGCATCTCCAGATGGAGGTTGACGCTTCCAGTAAACGTAAGTTATCCGGTCCCCTTTCTCCGGTCGCTTCGGTCCCCAGTAAGGATCTGCGACTCTCTAATCCAGACCTCATTAACCTCGCCGGTAATTGCAGTAATAATAGCGATACCAGTGAAAATAACACTAAAAATAGTAAAAATAGTAATAATAAAAATAACAGTAATAACAATAAAAATAATAATAGTAGTGATAATAATATTAATCACTTAAGCAAAAATAACTCTAACATTAACGTCAGTGCTACCGATGCTATTAAAAACTTTACTATTAAAAACTCGCACCTTACTAGTAATATCAACAATACCAATAATAATAATAACAGAGATGCCGACAACAAAAATAATACTAAAGGTAATTATAGTAACAGTAATAACAATAGCAATAATAATAATAATTATGGCGATGGTAATAGTGGTAGTAATAATAATAATAATAGTAATAATATTAATAACAACAATGGTAATAATAGTAATAGTAATGATAATAGTAATGACATTAGTAATAATAATAACAATGATGATAGTAATGATGATAACAACAATAGTAATACTAACCATAATAATTCTGATAGTAATGCTAATAATAACAATATGAATATCGCAATATTTGCCGACAATCACCCAGGTCCTTTCACGGTCTACGTGGAAGGTTGCTCTGAGGATAGAAACATCGGCAATCTCCACCCTTTAGCCCTTGCAAGGCTTATTCTCGCTGCGGCCACTCCTCTAAGCAGAATTGATTCTCTCGGCAAGGGTCGCATTGTGGTCCAATTTCCTTCTGCTTCTTATGCAAACTCTTTCTTAAATAATTCCACTTTCCTTTCATCCAACAATATCAAAGCGTACATTCCCAACAGTCTACTATACAGATTGGGTGTCATCACAGATATCCACCCATCGTTCACAGAAAAGGACATCCTGGAGGGCATTTGGTCCTCTATTCCCATCATTTCTATCCGCCGAATTCATTGTACTTCCGAGGGAAAGAAAATTCCGACAAGGTCTGTTGAATTGAAGTTTCTCAACACAGTTCTTCCGGAATTCGTCTCCATTTTCCAACTGAGATTTCTTGTCTCCCCTAGCATCCGTCAACCTACTCAGTGTTCGAAGTGTTTCTTATTTGGACACATCGCCAAACACTGTCGTAGCACCTCCACTATCTGCCCCTACTGTGCCTCTCGACACCTTATTACAGACTGCAGTAATCTGCAAGAACCGCCACTTTGTCGAAATTGCAAAGGCTCTCATTGCTCTAACGATCGTTCTTACCCAGAATGGGGAAGACAAAAAGACATTAAGAGGCTAATGGCCTTTGAAAATATTTCTTTTCAAGAGGCTGCCTCTTTAAATAAGAATCGCTTTATATCACAAGCATTCACCTACGCGGATCGAGCCGCGGTGTCCCCTTTGTCGCACAGAGCTCCTTCCAAAAGGCCTACCTCCTCCCCATCTCGAATCTATTCCCCTCCTAGCCCTAAATCTCCCACTTTCCACAAACCTTGTAATCCTAAATCTTCATATGTTCCTTCTCCTCAATTTCCTCCGCTTCCTTCTAACTTTATCCCTCACCCCTCTAATGGATGTGCTCTTAGGAGACCTACTCATTCAAATATCCCGGCTACAAATGATACCTATGCCCCAACTACTTTTCAAACCAATCCTATCTCCCTGACTAACATCTCTGTTCCTTCCTCAGTTTCTCCGCCCGTAATTCAAACTATCTCGGCGGCCATCATGGAGCTTATTAACTCCAACAACATTGTTTCTTCTTCCTCCTTTGTTGACTCATTATCATCGTTTCTCTCCAATAATCTTTGTTCTCAATAGTTACAGAAGCATAAAAGTTAAAAGCTCGGAGCCAAGCATTGCTTCTTATTTTCGATGTTGCTCCTTTTCGTCACTTTCTCATTCTATACTCTTTCGTATTCACCCCTTTTTCTTTTCCCGCAAATATTTCCAGGCATTGAAGACAGTTGCCCGAATCTGATGAATTATGCACTTTTTGTGTGCTTGTTGGTTTTTACCTCATTTTGTGAATATGCCGTTGCTGAGGTAATCAAAAATACCTTCGGGCACGGTTTTTTTCACTTTACTCCTCTTGCTCCCCTATGTACTCATGTCAAGTTGCTACAAAACATCTTTGGACTGAGATACATAGGAACTACTCTCTGCTGCACAGTCTCTTGTGCTTATGGAACATTTATTAGGATTGCTGACGTGCACCTAATTCAACTTATAATTTGTAGACTTGATCTACATTCTGCGTTTGTAATGGGCATTAGGCTGTCTACTTCGTTGCCTTTTGTTTTCAGCACCAAAGCCTCCTTTTATGCCAGCGGCATATGTGTCAATGGGAGAACAATTCGTACTTTGCTCTCTGCATGCCTCCCTTTCCTAAAATTTAGCTCAGTTTATCTTTCCCCTTGCTCCACTTTATGTTTTATCTGGCTGGCTCCGTTTTGCTTTCTTTTCCGTTCTATTTCCGTTGTCCTACCTCTCCCTTTTCTTTTACCTCCAAGCTCTACTTATGCGCTGTTGTCCTTGCATCTTGTAATGGCTTCCTACACCTGTCGAGGCCTCTCTCACTTTCTCCCTCCTGTCCCTGTCCCCACTTTCCTTTGTCCCAACCCTTCCAAGGCTTAAACATGGTGGCCGCCTTGAATATATTACAATGGAACTGTCGTAGCCTTAGAGCTAATAAACATTCATTAGAGGGTCTGTTGGATCTCCATGAAATCAGTGTCGCTCTTATCTCTGAAACGTGGCTCCGTGCTGGAATGAATCTCCAATTTAGAGGTTTCACTCTGGTCAGGAATGATCGTGAGGATGGTTACGGTGGAGCCACTATCCTCATAAGAAATGATATTCCCTTTCTTTCTCATAATGTTCCTTATAACTTCTCCTCTAACAACAATCAGCCAAATATTGTACATATTTCTATTCCTACTAACCCTGGCCGCTCTCTAAATTTTATTTCCGTCTATGTTCCTCCTGATTATGATCTTCGTCATTTTCCCCTCTCTCAGTTTTTCAACTCTCTTCCTCATCCCTTTATCATTGGTGGCGACTGGAACGCTCGCTCCCCCTCTTGGGGTTGCTCATCCTATAACTCTAATGGTACTGTCCTTGAAAATTCTATTCTTTCCGATAACTTGGTTTTCCTTAACGATTCTTCGCCTACATATATTAGGAGTCCGTCCATCTTCAGTTCCCTTGACCTAACTTTTTCCTCTCCCAATGCTGGCCTCAACTATAACTGGAGGACTCTTGCGGGTACCTTTGGTAGTGATCATGTTCCCATTCTGATAACTCCTCTCAATTTTTCTTCTCCTGCTCTATTTAGGCCCCTTCATTCTCCCAAATGGAATCTTTCCAAAACGGACTGGGCTCTATTTCGTTCTATTATGGATCATTTGCTTCCTAATTTGTGTCCTTCCTCTGATCCCATATCATCCTATAATTTTTTTCTTCATTCCGCTACATCTGCTCTTTCTTTATCTTCTCCATCTCCCCCCCCCCCAATGCGCTCCAAGCGAGGTACGTCGGCATCTTCACTCTGGTGGAATGACGAGTGCGAGGCAGCTTTTAGGCTCAGTCGAGCTACTTTTAGAAACTTTCGCTCCAATCTTACTACTGAGAATTTTCTTGTTCACAAGCGAGCTAATGCCGGAGCTAGGTACATGCTGAAAGCCTCAAAGAGGTCCTCCTGGCAGAACTTCTGTTCTTCCTTCTCCAGAACTACCCCACTTTCTCATATTTGGAAAATGGCTAAGGCGTTCAAATCCCCGTCTTCAGAACACCCGTCTAACCTTAATCTCACTCGTGATAGCCTATTATTTTTTGTCGACTCCCTTTGATAACGTTCATCTACCTAGTCTAAAAGACGCAATGGCTGCAATTAATTTCCCAGTCAAACTCATTTCGCTGACTATTAATCTTATGATAAATCGCATTATCCACATTTCCTCTCTGTGGCTTCGAGCTACAAGAAGTGTTTTCCGCGGTCTTCCGCAAGGTTCCCCCCTCAGCCCCACCCTCTTCAATATATATACCATTGCTGTAGCATCTCTTCCTTTAAACTCCCTCTCTTTATTCTTTGCGGATGATATTCTTCTTTTTTCCTCTTCCTATGACTTGGTAATCGCCAACGAAACTCTTAATTCGTCTTTGTTTGCACTTGAACAGTCCCTATCTTTTATTCTCCTGTCTCCGTCTTTGCCTCGGTGCTCTCAAACCCTCTCCCATTTCAGCAATGCTCGCGGAATCTAACATACCTTCCCTCTCAGTTCAAAGGTCTTATTTGGGCTATCGATTCCTTTCCAAACGTTTACCTTTCACTTCGTCTCAACTTATTCCTTCCTACATTTACATTGCCAAGACTCTGGCGTTTTGTTTCTAATAAAATCCCTATCTTAGCCCCTATTTCTCAACGTCGTAACCATTTCTCCTCCCATATTATATCCAGCAATAATCTTCCGTACTTCTCACTCAATTATTTCGACCTCTTACACCCTCCCAAAGTACATTTTCTCCCTAAATTTTCCAAGTTTATGCCTCAGACCGTCATTAAACAGGAATTTCGCAGTACGGTCAGTTGTCTTTTTCCTTCTCATGCACTTGTCTCTTTACTGATGGCTCTAGAGGACCCGGTGGGGTCGGATCGTCTTTTATTCTTCCCGACTCCGACTTCTCCGAATCCTTTCGCCTCCCATCTTTCTGTTCTATTTTTACGGCCGAATTGATGGCTATCCTTCGTGCGATCATACATATCTCGTCGAATCGTTCGTCCTCCGACTATCTAATCATTTCTGACTCCATGGGTGCTCTCCAGGCTATCAGTTCACCGCTTCCTCCTCCCTCTTCTGACTTCTTCATTCTTCGTATACGATCTCTCATTTATAATCTTTCTTTCCATCACTCTGTACACATTGACTTACTGTGGGTTCCTGGTCACAGAGGCATCGAGGGTAATGAAATGGCGGATGCTATGGCTCAGGTTGCTGTTCGTTCTCGCTTCTATTTTAAAAAAAATCCCGGCTGTTAATCTATTACCCCTAATTAAGAAGCTTCACTTCAGATTTTGGTCGGATGTGTACCCTTCTTCTTTTACCAACAATCGTTCCTTCTACCTTTCAATCCAACCTACACTTCCTTCTCATCCATGGTTCTCGGAGTTTCCCTCTCTTCCACGATTTATAATTTCCTCTGTTGTCCGCCTGCGCTTTAACCACACACTGCTGCCCTCTTCACGCTATCGTTTCTCTTTGCTTCCCTCTCCTCATTGTCCGTTGCATCCAGATGAAGCAGTTGTCTGTGATGCTGATCACATTTTCTTCGAGTGCTCTGCTCTTTCTGTGGAGCGTTCTCTTTTCTATGTTCACCTTATAAAGCTGGGGCTTCCCACTCCTTACTGTGCGTCTTACATCTTGTCCCTTCCTTCTCAGTCTGTTGTTCTTGTCCTTGGTTCCTTTATTTCAGCTGTCTCCAATCGAATTAGGTTCTAGTTAGTTGTCTCTTCTTCCCATTGTGTCTGGGCAATGGCCCATAGTTGATGCGCCCCCCAAAAAAAAAAAAAAAAAAAAGTAACATAATACAGGGTGCGGCAGCATAACTTCCTTTTTTAAAATGCCCCACTTTTTTTCTACTGAATTTTTTAAAGAAATAATAACAGAAAATAAAAATAAAACTGCAATGGAAGAAGCATAGTCAATGAGATCTAGAGTATGCATTTCGATTTTCTGTTATTATTTCTTTAAAAAATTTAATAGAAAAAAAGTGGCGCATTTTAAAAAAGGAAGTTATGCTGCTGTACCCTGTATTTAGCCAACGGCCATAATTTAAAAACGCAACATAAAATTCAATTTAATATTTCGTTTCTGTCTCTCAATATTTAGTTTTATTTCAAGCCATATTTTATCTCCCGCAATTAAAAAAATTAATATTGCTTTCTCTGCGGTATTATTTCTTTACACTGATCAGCAATATGACCTATTTAATTTCTGCAAACTAAAAAGTCAATAAAAATTTCATCCTACCAGTAATGTTTTGTTTTGATAATTTCGTACAGAGTTTAATTTATAATTTATTATTGAATGAACATCGTTATCAATACCAAAAATGTAAGTTTATTTAATTTGCTTTTTACGAGAGGTTATTTTTAATTACACATTCATTTCTACTTATAAGTATCAATTTTATTTTGTAACGGTTTCTATTACATTACCAAATATCTCAAGATGATGCGATACTGAAATACCTTTATTGTTTAAAAAAAAAATAGGCATCCCCTGTTTCACAATTGGCGCTATGCTACTGAGGAATTTTAAACATGCATATTTAATTTATATTAAGAAAAGAACTTGATCAAAAACATTGCTTGAGTATATCAAAATTAGCCTGAAAACTGCTGTAGCGAAATACCGGCACCGCTGCCCTGGATGATGCACATAAATAATGTTTTTATTTTTATTAAAAACCGATTATTTTTTTGGTACCCACAATATTTAATTTATATATATATATATATATTTGTAGAAAAAGAAAACGTTATTAATAAAAAATTACAAATATTAAGATGCATATATAAAATCCCTTATGTTACGTTTAATTTATGTAGCATTCAGTTTGTTAGGGTAAGAAAGTTGATTTTTTAAAAAGAGCATTTTAATTTTATTAGCTTTTTTTTTACTTTTTTGTTTGCACATGTACAATAATGAATTTTTCACCATTTTTTCTTTGAAGGGGGCCCCTCATTTGAGATTAGTCCCGGGCCCCATAAATCCTTAATTCGCCTCTGGTTTGAAAAATGTAACAACTCAGAAATATCACATAACCATAAAAAATGTTAGATTTCAGTTTATAGCAGGATGTAAAGCAATAAAAATACTACTATTTTTATAACACCGTCATCGGAAAAATAAACGAAATATGTGAATAAAATTCTAAGCCTTCAGAATGCACCGCAACTTAACTTAAAAGTAGAGTAAAAAAAATTCTAAAAAACAAGATTTTTCACTGATATTTGAACGTGTCATACTAAAACTTTTTATTAAAATAATATCACAAAGAGTGGAAAAAAATAAAATATCATTTAAGCTCTTTAATTGTAACATAACCTATTAAAAACGTAAAAAATGCGTGAAAAAGTTGGTTTTTGGCTAAAATCGAGGTGGTTTGCCATTTTTTTTTTTGCGGGAAAGAACATCAAAATCATGAATTTGAAAAGCGGCACCTCAAAATTAGGGCGTGAAAAAATGATTTAAAACTTAAATAATGTTTTCAGGGGCCAATTTTGAGGTTATGAGATTTTAAAAATATAGTTATTTTTTACATTGAAACTCACCACTACGAATTTTTCAAAATTTTTGGATCAATGCGAATAATGCAGTTCAGGACCATTTAAACAGGATAATGATCTGGGCCAAAAAATGGGGAATTAAATTTAGTGAGGAAAAATGTCAGCACATAACCTTCACGAACAGATACGTTACATGCCCTAAATTACAAATAAACAATGTAGAGCTCAAACAGGTAGACACAGTCAAGTATCTAGGCATGTACCTTGACCGTCGCCTTACGTGGCGCTTCCACGTTGCACAAATACGGAGAAAGCTAATCGCACACACTAAAAAGCTATTCTCGCTGATAGGCAATAAATCTAAATTAAGTATAAGGTTAAAAAGATCTATCTATTTGATGATTATAGCTCCGGTGTGGAGGTATGGCCTAGAACTATATGGAAATACAAGTAGTAGCAACCTTGCTCGTATTCAGAGTCAGCAGTCCATTATCCTCCGAGGGATTGCAGCAGCACCAAAATATGTTTCAAACCTAACTCTCCATCGAGATCTGCATGTTCCTTTTGTTAAATCAGTTCATACTCAACAGTACAGCAAATTTTTTGAAAATCTAAATCTACATCCCAATCCTAAAGTTAGTAGCATGTTTATAAATACTCTTCCAGGTAATCCGAGAAGAAGGTTAAAGAGAAGGAAGTGGTGTCGTGACGCTCTTCCCATAACTTAAGTGCATTTAGTTTTAAATACGTTAGCATCAGTTATTATGACTCGAAACTTTTATCAAGTATTTACTTCACCGGACTCTGTTGTCCGACCAAACAGCAACGGTTACTATGGGATCCAGGTCATCTGACCCAAATAAACATGACATGTATGGGTCACTCTTAACTTAGTGATTGCCATGGTGTTCGAATCTTTATCAGATATCATAAGAAGTAGACTTGCTACGTATGGATAACGTTCTACAATAAACTTGACATGTATGGGTCACTCTTAACATAGTGATTGCCATGGTGTTCGAGTTTTTGTCAGATATCATAAGAAGTAGACTTTCTACGTATGGATAACGTTCCATAAGGCGATTGCTGTGGTGCTCGCACTCTTGCACACTAAATGCGTGCCGAGCTTTTATAAAATACACTAAATAGCACTGTTATCATGACGATTGTGCTCTAAATATTACATTGTACACGCTGCTGTACTAATCTCATGTTGTTCTCTATTAAAATCCATCCCATTCGCTTTTTATATCCTAAGGGCCATATGGTCAAAATTGTGCTGTACTGCTTATGTAGCTTTTCGTCCTTTTCTAGACTTTGTATCCCTTTTTATAAGTTGTAGTGAACTATTATAAGCCAAACCCCTCACTGGAGGGCTTTGGATTGGTCACATTTCTATCATCATAATACATATATTAAAATTAATACTGGCGCTGTTTGTGGTCCCTCGACTGGTACAGTGGAAAAAAAAAAAAAAAAAAGACGCTTCAGGAAAAAAAATTAAAAAAAAGTTTTTTTGACTTTACTATGAATGTATAGCGGATAGGGAGCTGAAAATTTGGCTGCAGGAGTTTTTTTCAACCCCCATCGATTGGTTTATAGTACATGCATTTTTAAGAGGAAATTTTACTATAGTAAAACGGCTATAGTCTTTATTAACCTGTTTCTAATATGGTATATTTTATTCATTTGATTTATTATTGATGCTATATATTTATTTTACTATGCACATTTAAATAAAAGAAAACTGTGGTTGTGTACTTATTTATATACACATATATGTATATATACAACTTATGAAACTGAATTCTAAAATTAATTCCATTATGATCTGTTTTATTCATTCTTGCTTATTTTAAAAACACTCAAGCAATCACATTGAAATTTAATAAAGAAATTACATGTTTATATTTTCGGCTATATATAGGGTGCGGTAGCGTAACTTCCTTTTTTAAAATGCGCCACTTTTTTTCTACTAAATTTTTTAAAGAAATAATAACAGAAAATCAAAATAAATCTGCAACGGAAGAAGCATAGACAATGGGATCTAGAGTATGTATTTCGATTTTCTATTATCATTTCTTTAAAAAATTGAATAGAAAAAAAGTGGCGCATTTTAAAAAAGGAAGTTATGCTGCCGCACCCTGTATTATGTTGCTTTATCTAATGTATATCCCTTTAGTTAATTATAATCTATAGGCAGAGTATATATCCGCACAAATATCATTTAAATGGACACATGCAGATACAAAGATGGATGATTTATTTATATCAAACACTTCATCTGCATTTCGGAGGTATTTGGTAAAAAGGAAGGTGTAACCGTATATTAATCCTTTAATTCAGGGGTGGCCAACCCGCGGGCCGCATACGGCCTCGTTGTGAACATTTTTGCAGCCCGTGAGATGGCCAAAGTAGTAAAAAATTATGTTCTGCGAACTCATAATGCACACGCATGTTGGAACATTTAATATAACAAGTTTTATGTTTCACTCTTAAGTGTGTCTATGGTGGTTCTAAATCTAATATGGGGATATATGATTTTATATGCGACCCGCAGAGTTATGATACACTTTCAAAGTGGCCTGCAAGATCATTTAGGTTGGCACCCCTGCTTTAATTAGTAATTTTATTTTTAAAAAAAATAAATAAAAAAGCATAATAAAGAGGAAAAAAAGATGAAAACAGATTAAAATTAATTTGATTATATGTTGATTTCATATTGAATGTTTTGAAAATTATCTAATTGTCTGTTCTCGAAAAACAAAGTGTGAGTACTCAATTCGATTCTTTCATTTTTATATAGTTACTCATCATCTGTGTCTCCGCCATCCGTAGTACAAGTCACATTCATAATCATCTGTAATGCTTTGGCAACGTGCAAACATAAAGCGCCGTTCTTGACATACAATCATAGAACGTCAGAGAAGATCAATCCGCACTGATCAAGAACGTTCAGACAATAATGTACATGTTAGAATCAGAACTTCTCAATGGCGAGCAGAATAATTAACAGATCAGTGGGCAGAAAAACTTGAAGTCTTACGGGTAAAAGCGAGAAGAAGAAGAGCAGCACGTTCGTCTCACCAACGCCAAGAAGCAGTAGATCAACGGCGAAGACATATTCGTATGCAATATCTAATTGTGCAAGCATGAAATTCATCAGCGAGATATCTCTGGAAGCGTTTGATTAAAATCACCGGACAGTGCTCCATCAAATGAAACCTGATTATTTCGCAAATCGTTCAATTTATAGTCTAAATTTTCAGGGAAACATTTTTTCTTTCTTTCCTTTTATTTCCATTTCACTATTCTTTGTTTATATTTTTCTTCTTACAATTTCTACGAATGTAATTATATCTATATTATTTGCTCAGCTTTATTTTTATGAATAGGATTGTTTTCATGGGCATGCACATTATTTTTATAGTGATCGTCTTTTCGAGCGTAGTGATCACACGCATTTTTGCGTTTAACTTTGCTTTATGTCTTGTTCCATGAAAATAAAACTAGAGATGTAATACTACCGTTTACATCGGATTATATTTCGTTCGGATGCTTTTCCACGAATTTAGTAAAAATATCGTATCGACAGTTTCTTGCTATCGTCTCGCACACGAAATTCTACCCGGTCGAAAAATTTTCAAATATTTCAACTGTATAATAAATGACGGCAGAAGTAAGATTATTCCAATATTATTTACGTCGTTATTTCTCGCAATTTCCTTTAGGATAAGAACGGTTGCAACACATAAAATTAGCGGAACCCGCTTCGATGTTTTTTTTTAAATCAGTGTAGCCATTTATTGTAACTAAAATAATCGTACAATATGAACTTTGATAACGTTTTACCTATTGATGAACGTGGAAAATCATTTGATCACTTTGTTGATGATATATTCGCTGTTATTCCCAAAAATGCAGTGTATAAAGGTGACCTACATAATATCCTTAACAATTTGAAGGAATATATTACAAATGTAATTGTAAGTCAGGTCAATTCGTATGCACATACGACTTCTCACAATACAACCATTGTTGCAGTTAATGAAGAAGAATTAATCTCTGTACAAAAACCGTAGTAGTCAGTAAATACAGGAACTGGCAGCTCTGACGTCACAACCCCTAAACGTGTGCAGAGGGTTGAAAGTAACATAAGTATTTCATCAGGGAGGCAAAAACTAACCCAATTTTTTATTCCGACGCTGAAAATTCACCCAAGTTTCCCCCAATTTCCCCAAAATTCCCGCCGTGCGTTCCCCTGCACATTTCCGTTAAACCGAACAGATTATTAATTAACATAAGTAAATTAATTAATGTCTGAAAGTAACCCAAGTCCCCGCCCGCCCCTCCCGCCCACGACGTTACCGCGATTTTTCAAAATTCCGCGCGTAAGTATGAAAATTCCAAAATGTAACCCAAGTATGATATTTAAAGCTAAAATCTATCCCAACACCTCCATTCGCCCCTCACACACGTATATTTCGATCCCACACGCGCGCCGCTGCTTCGCATATATCTAACATAACGTTAGCCGCCGCAAAAGCGCACGCGCCGTTCCCATGCATACTCCGATCTCCATCGCGATATCACATCCACACACGCGCTCCGTTCCCGATACTGCGTTTTTTTTTTAATATTTCGAAGTCTATGTATATTTTTTTATTTACCGGATTCCCTGATCGTACAGTCAAATGCTAAAGCACACGCGCCGTTGCTTCGCGTATATCTAACATAACGTTCTCTGCTGCAAAAGCGCACACGCCGTTCCCCCGCATGCCTCCCCCGTTCCCCATACCGAGATTATTTTTTTAATATTTCAAAGTCTAAGTATGGAAATTTCAAAATTAGCCTAAGTATATTTTTTATTTTTCCCGATTCCCAGATCTTACCGTCATATACCAAAGCGCACGTCCCGATCCCGCGCATATATCTAACACAGCGTTAGCCTCCGCGAAAGCGCACAAGCTGATCCCGCGCATATATTGACCGCTCGCAGATACAACGTTTTTAAAAATATTTCAAAGCCTAAGTATATATTATTATTCATACATTGCTCAATTTTTTAAGGATCTTTCGTATTTTTACAAGTATAGACGCACCCGCAACGAAAAATTCTCCGATCATATCGTTACATGCAAGAATCACCGCGTTATAGTATTTTTTTTAATTATTATTTTTCACATAATAACCCAATCCCTGCTCTGTTGTCTAAACCTTTCAGGTTATCCAAAACATTTACAAATTAACAAATCAATTATTTCTATACTCCAAAACTATCCTTAGTTTCCTTTACCCCTTCCACCCTCTTTTCCGATCGAGTATAATATACATTATTTATTTTTTCTTATTCTCCGATCATCTTACACACTATAGTAGCTTAACATCCAATCCTGCACATACCGCAGCCGCTGTTTTAATATCCAATATATTTACTTTTACTATAACCACCAAACCCCCGATCGACGCTCCCGCAGTCTCCATCATTTCATATTTGAACGGTAATTATTTTTTATGTGACCGCTACGAATGTCCCACTATCCATTCCCTCACATGTTTACACCGCTGCGATACCCACTGCGATATCACATCTCCTGCTATTAGTTTCTACATCGTTCATAATAACTTTTTTCAACTCCAAATATTATGGAATTATCGTAAGTATATTTTTTACGCTTTCGAACATTTCTTCCGACCGCTGATAAATTTTTATTTTTTTCTCCGATTCTTAAAATAAATCCCTCGATATCTTCACTGCTATGAATATGTACACATATCATGCAGTTAGTTTCCATATCGATCATAATAATTTTTTCCATGTCTAACTATTATAGATTTAGCCTAAGTACGAGTATATTTTCTTCACTTCCGATCATTTCTTCCGACCGCTGATAAATTTTTATTTTTTTCTCCGATTCTTAAAATAAATCCCTCGATATCTTCACTGCTATGAATATGTACACATCTCATGCGGTTAGTTTCCATATCGATCATAATAATTTTTTCCATGTCTAACTATTATAGATTTAGCCTAAGTATATTTTCTTCACTTCCGATCATTTCTTCCGATTGATCATAATTTTTTTATTTTATTTTTCTTCACAGGTTCTAAAAATAAATCCATTGTTATCTTCGCCAGTATGATTGTGCACACATCTTCTACCGTTAATTCTCATATCGTTCATAATAATTTTTCATGTCTAATTATTACAGAATTAGTCTGAGTATACTTTTTCACCTCCAAAAATTTTTTTTCAAACATTTTTATTTAACACGATTTCAAACCCCCTCCCTATCCTTTCTACCCTACACAAATTACAAATATTTCATATTATTTTTCATGAATACATCCACCCGAATGTGAAACTGCACTACACATTCCCGCGCATGAATATGCTAACGATGATTTCCCCATCATTCATATTAATTTTTTCCGAATCTATTAGTTTAAGAATATTTTATTTTTCAAACTCCAAATATTTTTTCAGATCTGTTCATGCTATATTTTATTTTCTGTTTAAGACTCCATCAAACCCTCGACTGTCGCAAAAGCATCCCAGCACTTCTCACGCACGTTCTCCATTATACATTATCAAAATGAATCGAAATTTATAATCAATAAGTAAATGTAACCTTTAAGTCTTCTCTAACTTTTGCAAGCAATTTACTCATCGAATATACTTTTTATATTTTTTCCTCATACTCTTCGATCGTCACAACCGCCACAAAAGCGCACAAGTCGTTCCCACACATATATACATCGTCGCGATTACACAACACTATATCTGCGCATGTTATACATGTACACATCCTATTATCTATTTTCAAAACCCAACCGAGTCTCAATATTTTTCACTTTACACGGTTCTAAAAATTTCTTCTTCTTTTCTTTCACCCTCCCGACCTAAATTAACAATAGTTCATAATGTTGTTTTTATTTTTTATTCTCAAATACTCATACACGCATTCACATCCGTTAGCGTTATTTTCTATATCATTCGTAGTCATTTTTTTTTTCAAACCTAAGTATTACAGATTTTTTAAGCTTCCAATCATTTTTCCGCTCACAAATTTTTATTTTTATGCAAATCTGTCGTCGTGAATTCACAACATCCGTTCTGCACACATGTTTCTACGCCATCGTCACTGTAACCGTCCGTTATTCCACTTTCATTTATGTTATTCGTTTGTTATTTTTTTCTATCAGAACCCTGAAACCAACCTTAAACCTCTTTACCTTGTATTGCACTTAGTATATAATATTTTTCAGAGCTTAGATATTGTAGATTTAATCTAAATATATTTTTATTTTTTCCAATGCTCCAAAAATTTTCACGATCTTTCACAAATCTTTTATTTTTTCTCCGATTCTAAAATCGAATCATTCAAAGACCTAATCGCAACCCATTCCCACGCACAGATCAATCATAATGTCATTTGATGTTAAAATACACCATGCTTTCCTGTACACATTCCACATTTATCATTATTCTATTATATATTATCAAAATTAATCGAAAATGTATAATCAAAGATCGAAGATAACTTTAATGCTCTATATATCATCAGGTCATTTTTTACCGTTTGTACATAATATTTTTTTATTTTACCCGAGCATAAGTATTCAAAAATTAAATTCGAGCGTATTTTCAATTCTTTCCACTGTTCCGAAATTTCCCTCTATCCTTACAGTTCAAATTTCAAGTCTTTTTGTAGTATTTTTTTTATTTTCGAGTACACATACATCTAACTGTCACAAAAGCATATTATTCGTTTCCATGTATATATGATACCGTATACACTATACATAACATATCCTATTAGGGGGAGCGGGGTTTCAAAATTAATCTGAACATATTTTTTCTATTTTCCATAGTTCTAAAGTTTTCCCTTTCCCTTCACGACTCAAAATTCAAATTTCTAGTAATATTTTTTTATTTATTTTTCCGAGTATTCTGTAGAAATAACTACCATGAAACTGTATTGTCCGTACACACACGCATGCTGTACATATGCATATCATATTTTTTTTTTTTTTTTTTTTTGGGCTTGTCAACCAGGGACCTTTACCCAGAAGCAATTAGAATAGGAAGGAATCACTTATATCCTGATACGATCAGATATTGTTAGGAGAAAGTAACAAATAATAGGAACAATTTGTGGAGAGGGAAGAGATAGAACATAAGAGGCGCAGTACGGAGTAGGAAGACCAAGTCCCAGCAAACTAAAGTAGAAAGCCGAGCACTCAGCAGAAAGAGATGAACACTCAAAGAACACATGGTCCGTATCGCAAACATGCTCTTCGTTCGAGTGGAGAGGACAATATGGAGAGGAAACCAAGGAAAAACGAAAACGGGAGGAAGGCAGCAGAGAATGGTTAAAGCGCAAGCGAATAACGGAGACAACAACAGAACGACGAAGTGAAGGAAACAAAGAGAACCACGGATTGGCAGGAAGACTAGGTTGGACAGACAGATAGAGAAAGAGCGATTGTTAGAGAAAGAGGAAACGTACATATCCGACCAAAACCTAAGATGAAAATCTTTGCACAGAGGAAGGATATTGGACGAAGGGACTTTTTTAAAAAAGAAGTGAGAATAGGCAGCAGCCCGAGCCAATGAGTCCGCCGCTTCATTACCGCAGATGCCCGAATGGCTAGGAACCCACAGCAAATCAATTTGAATAGAATGAAGGGAAGAAAGAGCGTGGATAAGTGAGCGAATGCGGAGTATAATGAAATCACAGGAATAATCAGGAAGGGGAGAGCAAATGGCCTGAAGGGCGGTTATGGAGTCCGATATAATCAAGAATTTGGAGGAAATGTGATTAGAGGAAATGAAAATAATGGAACGTAGGATAGCCATCAATTCGGCTGTGAATATGGAGCAGAAAGAAGGTAAGCAGAAAGATTCTGAAAAGCCAAAATCTGGGAGGATAAACGAAGCACCGACACCATCCGGTTTCTTCGAGCCATCTGTAAACACAGTTACATGCAAGGGAAAATCAGAATTGATATAACTGCGGAATTCCTGTATGATTAGGGCCTGCGGAAGAAACTTAGAGAGCGTAGGAACAGTAAACATATTTGGAGGATGGCAGAGATCGGCGAAATTAAAAGTGAAATAAGGGAGATTGGCAAAGGACATTATGTAAGGACAAAACGAACTGAGCCGTAGAGAAATGAGAGAAAGAATTGGAATTTTTCTAGGTACGAAACGCCAGTTCCTAGAAATGGAAAGATAGGAATGGATAAGAGTAGAGGAGGTGAGTGGGAGACGCTTAGTAAGAAAACGATAGCCTAAATAAGATCTTCGGATAAAAAGGGGTGGTGTGTTAGATTCGGCAAGGACTGCTGGAACTGGAGAGGATTTAAGAGCACCAAGACAGAGACGAAGGCAAGAGTTTTGGATTACATCCAATTTAGAGAGTCGAGACTTAGAGGCACAACCATAGAGAAATGAACAGTAATCAAATTTTGAGCGGATGATAGATTTATATAGAGAAATAAGGACATAAGGATCACCACCCCATTTGGTTGGAGATAAAGCTTTCAGCAGGTTTAGTCTTTTGATTGCTGAAGAGGAAAGATACTTGATGTGTTCGGAGAAGGATAACCGACTGTCAAGGAAAATACCAAGATAACAGAAACAATTAACACGAGAAAGGAGTGTATTTTCTAGGGATAGATAGACAGAAGCAGGATTATAAGGTCGCAGAGTAAATACGGCATAACAAGATTTAGTAGGAGAAATAGAAAGGTTAATTGAGGAAAGGGAGTGATCCAACACGGAGAGAGACGAATTAAGTGCCTCACTGGCTGATATAATATCGTGAGATGAGGCATAAAGTAGGATGTCATCAGCAAAGAATAAAGACGACGAATTTAGGGGAAGAGAAGCCACACTGATAGTGTATATGTTGAAAAGAGTAGGACTGAGGGAGGAACCTTGAGGGAGACCTCGAAAAACCATTCTTGAAGATTCAATAGAAGGAGCAGAGAGGTGGATGGAACGATTCTGCATGAGATTGATAATAAGAGAAGTAAAGTGCAATGGAACGTTAATTGCTATCATCTTATCTTTTAGAGTGGGAAGATGGACATTATCAAAAGCACAGGATATATCGATGAAGGAAGCCAGAGTATAGTTTTTTAGGATAAAGGATTGGTAGATATGGGAGACAAAAAGACTAATGCAGTCGGAAGGACCAATACCAGGCCGAAAGCCGAACATATTGCTAGGAAATACATTATTATGCTCTAGCCACCAAACAAGGCGCTTGTTTAACATACCTTCAAACAATTTTCTGATACAGGAGGCTAAAGAAATAGGGCGCAACGAAGAACTTTTTTTAGGAATAGGAATGATGATAAAAGAATTCCAAGAGGGGGGAGTTATACCTCTGGAGAGGAAACAATTAAAAAGATGTAGGAGAAACGCAAGAGACAGTTCAGACAGGTTTTTAAGGACCAAAAAAGGTATACCGTCAAGACCTGGAGTGGGGCTAGAAGATTCGGAAAGGACAGATTTTAATTCATAAATATTGAAGGCAGAAGTTAGGAAATGCGTCTGGGAATTATGCGGAGGTGAAGTTGGATACGGTTCATCAACGTTAGGAACATAGGCAGGAGCAACGGAATCAATAAAGTATTCTAAGCTAACTTTAGAAAGGTTGAGATTTGAAGGACGTTCAGAGGATGGGGTTTTGAAAGCTCTAGCCATTTTCCAGATATGAGAAAGAGGGGTATTCCTAGAGAATGAAGAACAGAAATTCTTCCAGGAGGACCTTTTTGAGACTTTAAGTATATATATCTAGCTCTTGCGTTCGCTCGCTTATGAGCAAGAAAGTTTTCCGTTGTAGGTTCTAAACGAAAAGTTCTAAAGGTGGCACGACTGTAGTGGAATGCGCGGTTGCATTCCTCATTCCACCAAAGAGATGAGGCTTTATTGTAATTGTTAGATGTCTGATGACGGGTAGGTGAAGATAGGGAAAGAGCAGACTCAATGGAATTTAAAAAGGAATTATAGAGAAGTATGGGATCGGAGTCGAGTTGAATACTAGGAAGTGATGAGTCGACACATGAACGAAACATAGTCCAATTTGCTTTGGAGAGGTTCCACCGAGGAGAATGTAGAGGCCTGAAGCAAGTTGGAGAAGAAAAGTTAACTGGGGTTATTAGGATAGGAACATGGTCACTACCGTAGGAGCCCATAAGAGTTCTCCAGTTATAATTAAGACCAATAGTGGAAGAAGCAAAGGTTAGATCAAGAGAACTAGAAATAGTTGGATATCTGAAATAGGTTGGGGAGTGATCATTAAGAAGAATTAAATTATTGGAAAAAATACCACTCTCAAGGACGGAACCGTTGGAATTGTAGGATGTGCAACCCCACAAGGGTGAATGGGCATTCCAGTCACGCCCGATAATAAATGGTTGCGGGATAGAGCTGAAAAAAGTGGAAAGAGGGAACTGACGAAGATCATAATTAGGAGGAACATAGATGGAGACAATGTTAATGGGATGCGGAAGGGTGGTACGGATAGAGATGTGGACTATGTTGGGTTGGTTAGGAACAAGAGGTAGGTTCAGAGAAACATTGTGGGTGTTGAAAGATATATCATTTTTAACGAGGATAGCGGTACC
The DNA here is from genome assembly GCA_039619475.1 of Icerya purchasi. Classification (NCBI taxonomy): domain Eukaryota; kingdom Metazoa; phylum Arthropoda; class Insecta; order Hemiptera; family Monophlebidae; genus Icerya; species Icerya purchasi. The sequence continues at coordinate 220,264,781 of CM077115.1, read as the reverse complement.
ACCATACCCGTCATGCCTATCACATCTAATTATTTTATACCCTCTAATATTAAAGTTCGTGCCCGACCGAAGCCACGTTTCTGAGATGAGAGCAACACTAATGTTATGAATATCCAATAGACCCTCTAATGGATTTTTATTGGCTCTGAGGCTACGACAATTCCACTGAAGTATATTGAACGCAGCCATCATGGTGAAACAGGGAACGTATTAGAAGCATAAGGATTGAAAAAAGGGAAGACAAAAACAATAAGAAGGCACAGTAGTTGATATAAGATAAAAACAAAAATAAAGACATTCATATTAATGGGATTGAAATAGATTGGAAGGTAAATGGAGGAAAGTAAATTATAACGATTAGAAATCCGGAGAAAGTAAGTCGGGGCTAATAGATTAGAAGGGAATTCTAAAAGTAGTGATACAAAGGAAGAAAGAGTACATTCGTGTGGGAAAACGTAGGAGGCAAACCAAAAATTTCTGCTGGGAGCAAACTGGTTTTGAAACTTTTGCATAGATGCAATAGTACCCATTAGGGTTAGATTATGCTGCGCAAAGCTTCTTGTTACATAGCTCTTGCTGTATGCGCGAGTCAATCTCACCGCTGAACCAATGGAACAGCAAATGTGAGACAAACCAGAAATAATTCGAATGCAACCGAGTTCAAGTACTAAGTAAGTTATCTTGATGTCCGTGCGTTCGAAAGAGAAAAAGATGTAATAAATGTACTGAAGCCCGACAGTGCTTTTGAACACTGCAGCAACCGCATCATTTACAAATAAGGAAGAGGAGATATTGAATAATACAACTAAACAGTTATAAAACTGATTTAAATATCTTGTTTTGTGCGTTAGCAGAAAGATTCGGTAAGAAAGAAGTAAAGAGAATTTAGGGTATAAGAAAAGAAACAAAAGAGAACAAAAAGAAGAAAATTCAGCCCCGAATCTTCTTACTTTTCTTCCTATTTTCTTAATCATAACAAGAGGAATTAATTTATCTGAACGTTACTGGAAAGGAAACGAGATAAAGAGTCGACAAAGGAAGAAGAAGAAGCAATGTTATTAGAGGAGAGTATTTCCAAGATGGCTGAAGAAATATTTTCAATTAAAGGAGAAAACATTGGATGAGAGGAGTTAGGAGAGACCAACGAGGCAGGAATGTCTTTAGCAGGATTTGAGGGAATATTAGACGGAGTAGGAGTAGATTTGTTGAAAGCCCATCCATTAGAGGGAGATGGGGTACGGTTAGATGGAAGAGGAGGAAACTGCGGAGAGAGAGTTACGAATTTTATAGAAGGTAGGAGATTTAGGACGTGGGAAAGAATTAGAGAGAAGGGAGGGAGGTGATGAAGGAGACTTAGAATTATTAGGAGAAGAGTTGGACATTGAGGCTCGGTCGGCATATGAAAAAGCACGAGAAGTTAGATTGTTTTTTTTTAAATGAGAGGCCTCCTGGAATGAAATATTCTCAAAGGCCATAATACGCTTTATATCCTTTTGCCTGATCCATTCAGGGCAGGATCGGTCAATGGCAGAGTGGGTGCCTTTGCAATTGCGACAGACGGGCGATTCCTGTAGGCTGCAGCATTCAGAGACTGAGTGCTTAGAAGAACAGTGTGAACAAATGACTGAAGAACTACGACAGTGCTTAGCGATATGTCCAAAAAGAAAACATTTAGAACACTGTGTAGGCGATCGGATACTAGGGGAGACAGGAAATCGCATCTTAAAAATCGAAACGAATTCCGGGAGGGTGGTACCATAAAATTTAAGTTCGACTGAATGGGTAGGGACTTTATCGCCGTCCGAAAAACGGCATATACGACGTATAGAAGCAATGGAGATTAGTGGTTCGATTCCTTCCAATATTTCATCTTCAGAAAAGGACGGATGCACGCCAAAGATGACGCCCATTCTGAATAATAAACTATTGGGGATATACGCTTTAATATTATGTTGCTGGAAAAAACTAGGATGAGTAAGAAATGCGTTAGCGGAATCAACGGATGGAAATTTGATTGCGACACGACCGCTGCCTTGAGAGACAATGCATAAATGTGACGCGGAAACGGAGCTGATTAGCTTGGCAAGGGCCAAGGGATGTAAATTACCTAGATTTTTATCCATGGAGCAACTTTCAACGTAGACGGTAAAAGGTCCCGGATGATCTGTAGCAAACATTTTATTCTCTTTATTATTATTATTATTATTATTATTACTATTATTATTATCGTTATTGGCAGTAATGTTATTGCTATTATTATTATTATTATTAATAGTAGTAGTAGTAGTAGTAGTATTATTATTATTGTTATTGGTAGTACTGTTGTTGCCATTATTGTTACTAGTATTATCATTAGTGTTGTTCCTATTGTTATTCTCGGCATTATTAGTATCGTAACTGTGACGATCAGTGCTTGAGGAAGCAGGAGTTGCCATAGGATCAGCCTGGGAGAGTTTAATTTCTTTCGGTTGGATAGAAGAAATGGGCGAAAGGGGGTCTGCTGATTTTCGCTTCGAAACGCTATCAGCGTCTATACTTCGTCTATACTTAGAGATAAGTTAGACGGTGGTTTAAGGGGTTTAGCGGAGGTTGGGGAGGAGGCCGCAGAGCGGCCCCCTTTAGATGCGCTCATCTAGCGCGGGAAAAAGTGTATAGAAATAAAAACGTAAAATCGAAATAAATGGGGAAAGTAGGGTGGAAAAAAAAACAAAAAAAAACCTATAACGATAAAATAATTAAAAGTAGAATAAAATAACGTAAAGTAAACTAAAGACGAAATTAGTAAAATAGAAATAAACTGTTCTCGCTAATGTTTGAATTAGCAGAGAGGGAACATAAAACCGCAAAAACAGGTAATAGAAATAAATAAGTGTAACGGAAAGATCTCACTTAATTGTCTTCTTTATCTGTATAATGCCGCTGATAACGATTAACTACAATATTTACCGCGACATACAAATTACCGCTATCGCTAAACAATCACGAACGCAAACACAATCGACTACCGCATAGCGATTCGACTAAATAATCCCATATCATATTATAAACCTTAAAAAAGTAATAACAGTATATTTTATTTTTCGATCTCCAAATTTTTTAAAATCTTCCATAACCGCATTTTTAAAAAAAAACATGTATGGTTTTAATATTTTATATTTTGTAAGTACTTTTTCGCAATATATACGAAATCATCCTAAGATTCATTGACGTTAAATGTATAGAAAGAGACAGTTAAAAGAAACCTGTTAGTTTACGAGACACAGAATGTTCGAAGAAAAAACGAGGTAGCACGAGCAGATCAAGGATGCAACGTGCGAGTGAGAGACTGCATGCATGTATGTGTGTGCGATAAAGGCAAATATTCTCCCGAACAACAACTTGATTGTAAAAAAACGTTTAAGTCGTCTCCAGCCACCCCCGAACAAGGGACGTATCGAAAACGAAAAAAAAAAAAGGCTGTCTAAAAGACCTTATTTTTTTCATTCATAGTGTTTTGTTGTTAGAATACTTATGGTCGTTGCCGTTCTCGATAGCGCTTCACAGTCAAGACCTCTGAACATACAATACTAACGTTGTCAACACTAAGTTCCATATCGAATATAATATTTTTTCCCGTGCTATAAAATTATCCCAAGTATATTTTTATTCTTTCGTTACGCTAAAAGTTTTTCAAATCTTTTTTAATATATATCGTGCACACAAATGTACGCCGCAGACACTTCTCGCTTCATTACCACTAATATATCTATACGTTCATTGTCTCTATTCTTATCATAATATAGTTTTTTTTTCAGGAAATCGTAGAAAGTGGCTCTTCGCTCCGTTCATACTATGTAATCTATTTCCAAAATTTAAATCATGCCTAATTACTTTAAAATCAACTTAAATATATTTTATCATTTCCAAAATTAACAATCTCATTACAGATCATTATCTCATTTCCCGATCGTACATAATATATATATTTTTTTTTGTTATTATTTTATTTGTTTCTGTAAGAATTCTGGATATTATTCATATCAAACATTTGTCCTTCACATTGTACCTGTATACTCATCTGTTTCAAAATTTTCAAAATAAGTATTATAAATTAAATCCAAGTATACTATCCCAATATAAAAAAACTCACATTGTATCTCCCATCAATCAATTAATTTTTTTAGTATATCATACATATTATTTTTTTATCGTTTAAATTTTTCTTCAATTTGCAACTGTCATAATCTATAGAAAACATCTTGTTGACTACATGCATGACGAATACACTCCTTCTACTTACATTATGAAATAATTTTTCTGTAATTATTTTTAGAATCATGAAAATATATTAGTATTTTAAAATTTTTTTATTTTCCATACATGACAAAGATATTGAAATCACTACATCTATAAATGCATACATCCGACGTCTCCAATAACCTATCAGGATTTTTAAAATTAGCCAAAACATACTATTTTTCACTACAAATTCCGTTCGTCCGTAATTTTTCTATATAATCACTAACCTACGAAAACACTTCGTTCGTTTTACTCATACTGAAGCAAACACTCTTATTCCCTCATGCTAACAATCTTTAAAATCTAATAATATAACACGAAATTAGTCTAAATATACAAATCATGCAACACGAAGTATACTATTTTTTCACTATCAAATCCGATCCTACATCATTTTTCTTCTATACTATCATTATTGCAAGACCCTACAAAATCGTTTCGCTCATTTTACTCATAGCAATGCGATCAATCCTTTTTCCCTAGTGCTAGCGATCTTTAAAATTTAATACTATAATACGAAATTATTCTAAATATATGTTCATGCTAGCAAAATTATTACATCACCCCTTTTTTTACACAATTGTATGTATGTTTCCGAAAAATCTCATTATATATTTTCATAATTAACTCCAGCCCACGTACTATTTTTATATTTCACTTATTTATAGATTAATGTTAGTAATGTTATAATAAAAAAGAAAAATGAAAATAAAAACAAGGCGCTAATAAAAGTGCCACTGCCACTGTTCTTTGTGGACTTAGTACCCAAAGACAATAACAAAGAGGTATACGAAATAACAAATATGCTTTACTCCAAGGTGAAAATAGAACCACCAAGAGTGAAATTCCTCAATGTAAAAATTGCCAGCAGCTAGGACATACAAAAACATATTGTACAAGGCAAGCTAAATGTGTTAAATGCGGTAACAATCATGATGCCAAGGAATGCAAAAAACCCAAATCTGAACCATGTAAATGTGCAAATTGTGGGGGAAATCATACTTCCAACTGGAAAGGATGTCCAATCTATAAAGCCAAAGCAGCTGCTGCACAGAAACCTAAAATGACAGCAGTAGAACGTGTTCAGCAAAAAACTTTTAAAGCCGCCAAACCAGTTACTGCTAATAAAACATTTGCAGCCGCTACAATAGGTACTAAACAAGTGCCCAAGGAAAGTCAGCTGCCAAACAAGTTAAAAAACAAGGAAGCTACAATTGCTGATGTAATCGGCCTCCTAAAAGCAATGAATGAAAGAATTGGTAGATTGGAAAACAATCAACAATCAATGATTACTAAGTCCAAGAACATAAAATGACTGACCCAGTTTTAATTATTATTACTTGGAATGCCAACAGTTTAGCTTCTCGACGAGATGAATTAGAAGCCTTTATTAAACATAAAAATGTTGATATTGTACTAATATCAGAAACTCACTTTACAAACCACAGCTATTTTAAGATTAATGGTTATTCAATATATAATGTGAATCATCCGAGTGGCAAAGCCCATGCTGGCTCTGCTATACTAATTAAAGATAGCATTAAACACTATTTAAATCAAGGTATCGAAAAGGATTACTTTCAAGGTAGTGTAATAACTGTAAGTTATAACAATACTGAACTCAATATCTGTGCAGCTTACTGTCCACCACGACACGCAGTCAAAAAGGAAAATTTTGAAGAAATTTTTCAGCAACTAGGCAACCATTTTATATGTGGAGGAGACTTTAATGCTAAACATACCATGTGGGGATCTCGCTTGATCACTCCTAAAGGTAGGGAACTTATTAAAGCACTAAACACTAATTCATGTGAAATCCACTCATCAAGAAGACCAACATACTGGCCTACTGATAGTGCAAAAATACCAGATCTAATCGACTTCTTCATTTCCAAAGGTATCTCTGCAAACTATGTTGAAGTAAAAAACTATAACGATTTGTCTTCTGATCCCTGTGCAACTTACAGTAAGTGGTACAACAATACAGAAACAAAAGAAGCAACATCTGACTAATAAATTCACCGACTGGGAGATTTTCAGAGAACTCCTAGATCAAAAAATAAACCTTAATATAAAACTAAAAACAAAGGAAGAACTAGCATATGAGGCGCAACATATTATTGATATAATTCAAGAAGCTGCAAAAACTGCAACCCCAGAAGGAAACACCACTATCAGTCAAGAAAATTGCTACCCACACGAAGTGAGGGAACTAATCAAACAGCGTAGAAAAGCAAGAAGAGTCTGGCATAATTCTCGCAATCTGACAGACAAAACCTTATTTAACAGGATTAGTAACCAACTTAATCGGCTAATAAAAAGCATAAAAAAGGAATCATTTGATAATTTTTTGATTAATCTAAGTCCAGAAGCGGATAAAGATTACTCATTGTGGAAAGTTGCACGACGGTTGAAGAGACCTGTTACCCGGATTCCTCCACTAAAAGATGAAACCAATAAATGGGTACGTAGTGATGAAGATAAAGTAGAATTATTTGCTAGGCATTTAGCTAAGGTATTCCAACCACATGATATTCAATCTGGTGCACACCCAAGAATTATCCATCAAACTGAATGTCAAATTAATCCAGTGTCACCGTTAGAAGTGGTCAAGGAAATTGATAACATCAACCCAAAGAAAGCGCCTGGCATAGATGAAATTTCGCCTGGTGTCCTAAAAGAACTTTCTCGCAAAGCAATTGTATTACTAACATACATATTCAATGCATGTTTCCGCCTTAAACACATACCTGAGTGCTTCAAAGTAGCTCAGATTATCATGTTTAAGAAGCCAGATAAACCAGAAGAAGAAGTTGCCTCATACAGACCAATTTCATTATTGCCGGCCATATCAAAACTGTTTGAGAAATTATTTCTCAAGCGTCTCAAACCGTTCACAGCTATTCCAGATCACCAGTTTGGTTTCCGGGATCAACATTCAACTGTTGACCAAGTTCATCGGGTTACGTCAATAATTCACAGAGCATTTGAAGAAAAGAAGTACTGTTCAGCAGTATTTTTAGATGTTGCCCAAGCATTTGACAAAGTATGGCACGAAGGTTTAATCGCAAAAATTAGCCAACAATTGCCAGGTAACTATTATCGTCTGCTGGAGCCATATCTTTCTGACAGAAAATTCAGAGTAGCATATGAAGGAGCGAAGTCAACAATTCATTCTATACAAGCTGGAGTACCACAAGGTAGCGTCCTTGGACCTATCTTGTACCTCTTGTATACGGCTGATATTCCAATAACAGGTGACACCACCATAGCAATGTTTGCTGATGATACTGCAATATTGTCTGTGAGTGATTCACAAATTGAAGCAAATAGTAACCTGCAAAACGCTCTAGACCGAGTTTCGAGATGGACGAAGAAATGGAAAATAAAACTCAACGAGCATAAATCCATTCACGTTACATATGCTCTAAAAAAAGTTAATGCTCAATATGCTGTTTATATCAATAATCAGCTGATTCCGCAGAAGAATTCAGCTAAATATCTAGGATTACATCTCGATGCCCATCTAACATGGAAGCATCACGTGAAGCAGAAAGCGGAACAAATCCGACTCAAAGTTCGTCAAATGTGGTGGCTGTTAGGAAGAAATTCACAACTGGACCTCTACAGTAAACGACTGCTCTACCAGTCAATTATCAAACCTATCTGGACCTATGGGATCCAACTTTGGGGATGTGCAAAACCTGCTAACCGAATGGTCATTCAGCGTAGCCAGAACAAAGTCACTCGTGCAATTATCGATGCAAAATGGTATCAAAGAAACGAGGACTTGCATGCAGATTTGAATCTGAAGTGGATAGACGAGGTCATTCGCGACTTTGCCTTCAAGCACGAAAAGCGGCTCCATCAACATGTGAATGTTGAAGCAATCCAGCTGCTTGACACATCATCAGATGTTAGACGTCTTAAGCGATTAACGCCGAACGATCTAGTTTTGTAAATAATATTTATGTATATAAATAATAGAAATTAGTTAATGAACTAATATTCTATACATGTCTAAACTAATTAGTCATATATATTGATTATTTAAACAGTAGTTTAAGATCTCAATACACAGTCATTATTAAAAAAAAAAAAAAAATTTTTATAGTACCTACAATAGAAGTATTATTTGCATTATACATAACGGCAATTTTTACTTTTTATTGGGTTATTTTATATTACTTTTACGCGATTATTTAATTTCACTTTGTTATTTTGTGTATAATTTCAATATTACTATTCCTTTCCGTCCGGCTGTTTAATTTCATTTTGTTTCACTGTTTTTTTTTTGTTTTTTTTTGTTTTTTTTTTGTATATAATAATTTCGATATTTGTTAGTAATTTCTAAATTAAAATATCTACATTTCGCACAGTGTTGCATGTTGTAGTCAAAACGTGTAATAATAATAATAATAATAATAAAGATTATTTTATTTCACTTGATTGCATTCCACAGCATAGCCATAGCAACACAAAGTATGGTATTAAATTGAATGGTGTCCTTTTTTCAGTGAATCTGTTTACTACAATACTTTTATCTACTTCCCCAATCATTAATATCATTCTAAGCCACAGCGAAGCGTGGCCGGGTTCAGCTAGTATATGTATATAAATGTATTTATATAACCTATTCCACTGTAAAAATGCCTTTACTTACAAATTATATAAATTTCAAAAATGCTATTATTAAAATCCCTTTAAAAGTATCAAATACGATAGGAATAAAATAAATAAACTCTTATAATGTAGAGTTTTTCTAAAAATTTCAGAAAAATAATTAAAGTAAAATCAGCATTTATTATTAATTAGCTTGCAGTTTATTATAGGTTAATATTCTTAATAAATTTAAAAAAAAAAAATAAAAAAGGTTCCGAAAGCCAAGTAGAAATTTTTTTTTTGTCTTTTTATCTAACTGCAATTTTTTAGAGGTATTCTTTGCAATTAAGAGCATTGAAGGTAGATGAAGTTTTTTGAAATCGAATATTTTATTATACCTTCGTAGCGTTACCATCTCTGAAACTAAAACTTCTATAATTTAAAAGGGTATATTAGAACGTGGTTATTATTTATTTTAGAAATAGTACATTTTACGGTGCGTTCATAGCTAGGTTATTTAATGCAGTCGGTAATTAAACGTTTATCACATCTCTCTAACTTCGTGTATTATTTACAACACTTTTATTAGCGTACACTAACTTCATATAGAATTCAAGTTTAGAATTTTTTAAATTAAATTTTTTAATATACGTCTTAGTTTAGCATGGATCTTTAAGAAAGGAAGACTTTTTTCCCCCCATTTGAATGTTTTTTAGTGTTAGTTTATGCAGAGTTTCTTTTGTGAAGGTTATTAATGAATTTTTTAAAGACGTCGTTTAGCTTTGTCAATTAAAAAAAAAATTAAATTATGAAGTTACCGGTTTTAAGTAGAAATTTTGTCGGCTGAATTACGGGGAAACTAAACAAATTTACATTTTCGATTTCTGTATTTAACAGAAAGATTTTAAATCTAAAATCTTATTTAAAAAAAATCATTTATACATATTTGGAGAAAAAATTTTTTATATAATTTGAATTCTTGGAACTTTAAATAAAGATAAATATTCGTAATCTGTTTGTTAATATTAAAAATATAAATTAAAAATAAAATATCTCAATAATGAACAAAAATAAGTGTAAATTTGAATTAAATTTATTTTATATTATTTCAAACGTTACTGTTTTGTACTCTCTAACCCTTTTATTTATTTATTTTTCTTAATGCAATTCATTCTTTTGATATTATCAGCAGAATTAAGAATTACGTATTTTAGAATTTTACGATCTATGATCAAGTTGAATATTTAAATGATTTTGCTTTATATTTTTCAAATACCATAAACGGAAAACATCTATGCTATAATAAAAGTTAAAAACTATTTTACCAAACAAACCTATTTACTACATACACTCATTTTATATACTACAATTTACAGGCTCGATATAAATCACATGTTATTATTAATAAATATCGGAAGGAATCAGGCTTTACATATACTGACCGAGATTTACTAATAAATTGCACCGGTATCAGAATTTCTTTTGACTATTACGAACAGGCTTGGATTTAGGAAAGGGCTATCGTCACGGGGGGGGGGGCTTCCACCTCCGACATGGATGGTTAAACGTGCAAAAGAGATGTTTTTTCTAACATTTATATTGCATATAGAATATTTGTATGAGGCGGAAAGATCTTTTTCGATATTAAAAGGAATAAAAAACATTTATAGATCAACCACTCTAGATATCAGCGTTATCAAGATTAACGACTGAAACAGATTTTCTCCGTTCAGTAGATTTTAACGATACCAATAAACATTAAATGAATCCTAATTTTCTAGTAAATGCTGCAAGTTTGAACACAAACAAACGACCGGAGGTGAAATGGAAAACAATTTTCCTGATAACTACGGTATTTTTTAATCGAACAATTCGGTTATTCAAACGTTTCGAAATATTTCGATTATTAAAATTTATCGAATAAACGAAAACTATATTTTTTTTATTAAAAACAAAACATGTATGAATGTATATATCTATGTACATGTATCCATGAAACAACAAATTAAGGATCTATGTGCATTGACGGATGATTACTGTAAACAAGACCAGGCCGTATCTGACGGGAGATTTTCAGGGTTTAACCCCCCGCCCGCCCGCCCAAATGTCTGCGAAATCATAACTGCTTGAATTAAATGGACCGAAATTCAGAGTAAATTTATTTCTTTTCAGTTTTTGACAAAAGAAAAGAAAATTAAAATTTGTATGAATTCTATGGAAACGACTATTTTTTATTTGTTTTTATTGTAGTGTTCAAATATTGCATATACAATGATTGACTACAAGGCTTTAGTGTACCATTTATAAATAAATATATTTCCCAAACTCTACTCACTAATCTTAACCTCCTCCTCCTGTGCCTCTAGCCATAGTTGCTGCATATGGCGCTTAAATCTAATTTAATAATAATAATATTCCATAATTAAACACTCACGCACACACACACACACACATACGCATATATATATATATATATGTGCATTGTATCATTTAAAATAATATACGCGGATTATATGTGATTTGATTATTTGAATTTTTTATTTTTCAAGTATGACAGACGTACAAATCTGAAAATACTTTTGTTAAAAAAAAAAAAACTTTCGAAATTTTGGAATGTTACCGGCTATATATCATAAATATGCAATCAGATTAGGGCATAAAGGTGTGCAATAAAATAAAATAGCATATATTATCGAATATAGTTATAATATACATTTTATCATTTATGTACTTCACGGATTCCGACATTTCTGCTGAAATTTGTTTCCTTGCTTTTTCTTGTACACTTCTATTGCTGTATTTAGAAATTGTCTAGTCATAAATGCAATAATGTTTCTCTAATAACTGGATAAATTTTACATTGATTCCTTGCTTGTGCCCGTATTACGAATAAAAATGCAAAATGTAAGCAAACAATCGCTAGCTTAAGCAATAAAAAGTGGAATTACGACGGCGATACGATTATTGGTTATTGATTGCTTGTTGCATCGCATAAATGGGCGATGACTTATATAATAACGCGGTTAAATTTTAAACTATATTTAATCGCTATTGTTTTTTCGGTTGGGTTATTTTATTGCACGTTTAGCATGAATAGAAGCGGATAATTTCTTCAGTGACTTCAAGGAAGTTAATTGCATTTCTTTAAGCATCTTTTTATACACTAGTAATAGCAGCACACAGCAGGCCGTGCACAGAATTTTGAAAGAGGGGTGAACATTTTCTTCGCATCTTTATTTTATATAAATAACAATACGTTTTTCACTAGTATCCCCCCATACTATTAGTAATTTCCATCATTTCGATATTTATATGTATTAATAATTTACATAAATGAATTACCCCCCGTATATGATGAACATGAATAAAAATTACACATACGTTGTTGATTGTACTCGTGATAAAAAAAAAATTTTCCTTAAGGTATTAATGAAGTACCTCTAAAAAGATGGAGCATATTTTTCCCTTTTCTATTTTTTTAATAAAGGTAAGATACTGTTTTAAATGATACACATTTCGAAATCATCAGTCCGTGCAGAATTTTTTTTACCGAATTCTCGCGTATAACAAAGCCGTAGCCGTCCGGTCTTGACCAGCAGGCACCTATAGCGTTCCAGTAGGAAACATGGTGAAGGATTTCAAATTCAGAACTACGGTTTTTCATGTTGCTGCGATGTAACTGTAGGTTTTTTTTGAAATTTTAGCCTGGATACGATAATGGCTGTGCGGCAGTTTTAGCGTTGGTAACAAATGATCATATTTACACAGCGAATATAGGAGACTGTCGCTGTATTGCAAGTGAAGCTGGAAAAGCATTACCTTTATCGTTGGATCATAAACCGTATAGGGCTACGGAACGTAAAAGAATTTGTAAAGCAGGAGGTTATGTTAATGATGGTCGAGTGGATGGAAATTTCAATTTATCCAGGGTTTTCGGTAAGTATAAAGACGGAATACTACTAACTGAATCTGATATTTCAGCTTTTATTCGTTAAATTTTTTCACTAGCATTGCCAATAGATGTTGTGTAAACAAAACTATTTCATGATACAAAATGTATACTACGAGACAGATAGAAATGTTTTTCTTCTCAAGGCGAACAGAATGTGAGACCGTAATATTTGGTAGTACGTATTATTTAGTAATTTTTGAATTTTGTGCTAACGAAATTCTCGTCTTCTTATTAATTAGTAGCACTAAGAGTAAGTAATGATGAGAGCGTGACAGCTTAATATAAACAATCTGCTCGGCTAACTCTAAACTTAAAGTTCAGTTTGGTTCGGAATTAAATTGTTGCTTCGCATGTTCTTTAATTAAAATAAAATTCGAGTACTCGGGATATGTAGGAAGGTTCCTGAATTCAAAACATTGTCCCGTTTGCAAGTGTACAGCACGCTGTGAACTTTAACTTCGCAACTCTCGACACCGTTTATTGGGTAATAATAAATAACAGAAGTGTAATATTTTTGTAAAAATGAATCGTTAAATGCCACTGGTACTATTGTTTGCAACAGTCAATATATCGGGGGTAATAATTATTACTAAACGGCTGTCCAGTGTTCAACGGCTTGCTACGCTCGTAATGTGAAATATAGGATATTGTAATAAATTTTTCCTAGCTAAAGGATGAACAGAGGCTCGAAACGTTGGAATTTAATAACAAATTCGTCATCATACGGTTTCCACTGAAAACAAATAACGTGGCATTATAAAAATGGACTAGGAAAATTTTAAGTTAAAACTAAAGTTGCAGGCCACTCCAACTCCCAGGAGTCGATTACGAGTTTATTTACACAAATGAGTTGACTCTTTAGAATAAAAAAGAAGAGATGAAATATCGGTTCTTTTCATTTTTTTTTTCTTCTATTTTTTTTAATGTATAATCACCCATATTTAAAAAATTACAAACCATCAACTCTACACGTCATTTAGAGTGTAACATAACTGGATTGAATTTTCTTCTAATATACATATGTATTAATTCGTAATAATATCTTTCTTTTTTTAATTGTATATTTAATTCCTTCATTATAGACTGGCATTAATTTCAAGAAAAGAATAACAAAAAAACGGTCAAGACAGTGAAAAAAGATGAAGAGGTTGCATTCATTGATGCTTTTTTTGCACAGTCGGAAAAAGAGAAAAAGAAACAACTGCTTGAATACACTGTACTGATCTGTAACGATCATTCTATAAACGATATTTATCGCAGCGAAATTTGTAGAGGATAATTAGGAGAAATTTTAAAAATACATATTATCAACATTAACATGTTTAAATGTATATAGGAATTGGCCACGGAAAATGTTTTATGCGAACATTTACTACGATTTAAATTCTTACCATCCGCATTATTACGAGTGTACATGTTAAGGTAAAGTTTTTATTCAAAATTATTTCTAAAATAAAAAACCAAAAAAGAATCGATTAAGGAATTACGATTGTCTCTAGTCTAGGACATCTGATCATCTGCATCTTCGAGTGATCAAAAACATGCACCGTGTGAAACTTTTCGATATCTGTTCGGACTTTACAGCCGACAATATTGTGACATTCAAGAATGTTACTTAATAATTACGAGGGAGACCAAATTATCGTTCCTATTGAAAAACAGCGCAAGCCATCGCGCATCAGTTAGAGATAGCTCTATCGACTAATTTCATTGCCTTCAGTGTTGTGCAAGGTTATAAAACGAATCAAGTTAGTCTTGTGCATCTGTGATAAAGTTTATCTTTCGCATAGTTTGCGTTTTATCAGTTTTATTAGAAGAAGAAACACGCTGGTGAATTCGTTCTAATTATATCGTTTATTTTCTTATCAGTATAAGTAACGTCCTCTTACACCATCTAATATAACGAAAACATAAATATTGCTGAGAGCGCCGGCCTTTCGAAAACGATGACGGTAGAGGATCCGCCAGACGGAGGGGGACTTTATTATTCTGATAAAGGCCCCGCCGATAGTATTACCAGGATGTGTAGAAATGGAACTAGATAATGATAATAAAAAAGATTAACAATAACGAAAATAACTATAAGATAAATGAAAGTGATAACAATATAAATAATTCGAATACTACAGTCCTTTCAACACGAAAATGTGCCGATGGAAAAAGTCGAAATAAATCGATATTTATTATCCACTTACAGTATAAGTGGATCATAAATGTCGATTTATATCGACTTTTTCCATCGGCACATTTTCGTTTTTAATCGGACTGTAGTAATAACCAAAACGTGTTAACCGAACAAAGACCTATTTTCACTTATGAATAATGTATAGATTACGCGTCTTTTAAAGTAATCATTCAATCAAAGAATTTTAAGCAATAATACTATAAGTCTTCAAGTAGCAAAAAAAAAAAAAAAAACTCGGCGCTGTGCGTCTTGCCTGAGTTTTACTTAGAGCCTTTGGCCAAAATTACAATACATGAATATGCTTTATCCTATTAGACTGTAACGTCAAGTATCGATCAACCATTGATCCAGGAACGTTAATAATCGATCGGTCATCGATAGCTATCGTTCTGCAATCGATCCGGGAACGTCAATTATCGATCGATGACGTTGAACCATCGATGGGGAAGCGTTATGCAAATACTGTTCAGGCACCAATTTTTGAATCAATAAAAAAGTACGACACAAAGTGTAAAATGGTTTTATTTTGTATATTCGGTAGAGGCAATAGGAACAGTACAGATTTATGGTAGCTGAAATAACTTACGTAATTTTTACAATCTATTTTTTCGATGTGGCGAGTGAAGAGCAAATCGCGATGCACGATCCCCCACGAATAGTCGATAGAGCTGGATTCGTTTTGAGTTGGAGTCCAAACGTTTCATCTATGAATGTGATGAAATGTTGATTTCCTTTTTCCCGCACATCCAAGTTGATTTCGCCAGACAGAATGATTGGTATTTGTCCGTAACCTTTCTCTCGAATAATTTCGAACATTTCCGATGCTTTTGGTGTGTACATCAACAAGTTGGTCAAGAAGAAACACTGAATATCGTTCATATTGCTGTAGCGTGATACGTAAACCATCACAATCAACACGCGCTGCCCGTTTATCGTGCTTTCAATAGCGCAGATATCTCCGCATTCTTCGCTAACTGCATTGCTTTTTTTTTCTTTCTTTAAATAATTTGCGGGTCCCACAAGGCAAATGCTTGTCTGTGGGTTCCCAACATAATTACATCGTTTATTCACAAATATAATACACCTTAATGCTAACACATCATATTGATCTTATTTCTATTCCTTAATTATACTTTAGCTTTTATTTTCACTGAATTACATCTCATTTTTAAAACAAATACATTCATGCCCAACACACATTCTAAAGCAATATTTACTCGTAAGCCAAAAGGTATATGGAGCTGAAGAAAGCAGCTACCGTGAATTTTTTTTTTATGTACCTTATTTATAATTATTCTCTTTGTTTCTTTCCATCGTCTATTCTTTTCTGAATCTTCGCACCACGCTATCAACTAAATTTTAATTTTGTCTTTCCATATTTTCAAATTGTCTTCGTCTTTAATTTCCTTTGGTATGTTACCCAAAATTTGACTCGAAATTTCCTCTTCAACATTGTCAATTTTATTGTTAACCCCTTTAGGTCTTATAATAGATAATTTGTCATAGTTTCTAGTCTCATAAACCTTTTCCCTTGTCGGTAATATTCTTTTTTCTGTTTTATATCTTAATAGTTACTGTAATAAATTTTTTTTTTATTATTATCCCACCAAGTAGTATCCGTTGCGAGATTCGTATTTCTCCAGTTCGGTAAAATTATTTTTAAACATCTTTTTTGTAGCTTACTAATTTTCCTTAATTCCGTTTTTTTGCCTCCCCCCAAATTTCAATTTCGTATTTGATTCTAGACATTATTAATGAGTGTCAACATACAATCTCATGGTTTTGTAATTCATAACCTGTTTTAATTTGTATAAAGCCGGTATAGTCTGCCTGTTTTTTCTCACAATATTATCAATGTGACCTCTCCATGTTAACGCCTTATCAGATGTAATTCCAAGATACTTAAAATTATCAACCGTTTCTATCGGGTCACAACAGCAAACTTCCGCTCCATGAAGACAATCTACAATATGCAATACTATTTTGGGAATGAACTTTCTAAACCTATTTGGTGTTCTTACATACATGAATTTTGAAATTCGGGCCTCCGTATAGCTCTACGAGCTTTCCGAACTACGCCTGCCTCCAGTATGCACGTGCTCGCCGGTATTCCTCCCATAAAATACCGCCGGCAAACATTATCGGTCGATTATGCCCTGTCAATCTTAAGTTACCCGAACCATCCAAACCACAGCATTTACAGTCCATCAAACCCACTATACAGAGACGGTACCCTCGCTGCCCAAGGCTACTTCAAATGTCATGACGAATTTACGCTGGACATCCCGAATTATCTACTTAAGCGCATGCCTTCCGCCGATCCACCGTGGAGTCCAAACCACCATGAAGGCACCATTTACATCGTGATCTTTGATCACCTTCCCACGCTATCGACCAACGCCGCCGTACCAGTGTTACACCCAAGCGAACTGAAGAAATACGTAAAATCCAAAATAATGTCTGATTGGGAGGTTGAGTGGAACAGCAGCTATTCGAACAAACTACCGACAATTAAACGGACGATTACCGACTGGACTTACGTTATAGGCAAAGCTGCATCAAACCGGAATATCGAAACAACCTTGAACAGAATCTATTTAGGCCATACTCTAACCACCCATGCATACCTGCTGGACCAGCAGGAGCCTCCAGCTTGTACTCAATGCAATTGTCAGATCACAGTCAAACACATCATCACTGAATGCCCCATCTACAGTGCTGAACGCCAACAATCCACACTTACAGACGATCATTCCGCGAATTTAAACATAAATAACCTATACAGACTTATTAAATTTATAAATATTACAAACCTTAAAATAATGTAAATAACCTCACCCGAGGTGATAGCCCCCTCCCTGGCAATATGTACCTCGTAAATAATAAAATAAATAAAAATAAATTTCTTGGCATTTATTACTAATTTTTTGTCGCGTACCCATCTGCAGACCTTATTCAAGTCCTCTTGAAGCATCCTTTCCGCAATTTCTACGTCTCGGTGTTCCATTACCAGAGCAATATCGTCGGCATATGCGTAAATTTTGGCGTTCCTAATACAATTGTGAATGGAGTTGATGTAAACTAGAAACAGTAACGGGGCTAATATAGTTCCTTGTCCTACTCCATATTTCGTTTTCCCTATATCGCTATATTCATTCCCAACTTTCACTAAGCACTCCCCTTCATGTAAGTAACCTCTAAACTAATTGAGAAGTTTCCCTGTTATTCTAATTTTAATAAAATCCTCTATCAAAATTTCCCTATCAATTAAATCAAAAGCCTTAGTAAGATCTAAAACAACTACCAGAAATTGTTTTCCGGATGCTAACGATTTATTTATATCAGACGTAAATGTCCTGAGCAGTGTTATCGTAGATTTCCTCTTTCTAAACCCAAATTGGTTATGAAATATTGTTTTTTCTTCGTTTTTTTTTGTTTTTTTTTGGGCTTGGTCGACTAAGGGCAGCTACGCAGGACAATTGGACTAGATTAGAGATTAAATTTTAATCCGGTCAGAGATCGATGACAGAAAAGAGACAAGAATAGGAACCACATTGGATGACAGCAAAGCTAAGATATAGGAAGCACTATATGGAGTAGGATAATTCAGCTTTAATAATTAAACGTACAAGATATTTCGTTCGGAGGAAAGACTGGAACATTCAAACAGCGGGTGGTCAGGATCACAAACGAAGGAACAGTCGCCAGAGTGCAAAGGACAATGGATGGGGAAAGAGCAAAACGATGCCGAGAGGATGGGAGCAAAGTATGATTGAACCGCAGACGGCAGATGGCAATGATGAAAAAACGTTTAATAGTAGGAAAATGATAGAACCAAGAACAAGAAGGAGGTCTAGGCTGAATAGAAAGGTAAAAAGAGTTAGGATTGGAAAAGGAGCAAGGATACACATCCGACTAAAGTCTGACATGCATTTTTTTGGAGAGGGAAAGTATGTTGCGACCAGGAATCTTTTTAATAAAATGTGGAGAGTGTAACGCTAAGCGTGCTAAGGAGTCTACTGTCTCGTTACTATCAATACCCGCATGACTTGGAACCCAAAGCAGGTCGATGGAAATGGAATGGGAAAGGGAAAGACTATAGATGAGAGAACGTATACGGAAAACAATAAAATCGAGGGAATATGAGGGAAAGGGAGAGGATATAGCCTGAAGAGCACTTTTGGAGTCTGAAATAATTAAGTATCTATCAGAAGAACGAGTTGAGGAAATAAATATAACGGCTCGAAGAATGGCATAAAGTTCTGCGGAGAAGATGGAGCAAAAAGCCGGGAGCCTGAAGGATTGAGCGGAATTATTGGCTGGAGAGAAAAAGGAAGCAGCTACTCCTCCTGAACTCTTGGAACCATCAGTAAATATTAAGGAATGAAAAGGAAACGAGGAATTAATAAGAAAATTAAATTCTTGATTGACAACTGCGGAGCCAGAAGTTTTGGATGGTGAAGGAAGAGAAAAGAGTTTTGGAGGGTGAAAAAACACGAACAAGTTAAAAATAAAATAAGGAAGTTTACTGTGGGAAATAGTATAGGAGGAGAATTTGTCTAAACGATGAGAAACAAGGGCTAAGATAGGACATTTATTAGGAGAGAAGCGCCATTTATGAAAGATAGAGAGGTATGTGAGACGAATCATAGAAAATGAGATGGAAAGTCTTTTTACAAGAAAACTGTATCCTAAATGTGATCGTCGGATAAACAACGGTTTTACATTCGATTCAGCAAGAAGAGCTGGAATAGGAGTGGAATTAAGCGCCCTTAAGCAAAAACTAAGAACCAAATTTTGTGTTAAATCCAGTTTAGAGAGGAGAGATTTTGTGGCATTGCCATATATGAAGGAACAGTAATCTAGTTTAGATAATATGATTGATTTGTACAGCAGGATCAGGATTTGAGGATCATCGTCCCATCTCGTATGTGACAGGGCCTTGAACAGGTTGAGTCGTTTGCGGCAAGAAATATTAAAGAAATTAATGTGCTCAAAGAAGGACAAGCGGCTATTTAGAAACACTCCAAGATAGCAAAAACAGTTGACTAGGGAAATAGGAAGATTATTCAGAGAAACATTGACAGTGGCTAAATTGTAAGGACGGAGAGAAAATATAACGCAGGAGAATTTAGAAGAAGACACAGATAGATGAATAGAAGAAAGAGAAAGTTCCAAGACGGACAGTGATCTGTTAAGTACCTCGTTGGCAGTTGTAATATCCATAGCTGAGGAGTAAAGGAGAATATCGTCTGCATAGAACAGGGAAGAGGAAGAAATAGGAAGAGTGGCAACATTGAGCATATAGATATTAAACAAAGTGGGACTGAGACAAGAGCCCTGCGGAAGACCACGAAAAACCTTTCTTGAAGGAGAATCTGTTGCAGAAGACTAACGGATAGATCGATTCAGCATAAGGTTGAGAACAAGATCAACGAAAGTAGGAGGAATACTAATGGATAACCTTTTTTCCTTGAAGGCAGGGAAGATAAACATTGTCGAAAGCAGCAGAGATATCAATAAAGGCTGCCAAGGTGTATTTTTTGTCAATAAAAGATTTATATATATCGGATACAAAAAGACTTATACAATCAGCTGGACCAAGGCCCGGACGAAAACCAAACATATTGCTAGGAAGGATATTCAAGTTTTCGAACCACCAAACGAGACGCCTATTGAGAATACTCTCAGAGAGCTTTCTAAGGCAGGAGGCGAGTGAGATAGGTCGAAAAGAAGAGGAGTTCTTTTTGGGAATGGGGATGATAATAAATGTGTTCCAAGAGGATGGAGTATTGCATGTATCAACAAAGAAATTAAACAACGAATTCAGGAACTGAAGAGCACTGTCAGACAGATTTTGGACAACAAGGTAAGGAATTCCGTCGATTCCTGGTGAGGATTTAGACGCCGTATGTAAGGCAAGTTGGAGCTCATTAATATGAAAAGGAGAGGTAAGAAAATGAGGAGAGAGGATAGGAGTAGACGATAACATCGTTTCCTCGAGGCATGGAACATAAGGAGGGGCAATTGAGTCGATAAAGATAGAAAGGTTGTCATCAGAGAGGAAGTGGTTAGAGGAATGGCCGGCAGACGAAGATTTAAAAGCCCTGGCAAGACTCCAAATCCGCGAGAGAGGGGTATTTCGTGTAAAAGAAGAGCAGTACTTTCTCCATGACATTCTCTTAGCGGCTTTTATTGTAAATCTAGTTTTGGCATTAGCCCGTTTATGTGCGAGAAAGTTCTCCAAAGTGGAATTGGAGCGAAAGGTTTTGAACGTTCGAGAACTAAGGTCATAAGCACGTTTACACTCATCGTTCCACCATAAATAGGAAGAGGATTTATGTTTAGTTTGAGAGGGAAAACGGGAAGAAGGACACGACAAAGAAAGATCATTAGTAATTGCTAGGATGAAAGAGTTATATTGACACTGAGAATCATGGATATCTTGTATTCTTGAGACATAGGAATCCACCACTGAGCTGAATTTAGCCTAGTCAACCCGGGATAGATTCCACTGAGGATTAAGAGCAGGTTTGGAAACAGTAAGATAAGAGAAATCAAAAAAGGAAATAAGGATAGGAACGTGATCACTTCCAAAGGTGCCATCCAAAGTTCTCCAGCTAAGTTGCAAACTGATGGAAGAAGAACAGAAGGTAAGATCAAGAGAACTAGTAACTGAAGTGTTTCTGAAAAAAGTAGGCGAAGAATCATTAAGTAAAACTAAATTATTGTTGAGGAAAAAATCTTCTAGAATCACACCATTTCGGTTATAATGTGAGCAGCCCCAGAGCGGCGAGCGAGCGTTCAAATCACCTCCAACGATAAAGGGATGAGGAATTGAATTAAGGAAGAGTAAAAAAGAAAAGTCCCGGAGGGTATAAGACGGAGGAATGTAGACAGATATTATGTGAAGAGATCAGAAGACTTGGAAGGTATTGAAATATGAACTATGTTCAAGGCATGGAGTGAGGAAGAAAGAGGAAGTTGAACATTGTGTTCAGTAAATTGAATGTCTTTTTTAATAAGAATTGCAGCGCCACCGTATCCATCATCCCGATCAGACTTGATCGCATAATAGTTTTTACAGGTGAAATGAGTATTCTGTTTAAGCCATGTTTCTGAAAGCAAGGCTATGGTTAATCTCATTTTGACTAAGCAAAGCCTCTAGGACCCTCTGTTTGCTCTAAGGCTTCGGAAATTCCACTGTAAAACTTTTAAATTAGAACACATATTTGGAAGAGAAAACATAATAGCAGATGAGGCTAAAGCTCAAATTGACCAAGGCCAACCAGCTGTAGTTCAAGTGCGGCAAAGAACATACAGAGGAAGTATGAGAAGGAAAAATGAAGGAATGTGCAATAGGTAAAACTAAGTTACCGAGGAAGAGCGCTAGACCGTTTAAAAGTTTAAACCACTGAGTAAAAGTAAAAAGGTTTAGATATAAGAAGGAGATTAATTTAAAACAGTCGACTCTTAAACTCTGAGTACTCATTTTGGGAGACTTGTTAAGAGAGTGTTCTATACGAAAGAAAAGAAGAAAGAGAGAAGGGCAGAAAAAAGAGAAGAAAAGAAAAGAAAAGAAAAGAGAGAGAAAAAAACGCTAATTTGTTTGATTCTCTACTGAAGAACATAAGTGGATTAAGTGGAAAAATTTATATGCTAACTTTTGGAATTCAGGATTACTGCGCAGTTGTGGAGAGATTTCTTGGAAGTTTAAAATAAAATTCATCCTGTCAGCTGCCTCGGGAGCTGATACAGGTAAGGAAAGATTAAGATTAGCCGGAGCATTATTTGGCATCTCGGAGTTTTTAGTAACGGGACTAGATTTATTGACCGAAGTATGGTTTGAAAAGAAAAGTCCGTCTGGATAATTACGGTTATTAGAGGGAAGAGGAGGAAAGTGAGATTGAGCTGGAGAAAAAGTTTCATGATTTGATGTTGGAGATTTTTTATGGAAAAAGTGAGATTTAGGACGGGAATTAATCGGATTTTCTTTACGGGTTATTATATCGGCAAAAGAAAATGCGGACGATGAGCGGTTCTCTTTTTTAAACTGGCGGGCTTCGCTGAAGGAAATGTTTTCAAAGGCCATTATTTTTTTTAACTCGAGCTGTTCTTGGCAGACAGGGCATTGACGACTACTAGTTTCATGCTGACCTCTGCAATTAAGACATATAGGTTGCGAGAGAGGCTCGGGGCACTCGTTAGCTCGATGCGATTCACCGCACTTGTCGCAACGAGGTTTACTACGACACATTTTTTCCGTGTGACCGAAACGGAAGCAGGCTCGACACTGAATGGGATTTTTTACGCTATGTTCAACTGAACATCATTAGATTGTTCTCTTCCAGGTACATTTTAAGGTGATGACCTACATAATGCTCAACTACTTTCGCAATAATTGAAATTAATGTAATTGGTCTATAGTTTTCACAGAGTTTTTTATCCCCGCTTTTGTATACTGGTCTTATTATCCCTATTTTTAATTCCTTAGGGAATTTACCTTCTTTTACCGACTCATTAATTATTTTTGTTAACAATGGAGCAAGCTTTTTTACGTGTGAAATTACATCTTTCACTCGGATACCGTCGTACCCTTGAGCTTTATTCGGCTTCATTTTTTTAATTATGGTTTCTATCGCATCATTCGTAGCTTGTGGAATGTAAAATGACGTAATCGTTGTATTAATGTAGTCGGTCTTAATAAAGCTAATACCACAATTATGTTTCAGTTTTTGTTCTTTTATATCCTCCACATAGTAATTTGGAAATTTATTAGCCGCATTTCAGGACCCATTGAAGTTTGCCCATATAACCTCACCTATAATTGCAGTTTTTTTTTTTTTTACACACTATTTGATCTATTATCTTTCAGTTTTTTTTTTAATGTTATTATTCGCTTTTTGTAATTCCTGTTGGTAATATTTTTCTTTTTCTTGTCTTATTTCCTGCATTTCTTATATAGTTCTTTATATCTCTTATTAGTATTATTCCCTTTACATCTTTTGTAGTATTGCTCTCTAATATGTATGAAGTTCAATATTTTTCTGTTCATCCAAGCTGCAATAGGATTGTATCTCTTTTCCCTCTTTGTCTGTCTAGTAAATTTGCAATTGTCATAAAGTTTATTAAATATTACTTTTAGATTAGTTACTATTTCTTCAACTCCTCTCTTCTCTAGCAAATCCTGCCAGTTATAAGTATTTATTTTATCTTTTAACAAGTTTTCATTCAAACAAATTTCACGTGAATTAACGTTCGTCGTGTCTTCGTCCCTGTCTAAGCAAAGTGCGCCACTAACTATATAATGGTCTGAAATTTTTGTCTTTATAATACCTGCCATTACTTTATCTGATGAATATTTGATAAAGATATTATCTATGCAAGACTAGTTGCTCCTTTAATTAATCGAATACCTCCGTGCCTTGTCAAAATATTCAGAAACTGATCATTTATTTTACTTCTTCAGTCAGTGTTAATATTGAAATCACCGCAAATAATAAATTTTGTATTCTGATCTAGACTCTTCAGATTTTCATCGAATTCCTGTAGAAAGTGATCAACGTTGTTGCTCGGTGATCTATAAATTGCTATTAAATGAATTTTTTGATTCTTCCTTACGGTTATTTCAACAGTAATGCTGTCAGCAGCCGAGTTACCTGCAGATACCACTTTAAAACTGAAATCCTTTGTCACTAAAATCATAATTCCACCATTACGGTTTGATGGTTTCTCAATTACGCATTTCTCATATCACTCTATGTTGAAATATTCAGTCTCATACCCTTTTATATTTATTTCAGGTACAATTACATTGACTTCTTGCCTATGAATTTGTATTAACAATTCATCCCAATTACACCTAATGCTTCTGATATTCAAATGCATTATATTAGTAATATTCTTATTGATTTCTCCTTTCCCATTAAAATTACTTATTATATTCGAATTCCACTTTTTAATATTTACGTATTCATTACATACTATTTTGTGACAGAACTGCAATAAAGATGTCATTTGGATGTGTAAATATTTCCCTATTCGATTTAAATTTCAGTTTTTAGGACAAGACATTAATAAGGTATTGAGAAACCAGGATTTATCTATGACGCAAATTTACATATATATCTTTCAAAAACGTCACACTTATCAAGATGTTAATAAATTGGTTATAATAAGTATTTAATCGCACACATAGACTAGCTGCCATGAAACACGTATATCCACACATATAAATCTGAATACACACATACCCATACCTTACACATCTAAATATTACGCCGTCGCGCGTCACAACTGAAACCAAATAATATGACCTAGCGAAAGAAAAGAAAATAAGGAAGAAAAAATAAATAAAAAAAAATGTAAATATATCGTCACTCATAAATTTCCTCACACCACCGTTTCACATTCTCTAATCGCTAACGCCATTATAACTAATTTATGCAAACGGTATTGCAGGCACATCATAGCAGTACCATGTGCCCCTCTCATACATCTTCATACCGAACTGACTATTCTCGTGCACTTGCAATATAAGCCTACACAGGCACGAACTGTCTGACATCTTGCAAAATACTATCGAGTTCTTGTTATCACTTAACGCAACTTCTACATTCCCTCCCTTTTTACCTTTCCTTGTAACACTACTGCCTACCTGGAGCTTACATAACCGGTTCCTTACCCCTTTTCTCAAACCTATACTACCCCGTCAAGTAGACTCCTATCCATGGCATCCTCACAGTAAACACTGTTTCATTTAGCACTGACATACACGTTTCCTTCCTTAATACGAACATTACCCCGTTCCTTTTCACCGCCCTACCGCCTGCGTAACTCACGCAAACGAAAACACACACATACCAAAAATTAGTAACTAATCAATATTAACGGCAGAAATGTATGTAAAATCGTAAGTTCGCGCTATTTACTACACTTATAACAGTTTATTCACATATTTTTTTCGAATATGTAGAATACGATCCTGTTCAATTTTTCTAGCAAAGATCTTTCCTCGCCTGGTCCATACAAATCTATAGTTGAGAGCTCTGGCTTTATTTTTAGTTTGCCACAATAATTTTTTATATGTCGTCAAATTTTCATTTACATATTTAATTTATGGGCCGTCTTAATGATTATCTCCTCTACGTTTCCTTCTGGCCTTTCGGAGACTCCGTGTACTTCGATATTCTCTCTTCTTCCGTATTGAACCAATTCGTTGACGGTCGTTTTTAATTCGGCGATTTCTTGATCTTTCTTCTTCGTTTCCGCTGTTAAGATATTAACTTGTTCTCTCAGCGCCTTAACTTCATTTGCCAGGGAGCTATGTATTTGAATGAGGTCATTGTATTTTTCGGATATAAACTCAAAGCATTTTTTTATTTCTTGGAACTCTCTCTTAAGCTTTTGTGCGGAACATTGGTTGATCTCATCCTCTAATTCATCTTCCTTTGAGACGTACGAAGATTTTTTATTTACCTTTTTGACAGTAGGCTCCGTACTTGATGAACTAAAATCGCTGTGTTGCCTTTTAAAATCCTTCGCTGCATTTTGTAATACTTTTAATGTTTTCGCTTTAGGCATTGTAAAGACTGAGTTATTACAGATAAGAATTAAACAGATTACACAAAACGTTCTCACTTGTTTTGTTTATCAGCGATGAAAGAATAAACGCTTCTTTCAAGTTGTAGCATACTTTTGTCGAACTTCATCAGAATGTCGGAGTCTAAAATAACATACAGTCTTCTTTTTCGTACATGGCGACTCCCCCGGCTTGCACTTTTTCGCGTTTAAACTGAGTCACACAGCGGTATCCCCTCAATCCAACCTCTTCGTCATTGTTCAGCCACGTTTTAGTTAACACCATGATGTTGGTGTTGGGCAACAGAAAGTCGGTGATCAGATCTTCCTTGTGTGCCTTCAAACTCTGAACATTCAACGTGAGTAACGATAGATCCGCGGGACCAGCTCGGCCTAGAAATTCTCGGCATTCGTCGCTTATCGTTTGCAGTCGATGATTTTCCAGCCTTCCGAATTCGGTTTGTAAGTCGACGTTGACTTTACCACGAGAAGGCTGAAACTTGTGGTCTTTGTTCTTATTGGTGAGCAGCAAACCGTCAAGTGAAGTGGCTCGCGACAATGCTACGTAAACGAGCTGTTGATCGTGACTTTTATCGTATTTGTACACAACTGCGTTATAAGACCCACCCTGGGACTTGTGTTTCATTTTATGTACTTTCGCTCGTATACTGTCTAATTGTGCTTTGTCCTTGTGGCCGTGTATACGTCAAGAGCAACGTGTTCGATCATTTCGTTATTGATTTGAATAATTCCATAGTTGTAAGAGGCAACATCAACGTTTTTCAAAAATAGCCTGATACGACCGTATCACTAAGAAATACTAATGAGGCCTGGTTAAAAATGCTGTTCATTTACTTACAAGATTTAGAAAATTGCTTCGCCGTGAGGAGTACCAAAGTAAAAAAAAGTGCAAACAGCAGATAAATTTCATTTTCCTTTTTTTCCGTAAATAAACAGTTTTTCTTCTTTTCAACATTACCATAGGCCGAGAGATTCCTGCCAGGGCGATATTCAAATAATGTTCCTCGTCTTTCATGGTGTTTAGCCGAAAGAAGTCAGCTATTGTCTTCTAGCGGTTCCCACGTCCCCCCCCCCGACTCGTGTGACGTTGTTTTAGTAGTTAGGTCACGGCTAAAGCATATTCATGCTAAAAAATGAACTTAGAGATAAAAAAGACAGGAAGAAGAAGGGTTATTGTTGAATGTAGACACAAAGAAGTAGCTAATAAATTGGTCTTGGAAGATAGTCTGAACGAATTCAGCGTCATTGCATATATTCCATTACTATATTTAACGAGATTCGTAGTCATTAAAGATGTCGATATAGAAGAAATTATAGAGGGAATTGACTGCGGTATGTACATAAAACACAAAATAGTTGGATTAATTAGGAAAGTATACCAGGAAGGTAAGGTGTAGGCTACATGCTACATACCTTCGAAAACTATTCAGTTATTTTTCTGTGGAAAGAGCATGCCTAAATATTTATACATAAATATGGTAAGGTTTGAGGTTGAACCTTATTATATACAACCAATTCTGCAATGCTTTCGTTTCTCGTACTCTTCTACAAATTGCAAAAGTTCCGAAAAAAAGATGTATCCAATGCTCCTCCGACGCTCATTACGGAACACAAGTTGCAGAAGAAAAGTATTTTATAAATCGTCATAATCGTCATTCTGCAATATCGAAGGAGTGTCCCGAACGGATTCGACAAAGAGACATCAAAATATTAATGGCTTTAAGAAATATAAGCTTCTTCGAAACTTCAAAGGAAATACCAACAAGGTAGACATACGTCTTACGCATCCAGAGTTACTTTTAATAACGATATAAAAGTCTGAAATAAAATGTACATAATTTATTAAACCGTTTGTCGCTTTTACAAAATGAGGAGGACTCCCCATCTTTGTCGATTCAAAATATATACGATCAAATAACTGGTTATGAGAACCTACCGATATCTAAGTATGGCTATCGTGTTAACAAAGAAAATCAATTCTGCCAACAAAAATTCGTAAAAGATCAATTAGCCTTTCTAGGAGGTAATAACAGAGCACGGGAAGAACCAGTTAGCCCCCCCCCCCCTTGTATATATCAAAATCTAAAAGAAAATATACCGACCCATATTAATTTCCTCCTCAAAGAGGAAGAGCAAGGGCTCAAAGTATCGTGTTTAATAAAAGAAAACAAAACGAAAGAAGCAAAAGAGACATAGATAACAACGAAAATAGCCACTTTAAGCCATTCTTTTTTTTTTTTTTAATATAAACAACTAAAAGATTATAGATAAATTAGTTCTTATCCACAGTACTGAAACGTTAATTTTTTCATTAGAAATTACTCAAGATATCTTGATTTATTTAGGTGACCATGCCTATAAATCAAATAAAGAACTGCCAAATACAGAACAAAAAATGATAGCACTACCGGATACGTTCACGTGTAAGCTAACATCAAAAATTGAGTTTCTGGTTTTATTTTGTGACGGCCTGGTGTATACTGATGAAAAGGAATCCCGAAATCAAGAAATGATTGACTTTGTCCGGAGTAGATTAATTGAAGGACTAGATTTAAAAATAATCTGCGATCAGGTAAATATTTAAATTTCATGATATTATTTTTTTATATTTTCTATTTTAATCTTTTTTTTTTTTTTTTTTTTTTTGCCTCAGATCACAAATCTCTGAATATTTCATAAGTCATTTGATGATATATATGTATATATATATATATATATTGTAACCTAGAACACGCGTTATGGACCGTCCCTTTGTTTGCTTCTCCGTCCCGATGTTCCCGAAAAAACTTCGGGACGCAAAATTGTCCCGTTTTCCCAAATTGCGTAAAAATTAGCGGTTTCGGGCGGGTCCGGGCTTTGCTTGCAGTGACACGTGATGATTGCATCACTTGATTTATTCATTAGCTGATAGGCAGGTGCACTTGCCGCGATTTGTTATGCAGTTGTTTAATACTCGCGTAATATTCGTAAATTGACTTAAAGTTTTTCGCGTTTTGGAATTTTATCTAACTTTGCCGACACGGAAGTGTACGTTCAATGTTAACTTATATGTACAAGCGAAATACAGCCGTTTATTAAGCAAACAAATACTCCCTCGGATGTCAAATGCGACAAGTGTCGCACAGAATTCAGTGTTTCTGATAACGGTGCCGGTAATACTGAACAGCGTTTAAAGTCTGGAAAGCATTAAAATGCCGAATGTCGAATTCCACATTGTTAAACTTTTTCAAGAAATTGGACGCACCAACTTCAAAGGATTTAGATATCGCCGCGGCAGAAGGTGTCTGGGCTTATCACACGATACAAGAAAAGCACAGTTTTCACTCCAACGATTACGCGTCGAAATTAACCCAACCATGTTTCGATCAGAAATTTAGATGCGCGCGTACGAAAACAGAAGTTATTGCAGTAATTTTTTTACAGCGATCAAAGAATTAAAAGGTGATCTTCGTAAATCCAAATTTTAACGACTCTTCAAACCACCGTAACAACTGAAAATATATCCTATTCTGGTGCGCTTTTTTCAACCTTACGCAGGTGCGCACAAGGTGAAACTTGTGATATCATTGTGTTAATTATTTAGTCCAAGTGTTGAGAGACAATAGTTTGACTGCGAAAGCCGTAGCATGTTGTGGGAACAGTGCCAACGTCAATTTTTGGAGACTCAGCTAAGCGAGAAACTAATAATGTGTTAGTAAAATTACAATCATCTTTGGAAAAACCATTAATAGGTATCGAATGCGGAGCCCACATAATTCATAACGCAATAAAATCTGCTGCAGATGGCCTACCCGTAGATTACGAATGCATTATTGTAACGATGTATTCATTTCTTTATATTTACACGGTTCCAGTTGAAGCTCTAAAAGAATTTTGTGTCGCCGAAACTGGAACAGAATATTACAAAAAGGCTGGGCTAAAGCAAAACCAGGTGGCTTAAAGCCTGCCATGGGGAAAGGGTTTTAAAAATGTACCGGACTCATACTACTTTTTGAGCACTGAAAAATGTCCTCAAATATTTAAAAAAAAAAAAAAAACTTTTTTGAAGACCCTACGTCAGAATTGTGGCTTTACTTTTTTACACGATCAGTCAGCAAGTTTTCATCAAGCTGTATTGAAAGTTGAAGGTCAGAGTTTATCGACAATTGAAGCTGCAAAAAAGGAATTAACCAACTGAAAGACAATTTGGCTCAGAAACAGACTAATCAGTTTCTTCCATTTACAGTCCGGTAGTCTGGAAGATACACCATGGACTAGAAAAATGAAAGATGCGGAAGTATTACAATTGATGAAGACGAATCTGATATTAATGGACATAATCAAAAAATCTTTGGACATTTCATAAGAGGATCAACATATCACCTTCTGCACAGAATTATGACCGGAGCGGTAGAGGGGAAAAGGGGACGAGGAAGAAGAAGGATTTCTTGACTCCAAAATATTAAGCAATGGACTGGAGTTACAAAAGTAGAAGAATTGTTCCAGATTGCAAGAAATCGAGACGCATTTCGTCATATGGTTGAATCCATAAAAAGTGGTTAAGCTATACTCGAATCGGGTTGCACGAAGAAGAAGAAGAAGAAGTTTAATGGTGAAATTGAAAAATAGTGGCACTGATGTTCACGAAGAATTTGTGAAAAGTACGGC
Source organism: Icerya purchasi (assembly GCA_039619475.1). Taxonomy (NCBI): domain Eukaryota; kingdom Metazoa; phylum Arthropoda; class Insecta; order Hemiptera; family Monophlebidae; genus Icerya; species Icerya purchasi. Next base: position 220,233,516 of record CM077115.1, on the reverse strand, counting down.
TACAGAATTTTATAAAACAAGTGTCTTGAATATTTGGAACAGTATGGTTTTTTACTAAAGAATTGGAGGTATTTTATTGGCCAGATATGAAAAAAGTACCTGTATGGAAAGACGCTCAAAAAGCATTGAATGTATCGATTGAAGAGGGATCCATATTGATTGTAATAATGAAGATAAAGAAGTTTTTGACGAATTTTCATTAATTTCCAACTACACCGCGACGCAAAAAGTAACTGAGTGGAACAATCTAAACGTTTCGACAAGAATTCCTATTGAGTTGAAGTATATTCGAACACTTCCAAACCAACAATCTTAAACATGAAAAAAAATGCACCAGTAGAAAGAGTCTTTTCTTTAATGAACAAATTGTGGACGTCTGAAAAAACCCAGTTTTCCGGTCCTTACGGCGATGTTGATGATTAAGGAAAATACTTAAAAAAACGCGCCACGAATTCTATTCTTACTTAAAATCATCACTATCTTTTTAAAAACAAATTTGTTCCTCTGGCAAATATAAAAATAACTGAACATATTTATGTTTCGTAACTTTTTAAATTTGTAATAAATACTATTTTGATAAATAAAATAAAACTTATTATAGAAATGTGTTTTTTCCATTGAGAACTTACTAATTGACGTAAAAAAAATAAAAAACGGTGTCCCGTTTTGAGTCAAAAAAGTGAATGGTCACGTTAGTGTTATACCCCCCAGTTTGACTGTAAATGGTATAAATCAGTTGTTGATGTGCGCGATTCGCTCGTTATTATGCTGTTTTCTGTTTCTTAATTTGAGAAGTAAGCGCAAATCATATTTCGGTCAGCCCGTGTTTTATATATTGTTTATAGTTCGCGTGTGATTTAATAACATCACTGAAGTAACTGTTTCTAATTTTTTTTTTTTTTTTTTTTTTTACTTTTTTATTGGGCTTGTCAGCTGCGGACGATTACCCATCAAGAAGGAAGAACGTAGGACAAAATGAGAACACTAAGAAAGTTATTCGGAGAAGGTGGAAACGGCCAGAACTACTATGGAGAAATAGCAAGGGAGTCAAAAAAAGATCGGTACTAGAACTCGTGCAATTAGTAGTCCGAAGGGAAATAAATGTGTAGACGAAAAATTATACAGGATACCTTAAATGAAAGGAAGGCTCTCATGTCTTGTTAGCCGTTATACCTGATTATAATATATTATATATATTTAAAGGTGTGACCAGCATAAAAAGAAAAGTATTTTTATCCATGTCTGCGATTGTTGGGCTGCGCACACAAAAAGATCCTCATCGACCCCGGTGGGAAGGGTTGTCTCCGTCACCCGTTTGATAATTCTTCAACATGGATTCCCGTTCCTTCAGTTGACAGCCAGATTATTGGTTCTATCCTATTCGAAACGTCGAAACGGCCAGCGGCAAGAATGCTCTACCGGCTGTTTCTAATTTAGACAATGAAATATATGTGTCAGCAGGAATAATATCTAGTAATATTAGTGACAAACGATTACAAATCTTCATTATAATTCCTTCCGTTATCAATGCATGCCTGACAGCGATGCGGAAGTGTTTGGATTCCGTTCAGCGTCCCATTCTTATTGACCATCCGAATCTGTTGAGGAGTCACTTCTCTTCGGAGCTCTTCCAGTAACGGAAAACGCGTCTCCCCAAGGGTTCCTTCAGCTTGGGAAAAAGATCGAAGTAAGGCGGGCTAAGATCAGGACTATATGCCGGGAGCGGAGCTGTTCCCAGCCGTATTTTTTGAAAAGTTTCGCAGATCGGTTCATTGATGCGCGGGCGTGCATTATCGTGCAGAATCAACATACCACTTTGCAACATTACTGGACGCAGTTTATGGATTTTTGGGCGAAAGACAGTTTGAAGAAAATTTTTGTAGTATGCTCCAGAGTGACGCTAGTGCCCATAGGAACTCGATCTGTAGCGATTACGCCCCGTTTACCGCATTCATTTCCGACCGTTGGCGACGAACGATTTGATACTTCATTTCGGGCCCGGTGTCATGTATCTAGGTTTCATCAATTGCTATGATGCGATCAAGGAAGGTTTCATCTTCATTTTCCGAACGAGTAAGCAATCCGCGTCCGCGATATTTCCGAACATGTTGCTTTTTGTTCGGCTGATAAGAAGTGCTACTTTATGACAGAGATCCGAACCGACGGACTGTTCTTGTTGACTTTTCGAATTTCCCATATTTTCCCTTTATACGAATCCCGCTACCATATGGCACCAACTTGTTTTCAAGACATCAGTCTGCACACTGACATATTGTCTACAAAGCCCGCTAGAGCGCACTGTGCATTACTCTTGCGGCAACCCATGTAGTTCAAATTGCTATAAATTTTTTTTAGAAAAAAATGTTTTCTGATCAAGTAAGATTATCTATCAGCGCTCTCAAAATTGCAGAAATCTTACGGAAAAGTCCTTTAGGTGATAACGACATCGAGATTAAAAAAGTTGGTCGAAATGGTGTGACTGGTAGTGCCCCCCCCCCCCAATGTATTGCAACTTTTTTTAATCGATATACTTGTAGAAAAATGCGCGCCATGTTCAAGGACGTTCTGTTTTGGTTTGTACATTTGGAAAAAATCCTCATTATAAGGAAACATATTGTGCTACTTTGTCATAAAACTTATCCTTTGCGTGTACTCCTTAGTTTTATAAAGTTACATTTTTTCATATTACTACTCGTTCATTACGGTTTTTTTTTTTTTTTTTTTTTAGTTTTGTTTCATGATATTTTGCAAAAATGCACCGTTGGTGATAAATAACTTAACGAATGTTTCTAACGCCATAAATCCATACATTTCGGCACTCGATTTTAAGAGATCAAAAATGTATACAGAAGTTAAAAGATAATGCGATATATATTTCTTGTAATTATACGTTGTGAATAAAATATATAGTGAAGTTTCTCTTTATTATTCGCTATACACAGAAGATTTTCCTGCGACAGAGAATGTACAGCCGAGGAAATATTTGCGGACGACACATATCTTTCATCGCATGAAGATACGAAGAGAGCCTAGCAATAATCTACAAAAGGCTTTTAGAAAGAGGCGGAAACATGGTTTAAAAAAAGAGAAAATCGGGGTAAACGAGTGTAAATCGGTGAATATTCATTTTACTAACCGAAAAGTTCAAGTCTCACCCTTTAGGATCAATAGCCTGCCTGTACGAACAACGGCCAGGTATTTAGGTTCGCACTTAGACAGCCGTTTGACGTGGAAACACCATATTATACGGGTAAAAAAGGAAAAACTAGATACCCGGATTAAAAAAATTCATTGACTGATAGGAAGAAACAGTGTATTGACAACGGATAACAAACGTCTAATATATATATACAAAAATTCTAAAACTTATCTGTACGTGCGGGGGGGGGGGAGAGTCAACTTTGGGATTGCGCTAAACCGCGTTAAAATTGAAAGTAATACCGACTTCCCAGAATAAAATCCTTCGGTTGATAACCAAAGCGCCCCCTGGTATGTAAAGTTAATCTAACCTTGCATTGAGATTTATGTATAGATTATGTGGCTGATGTTATCAGGAGTTCACGCTAAAAGACACGCAGAAAGATTCGATATCCACCCGAACACTCTGGCTAGAAAACTGCTAAATGTTCCGGTGATATAAGAAGACGGAATCGCCAGGACCATGGCAGGTACTCCTCCCTCCCTTCATGTTTAATTCCACTCAAACGTATTACTAAATGTCCTTGATAGACACCTTGGAATTGTATATTATATTATTTCTATATGAAAAAAAATAAAAATCGCTGTTGAAAAATTGTAATTAAATTGTGTTTAAATTGTCGATAACAGTTAGTGGAGAAATCTTTGACCGATCCCTTTAACCCACAAGATAACGTGTCCTGTATAATTGTTCGGTTTCTGTCGAACAAAATAAAAGCGATAAAAACGGGAAAAACGAAGTCATCAACGAAATTAAAGAAAACGGAAAAGAACGAATCGTAAACGGGGTAAAATGTTTTATTATTATTATTATTATTATTATATAATGCACAATCGTTAAAAACGTTGAAATTTTTAATGGAATTTAAATTGTAGTACCCTTAATTTTCTACTTTAATAAGTGACAATAATTTATTTCAAGTCTCTTAACCTTCCGCTAGTCGACCTCAGCGGTGCATGATTTTTTTACTTTTAGCGCCACAGTTGGCTGTCATGTTTTTAGCGCGCTCTCGAGATTCTTTAAAATCGATCAATGCTGCACGTCAATTGAAAAAAAAAGTTATTTTGAGAAAAACACGTTTAAAAAAATTCGTGATAATAATGAAATACATAATGTACTTTTACATTTCAATCGGCCAGCTCAGCACCGCAAAGCAACCCTTCTTCTTCCTCATAAGCGTAATTCAGCTCAATCATCTCCTTTTTTGTTCCTTTTACCTGTCAGTCCAGCCTACTCTTCCTGCATATTCATGGTTTCTTTTGCATCCCTCCCTTCGGCGTTCTGATGTTGTTTACATTGTTCGTATGCGCTTTAGCCATTCTTTGCTGTTTTCCTCCAGATTTCGTTTTTTCTTGATCTCTTCTCCACACTGTCCTCTCCATTCGGATGATGCAGTTATTTGCGACGCCGATCATGTGTTTTTCCAGTGTTTATCTCTCTCCGTGGAGCGTTCTGTCTTATATTCTTATTTGCTTAAGCTTGGAATTCCTACCCCTTATTGTGCTTCCTATATCCTGTCCTTTCCTTCCCCAATAATTATCCCTGCTATTTGTTCCTTTTCAGATAAAATTTCTGATCGGATCAAACAATATAACTGACTTCTTTCCTTACCTTTTGTTTCTAGGCAAAGATCCTTGGTTGACGAGCCCGACAAAAAAAAAAAAAAAAAAAAAACATCTTTTTTCTAGCTCTTCCTCCGTCTGCAGAGCGACATGTCTTTTTGTCGTTGAACAACGCGTTGCTCGTTCACATTTGTTGCGCAAGATTGCTGAACAGAATGCCGTTTGCCGTGTTCTGATCTGATCAGTAGAACTTCTGTACGCATTTGTAAAACATGTTAGTGAATGTTTCCAATCCAGCGACGAGTTGCGAGATGATACACGTGCAATCGTCAAATTTCTGACAGCTGAAGAAGTTGCAGGTAGAGAGATGTATCGTTCACTGTCCATAGTACACGATACAAACAGCGTTATGACGTGAAGTGTGTGTACAAATGCATATCACGGTGTTTAAAGAAGGAAGAACGAATACACATAATGATCGACTAAGCAGCCGAGTATTGGAGCACGCTCCGTTTCATCATCAGTAGCACATCAGAATGACTTTGAATTTCGCTTTGAAATTTTTTGAGCAAACACACTTTTGAATAGCTATGCAGACGATAATTAAAATAAAAGAAATAAAAAAACTAAAAAAAGTCGATTTTTTGAAGTGTCTAATTTTCGCCCTTAATTATTTAAAATAATCTAACAACCTGTGCTGTCATACGCGCCGCCGTATGGAAACTTTTAGACTGCTCTACACCAGAACCAGTCGCGTCAAATTAATTTTCATCGGTCATTTGTTTTCTCATTAAATTAGCCAGGTTATATTAAACTGCGTTCGCCGTTCACACTTTTCAGCATTTCTCCGGGGTCATACAGTTCGTTATAATTTTTTACTTTAATCATTTCTCCACGACGTGCATATTCATTTTTATATATTCTATACTTCCGTTGCAACACAAAGAAACAATTTCCGGCTAAAAAGGACTCCGGTAATCCTAAATTTGATCTTAATTTTATATAAATATCGATTTCGGTTTGACGCGGCGAAAATTTTAACACATTGAACTCTTTCCATCTGACTGGCCAGTAGAGGGAAAACACCGATTCATAGACAAAGGATGCCGCCACCGTTGATTAAGGCCTTCCAGAGCCGTTTCCGGAGCGTCTCGGACCGCGGAACCGCATTCCATTTGATTGTCGATCCCTTAATTAATACACACATATGCAAATGTACGTGTATATACGTCTGCACACACATGTAAAAATCACCATCATCATCACTATCGCGGTAAATTCGTACGCGTGCCATCGCAAGTGACCTTGTACCTGTCAATCATTTGGCCGATGCATGCCTTTACTTGTACGTAAATTACCGTTATTCGGTAGCGACTGGTTTTGGAGGATTACGCGCACACACACAATGATGTATATACGGTTACGAGTGTCCGTACACATATGTAAAATTAGTTATTATCATTATTGGATTTTGTTGTTATCAATGTTATCAGTGGTCAGTCTGCAGGAATCGCGGTAAAATACAGGTTTTCGCCGATCCGGTATTTCTAGGAATCGCGAAGATTTTCGTTCGGTCAGTTGCGTAAAACTCTTCTTTGTCCGAAACATTATGTACGGGGGTAAGTCTATCTCACACATCGCAAAAGCGAAAATGCTTCTCTCATAGCGCTACACGTAAATGCTAACGCAACCGTTGAAACCGGATCTTAACATTCTTATACTTTCTATTACAGTCTATGTCATATTGCAGATCCACACCCTACATGTACACACTAACACAAAAACATACTCATACTCAAAGCCCATGACTACTTTATTCAATGCGCATATGTAACCAACTATTCCTGACAGAATGACATTTTTCTGACATAATATTTCCACTGCCACAACTGATTTAAACCAAGTAAAAGCGCATGCATCATTCTCGCACACATGTCGATCGTTAGCGATATCGTAATTTTTTTTTAAATTAACCAAAGTATAATATTTAAAGCATAAAACTAACCTGAGCCCCCCATTCCCCGCTTTATACCATTCAAATGTATTTTTTAATTTTTTTATTTTTTCCATGCCTAAGCATTATAAAAATTGGTCTAAGTATATTTCTCATTTTCTACGGTTCCAAAAATTTTTTCTTTATTCTCCGATCGTTACAAAAGCGTACTGACTAGTGATGGGAAACTTCGAAATGTTTCATTCGAATTATTCGATTGTTCGATAACTTCGAATGCATTCGATTGTTCCACAGTTGCATTCGAAATGTTATTTCATTCGTATAATTCATTCGTATTCACATCAATCATTCGAATTAAAATCATTCGAATCAAAAATCATTCGAATCAAAATCATTCGAATTAAAATCATTCGAATCAAAATCATTCGAATCAAAATCATTCAAATTAAAATCATTTGAATCAAAATCATTCGATTGTTTTTTGTTTTGTTTTTTTGACGATTGTTGATTGTTTCGATTGTAAAAACATTTCGAAATCGCACATCACTAGCACTGACAGATCACACGCTTATATCTACCATAGTGTTAGCCACCACGAAAGCGAACCATTAGATCCCGTGCACACTCTGCTCTCGATAGTTTCCCTATCATTCATAATAATTTTTCAAAGCCTAAGTATCATAGAATTAGTGCAAGTATATTTATTATTTTTTCTCACTTACGATTATTTTTCCGTCCGTAAGTATTATAAAATTAGTCTAAGTATATTTCTCATTTTCTACAGTTCCAAAAATTTTTCCTTATTCTCCGATCGTTACAAAAGCGCACTGACTAGTGATGGGCAACTTCGAAATGATTCATTCGAATTATTCGATTATTCGATAACTTCGAATGCATTCGATTGTTCCACAGTTACATTTGAAATGTTATTTCATTCGAATAATTCATTTGTATTCACAACAATCATTCGAATTAAAATCATTCGAATCAAAATCATTTGAATTAAAATCATTCAAATTAAAATCATTCGAATCAAATCATTCGAATGAAAATCATTTGATTGTTTTTTTTTTTTTTGACGATTGTTGATTGTTTCGATTGTAAAAACATTTCGACGCACATCACTAGCACTGGCAGATCACACGCTTATATCTACCATAGCGTTAGCCACCACGAAAGCGAACCATTCGATCCCGTGCACACTCTGCTCTCGATAGTTTCCCTATCGTTCATAATAATTTTTCCAAGCCTAAGTATTATAGAATTAGTCTAAGTATATTTATTATTTTTTCTCACTTACGATTACTTTTCCATCCATAAGTATTTATGTATGTTTTCCCCGGTTCTAAAAATAAATCTATCGATGTCTCGCCCCTCAACGAAAGCACACGCATCATTCTCACGCACGTGTCATTCGTTCGCGTTACCACTTTTTTTCAAAATTAGTCCAAGTATATTTTATTATTTTTCTCATTACGATTATTTTCAGTCCGTAAGTATTTCTATATGTTTTCCGAGGTTTTAAAAATTAATCCGAACAAACATTCAGACTGTTGTGAAAGCATACTATCTATCCCCCCCGCACAGATTCTATATTACTCTATTACGAGTTCTTCAAAAATTGATTCGAATATGTTTTTCATTTTTTTTTTTTCAATCCTAAAAATTCATTCTTTCTACCCCGCCCCCCACACATCTAAAATTACTGATCTTTCGCAATCTTTATTTATTTTATCGATTCTAAAAATTAATCAATGGTTCACTCGAAAGCGTACCGCACATTCCCACACACTTATCTTCTATCACGAATTTCCCTATTGATCATGAACATTTTTTCAACGTTAGACACAATAGCATATCACATTGATCTCGCATATGCACCACATGCAGTTCTATATGTTTGTTTTTTTATTAACGATCTTTATTTTTTTTGTACCTGTATTACTTTTTCCTACACATTCATGTCATCATATACACTTAACATTGTCAAAAATAATTTTAACCTTTCGAGAAAGAAAAATCTCCGATCAATAAAAAATATTTATTAACATCACAATTATTTTTAATATTATTCGTTTCGCTATAAACATAATTTTTTTATTTAATAAACTCATCCGCATCATCGATCGTTTCAAGATATTATTGTTTCGAACGTCAATCCCTGTTTTCCAAAAATCGATAACCTCTGCAGGTATATATCTCGTCATCGCAACAACCTTTACCTGCATGACTCGCATACCTTCAAGACCACTTGTACATTGCTCGCACGCTATTTCCCATTATTCGGTACAAGAATATTTTTCACACTCCCTCACATATGCGCATACACTCAAAGTCCTCGATTACTTTGTTTGTATACAAATATATTCAGCTTTCTCCGACGGAACAACATTTTTCTGACGTAACATTTCCACTGCCACAACCGATTCAAAGGTAGCTAATGAGATAGACTATCGAACGGAATCATTCAAGCGGTCAGTATTAGTTTTATGTTAAACATGTATATTTTGTCGAATCTGTGTTCACGCATTATTAAAACTTTTACGTCAACATTAAAGAAAATAATTTCCTACGTTTTTTCTCTTTTTTTCTCTATCATTTTTTTCTGTCTTTTATCTTTCCTTTTTCTCTTTCTTTTTCTCTGTATTTTTTTTTTAGTGAAAAGTTTGAAATACATATTATTCAATCATGAATGCTAATATAGTTAACGTAAGCAGCAACTCAAGATCAATTAAGGACATTGCAAGTGATAGCGACTCGCATACGTCTTCGTCACTTCAATTACCGCGATCAGATGATGGTTATTCTTCAACAGAATCAACATCTTTTGCACATAAAATCGTTGGTCCAGTATTATTGTCAGATCAGATGGATATAGCGGAATATTTTGTAGATTTCAGCTTCCATAAGGATTCTGATTATGGTTTTCTAGTAACCGAACTAGCGATGATTGATATGTCTGGCGGGAGATGTTTACATACGCTATACAAGCCAAGCAGAGCATGGTCTGCATCAAAAATGCCTCATTTACAATGCTCTTCCGTGAGTCATTACTTGAAAAACCCCTCATTATTTCCCTGTCGGGAAGAAATATTCATGGCACGTGATGTATTCACAATATTGTCCGAAAAACCGAAGGCTCGCGTATATATTTTAACCACTTATGCAAAACTTATATTATGGGAACTTAACGAAAAGTCTGAATTGTTGCGTGACTTGGACTATGAACTCGTTAATATGGAGAAAGTCTTTCAAGTACCTAGTATTGATGATTTATATCAAGAATACTCTGGTATAAGCAATCTGGTAACTTGTAAGCACCATTATGAGAATGATATTTTTCATTGTGCGATGAAAAATGTTATGGTGATGAAGACGTGGCACGATCACGTTATCCGTCCGCTGAAGCTTATGAACAATCTCAATATAAATGATTTAAGCCAGTTGTTCATTACAGCCACCAAAGAAATGATAATTACATTATTTCCAAGTTGCATCGGGGACATTTATATATTTTTACCGGACAGATTAAAACAGGATGATACGATAAAATCATTTCTACCATGCTACGATCACGAACATGATAAAGAATATTATATCGATGGTGATACATTACACAGGAGTACTCGAAATTGTGTCAAAGTAAAAGATTGCGACGACTGTCAACATTCAATTCATACGGATTAAAAATTCAATAAAAGACGTGGAATTTGAAAGCTGGAGTTGTCTAGATCCTACGAAAGTTGAATATGAACATAATAATTACCTTTCAATGTACCAAAGTCAATTGTCGCGTAGTATGTATAATATGTGAAATAAAACCATATTTTTTTCTTTTACTCGCATTTTTTATTTTTATTATTTCAAAATCTTTTACATTGTTTCACATAAATTATAATGTATGTATGTATATATGCATGGAATTTTAATATGTAATAATATACATTTCATACATTTTATTTTATTTCATGGTCATATAATTACTTTAAAATTATTTAGATACACCGCAGATATTATAGTACCGAACACATCATTTATTATTCCATTCTATTTCAATTAATATGTTGTATGGATGAAATCAAATCAATTTATGTAACTGTTTATTTAAATTTAAATAATCTTTTTCTTTTTCTTTTTTTTTATCTCTCAGCATATGCATGCGTGTATATGCTTACATATACAAGTATGAAAAAAATTATTTTTTTATTTTTTCCTCGATATGAATGGTAAATCTACGACTTTATTTGAAAAACGGTCAAAACCTGATACATAGATTTCAAACTTTGATGGAAATTTCCGTAAAATGTTCAGTTTACACTTATTATCTTTAAAAAAAAAAAAAAATCATTATTATTCATATCGTTTAAATAGACTGATACAACAGAGAGAGAAAATAAAAAGCTAAATTTTTACACGTGAGGGAGGGGGCTGATGAAAACGTACGAGTCTTATTATTTGGAATACAGATTACGAAGGAAATTTTTATACAATGTTTCGTTCTAAGATTTTTCATTTTTTACATTTAAAATTTTTCAATACGAAAATATTTCGAAATCTACAGGAACGTCTACGAATAGTCTTCGTCATTATAGAAGCACCTGCAGATCATGTATCGACACTGCATGCGCGTAATGGTGAGTAAATATGTGTGAATATGTGTGAACATGTGTGTGTATGTATGCTTGAAATGTGCGAAATGGCTAATAAGAAACATCCGTTGAATCGCAACGACAGGTAGAGATCCGCTTATAGAATAAGAGAGTGAGAGTGAGATAAATTATGTACCTTTATTATTGCAGAACTGCACTGCAGTGGTAGACATGAAATATCCGTTAGCATCCTTTTCGAGGCAGTTTTATAAAAAAAGCCGAAAATTAGCTTTAAAACTGGATGAATGGGATAGTTGATAATACACATACCATTAAGACCGGTATACGTGTATGTGGGCATGTGTGTGAGCGCACAGTTAAATGAATGACAAAAGATTATTAACTGCATAGGCATTGTTAAATACAACTATACTGATTTATCCATAAAACTAACAAATTTTAACATTGTTTTCTTTCTTTTTTTCTTTCGCGTTTTACCAAAAATTCATGTTAGTTCTAAAAATATTGCTAAATTCAAATTAAATCGATCATGTTATTTTATTTTTTATTTTTGTTTCTTTAAACAATGTGTTACGGAAAATAAATCGTATTTATCTTACTCAATCTTTTACCTAATATTCTAACGGTTTTAGACAACAGCAGAAATATGCAAGTTACCATGGATGTATTATATTTTATTCGTGTATATGTGTATACACGCTTTCCATACAAGCGCATGCAAATATCGGATGCCGGAAATGTATGATAATATAATTTTTAAATCAATGATTAATGTATTATTATTATTTTTTTTTTTTCACCCTGTGATATACAAAATTATATCATACTTGCTTTTACAATAATATTTAAATTCTACAAAAATAAATGTCCCCAGGGTGGGGAGTAAAAATATCATGAAGAATCACTGTTTTTTGTTTTTTTTCTTTCTTTGCTTCACAATCCTTTTTTCTTTATATTATTTTTTATTTCAGAGATTTTTTAAAATAGTTTTCTTTACACTCCAATATGGAATCTGTTAATTTATTGTACATGTCATATAATATGATAAATGCTAAAATTCGGAAAGTTTTTTTAAAGAAGTAATTGACAGAAGAATATACTTTTGAAAACAAGAGAGTGAAGAGGCTATACATAAAAAGCAATATGATGCATTAAACATAACGAAAAAAAAACAAAAAAAAAACAGAAGAAACGTAAACACAAAGACTATTATGTTTTTTCATTAATCTATTCAATTACAACTTTTTTTTCATTCATCTATATTCTAAGTTCCATCATAAGTTTTAATTTTTTATATGATGCCTACTAATTTCTATGTTTACTTAATTTATTTACTTTTCCACGAATGTTTTTAGAATTAAATTTTGAAAAAATTAAACATATTTTCGCACCTGCGTCAACTATCACATTAAATACATGTAGAAATTTTCATTTCAAACACCGCCGGAAAATAACATGGGTTTTTTTTTTTTTTTTTGATATTTTTTAAAAATTTATTCATACTCTCTCTAATTATAGCTATTTTTACTCATTTTTATATTCTACATACAATGCTTGAGGTATTAGATGATGCAAATTCTAGATACACCATATTGCTATCACTCTGTTTATTATTTTTTTATTTGTTACTCGTTTTTTTATTATTTTCTTATGTATATGTATTAGAATTAGTGATGTGCGATTTCGAAATGTTTTTATAATCGAAACAACCGATAATCGTCAAAAAAAAAAAACAATTGAATGATTTTTGTGAATACAAATGAATTATTCAAATAAAAACCGGAACCATCCGAACACAAACGAATGAAGTATTCGTTAAACATCGCCTAGATTCTTTCGAGAGAAATAACATTTCGAATGATTGTTGCAAATAGGAATGAATTATTCGAATAAAAACCGAAACTATCCGAACACAAACGAATGAAGTATTCGTTAAACATTGACTAGATTCTTCCGAGAGAAATAGCATTTCAAATGATTGTTGTGAATACGAATGAATTATTCGAATGAAATAACATTTCGAATGCAACCACGGAACAATCGAATGCATTCAAAGTCATCGAACAATCAAATAATTCGAATGAATCATTTCGAAGTTGCCCATCACTAATTAGAACCCATATGATTTTACAATAAAAAAAGTGTTTATACTCATTATTGAAGTTGAATATAGATAATATTTACATTTAAAGGAAAAAGAAAAAGTTATTTTTATTATTCCATTCGCACGCGAAAAAAATTATGAAATGTAAAATATATATATAATTCATGTAATATATTTACAAACGATTAACAAGAATAAAAGAAAATTAATTAAAAAAATAAATAAATATCACAAAAAATTTAAAGATGGAAAAATTACAAGATTATGATTCGTACAATGCTCACAAATTGACTCCTTTGATCGGGTTATGTTGGAATTCGAACAAACTTGCATGGTTGCATTGCGGACAATCTTTGATTAAGGTGGGATGTACTGCACTGAGTGGAAAAGAATCTGGAATATCATAGCTATGATGTTTAAAACACGGTAAGAAGCGTTTGATACGTCGATCATTCTTCAGTGCTACAGGTAATTTATTGTAAAAATCGCAAATTTTTTAAGGGCATACATTAATTAATATCTCTGCAGTAATATTTTGCATCAAGTCGCACGTAGAATATTTTACTAATGATAATATAGGTCTAACATTTACATCGTATCATTTCATCATCACATATACATTCTGCAATGAACACCTATGTATGTTTTTATCCGTGTGTGCATCACATTTTACAACTCTTGATATTCCTTTATACATATTATTTAATTTCCTTAAATTGGGTATACCAAATTCTTTTTCTAAATTAATAATCTTGAATCTTGAAAGTGATGTTTCAAATAGTTTTATCCATATAGTGGTAATTTTTTCATTTCCTTTAACGTAAATATTCAATGGTTCCAAATCTTCCAACACATTTTCTATATCACCAGCAATAGATTCGTAATTGTAATCTCCTGCATTCCACGGAATTGAATGACAGTTTTGAATTATCCTCATGTTTTCTTGTTTTTTATTATTGGATAATACATCCCATTCGAATGGAGGCTTGTAAATTCTATGAAATTGAATTTCACCATCGATACTTATTATTGAAAGTTCCTTAATGATGTATGTATCATTATCATATTTAAAACATTGAATATCGATAATTACCTCACGTGCTACTATCATTGTTACAGTTGTTATTAAAGAGAAAAGAAAAAAAACTAAAACTTTTAATAGTAACTAAAATTTAAACGTGTGAAGAACACTAATTCGTGAAACTAATAACAAGCGAGCGAATACAGTTATTCAGAGAGTTGACATAATGTCTACCTTTGAATTAGATGCATTCGATGAAATGTTGCATCAGAAAAATGCCCTTCAAACGGAGAAAGTTGATTGCATACATTGATGAATGAAGTTGTTAAGAACTGGTACGTACATATACATGCATGATTAATTGTTAAGAGGCTGTAGGATACACTCGAAATCATCAAATATAACAAATGATACAAATTCTTGCTGTTTATGTTGTTGAAATCTCGATATTTTATTCTCCTTTGTTGGCATAAGAACTGTAGCAGGAGTATTGGGTTAGATTTACTTTCAGTCCAGAAATTTGTCAGGCCAATGTTATGTTTAGAGAAAATCTGCTCTATCTATTTATATTGAATTTTAATAACTTATATATAACATGAAGTATATTTTAAGTATTTAAAATAATATGAAATTCACAGTGATTGATATATATGGTGAAATATATGTATAAAGGAAGATTTACTCACAAGTTTTGATGAAATTCTAGTTATTTAAAATGTTGTTATCAAAGAGTAAATCATTGGTTAATACTGATAACAACAATAATGGAATGAATAAGGAAGCAAGACTGAAAAAATGAACTAGACAGGATATGTAGCGATATAATGTAAAAATATAACCTATTGAAGTCCGAGTGGAAACCAATTACAAGTACTTCAGCCGCCATGTTGGAACCTATTATGAAACCATTATTGGAAATTCATGAAGCATTACAAAAATCTGAAAGATTAAAATGGATTCTTATGGAATAAATGATACATCAATGGTAAAAACGTCAAAAACTGTCTAATAGTAAACAGAGAAGTGACGCTGAGTCTGAAATTAAAGATGAAAATATTAAAAAACAAACTCAAAGCTAAGTCGTTTAACATAAGTGAAATAGATTCATTTCATACAGATTTTGATGAACTTGCTCCGAATGATCAAGTATATGGAATATGCTATGATACAAACATTGATGAGTATCTGATAGGGTCGACATTGATTTCTTGGGACTGCAAATATGGTGAAATTTATTTAGGAAAAGGAAGTAAGTAAATAAAATTTCCTTACACACCCGGACTCATTTATTTACTAATGGTATCGCATATAGATGAGAATAAATATACAAAATAATGATTTAGATCTATATAAATAAATACTTGAGTGTACTAGAGCTCATTTACGTGCTACTGGTGTATCAAAGGGTACTACACTTCCTAAATACAGAAAAATAATACGTCCGATGTTTCAGTCTAATGGTTCAAGTGTAAAAATTTACTATGATGGAGCAAAGACTAAGCATTGTGCTGATGGCGGAGTATGTCATGAAGATACACCGATCGATTACTCAGACAATCCTAATGAATTGGTTGAGTGATTATTGTTATCGCATACATCTAAAAAAGTGTGAAATGCTGGTGTACATGATGAAATTTGAATGATTGAGGAAAAGTTGGTTGAATAAGGATATATTCAGTTAAGTTAGTAGTTTTTTATGTTATCTTATTAGTGATGGAAGACGATATATATTAAAATTTAAAAATGAATTAATGTTCTCGTTTACCATCGATAATGATTATATTAAAGTCTATCCCTGCATGTACATAGCTGCACGTTAAGATCGTCTGATACAGCTGTTAAAACCGGATCTTGACCCTTACTTATATGTAAAATCTCAGGTGTACATGCATACACTACCACAAACAAAATGTATATGTACGTACCAGTTCTTAACAACTTCATTCATCAATGTATGCAATCAACTTTCTCCGTTTGAAGGGCATTTTTCTGATGCAACATTTCATCGAATGCATCTAATTCAAAGGTAGACATTATGTCAACTCTCTGAATAACTGTATTCGCTCGCTTGTTATTAGTTTCACGAATTAGTGTTCTTCACACGTTTAAATTTTAGTTACTATTAAAAGTTTTAGTTTTTTTTCTTTTCTCTTTAATAACAACTGTAACAATGATAGTAGCACGTGAGGTAATTATCGATATTCAATGTTTTAAATATGATAATGATACATACATCATTAAGGAACTTTCAATAATAAGTATCGATGGTGAAATTCAATTTCATAGAATTTACAAGCCTCCATTCGAATGGGATGTATTATCCAATAATAAAAAACAAGAAAACATGAGGATAATTCAAAACTGTCATTCAATTCCGTGGAATGCAGGAGATTACAATTACGAATCTATTGCTGGTGATATAGAAAATGTGTTGGAAGATTTGGAACCATTGAATATTTACGTTAAAGGAAATGAAAAAATTACCACTATATGGATAAAACTATTTGAAACATCACTTTCAAGATTCAAGATTATTAATTTAGAAAAAGAATTTGGTATACCCAATTTAAGGAAATTAAATAATATGTATAAAGGAATATCAAGAGTTGTAAAATGTGATGCACACACGGATAAAAACATACATAGGTGTTCATTGCAGAATGTATATGTGATGATGAAATGATACGATGTAAATGTTAGACCTATATTATCATTAGTAAAATATTCTACGTGCGACTTGATGCAAAATATTACTGCAGAGATATTAATTAATGTATGCCCTTAAAAAATTTGCGATTTTTACAATAAATTACCTGTAGCACTGAAGAATGATCGACGTATCAAACGCTTCTTACCGTGTTTTAAACATCATAGCTATGATATTCCAGATTCTTTTCCACTCAGTGCAGTACATCCCACCTTAATCAAAGATTGTCCGCAATGCAACCATGCAAGTTTGTTCGAATTCCAACATAACCCGATCAAAGGAGTCAATTTGTGAGCATTGTACGAATCATAATCTTGTAATTTTTCCATCTTTAAATTTTTTGTGATATTTATTTATTTTTTTAATTAATTTTCTTTTATTCTTGTTAATCGTTTGTAAATATATTACATGAATTATATATATATTTTACATTTCATAATTTTTTTCGCGTGCGAATGGAATAATAAAAATAACTTTTTCTTTTTCCTTTAAATGTAAATATTATCTATATTCAACTTCAATAATGAGTATAAACACTTTTTTTATTGTAAAATCATATGGGTTCTAATTAGTGATGGGCAACTTCGAAATGATTCATTCGAATTATTTGATTGTTCGATGACTTTGAATGCATTCGATTGTTCCGTGGTTGCATTCGAAATGTTATTTCATTCGAATAATTCATTCGTATTCACAACAATCATTTGAAATGCTATTTCTCTCGGAAGAATCTAGTCAATGTTTAACGAATACTTCATTCGTTTGTGTTCGGATAGTTTCGGTTTTTATTCGAATAATTCATTCCTATTTGCAACAATCATTCGAAATGTTATTTCTCTCGAAAGAATCTAGGCGATGTTTAACGAATACTTCATTCGTTTGTGTTCGGATGGTTCCGGTTTTTATTTGAATAATTCATTTGTATTCACAAAAATCATTCAATTGTTTTTTTTTTTTGACGATTATCGGTTGTTTCGATTATAAAAACATTTCGAAATCGCACATCACTAATTCTAATACATATACATAAGAAAATAATAAAAAAACGAGTAACAAATAAAAAAATAATAAACAGAGTGATAGCAATATGGTGTATCTAGAATTTGCATCATCTAATACCTCAAGCATTGTATGTAGAATATAAAAATGAGTAAAAATAGCTATAATTAGAGAGAGTATGAATAAATTTTTAAAAAATATCAAAAAAAAAAAAAAAAACCCATGTTATTTTCCGGCGGTGTTTGAAATGAAAATTTCTACATGTATTTAATGTGATAGTTGACGCAGGTGCGAAAATATGTTTAATTTTTTCAAAATTTAATTCTAAAAACATTCGTGGAAAAGTAAATAAATTAAGTAAACATAGAAATTAGTAGGCATCATATAAAAAATTAAAACTTATGATGGAACTTAGAATATAGATGAATGAAAAAAAAGTTGTAATTGAATAGATTAATGAAAAAACATAATAGTCTTTGTGTTTACGTTTCTTCTGTTTTTTTTTTGTTTTTTTTTCGTTATGTTTAATGCATCATATTGCTTTTTATGTATAGCCTCTTCACTCTCTTGTTTTCAAAAGTATATTCTTCTGTCAATTACTTCTTTAAAAAAACTTTCCGAATTTTAGCATTTATCATATTATATGACATGTACAATAAATTAACAGATTCCATATTGGAGTGTAAAGAAAACTATTTTAAAAAATCTCTGAAATAAAAAATAATATAAAGAAAAAAGGATTGTGAAGCAAAGAAAGAAAAAAAACAAAAAACAGTGATTCTTCATGATATTTTTACTCCCCACCCTGGGGACATTTATTTTTGTAGAATTTAAATATTATTGTAAAAGCAAGTATGATATAATTTTGTATATCACAGGGTGAAAAAAAAAAAATAATAATAATACATTAATCATTGATTTAAAAATTATATTATCATACATTTCCGGCATCCGATATTTGCATGCGCTTGTATGGAAAGCGTGTATACACATATACACGAATAAAATATAATACATCCATGGTAACTTGCATATTTCTGCTGTTGTCTAAAACCGTTAGAATATTAGGTAAAAGATTGAGTAAGATAAATACGATTTATTTTCCGTAACACATTGTTTAAAGAAACAAAAATAAAAAATAAAATAACATGATCGATTTAATTTGAATTTAGCAATATTTTTAGAACTAACATGAATTTTTGGTAAAACGCGAAAGAAAAAAAGAAAGAAAACAATGTTAAAATTTGTTAGTTTTATGGATAAATCAGTATAGTTGTATTTAACAATGCCTATGCAGTTAATAATCTTTTGTCATTCATTTAACTGTGCGCTCACACACATGCCCACATACACGTATACCGGTCTTAATGGTATGTGTATTATCAACTATCCCATTCATCCAGTTTTAAAGCTAATTTTCGGCTTTTTTTATAAAACTGCCTCGAAAAGGATGCTAACGGATATTTCATGTCTACCACTGCAGTGCAGTTCTGCAATAATAAAGGTACATAATTTATCTCACTCTCACTCTCTTATTCTATAAGCGGATCTCTACCTGTCGTTGCGATTCAACGGATGTTTCTTATTAGCCATTTCGCACATTTCAAGCATACATACACACACATGTTCACACATATTCACACATATTTACTCACCATTACGCGCATGCAGTGTCGATACATGATCTGCAGGTGCTTCTATAATGACGAAGACTATTCGTAGACGTTCCTGTAGATTTCGAAATATTTTCGTATTGAAAAATTTTAAATGTAAAAAATGAAAAATCTTAGAACGAAACATTGTATAAAAATTTCCTTCGTAATCTGTATTCCAAATAATAAGACTCGTACGTTTTCATCAGCCCCCTCCCTCACGTGTAAAAATTTAGCTTTTTATTTTCTCTCTCTGTTGTATCAGTCTATTTAAACGATATGAATAATAATGATTTTTTTTTTTTTTTAAAGATAATAAGTGTAAACTGAACATTTTACGGAAATTTCCATCAAAGTTTGAAATCTATGTATCAGGTTTTGACCGTTTTTCAAATAAAGTCGTAGATTTACCATTCATATCGAGGAAAAAATAAAAAAATAATTTTTTTCATACTTGTATATGTAAGCATATACACGCATGCATATGCTGAGAGATAAAAAAAAAGAAAAAGAAAAAGATTATTTAAATTTAAATAAACAGTTACATAAATTGATTTGATTTCATCCATACAACATATTAATTGAAATAGAATGGAATAATAAATGATGTGTTCGGTACTATAATATCTGCGGTGTATCTAAATAATTTTAAAGTAATTATATGACCATGAAATAAAATAAAATGTATGAAATGTATATTATTACATATTAAAATTCCATGCATATATACATACATACATTATAATTTATGTGAAACAATGTAAAAGATTTTGAAATAATAAAAATAAAAAATGCGAGTAAAAGAAAAAAATATGGTTTTATTTCACATATTATACATACTACGCGACAATTGACTTTGGTACATTGAAAGGTAATTATTATGTTCATATTCAACTTTCGTAGGATCTAGACAACTCCAGCTTTCAAATTCCACGTCTTTTATTAAATTTTTAATCCGTATGAATTGAATGTTGACAGTCGTCGCAATCTTTTACTTTGACACAATTTCGAGTACTCCTGTGTAATGTATCACCATCGATATAATATTCTTTATCATGTTCGTGATCGTAGCATGGTAGAAATGATTTTATCGTATCATCCTGTTTTAATCTGTCCGGTAAAAATATATAAATGTCCCCGATGCAACTTGGAAATAATGTAATTATCATTTCTTTGGTGGCTGTAATGAACAACTGGCTTAAATCATTTATATTGAGATTGTTCATAAGCTTCAGCGGACGGATAACGTGATCGTGCCACGTCTTCATCACCATAACATTTTTCATCGCACAATGAAAAATATCATTCTCATAATGGTGCTTACAAGTTACCAGATTGCTTATACCAGAGTATTCTTGATATAAATCATCAATACTAGGTACTTGAAAGACTTTCTCCATATTAACGAGTTCATAGTCCAAGTCACGCAACAATTCAGACTTTTCGTTAAGTTCCCATAATATAAGTTTTGCATAAGTGGTTAAAATATATACGCGAGCCTTCGGTTTTTCGGACAATATTGTGAATACATCACGTGCCATGAATATTTCTTCCCGACAGGGAAATAATGAGGGGTTTTTCAAGTAATGACTCACGGAAGAGCATTGTAAATGAGGCATTTTTGATGCAGACCATGCTCTGCTTGGCTTGTATAGCGTATGTAAACATCTCCCGCCAGACATATCAATCATCGCTAGTTCGGTTACTAGAAAACCATAATCAGAATCCTTATGGAAGCTGAAATCTACAAAATATTCCGCTATATCCATCTGATCTGACAATAATACTGGACCAACGATTTTATGTGCAAAAGATGTTGATTCTGTTGAAGAATAACCATCATCTGATCGCGGTAATTGAAGTGACGAAGACGTATGCGAGTCGCTATCACTTGCAATGTCCTTAATTGATCTTGAGTTGCTGCTTACGTTAACTATATTAGCATTCATGATTGAATAATATGTATTTCAAACTTTTCACTAAAAAAAAAATACAGAGAAAAAGAAAGAGAAAAAGGAAAGATAAAAGACAGAAAAAAATGATAGAGAAAAAAAGAGAAAAAACGTAGGAAATTATTTTCTTTAATGTTGACGTAAAAGTTTTAATAATGCGTGAACACAGATTCGACAAAATATACATGTTTAACATAAAACTAATACTGACCGCTTGAATGATTCCGTTCGATAGTCTATCTCATTAGCTACCTTTGAATCGGTTGTGGCAGTGGAAATGTTACGTCAGAAAAATGTTGTTCCGTCGGAGAAAGCTGAATATATTTGTATACAAACAAAGTAATCGAGGACTTTGAGTGTATGCGCATATGTGAGGGAGTGTGAAAAATATTCTTGTACCGAATAATGGGAAATAGC
Source organism: Icerya purchasi (assembly GCA_039619475.1). Classification (NCBI taxonomy): domain Eukaryota; kingdom Metazoa; phylum Arthropoda; class Insecta; order Hemiptera; family Monophlebidae; genus Icerya; species Icerya purchasi. The sequence continues at coordinate 220,211,339 of CM077115.1, read as the reverse complement.
GTGCGAGCAATGTACAAGTGGTCTTGAAGGTATGCGAGTCATGCAGGTAAAGGTTGTTGCGATGACGAGATATATACCTGCAGAGGTTATCGATTTTTGGAAAACAGGGATTGACGTTCGAAACAATAATATCTTGAAACGATCGATGATGCGGATGAGTTTATTAAATAAAAAAATTATGTTTATAGCGAAACGAATAATATTAAAAATAATTGTGATGTTAATAAATATTTTTTATTGATCGGAGATTTTTCTTTCTCGAAAGGTTAAAATTATTTTTGACAATGTTAAGTGTATATGATGACATGAATGTGTAGGAAAAAGTAATACAGGTACAAAAAAAATAAAGATCGTTAATAAAAAAACAAACATATAGAACTGCATGTGGTGCATATGCGAGATCAATGTGATATGCTATTGTGTCTAACGTTGAAAAAATGTTCATGATCAATAGGGAAATTCGTGATAGAAGATAAGTGTGTGGGAATGTGCGGTACGCTTTCGAGTGAACCATTGATTAATTTTTAGAATCGATAAAATAAATAAAGATTGCGAAAGATCAGTAATTTTAGATGTGTGGGGGGCGGGGTAGAAAGAATGAATTTTTAGGATTGAAAAAAAAAAAATGAAAAACATATTCGAATCAATTTTTGAAGAACTCGTAATAGAGTAATATAGAATCTGTGCGGGGGGGATAGATAGTATGCTTTCACAACAGTCTGAATGTTTGTTCGGATTAATTTTTAAAACCTCGGAAAACATATAGAAATACTTACGGACTGAAAATAATCGTAATGAGAAAAATAATAAAATATACTTGGACTAATTTTGAAAAAAAGTGGTAACGCGAACGAATGACACGTGCGTGAGAATGATGCGTGTGCTTTCGTTGAGGGGCGAGACATCGATAGATTTATTTTTAGAACCGGGGAAAACATACATAAATACTTATGGATGGAAAAGTAATCGTAAGTGAGAAAAAATAATAAATATACTTAGACTAATTCTATAATACTTAGGCTTGGAAAAATTATTATGAACGATAGGGAAACTATCGAGAGCAGAGTGTGCACGGGATCGAATGGTTCGCTTTCGTGGTGGCTAACGCTATGGTAGATATAAGCGTGTGATCTGCCAGTGCTAGTGATGTGCGTCGAAATGTTTTTACAATCGAAACAATCAACAATCGTCAAAAAAAAAAAAAACAATCAAATGATTTTCATTCGAATGATTTGATTCGAATGATTTTAATTTGAATGATTTTAATTCAAATGATTTTGATTCGAATGATTTTAATTCGAATGATTGTTGTGAATACAAATGAATTATTCGAATGAAATAACATTTCAAATGTAACTGTGGAACAATCGAATGCATTCGAAGTTATCGAATAATCGAATAATTCGAATGAATCATTTCGAAGTTGCCCATCACTAGTCAGTGCGCTTTTGTAACGATCGGAGAATAAGGAAAAATTTTTGGAACTGTAGAAAATGAGAAATATACTTAGACTAATTTTATAATACTTACGGACGGAAAAATAATCGTAAGTGAGAAAAAATAATAAATATACTTGCACTAATTCTATGATACTTAGGCTTTGAAAAATTATTATGAATGATAGGGAAACTATCGAGAGCAGAGTGTGCACGGGATCTAATGGTTCGCTTTCGTGGTGGCTAACACTATGGTAGATATAAGCGTGTGATCTGTCAGTGCTAGTGATGTGCGATTTCGAAATGTTTTTACAATCGAAACAATCAACAATCGTCAAAAAAACAAAACAAAAAACAATCGAATGATTTTGATTCAAATGATTTTAATTTGAATGATTTTGATTCGAATGATTTTGATTCGAATGATTTTGATTCGAATGATTTTAATTCGAATGATTGATGTGAATACGAATGAATTATACGAATGAAATAACATTTCGAATGCAACTGTGGAACAATCGAATGCATTCGAAGTTATCGAACAATCGAATAATTCGAATGAAACATTTCGAAGTTTCCCATCACTAGTCAGTACGCTTTTGTAACGATCGGAGAATAAAGAAAAATTTTTTGGAACCGTAGAAAATGAGAAATATACTTAGACCAATTTTTATAATGCTTAGGCATGGAAAAAATAAAAAAATTAAAAAATACATTTGAATGGTATAAAGCGGGGAATGGGGGGCTCAGGTTAGTTTTATGCTTTAAATATTATACTTTGGTTAATTTAAAAAAAAATTACGATATCGCTAACGATCGACATGTGTGCGAGAACGATGCATGCGCTTTTACTTGGTTTAAATCAGTTGTGGCAGTGGAAATATTATGTCAGAAAAATGTCATTCTGTCAGGAATAGTTGGTTACATATGCGCATTGAATAAAGTAGTCATGGGCTTTGAGTATGAGTATGTTTTTGTGTTAGTGTGTACATGTAGGGTGTGGATCTGCAATATGACATAGACTGTAATAGAAAGTATAAGAATGTTAAGATCCGGTTTCAACGGTTGCGTTAGCATTTACGTGTAGCGCTATGAGAGAAGCATTTTCGCTTTTGCGATGTGTGAGATAGACTTACCCCCGTACATAATGTTTCGGACAAAGAAGAGTTTTACGCAACTGACCGAACGAAAATCTTCGCGATTCCTAGAAATACCGGATCGGCGAAAACCTGTATTTTACCGCGATTCCTGCAGACTGACCACTGATAACATTGATAACAACAAAATCCAATAATGATAATAACTAATTTTACATATGTGTACGGACACTCGTAACCGTATATACATCATTGTGTGTGTGCGCGTAATCCTCCAAAACCAGTCGCTACCGAATAACGGTAATTTACGTACAAGTAAAGGCATGCATCGGCCAAATGATTGACAGGTACAAGGTCACTTGCGATGGCACGCGTACGAATTTACCGCGATAGTGATGATGATGGTGATTTTTACATGTGTGTGCAGACGTATATACACGTACATTTGCATATGTGTGTATTAATTAAGGGATCGACAATCAAATGGAATGCGGTTCCGCGGTCCGAGACGCTCCGGAAACGGCTCTGGAAGGCCTTAATCAACGGTGGCGGCATCCTTTGTCTATGAATCGGTGTTTTCCCTCTACTCTGGCCAGTCTGAATCGACGTGACTGATTCAGTGTGAAATGGGCCTTGAATAAACGAACAGAAAAATCTAATGAAAATATCGACCTAAATATATCGAATTTATGTATATGCAAGTATTATAAAATTCAAAAATACCTATTTAATGAAAATCGTACCGTATTTAATCTCTGAAAACTTTTAATTTAAAAAGTTTCTCTAATGCAACTGAACTCTATTGAACTATTGTCAAGTGTTCTTTAACGTTAACAAATTTTTTAAAACAAAACTGTTTATTTTTTCTTTTTTTTTTTTTTTTTTTTCTAGTGGTCTGCTTTAAATAAGAGGTTAGTTTTTTCATATCGGAGTTAATTTTTTTATTATACAGTGATGGCCCGTATCCACGGTTCCGGTATCCATAGGTTCAGTTATCTGAGGTTTGTCACGGCACGACTTTTTAACTGTAATTTTACGTGTAACTTTAAATCGTATGTCTTATAATAAGCATTTTTCTAAAATTGTATACAAATGTCGAATAAACTTTTTCATTAATTCAAAAAAAAAAAAGAGTATTTATTTAATACGTAACATCATACGATTTTTTATAGACATATATAAGTTAATTTTAACACCCTTCACTGGAAGGGTTGCTTATTCGTGTTATTCCAACTTATTTCGTAGATTACCAAATAGTTGATAAGACTAGGTGTAAAATAGCAAGTTAAAACAAAAAAAAAAAAAATTAATATGATTTTCGGAATAGAAAACCAAATTTTTTTACCAAATTCGAAAATGTTATAAACAAATATACATATATAAGAAAATTTAGCGGAATGTAATATAAAAATTCTTACTACTTGTTAAAATGATGTAAAATGAACACAATAATAACATGACCATATAGCAGAGACTGGGGACAATTGAAACAATTTTCATATTTTATTTTTTTACGGCCGACTTATATTTATTTTTTAAATTAATTTATAGCATATTGCTTGCACAATGTGCGTAAGGTTTGTAAATATATTTACATGTCTGTCTTATTCGCATATAGTCAAAAAATATCGGAAAAAAACTGATAATACTTTAAATGTTTCAATTGTCGCTGGTAGAGGGGGACGCTTGAAGCAGAATCCCGAGACAATTGGAACAACAGCGATGAATAATACGCAACTATTTGAAATATTTATTTCTTATATATTATAAACGACAAAAATTAACTGATACATTTTTACACATTATTCATGCATACCGACTACTATTAAAAGTAATAATAAAACATTAAATCACTATATCAAAATAAAAAGTTAATATTTATTAATGAAAAATAAGAATTGCTTAGATAATTCGAATTATTTTATGAATTATTCAGAAAGACAATTATGGCGCATATAGGATAATTCTTATCGAGTGCATTAAGCATTAGTAGCTGGAAAATAAAAAAAAAATCGCGATACTGCATTTTTAATTTTGTGAAAACTATCCGCCAAGGTACGCCAGTTTATTAATTAATAAATATTCTAAAAACTTTCGGTAAGCGTGCATAACAGAGTCTCCAGTTCATTTTTGGTCGAAATTTTCAGTTCGTTCATTTTTGGTCTTATTCATATTATGTGAACTATAACACAAATTATGAGTAAGAGCGAAAATGAACGAGGTAAAATTTCGACCAAAAATGAAATTAGCGCGAAAAAAAAAAACGGACAAAAAAAAACGAAGATATTAAATTTAGCGCGATAAATTGTAAAGTAACGAAAAGAAAATTCGAGAATAATGTTAAAATAAGATAAAAATAAATAATTAGTTATTTTAAAAAAATAGCATATTACATAAATATAGTAAATTTACATACTTTGGTAAACCAGATATATTTCTACGGCGGTGTTAAAAAATTGATGTATTTGTCGGGAGTTTGGTATTCGATGTGGGAATTAAAATTCCATATTTAACAAACTATATTTTTTCGGAAAAAAAAAGAAAAAAAACGGAAATGCACTTGACCGAAAGGAAATAATAGAACCGGCGCGACAGGTTATGCCGGTATTGTAATGTAAATGACCACAAAACAATAAAAATAGAGCAATAAATCACATTGTTTGCATAGATGTACTTACAGTATTTTAATGATCTTAGGTATATAATTTTAAAATATAAAATTAAAATTAAATTAACACTTTTGTTATTAAAAATTTTGTAAATGTTTTTGAAGTAATAATTTAAATTTTAAAATAAAAAATAAATTTACCACTCAATGTAAAATAATTTTAATGTCAAATTTATAATAACTTTATTAAAAGTAAAATTAAATAATCACACTAACTATTCTTAAAATGTGATTTCATGCTAATGTTGAATTCAGATTTTTACAATCAGTTTTCAAAAATATACTACTTGCAATGATACATAGATTAAATTTACACCCACATAAGAATAGCATGTGAAATTGTGAATTGCTGAAATTTATATTTTAAAATTAATGTAAAATTTTAATTTTTTGGAAACACATATACTACAATTGTAACAAACAGAAAAGATTAGCTTGACCCCTACGCAAGGATGATGTGTGAAATTGTGAAGTGCTGAAATTTATATTTTAAAATTAATGTAAAATTTTAATTTTTCAGAAACACATATATTATAATTGTAACGAACAGAAAAGATTAGCTTGACCCCTACGCAAGGATGATGTGTGAAATTGTGAAGTGCTGAAATTTATATTTTAAAATTAATGTAAAATTTTAATTTTTCGGAAATACATATACTAAAATTGAAACAGTAAACGCAGATTAGCTTGACCCCTACGCAAGGGTGACACATAAAATTGTGGAGCGTTCAACATTCTTACTAATTTTTTTCCTTATTTTGTAATAATTTGTTGAAACCACATATACTAAAATTGAAACGGTAAATGCAGATTCGCTTGACCCCTATGCAAGGGTGACACGTAAAATTGTGAAGCATTCAACATTCTTATTAATTTTTTTCCTTATTTTGTAATAATTTGTTGAAACCACATATACTAAAATTGAAACGGTAAATGCAGATTCGCTTGACTCCTACGCAAAGGTGACATGTAAAATTGTGAAGCGTTCAACATTTTTATTAATTTTTTGCATTAATTTTTTTCCTTATTTTGTAATAATATACTAAGATTTTTTCCGAATTCCACTAATTACAAAGATTACTTACATTAAATTTGAAGTACTTTAAAACCAAAAAATTATAAATTTGTATTTTTTTAATTTTTTAAATAGGATATAAAATAATACTAATTTGTATATTTTTCCATTTTTCAATAAAATATAAAATAAATTTTTTACACAAATAAATTTACCGATGGGTTAGTAATGAACTAAACAATAATAACATCGTAATTAAGAATATGAACTAAACAACTAATATGAACTGTAGGCTCTGTTGTGCACTTTTACCAAACTTTCAATTATCATATGTATAAAAACTTTCACTGACTGTTTTTACTCGGACTTGGGACGTTACTGTTCACCACACTCTAAGGTTAATGAATCATTATATAATTACTAAGTCATTAATATTTTTAAGTTAATTCTAAAAACGGGGAATATGTCAATTTATATATTCTTGCTTGTACGAAATTTCAGGTAAATACAAAAAGATTATAAAAACCGTGATTTTAATTCGTCATTTAATTTGATGAGTCCATGCTATTCAGTAGGAGTGTTATTCTGGGTTCATTAAATCATTTTGCAGTGTGGATGTATCTCATATATTTACAGTTTGTCACTTTAGTCACGTGTTTATAAATACTAGCGTTCCCCTAATGGTCCAAATTCGACCATAATTATCATTAAAAATTTTAGGAAAATATATATGAATTTGTATATTTCCAAAATTTCTTTCCCACTCTTATACATTCGTTCATTATATATCTGAGAACATATACTTTCATATATACTTTCAATACAAAAATTAAATGACACCTTAAGATTTAGTACATTGTAGAAAAGCCAATAATGATGATTATTAAGAAAAATTAAAACATTTCAATAAGAACAGATTTACTGGCTGCAGCGATTTCCTTTTTCACTTTTTGTATTACTTTTTTATTAAAGTATAACTGTTTCCAAAATTTTGTGTACTGATAGCTCTAAAGATCATCAATAGTTACTAAACAGAAAAAAAAAGCAAGAAAATCGGTTAATAAATAACGGAGAAGAAGGTACTTAACTGATTCGTCTTTGCCTATTTATATACTGATACGAATTCTCTTCTTTAGGTCCCTGTGCCCGGACGTCATTTGATACGAATTGCGTGTTCTAGTCCCTCTTTCGGAGCGCCTTTGATACGAGTTACAGCCTTTTTGATCGTCCCTGATTTCGGAGCGTTATTGATACGATTCTCTTCTCGAGTCGTTGTTTCCGGAGATCAGTGAAATATTTTCACTTATTTTCGTTAATGAAATAGTTTATCGTGATTGTTTTTTATAGTTTCTTTTCATACGAGATTCTTCTTTTTTTTTTTTTTTTATACGAGCATTAGGCTTTTATTCAAAATTTTTTAATTTATCGAAAAATAATTTAAAAAGAAAATAGAAGTAAGATAAAAAAATAAACAATAATTCGTTTTCGATCCCGCCCCGAAGCAGCGGTGTTCTCTCCGCTAGAGATCACGAAGTCGATACCATGTGTTCAATAACCAAAACTTTTACCGAGATATAAACTTATATTTGACGGAAAAGTTCACAAAAAAACTGACAGGACGGCGATCCTGATACATGTACTCGGCTACGATTAGAAAAAATAACAGAAAATTTAACTTTTTACCAAAAAAATTAACAAAAAAAACTAACAGGACGGCGATCCTGATACATGTACTCGGCCACGATTAGAAAAAATAACAGAAAATTTAACTTTTTACCAAAAAAATTAACAAAAAATACAATAACTTATGCGGCATGGCGCGTATTCATTTCGATACACGTGCGACAGCGACCAGATATGTAACGAACACCGAACGATCGACGACTTAAAATTAAAACTAAAACGGTAACCAAAGGCTACGCAGAACTGTGTTCTTACAGAAACTTCTGCGTAGATCCCCCCACTAACTACCCTGCCTGACTTTTGGCGGAATACATTTGAAATCTCTGCTTTGGCTCAAGGTCATTCGACACACAGTACGGAGGCGCGCTTTCGCCGCAAGCACATGTCCCTGCCTAAGTCCTCGACCACTACTACTACACAGACACTAGTGTAGTATCGTCCCGGTGCAGCTGATCGAACGAACAGGCACGGGATTTTCCGTTTTTTTCGGCCGAGTAAGCATACTTGACAAGGCAAAGCGACGGCTAAAAAGAACGATGTCCGTCAGATCGTGAATTAATGATGTTTCGGAGAGTATTTTTATAACTCGGACATCGTCAAAAAATAGCGCTGCAAATACCGAATCCGTATCAATACAGAAGAAGATTATCTATTTTTTTTAAAATAGAATTTCCCGCAGTGCATTTATCGGGAATATTGAAAAAAATTCAAGGTTTGAAAGCTTCTTCCTTATTGGTTTTATTAAAATGTTTATGAGTATTTCACGCTGAAGTCGTTATTTCAAAAAAGCGAATAACCAAATAAAATCATGTAAAACATGTGTTTTGTGATTATATATATGTATGCATATATAACATGCTATACGCACAGAGAAACTAAATCGTTAACGAAGAACGGTATTTTTTGGACCGAATTCGTGATAGCAGTATTTGGTAACTCGTGTTTCTTACTAACACAGATGATAACGTTTAACGGATGATACCTGAAAATCATCGTAGGTGGTCTGTAAAAAGGTTTGAGTTTGCCTGCGCCCGATCGATCGCGCCCGAAAGAGGGTTATCCATCTAGAAGAATTAACATAAATATAGGAACAGTAATCAAAAGCAGAGCGAATAAAAGATTTGTAAAACAAAAGTGGGATCTCAGGATCACTTCCCCAGCCAGTATGCGAAAGGGATTTAATGAGGTTGAGCCTTTTTAATGAGGACACGAATAAACGGTTGATATGGACGCGGAAGAAAAGTCGGCTATCCAGAAAAACACCTAAAGTACGAAAGAAGGAAGTAAGAGGAATTGGGCCATTATTTAAGACGAGGACGACTGAGGAAGGAATAAACGGGCGTAGTGTAAAGACGACAGTAGATGACTTAGAAGAAGAGATGAAAAGATGCATGTTGGAAAAGGCATTTTCCAATGCAATTAAGGAGATTTGAAGTTGGGAGTTGGCCTGCGAGATGTTGCGATGAGATGAATAAATGAGGATGTCGTCAACAAAGAAAAGAGAACAGGAATTCAAAGACAAGGACGCAATTTTGATAAAATAAATATTGAATGAAGTAGGGCTAAGGCGGGAACCTTGCGGTAGTCCACGATAGATTAGTTTAGTGGCATCCTGAATGGGAACGGATAGAGTGACCGTTCGGCAGAGGAAAAGATTAATAATCAGTGTAGAAAAACGAGTCGGAATGTTTAAGGAAAGCAACAAATTAAAAAGAGTCGGAAGATGGACATTGTCGAAGGCTGCCGAAATATCAAGAAAGGAAGCAATGAGAAATTTTTTGTCAATGAATGACTTGTAAACATCTGCTAGGAATACGCTAATACAATCAGGAGGGCCGCGACCAGGGCGGAAACCAAACATATTACTAGGCAATAAGTTGTGGTGTTCTAGCCACCAAACAAGGCGTCTGTTGATTACGTTTTCGAAAAGCTTCCTGACACAAGACGCAAGAGAAATTTGACGAAGTGAGGAAGAATTCGGTTTAGGGATAGAGATAACGATGAACGTATTCCAAAATAAAGGAGTACAACCAGAGTGAAGAAAAGAGTTAAACAAGTTTAAGAGGAACCGAAGAGAAGAGTCCGAAAGGTTTTTGAGGACAGAAAAGGAAATACCGTCTACTCCGGGAGCAGAATCTGAAGAATTGCATAAGGACGTTTCTAATTCCGTGAAGGTAAAAGAAGTGACCGGAAAATGGGAGAAGTTGGAAGAAGACGATATGCGACGAGATTCATTAACGTTAGGAACGTAACAAGGAGCAATGGAGTCAATGAAAGAGATTAACTCATCATCCGAGAGATTGCAGGAAAGAGGATAACGAGAAAGAGGGAACCTGAAAGCCTTGGCCATTTTCCAAACCTGTGAAATAGGAGTAGAGCGTAAGAAGGAGGAACAGAAGTTTTACCACGCTTTTTTTTTTTGCTGATTTGAGGATCTCTTTCATGAAAAAGATAGTTGCTGAGTGTAGGGCTAGAGAATATAGATAAAATGTTGTATATGTTAAAATGACTGCAAGAATTATGATCATGTATGGAGTGTTGTTTTAAGCATAAAGAAAAGGTCAAAAAAAAAACAAAAAAACTGAAAGCTAAAAAATGGGAACACTCGAATTGCGTACTAGATCCAAAAAAATAGACCGCCCGCTGAGAACTTGAACTGCACCACTGCCTTTAAAAAAAACACCCCGATTTTATAAAATCGATTAAGGAATAAAATGTGTAAAAGTTGCTCTTTCAGTGATTTTAAAAATGCGTTGTATATATTTTCAATGTTTTGAGCGATTTTTAGTGCTCAGGAGTTAGAAGATAATTTGCTGTTCGAACGTTATGTATTTTCTGAAAGATCGTTGTAATGCCATTTTTGTACACAACTTTTTAATTTTTCCAAAAATGATCTGGCTTGCAATTGGTAAATCACAGTAATTCGACTGTTTAAATTACTGCTCCACTTCTAATCATAGAAAATAAAAATATGTGTTTTAGAATTGTTATTAATACAACGGATTTGTAGAATTCTGACTATGCCAGAAATATTCATTCCTATTTTGAAAGTAAAAATAAAACTGTCAACACCGATAATTGCTTGGTAACATGGAATTAACATTAAAATATATGAAAGCGAAATGTTTTATTAGAAGTAGTAACTAAAGAAAATATAATTCTTTTGAAACTAGATAGATGAAAGGTCATAAATGCAAATATAGACAGATGAGATTGTATTCAATTACTGAAAGTTGAGCCAAATGGCAAATTTCAAAAGCCAGAAAATGCATTTTTAATGATTATAAATGAGAACATAAATATTTCACAGTCATTTATCAAGAGTAAAATATTTATTTCGTAAAAATAATAATATACATTTCTAATATTAATCTGGCCTATTCTGAAATATTTTTTAATAAACCGTCGTTATAGAGAAAATATTTTTAAAACATAAATCGGTGTTATTGTTTTTCGTTGGCAAATTTAAAAAAATCATTTTTAAGTATACGATAGGTAAACATTTTAAAGGCTATCGAAAAAACGTAGCACAATGAAGCGGCCATCAGTTTTGCAACCACTGTGTCAAACAAATATCACATGGTCCGAGCGCGGTTTTCGTTCGTTTTTTTATATTTTATACCTGCAAACGTCTGGTGTGCAATTCGAGTGCGGCCTAAAAAATAACAAACGTGTGCCATCTTCTCAGTACTATGGCATTTCTATGTCTTCACAGCGAAGAAGCGCCTCTGTAATGCATTTATTTTTCACGAGTAAAAGGTTGTTTTCCTTTTATTTTCTAACGATTTTTATTATCCTTAATTTTGCTTTTTTAATGTATTATTACGAGCTGTCCATCGAAAACATTTAGCAATATGTATGAATCAAATTAAACGTGAAGGGAGCAGTGGCACCTACACGAGATTACCCCGACGTTACGCAAGGTCGTGCGGTTTTTGGCGTTTCAATCTTTTTACATCATCGGTAATTTTTTAGCAGTCCTCTAGAAAGAGTGTTCGGGTGGATATCGAGATTTTCTGCGTGTTTTTTAGCTTGAACTTTGATGACATCAGCTACATAATCTATACGTAAATTTCAATGTAAGTTTAGATTAGTTACATTATATCAGGGTGCCTTGGTTATCAGCTGAAGAATTTTATTTTGGGAAGTCTGCGTTACTTTCAAGTTTGACAGTTTGGCGCAACCCCAAAGTTGAACCCCCCATACGTCTAGACAAGTTTTAGAATTCTCGTACATATGTATATATTAGACTAATAAACACTTTTTATTGCAGGAGTTAATTTTAATTACTCTTTAAATAAAAAAATATGATATCGTTTTTTAACTTTTAACTTAATTTATTAATAATGCCATGATTATGGAGAGCGTAACTCCGAAATATGTCGGCTTTATATTAATATTTTTAATGTATAATTTTCTGTAATACTATAAATTTTTAATAAAGTGATAATACAGAAAATGGACATAAACATTTATATAACTGAAATATAAAAAAAAGTAAGGAAAGTTTACCTTATACGTTTAATATTAATTAAAATGAAATTTGTAATTTGCGTAAATCGTGGGCATGTGATAAGTGACTCTGTAGAAATTGCTTAAAAATGACAAAAAAAAAACAAGAGCTGGGGATTGTCAGTCAAATGTGAATTTATTTCCATCGAAAAATGCCGCGATTCCGATCAGCACCGTTCGTCGGCATTCTTCTCGTGAATTATTTTGCAAACGCAGGAATTCGTTAATATTCCGTCTGCAAAACGGTAAATGAAAGAAGAAAAGAATTATTATTAACATAGGAAATAATTGCTTAAGAAGGGGAAATAGGCTGACAGATGAAAATTGACTCGATTAAGAAAGGGTGTTGAATAGAGCAGGTTTGTACGCGGTTCCAGAGATGCTTTGTAGGCCCTTGTCGGAGTTCTCAGTCAGTCACCGACTGATAGCAGTACCGTCAAAATGTGCAATCGCGAGACCGCTTCTACTTCGCACAGAGTGCACCGAGAAGTTTACGTATTTTTCAAAAACTCTTTCGACAGGATAATTTTCTCGTACTGCGGTCTGTTCGCAATTACCGCCTGTTACATCACGTTCGGAGCCCTGATATTCAACTATTTCGGAAATCAACACTCCGACAATTCTTCCTCCCACGATAACAATAACTATCTCAGGAAACATACGCAACGGTGCTTGCAGGAAATATGGCAGATCACAGGTAACGCGAAATCCTTATTATCAATCACAATTCGATGAACTGCACATCGCTTTTTTTTTTTTTTTTTTAAATTTCCGTTGCTTTAAATGCGCGTGAATTTCACATTAATCCTAATTACTATATGCTGTGTAAGTTTTTGTTCTCAAAAATTTATCAATTTTCCCTTAAAACGCCCACCATTTATCGACTGTATACTCGGAAAAAATGAAAATTGAATTGGATTGATTTCTGGCGCGAAATCTGATGCGTCCTAAAAACTTTTTCCAGAACCGCAGTTAGCTGTCTTCTTCTTCGTACATAATAATAAATTGCCATCCGGTTTGTCTTAAAATCGCAAGCACCGAGTGCGTTTCGTTAAAATTCTCTTTGGTACAAGTTGAATTTGGATTAACCGTTGATTCTTTTTAACACTTGTAATTTTAAGTTTCATGTTTTTTCTTTTGTTTATTAATACGTCATCTCAAGAAAAAAATATAACGCCGTCATATAAATCGAAATCATCTGCAACTATAAAATTGTAGAAACATGTATATATTCAAATGTTGTATTTCGCGAGTTACACACTAAACTCGGATTTCAGTTCTTCTTTTTATCTAGGAGTTTTATCGGCTAAATATAATTTAAAGTCGGCGTAAGTATTTAAATGCTTCCCATTAAATTGTTTTTGCTCATTCCCCCTTTTGGTACGTTCGTATATAATAGAAATTTCCACGAATTCTGCACATCTATAAAATGTACAAATTCCCGACGCTCAGAATCGAGCAATGTATGTAAATTAAATTCTTCGAACCTAGGCCGGGGGAGGTTCTCCTCACCCTCATCTGTTAGCTTTCTATAATCTCTCTATAATTCTTATAGAAGAATCGATTTTAATTGACCGTTCTATGAAATAAGTGTCTTATAAAAGCGTTGCACAAAAATGCTAGAGATTTCGTTGCAGCATTTTCAACTTACTCCCAGCGTAAAAATGGCATGGAGGGTCAATATACGCTGTTCAGAAGTACATTAGTAAAAACATTACCGGCATTGGTTTAATACAAAATACTAAAAGTCTCCTGATTGACGACCTCAAAATTGGTTTTATAATAGCATTTCAGCATTCGCTTAATATATAATTCTAAAAGCTTTGATGTGGCCTCCTTATGGTTTGAAAATTTCTAAAATAGTACTAAGTGCCTAGGCCCGTGCTCAGAATTTTGAAAAGGGGGAGGGTTTTGAAAATTATCTTTGCGTATTTATTTTATAAATAACAATACATTTTTTAACTAATATCCCCATACTATTAGTAATTTCAATAATTTCGATATTTATATGTATTAATAATTTACCATAAATGAATTACCCCGTATATGTACATTAATAAAAATTACACAGATGTTATTAATTATACTCGTAATAAAAAATTTTTTGCATAAAATATTAATGAAGTACCTAAAAATATGGAACATATTCTTTCTTTTCTCTTTTAAAGGTAAGAGCACCCTAAAAAAATCATCAATATTTATGTTAAATTTTTGATTTTTCTCAGATTTTTGTGTATTTATAATAACTATTTCAGTTCGCATGGGGCGATTTTACTCCCCCCCCCTTTGAAACCCCCCGTGGACATGACCTTGCTAAAAGGCAAGTGATAAAGGTTCATTTTCAAACGATAAGCTGAGTGCAACGTTAAATATCCCGGCTAAATTCCCGGAAGCTATAATATAAAATATCGCCAATGCAAAAATGCAGGAAAATAAATTAAATGAATCACGGCTTTCTAAAGCGTCGATTTTACTGCAACCAATTCAGCGACATATGTTCGAAATATTTGATTTCGGTAGTAGACAGAGAAGGGGGCAAATAAATTAAATGCGCACTGACTTTAGCCAAATTACGTAAGTTAAAACCGTATTGGCCGCAAGACCCGTTTATTCCTTCATTTCTCATTCCGTTTATCTGAATAGACGTCAATTCACCTCTTCACTTAGAATAAGGCACTGGTTCAAGTCCACTTTACATATTCACTGAGATGTAATTATGGTCTTTTGTTCAAAATCTGTTATAGCGTAAATGTTGAGGAGGAAGTGTGTAAAATTTCAAAGGCAGGACTTAAATAAATGTGAATAAACGTGCTCAGTAATGTGTTTTTTTTGGGGATCCACCTTATGCATCTTACAATTACGCTATGAATGCAATTGTAAACTTGTACGGTATATGGCAACATAATACGATTACTGGTTTTGGCTGCCCTGTAAATTATACGCGCAACACTGCTTTAAAATCATTAGGATTTACTATTGGAATACGAAACATTTTTGTAATATGAAAACAACATTTACAACACTGTACAATACGCAAGGTCACGTATTTACAGAATACCGTTCTATTGTTCAGAACTCGTACCATTTGAGAAGCAAAACTTAATGTTACCAGATTATAATTAAGTTACAAACCTCAAAATTAAGCGAAAAAGTAGTTGATGTTTCATATGATACTCGTACAATTGTGTAGATCGTCTAAGTTTAAACGAAGAAAGTTTTCTCATTCCAAATATAGATGGTAAAAATAAAAGATTATTTTACATAAATCATATTAGATCACTGTAGATTGCGTTTTCACATCTGCATTTGAGCTTGATAATAAACCATCAGTAATTGTTTCAGAAATATAGATTAAATTAATCTAGCAATAAATTTAGAAAACAATTCCCTCTTTCATCTTCACCTCTCTCTTTCTCCTACCCAGTCGTCTTGTATCATTTTTTCTCTCCGCCCCTTTAACCGCGCTCTAACTCGCATAATTCTATCTGGTATTTTTATTCGCGTTGTCAATTCTATATACAATGTTGGCCTTTTTTTGAATAGCCACCTCACACTATAAATCCTTTCTTAAAAGGCTTAACGCTTTAAATCTCTCTCCCCCCATAGAAATGGGAAGGTGATCCGTTTATTCTTGTAATTCTTTTCAAGGGCATTATTCGGTCCCCAAGCACGACTATTGTTCCTTTATCTACGGTAATTTCTCTAAGTCTCTCTTCTCTAAACTTGACGCGATCCAGAACTATTGCCTTCGTTTGTGCGTTGGAGCTTTGAAATCCTCCCCCATTCCCACAGTTTTATCGGAGTCGGTTACCCAACCAGTGTGTTTATTCGCCGTTCTCAGCTTGGGTACCGCTTCCTAATTAAACGGCTTCCCATCTCCTCGTCAAAACTTATTTCTTCTTATCTGTATATCAAAAACCACTGGCGTTTTTCTCCTCATAAAATCCCAATTCTGACGCCCATTGCTGCCCGTCTTTCTAATTTTTCTTCTGCTGTCCTTTCCTAAAACACCCTCTCTTATTTCTCTCATGACTTCAATAGCCTATGGTAGCCTATCAAATTTTCCTCTCTCCCACTTCGGGCCAATTCCTCTTCTCATGGTGTAGTCAACAATGAACTTCTTCATTTATTGAATTTCTCTTTTCCTGCTCATGGATTGATCTTTGCCGATGTTTCCAGGATCGAGGACGGCGTGGGTGGTGCGTTTACTGCCCCGTCGCTTCGGCATTTTGAGTCATCCCTTCCTTTTGCACTATTTTTTCTGCCGAGTCGATCGCCATCCTTCAGGCTATCTCTTTCATTTCCTCTTTAAGCGAGCTTTCCCAATTCTTCATAATTTCGGACTCTAAAGGCGTCTTTTAAGCCCTATCCTTTCCTCCTTCACATTCCTCCGATAGCATTATTCTCTCAATTCGTTCTCTTACCTCCAGTCTGCAATCATACCGCTCTATTCATAATGATTTTTTACGGATCCCCAGTCATTCCGGAATTGATGGCAATAATGCCAGCTGATTCTTTGGCTCGTTCTGCTGGTCGCCTTGATTCATTCCTCAACTGACTTTGGCGGGGTATTTATCCCTCCCTATTTCCTAATCGTCATTCGCGTTACCGTTTTATTCAGTTGATTACTCGTTCCCTGTATCGGTTCCATTCTATTCCTTTCGGTCGTCGTTCTTCTATTGTCTTCCTAATTTATCTCCGGATCAATCATTCTCTCGTCCCCTCCTCTCGCTTTCGATTTGCTCTGTTGCCATCTCCTTATTGTTCTCTTCACGATTGTGATCCTCCTCCTATATCACATTTTCTTCGAGTGTCCTGCTCTTCGCAATGAACGCTCCCTTCTATACGGCCAGCTCTTGTCATTAGGTCTCATTACTTCTTACAACGCTTCCTTTATCATCTTCTTTCTTTCATCTTCTGTAATGCCTGCGCTGCTGTCCTTTGTTGCGTTCATTTCGGACCGCCTAGCTATTTAGTTTTTTAATTTAGCTTTTCCTGTTGTTGAGTCAGTTCCGAAGGGGGACCCACAAAAAAAAAAAAAATAAACATATAATTAATGTAGCATCGGTTAGGCGATTTAAAAAAATTACAGTATTTAATAAAAACGAAAACAGAATTTTTTAGGCAGTGTCTCGCTTTGCATGCGTACTCCGTAGACGTTCAAATTTTACCAGAATTCAATAAATCGATCTATCTAGTAAATTGGACAGCGAAACTGTGATATATCGAATTTAGTTCATACTTTATCTGGCGATTAATTAATACCAAGTTCCTAATTTTAAAATAAAAACGGCAGATTTAGCAACAATAAAGAGACGCGTTTGCAAGAGATTTAATTTCAATACAAGGTGTACATTGGCCGCATTATGAGAGGAAAGAAATATGAACTCTTATAGCTCATTATTTAAGGGAAAACTGAAGGTAATAGGGGACTCGGTAACAGAGGAACCGACTAGATACAGAGCATCAAAAACATTGGACATAGTCAAAGGACTAATGCAGAAAGCACAGGATCAAACGATTTGAAAATGCTATTAATGTGATCACCTACGTTTCAGGAGGAGCATGACATTCACAATGACAGAGAGAGAAAGAGAGAGAGAACCAAAAAAATTAAAATTAAAACTAAAATTAAAGGAATTTTTAATATTTAAGAAGAAATCGTTGGGATATATTTATTATTAAGTTTTATAGAATTTTAATTTTATTTATAAACAGCAAATGAAAGCTGATTCACAATTTTAACTGTAATAAACACACAGGCATGATATTACTAGACGTAGCCAAAGCATTTGACACCACTTGGCATGATGGCATAATCTTTAAAATAATCAAGACCAATTTCCCGGCCTATCTTATTAAACTAGTTAAAAGCTATTTAAGCAACAGAACATTCGCTGTTCACATCTCTAATACCTCCTCGTCATTTAAAACATGCTTAGCTGGTATCCCACAGGGCAGTGTGTTGGGGCCAATTTTATTTAACATATTCCTTTATGATTTCCCTATATCGCCCCGCATTAACACGGCGCTCTTTGCCGATGATGCTGCGTTGTATTGCAGCTCATACAGACCGAATGCAATAGCCAACAAGCTCCAACATGAGGTTGACCGCGTCCTTCGCTTTTTTAAAATATGGCATATCTCTATTAATCCGGCAAAATCTGAGACAATTCTATTTTCTCGTAGGTACCCATTGACCCCTAAGAAACTGCATATACTAGGTACCGATATTCCTTGGTCCGATCAAGCTCGATATCTCGGCGTAATATTAGATAAAAGGTTAAACTTTAATAAACATCTCGATCATGCAGTCGCCAAAACTAATCGCGCTATCTGCGCTATTTATCCAGTGTTCCATCGCAGATCGTTTCTAAATATTCACAACAAATTAATTCTATTTAAGGCACTTATTAGACCAATCTGAACCTACGCATCGCCTGTGTGGTCCTCAGTTTCTAACGCCCGCTTTAAACAATTACAGCTCATACAAAATAGATGTCTCAGGTGCGTACTAAACGCATCCCGCTACACCAGAATTCGAATGATGCATAATGTCCTCAAACTACCATATCTTCGTAATTATGTACTTTCTTCGGCAAAAAAATTTTTTGAAAATTGCTCGACCCATAGTAATCCACTTATTATTAACCACATCGGGAATTACGATTCCAGGCAACTCCAATTTATGTATTCAAAATATAAGCACCGGCGTCTAAAGCATAATCTTCTATAATCTTTTACCAGTATATATTATATCATTTCTTTATTTTTTCACTCACAGTCCTGTTCCTCACTTGTTGTATCTGAATCCTTATTCCTTAAGCAGACTTTATTCCCAACTACTCATCATATCTGCGCGTAGGTTTTTTTTAAAATTTTTTCCTACAATGACACTATTGCTAAATTTTTAATTGTAATAACCTATAATCGTTTTTTATATGTTGCATCGTGCGGTAAGACAATTCGTCGATACGCTAGTTCAACTTGTACTGCTAACGTTATGTTGTATCGTAATTTGCATAAATATATTCTTTCTTTCTTCTTTCTTCTTCTGATTTTCAATCTTAATACATCAAAACCGAGCTAAAGTAGTGTTATAAAATGAAAAAATCAAAATTAAAAACACCGTTGATTACGTAAAACATCCACAAAAAAAAAAAATAAATAAAAAAAGAATACACCGAAATGAATTACGAGTTCTATTCACACATTTATATGCATTAAGTTACTCTTTACTTCACTGGATTTCGGAAAAAACTTTTTAACTTTGATTCTTGTAATCTGATTATTTTTAACTTTCAAAACACCTTCTAAGTGTTGAAACTAACAAAGTTAAACTGCGCGCAAGGTAATACTAATATTTAATTAAGAAATTATATATAAATTCCAAATTATCACTTACAGATTTAATTTAAAGATATCAATCAAAACTAGAGCTCCTCAGTTAAATTAGCAATATTCAAAACGAAAGGATCTGGTGCGTTTACATTTTTTCCAAATTCTCGCAGTGTAACCTTTCTGCTTTAGCACATTTTAATTTATGTAGATCACGTAAAACTTTGAAATAGCGTGCCAAGTTATCTGGCGCGATTTAAAGACAATTTGTTATTCTGCTTGCAAAAAAAAAAAAAATATTCTGCTCTGATTTTCGCTTTGAGTCACTATTATAGTTCATTTCGACTTTCATAACGAAAATTTCTGTTCCGTGATCTGATTCCTTGCGAAGATTTGCTTAAAAGCCGCAGTGGTATTGAGTTTAAAAGCTAAGTAATTTAGTAAATCGTTTTATTAAAATCCTTATCCAAAGGTAGTGAAAAAATGTTTAGTCCTATTAAATAGATAAACAATAGAATTCAATACACAATATTTATACAGTGTCAGTTTGTCGATATTATTTTGCCAGTGAGTGTGAAAATCGCAACTCTTTGATACATCTTGATAAGTTAGTGAACTCAATCCCCGCTAAAGAAGTTTCCATTTCTCACGTTATACGGATTTTTAACGTTGCGTTATACGCACTTTTTACAGATGTATGTTGTAAAGCGCTTCCCAATCACTTTTTGGAAATACTTGCCGCGTAGACCGCAAGACTGCGGTGTGTAAATCGTAAATTATTGACTGACTTCGGATAACGCTATACTCGAGACTATACTAGGAGTTTAACCGAGGACGCTCAAATTTTGGAAGCATTCATTTTGGTCTGTTTATCTGTCCAGGAATGTCATGGCAATATTACGGGGGGTTGTCCATTATGGATTTGTATGTCTAATGATCTTTTTTCGGATGTTTTTCGTTACGTCCTTTTCGTAGTTCCACTAGAAGGCCTGTATTCTAAATTGATTTTCGTATAGATGTTTCCTCTGTAAATATGATACCAACGTGGCTCTCGAAATTCAAAACGTGGAAAAATAGAGATATTTACGACACAAATGACTATTTGTTATTCTGACTGTAATAATATCCATGCTTTGATAAATAATGTTGTAATTTTAACATCAATGACATCATCACGATAAAAATATATAAGTAAAAATATTAATGTTTGTAAAAGTATACCGTAGTTATAATAGCGCCTTCGAAAACATCTAGGACAGAAGAAAAATAAAAGAAAATAATAATAATTCTAGAACGATGAACCTGTTCTTTTTGTTTTGTTCCATTTTCTCGTGCGAAATTACCGATAGAATCAAAGAAATGTAATTTTGCAAATGCGTGTTTCTCTTCAACACATATAATAATGTTTGGTCGACAAAGTCCGAATAGCAGCACAGCTGGACTGCAAAAGGTTCTAAGTAATGATACTTTCCTCGCTGGTGCCGAGAGATAAGGTGCGTTGCATCTACTAAATACGGAAACAAAAATTCTCTGGAGCTTCATTTAATCTGCCGGAAACAATCGGATTATCGGATCAGGCAATAGATGATAAATTCTTTTAAGTACGTAATCGCTATTGACTCGAAAGTTGACGTGAAACTGGTTCTTCAATCAATCACAAGAACTTCAATACTATTAATAATTTCACTTCTGTAAATTTCGATGTCTCTGAAGTTGGCTTAAAGCCAAAAAAAAAGAAAAGTCACAAAAGACGGCATTTCTTAAAATCCCCGCGGTTTTCTTTTACTTTCTAAAAGGCCTTTTTACCTTTATTATGAAATTAATATTCGTCGAATAAGACGCCCTAATAAAAATTATGAGTAACAGATGTTCATCGCGTATAGTTTAATGCATATCAGTTATAACAGCGGAATATTTACACAACGTACAAAGTCTGACAATTAAATAATGAAACTGCGTCCATAAAAACCGTATATTTAAAAATCATTCAACAACAACAAGATCACCTTCGAAATAGTTTGGGCACCAATACAGCGATTCCAGCGATTTTTTCATGTATTGTAGCAGTTCTGGAATGCTTCAAGTACGATGTCCGATAGTACACCCTCGTCAAGGCCTCTTAGGTGTCGTTAACGGATTCAAAATTTATACCTTTTACCACTTTTTATAATTACGCGTTATATATATATATATATATATGTAATATTAAAAAAGTTGTACTTAAAATCATCTTTAAAACTTATTGAACGCGTGTCGTATACATTTTAAAAATGACGAAAAGATCATTGCTAAATTTAAATTAAATAAATTGCAGAGAATCCATAATTAGGCTGTAGAACGAAGCCTTATTCATTCTCAGTTAGTAAACTGCGAAATATTCCATTGCAATAAGGTTCAAATGGTGCTACGATAAGTTTGCTTTTAGAATCGAAGAAAATAGAAACTGTTTCATATGAACGGAAATTATCCGGAATAATTAGAAAAATAATAGGGAACAAATGTCACAGAAAAATAACCCTCAAAATTTTTTTACACTGTTACGAGTTTCACATTTAAATATTAAGAACAACTACAAATTGCTAAATGAAATTATCTGAAATACTGTTAAATATAACAGTTAATATCACAGAAAGAACCGATCATTCGATAATGACGATATATTTCCTTTGAACGAAAGTTCCTCGGAATACAAACTATTGTACGCGGATGGATTTATACAAATACGGCACGAGAAATATGAAGCAGCCTTGCATTAGGATAATAAAGAAATCTCTAGAGCGTATGTATATCAATTAAAATGTAAGCCGCGGTAAAAACTTTACAGTTCATTAGAAATTCCGATTCGCGTGGTCTCCATTAAACTAAAAGTTAAGAATTACTTAATGAGCAACGTTGAATGTAATATAGCTTCGACTAAAGTTCAAATAGATAACACATTACAGCATTAAGTGAAATGGTAGACAAATTAACGAGATCCGATAATTAAAAATAATTAGCGCCAAGATGGAATGTAAACGAATATCTATACAGGTTTCATGAAATAAATTCACGAAAGTTAACGAGAATAAAAGGAAAATATACGCAGCTATTCGAGATGTAGGCTTTTCGTTTTGTTTTCTTGAAGTCCAAGAACTATATTGTTGGAGTAATACTAATCAGAATGGACCATTGTCGTCGGACATGCTAAATATTTATTTAAGCTAGGTATTAGCGCCAAATACGAAAAGATGAAAACCATCGAAACATTATATTTAGCAATGCAATAAGGCCAGAAAAGAAACCACAAACTCATGTTTCGAACACTATGTCATTTCCACATTAATATCTGATTGTGGCAATAATGACGTCGGCCATTACGTAATGATGTAAATGTTTAAGTAATAGCGGACGGAGGAGAGCTGTCGGAAAAAAAAGAGACGAACAATAATAACTTTAGGAAAAATTTTAAAAATAAATATCAACATTTTAAAAAGTGTCGATTTAAATATTTATTAGCTCGTAAAATTTTTTCTCTATTTTTTTTTTTTTTTTTTTTTGCTATCCGAAGACGAGGAAAGAATAATTTCGAATAACTGTTCCGAAGGGGCGAATAATAACGAGCGGGTTTATTTATAAAATTGAACATATTGGTTGTTCTAGTTTATGCGGAAACATTATTTGTAATACCGAACACTGAGTATGGCTTGGAATTTGGAATTTTAATATTCCTATACAGCTAAGGATATCTCAACGTGGTGTCGACAAATTAATGAAAAGTACACCAGTGTACGAAGTGTTATAATAATTTCTGTCGGTTTAAAATTTTTATACCACCAATCAATGATAACTCCACCAGCTACTGTTAACAATATCCTCATTACAATCCATACATTTAGGTACTAATTTTACAGTCCGACTTATGAGATTCCATATGAAGAGTGGAATAATTTTATTTTTAGCTTTTCCATCAAACGAAATTCCGCGATATTGATGTCACATTTTGAATTCACACTGGGATTTTTTAAAAGATGTTTACAATGATTGAGAAGCTTTTTCTCTCTCCGAATGAAAAATAAGCATTAAACTGTTTTAATTTTTCATTGACTATTGCTGAAACCATGTCTAGCAAGAAATTAAGAAAATGCCTCTTTATATTATTTATTTTACAGATTTTTTAAATGTGAAAATTATAGCGTCATCTTTTAAAAAAACCGCTTCCACTATTTTTCCTTTTTTGCATTTTTCAAATTAAACCATATATTATCACAGTCCGTAACGATTTCACTTAATGTTACGTACTTTTATTAGTTATGTAATATATCAGTTGGGCACGATTGTTGTCATATCAAAATATCGGAGTTTTTTTTTTTACTTTTATCTATGGTCTACTTACTTATTTATTTACTTACTTACTTATTTATTTACTTACTTACTTACTTATTTATTTACTTACTTACTTACTTACTTACTTACTTGGTTGTTATTATTACGATTTATAAATTTACGGTGTGATTTTCTGGTTATTAAATGTACATCAGAACATGAACCCGATTATTACTTTTAAATTACATAATCGAGTATTAAAAAATATATAAAATATCATTTTGTTCATTTTTATCTTTTTTCTCCGTGCTTTGCGTACCGTAAAATCATTTTACATAATTGTTCGAAAGTTTTAGTGTTAACGATACCATGGTCCGCTGTATCATAACTTCCGGAATCGTCGTAACCGTTCATTTGTCGGACTAAAAGTATGCGCCGATATTATATTGTGCCGAAGTGTTACATTTCAGGAAAAAAGCTAAGTTTTTTCGATTATTTTCAGTTAAATATTTCGGATTAAAAATAATGAAAGTATCGGATATGTTCGAAAACACATAAACGAACTGCGTGAATGTGATGAAATGTATAAAAACTTCAGGTGTGCCGAATTAATTAAGACATAAATGATTTAATCCGTGCAGTCACGTTACGAAATCAGACATTTAAAACTATTACACGGTGGATATAATTAGGAAAACAATTTACGGTAGACACCGTGTTTAAAAAATTAATCTTAAAACCTTAACGTTCCGGAAAACTTACATTTACCATCATCGAAAACAAATTGAACTAACAGAACGAAAAATACGGACCTAAATAGTAAAACTTATAGAAATAAATAACACTTAAAAATTCCCAAACAGGGACGAGTAAACAACCAATCAGAAGTACGAAAGGAACGAGTATCAAAAACAAAAAAACACGAGAATGACACAGACTTAAAATATGAAACTTTTTTAAAATGAAAAAAAAAAAAACTTTGAGCAAAAAAACCGCCGAAAATTTATGAAACGGGACGATTAAGCACCAAATCAAAAATGCAAAAAAAAAAAAACACCCATGAAATCGCACGGGAAAAACTAAATTATTAACAGCTAAAATACGAACACACACGTGTAAAATGAACAATGCGAAAAAATATTAAGAAAATTCGCAAACTGGAGCGAATAAACGACAAAACTGAAACTACAAAGAAAAGGAGAACTAAAACACTGGCAAAACAAAACCGACCAAATTCGTGTAACAAACGAAACAATTACACATATATTACTCTTAACGATATATTGCATTCGTGTTTTACGATAGCCGTTAGTGAGTGTGTTCTATCGCGAAAAGCGTTTATTTATTTCAACGAATTCGTAGAATCTCTTCTTCTCCTTTTCTTTTCTTCCTTCCACTCGGTTGTTAAGTTTTCGATGTTACAGGAGATTAACATCGTACATGGATTGTGGACAATGACGATGCGGGCAAAGGTCCCCCATCAACTTAAGTGAAACAGGTAAAAGTACGCAGGGCACCGAGGTAAGTAATTTTACAAGTGCTATTAACGACAACGACAGTGAAGGCAACATCTCGCAGACGGCTCAGTTTTAAGTAGGTCTAAAGAATCCATATCTTGCGATAACAATAAGGATAGTAACAGCAATCTTGATAAGGCAAACAATGAAGCCGGCGGTTATAACAATTGTAATGGTTTCTAGTAATATTACATCGGACAACTTAGAGAATCTCGTAATTATTTTTCTAATTTTTATCCTACCGATACAAATCCAATTCATAGTGATAAAAGTTTCAAAGTTTTTATTGAAAAGACTATCAACCCGACTCAAATAGGCTAACTATTAGCGCGTTAAAAATCGCCGACATATTAAAAAGGAATAATAATTGTATAGAAGGATATTATTGAAATTAAGAAAGTAGGCCGGAATAGAGTGATTATTCAATTGTTGTCACCTCATTCCGCCAATAATTTAATTTCTTGTTCTTGTGTTTTTCTACGAGCGGGTACAGAGCTTTTATTCCCGCGCATCTGGTTTCACGCCTTGGTGTCCTCAAGGGAGTGGATATCGAGTATTCCGAGGATCAAATTATGGAAATAATTGACTCCTATCCATTTGCAGTTAATAACATCAGGCGATTAAGTAGACAAGTTAATGCTAATGGCGAAGTTAAATATATTCCAAGTTCTTCTATACTGATCTCGTTTGAAAGAAAATCCTTACCACCGCGCGCTTTTTTTATAGAACGTCAGGTTTCCCTGTGAACCGTTTGTCCATCGTACGCGTCGGTGTTACAGAGATGTCTCCGATATGGCCACCTAGATAGACAGAGTAAGGACAATTCCTGGTGTCTGCGCTGTGGAGGAATGGAACATTCGGAAGAAGCCTGTACTAGCCCATCACCAATTTGTGTGTTTTGCAAAAACCGGCGTAGAGCTACGGATACCTCGTGTCCGGAAAGAAAGAGACAAACTCAGATAAACGAACTTATAGCATCGCATAAACTCAGCTTTCAAGAAGCCTCATTAGAAGTAGTCTCTCTATATCGACAAGAAAATCTTTACTTCAATACTCTAGATGGTTTTAAATCGAACGAAAAAGGTCGTGTATACTCGTGTTTCGTTAAAATCGTTGATTTTAAGTCGAACGGAAAAGATCGTGTAAACCCGTGTTTCGTTAAAATCGTTATAATATAAACAAATTAGGTGTACGGACGGCACCGCCATTATGCCGCCCGATCGTCCTGTAACAGCTTCACCGCCGTCGCAAGACCCACCAATTCTTCCAAACACTTTACGAATTACAAGATCTACAAAAAATAGTTCACAACTAACCTCACTAATCACCGCATCGTCGGCAACCAAACCTACACCGATTTCGTCAAAGGCAGCAGAAACTACACCACCAACACCAGCAAACAATGCATTTTCTCCAGCGTATAACAAAGTGGCCGAATCTGTAAAATTCCCAGACCGAAAACAAGCCATTATACTCGATGCAGCTGATAACATTCCGCTCAGCAACTACGTAGAAGCCGTTAGCAACAAGGTTGGTCCACACAATATTTTATTTTCCTCTCGTGTATCGAACAACCGTATATGTATGTATTTATCGAACAGAAATGTAGTTGATCAGTTTATATTATCTCACCCGTCTCTTACTATAAATAACATAAGTATTAAGACGCGTAAATTAATAAATCCATCCAAGCGCATAGTTCTGTCTAATGTTTCTCCACATATTCGGAAATACATACTTGAACAAGCTCTTTCCTATATTAATCTGAAACTAACCTCCCCAATCACTTTCATTAAAGCTGGCCTCACTGAAGAAAAATTTAAGCATATCCTGAGTTTCCGTAGACAAGTTTATGTAACATCTGAGATAAGATAGACCAATTTCTTATACCAGAATCAATGATCATCAAATATGAAGATGAACAATTTCGTATATTTATAACAACAGAAGAAAAGTGGTGTAAAGCTCGTAAAACTCACTCACACAACGAAACTACTTGTCCAAAAGTAGAACAGGCAAAACTTACAAACCAGAAAAATGATCAGACTGACAAACCGGCTACTAGCCAACAAAATGAGAAAGAGAACAAATTGGTAGAGGACAAACCGACGATACAAAACCCTAGCAAACTGATTAAACCTCATGTTAAATTAAATACTTCCAAAACTCCTGTATCAAAGGAAAAAAGTGAGCAACAAAAAACAGTCGCTAAACGAGTACATCCCGTAACACCAGAACCACAAACTACAATGGAGTTTACTTTCGCAGACATGCAAAATAAACCTTCTGAGCAACAAAGTAATACCGAAACTAGTTTATCAAACACCAACAAAACAAACACGAATAAGGAAAAAGAATCACATAAAATTCAAAAAAAAATTAAACTGTCAACAAAAGAGATGTTAACACCAATAGCCGAAAATATAACAGAACAAAAAAGTTATCCATTATCCTTCACTAATTTCACTATACTAATGGATATAGTTAAAGGCCAACATGAACCATTTGATATCATACAAACTTTCACAGATGACATCGAAGGATTAAAAAGAATGTTAGCGGAAAACTACGGATTGTTGCAGAATAGAGAAATGAAAGGTCGATTTAAAAGACTACTAAAAAACCTCAATAAATCAACTGACGAGTCACATGACAGTGATTCTGAAACTGAAGAATAAATTTCTATATACGAAATTAAGAAATATATATTATTAATAATACCAGTATTTCCATATATTTTTATAATAAATGTATTCCCTAATTAGACCTCATATTATAAGCAATGGTCAAGATCTTACAGTACAATGAAAATCACTCTAGCGTAGCTAGAGATATTTTACTAACAAAAGTGATAACTAAAAATATAGATATTATATTTATTTGTGATAAGTGTAAAAGTAATTATGTATCCACAAATTTTAAGAACATAGCACACAACAAGCTTATGATAATCTATCGATTAGGAATACCTTTAAAAACTAAATTTATACATAACAATTTTAACATTATTATTGTTCAAATTGAGGATATTACTTTTATTTTAACGTACATACCGCCAAATGGCGTATCTACTCAATATTTTCAGTTTATCGATATGTATTTAAAGAATAATAAATTAACGAAATTTATATGGTTGGGAGACTTAAATTCTCGAAATTTACTATGGGATACAGTGAATAATACGAGAGGAAAGAAATTATTAAATATAATAGAATTACATGACTTACATATTTTCAATATCAAAAATAAATATACTTTTAAGAGAAGCAAGCAAAAAAGTGTAATAGACTTAACGTTGGTAACTAGAAATTTAATAAATCGAGTTCAAAATTGGGAAGTTAGTCACGAATTAAATGCCAGTGATCATTTTTATATTACTTTTAACGTAATTTCGGTTATAAGGAAGACAGAAGAAAGTGTTATTAAAGTTATTAACTACAATAAGTTAGCAGTTAACTTAAGAAAATACAGTTATATGATTGATGTACATGTTATCTGCAATGATATACAACAAATTAAAAGTTGGTTGAATAGTTTTCAAGACTATGTCAACACAGTTCTAAATAGTTCATATTTCACCATCCGGTCAACTGTCTATTGGTGGAATACTGAATTACAAATAAAGAAATTACTGGTAAATAATTTATACAAAAAGTATCGAAACTGTAAAAACATACATGTAAAACATAACCATTACAATAATTATAAAGTAAATTTTAAGGAATATAAGTTTATGATTAAAAACGCTAAGTTGAAAGCCTGGAAAAAATTACTGGAAGACAAAAATGTCTTTGGATTAAAATACAGAATATTAACTAATAAAAAAAAAAAGTATTAATATACCAACATTAGATAATTATGCATGTACAGAAAAGGATAAAGTCGACTTATTGATGTCAAAGTTATACCTTAACGTAAAACCATTTAAAGCAGAAGTACATGAACCTAACGTAACCATATCGATTACTAAAGAAGAAGTTAACGTAATTATTAAACAACTTAAAAATAAAGTGTCAGCAGGACTTGATAGAATATCAAATGGATTTATTAAAAGATTTCATAATTTGTTACCAGATGTAATACCGAAAATTATTAACGTACTATTTAAATATAGTTATTATCCTCAAGAATGGAAATTAAGTAAAACAGTTATAATACCTAAAATTAATAAAAATTCAGACTCGTCTACTTCATATAGAGCTCTATATCTTTGTTATCTAATTTCAGTAAAATTTATGAAAAATGTATTCTTCATAAATTAAAAGAATTTGTAGAAAATAACGGAATAATAAATGATAACCAGTATGGCGCATTACCAGGTAGATCATCTGAATTGGCTATTCACAATATTTTACAAACAATAAGAATATACAAAAATAAAAATTACCGTACATGCTTACTTACTCTTGATATAACAAAGGCTTTCGACAGTTTAGATTTAAATAGAGATTATTTGCATTATTAAAGGAACTAGGATTACATAATGGCATGTTGAACATTGTAAATCGATATTTCGAAAATCGCTACACTGTATTACAAATCGGTAATTATTCAAAAAAACAAGAAACCGTTATGGGAGTACCGCAAGGGTCTGTTTTAGGACCGTATTTGTGGAACATAGTTTTCTCTCAAATGTATAACATTAGATTACCCACTAATGTAAACATTTTCACTTTCGTAGATGATATTGTAATAGTAATAGCCGATAAGAATGAAAATGTATTGGAAAATAAAGTTTACCAGGTTTATACAGAAATCGCGAAATGGTTAGAACAATACAATTTAAATATTAACGAATCTAAAAGTCAACTTACATGTTGTTTAACAAAAACTTAAAGGATAAAAGATTAAATTTGCTCCAATACGGATTAAATATTAGCATGGTTAGTCAAACCAAATACTTAGGTATAATAATAGATAATAACTTAAAATTTTATAATCATTTTCACTATATCACTAAAAAAATAAATACATTTTTAATTATATTTAACAAATTATATAATAATAATAACCGATTAAATTACAAGAAGGGACTAACCTTATATAAAAGCGTAATATTGCCTAACATACTTTATGGTAGTGTAATATATGTATATAGACATTTTAAAAGAGTTAAACGATTTCAAAATATATTAAATAGTTTTCAGAGAACTATTGCAATAAAAATGATTACAGCTTATAGAACTACCAGCTACATGGCAAGCGCTGTCATTGCAGGTATTAAACCATTAACTTACGAAATACAGAAACATATTAACATATTTTTAATAAAAAATAATATAAATTTAAATCATGAATTTCATAACGTACAGTATCGTCAACCTTACTTCATACACGAACAAACCTCGTTAACGCTTAAACAGTTTAAACTTATATTAGATAAATATTATAATAATAAATTTCAGGCGCACTGGGACCAATATAATAACGGTATAGCTAAAAAAATGTTTTCCAACCATAGATGATAGACTACATAATAAAGTTTTTACGCCAAATTTTTTTAATGTACAATTTCTTACTGGACACGGTCTATTTAAAGATTATTTACATAAACATAAAATTGCACACTCAAATAACTGTGTAACGTGTAACTTTCCCGATAATATTAAGCATATCTTTTCCGGCTGTAACCACAGTAATACAGATTTTAGCAATATAAGCCCTGATCAGTTAGTAACTAAGCTATTTACAATATTCAATAGTTTTACGATAGCCGAAATAAATCACCGTAAAGTACATGTACACCTGTATTAATATTAAATTTATGTATACTAATTATTATTAACATTGTAAAACAGTCTCTGTCAGGGTTCCATAAACTTAAATGGAAGGGCTCAGGACAGACCTGTTATTTATATAAATTTTCTAAATATATTTACCCCATCGTATTACGAATTGGGGACAAAAAAAAAAAAAAAAAAAAATATTCTCCTATTTGAAGAAAATAATTTTCCGCTTATTTCGCAGAATAATCAAGAGAACGAATCTTACATTATCCCTTTGTTTAAACTTAAACTTTTAAGAAAAACTGGATATATTGATTCAAATCAATTAATTCCCATCTCAGATTTCCGACTTAAACGTACCGTATCGTTTGTGTCTTCTGACGAGGAAAAGAAAACAAATCGTTCTGGCCGAAAAAAGTTATACAGACAACCTAGTTCGTCCAAACTAACCAATAGCACACAAGCTTAACCATTAATGGTCCGAAACTAATTCAATCAATATTGAAAAGTAGTACAAATAACATAAGCAAAATGGGTTTTCATCCCAAAATTTCCAGTGTGGTTAATTCTAAAGGATTTAAGTCTCTTCCTAATAACAAAAAAGCTACTAAGTCTAATTCAGTCGACAATTAATTTTTCTGATTTATTTTACATATTTAATTATATTTTCCTTTTTACTATTTATTAACGTATTTGATAAATTTAATGGTTACATATATATATATATATATATAACAGGATGGATATATAAACAGACGTAATTCGCATTCATTCTAAACTTCCTCTTTTCGGTATGATTCGGGCACTGCAGTGGAATGCGCGCAGCATTTTGTCTGGGATACTGATATTGTTCTACTTCCTGAAACTTGGCTATCCAATAATAGATCTTTTAATATTTTCAATTATCACTATTTTCGTGACGACAGAGAAGATGGTTAGGGGGGGTACGGCCATTTTAGTTAAATTTGGAATTAAGCGTTAGGTGATTAATCTCGATTTATCAACTAGCAACAATGGTATCAAATCAAATGCAGTCGGCATTGTTGTTAGAATTGGTCAATTATCCGGTGTATTTGTTTCGTACTACTCTTCCTCAAATCATGATCACTATAAATACAAACAACTCAATGTTATCCAACCGACGGTAAGATCAATCTGAAAATAATATATTGTGTCGGAAATTTATGGAAGAGAATTGGAATAAATTTCGCGAGTTAGTTTTGTTCAAAATCTTGTAATAATTAATTTTGTAAGCAACGTTTTAGACAGATATATTTCATGATGGTGTTCTTTCGGCGTTACAGTGCTCCATGCCTAAAGCGTACTTGTACAAAGGGAATAAACCCCTATTCCTTGGTGGAATGGGGAACGCGAGTCTAGAAATGATGCTTTGCGCACTTTCAGGGTGGTTGGCCCAATGGAAGCTTATCTTACGTATAGGAAAATTGCCGGGAAGACGCGAAAACTCCTCAAAGGAACCAAAAGGAATTTTTGGAGGGATTTTTGTAGAAAGTTTAACAAAAGCACTCCTTTAAAAGAAGTTTGGAATCTGACTAAACGTATTAAAAATTCACGTTTTCGCGGCCGAGTCATTTAAGACGTCAGTTGGCTTACTGATTTATGAAATCCAGTTTCTCCCCCTTATGATCCAATAACGGAGAACTGTTGACCGGAGAAGGAAATATTATACCCGAAGGTATCACTGAGCAGACATTTAAATTATCTGCAGAGACTTCGATTTTTACGGCCGAGCTTCTTGCTATTGAAAAAGCATTAGAGTTTGCAAAAAATGTGTTGCAGTCCAAGGGGGAGTTTATGATATTTTCGGACAGCCTTAATTCCCTCCTGTCGCTTCAGAGCAGTAACTTCGTATATAATTGCCGTTCACTCATTTATGGAGTTAAGGAAAAGTATCTTAATATTTCAAAACCGGGAGGAGTCATTAAATTTTGGTGGATTCCAGGTCACTGTGGGGTATTACTTAGTGACCGAATTGATTCAATTTGCTGAAAAAGGTGTTAGATCAGGTATTAAGTTTCTATTCATCCCATCCTTCGATCTTCTAGCTAGACAAAGCTAAAAGAGATAATCATGCGGGTTGGGCGAGTCTTATTTGTAGTGAACAAGGGCCTGGTAAATATTTTCATTATGACAAAAAATAAATTTCAATACTTATTAACAATTATATATATATATAATTTTAAATGCCCAACGCGTTTCGAAGCAAACACTTCATGTTCACGGGAGTAATTTAAATATTTTCATATTGTCTTATCATCTCTGCTGCTTACACCTTGGTTTTATCATGTTTGTGTTCCAGTTAGTTTGACCCGTAGGTTTGTGACCTGCGCTCCGACCATTGCCGAGTGGGTTTAAACTTTTCAAACACAAGGCATTGCACGGGTTGTAATACCTATTGTCGATAAAATTTTGGAGAAGACATTAACCACCTGTTATTTAATTGCGCCCAATTTGACAACAAGAGACTTGTGTTTTCTAAAGAGCTGATGTCGTATGGTATTTGTCCTCCACTGTGTATTTTTTATCTTCTTTGTTCCTTTATTTTTTCTTTTTAAGTTTATTGAAGGAAACAAGATTATTATTTAATTGTTGTCCTATTTAATTTCTTTTTTCTCTCTTATTCATTAGAGTTTAATATTTTCTTTATATAGGCGGCTAGTTTTATTTCATTCTATTCTTTATCCATTTATTGGTTACTATTAATTTTTTAGATTTTCATTTAATGTTTCTTGGATGTTGTTGATTGTAGGGAATTATTGGCCAGAAGGACATCACAATTTGGTCCGGGCCAAAAAAAAAAAAATATTGTAGGTGCTCTCGTTGAGGGAGTCTTGGACCATTTCTTTATTTCAGTTTCCGTTTTTCGGAAAAGGTTTTAAAGTTCGCGTCTTCCTCATTTGTTAAATTCATTCTTGTGCTTTTTTTGTTTTTGTTTTTTTATTGCTCGTTCCTTTTTGGGAATTTATAGGTGTTTTTTGTTCCTATAAGTTTTACTATTTAAGTCGGTGTATTTATCGTTCTGTTAGTTCAGTTTAGTTCCGACGATGATGGTAAATTTAAGCTTTCCGAAACGTTAGGGTTTTAAGAAGTTTTAAGATTAATTTCTTGAAAACTCGCTGTCTATCGTAAATTGTTCTACTAGTTATGCAAATCGCTGTGTATAAATTCGTAGTGTTTTAAGGAATTTTTTTATCGCACAAGTGATTATTATTTAATCTTTCCCGGTGTATTCATATCTACTTCAATAATACCGGCTAAGTACACTATGTCGCGCAAGCTCGCACTGGTAGTACTTTAATATGAAGCCCGAGAATTAACGAGCATTTAATCGGAGAAGCACGAAGCACAATACTGTAATTCCCGACGCAAAAAGTGAAAATGCCTTAGCGACCGTTACCGGCGATGGTGCAACTTCAATATAAAATGTGGATTTGATATGGATGAAGTGTGAGATTTTAGAAATGCAATGGACGTGATCGGTTAATATCGGTTCTTCCACAATTCGACCTAAAAGTGTTATTACATTCATTCTATCGAAATGTGTTAACCGCTTCCGTACGGAAATTTACATCAAGACGAGAAATTCCAAAAGCGATTTAGTCCGATAATGCAAAAAATGTTGTTGGCACTCGAACTTATACACATCTGATAAAACGAAAATTTGTCAATTTGCTACTACCAAAAGTTTTTAATGGATTTTTATTGTAGTCCCCAGAGCCATTTCAGAGGTATCTGAGGGGACGTCTGCGAAAAGGACTCTTATACTGTTATATTTGAGGAGAATATTTAATTTCGTTTTCGAAAATCGAATGTGTACTCGATTCTCGGCCACTTTGTTATCGTGAGAGCATTTTATACATCTGGTTCAGATATTCTCACATCGGCACATTTTATCGTTGGTAAATCGTTAATATGCCCGTCGAATTTTAAATATTCGCGAAAAGTCTAAAATTGGTACAGAATCGGTTAACATATTTTTGGCGACTTCGGTCTCTAAAGATTATTGTTAACCAGCGCTACAACATAGATATCAGCGGCAGAAGCCTCTGCATCTGACGTTAGTATAAAATGAAAATGTTCGTCCGTTCGAATGGCCACTACGAATGCTAGTTGGTACTGTTCGAAATAGATAAGAGTCTCATGTCCGGATGCAGAGTGTGATTCGTATTATCATCATATAGAGCCGCACTTAACTCCCGAGCGTCAGCCACTACCTATTCGTACATTTCAGCTGCACCATAGTGTACTAGGCAATTGTTACATGCAACGCGAGTGTACATACGCTAGACTACAATCGGAATTATTATTGTGACTGTTTGATTTCTATCGATGTACAAATGCAGTTCCATTTATGTCTGCTATGCACTAACTAGCGCGCATATGATAATATGCATGTTTGCCATTGCCTTCCACGTGATTATTAACGACTATCCAATCCCTGCTAGTTTTTCTAATTGGATAAGCAGGCTTTTCAGATTGAACATGTTTTACCGTTAAATGAATAGAATTATATTTTTCTTTATTTATTTCTTTCTCATATATTTGTTGTAATATTTTATTATTTATTTTAATTCGATATTAGTTAATCACGCTGACAAGATTATTTGTCGCGCTCATTAACTATCGCGCCTGTGACAGTCGTTAATTAACCGTCATTGAGCATTATTATTGTTCGTCGTAATTGATTCGCTTTTCGGGTTTGTCTCGGTAACGTTTGACGTTTTATTTTCTCCTTTTTTCCCTTATTTCTTGTTCATCTTCATTATTTTGTCGTGTTTCTTCTTAATTTCTTCAGATGTTTACCCCATTTATCTTTGTTACTTGTCGTTCTATCGAAATTTTAGGAAAAGCCCATTTACCAGTGTTCTATCTGTTAAATTCGGTATTTTTAATAGTTTTCGTTTTGTCGAAAGCAAATAGAAATTCTTGCGATTGATTACGTCTCTAATGATATCGATTAAAGTCGTTTCCAACAAGACTACACGTCTAATGCAAAAAAAATGTATCTTAGCATTAGGATTATTGCAACTATGTTCATGTATGTGGTAGTGATTAATTCTCACAAACACAAGTCATGTTGTATTATTTTCAAATGTGTGAAGAAGAATTAACAAATACCGAGGAAGACCTTTTTTTTTTTTTCTTTTGTAGATAATTTTAAATATCCATCAAATGTTCTAATCTTGGGGCAACACATGGTAACCCGGTCGTTATCAGCAAAGGACTTCCACAACGTTTCTGGAAATAACAATCGCCCTTTTCATCTTTTTAGGTATTTAAAAAAAAAAGATTCATGCAAAAAAAATCAATCTCTTTTTTCGGGGGAGAATAACAGATTCGCGAACACCGCTAAAAAGGGTGAAACGAAGG
Organism: Icerya purchasi; assembly: GCA_039619475.1. Lineage (NCBI taxonomy): Eukaryota > Metazoa > Arthropoda > Insecta > Hemiptera > Monophlebidae > Icerya > Icerya purchasi. Next base: position 220,174,654 of record CM077115.1, on the reverse strand, counting down.
AAAGAAAAATACGGTATTATAATATGGTTTCAAATTAACACAAAATCATTACAAAGTTGTTTTTTTTTTTTTTCGAATGCTAATAAGTTCACTTTATACAGATAAAACCCAGATTAAATTATATAATTAAATAATAAAAATAGCCTACTAATTTCGCAAAATCTTAATCGTGACAAGAATAAAATTTTGTATGGTCGTTGTTTTCATTTATTAATCTATACTTACAAGATGTAACTTCTCGGCGTCGCAAATGGCCTTAGCTGCTGAGCGACTTTAAATAAATAAATTATATATTATATATATATATATATAAGTTACTAAATACGTCATATGCTCTGATTTACTGTCTAGTCTAACAGCACTGAAAAACTATAATACTAAAAATCCATTAGTCTAATCGGTACAAGTCTTAATTAATGATCTTTAAACTCGAGGAACAAGTCTATTATGGATGTCGGCATACCAAGGGATCCCAGGCAATGAAAGAGCCGATACTTAAGCCAAAAGAGCTACAACTATGCCTAAACCCCAAAAAGTAATACCAGTCCAACTCCAGGAAGCAAAAAAAAAAGTCTCCACGAAACTGTGAAAAATCACTGGAACAAGAGGTGGCAAGCCATCATCTCTAAGCTGCATTCGGTAAGACAAGATATACACTCACCAAGACCCCAATAATTCCAACTAATCGATCAGACCAATGTATAATTCTTAGACAGTAGAGCGTCGCACATCCATCATGTAACTAAAGAGGAGTCACAAAAATGCCCATATTGTGATCAAAACCTTGATGTACGTCACATTTTAATAGAATGTCTCCCCTCAGGACAACTAAAGAACAGTTCAACATCCCGGAAACTATCAATGACACACTTGGAAGTACGGAAAATTGCTTCAAGACTTTAAAATACATTAAATCCATAAACGAGCTTCATTTATCTAAATATCTTCCCTTGTTTAATTAATGTATAATTAACCAATTTGGAATTCTGTAAAACTTATATATATATATATATATATATATATATATATATATATATATATATATATGTATATAACTCGGCCATTTTGGCCTCTCAAGAGTCTGTGCCCTTTGACCCCTCTTGCTTTCATTTCTGTCTCTTTCTCTTCTATACTTTGTATAAAATTATCAAAATTTACAACGTAATTCTTACTGGCATCAACACACACAAAAAATAACATAACCACAAAAATCCTATTCTAACATTTACCTTCCGTTATATAAAATTAAGACATTTTTTCGTTACATTTTTCGTTACATATTTCATTACATAAAATTGTGACATTTTTTAAATAACAATAACAAAAATCCTACAAAATATAACAAACGTTACATAAAGTTGGCACATTTTTCTGGGACATTTTTTTGGGACATTTAGCGTTACATAAAATTGGGACATTTTTTCGAATGAGCGGTAGCCTAAAAATTACGTTGTAATTAATATATGTATGTACATAGTGGTCGCTAAAAATCTAGTTGTTATAAAGCGACCATAAAGAAACCGATAAATAATAATAAAAGTCACTAATATTAAATTGTAAATAGTTAAAAATGAATTTACATTATATTTAATAACGGATTGTTATGTGAAAATTGTGTATTTAAAATGTTATTACAATATAAATTTGATCAGTAAAATGCAGTTGATTAATATTTTTTATAACTTTTAACATCGTTACATTTTTGCTTAATTACGTATATAATGGTTTTGTGATATTTTTTTTTTCGTGTTTCGCAAAATTCGATTTTTTTCCATAGATCCATATAATTTATTGCACACATACGCGCTCTTTATATCGTTTATTGAAAATTTATTGCAACAATTACATTTTAATTTATATGTCCCCCCTCCTCGCGAGTTATATCTTCAATAGTATCAGTGTTTTAAGATAATTATTACGCAATGTTGAACTTATTGATACTAAAACAGTACGCAAAAATGTACGAAGATGATAACAATGTTGTTTCTTTTGTTGCCTTCTTTCAACAAAATTTGTTACGGAGAAAGTTGCTCTAGAAAAACAAAAATAAAATAAATAATATATACGTTTATATAAACAGAACGAAAATTCTACGGATCATAAAGGAGGGTAATAATTATTAATGGAATTCTCTAAACTTCGTTAAGTAGGGAAGAAAGAAAAAAGAAGTTATCACATATTTAAAAAGAGAATAATTGCCTCCCGCAGTATAACACGTTCACTATTCCTATTCAATCGCAATTACTAACAGGGATTAACACTTAATACGTTCATACTGTGCACTACGGAATTATCGGTGTATCTTTTAAAATGTAGTGTGTGAGAATTAATAATAATAGCAATATGTTCTTCTAGGAGGCGTATCGCGATTTTCAGTTAGCTGCTCCATTTATAAGAATGCATCGGGCGGCCGATGCGTGATTTGCAAATCTAGTTCTTGTTATTTACGTGATCCTCACGATAGAGGATACAGTCGCGGAAGTTGCTCTTTTTTTCGCTTTTGTCGAAAAATACGCTTATTGAAAGTTATCCAGTATTAAGTCTAGATTATGATTGAACCGCGCTCCGGACTTCATCTGCGGGGGCGATCCTTTTGGAATTCTTCAGGTTAATATTTATTAAAGACGAAAACGAATTGTAGCAAATTATTCATTTAATTATTGCAAGTCTGCAATCTTAGTGCCATGATGCGGAGGAAATAATTAAGAAACAGGGTGTATTATTGTGAGCAAAAAAACCCAAAAAAAAAAAAAAACAACAAAAAACAGCAATCATTCTGAACGAGAAAACGGTACACAGCATTTTCAGTGAAAGGCGAACGACGAATATTCAAAAATATTATTTCGCAAAATTAATCTCAAAATGAAATGTTACACAATCCGGCGCGAGCGAAATTATTAGTGGACGGCGACAACGTGATTAAAATGTTGTGCCCCGCGCGTTAACGTAACGAAAGTTGAAAAATAAATCGTCAAATCTAACCGAAACGATTTATTTCCAGCTCGCAAATTTTCTATGTTTTTTTTGGTTTTTTTTTCGATTTTTTTCCCGACAGATTTATTCGTAGTTTTCAGGTTCGGACATGAACGGAATTTTTTCGAAAAAGATAATACCGTTAATTCGCGAGACGAAATTTGTAATTTATTATCATCTGACAGTCGGAAAAAAATAAACAGATCGCGCCGACGAAAGCTTTTTACCCAGCGCGGAATTATATTAATTGTAGAAAAATGAAGACGACGAATTTTAAATTTTCAAACTACCGTTCAGGGGGTGGGGTGGGGGGGGGGAGTGTTCGACAGGCGTTGTTCTCGAGTAACTTCCAGGCAATCTCAGTTTCGAAATATTCAGATACCGGCGTGTCTCACTGTTCGTACGGAATAAGGAAAACAAACAGTTCTCTCCATAATGCCCTAAACTAGCAGCGACCGACATTTTACTATTTATTTATTTTGGCAAATAACAATGTAACATTTTCAAATTAAATTGAGATCGCTCCAACCATTTGAAGAGATTTCCGCGATGTTGTCACTATCGAAGTTTAGGGGAAGAAAAAAAGTAAAAAGTAGAAAAATAAATAAAAATAATATTTAATAATTGAATTTGTCGCGAATATGGAAATATTTAGCGAAATTTCGGTATAAAGTGAAGATTGAACGACGCCGGGGGCTTCGAGGAATTTCTGCAATTTTGCGGCAATTTCGAAAACCGTCGTTTTGTCAGTTACTAAATCGGCGGGGGCGGAGGCAAAGGCAGCGGCGAACTTTCAAAGGTATCGTATTTATTTTATGAAAAAGCCCCTTCTAACCGAATGAACAAAAATTTCCAAAGCGGAGGTTTAGTAAATTCGGCATTTCTTCAGACGCTAATTAACGAAAGTCTGCAACCCCCATCGCAGTTGGCTCATCACCGGAACGAACTTATTTCGTTTCGTTTCTAATATTATTCTCGCGTATCTGAATTTTATTTCTTCCGTGAAAAGGAAGTGCGAAGTTTAAATAAATTCAATCGAACCGCGCTCAAATTAACGAAGTAGCTTTAGTATAATACCGATAGCGTTACATTCACACCTGCTTTTTCGTCTCGTTCCGGAGTACGACGCTCTTGGTAATACTAAACCAGCATGGATGGCCCACTTGCGTTATTTTTAGGCCTCTCTCTTTGATCGCCTGAAGTTAAAAATTTAAATCAAAAATTCGACTATTCTTTTCTTAGGCGCCTATTCGGTTGTTACCGTTTTCGGCGGTTACAATTGGCGCGTTATCTATTTTAACGGACAGTCGAGATTGACATTTAGTTCTGCGCATCTAATCGAAAAAATCGCGTAAAAGCGGATAAAAAATTGTTCACGAATCGTGCGGATAAAATTTACCGCGAATGCAGAATAAATTTCCTTTTTGTTTTGCTCTTATTGTTCTCACGGACTAGATTATCGTGCAGTTTAATGTATTAACTTTAATTTACTTATGCTCCCCGAATTCAGCATTAATTTTTACATATGCAATTAATAAAATATAATCATAGCAAACCCCCCCCATTCCATCAGAAAACCTAACAGGGGGATTGTGCCAAAACTGATGAGGACCATGCTGAGACGCTCGAGGAGCACCACTGTTTAATTTGAAAGCAAGGGTTAGCTACAACACGAAATATCAGTTAAAAAATATCTTTCGCGCCACCTTTGCAATTAACCTGGTGCCAACTAAACACCGAAAGCGGTAGAAAATAAAATTAAAAACTTAGAAAACAAAAAAACTCCAGACAGAGATCTTATACCCGCAGAAATAGTAAAAAAATCTACCGAATACAAGTATAGTATACTCTATTAACATACATTTATAACGCTATTTTAAGAATGGGATATTTCCGGCAAACGTGGAAAGAATCCATTATCCAAATTGTACCAAAACCTCATAAAGTTCCTTCATCATATAGGCTAATTAGTTTGCTCAGTATATTGTCGAAGATTTTTGAGATGCTCATTAGGCGGGAAATGCTCTTCAGTTTATAAAGGAGGCCCTGATGCCCAGCCGATCGAATGAACTTTATGAGGTTTTGGTACGACTTGGATAATGGATTCTTTCCACGTTTGCCGGAAATATCCCGTTCTTAAAATACCATTATAAATGTATCTTAATAGAGTAATAAACTTTTATTCGGTACATTTTTGACTATTTCTGCGGGTATAAGATCTTTGCCTGGTTCCCACGTAGTCTAGTTAGGATACTTGGTTTTCACTCAGGCGGCCTGGGTTCGAATCCCGGCATGGGAACCACAATTTGTGTTGAATGGTCAGGCGGCGAAAGTTAGGCACAGAGAAAGGAGAAAAAAAAAGAGATCTTGGCCTGGAGCTTTTTTGTTTTTTAAGTTTTTAATTTTATTTTCTAGCTCCTTCGGTGTTTACTGGGCCCCAGGTTAATTGCAAAGGTGGCGCGCAAGATATTTTTTAACTTAACCCTTGCTTTCAAATTAAACACGGGTGCTCCTCGAGCGTCTCAGCATGGTCCTCATCAGTTTTGGTACAATGCCCCCGTTAGGTTTTCTGATGGAATGGGGTTTATTATGATTATATCCTATTAATTTCATATGTAAAAATTAATGCTAAATTTGGGGAGCATAAGTAAACTAAAGTCAATACATTAAACTGCACGATAAGATCTAGTCCGTGGAAGCAATAAGAGAAAAGAGAAAAGAAATTAGCATGCAGCATCGTAGTATTCTGCATTTGCGGTAAATTTTATACGCACGATGTCAAGAAGGAGTTTTGTAGTAAAGGTAAATTCGTCAACGTCGTCGGGAAAATACATTATAAATGGATCCGTCCCACAGGGAAGTATACTTGCGTCTTTTTTATATTTTTTATACTCTGCGTATTTTCCAGTACTAAAAAAACTACGATAATCGCTCGACCTTCGTTAATGACACCTGCATCTTAACGGGGCTAACAGCGATTCCTTGCATGTTTCGCTACTGCTCGAGCAACGAATAAGATAAGAGCATGGACAAAGAAATGGAGTAATTAAAATAGATCAGTCAAAAAACTTACAGGTGACCTTTATGTTAAATCAACAGTCTCGTCTCCCCAGGTAGAAATAAATAATAACGTTCTTCCGCGAAGCCACAGTACTAAATACTTAGGATTAATTATGCGCCGACGTCTAACGTGGAGGACCCGTGTCGCTCACACAAGACAAGAAATCAAAAAAATTAGCTCAACACTTGAAATCTTAAATTGCCTTATGGGAAGCATATCTTGCAAAAGATTAATTTACCTATCTCTACTGGTACTAATATGGAGACATAGCATGGAGGTATTTATATAGCGCGCAACGTCCAAGAGCAACATCAACAGAATTTAACAGCTGCAGTCCAAAATGCTCAGACAAATAAGAACACTCCGCATCGCGATTTAAACATCAAATTCGTGCAAAATTATCATAAACTTCGATACAGCAAGTTCTTTAGTAAACTGTAATTCAGTGAAAATGTCGAAGCGCCCGGCATGTTCTCTTCGTCTTTCGCTGGGAATGTGCACAGAAGATTTAAGCAGCGCAGGTCGTTTGAACAACGCGATAAAACGTGTTTAAATCGTAAAAGTTGCTTCTTTTTACCGTGATTAATATTTTTTGTTATTTGGTGCAACATAATTTGATGTTTTTTTGAAAGTTATTAGAGTCTATTAGTTGCATGTAGTGTTCTAAAGAGATACGAGGAAGTATTAACGTAAAATAAGTCAAGGTTTAGATAACTAAACTTCAACGCCAATTGTGATCTCAGGACCCCGGAGAGGTGAGAAAGGAAAGAAAAACTTGTCCCGTTAATGAAATTAAATGATGCACTTTCTTTACAATTACTTATGTACGTAATTAGCCGTAGTGGAAAATTTAATATTGCGTTTCATAATCTTCCGCAAATTATTACGTTTTAATGTTCCTAGATGTTACAAATTCCGTACAGGAATGCACATAGAGTATTTTGGCGCGGTGAAAATTCCCGATAATATTTATACTAAATAATTCCAAACTAGAGAGTAACATATTCATTTTGGTTGTTCAATTGAAATAAATGGTTCGTTGTTCGTGTTCAAGTTATTGTTAAGTTGATAAGTTGATAAGTTGATAGCGGACGGACATTACATCAGTATATAAACGGTAAGATTATTTATATTAACATACTGATAAGCGTGTTTGTTCTTACGAGTACATTCTTCCCCGGTGCACGAAAGCGCGAACTCAACTATGATAAGATCGCTGCCGCCGCCGCAGCGCAGATCTCCGTTTCGTTATAATGACGACACGTTAGAAACCGATAGAGATAGAAATTACCTTCTTTCTTCAGAGCATCCAACTTACACGGCTGCGCTGCTGATCGTAATGAAAACGGCACTGAACGAACGGCTCGTCCAATCTCCCCCCTGCGCGTGCGAATGCATGAGAATAATCAATGGACAGTAGTACAACATAAGAAAAGACCACGAATGAGCAGTTCCTCCGCACATTATTCTAGCTCTTCGGTCGAATCGCCAAAAATTAAACGTAATATATTTGAATTTTTATCTACGGAAGACGAGGATGAAGATATAAAAGACCAGATGGAAGTAACTAATACAGTATCAGACGAACAGAACACCGTTAACGTAGAAAATAAGATAGCAAATGGCGTAAATAATGATCTGAACACAGTCAACGCTGCTAACGTAGCAACTACTATAAATAGTAATATATGTATGTAAGTAATAAACTTAATAAAGCAAACATGACCATACCACCGGTACTGGTTAAAAATATTAAAGATATTACGCTATTAAGAAATGATCTTCTAACTGACGCAGATATAAAGTTCGCCTTAAAATCAACGAGATCAGGTGTTACAATTATTCCGCAAAACAGTGATAGTTATCGTAAAATAATCAAGTTGTTAAAATGTAAAAATTATTACTATTTTACATATCAACTATCAGAGGACAAACCTTTTAGGGTAGTACTTAAAAATTTACATCCAACCACAGACACGGAAGATATAAAAAAAGAAATTGAGAATAAAGGGTATAAAGTACAAAATGTTATTAATATAATACACCCTCGAACAAAAACGAAGCTACCGATGCACTATATTGATCTGTACCCGTCACCTCTGAATGAAAATATATTTTTATTGAATTCACTATTATATACTAAGGTAGAAGTTCAGGAAATGAGATTAAATAAACAAATAATACAGTGCAAAAGATGCCAGTTATATGGTCATTCTCAAAATTATTGCAATCTGCCATTTCGTTGCGTAAGATGTGGCAATAAACATGATACTAAAAAATTCAATCAAGCTAAGGAACTTAAACCAGTTTGCGCGCTGTGTCAAGGGGATCACCCTGCTAACTATAGAGGTTGCCCTGAGTACAGGAGATTAATACAGTATCGAACTCAGTCTACAAATAAAACTATAAATAGAAATTACTCAAGACGATACCAGGATTTCCCTCCTCTGGAGAATGATCATGAGATAACTAAACAAACCCGGGCAGAAAGAGTAGGAAATTCTGGAAATAAACGAAAAGAAAATAACACTCATATAAATGAGGTCAATGTCGATGATTACAGTAGTTTAAAAATTATGGAAAAGTTTTCGTCGCAACTCATTGAAACAATAGATAAGTTAATTAATAACTTCCAATCACTGATTTCACCATTGGTCACAATATTAAATAAACGGTTAGATAAACTTGCACTATGAGTTTGGCTGCACCTACCAAAAGTTCATTAGTGATCATGTTATGGAACTGTAATGGAGCAATTAATAAAAGGTATGAACTGGAAATATTTCTTAATATGAACAGAGTGGACGTGGCACTTATCACCGAGACTCATTTAACTTACAATAATAGTTTTAGCATTAAAGGCTATAATAGTTATTGCATAACGCACCCTGATCAGAGAGCTCATGGAGGAGTAGCAATACTAGTCAAATCTAACTTAACTCATGTTAAAAGCTATGACGAAGCCACGTTTGGATACAAATATAGGAGCGGTCAATTTAAAGGTGGACAATGATGATTACACGGTGGCCACTATATATTGCCATCCCAACATTATGATACACCTAAGGAAAGGTTAAAAGTAATAATTAACGGGCTGGGTAGCAGAGTAATTATGGGTGGTGATTACAATGCCAAGCACTATGCATGGAATTGCAGCACAACAAATGCAAGGGGGAGAATAATTTTCAAAATAGTAAATCAAGGTGATCTAAATGTGATTTCACCGGATAGTCCAACCTATTGGCCGGCACACACAAATCGCACACCTAGCGTCTTGGATTTTTTTCATCACTAAAAATATACATAAGGTAAAAACTAGCTGTAAAGCAATTCCGGAGTTAAGCTCAGACCATATACCAGTGCTGGCATGTTTCAGTGTTGCTCCTATCTTCAAAGATTATAAACAACCACTAGTTAACAAACATACCAACTGGTCTAAATTTGCAGATTACATGGAAGATAGTACATCGCTGGATATACAGTTAAAAAAGGAAGAGGACTTAAATAGCGCAGTTGAACTACTTACAAATAATATTCATAATGCTTGTAAACTAGCCACTACTCAGCACAAATCCAAAATCCACTACAATCATACTGATACTGTACCCGTAGAAATTAGAAGACTAATACAAGCCGCACGAAAAGCAAGACGACGATGGCAATATAATAAAGTTCCGTCACGAAGATATGAATATAATCTAATTCATAGGCAACTACGCCAGTCTATCATTCAATGTAATAATAATAAATATATCAAATTTTTCTCTTCATTAAATGCTGAGGATTTATCAGTTTGGACAACAACTAAGGCATACTTAAAGAAAAAGCCAAGACAAGTACCGATAAGAAAATCAAATGGAGAGTGGGCCAAGACAGAAAAGGAAAGGGCTGCTACTTTTGCCGAACATATTTATAATACCCTTCAGACACACGGGGACTTAAAGGACGATTACGACAGTTCCATAGTCCAACAGTACTTAGAGGCGCCGGTTCAACTTACGTTACCAACCAAACATGTAACTCCAAGGGAAGTTCAAAGGAAGATTGCCCAGCTACGGCCAAGAAAAACTCCAGGAAAGGATGAAATAACGGGTGAAATAGTAAAACGGTTACCACCCAAAAGCATATTATTGTTAACCTACATATACTACAATTCGATTTTACGACTTGGGTATTATCCGGAAGCATGGAAAGAATCCATTATTCTGATGATACCAAAACCAAACAAAGATCCAGCAAAGCCCTCTTCTTACAGACCTATAAGTCTGCTGTCTGTTCTATCGAAAGTATTCGAGATGCTATTGAAGGACCGCATACTCACATCAATAACTACTAGTAAATTAATTGCGAACCACCAGTTTGGATTCCGGGCAAAACACTCAACAATTCAACAGATTCATCGAATAGTTGATCGTATATCGGCGGCATTCGAAAAGAAGCAGTACTGCAACGCAGTTCTCCTGGATGTAGAGCAGGCATTCGATAGAGTGTGGCATGATGGCCTTCTATTCAAACTCAGAGGGAACATAAATAATGATGTATACTCAGTACTCCAGTCTTATCTAGCAAATAGAATCTTCCGAATTAAAATTAATACTACATTGTCAGGTAGGTTTAAAGTACGAGCGTCGGTTCCGCAGGGAAGTATATTAGGACCGCTTTTGTATACTATATATACCGCAGATATCCCGGTAATGAATTCAACGGTACTTGGAACATTTGCTGATGATACTTGCATATTGACTAAGCATGAAAATCCAGTTTATGCATCAGCGCTCATACAAGAACACTTAGATAAAATAGTTGTATGGGCAAATAAATGGAAAATTAAGATGAACCATGATAAAAGTCAGTAAATTACCTTTACGTTAAACAAGGGTACCTGTCCACCCGTGAAGATAAATGATCATCTCTTACCTCCGGTTCAGAGTATTAAATACTTAGGAGTAATTATGGACCAGCGACTAACATGGCAGCCTCACATAACACACGTGAGAAATAAGATAGCAACAAGAATGACCATACTAAAAAGATTTTTCGATGCACGATCGACTGTGAGACTGTCCCGCAGGCGTCTCATATACTTGGCGGTTATAGCTCCCATATGGAGGTATGGTATTGAGGTGTACGGATCGGCAGCTAGAAGTAACATCAATAAAATCCAACAGCTGCAGTCGAAGATTCTCCGTAGAATAGTTGGAGCTCCATACTTTGTTTCTAATGACACATTACATAATGATCTGCATGTTCCTTATGTTCATGAGTACTATGCTGAGCAGTATAGAAAATTCTTTGAATAGCTGCCAGACAGTGATAATATCAACGTGGTCAGCATGTATCACCAGGATCTTCCAGGCGTTCCACAAAGAAGGCTAAGAAGGAAGTGGTGCCGGGATGTATTAAATCATAGCTAACGATGGAGTACATACCAGAGCTGTTGCAGAAATAGTGCAAGCAGGCTCTCCCTACCTCAACAACGCACATGGTGTAGGGTAGGGGTATCAATGATACTGAACAATGCAGTGGAGGTAAGTAATAAGCGCCGTGTTCGTAAATAGTAAACTGGGGAAAAAAAAAAAAAGGACCAGGTCCTGCGCTCTCCTCATCTGACCCATGTGCGTGGAGTAGAGTGGGATTATCGGTAACGGCGAGATCGTTTACGGTAGAAATAGATATTAAGATTAGATTAAGAGTTATACATAGTTAAAGTAATAATATTATAACTACTACTGTCAATGCTGTCACACCTCGATGGGGGTGATCAGTATAGAGTTATTGATTTATATTTAAGTATTATTTAAAAAGAACTGTAGCGTCGCCAATAGTGGCCTAAGGGCTGGAGTGGTGTAAAATAAAAAAAACAAAAAAAAACAACATATTATATATTTAACGGCTGACTACTGAATATCAAAAATAATAACCACTTTGATCAAATTGCGTATAGTGCAAGTTAAAATATATGTAAGTCTATGTATTTTTGTATCGATTGTATGATTTTAGTATGTATAGAGTTGATATTCCATAAACTCGTATATGTTAAATTATTGAGTGTCTGTTTGTATTGTATGTGTGTTTTTGTGTAATTAAAACTTATAAGTTTTCGTACGTGTGGAATTTATAAACGTTCGTTTGATTTGATTTTATTCTCTGTCGACTAATTTAAATTTCTGTAACTGTCGAATGTAATTCTGAAACATTCGAGTCTTATTGACAAACAGATCGCGTTGATAAACTCAATTCGAAACCTGCTTATTAATTTTAAACACGAATTTAAAACAATCATTTAATTTATCAAATACCCGGACGCGTTTCGAAGACAAAGCTTCATGATTACGTCGAAATACGTCGGGGTATTTGATAAATTAAATAATTGTTTTAAATTGGTGTTTACAATTAATTACTGTACAACATAAAAGAAACAATGAGTGAAATAAACAGATATAATACGACATAATTCCCCGAATAATTTTCTCCTGGTACATAATCATTATGCAATGGCCATATTCTATCGTACCTAATTGAACGCGATAACTTCAACCATTGACAATTCTCCGGAAAAGCTTAAAATTTTTTTTCTGAATACTTTTTTCTTTATTTATTAATGGGTAAATGCGGCAAAAGACGTTGTGTTAGGTACGTATGGAAATTCAGCAGCGATCAACGCATTGTAGATCTCCGTAAAAATTCGCTGGAAAACAAACATTCCAGCTAGTCAAAATTTAATCGGACAGATCAATTTTTTTTTGAATAACTAAAAAGGTACATCATATTAAAACATTAAAGTTCTCGGGAATTTAATTAATTCTTTTTGGCGTTAATTTTTTGTGGGCATTAAGATGACACTCGAGGATACTGTTTTATACGATCAGATTGGCTCAACGGGCGGCAATTTTTAGGTAAAATGATATTTCGCGTTGAGCTGTATTATCGATTCCGAAAATTCTATTAAAAAAAAAATCGGATGAAAACGTTTCAATTCGTCAAATGAATCGAATTTGGTACCAAAAGAGAGCGGACGAGTTTTCGATTTCTTATACTACACTCTTTAAAACGACGTCAATAATACTATTTTCAGAGTCAACTACGAAGTTTGTCTACTGAGCGTTTATTCTCATCTTTTGTCAACTATTTTTGATCGATTGATTACGATTTCTCGACGTTGGTTCGTTTATCAAACCTCTACATCACTTTTTATTGAATAATAGTTTTCGAGCTTTGATAAACACTACTCATTAGTACTGTCTCGCTCTTAATCCGGCTAATAGACTGGCTTCGCTAATGATATTGTCTTACTATTGGACACCAAAGTTGTAGAGTAACACATAGGTAAAATACAGAATTAATACTGTACGGTTATTTAAAATGCACCCTTCTACTTGGAATATCATCGTTGTCCTTACACTCCGCACTATGCACTAAAATAACCAATCTGAATGGAGATACCAAAACTGGAAACAATGGAAAACATTAACCAAAATCCGCCTATTTAATCAATAGAAATAATCTGGCGAATTGTATTTACAAGTAAATAAATAAAATTTTCGATTAAAATTGGGCTACATTTCAATTTTGATTCAAGATATTTTATCTTTGAATCATAATTAGACTGATTTTCAATCGCGAATAGAAAGCAGGCTGTTTTTCAACTTCGAATCAAAATCAAACTACGTTTCGTTCGTTTTGGATTATTGTGTAAAAAATAATAATAACAAATTACCACTTTAATCGAAAATCAATCTACCCGAAATATTAAATCTGCCGAATTTTTTCACACCTCTTTCTACAAAAAACTTCTCGAGGAGCTGGGGACAGCAGCATAGCGTACGCGATACGTACACGATAGTACCATATTTTTGCTTTGGAAACAGCAGTAAAATTTGACAATTTTTCAACCAATATCGGCCAATATTAGCCAGTCTTTCAGACTTCCTTCTTTCTGCTCTATTTTCTCGGCCGAATCGATCTCAATTCTTCGTGCCATTCATTTTATATCCTCTACAAGCGGGGTCCACAAATTCCTGATCGTTTCCGATTCCAAAGGCATTCTTCAAGCCATCACCGCTCCTCCTTCTAATTCTTCTGACGGTATTATCCTCTCTATTCGATCTCTTGTCTCCTCTGTGTTCTCGTCCCGTTCCATTCTCATAGACTTTCTATGGGTTCCTAGTCATTCCAATATAGAAGACAGTGACTCAGCTGACTCTTTAGCTTGCTCAGACGCCCGCAATGGTCCTTTCGCCGACTCTTTTCCTTCTCCAGACATTCTTTCTCTATCACGCTCTAATCATTCCAGACACTTTCTTTGGACATGTGTCCATTTTTATTCTCTAATCATTATTCATACTGCCGTCTTATTCAAACGGTTCCTCGTTTGCTGCCTTGGTTTCATTCTATTCCTGTCTGTCGTCGTTCCACGGTTGTTTCCTTAATTAGACTCAGAATCAATCATTCTCTATTTCCTTCTTCTCGCTTTCGTTTTTCTTTAGCTCTTTCTCCTTTCTGCTCTTTTCATGCTTCTGAGCCTTCTTGTATTTGTGATTTAAATCATATCCTTTTCGAATGTTCTGCACTCTCTAACGAACGTTCCTTTCTTTTTAGCTTTAGGTCTTCCTATTCCCTTTAACGCTACCTACATCCTTCCCATTGCCTTCAGTTATTCCGTTGCTGCTGTCCTTTGTCCTTTCCATTTCTGACCGCCTGGCTATTTAGTTTTATCTCTTAATTTTTCATATTGTTGGGTCAAGGCCGCTGGCGCACCCAGTGTAGGACAAAAAAATATTAGCCGTATAAAAAGTGGAATCAAATGGGAGTGGATAAAAAAAAAAATAAATTATCGTGCGTCATAGTGCGAAGAAAAACTTTTATTTCGTCGAAAAATATTAAATTTTTCGTATTTTATCGGAAAATTCAGTTATTACTAGAGATGCACCGAATATTCGGTTACTATCCGGTATTCGGCTTATCCGGCCCTTTTTTACTATCCGGCCGGATACCGGATAGTAAAGTTGGTAGATTTTATAAATGTAATCTAAATAAAGACACAGTTGTAATTGAAGATTTTAATTATTTTAAACAACTTTAACTTTTTATAACAAATCAATTATTTAAAGTAACTTGGTGATAATACTGATAGTTAAAAAATTTACTTATTTGTAACTAGTGATAGTAATATTAATTAATTTAATATTGGAAATCCACCGAAGGTAAATTATGATGTATAAAAACAAGATTTTCAGCATTTTTAGGAAGCAAACGATTCCTCTTGTTTTCATATATAAGCCCAGCCTCTGAAAACAGTCTCTCACTGTACACACTGCTACATGGGGATGAGAGATAAATTTGGACAAATTTAACCAAAATCGGAAATTGTTTGGCGTTTGCTGCCCACCATGCGTAAGGGTCACTTTGTCGATCAAGACGAACCATTTTTAAGTAAAAGTCAAGTTCATTGGCTATAGCACTATTATCAGAGTCTTCAGTTTGATTGTTATCTTTGGCAACTTCATTAAAACAGTCCCAAAATGAATCATGAACACTCATGCCACTGTCTACTCTTTTCTTCAATGGAGGTGAATCGCCTCCACTGCTGGATGCATCCTCTTCACTGCAACTCAGTTTTAGACCCTCCAATAAGAGGCTTTGGCGAGCCTTTTCTGCTTGTATTACCCCAAAAAAGTTGGTCTTGAACCTGGGATCCAATAATGTAGCCAGGAAATACTTTGGATTTTCATCAACATGTTCGAAGCGTTGTTGCAATTGAGTTTTCAGGGACGTTAGAAATTGCAATAAGTTAGGGACTTTGCGTGAAGTTTCTTCCTTTTGAATGTACCTCATCAAAACCGCTACATGCGGTATAACTTCTGAAATGCACGACAAACCTGAGCTCGTGATCTTCGTTATTTCCTCGAATGGTTTGAGGAGAATGATGCATTGCTCCATTAAACTCCATTGCTGAGGAGTCAAGTTGCTGAGTTTATTGTGGTCGGCTATATACAGAGAAACAGCGCGTCTCTGTTCTAGCAGCCGCTCTTGTAAATAGTACGTCGAGTTCCAACGTGTACTGATATCTTGTACCAACTGATGTCCCGGTAACTTTAACTCGTTTTGAATTGCCTTCAGTTTCTCTTGTGCTAATCCCGAATGATTAAAATGAGTTACGATGCGTCTTGCGGCATTCAGCATCTCTACTAAATCAGGTTGAGTTTTAAGTGATTCAGTAATGACCCGCTGGAGAGAGTGAATAAAACACCTAGCTGAATCGTATTCAGCCACTTGAACTCCTTTTACCATATTAACCCCACTATCATGTACAATAATATGTATTTTATTTAATGGAATATTCCACCGTGCAGCAATAATGTTAAGCTCGTTTGCTATGTTATCTCCGGTGTGAGACCCTGAAAAGGGCTTCATTGCCAAAACGCCATGTTGCAGTTTGAAATCTGGAGATATCCAATGGGCGGTGAAGCTCAGAAAACATTCATTATTGTGGTCACAAGTCCATATATCTGACATAATGGAAACAGCTGCAGCGTTTAAAATTTTTTCCATAATTTTCTTGGTAATTCGGTCGTATATGTCCGGTATTATTTTTTCAGTCATATAAGTGCGACTGGGCAACTTGTACCTCGGCACCGCTTTTTGCATAAGCCTATTAAATCCAACTCGGTCAACAATGGATAGTGGTTCGTTATCCAACGCGATCATTTCGCCAATCAAATAGTGAAATTCCTGCGATTTCGAATCATTTATCCCCCAATATTGTTTTCGCTCAACAGTTTCGGCTAAAGTCAATTGCTTTTGCAAGGATGGTTGAGAGGCCGCGGTACAAGTATTTGCAGTTGAGCTCGTAGAAATAGCAGGTCCAACATATGAGGACGAACCACCATAAATTTCGCTAAACTCATCAGGATGCTTGGCTTTCAAGTGGTTTTTCATGCACGAGGTTCCAGCTTTCTTTCCCTCTCCACCACGTGAAACTTTTAGTTTGCAGATTAAACAAATAGCGTATTTAGCTTCTTCTTTGTCTATCTTAAAATAATTCCAAAGCAGAGACCTTCTTGTTGCCATTTTTTATAAACACACTAATGACACAGTAGGTAAATGTTAATTAATACAAAACCACTAAGTATCACACGATAACACCACTAACTTATTTTATTATCTAAAAATACGCGAGCGTACAAACGAAATTGTTTCGTGCTGACTGACACGATAAAACTGTGTGTCTCTATTACCAGTGGCATAGCGTGGGTTTCAGCTTAGAAGAGTCATAAATGTAAGAAAAATATAATTGAATTAATGAAACAAATATCTCTACGTACCAAATAGGGATAATCGCTAATTCAAGTTGATTGTATTACAAACTGTTTTAAACTAAATAACTTTGAATTTAAAAAAGCTATTCGAAATAAACGTGGAAGCTATTAACAGAGATGAACCCAAAACAAAGTGTATTGCTTTCATTTAAGAACAAAAACAAAAACAAAAAAAAAAAAACTAAAAAACACGTAGGTAACCATTTAACCGACCGATGCGATGTGATATTAAATTACCGACAAAAAAACAACTACTCGTATTATTTTTTCTCCTTTCTTTAAAAATGTCATGAATAAGATTTTTACACATGCTGCATAACAGCATTTTAATTTATCCTAGAACAAAAACGAAACATCGAAGACAGACTTTAAAAGAAGATGAGTTTTTTTTGTTTTCATTTTAGTGTAAAAAAAAGAGCTGCCAAGCATCACCTTTCTGCTGACTATTCTATACTGTTGTATCCATATAGGCGACGCAGATAAATGAATTGGTCTTTTTTTTTTCAAATCGGTGCATATGAATTCTATATTTCGAATTATTGGTTGTACAAAATAAATTTTTATTCGCCGATATTGCAGTTTGCCGTCGAACTGAATCAACTTAAAATTCTCAACGTTTTCAGCTTAAATAAATCAAAATTCATTTCCATTTCGAATTGCCTATTCATATTTGTATTTTTATTATACATCAATGTTATGAAAAAGATTTTCATATTTGTTGTCATATATTTTTACAAAATATTGCGCGGGCGGCGTGGCGGTACACGGCACGCACCTACGAAACTCAAAATGTAGGTATCACACCACCAGCCGAATATTCGGCGCCTGGATACCGAATATTCGGCTGGTGGTTAGGCCGAATATCCGGTATCCGGTATCCGGTCAAACAACTATTCGTTGCATCATTAGTTATTCTTTACCGCCCAAGTTGTTCATCGCCGTAGATGCCCTGAACTGATGCTTTTGTTTTCACTTGAAAGCATTTACTATTAACGTTTGATTTCAATTATATATTATAGGATAGAAGTAGAATATGGTAAACCCTTTTTTCCGACTTCTATGCGTATACTTTTTGATATTTCCATCTGCGTGTATCCGTACGGGTTAACATGCACAGAACTCAAGGAGGGTTTAAACACCTACTGCTTCAAACTGTCCACGCTATAACATTTTTCAACGATAGTGCACTGAACCGAATGTATTTTTACATTTACGCCTTCTCAACCAGTGTCGTACGGTCAAAGCGGTATTTTAACTTTGCATTCCCTGTTGATATCAGCCACCGTCCTAAAATTTAATAAACCGTATCTGTAGGCCTGAAGTGGAATGGGCCGTATTTCGTTTTATTCGTCAATTAAATAGGAGATTTGTTCCGCCCATTCTCAGCCTTGTTGATATTTATAACTACGAAAAATTAAGCGATATAATCGAATGGCCGGAAATAATTAGCTGCGTTTTTATTTTCATTATTATTTTTCGGTTAAAAAATTTTTTTTTGCCCTATGCCTTCGAATTATCGATTTCGATTATTAATTATTTCTGACTATTTGACACGTTTGCACATTCTTTTACTAAATAACTACCGCAACAGGAACGTGTGAAATGTGTTGATCTATGATGTTAAAAAAAAAGTGTGCGTCACTAGTCGAAAATTAACGGCGTTGGAAGTGAAACTTTTCATGGAATGCAATAAATTTTAAACGAGGAAACAAAAAAGGAGGTACATCGAAGTAAAGAAAAATTAATTTGAAACCAAAAGCAAGTTCAGTCAAGCATGATGTTTCATGCGCTGAAGATTCCGTATGTAAGACTATAATTTATGTTTACATAATACGAAATTCAAAACAAAGAAATCTAATTTTTTCCGGCATAAAGAAGGAGAGATACGGCATTTTTCCCCTCTTATTTGAACTGTTCACCAACATCGAACGTTTCGTTAAAGAAATGAAATACGGTTTCGATCCCGACAAACAGCTTTCTTCCCAAAGCTATATATACATATATATCACATGCTCGGGAAAAAAAAATTTCTTTTCAGAAATGTCGAGCTTTCGGCGCCCCTGTGGGCTGATTTTCAAGTTGGAAACCCGGATATTCCGAACCAGAGAAACGTACGGGAATGTGCATATTTCTAACCTGTTCAAAATTTTTAGTGCGCCGCAAAGGGCGGACACTTGTTTTTCGCGCCTTTTTGAACTTTTTTCGCCAACTTTGAAAGTTTCGTTAAGAAATTAAATACGGATATTTATTCCCGGTAAATGGCGATCTTTCCATCGATATATCACACGCCCGGAAAAAAACAGTATTTTTTTCAAAAATTTCCAGCTTCCGGTGCCCCGAGATTCGAAATATAAAGTTATGTAAGTTTGGCTATCACATGGTACCTACGATGAATGGTACTCTTTCGAACGGATAAAGAATCAGTAAAATCGGTCCATATAAATATGATATTGCATGAAAAATAAAAATATTGTAATCATTAACGAATAGTTTGTAAGGATTTTTCCTTTTCTATTTTTTCCAACGCATGACGGAAATGTCGGTTAATGGGAGGTAATCTTTTAAAGATTGCTCTAGCAGATAATATGCCGGTTTCCTTATTTTTGTCTGCAAACTGCTTCCGGCAATATTTACTAGCGGATTTTTATCGATTAAATATTTGAAACCTTATGAACAGAACGTGAAAAAGATAAGAAAACGCAGAAAAATTGCACTTTCTCCTATTCTTAGAGTTTTTGCGACGGCAGTATTTTAAACGGTGTCGGGGGGGGGGCAGTAGGTACATTTTTATCTTTTTCGAGGAGGGATATTTCGGAACGTCTTTCCGGGTTTAATCTTAATATTTTTTCCTCGTCTACGTTATATTTTTATTTTTCAATTCGTGTGTTGGTAATGTTTTTTTCTCCCTTCTGCCCGTATTATTATTATTATTATTATTATTATTATTATTATTATTATTATTATTATTAATGCATTTATATTAAATAGTTAGTTGTTAAGCTACTTTTTTTTCCTTTTCATTTTTACTTACGATTTACTGTGTTTAGAGTACTTTTCTTAGTAAATAAATTATAAAAATTATCAAAAAACTTGGAACAGTTATGCTCGGTGTTTCGTAGTATTTACGAATATTAAATTAACAAAAACTTACGGTATTTTGTTTAAATTCTTCATAAATGGCGATGAACTTCTTTCGTTTGTACTTGCCATATTCCCCCTGTTAGTAGCTAGTTTTATGAAAAAATAAGGGCGGTCCATTTTGCTTTTACGCGATGGATTCTTCATTGTCTTTTAAACTCATCGTTTTTATTCTATTTCACCATTTGCCATTAGCGTATGTACATATTTACTTTAGTCAGTTTGTAATTGACAAAAGTAACCTATTTTACCATCACGATTATTATTCGTTATTTTCTCGAGTTTACTATAATATCCCGGTTACTCGAATTACATTAAGTCACAATTATTTTATTATATTTTAATGGTTTAAAAACTTCCTCACTATGTTACAGGTACTTAACATGACTGCTTTTTGTATGTTATTATGTATATATCCTGGAATTTGTAATGTTTTAAAACCTTCCATTAATGTGTTTGGTGTACGAGGGATTAAGGCATAAACAAAACCATAAAGGGTTCAACGAATCTCCTTGAAAGATTCCGCGCTCGATTTTAATAACTTCAGTTTTTAGGCTTATTGATGCAGTAATCAGATGTACACTGTTGTTTTCCAGTTATTCATTAGGCTGGCTAGGAAATTTTTTATTTTCGGATTGATACGGTATATTTCCACTATTTCTAATAACCAACTACGTGGTACAGAATCGAAAGCTTTTTTATAATCTATGTAATTGCATTTCTTTTTTGTTTTTCTACTTGTTTCATTATGACACTATCTATTAATAGTTATTCTTTACATGGCTATTACATCTACACTCTTTTTGCTGTTCTGTGAGTATTGAATTTTCTGTTATGTGGTTATCAATTTTACGGGCGATCACTGCCGTTATTATTTTATATAACGTTTGAAGACATGCGATTGGCCTGTAATTTTCCGGGTTTTTTGTGTTTTGATTCTTCGGTTTTATGTATGTTTTCCCTTCCTGTAAGGAATAGGGGCATTTCCTTTTGGTTTTGAATAACTAAATTTATCTGGTGCACGAGAACGTCATGTAATGCTGTGTATTTCTTATACCAGAAATTATGTATATTATCTGTACCAGGGAATTTCTAGCTGTGAGTTTTTTTTATAGTTTTAATTAATTCTTCTTTTGTTATGATGTAATCGGTTTGCACTGGAGTGTTCGAATACCGCTCTTTTTTTTTCGTAAACCACAGACTACATTCTTTGTGCTGTATCAGTTTGCATCATATGTTCTGTCAATACTTTGCTATTTCTGTTTCTGTTGGTGGTTGTATATTTATTTTTTGCTGTTCATCAATTGGCCGATAAAATCGTTTTTGGTTATTCTGAAACAAGCGGTTTTGTATTTTCCTTTTATGTGACTCTTTATATCGCTTAAACGTGCTACTTGTCTTATGAATTCTTGAAATTCTTGATAGTCTAAGAAGAACGGAGTCTGGCCGCTAGTAAATAGATGTAATGTTCCTTCTGTTAATAGGTTAATATCAACTCCTTTGTTTGCTTCTTTAGAGGCTGGTTTGGCAGCATTGTCCATGACGTTAATTTCTACGTTGTGCGCCGTAGAATTTTGATTTTCTAGGTTTATTCGCTTAGTAGCAGTTTTATCTGGAAATAGCGGTTGAGTTGAATTGTATGTTTCATCGGGACTAATGGGGTGTGGTCGTTTTTGAAGGGGGTTGTTATTATCAATGTTCATTACAGTAGAGGTATTGTCGGTAGAAGGGGCAATATTTAATTGTAATTGATTGCGTGTTTCCTCTATGTTTTGGTGCTGCTCCTGTTGGACAGTTTGCTCAGTTACCATTGTCTTAGTTTGTTTGGTGTATGTTGCATCTTGTTTGTCGCTATTGGTTGTTGGTTGATATCGCTGTTGATTATTATCAGCACAAGCATTCTCGACCGGCGCTGGAAATGTCGTTATAGTTTCGGAAAAAACTTCTTGATTAACTGTTCCTTCTTTATTCTTACAATTTTCACATGAATGGTCATTGAGCTGCGTGTAGATCCTGTATTCGTAGTCGTTGTGCCTCAATGTGAAGGAATCAGGGATATTTTTGCAATTAAACTGTTCGACGTAAAGTTGCCGCCTGAAACTTACTACGTGAGCAAATTCATCATCCACCGGATTCACACGTAAAATGGAAATTTGCGAAAGGATTTTTATTGGATAAACTTCTTGCAAATGTCGAACTAATATTTCGTTCGGGATGGTTGGACTGACATTTGATAGAATGAGTTTATTCGCCGGTTGTTTAAGTCTCCGGGCAGTAATTGTTCTATTATTTATGGTGATCCGGCCACCTTTTGCTAGAAATTCGTCTGTTATTTGCCTGGATTTTAAGAATATTAGAATTCTATCACCGCTAATACGGGAGCCTGCTACAATGTTTAAGCTGCCTGCTACATGGTTTTTAAGCGCGACAAAATAATCACGTATAACGTAGGGTGCGATATAATCAAAAATAATTCCGCATTCACGGGAAGGGTAGTTGAAATTAATTAATGGGGCGATCTTTTTATTCGATTTGATTTTATCTGCGAAGGTATGTTTTGAATTTCTATTTTGTTGGTTTAAATTATTTGGAATTTCGTTATTTATCAGTGCGGGAAACTGATAATTGTAATCAGTCGTATTACAAGAAGCGGTAGTTAATTCGGAGATAGATTTTATCGCATCGCTGTGTACGACCGCGGTATCATCGTTATCAGCGGTATTGTGCATGTGTGAGGTGTGTGTTGTGTTTCGATTCGCCGTTGGCTTACCTGAAGTCTGCGATTTACCACCATACTTACCGTCCGGCGCTAATGCAGTCGTTGCGGTGGCCACAAGTCAGGATTTTGTTAATTACGCACTGACTTTCACAGAAGATAGGGATAACCTTTTACACATGCTTTCTCAAGTAAGACCATTATTAGGCAGCGTAGGACTTAAGAACAGATGTACTCGCATAATTAATAAATTAAAACCTCTCCTTAGCAAGGATGACCCTGAAACTAAGATATAAAACTAGTCATCTTAAGTAACACTGTCAACAATAATTAGAGAAAATGGCTGCAAATCTCAGTATTCTGCAATGGAATTGCAGAGGGTTTTATAAACGTATAGACGAACTGAGATTACTCATTAATAACTACAATCCAATAATCATTTGTTTACAAGAAACGCACTTAAACTCTTCCCATTCACCACTTATTAAAGGCTACAGAATATTTCGCTCTGACTACACACAGGGACAAGCAGCATGTGGAGGAGTCTCGATACTAGTGCATGAAGCGATTCCATCACATGAAATAAGGTTAAGTACCATGTTTCAAGCGGTAGCGGTGAAGGTGAAAATCCCGTCCCTTCCACTCTCATCCATTACAATCTGTAATTGCTACTTCCCACCCGCTACAAACGTAACCAAAATAGACTTTGATACATTACTATTTCAACTGCGGGACCCAGTGTTATTACTGGGAGATTTCAATGCCCACTCTTCTGAGTGGGGTTCAACACAGCCAAATAGACGAGGAAATATGATTTCAAATAGCATCCGTAATAGTGACCTGGTACTCCTCCCTCCTCCATCACATACACATTTCAACACAACTCATAACACTTTTTCAATAATAGATTTAGCATTTGCATCCGTTTCACTATTTCCTTACTTGAACATAGATGTACATGGTGATCTGTGTTCAAGTGACCATTTCCCTATTTTCATACACTTTCCCCACCAGTTGCAAAAATTGCACTCAGCCCAGGTAACAAAAAAATTTGCATTCCATAAAGCAGATTGGAAGGGTTACAAAACAAAGGTTACTATCCCTAAAATTCAAACGGAATCGGTAGAGGAAAATCTGAAAATTCTCATCAACGCGATGAATGAAGCAGCGACAGCAACAATACCGAAAACAACAACAGCTCCTCGGAAAAAGCGAGTACCATGGTGGTGCCCCGAAATCAAAATGGCGATCGCACAACGGAAACGAGCATTGAGGAAGTATAAAACAACGAAGTCACTTACAGACCTGATTGAATTCAGAAGATTTAGAGCTCGAGCCAGGCTACTTATCAAAATGAGAAAACAGGAGTGCTGGACAGCATTTGTATCATCTATCTCAAAAGATATGCCTGCGACGGTGGTTTGGAGAAGAATCAAGTCGTTGTGTGGTAATTATCGTCCTCCAACTACCCCTTCCTTACTCATTAACAATGTCCTGCTCACAGACACCAAAGAAGTGGCAGATGCCTTTGCGCAACATTTTGCTAAAGTATCTTCCTCAGCATCCTACACCGATTCCTTCCTAGAACACAAAGCGAGACTAGAGGAGCAAAAAATATCCTTTCCTCCAGATCAAAAAGAAAAATACAATGATCCTTTTTCAATGTCTGAGCTAAATTACCAGCTCGATAAAAAGCTAAAAAACAGTGCACCTGGAGCCGACTCCATTCATCCATTCATGATCAGATACTTACCTAATCTAGCTAAACAACTACTCCTTGACGTATACAACAAAATTTGGACAACTTCCTCCATCCCAAAATCCTGGAAAGCAGCTTTAATTATTCCTATCCTCAAACCTAATAAAGAAACCTTCATTCCTCAAAATTACAGACCTATCTCCTTACTATCTTCACTCTCCAAAATCATGGAAAAAATGGTGAACAGACGACTATCCTCTTTCCTAGAATCTTCAAACGTTCTCTCCCCAATACAAATTGGAGGTCGCAAATCAAAATCCCCAATGTTACATCTCCTGAGCCTAAAAAGACAAATACTTGAAGCCCAAAAGAGGTCACAAGCTCTCTATACTGTCTTTTTTGACATAGAGAAAGCATTCGACCGGATATGGCGATATAAAGTGCTTACAAAGCTGAAGAACGCCAATATAAAAGGCAATATGGGCAACTATATAATGAATTATTTGTCAAACAGACACATTCAAGTAAAAATTGGCTCAACTGTATCCTCTCCTGTCCTAATAGAGAATGGTATTCCTCAAGGCTCTCCTCTAAGTGTAACACTCTTTATCCTATACATAAATGATGTGGCGGACTGCATACAGCCGCCGGTAACATCCCGATTGTTTATAGACGACCTCAATATATCCTTAGCATCAAACTTTCCTTCCAACGCCAAATCTATACTACAATCCACAATCAATAGGTTATATTCGTGGACCAAAAGTAACGGCCTTACTTTCTCCTTAAATAAAACTTCTTGTGTAAAATTCCAGAAAAGTCGTCGAGTAAACCCAAACCATGATTTTTCCCTTACCCTAAATGGACTTCCTCTTCCAGTCACATCCTCAGCTAAATTCTTGGGTCTAACATTTGACTCCCATCTGACATGGTCTCCTCATATTAAAGAACTCAAACGCAAATGTAATAAAATCATAGCTATCCTAAAATGTTTATCACATCATAAATATAACAATAATCCAAAACTACTTCTATCTGTATACAGATCACTTATTCTAAGCAGATTAACCTACGGCTGCCAGGTGTTCTATTCGGCTAGTAAGCAGCTCATAAAATCACTTGAATCAATCCATCACGCTGCCTTACGGTCCATCCTTGGGGCGCATCGAACATCTCCCACGCAGGGTGTCTGTGTGCTATCAGGAATTCCGCCATTATCCTATATTTTTGACTTCTACACCTCCCGTGATCATCTATACTGGTACCAACAATATCACTTCTCTTCGAGGAGCACTGTCATTCCTCCTCCAGCCTTTCAAAATGATCCAATACCTAATATTCTAAATTTTTTGACTGAGAAAAACATCAAATACAATCCGGATCTCCTCCTGTTCCCAAAAGAACCACCATGGGAATACCTCCCATTGATGGTAGACTTATCACTCTTTATCCACTGTACATCTAACGAGGACCAATATACAGCTCGCCAAAAAAGTATCGAAAAAATACAAACTTACACACATGATACACACGTTTATACAGATGGAGCTAAAGCAAATGTCGCTGGCACACTGTCCACTCCCACAGCATGTGCCTACCTAATCTCAGGTGAAGCCGAAGCAGTGAGGCTACATGATGACAGCTCCGCATTAGAAGCCGAGCTATACGGAATTCTCTTTGGATTGGAAGCATGTGCGTGTTGTAAATCTGAGAACAAACAATACATAATTATCACAGATTCACTGGCCTCCCTTCAAACTATTCAGTCACTTACTATAACCAGTTCATTAGTCTATAAAATAAGATCTACAGCACATCGCCTTACCCAAGAGGGGATACAAGTAGGCTTCTTGTGGGTGCCGGCACATGTTGGAATACCCGGAAACGAATGTGTAGACCGGGCCGCCAAGTCAATGTTGTCTGTCCCTATGCCACCCAATGTCCCATCACCAGAAATCACTCCCTTCTTCCACAAAAATATGAAAGAACATTGGATCTCATCCTGGTCCCAACATGCAACTTTCCTAAGGAATATTAAACCAAATGTTGATCCTTGGTGGCCACCGATCCAAATGTCCAAAAAAGAATTCTCTGCCCTTAACGGGTTGAGATTGGGACACACATCGATATCTCACAACCATGTCCTCCAGGGAGCCCCTCCACCGATTTCCTGCCCATTCTGTAATGCAGCAGTGCTACCTTCGGTGGAACACATCCTGAAACAATGTCAAAACTTAACAAGAATCAAGGACGAACCACTACACCTTCTTTTAGATAACCGTCCAGAACAGGTTCAGACAATGTTAATCTTCCTTAACAGAAATAATTTAATAAACAAATTGTAATAAATCCGATACTCGTTGTGCCGTAATGACCCTGGCAGTTATACATGGCCAACGAGTATATTACACACAAAAAAAAAAAAAAAAAAAAACAAAAAAAAAACGTGCTACTTGATAGCCTTTGTTTTAATCTATCCAACGTTTCATTTTTTATTAGGCATTTTTAAAACTTCAATATTTTTAGTCAGTTTTTTCATTGATTACCCAGAATGTGCTGTGTTAGCCTATCTATGTTTCTCCTCAGGGTTGCTATATGTTTTTTTTTTTTTTTTTTTCTACCCTGGGCGCGCCAGCGGCCTTGACCCAACAATATGAAAAATGAAGAGATAGAACTAAATAGCCAGGCGGTCAGAAATGGAAAGGACAAAGGACAGCAGCAACGGAATAACTGAAGGCAATGGGAAGGATATAGGTAGCGTTAAAGGGAGTAGGAAGACCCAAAACTAAAAGTTGGGCGTAAAGAAAGGTGCGTTCGTTAGAGAGTGCAGAACATTCCTAAAAAGATATGATTTGAATTACAAATACAAGAAGGCTCAGAAGCGTGAAGAGGTCAAAAAGGAGAAAGAGCTAAAGAAAAACGAAAGCGAGAAGAGGGGAGTAGAAAATGATTGATTCTAAGCCTAATTAAGGAAACAACAGTGGAACGACGACAGACAGGAATAGATTGAAACCAAGGCAGGAAAATAGGAACCGATTGAATAAGACGGTACTGTGAAAATCGATTTGAGAATAAAGATGGATACATGTCAGACCAAAGTCTGGAATGATTAGAGCATGATAGAGAAAGAATGTCTGAGGGAGGGAAAGAGTCGAGGAAAGGACCAATGCGGGCAGCTGAGCGAGCTAAAGAGTCAGCTGAGTCATTGCCCTCAATATTGGAATGACTAGGGACCCATAGAAAGTCTATGAGAATGGAATGGGACGAGAACAAAAAAGAGACAAGAGATCGAATAGAGAGGATGATACTGTCAGAAGTATGAGAAGGAGGAAAGGAGATGGACAGAAGAACGCCTTTGGAATCAGAAACAATCAGGAATTTGTGAACCCCACTCGTAGAGGATATGAATTGGATTGCACGAAGAATTGAGATCGACTCGGCTGAGAAGATAGAGCAGAAAGAAGGAAGTCTGAAAGACTCAGAGTGCAGGAACGTAGGAGACGTATACGCGCCACCCACGCCCCCATCACTCTTGGAGCCATCCGAGAAAATTAAGGCATGGGAAGGAAAAGCAGAGTTCAGCAGCTGAAGGAATTCGAAGTTGACTACATTGTGAGAGGAATAATTAGCTCGGACTGGAAGAGAGGAGAAATTGATGGGGTGCCATATGCTATTAAAATCGAGAGAAAAGTAAGGAAGACTGTTATAGGAGGAAACGTAGGGAGAAAAATTGGAAACACGAGCAGCTATATGCGATAAAATCGGAATTCTATGAGGCGCCAAGTGCCAGTGATTTTTGATATGGAAGATAGGAAGGAATAATATTGGATGACAAAATGGGGAGGCGTTTTATTAAAAATCGATAACCGAGGAGTGAACGACGAGTGGAAAGAGGTTGAGTGCAAGTTTCGGATAGAATCGCAGGAATAGGAGAAGATCTTAAAGCGCCAATGCATAGGCGAAGGCAGGAATTCTGAATTGCGTCAAGTTTCGAAAGGAGAGACTTGGAGGCATTGCCATAAATGAAGGAACAATAGTCGAGTTTGGACCGAATAATCGATTTATATAGAATTAATAGAATGCACGGGTCCCCACCCCATCTGAGCGGAGATAAAGATTTGAGGAGATTGAGTCTTTCGATCGAGGAATTATAGATATAATTAATATGTTCATGAAATGTAAGGCGACTATTTAAGAAAAGACCTAGATAACATATGGAATTAACAGTGGGAATAGGTGTACCAGATACGCTGATGTTTATAAAAGCACGATTAAAGGGGCGGAGAGCAAAAATTATACAGGAAGACTTGGAAGGGGAAAGAGAGAGGTGGAGAGTAGATAGAGCATTGCTAAGACGGGACAATGAATGATTTAACTCGTTGGTGGCGGAGGACAGATCATCTGAGGTGGAATAAACTAAAATGTCATCAGCAAAAAGGAGAGAGAAAGAGGGAATAGAGAGCGAAGCAATATCGAAGGAGTAAATATTAAAAAGAGTGGGGCTAAGGCAGGAACCCTGGGGAAGCCCACGATAGACGCATCTGGAGGTGGAAAGAGAAGGAGAAGATAGATAAAGAGTTCTATGTTGAAAGAGGATGAGTATAAGAGTGATAAGAACCGGAGGAAGATTAAGAGAGAGGAGTTTGGAGCCCAGAGAAGGAAGATGCACATTATCGAATGCAGAGCAGACATCGACAAAAGAAGTGACAGTAAATTTCTTTGATAGGAATGATTTATAGATATCTGCAAGGAAGGTACTGATGCAATCTACCGGGCCAAGCCCGGGGCGAAAACCGAACATATTAGAAGGAATTAGATTATTATGCTCAAGCCACTAAACGAGACGGTTATTTATTAAACCTTCAAAGAGTTTGCGCAGACATGAGGCTAGGGAGATAGGACGGAAGGAACACTGTTTTTTTTTAGGAATTGGAATGACGATGAAGTCGTTCCAAGACTCAGGAGTGAAACCAGAGAGTAAGAAAGAGTTGACGATATTCAGAAGGGAGAGTAGCGAGGAAGAAGAGAGTTTTTTAAGAATAGGGAAAGAAAGACCGTCCAGGCCAGGAGCAGAAGGAGAGGTTTTATTAAGGACGGACAAGAGTTCCTGGTAGCGGAAAGGAGACGTTAGGAAATGAGGTTCTGAGGAATTTGGGAGTGAAGGAATGTACGATTCCTCGAAAGTGGGGACATACGGAGGAGCAATAGAGTCCAAGAAAGAGTGAAGTTTAGGCAAAGAAGGATGGGAGAAGTGGGGACGCTCAGAAAGAGGAGATGTGAACGCTTTGGCCATTTTCCATATCTTAGAGAGAGGCGTATCTCTAGAGAAAGATGAACAAAATGATTTCCAAGAGTTCCTCTTGGCAGATTTTGAAATGTACCTAGCTTTTGCGTTAGCTTCTTTGTGAGCTAAAAAGTTGGATATTGAGGAACAAGAGCGAAAGGCTTTGAAGGTAGCGGTGCTTCTTTGGAAGGCAACTTTACACTCTTCATTCCACCAAAGAGAGGAGGCATAAGAGGAAGAACGACCGCGCGAAAAGGAAGAAGGAAGGGAGGAAGCGGAATATGTATTATTTTCTATTCTTATTTGCCATTTAGGTGTTTGAAATTTTTTTTCTTTTTTGTTTTTAATTTGCACTTGGTTATTAAGTTCAATAATTGCTGATGCGGCACAATATATTAGAGTTTATATTTTTTCCAGACTATTGGGTGTTTTTTTTCATATTTAGACACGATTTCATTCCATACACTGATTTTTTCATATATATTTTTATTTTCGTACAATTTAGGTAAAATATCTTTCTTTGTTGGGTTTGTTCCTTTCCATTTTATCATATAAGATTGCAGTATTTTTTGTATTTCATCGGCTTTATCATATCTTGTTTCATTATTACTTTGTTGTATGTTTATTTTTTGTACGTTTACTGTTTCGAAGTTATATTTTTCAGGTCTTGGGATAGCTTGATTCGTTTGATCTTTATTTTCTTGTTTTTAATTATGGGGCTTTGTACTGCTTGCATATCAGTACACTTATTTTCATATAAAGACTGTGCTACACTTTGTTTTATTTTTTCTCTTTCGAGGGTTGTTAATCGGTTACTATTTATTATAAATCTTTTCTGGTCTGCTAATCGTTGTTCCGATTTCCAGGAATGTCTTTAGAAACTGTGATCTATTTGTATCGATTCAAGTTTGCTGATGGTATAGTAGCACCGTATGATGTGATTATTCATCTCTTTCGTCCATGCCATTCGTTGTCGCGGTTTTCTTGTTTTATTGGCTGCTGGCTGATTTGTGAGCAAAGCATCCTCAACAGGTTGATTTATATTTTGAGTATTTGGATTATCCTGAATATTTTGAAGTCGAGCTTGATTAAGGCGACTTCTGGTATTTCTTATAAAGTTATTGTTATGTATTGTATTCATCATAATTCCCACGAGAATTGGAAGAAAGTATGTCCGCCATGGTAGAGCTCCAGCCATGGTAATCCTATATCCCTAGAGCTCTGTTAGCGACACCTCTGTTTCCTTAAGTGCCATGCAGCCATCGTCACGGCTTAAGGATTTTTAGAGAAGAAGAATGTAAACAGAAGGAAAAGAAAACCGTTAGATCTCACTTACACTAATAGCATCAGGGTCAGAAAAATACAAGAGTTAGTCAAGGGAGACCAGAAAAGAAGGAAGAGAAAGGTGCCTCACCCAAAGACTAGTTATAGACTAGTGAAACAAGGTGAGGGACAGCTAGGGTACCTTAGGTGCGCCATACCCATACTCACAGGTTGTGAGCCCCTGAGGGGTTATCATTATTATTATTGTTGTTGTTATTATTATTATTATTATTATTATTATTATCACTTTTTCTCTATCTTTCTTTTTATTATTACGTTGCACTTATATGGGCGAATTCCTCAAAGGATAGCACAGCTTCATTAAGTTTTAACAGCATCTTCTCCGAACACTTTCCTGACGATGGCACATGTATCCAGGATCACCGATTTCTGCATTTCTTTTATCGATTCCTATTCTACGCATCATCATCTCATCTACAGTCGTCACCCCAGGTGGGGTATCGTGATTAACATTTAATCCACCAGTGATTTTGTGATTTTCCACCATTTGTCACGATCCTCTGATTGACGTACGCATTGTGCGAATGACAATCCTGTTGTATGTAATACAACATCTGTCCATCTCTTAGGTGTGCGTCCCGGTGGTCGTTTTCCATTAATCTTTCCCATGACCAACGTGCGTTCCATTCCCTCCTGGTTTCTTATTATATGTCCGAAGAATTTCAGCACTCTCATTGTGACAATAGCATCGTGCAATTGTTTCGGTATTATACCTGTCGCCGATATCACCAAAGGAATTATCTCCACTTTATCGATTCTCCAAATTCGTTTCATTTCATTAGCCAGATCGATATATTTTATTTTCTTTTCACTTATAGTTTTACTGATATTTTTAGTGAGTAGCATTGCTACATCTATTATTTTTGCCTGTTCCAAACTTTTTTTTACAATAATTAAATCTGGCCGATTTTCAGTTATTCTCCTATCGGTTATTATTTTTCTGTCATAAATATCTCTATGTCTTTATTATCTATTACTTCCCTTGGCTCATAGATATATATAGCCATTGGTTACACATGCTCTATTGTTTATTCGCTCCACACATCCTGCAGGTATCGCTTACATAATTTTTTCATAATATATCTTTGATAGTTTTTTATGACAATTACCTAATATTGCTAGTATGAAGACTTCTGTCTCAGACATCAATTGTCCGACTCTGAGCCACATATTTGATTCTTGCAGGGCTTTCTATTTCAACCACACATTTTCCATGTAGTTGACTTTTTCTCTACTTTTAGTGATTTTTGTTTACTGCCTCCTCTGCAGGTTGTATTTCCTCCTTTACTTGCATTACATTCAATGGAGTTAAACCATTATCGGTTTAGGTGATCAGTTTGTATAATGCTGAATTTTTTGCTTTCATATAAAAGAAAGTTTTCAGCTTAACTTTTTTAACTTCCATATGCTTAATTTCAACCCGAAACTCCCAGATATTTGTAGGTATCACACTTGTCCAGTGCTTTTATAACATACAGATACCTATATTTGTGTCTTCCGGTAAAGGTTTTCCTTTTTTTGATTTGTATAGTTCTACATTTATCTAATCCAAATTGTATATGGATATCATTTGAAAATGTGGTTACACACTGTCGTAACATCTATAATTGTTGCATATTCGATGCATATATCTTCAAATCACCCATATGAAGAAAATGCGTATTATTTTTATTCCTTATTTTGTATCCTTAATTTGTATTATTTGAGACTTAACTTAGGGGATTTAATGCCAAACAGAACCATGTCGAACTGAGAGTATCTCCTTGGAAAATTCCCCTTTTAATCTTGATATTATTTACTGAGAACCGTTGGTCAGGAGTGCTTACCTGTAATGTTGTCGTCCAGCTTTACATACAGACCTCTAAGAACTTGCACACTACCGGGTTTACCTTATATATGTTGTAGCCAATCATGCGACACTCTGTCATAGGCTTTTTTATAGTCTATATAGGTCATACTAACATTATGCTTCTTTATTCTGGCTGTTTCTAAAATAAACTGGTCAATTAGTAGTGTTGTTCTTTGTATCCCATGTGTTTTTCCTGCATCCTTTTTGTTGTTCTGTCATTATACTATTTTCTTCTACATGTGTCTCCAATTTAGTTACAGCACATCACGTTAACAACTTATATAATGTTGATAGGCAAGTAATGGGTCTGTAATTTTCTGGATTTTCAGCGTCAGTTGTTTTCGGCTTCATATATTATTCGAAATGTCGGTATTTCTTCCGGTCTCTCAGTCAAAGCATTTAGACTTCTCCTTAATGTTTCATGCATACTTGTGAAATGTTTAATCCAGTAATTTTGTAGTCCATCAGGCCCTGGTGATTTCCAATTATGCAATCTTTTTATAGAATTTTTCATCTCTTCCAGCTTGATTTCATGATTGTTCATCGATTTTATATTTCTAGCTTCTTTCATTTCCGTGTTTCACCATACCGCTTTTTTGTTATATTGTTTTTCCTGTTGCCAGATGTTTTCCTAGTAGTTTTTCATTAATTGTTCATTTCCCGGTTTTGTTCTTGTCAACTTTATTTATATTCTGATAGAATCTCTCTTTTCATTAACATTGAAGTTATAATTTTCTTCTTTTCTCTTATTGCTTTTTGTGTATCTAGCTAACCTAGCGGCTTTCACGACTAAACTCTGTTTCATATTCTCGATACAAATATCTAATTGGTCTTGGGATAATCTATTATCGCTGGTCGACTTTCGTATATTTATAATTTTTTCCATTGACCTTTTACATCTATTACCATTTTTACACCGGGTTAGTTTGCCTATATTTTTCCGGATTGCTTCAATCTGCATTCTCAGTCTTATTTTCCACGGTGGTTCTGATGTTACGTGCCTATTTTTCGGTTTTACGTCTTTCTTTTACTTCTTATCCATTATTTCTGTAACATGCTGCGTACCATAACACATTATATATTTCTTCTAGTGTCATTGTTTTCACGTACGATTGTAACAGATGTCGATTCATACATCCCATTACTACCTCCAGATAACCGTTAATTTTTCGTTTATCAATTTTAGGTCTGGATGATGGGTCATTCCGATGTATGCAGCTATATACATTGCCATAATTTCCGATAGATTCACATCCGGGTCGTTATTCTCCACTATTCTCTTGACTACATCAGGTAGGTGCAGTAACTTTTCAACTTTGGCTGTGTTTTGCAGCATATCGGAAGCTGTAAAATTTTCATTCCCTTGCTCTCCTGCAAATACTTTTTCACTTAATCCAATCTAATTCTATCTTTGATATGAGATTGTTCACCATAATCCGTCTTTTCTGATCTGATATTCTTTAGCTTTTACACTAGGGTCTAATGATTTGAATATATTATATAACCTTTTTCTATATCCTATTTCTTCTACTAATTTAGTAGATATATAATATGCTTTTATCACATTTTCGTTCATTTCCTTCGATCATTTTGTTGGTTGTGCTTTTTGCCTTGGGGTAGTCTCTGCTTGACACGGAGGAACATCCCTGCAACTATTTCTCTGTTCTGTATCTTCTTTGTTGTCGGCTGTAACTTGTTCGGGTTGCGCACAGACACCAGCAAGCATTTCGTTATATTGTCTGTGGCATACGGTAGAAGCCCGACTATACCATTAGTGGTTCGTATGCTGTCATGTCCAGCACTAGCTCCAGACATGCCCTGGCGATCACTAAGCAGCGGATTTTTAATATTACTTTTTCTATTTTTCTCCATTATCACGGGTAAAGGTGATTTTATACCTATTGACATATTATTGTTATTGTCATTTTGCCATTATTATAATTATTATTTTTGTTATTATGTTTCAATGAAGGTATTTATTTATCTCCGGTTGTAATAATTGTTACGTGGTGCAAAACAAAATTTGCTGTATTTTCCTATTCCCCTCCTTCTCGTTAGTCGCTTACAAGCTTATGCCTCTCGGCTTAACGGGGGACACCACGGGAAGGTGAGAATAGGAGTGAGGCTGCAGAGGCTAGTATCCAGCTCTACCACTAGCCTGTATTGCACTTACAGTCCGATTTGGCCCCCTTATTATTAATAATAATATTATTATTATTATTATTTTCATTATTACGGTGTATGTTTTTTATTTGAAGCTGACGGTCAATATAAAGCTGCAGGTGGTTTTAATTGTTTAGTCATTTTACTTCAATTCAGACTATAGCTGGTTGACGAAAGTGACCTGTTTCT
The DNA here is from genome assembly GCA_039619475.1 of Icerya purchasi. Classification (NCBI taxonomy): domain Eukaryota; kingdom Metazoa; phylum Arthropoda; class Insecta; order Hemiptera; family Monophlebidae; genus Icerya; species Icerya purchasi. The sequence continues at coordinate 220,138,920 of CM077115.1, read as the reverse complement.
TTTGTTTGTTATTTCTGAGGTTAGTCGATTTTCACAAACTCCCTAAGTAAAATATCACAAGAGCGAATTTCTCGATGCCGCTATCTTTTTTGTACGACTCACGCGACATCTGTTTCGCCATTTTGTGTCATTTCGCTCTATCTACACAATTCCAACTGCTAAACTTCTCAAAACGCTTAGCATTATTCCGAATTACCTGAAAAAACAAGTTCTCACTTTCAATATTCTTGGTGTGCGATATGTCTCGAGGCATACCAGAGAAACCATGTTGAGCGGTACATGCTTGATGCCAGACACTTCCATACTCCTCGAGTGAAATTAACGTTATACCCTTTTAACGTGAGAACTACGACGCTAGCTCTACTCCAAAGATTTCAAGACATCAGCAGATCCTGCTTTCCAAGTTCTAAAACAGTCACGCCGCTCTGTAGACCATCCGAGAAGAAAGCGTAAAGGATAATGCTTTCACCAGTGCGGTGTATTATCCTAATCTCCTATCTTTTTCTCACCGGATTAATTTTTTTATCTATGTTCGCTTGATACATAAACACTTCCGCCGTTGTTACTTGCGACGCAAAAGCTTGTGTAGTTGTACACAGTACGAGGAAGGTAGGAGAAATAACGAAATTCGTTTGTTCGTTATTTGTAAAATATCTTTGTTTTTTAAATTCCAACATTGATCTTATCCGCAGTCATCGTGTCATAATTTTTGCGATTGCTTTCCAGAAGTTTTCTGAAATTTATTGCAGAAATAAATCGATTAAAATATCGAGTAATTTTTTTTATGGAAACGATAAAATGAAATAATGCGAATGCAGAATGTTTCGGTAACTTTCCGATTAATTAAGTGTGTGCTAGTGTGTGTGAAGTTATCCCATCGTTAACTAGTGGACATTATTTCTGTCTCGTAAAATTTCGACGTGGAAAAATTAAAATTTTGAAATTCGATACGGTTAAGAAAAAACTCATATTAAATGGCGTCAAAAGTTGCGTTCCGCTTTTATTATTAGCCAACTATTAGCTCTCGTCAAATAAACGTATACATTTTATAGGGGCTACGTGCAATGTTCGAAGAATCCGCGACCTGGGAGGAATAAACAACAGCTGAACTTTTAATTAAATGAAAAAAAGTTGATAATGTTTTCGAAACAAGTTCAGTTGCCCGTGATATATCATGCTTTCTAGCAGTTTTTTCGTCCGTTCCTTAAGTAATTTAAATTTGCATAATAATGCCGAATTTAAAAATTTCGTTTTTTCTGCTAATAAAACTTTTTGCGTACCACTCCCGAAAACGCTTAATTGTCTAATTTACCAAAGTCCCTATTTACTTCCATCGGCGGCGACACTATTCCATTTCTTCCCTAGGACTGATTTTATTCTGATCATGGAAGAAACTTACGCATTATATTTAACTGCCAATCCATCTTTCTGCTTCAATGTAACGATTATGGCCGTAATAAATTAAACGAAAAATGTAAATAAAGCGACCGAAGCTGGTCGAAATACGAAAGTCAGGTTATTAAAGGAAAATAAATAGGAGGGTGCGAGATCGATTTCAGAGAATTCCCAAATTGTCGCCGTTGCTTTTATTTCGACCAGTACACTACCAAATCAGAGGTGTCATAGGTTATCGAGACTTGTCTCGTCCCGGATCTAAGTAAGCTTACCCAGCCTGAAATAATTGGGTACCAGAGAAATCTGGGAAAGTAAAGGCGGATCCCAAGTAGAAAGGAACTGGCCCTAATATTCTCATTAGATCCATTAGGCTTAGTACATTGTGAACCTTAACTTCACAATCCATAATACCTTATCAAGGGTATGGAACTCACTTTACTTTTACTTTACACTTTATGAAATATTCTTTGAGGCTGTATAAATGCTCTGAGTTACTTCTTTCCCTTCTGAATAAGGAATATTTAATCCGGCATATGTGTTGAGCATATCATCATTTTAACCATTCGGTTGGAGGGCAACCTGGCTGTGCAGTGACTTTCTGGCGCGGGCCAACTTATTCGCTGCAGGATAGCTTCGTTTCTTCACTATGCCTTCCATAAAAACTTGATTTTGGATCTTTCTTTAGGTCGATTACTTTCCAATCTTCCTTCAATTAAATTTGTCATCCAAATGGAGTGTCTAATTAAGCGGCCAATTGTTTTTCTTCCATCCTATTTTTTCCGTCCGGGATATCTTTTGTAGCAACATAATTCAAAAGCTTGCAATTTGGACTTATCTCTATTCAACGAAGTCCAGGATTCGCAGCCATATAATGCGACGCTCCAAATGTTAGTTTTTATAGCTTTCTCGTGCTTCTTCTAACCTTTTCTTCGCACCTTTCGCTCCCTGTGATTAAGCTTCCCAAGGAGAAAAATTCCCGAACTTGAATTGTCCATTTAAAGAAATATTCATATTTATATTTATCACTATCCTGAGCGAGTTTAGTTTTCTTTACATTTATTTTCATTTTACATATTTTTAATGGCTTATTCAAATCATTAATTGTGGTTAGTTCTGTTTCATTTTTTTTATATTAACGCTATATCAACTGCATATCGTATATAATATGAGTTAACCCCGCATGTATTATATATTGAACATTAAACAATCGGAACATATAGCAAATATTACAATACTGTTCTGTTCGGACACATTACGAATGTTTTTTCCATTTTCATACTGATAATATTCTTCTATCGAAGGTGCAGCCAGAATTATTTTTCGGACGGGGTCCCCCTATCGAATATTAATATAAAATTGGGTGGTAATTTTAAAGATAAGATTATTATTATGTTCTATTGTGTTTTGTTCGTAAGCATGCCATTGTGCAGCCTCTCTAAATCACATGAATAATGAAACCGAGAAGATCAGTTTTTCCTTTGCTTAAATATTCTTGTAAAGCAATGCTCCGAAAAATGGAAAAATGGTTTGTTTACTTGTAGTCGATTTTTACGGCTTTATAAGGAATAATATTAAAAAATATTTAATGTAGAAGTATAAGAAATTATTAAATTTCTTTCTAACAAATTTTGGGATTTCTGAGTTTTTTTTCTTTTTTAATCCCCCCCCCGACGCGTAAACTAATTAACCCAACACGCAAGCGAAATTTTTTTTTGAAAGTTACAATGTGCGGCAGTGAGATTTTCTAGCCCAACGAAACACCACTGCTTAATCTAACGGCACGGTAGCTGGCTGAGGTTTCTGATACACAATGTTAAATAATTAAATTGTTAAAAGCAAAAGACGGAAATTATTGAAAATATAACGCGGGAAAGTGTAAATATCAATTATAATATACTACTTACCGAACAATGGGGGGTGTATCAAAAATATTTTTGCTGTTACATAAATTCTTTCAAACGTAGTATGCGACAAAATATCACGCTACAAATTGCTAAATAATTTCACAGGGTACGTCATTACTGCTGTATTTCCCTTTGTTTTCTTATAGACATTTTACGGATCGTATAAACAGTGGACTATATGCACTGAAACATACTCTAACGGGGAGATTCGGATTTTACGAAGAGTCTTGGTTATGTAAAAGACAACTAACGGTAAGTAGAGTGTCTACCCTGCCCCGGAGAGGTAACCAGAGTTAAATAGAAAGACGTGTAAACTACACAGATCTGAGTCAATTAACCAGTGCGGTTATTATAAAGAAAAACAAAGGAAGGAAAAGAACAATTTAGCCACAATTATATTTAAGTAGCACCCGCCCTGCATCAAACCGGCGACTGTTGTTATTAAAACACGATTTGTACTAAACCATCATGGTCACGACCAAAATTATGCGGAGAATTCTGCCTTAGAATAAATTAATTTCTGATGGACCATCGCTCATCCACCTATTTTTTTTCTACCGGGGTCCTCTACCGAAATCCTGTAATGTCAACGATGCACGGTTTTCCTACATTATGATGGGTGGACGTGTCCCTTCTATAGCCGATTTACCGGCTTATTTTTCTTATTTTCACTTTTTTCTTCTTTCGTCTCAAAATAGAGAGGTACTGTTTCGATGTAATTGAAAAACAATTTTTTTTGATTTGTCCTATATATCTTTAACATTTCACGTTTAATCGGTTATCGGGTGAGTGATGGATGAACATTTAAAGAGGTTTTTTTAGCAATCGTTTTAAATTGTACACTATATACATATTTTTGACGGTCTTAAGATTAGGTACTTCCTTAAGTAGTGTTTCAATCGTGTTTTTCCCCCGAAGTTACCAAATCTTATTCGATTTCTTTTTACATTACTGACTCATCTTATTATCCGGATTCGAAAAATTCATTGAATCTGCTATACAACTGATGGAAAGACGTAGGGATATTATAAATCGAGAAGGTAGACATTCTATAGAACGTGTCGAAATTAATAAAATAATAAGGATAATTAAAGAAGATATATTACAGTATGAAAACTCAAAAATATCTGAAATAATAGAAAAAAATAAAGGTTTAAAAGTGCACCAGATAACATCCGTATATACAACGGAGCACAGAGAGAAGTCAAAGATAAGTCGCAGATACTACGTACGGTGCACGACTACTAAAAATCGCTGTATGATAACAAAGATGAAAAGGTAGGTAATAACGCCAACAATGATAACAGTCTAGATACAAATGTTGACAAAGAAAAATATCATATTGAAAACAGGAGTTGCTATAAAATAAATGGAATCCAAGAAAGCGAGCCGCCGGTATAGATGAACTTCTCCTCGAAATGATAAAAGAAGGCGAAGAAACTATATAATATCCGAATTACATCAATTATACAATAGATGTCGGGAGGAAAAAACTGTGTCGAAAGATTGGAAGAATTCGATTACAATTCTGATACATAAGAAGGGAGATAAAAAGAATTTAAAAAATTTTAGGCCAATATAAGTCTATTATCTACGCTCTATAAACGTTTTACTTGAATTATGTCAAATAGACTCGAAGGGCAACACTGAATAATGAACAACCAACTGAGCAAGCAGGATTTAGGAAAAATTACACAAAACCACAGAGCATGTACGGACATTAACGACGCTAATAGAAAACAACTGAACACTATAAAAACACTTTGGAGTAGTAGATCTGGAAAAAGCTTTTGACTTAGTGCGCGATTCTGAGGAATTTTGAAAGCGCTAGAAAATAGCGCGATAAATCAATTGTACGTAGAATTGATGAAGAATATGTGCGAATCAACCACGTCACAGATACAAGTACACGACGTAACAGAGAAATTTCAGATAAAAAAGAGAGTGAAACAAGATGACACTTTTTCGCCGAAGTTATTTAACGCTACAAATACCCCCTAAGAAGAAAATGCACAATGGGAAACCAACGGGATAAATATAAATGGGAAATACTGAAACCATCTTCGTTTTGTGGACGACATCAGACTAATAGCAAAAAATCACGCTTCAAAAAATCATGCTGGAGCTGGAAAGAAACGCTAAAAGAAATTGGTCTGAGAATAAATCGGGAACAAACGAAGGTTGTGAAATATGAAGAAGATGAAGAAAACGACATAAATATAAATTTAGAACAGGGTCCCCCGTAGAAACGATAAACACCTTCGTATACTTAGAGGGAAGAAATTTACAGCGCGGAAAAACAGCCATACGCAGGAAGTCAAAAGAAGAATACACAACTCGGATGGATAGCGTTCGGTAGAATGAAAACGATTCTACAAAGCGAAATTAATCCTGCGAATCGGGCTAAACTGTTCAATCAGTGCATTACACCAGTGCTGAGCTGTGGAGCAGAAACTTGGCCTTTAACAAAAGAACTGATGGATAAAATTGGGAAGGCGGAAAGACAAACGGAACGTGTGCGCTGGGAATAAGGGATTAAAGGACAAGAACCCTGATATACGGAAAAACACAGGGTTCGAGGGCATTGTAGCCAAAATAGCGATAAACAAATGGAACCGGGGGCAGGGCATGTAGCATGAATGACAGACGATGGACAAAGGAAGTATTGAACTGGCGACTATACACTGGAACAAGGAAGACCCCCAAGAAGATGGTCAGAGAACATAATAAAACGGGCAGATCAATACGCGAGGCTCAGTACAGGGCAATGATAAAAAAATTTGGGAGAGGCCTACGCCAAATATTGGCGCCAAAGGCTTAAAGAAGAAGAAGAAGAAAAAGATGTGCATTTTTACGAATCCTCAATGTTGTTACGAATATGAGCCGCAGATCTTCTAAAATTCCTCTTCGAGAAAAAAACTTTTGCCGGTATTATTCCCGTTACTGATATTAACCATAAAAAATAAGCTAAATAAATTTTTAATTTTTAGCCAAATAGAATATTTCACCGGATTGTATTTAATAATTTTTCTATTTTACAATTGTGAATAAATTTAATTCAATTTAAATGTAGTATACTCATAATTCCGCTTGTTAAATATTTAATAAAATTATAAACATAACTAAACATCTTAAGATTCCGTATTAAATAAAATATATGCTATATATATATACAGAGCCGTATCTAGACCAAAATTTCGTGGGAGGGTTACGAAAATATTTTTATAAGTATACATATATACATACATATATACATATATATATATATGTGTGTGTGTGTGTGTATGTATGTGTGTTATCATAAAATATATTCATTTATAAATGGTACACTAAAGCCTTAGTCAATTATTGTATATGCAATATTTAGACATTACAATCAAAAAAAAAAAAAAAAAAAAAAAAAAAATAGTTGTTTCCGTAGAATTCATAAAAATTTTAATTTTCTTTTCTTTTGTCAAAAATTAAAAAGAAATAAATTTGTTCTGAATTTCGGTCCATTTAATTCATGCAGTTATTATTTCGCAGACATTTCGGGGGGGGGGGGGGCTCCACATAGAGCCCTGTATATATATATATTTTTTTTGGGGAGAATGAGATCTCATCCTTAGTACCGGAAGACAGAAAAGACACATGTTCGTAGAATCAATTTAGTTTATATTGTTCGAATTCCTAAAGGGATATAAATAATTTAACTTTATCCGGGTGATTTAAGTCTGTTTCGGATTCAAATGCCACATTTCGCATTCATCTCTGTTGACTATTTTTCAGGTTTTTTTCCCAATCTGAAAGAAAGTAGGTGAACGACGACTTGCCAGGTAATCGAACACGCTGTATATACCAAATTCATCTATAGCGGGGAATAATTCATATTTATTCATCATAAATATTTTGTATGTGATACTTGTATTTTTATTATTTCAAATTAAAATAACTTTCTGGGTTTTTAATTTCAATAATATCCAATGGTCTCAAATTAAAGTCTCCTTTAGACATTATAAAAAAAAACGAAAAAACAATATTGTCTCGTGTAATATTTGTTTTCTGGTGAAAATATTGTCCGGAAAAAAATTATATTACCAGCACATATTTTTTTTTTTTTTCACACGTTATCGGTGAAAAATGTATACAATATTCGTTAATTTTAACGGGAAGGTAGGATATTAACTGCGGCGGTAATTTTAAAGTTGGAAAAGTAACGGATTAAAAAGGTTTCGGCAAATGATGTTTTGTCTAAAATATGCGTTCGAAATTTTATTGTATGTCGTCGAGCAAGTAGACGATGTATAAAACTAAGCGGGCAGATAAGAAAAGAAGCAGAGGAAATCGTAGCTCAACTGAGTGAGTATTGTCTGAAAGTTAATATAGAGAACGTGGCCAGGCGGACACGAAAGCAATTGTGTTCTGCGAATAGACGAGTTGCCATTCGCTATTTACAAGTAGTTCGAACACGCTTCATTAAACCAAACTGCTGATATGCCGGAATCGTGCAATTCAGACGGACCTTAAGACGATTGGCGCCCACCTAATAACAACTTTATTTCTCGATACGTGTGCAAGCTTATTAGCTCAAATAATAAATTTCCTCGCTATACAATCGATGGGGTTTTTTTTTTCTTTTTTTGTTTTTTTTTTTCTATTTTAAACGTCTTTAAAAAACCGACACAGACTTGCCGAATTTCAGCTTTTTCTTACCACTGAACAAATTTACAGAAAAAACCCATCGATTTCGCTTAAATCTAGCTTTTTTTCGATTTTTTTTCTAAAATCTTTTATGATATTCTACCACTGATTTTTTCGTATTATTTTTTCGTATTATTTTTTCGTATTATTTTTTCGTGTTATTTTTCCCCCTGAGTATTTTGGAAAATTTAGAGGTCATAATGGTAGCTATTAAAATTCGAAAGAGAGAAACGGATCGTGTAGTTTCCGCCACAAAAACAATCGTCCGTGATAAAAGAGTTCGATAAAACAGTCTCTGTTTACTAAAATATATTTCTATATAATTCATTTTAATTTTTTTATAAAACAACAAGGAGTTACCATATAGCATTCTCTTATAAAAACTACATATAACACGAAGAGGAATCCATAAATTTCTCGTTTTTTTTTTTTTTTCTTTCTCTCTTTTCTGTTATTAACTCTATGCGGACAAAAAAAAATGCTTTTTCTTTTTTTGGTTTTTTAGAAGTATTTTTGAAAATTTGAAGTGAATGTAGTAGCCCTTAGCCACATACGTTTTTTCATACCTAGTTATTTTTATTGTTTCTTTTTTTTTCTTTTTTAATATATCAATTATTTATGATCCATACGCTATGTGCACTGACCGAAATTATTACAATAGCACGTGAGCAACTTAGAGGTAGTCGATCAGTTTAGTCGTTGGATATGTTTCGCGATTGGCGAGACTGGCAAATTACTTAATTAGCAAAAGAAGGAGTGAAGTGTTCCTTCTAAGAGTGATAGCTATGGGAAAAATTGAGGTGTGCCCTGTTCGCAAGTGCTGGAAACTCTATAAGACGTGGATATCGGTGGTCACTGCAGCTCAGTGCGCATCATGATAGACTTTCGTTATGATACCGGACCACACTTAATTTCCCATCTTTCAAATGTTTCCGAAAGAAGGATGTAATTAATTGAAGGAGGGAAGCGTTTTTGGACATTGCACATTGATATCCCCTAGCGACTGAATTGACGTGCATGTAGGCGCTCCTACGTAACACACGAGATCCACAGGAACGTTACTTATGATCCTAGCCCGAAAAAGTTGCGGTCACTAATGCGCTTCACCTCTTGGGATAGCGGGTTTTTAGTATCCCCCCGATAGATTACGCGGAGTCTATAATAACGAGAAATGGCTTTTCTGGATTAACTACAGGTATTCTCTCAGGCAGAGAACTACTCCGTACGTAACTAACTAGAGTTAGGGAAAAGGTGCATCTTTCTTGATATACATACTGCAGCGTTAGTCATCCGAAAGTTCACGGTAATTAGGTCAGCAACAGTATCTTCCCATGAGATTTTATTGTAAATATGTATAAAGTCTGACCTTTGGTTAATTCCGTTTTTTGTTTTTTTTTGTTAAGCAAGCTTAGTGCACCCCGGGAGAAAGTGCAATAACGGAACCATTAACTTACGCCGCTAGGATGAAGATCGGATGGCAACGGAATAGATCTCTGAATGTACAGAAATGTTTGGACAAATGTTAAAAGTAGGATACTCGCTAGTGAACAAATATCCGACGATGGCGGCTTCCTATACGCGTCCGTGATTGTATTGAGCGAGATTTAAGTAATGTCCTGTTTGCTGAGAAATAAACTCGAGGCACGTCAATTTGTTTAGGATCAGAAATTTCCATACAGTTAACACCTAGTTAAGGATGATCTTTATTATTGTCCTTAGGATTTGAAAAGCATTTTAGTATAGTTAAAAGATTATTTTTATCATTCTTGAGATTGTGAACATGATCGGCGACCACCAGTTTTCATCAAACAAGAGAGAATTTTACCGATTTTTTTTTTTTTTTTGGGCTCGTCAACCAAGGACCTTTACCCAGAAACAAAAGGTAAGGAAAGAAGTCGGTTATATTTTGATCCGATCAGAAATTTTATCTAAAAAGGAACAAATAGCAGGAATAATTAGTGGGGAAGGAAAGGACAGGATATAGGAAGTATAATAAGGTGTAGGAAGTCCAAGCTTAAGCAAATAAGAATATAAGGCAGAACGCTCCACGGAAAGGGATGAACACTGGAAGAACAGGCTTAATTAAAATTACGTTTCACCGGTATTAATTATATTATTTAATAATATCTGGAAACGTGTTTCTGAAAAACATATGTATATGTATTTTTTATATCATTATATCCTCAACCATTCGGTTGGTGGACAACCTATTCGTACATTTTAGATGTATAGATATAGGTTGTATACTAAGCAATTGTTATATATGCAACGCAGGTGTACACACGCAAGACTACATTCGGAACTGATAGTAGCCGCTTGTTATCGCACTACCAGTGCAGTCCCGTGTGGGTCTGCTGTGTACTGACCTAGCGCGCATATGATGTTGAACGTGGTGGTTTGCTATTGCCTTCCACGTGACTATTAGCGATTATTTATTTATTTATTTAATTCTTGTAATAAGTTCGTCGTCGCTCGGGATCGAACCCGTGACCGCCATATCGGAAGTCAAGCGCTCTAGCAACTAGGCTATCGCGATCGATTAAAACCGGGAAAGAATTTCATGTTTATCAAACTGGAATTGAAATATTTCATTTAAAACGTTTATTATTATTATTATTATTATTATTATTATTATTATTATTATTATTATTATTATTATTAGGTCGACTTAATGCAGATTAAAATTACCCAAACTTCAATTTGATAATATCAGAGATTAAAATGCGAACAGAATGTACACGGTTGATTATAAGCGGAAGCGAGAAGGGACGATATGTTGCTTATAGCATATATGACGTAGGAAAATTGAAAAAAAAAAAAAAAATGCTAACACTACAGCTCACTGATTTATAACTCAACACGCGACTGTTAATTTTTATATTTTCGACGATAGCGAGAGGCTTCGAACTCGAGTTCTCACGTGCGTGTTGGCCTGGCTATATTATGGTAGCCTAGGGCTTCAGTACTGCGTCTGTTGGATCTAAACACCTAAACAAAGACTATTAGCTGAGCGCAGGTTCTTCTGCATCGACCAAAAAAAAGGTTTTCCGTGGTCCATGGGGAAAATCCACCGAACTCGATGCAAGAAAATAGCATTCCTGCTAACTTTTATGTTTTACTCTAAATTTCTCATACGTAAGGAGTTGATATATCATATCGTGCAAGGAAAAATATAAAAAATTAAAAAAGACACCGTGCCCTATACCAGAAGTACAGACACCTTTCAGTATGCCGGTATTTATGCGTCGCGGAGCTATTAGCCGTAAAACGTTAAATTTAAAAAGGCCTAGAAAATAAAGGCTTTTCAACAAAAAAAAAACCCCAAAAAAACCTATATACTGGTATATATATATATATGTATCTATATACATATAAAAATAGGTATGTGCGTATGCTGCGCCAGGACAATAGCGTATTGTCATTTCGGAACGGTCTTCGAGTAGTAATTCGGAGCTGAGTTTGTTCCGGTAAAAATCTATCCGACGAACAGCAGCAGTTCCCTAATTACTGAGATACTTCGGTAAATTATCGTGTCGCTGGTTGAAATTACTCAGGGCGCTTCTTTGGCCGTCCTAATGATTGCTGCAGACAAAGACAACATTATCGAAAGTGTTACTTTTTTTCAGAAGAGAAATTTTTGCCGGAAGCAGCACGCGACTAACTGCCGTGCAAATTTGCTTCTAATTTATCACCTAAACAGTGCCAGATCCTGCCATCCTCTAATGACTACCGGTTAAAAGTCGCCGCTTGGAAAAGGTGCTGTTCGCATTCCGTTAAAAATAGGTTAAGATGAGGTTCAAATTTCTTCGCCGTTAATTAAGCTATACGCGCAGAAACTCGCAACTCTGCTCTATCGTATTAAATTAAAATCTAAAAGGTTCTTCGGCCTTTCATTGCCCGACCTTTCCACAAAGTCATTAAAAAGTATAATGTACGCATTACGCGAATTCCCGAACTTATGCACGAATATAAATTAATTTATGCGGAAAACAACAAACGGTATTCTCGTAATTAAAACCGACGTAATTTTTGTTTAATAGTTGTGTTCATTTTTTCGGTTTTGCCTTTAAAACTTCACGTTCAATTCTAGCTTGAAATTTTGCGTAATAGCAAACTTTTCGCCTAATGTAACTGTCATCAAGTGTCAAAGCTCCCCCTCCCATTTGTCGCAGTTATGCTCAATACAAACTGCTTTCTAATCGTATCCGCCCTAGCTCTATGTAGAATCGATAATTCGATATACAGGTAAGCCACTGTTCGCAGCAGACGGCCCAATTTGGCTACTTTCGGATATTTATAGACTGACTTCTCTTTCTAATGTTTGCTGGCCCCTTTCATTTTTGATTTTATTGTCTGCCGCTACGTATGTCCATCAATAATCGGTCAAATTTTTCAATTGAAATTTAAGGTAGAAGACTAATTTTTTGTTATTAATCGATTATCGTCTACCGTGATAATAATTTCTTTAATTTTCAATAAATAAATACTGATTTTTCCTTTTTGTTCTTCTTTTTAATTACTTAGCTTCGTTGAGTCGTCGCGATAGCCTAGTTGCTAGAGCGCTTGACTTCCGATATGGATGTTACGGGTTCGATCCTGAGCGACGACGAACTTATTACAAGAATTAAATAAATAAATAAATAATCGCTAATAGTCACGTGGAAGGCAATAGCAAACCACCACGTTCAACATCATATGCGCGCTAGGTCAGTACACAGCAGACACACACGGGACTGCACTGGTAGCGCGATAACAAGCGGCTACTATATCAGTTCCGAATTTAGTCTTGCGTGTGTACACCTGCGTTGCATATATAATAATTGCTTAGTATACAACCTATATCTGTACATTTAAAAAAATGTGAGAATAGGTTGTCCACCAACCGAATGGTTGAGGATATAATGATGATGATAAGCTTCAGAGTTGACAGTGAATATTTAGTGCGTTAACGTCTTTTCGTGCGTTTATCTTTGATAAGAAGTTATCGCATCTATCTCCTTTCATTTACACTTCAGTCACACACACAGCAACACACTTTCGGTGCTTGGTATACACCGTTTATCTATATCTCTAGCGCTGTATACATTTCTATCGCTGTATATATCCTTATCGCGCGAAATATATAATTTGTACGGGGTATGTTAGATGATGATGGGGAGGGGGAGACCCCTCCCGGTCACTCGGCTACGGTCAACAATGTTCAGATGTGCATCGATAATTCGTCGGCGGTTACTGATAATATGTCAGGTACCGAAATGACGAAATCAGCTTTGTCCTCTGACAACATCATTAGATCAAATAAAAGTAATAATAATAGCACCGGCACCGGCACCGGCAGCAATAGCAGTAATCATAATAATAATAACAATAATAATAATAATAATAACGATGATAAGAATAGCGAAGGTAATAATGACGATAATTATATCAAATATAATTCTAGTAGTAGTAGTAGAATCATTAATAAAAATCGATATTCTGAATCTTATCGTCCGAACGATTCGGGTATATATAAGATTTTTGTTGAACGAATTCCTTCTGACCAATTAGATAGAATATCAATTAGTGCCCTGAAAGTCGCAGAAATATTAAGAAGAAATTCTCTATCAAAAAATTTATTTGAAATTAAAAAGGTAAGTCGGAATCGGGTGATTGTTCAATACACCTCTCCAAGTTCCGCTAATGAACTTGTTGATCATCCTTGTTTCACGTCGATTGGCTATAACACTTATATCCCATCCTACTTAGTTTCTCGATCTGCTGTCATTAAAAACATCGATATCGAGTACACAGAGGAAGAAATTTTTGATATGATCGATTGTGAGCCCTTCTTGATTAATCGTATTCAAAGATTAAAGAGGAGAGCCATCGTGGATAAGGAAGTTAAATTCGTTCCAAGCACTTCTGTGCTTATTGTATTTGAAGGCCAAACCCTGCCAACCTATGTATTTTTGTGGAACGTACGTTTCAGCTGTGAACCCTTTATTAGGCGAACCCGTCAATGTTTCCGTTGCTTAAGGTATGGGCACATCTCCAGTCAATGTAAGGGACGTGCCAGATGCCTGAAATGTGGAAGTTCCGACCACGTCGAAGATCAATGTGCCAGTTCAGTCCAAGCTTGTGTCTATTGCAAGGAATCTCACAAGTCAACTGATCCCTCTTGTCCAGAGAAAAAGCGGCAGATTGCCATTAACGAGATAATGGCAACTCATAATCTGAATTTCCAGGAAGCCTCGTCGGAAGTTCCGCAAACGTACAAGCAGTCAAGTTTATATTCGAACCGAACTAATAACCGATTTTCTCTGCTCACACATTACGACGAGTTTCCGGCAATTACTCCGAAGAAGCATGAAGAAGACAATGTTAATATACCCGCATATAAACCTAGACCCATGTCTAGAAAGACAGGTCTCTACGACCCAAATCAGTTATTGCCGCGCGCATTAAAAAGAACAGTGCCCTTTATGTCCTCTGACGAGGAAAAAAAGTTTAATGATAGAAAATTAATTCTAAAAAATAGGCTTTCAATGAACAGAAGATGGAATAACTCCGAATCTTCTGTTACAACTAGTTCAGATAGCACTAAACCGATGGCTTCTGGTACAAAGAAGGATACTATCGGTAATAAATCTAAAAATAATAATCATAATAGTAATGGAAGCATTGGTAACATTAGTAATAAAAATAATACAATTAGCAAGAAAAGCACAAATATAAAAGGCAAAAAATTACTACCGTTAAAGAATATAAAATCATTATAATTAATAGAAAATAATTTATTAATAATACAAATAATAAAGGGTTTTTTTTTTGGTTTTTTTTAAAAATTAATTAATTTTTTTATTTATTTATTTATTATTATTGTTTTTTTTTTTTTTATTTATTTTATTTTATTTTTCAGGAATTAGCATAATTTTATGTTTAATTTACTCCAGCTATTTTTATTTAGTTGTTTCAGCATTACTTTAGCCACTTAGTTGTTCTCTCCAAAATGCTTCGAATATTGCAGTGGAATGCCCGGAGTATTCTCGCTAATAAGTGTGACTTGGAGGTATTTCTGTTTAATCACGATGTGGATATCATCTTAATATCAGAAACGTGGCTTACTAACGATAAATACTTTCATATTAATAATTACAGTTGCTACCGAGATGCAGTGGCGGCTCGTGACAAGTAAATCTGGGGGGCTCTAATGTAAAATTACAATAATTTAAAAAGTATAATGACATCAACTTATCTTCCTTTTTTGTCTACATTTTAAACTAAATAAAACTGGTTTAATGCATTCAAGTTCTGATTTAATTTAAAAAAAGATGTGAATGCATTTTGTATTTAGATTGAAATTTATTAAATAATATTTTCTAATCTTTTCCTTATATAATGTACAATCGTTTGCGTTGAGTAAGTTTCACTGTTGACGTGTCCACAAAAAAAAAAAAAAAAAAAAAAATACATGTGCCATAATTTTGTGAAATAAGGTAAGCCAAAATATAAAATCCGGGTCTTCTAAGGTTCTTCGTAAACTATATATGCTTCCTTGCATGTAATATTTTTATTACATTTTTCTTCTAGTTCTTCGAAATATTCTATTAATTTTTCTCGATTTTCGAAAACAATATTCACTGTACGCATATTATAGTTCCAACGTGTATTCTAGGTAATTTACGATTTACAATTTCTTGCAGTAGATCACATCTATGAGCAGAATTTGAAAAAAAGCTTGCTACAGCGGACAAACTTGAAAAAAAGATTTTAATTTTAGAATCCTGGCTTGTTGCTTTTTGCATAATTAAATTCAACTGGCGCGCATAACAATGAATAAAATGACAGTATTTATATTTTTGTTTTATCTTCGCCTATACGCCATTTGTAGAATCGCTCATTATGTTCCATCGTAAGTTTAAGTAATTAGCTTAAAAGGTTAGTCTCTCCAATTAATTTATCTAATTCAGTTTCTAAAATGTTGAACGTTTGAAAAATCACCGTAAAACAAGTGTCGACAAAAAGCAGTGCTTCTTGCATTCAAAAGTAACAAAATCTATATCGCAAAATGTATTATTTAAAGGAGAAAAGCAAGGATAGAAACAGAACAAAAAAAGCAGCAAATTAAAACAGTGTGCTTCACCAGATAAACGGACGACGCAGCGCGCGACGCGGATGTATTGTTAAAACCGGCTATAATCACGTGTAAAATTGACGAGGGCTCACTTTTCGAGAGCCCTCAGACGCCTTTAAGTTACGCTCGGGAAACTTCGGCTTTATTCGTTTTTCGTGTGTATTTTATATGCGGCTTGGAGGCTCAAATATTCTAAGCCCACGTACTATATTATTGGTTGTTAATATCATGTGATCAAAAAATCAGCTGTTAACGACCTTGACAGTATACTACACTACGAGTAGATCGTACAGTTCCAGCGCAGTAAGCATGAACCCGACAACTGTTATCGGATGTTTCAGCTGTTCGTTTAACAAATCGCGCAAAATGCTTATTTTGCAATTATTTTTAAAATGCACTCTTGCAAAAAAAATTATTTTGAAATATAAAATTCGTAACACTGATTTTTTTTCTTGAAGTAATTAAATATTATGTATTTTTTGAAAACACACAGGGAGGCTCGCGCCCATGAGCCCCCTAGAACGAGCCGCCCCTGCCGAGATGATAGAGAGGATGGGTACGGTGGGGTAGCTGTTCTCGTCAAGAGGACGTTTACTCACCATCCAATTAATCTAAACCTAACTGATTCCAACAACAATACGAAATCCAATGCAGTTTCAGTTTTCGTTACTTATGGGAGCTGCTCTGTAATTTTTATTTCTTATTATTCCCCTCCAAACCATTTATTTGACCCGGAAACCATCCTCGGAGCCTTAGATAATTTGGGCGAAACACGCATCGTTCTGGGTGAGGATTTTAATGCTTTAAATAGATGTTGGGGATGTAGTCGGAATGACAGAAAAGGTTGGGCAGTGATGAATATTATCTCTAATTCATCACTTTGTCTCCTTAACGATGGTTCGGCTACAAAATTCGGGAATCCGCAATTTTCAAACAATCCAGTGGATTTAACGTTAGTTTCAAATAATATTTTCCTGGACTGCTCTTGGAGAGTGCTCCCCATTTCATTGGGTAGCGATCATTTCCCTATCGTTATTGACATCGGTTCAGAGTCTTCCAACTCCACCGCTGCTGACCCATCTTACTTAGATGATAATATTTCACGATGGAAACCTGCAAAGACCGATTGGAGTAGATTTCAAAATGCACTGGACTTAGGCATTCGTGAAGTCAATACCATGGTCGAGCCTATGGATAAATATAATCTATTTCAGCAGGCCGTTTTAACGTCTTTACAAGAATCAACCCCGCGAGCGACCCTATATAAGGGGAAAAAACATTCTAAGCCCTGGTGGAATAGTGAGTGTGAATTAAAATAGATTTCAAAATGCACTGGACTTAGGCATTCGTGAAGTCATTACCATGGTCGAGCCTATGGATAAATATAATCTATTTCAGCAGGCCGTTTTAACGTCTTTACAAGAATCAACCCCGCGAGCGACCCTATATAAGGGGAAAAAACATTCTAAGCCCTGGTGGAATAGTGAGTGTGAATTAAAAATCAGAAGCCGTAATGAGTCTTTGAGGAAATTTCGATTAGAAGGCTCCATGCAATCATACATGGAATATAAAAAAGTTGCTGCTGAAACACGTAAACTTTTAAAATTAAGCAAAAAAGCTTCCTGGAAGAATTTATGTAGCAAATTTAATAGGAACACACCTTTAAAGGAGGTTTGGTTTTTGGCCAAACGCTTCAAGGACAATAGAACACCGAGTAATGTCATAGGTAATGCGGACTGGTTTCAGGAGTTTGTTAGCTTGGTGTCCCCTCCGTACGTGCCTACGGCGGATGAGTTAAATGAAATCAATCAGGCGCCACAAACTCATACGGCGGCGAATCATTTTTTGCTACAACCTATCTCCTATACCGAACTATTTGTCCCATTAAATAAGAAGAAAGATTCAGCACCTGGCATAAATGGCGTAACATATTCGGTCCTAAAGAACATGTCTGAAAACGCCAAAATTATTCTTGTCGGCATCTTTAATGATCTGCTGCAACGGGGTTTGGTTCCGGATGACTGGGGGCGGTTTCTTGTATGTCCTATCCTGAAACCCGGAAAATCTCCTGCTCAAGCATCTTCTTACCGGCCAATTTCCTTGGCTTCCTGCCTAAGAAAAACATTTGAACTGGTTATAAAGAATCGTTTAATATGGTGGCTTGAAAGTAACAACGTCTTTCCGCACAATATGTTTGGGTTTCGTCCAGGTTTAGGGACTTTGGATTGTATTGCTAGCTTTTTAAATGACGTTTACCAGTCGTTCATTAATAGAGAGTTTCTTCTGGCCACATTTTTGGATGTTAAGGGAGCTTTTGACAATGTTTCCATTCCCATCCTGTTTAAGCAATTAACCGACTTAGGAATACCAAATCTCATGGTAATAACTCTGTGTAAATTATTTTCGAAAAGATTGCTCTATTTCCTGAACCCAGTTTCTAAACGAACAGAGCTCCGTACAGTTTATCGGGGACTTGCTCAAGGATCGGTGTTGAGTCCTTTATTGTTCAACATTTATATCAGATCAATCCTATGTACTCAGCTACCCTCTGCATCAAATATTTTATCATATGCAGACGATGTTGTTGTATATAGTAGAGATAAAAATCTTTCTTATTGTATACAGAATAATCAATTTTCAGTAAACGTTTCTCATGATGCTTTTCAAAAGATTAGTTTGGACTTGTCTCCATCCAAATCTTGTATTACATTATTTACTCTTAGGCCTTACTCTCAACCGGATATAATAATTAAAATGCATAATCAAAACATTACGTTCTCTAAACAGGTGAGATATCTGGGCATGTATCTAGACTCCAGATTAACTTGGGCATTCCATATACAGACGTTGCTCCAACAGTTACCCAGGACTTTTAATCCACTGAAGGCGATTAGCAACACTTCCTGGGGAGGCGACCCAGTAAACTTAGGTCTTCTGTATAAAGCTATTGTTAGGTCTAAACTCGATTACGGTGCGATTTTTTATGGATCGGCTTCAAAGTCGCTTCTGGGTAAGTTAGATGTTCTGCAGAATCTGGGATTGAGGCTTATAACAGGGAATGTTAGATCGGCTCCTACTATAAGTCTTCAGATGGAATCCAAAATTCCTCCCTTACAGGTAAGAAGATCTCTTTTGGCAGATCGGTTTTTAGTTAAATATTGCAACTTCCTCCAGCCATTAATTTTTAAAAAATTCATTAAAATTTCAAACGAATGGAGATGTGTACAGCGTAAGAAACCGCTTTTAATTAAAAATGTAAATAGGTATAGCTCATATTGCCCCGCCCTTATTCCCGTTTTGCCATCTAGGTATTTTATGTTCCCGTTTATTATCAATGCAGTTAAAATAGACGTAAATTTAGACCTCCTAAACAACTTAAAGAAAGAATTCCTTCCTCTCCATGTATTTAATTCTTGCTTTTTGCAATTAATGGAATCCGAATACCCTTCTTTCCTAAGAATATTTACGGATGGCGCCAAATTCTCAGGGTCTAGGAAGGCGACGGGCGCGGCATTCATAACGGAAGAGAAATTAGTATTTAAGTTTAAGCTTCCACCTGAGGCTTCTGTTTTTACTGCTGAGCTGCTCGCCATTGACAAGGCCTGTGATTTTATTCTAAACGCTGCAGACGATAGAGGAAAATCGGTAATATGCTCAGACAGTCTAAGCAGCCTTTTGGCCCTTAGGAACAGTCACTTTAAGCATCAGAACCACCCGTTGATATTCGAAATCAAATTAAAACTTGCTAACATTCGGGACAATGGGGGTACAGTAAAGTTTTGTTGGATCCCTAGTCACTGTGGGATCATATTGAACGAAGTGGTGGATCAGGCAGCTAAAGACGCTGCCTGGGATGGGATAATATACCCCTACATCCCGTCAACGGATCTTTTAGAGAAGGTTAAAAGAGATAACTTAACCGAATGGGAAAATATTATCAAGAGTGCGCCTAGTACAGGCAGGTCTTACGAATTGGTCCAATCGACTCTTCCAGCTAGACCCTGGTATTTCAATATTTCTAATGTTCCGGATAGTTTAGTGCGAAAGTTTGTGACTACTATCTGCAGACTTCGTACAGGGCATAACAGGGTGCGACTAAATTTTGGGGTTGAAACCCCTCTACACTCCAATTGTAATGAGCATTTTAGTACAGGTTATCGTGAGGAAATTAATCACCTATTGTTTAATTGCGAGGCGCTAGCCAGAGACCGAGTCTTCCTTTTGGAGGATTTAAAGGCCTGCGGTTCATTTCCACCTTATTGTATTTTTCCCTTACTCGCTTCAGGTAATCGTGTGTTGTTAATAATATTCAAGTTTATTAAAAGAAGTAAAATCATTATTTAAATTTTTTTTTTTTTTGTTTGTTTTTTACTTTTTTTTTTTTTTTTTTTTTTTTTTTGTTTTTGATTTTGTGGACCGGCTTCAGTTAACCATCCATGAGTTCTGATGTGGCTAGTAAATGTCATCTTCCGATGTCTTACAACTTGTTAATTACTCGGTTCTAAACCTATATCCTTGACCTGCTGCTGTCCAGTCGCATCCCAGTGCCTATTGCACTTGGAGTGTGATGTGATCAGTGTCAATTTTATATTCTTTCCTTCTTGACACTCGTGGGCTATGTTATATCATGGCGGCCATGTGTGGTCAAATTGTATTATGAGAGTGTAATTTTCAATGTTAATTCCTTATCCTTCTTGACACTCGTGGGCTATGTAAATCATGGCGGCCATGTGTGGTCAAGTTGTATTATGAGAGTATAATTTTCAATGTTAATTCCATATCCTTCTTGACACTTGTGGGCTATGTCATATCATGGCGGCCATGTGTGTTTGAATTGTATTGTAGATGTCTAATTATTAGTGTTAATATTGCCACACACTATTCTGTTAGTCTAGGTTATTTGTAGAGGTGTTGGTGGCCAAATGGTTTCTTGCCGGGCCAAAAAAAAAAAAAAAAAAAAAAAAAAAAATGATAAGCTTCGTTGAGTACATCTTTAACCAATAAATCATACGAACGAAATTCGTCGCGCGTATACATATATATATATATATATATATACACAAATATATATATATTTTCATGTTTCTTTTGATTATTTGAACCGATTTTGATGAATTTTTGTTTATTCAATGGTTTACCCGCCATCAGTGGTCGTACCATATAAGTTGAACTCAGCAGTCATCAAGTAACATGAAAAAAATCGCAAGTAGATAGACACATAAAAATAGTATACCTGTTAGAAATTATAATAGAGCTGACTTTTTAACTATGTATAATCTGTTCCGTGTTATAGACTGAAAACCATTGTATGAAACTCGAGACCGTAATGAAGCTGCTTTTTATTTTGATAAACAGTTACAAAAAATTTTCGATGAAACGGTGCTTTTCGCATCCGCGGAAAGAAAGGAATCGTTTAAAATATAAAAGAACAAGGCAGGAACACTTTAAACAGTATTTCCAAAGTATACGTAAACGACTTAAATTAAAAATGAGAGCTGAAAGATACAAGTTTGAGACTGAAATGGAACGCAGAACGAAAAATTGAACCTAGAGGATTCTGGGCTTAGATTAACCAAGGTAAAGGAAAAAATGCGTCTTTGAGCAGCAATATTTTTGCACATCAAGGAGAAATATTACAAAGTCCTCGAACAGATTGCATCTTCTTTTGCTGAACATTTGCATATTCTAAAGCGGTAAGAGCTTCCTGTTTTTGTGAGGAAATAGAACACAATCTTGGCCAAATCAAATAACAATAAAACAAATAATTAAAGCCGAAGTGTACGGAACATTGAAGACATTAAAACCTAAACGTACTAATTAGGCCCTGATAGAGTATACCGTCATATATATTCAAGGCATTACACATGTTTATAATTGCGTTATAAATTCTTGCATTTTTCCTGAAAGCTGAAAAATATCAAGAATTGCCCCGTTTCCGTAGAAACAATTAATCTAACGATATTACAAATTTTATTAGGCCTATATCGTTGCCGCCTCAGGCTGTAAAAATACTTGAGCGCATCCTTTATAATAGTATATATCCACAAATCAAACGTCACATATCTATACATCAACATGGTTTTATGGAGAGCAGACCCGTTGTTACAAATTTAATAACATTTGTCGACTATGTTGCCTGTATATATTAGATAAGTCATCTCAAGTCGATGCGATTTACACGGATTTTCAGAAGTCATTTGATAAAGTTGATTATTCAGTTCTCTTGAGAAAATTAAGCGGATCTAGATTTTCATATAACTTAATAACACTGATTGAAAGTTATCTGAAAAATAGATATCAGTATGTCCAAGTTATATATATATATATTACAGATCGCCCTCCTTTCTGTGTCCTTCAGGTGTACCACAAGGTTCCCATTTTTATTCCTGCTGTTTATTAACGACTTACCTATTGTAATACAGCATTCGAAAATTCTCCTATACGCGGATGATTAAGATGGAACAGTTATGTCACGGAATTAAAAAATAACAGATTCAATTTCAGATGCGGAAAAGAAGGCAAAAAGACGTCGATCGTAAAATTAAAGAAGTTAAAGATAATACCGATGATGAATAAAAGGCGGCAAAAGTCTAGATGGAATCTACGGTATTGAAATTCTGAAGGATTTGAATAAAAATGCAAAATACTAGAATACTCTTGGGGAAAAAAAAAGGAGTCTAATACGTTATGTTGAAGCATAAGCGTACCGAGAGGGGATTTGCCCCCCCTCCCCGAAATGGATTTTTACGGTCGTAAGATGTCTTGGTACTAGACATTCTGACAGTACAACTAACTATGTATTAGTGTAAATTATTCTCAAAATGAAAACGAACAGAAGCAGTCCTAATCTCTATGCATTTAGAACTATTGTACAAGAGATTATATTAATAAAATATAATTACTAAGTAAAATCCTTTATTCTGTCAAGTGTTTATTTTTTTTAATTCATCGACCTCCCCCCGAAAAACTGGCCTGGATAAGCCTATGTGCTGAAGCGATTATCGAATAATTTGTCTCTATGTACCTCGACAATCTTTCTGAAAATAATAATACGGCGGAAGTGACACCACACGTTTTTAAAAAGCCGCTGCAGCAGTCGTGACCGTACTATGCGTTTTAAATATATATGAGCTCAAAAGATATGAATCGTGGATTTTGCTAATTGGAATTTTAAAGGAAACTGAACGAGCCCATGTTATGATAATTATGAATTTAAATCGGAATCAAGCAGGCTATCATTATATATAAGCGTCAGAAGAAGGTGCGTTTAATCGAAATGCTGAGGATAATAACCATATCTTTAATACACAGTATGCAAACGACAACAAGATGTGTTTAATATCAGGTAGTTGCTTAGGACTGCAGAATATTTCACTTGCGTAATATCGGCTCACCCAATATGGTGTTTCTAAAACGCAAAATGGGGACAACAACGGCAAAAGCAAAATCTATATAAACAAACACGTTTGAAATGGTCAATCAAGAATTTTTTAATGTGAAAAATAGAATTGAAAAGATTAGAGCGTATTTAATGTGAAAAAATAAAAAACAAAACGGTTTTTAACCAAGAAAAAGATATACATGTATATTTAAATATAGATCCGCTCTTTCTTTGCCTATATGGAATTGAGAATTGTTAGGCTTCTACAAAGAGCCTAGAAAATAATATAGGACTTTTCGGTAGCATTTTTAAAATGCTTTTATTTGACGTTTCTAGATAACTTTTAATCATTGTACTGACGATGGCTAGTGTAAACTATTCGAAACATCGAATAGGCGTTCTCAAAAGAAACGTAATTTTTTTTTTTTTTTTTTTTTTTTGTGGCCATTAAGAAGTTGTTTTATCTATATTATCCTTCTCTCCTTTCCCCATCCTTCTTCTCGCTATAACATTTTGTTCTTTTATTAACAAAACTGAAATAACTGATGAAGATTTTTTTTTTGTTGTTTCTTTTTTTGTGAATCGACAAAGGCCCTCCGCTCAGAAACAATGTGAAGGAGGAATGATTAGTTAGACATGGATTCGACCAGAGATTGGCAGAATGAATGTAGAAAGTGAACTGAAAAAATTAACAACGAAGGAAATAACGGGATATAAAAAAAGACGTAGTAATAAGGAGTCTTCGCAAGTAGGATAAAGAGGAAAGTTTGGGGAGAGAGTGAAAAGAAAACGAAAGCGTGGTGAAGGTACAAGACTTAAAGCGCAAACGAACAATAGACACAACAGCGGAACGATGAAGTGAAGGGAAATCGTAAAAGCAAGGGTAAGCAAAAAGATTCGACTGCATGGATAGGTAATGGAAGTGTTTGTTGAGGAAGGAGGGAACATGAATATCAGGCCAGCGTCTAGAATGGAAATTTTTACATAGAGGGAGCAGATTAAAAGCAGGAATTTTAGCAAAATAGAGACGAAGAGATGCAGCAACCCGAGTCAAGGAGTCTGCCAATTCGTTACCTTCTATTCCCTCGTGAGGAGTAAGGGGGCCCAGAGCAGATCGATACGAATGGAATGATTTGCAAGAAAATCATAAATAAGGGAACGTATGTGCGAAGAGTGACGAAGTCGCAAGCGTGAGAATATTTGCAGAAATGGCTTGAAGAGCACACATGGAGTCGGCGATAAGGATCTTTAGAGCCGTCAGTGAAAATTGTAAGGCGGTTCAAGAAAATAGAGCTTAAAGTAATTAAGGATTTCGATTTAATAAAATGCTGAGGAGTAGGTTTGGATATTAAAATCCACTTTGAGCTATTAATTTATCCCGCGTAAATAGCATTAACTGAATTTTAAATAATAATTTCGTTTCTTTTAATAAATAAAAATATGGTAATGTATAATTCTGAAGCGAATAAGGAAGAGAAGGCTAAAAAAAAAAAACTTTATCTACAGGTTGGCTTTGTGTCTAGGTAACAAGTGGTTAATATTCTCACGATAAACTAATCTATTACAGTTAAAATCTCCATCGACAAAATTTAATCGCACTCTGTTATGCCCCCTATATGAAGTAAACAGACAGCGGTCACAAATTTTCAAAACCAAATTATCCGGAACAACAGAGATATTGTAACACCAAGGCACCTAACCGGATGAATCGATTGGACTAATTCGTCAGATACACCTAAACTAGGCGCACTCGTAATAAAATTTTCCCATTCAATTAAGTCATCTCTTTTAACCTGATCCAGAAGATCGGTGAATGAAATGTAGGGGTATATCATAAGGCCACGTCTTTAGCTACTTGATCCACCACTCCGTTAAAAACGATCCGACGGTAATCGGGAATCGAAAAAAAAAAAAAAAAAAAAACGTTGTTGCTCCCTTCATCGAGAATTTTTTTGAGTTTTAATTTGATTTCGAAAATCAGCGGGTGACCGTGATGTAGTGACTGCAACTACTAAAAGCCAAAAGGTCACTTAGACCGAGCATATTCGAGTTTTTTCTCCGACATAGTTGTATTTAGTATAAAGCATATCGCAGTACCGAAGATAATTTCCAATATTGCGAAATTTTCAAACTTTTAATGAACAAAGGCTCTTATCGTCAAATATTTTAAGTACGATGAATAGGCCGAGGAGTCGGTAATAAAGGACTATTAGAGAATGATTACCCAACATGTGCTGTTCGCCATAGAGCAATGCCAAAATATTATTACGGGGACATGTAAATAGAAACGATAAACTTAATCCTACTCGTTTTTATGGGAAAACCACCGGAAAAGGCAGACCGAAAACATCATGGGAACATAATAAATGGTTCTTGGCTGACGTGCCCAAAGGGGGGATCTAAAAAAAAATAAATAAATAAATGCTCATTAACGATCGCTTCCTTCAAACGGAAGCGAATGGAAAACACTAGTCTGACATCGACGGAGAAGTTTTAGAGATTTTTTGAAATTATCGCCATCTTCGAAAAAATGTCGTTAAGAAAATTAAATACCCGGTTTCTTTTCCGACAAAAAGCAATCTTCCAACAATATATATCACATGTCCGGAAAACAAAATATTTTTTCGAACAATTTTGCGGCTTTTGGCGCCTCGAGGGCCTAATTTTAAAGTCGGGGGAAACCCGGATGTTTCAAACTAGAGAAATATACGGGGATATGTATAAATTGTTAACCTTTTTATTAGCTTCCGTGGCGCTAATAGAGCATTTAAACTTTTCGTCAACTTCCAAAGTTTTCCGTCAAGGAAATAAAATATGGTTTTCTCCCCCGACAAATAGCGCTGATATATCGCACGTCCAATATTTTTTTTTAAACTTTCGAGCTTTCGGTGCCCCAAGGGTCTGAATATAAAGTTGTAAGCTTGGCTATATTTTTCCTATGAAGCGGTCCGTTATGCGTATGTTTGGGATACGTTTTGGTTTCTTCAACATTTTTACTCGGGCTATTGTTTACGTGAACATCCTTTTTTTAATTCTTGTTTTTAACTCGAAAAAAATGGGGGGGGAATAATTTTTTATGCGCAATTTTTTCTATTTTATGAAAGAGCTTCTACGATTTGTTTTATATTTTGAATTTCACTTTTAAAGGGTTCTCTTGTAATGAGTTAGGAATTTTTTAAAGATGATTATTGAGGTCGTTTTTTCAATTTTGGAATTATATATTCTTGACGGTTTTTTGAATGTTTTGCCGCCCAGGGTAATTAGCTTGAAGTTATATATCGTCATAGATATAATTTTAATTGTAACCTATGTTTCAGCTTTCGAAATTAATAAGTCTAACCGTTTGCGAGTTATTGCATATTTTAATTGACTATTTTTGCCGTTTCGGAACCATCTTATTGATCACTGTATTTGTCGTTTATACACATTGTTAACATTATAATTATGATAAATATAAATTTCAACACTTTTTTAACAATTATATATATATATATATAATTGTTAAAAACGTTTTGAAATTTATATTTATCATAACCATCTTATTAGTTCCGTACAATATATATATATATGTGTGTAAGGAATCCTAAAAAATAAGCAAAGAATTGAGAAGGTGCACTGAATATCCTTATAATTTATCAAAATTACCGACAATGAAAAACTATTATGAGAAATTATTATCCGGAAGGAATTTTGTAATTTTATTACCACCGTCGATGGAAAACGGGTACGAGATGATATTGCTGAAACTAAAGCACACGTTGAAACATCAACAACAACAAATTTCCGATAAGTGTGGGAATTAAATAAATAAAGAAAACACTGCACTATGACGTTTTATTACAATTAAGTACAATTAAAATGAAAATAATCTTGTAAAAAAGCTGATAATAGGAAACAACCAATTCAAATTGCTGAATATAGTTTATTAGTACTCCGAAACAATTTTCACGATCAAAAATTATACTGAATTCATAATAAAGAGGGTGGCGGTTAAGGTGCTTGGCTACCAAATCAGAGGTGTCATAGGTTATCGAGACTTGTCTCTTTCCGGATACAAGTCGCTCTCAGGTATATATCCAATCTGAAATTGAGTTGGTTATACCAGAGGAATCTGGGAAGGTAAAGACGGCTGAAAGAAAGGAACTAGCGCCAGTATTCTCAGCAGATCCATTAGGCTATGTACATTGTGAAAAGCTTAATTACACAATCCATGATACTCTATCAAGGATATATGGGAATTGCTTTACTTTTAGTAAAGGGGCAGTACACTAACTAAACAACCGGAAGCGAATAGTGGGAAGATTATTGATTGACAGCAAAAAATAAAAGCTTTAAATTGCAGCGGCCAGAGTGGGCAGCTGTTCTGAAAATAATCACCCGATTTACCATCGCTTAAGAGTATTTTTTTTGTACGCCTGGGGCTCGAAAACAACTCATCATTCGTGGCTTCCTCGTATGAAAAAACATAAACGCAGCCTAAAGCGTGTCTTACAGATGTTTATAAATATCGCAAAGAAACACGCTGCCAATCATCTTTGTAAAAAATTTGTTTAGTTTTAAATTGAACGGATTTGCTTTTTTTCGAATTGATTATTATTAGGCACAGATGCAAAGTTACAGCGTATTAACGATGTACCGATGTTTTTTTGTTTTCTTTTATTCTAAAGCTATGGGTGCATCCGGTCCATGGTACACGGTACGACGGAATCGCGGATTATAGGAGAATATTCAAGAAAGCCAGAATATGCTCGCTATAAGGAGATCATTTGGAAAGCTAGAAACCAAAGGTGTGGTGCATCATCTATCAAAAAAAGAAGGGAGAAGATGGGCCAAAATATGTAACATGCTGCATATAGTTCTTTTTCCAGTAGAATAGGGTACGCACTGTAGATAGCACTGGATGATGACGGAGGAGAGGTATTTACATGGTGGCACCTCCGTGTAGCCGTTGATACGCCATCGTTCTTTCCATCTTATTCGTTCAATATCATTCCAGTTTTACCCCGTCGACGGCGCTGGTAACCTTTATAAAAATAATGTTAGTTCTTCACGCGCATAGTACTCGTTCGTTTCGACTCTTTAACTATTCAACTTATCTAGTTCGCGAGAGGCTAAGCTGTTCTCGACGTAAGTTTTAACCGCGAACGAAATTGCCTGTTTCTGAAACCATATCAATCATAATGCTGCTACGAGGAGCTGCATCTGCTTCTTCGTCTAGCCCCCTTCGTCTTCGTTCATGTTGCAACAATGAGGCCGAGGAATTTTCCAAAAGAGTAAACGATTGTGGAAATCGCGCCGCCGTTTTAATTTTATCCGACGATGCGTGGCCATTCTTTCGATGACGCAATAGCATTACGTTGCACTGGACACTCTTGGGAAAAGTACCGAACGAGACTAATCGATAAAAGATGAAAAGCTTCGAAAATCACAACCGAACAGAAATTCTTCTAGATTTCGCTCTCTTTTCGAATTACATGCGATTTCCTCAGTCTCTACTTATGAGATTCACGCGAACAATTTACAGCTATATGGGAAAATTCTGACGAAACGATTAATTTTTATTTTCCATTATCAAGCGAAAATATAGACAATCAACAGAAAAAAAGGGAAAAAAAACAAAAACGGTTTTGATCACCAGTTCTTTTTTTTTTTTTGTCCCGCGGCGTTAAATAGATTTAATTATGTCCCTATTTCAAAAAAAAAAACAAAAAACGACCGAGTAATATACATTAAAAATTCGCATCGACTTTATTTTGAAAAGTTCATCCGGGATTTATTGAAATCTTTAGACAGCCAACGCGAATTAAAATAAAACATTTCAACGGCAGAAAGCAGCTATTGAAATTTATCATATTTATATTTATGTTTGGTGGTACAAACACTATTGTTTTGAGTGCTAAATTCCTGTTTCTTATTCAACATTCCCTTCCTCGCTTCCTCTGGTTTTTTGACTTGAGTCGCGCTAATCTCTCTGCGATATCCTGCGTTTCGGGCACAGTTTTCTCCCTTCTTCGCTTCCTTTTTTTCGTTTTTCTCTCGTGTCGTCTCTTTACTGCCCATTACTCGAACATTTCCACTTTTTAGGAGACCCCGATCACGTAATGTTTTCGGTTATTAAACTGAACAAACTTCTTTTTATTATCGAACGGTATTTTCATAAAATGTTTCGTTCATTCTCTCCCTTCCTGCTCCTTGTGTTATCCAAGCTCTTGATCTTTTTGTCGGCTATCTCTGATCGTGTAAAGATCTGAATCTCCTTCTCCTCTTTTTACCTCTGTTCTTGAGTCAATGTCCATGTTAACGAACCCATTCAAAAAAAAAAAATAATAAAAACAGAAGTAATATACCAACTTAAATCTATTCTCATTAATGTGAAATAACAAAAGACTGGTTCAAAAAGCGGAACATTAAAATAAATGGGAAAAAAATCTGCGTTAATGTTCAATTTACTAATAAAAGAGTCGCGGTCTCGTGTCTATATTACAATTTATATAATACTATTATTCATCCAAACAGGATCTGGGTACGTACTTGGATAGGCAACTGATATGGAGAGAACATACTGATAGAAAAAGAAAAAAGAAAAAAAAAAACGAAGTTAATATTTGAATTAAGAAAATTAACTGGCTCATGCGTGAGTAACTAATAACAGCCAAAGGAGTACGTGTTTAGGACAGAATAGTATCGTCTGCTTCTCAAATGATCCTATGCCCGAAGTGCTCGACATATTAGATTTAAATAACATAAACCCTATACACCAAAACCTCACATTAATCCCCCCCCCCATGGGAGTTTCGAATAATAAAAACAGACATTTTAATTTTAAAAAAACAATTGTTATCGAAACAACTGAAAATACAATAAATAAATACACCGACCACGTTATAGTCTTCACAGATGCTGCTAAAAATAACCCCACCACAATCACATCGCCGAAAGCATGTGCGTTCGTAGTATCAGATAAAGCGTTTTCTTTCCAACTACTCAATGATGGTTGTACAGTACTGGACGCAGAAATGTATGCCATTCTATACGGGCTACACAATATATTTCGTTTTGCCAGCCTAACAAAAAGACAACAATTACAGACTCTCTTGCAGCACTAGAAGCCATATTCAGCCCTAAAACAAGAAATATAATATGTAGCTTAGGAAATTAAACAAAACAAAAAAAAGCAAAACTGACATGAACAGAAATATCGTGTTGTGACTGGATAATAAGCGTTCGCACACTACCAGATACACCAAAGAGGACCTACGGGCTACAGCTTTGGGGCTGTGCTAAACCGAAAAATGTAAAAAATATCCAAACAGTCCAGAATAACTAACAGGCGCACCCTCTGTGTTACTAGGGTGGTTCAAATATAAACCGGAATTTCGTCATAAAAATTTTTATTTTATACTTACAGTGCTCATATTTTTTACAATTTTTCGAGATAACCCCCCTCGCACGCTACGCACTTTTTCCACCTCTCCGGCAATTTTTTTATTCCTTTTTCGTAAAAATCTCGCGGCTTGTCACATAGCCATTTGTGCACGAACGATTCCACCTCATCGTTGCTGTCGAAACATTGTCCACCAAGTGCTTCTTTCAACGGGCCAAACAAATAATAATCACAAGGCGACAAATCTGGACTGTAAGGAGGATGTTCAAGTGTTTCCCAGCCCAATTCGGCCAATGTCTCCATCGTGAGCCGAGCGGTGAATTTCTGTTCAAAATTCAGAAGTCTTGGCACCCATCTGGCTGCAATTTTGCGATAACCTAGCCGATCATGAATTATTGTCTCAATACTACCTATGCTGATGCCCAATTCGTCGGTCATATCGCGTACACGGACGCGTCGGTCAGCCAAAATGAGTTGTTCGATGGCTTTGACGTGTTCATCTGTAATGCTGGTTTTTGGGCGCCGCGCATGTGGTATGTTTGACACCACTTCACGTCCTTTTCGAAACGCGGAACACCACTCGTACACTTGAGTTTTGGAGAGACACTCATCGCCGAACTGTTCGCGTAATTTTCGGTAAATTTCCACGGATTTTACGTCGTCTTTGACTAAAAAACGAATAATGATGCGTTGCGCAACAGACACTGGTACTTCTTTTTCACTCATGGCTCTAACTACACTAAAAAGTGAGGTTACGCGGTTCTAATTGCTCTACACGCTTCGTAACAAACCGGTCTAACTGCCAGTGCAACCACTTTTTCCACAATAAATTTTTCGCGCGTTTATTTAAAAATTCCGGTTTATATTTGAACCACCCTCGTATATAACCAGAATGATGTTTGACATAAAGATTTTAGAGTTCCATGCGTGGCCGACATTGTTAAATTATTCTTGGAGACACGCAGACAGACCAGAATAAAACGATTTGGCTACACAACTGTTGGACACCACCTGTGATGTACGCAGATTAAGGTGTGCACCGTAAACCCCTAGAGATATTCTGCAGGGTCAGTGATATTAGGCGAATGCCGATTGGTGTTCTTTCTTTAATGACAGTTCAAAATTAAAAATATCGCTGACTGGCCTCCAGATTGTGATGTAAATAGATAATAACAAAAAAAAATTAATACGACACGAGCTATTTCCAAAAAGATAAGAAAATATACCGCCAATACCCGCCATTTTGTCATCAAATTAATTAAAAAATAACCTAATTATATTATTTAATATTTCGGATGTGTAACGAGTTGGCTATATCATCGTTATGAAATTATTTTACACGATTTCATTATTGATGTTTTCAGTTTATTAAACATTTTTTTTTTTTTTTTTTTTCGTACTAGTTAATTGTTTAAAGTAAAATTAGCGGTAATAGATGTTAATAATAAACGAGAGAATGGTCTCTATTGTTTTTGTGTATTTTTATCGAGAAGTTAAGTTTTGGTGTCCGCGCGCGGATTCATATTAACGAGGTGCTTTTATAAATTGAGATTTATTACCGAGACTTAATTTTAATCATTTTCGTAGCGTCGCATTTACTTTTGTAGCATCTGCATTTGTTTACGTTATTTTTATCGATGAATTATTCGGATTTTACCCTTTTTACTTACGAAATTGCGCGATAACTGTTATCTGCGCAGTGCATTTAATCGTAGATCGCTGTGATTCGTCTATCCATTTCATTTACATGTGCACTTCTTATTTTCGATTTTACCTCCCTCGACTTTTAATAAGTTGCACATTTTAATTTTTACAGAACAAAAAAAAAACACAACTAATAATAATATTAAGTAAATAAATAAATTCCGCAGATGAAAAATCTGATAATGTAAAGAATTCAACCAACGGTCGCAACGGAAGAAATATTATCCTGCGAGAGAGAATATCGGGAGAGGAGCAAAAGTTTCTGCTAGTATAAATGAGGATGGTTGTAATTTTACCGATTAAAAGGCGGGATAAAAACCGTTACGCTACAGACGAGTTTTATCATGTCGACACAGAAACCAAATCCGCCAGCAAGCAGACACCCGACCGATCCTTATTGCCCGGCAGACTTATTACAAATTGCTTTTTGTTCGTTTTAAAATCGTTTTAAACAGACCATCCAACTTTATATGAAACTGCAAATAATTTATTAGCACGATATAAAAATAAGAGATACGCTCAAACTGACCTTTTTCTTCCGCTAGCCGAATCAGTTACCGAAGTCGGCATTAAATCCTGAAATATTCTTATTTCATCAGATAAGCAGAAGAAGCGTGTTAACAAACTCTAATCTTATAATGATATGAGCGAACTACGTGTAATTGCGTTCTCGGAAACGGCTCCAACGAGCTTGACGAAATTGAGGCTTCTCGAGAAAATTCTCCGAAACGGGAAAAGATAGGCGACCTGTGTGTTTAAGTGTGGTCATCGTACACTTTTCAGATTCATTAAAAAGTAAGCGAAATTTATCAGGTAATTGAAAATAGATCATTTATTGACCTTTTTACGCGAACGATTTAAAATATTGCGTCAAAGTCCTAAATTATATAGAGCATCGTTATAGAGCTGAGATGTTGCGATAATATTTCTAACTTACGAGAATATATTTTTTTTTAATATAATTTCAGCGGAGAATAGAGTTCAACATAAAAATGAATAATGTAATGTATAGAAGAAAAAAAAAAAACATGTACCTTTCATAAATATTTAAAAAGCTTTCGCAGTAATTACTTATAATAAATAAATTGCGGATCAACTATGTGTTGTTAGAAAGAATTATATTTAACGTTGACCATCATCAGATGCGAACTGTTAAATATAATTTTTTTTAACAACACAGTTGTGTCTGCAATTTATTTATTATGCAGCTTTCATTCTCACAATTCACCTTCGCCAGTATATTTTCAGCTCCGACGGTGGATTTGTTATCTTGATTGGCTGTTGCTTATAGCGCGACTCGCGCCGTGTGTCGACTCGTTGTCACTTATTTAATATTTTTAGGATGGCTTCGCGGACCACTTCGGGCGCTTCCAGGGACCACCGGTTAAGAACCACTGACGTAGACGGACTCCAACGATATCCTTTGTTCGATTAGAAATTAAACCAGTCAGTGACGGTCCATAAGAGTGTCGATGAGTATCGGTAAGTACTGACTGAGCAGTTTCTAAAAAAAGGAATTTCCTCGAGGATATACTTTCCTTGCATTAGTCAAAAAACTTTCATTAGATTTCAGGGAAAATATGAACACACAAAATTTTAAAATATTACCGATGATGGTTTCCAAATGTACATTTGATCAAAAATAATGAATTTAAAACTTCCAACGTGCGTTTTAGAATTCTTTCCGCTGAGAGAATTTGAACATTACTCCTAAATTATAGCCGGTTCTTTATACAGCACCGAAAAAGTAGCGTTCGTACTGTCCATTTTATCACTTAAAAATATTAACGCTAAAAATTGTGAAGAAGACAGTTAACGAAAAAAAAAGATACCGATACTTACAGATTTACTCCAAAAATTTAATAAAAATGGACTTTTACAGTAAAATATACATATCGGTATTATGACAAAATTTTTTAACTCTTTGGAGTCAGAAGAAAATATTGGGATAATAATTAAAAATCGCATTTTAAATATTCCTAATGTTTCCGATGCTTGGCTTGTAAAATAAGTGATACTGTTGTTATACTTGTTTAATACGGAGTTGTTTTCGATTATTGTTGTAATTCGAATTCGGTGTACCGAGGCTCCCGAATGTTGTTTAAGAATAAAATCATAATACCTTCGTGTATATTCTACTGCAAAATATATTATCTTTCATCAAAAATATTATTATTTTTTACTTTTTGGCGCACTGTTTACAATTTTGGAGAGTAAATCTTGAAGTCAGTTTTTAACAATATTCTTTTTTATTTTCGCTTTTTTCGATAAAGATAAAAGTAATTTGTTTGATTTTAGTTTTCATCCAGAAATTAAAAGTTTGAGAATGTTGTTCAGCCGGGGGAGGGAGGGTATTATATTATCGAAATGGGTAATTATTTCTTCAGAAACTGTTTACAGTCATTCGAGTATGAAAATCTATATTTTAAACGACGTTACGTGGATAATGTTAAGTATAAACAAGTTCAGTCAAGCAAAATATTTCATGAGATCAGGGTTACTCCGTATGTTAAAAGATAAAGGCCACATGGCTTGATAGTTAACTGAAGCCGGACCATAAAAAATAATAAAAAAAAACATAATATTTATACATAATATTAAATTCAAAACAAAGAAATCGGATTTTCCGCGCCGCAAAGAGCGAGATGCATTTTTCGTGCCTCATTAAACTTTTCGCCAACTTTCAAAGTTTTTCGTTAAGTAAATGAAATACGTTTTCGTTCCCGATAAATAGCGATCTTCCCCCAACGGTTCATCACATGTCCCCGGAAAAATTTGTTTTTTTTTCTAAATTTCGAGCTTCTGGCGCCCCGAGGATTTGAATATGTAAGCTCAGTTATATTTTTTCTATAAAGCGGTCCTTTATGCATATGCTCGAGAAAAATTTCGGTTTTTTTAACTTTTTCATTCGAGTCGTTACCTACTCGTACGTAAACATACTTTCTTTTTGCTGTTTTTTTGGCCAAAAGTGCGGGTTTAAGTTTTTTATCGATAATTTTTTTTTTTTTTCTATTTTATGAAAGAACTTCTACGACTGGTTTTATATTTTGAATTTCACTTTTAAAGGGTTATCTCTGGTGATGAGTTAGGAATTTTTAAAGGTGATTTTTGAGGTCGTTTTTTCAATTTTGGAATTATATATTCTTGACGGTTTTTTGAATGTTTTGCCGCCCAGGGTAATTAGCTTGAAGTTGTATATTGTCATAGATATAATTTTAATTGTAACCTATGTTTCAGGTTTCGAAATTAATAAGTGTAACCGTTCACGAGTTATTGCATATTCTAATTGAATACTTTTGTCGTTTCTGAACCATCCTATTCCGTACATTATATATTTGTACGGAATCCTAATGAAAAAAGGAAACGCTAAAATATACACACTAAAAACATCTTACTAAAAACCCCTTTTGGAACATTTTTAGCTTGATCGGCTGGAGATTCTGAAAGAAACTGAACGTACTTGTCCATCGAAATCCGAAGCAGAATGTCGTTTTCGGTTCAACTCTACTTAAAAATAAAAAACCGACAGCCACTCATAAAATAATAAAGTTCAGCGAACGTGTCGTGTTTTATTTCCGTGACTATTCCGACACATACACACACACACACACACACAATCTGGAAATTGTAGTTACTATTAAGAAAATGATCTTCTCTGAAAATTTCTATTGTCTTAAAGTGAAGTATAGCTCTACTATCGTTGGAAGTTTAAGTAGAAAAAGGAATATTCGAGAAAACTATTATAATAGAAGTCTCTACCGTGTAGGGATTCTCAGCCAGTGTTATAAGCAAAATAGTAGTAGAAGAAGAAAAAGTCAAATCGAAGGAGTTAAACATTGATGGATTATTGAAAGAAGTAGGAGGAAGATCATTATGAGTAATAAAATTATCGGAAAACGATAAATTCTTGAGAATCATTGATGTCGCAGACTTTGCAACTCTACGTTGATGAGCATTCCAACCATCACCCCTGATAAACGGTTGTGACATTAAAAAAGGAAGAAAGAGAGAAATTACAACGGTCATAGAGGAGGAAACGTAAATAGAAATCAAGGTAAAAGAACGAGCAACGTTACAAGAGATAGAGGTGTGAACAATGTCAGGTTATAGACAGGAAGATTTAGTGAAACATCATGAGCGAGGAAGGGAATATCATTTTTAACGAGGATAGCTGAATCCGCATATGCGGCATCACGATTACATTTGCCCAGCTCAAAGCCCCTAATATTAATTAAAGTTTAACTACGAGACAAGCATAA
The DNA here is from genome assembly GCA_039619475.1 of Icerya purchasi. Lineage (NCBI taxonomy): Eukaryota > Metazoa > Arthropoda > Insecta > Hemiptera > Monophlebidae > Icerya > Icerya purchasi. The sequence goes on along the minus strand of CM077115.1, from coordinate 220,102,097 downwards.
TGAAACGCTGAAAGTGTTGGAGTGAAAAAAAATGAAAATAATATGAAAGAGCGGGGAATACCGCTCAAGAAATAGTAAAAAGTGGAAAAACATAAACCGAAGTGAATAGTAAAATAATTTTAAAAAAGTGAAAAAGCTAGGTAAGTGAAAAATTAAAAGTGAACTGTAAAAATTGAAGACTAGAAAGAGATAAGTCGGGGCTAGTGAATTAGACAGGAATTGGTAGATGGTAAAGAAAGAAAGAGGTCCAGGATAAAATGAATACAGACGAAATTAACTATAAAATAGGAAATTGTAAAAACATCATTACAGATAGTACGGTGCCGGTATCCGTTGTGTGTAGCTAGTAAAACTAATTAATATAACGCGGTGATAAGCACTAATAGACTTTGTGCTATTAGCTGGGAATAAAACAATAAACAATTAAAAAAAAAAAAAAAAAAACCAATAATGTAAACAGGATGAAGGAAATATACCGATGCTTTAATATAGTTTTTTTTTTTTTTTTTTTTTTTTTTGTGGTGCCGTGTACTGCTACTGTGGCCAAAGACACCAAATATTAAGATATGATTAAATTAAGCTATAGATATTATTTTATTTGAGGAATGATAGTGTTTTTCTGATCTCATGGGGATCATCGGATAAGACAGTTTGGATAGTAGTATGGGGATAGATTGAATGTTGGGCGCAGTCGGAAAGGATATGCTCTATTGTTAAAGGACCTTAGCCACAGTATTGGCAGAGTGGAGCGTCGGCACGATCCAAAAGGTGCTTGTGCGTTAGTGCTGTATGGCCGATGCGCAGTCTTGTTAATACAACGTCGTCACGTCTTGATGCCATGATGATGTTCCAAGGCGCAGTAGTAGGCTTGACTATTCTCAGCTTATTTTCAAGCGACAATTCTTCCCAGGAACGGCTCCATTGTAGCTGAAACTGGGTTTTCGTAACTTTGTAAAGATCCTTCCTTGGGACTGCAAAACCGATAATAATGTGGATTTCCCTATTGCTTGTTTCGCAGCTAAGTCGGCTGTGGCGTTTCCACTTATCTTGGAATGTCCTGGTAGCCAACATATTACTATGTTCATAGTCGAGCTAATACCCAAGTAATGTATCTGTTGAACAATCGGGTTTTTCAGGGTAGCATGCCATTCATTAATCGCATTGACGGCCTGTAATGAGTTTGTGAATACGATAATACGATCATAATTCTGATCTATGGCGGATTCGATGGCTAATTTGATCGCAATTAATTCGGCCGACATTACCGACAATTCCATTGGAAGCGCATAGCTGATGATTTGCTGTCGATGTACAAAGGAACATGCAGTGCCTTCGATATTTTTTGCAACATCTGTGTAATACTTTTCATATGCACTGTATTCTTTCAATGCGTTCGTATATGACAAGAGTATGTCAGATTTTGAGCTGTCGGTCAACACTACGTTGTACCGTATTTCCGAATTATGTGTTGGTGGAAGAGCGGAGATTCTTTTATGAAGGATATTGTTCGGTACATTAATATTTCTGGTGTTAGCAGCAAAATATGCGCGATTGTTTAGAAGTTCTGCTAAATGACTAGAACGGTACGAGACCTCAGGCGTCAGTAGAACATCAGGGATATTATTTGTACTTCTTAGGTAAATTAAAAACTTCACCGCTAAATAATCTCGACGAACGTTTAAAGGTCATTCGTTGGCTGCGCATAATATGCTGCCTATTGGACTAGTGCGAAATGCGCCGATCGCCAGCGTGATGGCGGAACGAGCACAGTGTCTATTTGCAAGCGTAGTCTAGGCAGGGTCTAATAATGGTACGATATATTTTGAGTAGTGTGTGTCTGTCTGAACCGAATGTTGTGTGGGATAGTTTCTTCAACAGGTTTAAGCTTTTTAAGCAGGACTGTTTTAATTGATTTACATGTTGTTTCCATGATAAGGTTTGATCAAACAACAAGCCGAGATATTTAACAGTCGGAGATTTTGGTATTCTTGTGCTTTGCAATGATAGTGATAGCGATTTTTGACATGTCCGTAATCTGCAGAAATGGATGCAAGTTGTTTTCGCGGCTGAAAACTCTAGTCCATTTTGTGAAGCCCATCTTTGGGCTTTGTTTACTGACCTTTGCAGTAGTGCAGCTCCTGCTTCTACATTTTTGCAACCGATGAATATGGTGAAATCATCAGCAAACAGCGCCGAAGATATTAGTGGATGGATGATGGATACTAGATCGTTTATCGCGGTGATGAACAATGTGGGACTAAGGACGGAGCCCTGTGGGACGCCATTGTCCAACGTTTTTTCCGATGAAAGCATGGAGCCGATTCGAACGCGAAAGACACGAGACGATAAGAAGTTTTTGATGAAGTACATTATATTTCCTCGAAATCCCCACTTGTATAGCATGGTAAGCGATTTCTCTTTCCATATTCTATCGAATGCCTTTGTTATATCAAAAAATACTGCAAGTGTGTGCATTCGTTTGTTGAAATTTTTTAAGATTTCTGACTATAGGTAGAATAACTGATCTATGGTTGAACACGATGGACGGAAACCACACTGTGTTGTTGATATAAGATTTCTGTTTTATAATTCCCATAGTAATCGATTTACTATTTTTTCGAATACTTTACATAGTACGGATGTCAGTGAAATCGGTCGATAGTTGCCTAGTTTCAGTGGGTTTTTATTTGCTTTATGTATGGGTACTATAATAGCTTCTCTCCATTGCTGAGGAAAAGATTGATTAGTCCATATGTGGTTGTATATCAGCATGAGTTTGTTAATTATTGATTCTGGGGCGTGTTTCAAGAACAAAATGTGAAATCTGTCGGCGCCACAAGCAGATATTTTCGTCCCCTGGATGGCATTTTGGATTTCGTGTAAACTTATGGGTGCATTATATGTTTCTGAATTTGATGAGCTGAGGTCAAGTTGTTCGTTTGCTAAACGTTGTTTGTTTACTAGTGACGTGGGTGTCAACTGATTATTACTTGATATATTTGCAAAAAACGATGCGAATTCTTCTGCAATTTGTCCTGGGTCTGTATATAACTGATTATTTCTTGATATCGCTGTAGGGATTGGTAGGTCAACGTGTTTATATAACGCTCGTATTTTCTTCCATAACTGATGAATCGGTGTTTTGTTAGTGTTGACGTGTATTCGTTCCAAGATCTCCTTTTTTCTTGTTTCAGTATCCATCTTGTTGCTGTTCGAGCCTGTTGAAAAGCTGTATAGTTTTCCAGTGTAGGGAATCTTTTCAGCAGTTTTAATCTCTTTCTTCTTTCCCTTATTGCTCGCGAGCACTTTTCTGACCACCACGGTACTAGAACTTTGTTTGTGGATAACGGCCTGTTTCTCGGGATTGATATTTCGGAACATTTTAGAATTCCGTTTCTAAATGAGCGAACCATTGTATCCGTGTTACTGTCATCAATGTCTACCTCGGTCTGACATAGCTGCTGGAACATTTCCCAATTTGCTTTTTTGAAATTCAGGGCTGGCCGTCTTATATGTGAGGCCATGTTTGCTTTCATGTTTATGATTTGTGGAAAGTGATCACTGCCGCCCATGTCTTCATGATGATGAACCTCAATGAGATGGGCAATCTGACTAGAACTTAACGTAAAATCAATTGTGCTCCACGTTCTGTACGTGGTACTGTAATGAGTAGGTTCACTTGTATTATGGACTGCTCTATTATGCGAGTTAATAGTTTTCCTCTACTATCAGTTTTGTTGCTACCTAGAATCTCATCATGCGAATTGAAGTCACCGGTGAATATGAACGGTGTTGGGAGATTATTTATTATTGATGTGTAGGTACTTTCTTCTATTTTTGTGTACTGAGGAATATAGATAGTACATATTGAGACGGGAGGTGTTATATTAATGCGTGTTGCTAGTGTTTGAATGTGGTCAATGTTGAGTTTTATTTCCGTGTATGTAATATCTTTCCGTATGGCTATAAAAACGCCGTCATGCGCTTTTGGTTGAGCATTTAAACTTTTACATATTATATTATACGAAGGTAAAGTTAATGTTTGATGCGGCTGAAGATGTGATTCTTGTATACATATAATAGATGGATTATATGTAGCTATTAAAACTTGGAGTTCTTCAAGATGCCTGAAAACCCCATTACAGTTCCAGCTTATTATTTTTGTATCTCGTTGAGTAGCATTCATTATTCTGGTTAATCTTCTTGTTGGGAGGAAGGATAGTCAGAAATTTCTTTGTCCGTGTTATTACATTTTTGTAATTTTTTGATTATTTTTGTAAATCTTGCTTTCATATATTTTTGTTCAAGTGACGGTTTAAGTAGCTGTAGTATGGTAACTAATTCGGACACATTTATGTCCAATATTTGTGCCACTTGGGATGGATTTAATGACTGTTTTGTTCCTTCGAGAAACTGAATGAATTTATCGAATGACAGTTCATTTCCATCAGAAGTTGTAGAAAAGTATTTTTTCAGCGAAAATAATTGCTGATGTATTGTTGATGTAGTTTCTGAGATGTCAGCGGTTTTTATATTCAAATGAGGCAATGGCGGTGTTTTAAAGTGATTTAATTCTGATTCTGAGTCCGATGAGGAGCTTAATAAATCATCTGTTTCCAGTTTTCCTTTACTTTGATCAAGCATAGTGGACGTTTGCTGGGATGGACTTGTAGTTTTCTTTTTCCGTCTCTTTTTTTGCTGTTTTAGTTTGTCTACTATCTCTGTTTCGGCGATAGTTTCGGTTGTCTTTGATGAGGTTTCTGAACGTGATCGTTTTAAATTATCCTTTAGATTTGATGAATTCGTGATTAAATGGGGAGTGTCATGTATTTCGTCCGACTCCTCTGAGACTTTGGTTTCTGGGTTGTTTATGGGGATTTGTTCTTTTTTCGTGGTGGACGGTTCTGCGGTTGATATATTTGTTATTATGGGTGTTTCATTGATATTCGTACAGTTTTCGGCTTTATGAGGTTTTGCTTTGCATATAAAGCATATGGGGTCATCTGTATTTATAAAAATCCTGTGATCATGGTTACGATAGTTTAGTAAAAAATTTGTAGGAATGTTAACTTCGTCGAAATTGGAAATGTAAACTTGTCTCCGCCAACTAATTATGTGTCCAAATTCGGTATCAGTTGGGTCAATTCTTAAAATGGAAATAGGTGAGGCGAGTTTAAGCCCTAACTGTTATATTAGGTATTTTCCAATTTCAGAGTTTGGAATAGTTGCTGATACGTTTGAAAGAATAATCTTCGTTGCTGGACTTCGCAGACGTCTTGCTTTAATTTGTCGTTGTGAGATTTCTTTGGAGGCACCTGCTGACATGAAGCTATCTACAATTTGTACATTTTTGAGAAATATTAAAACACGGTTTTGACTAATGCGTGATCCGGCTATGATGTTCGATGCGGTTCCTATTATTTTGTTTTAAAGCTATAAAATAGTCCTTTATGGAGGTGTCCGGAATGTAGGGAAAAATTATTCCTTGCTCATCGGATGGGTGTTCGAAACTTGTTAGCGGAATGATCTTGTTGTTATTATATTTTTTTCATCGAGTGAGCTAAAGAATTATTTGGTACGGCGTGATTGGCATTAGAAATTAAAGAATTATTACCTGCAGCGACGGTAGTATAGTTACTTGTTTGTAAAGTTGATGTTTCCTGATAAGAAGATAAGCCTTTTGTGACGACGGTAGATAACGGCGGAAATTCATCTGGTTTGATTATATTCGACGTTTGTTCCGTTGGTCGGTGGTTATATTCGTTATCTTCATCGTCGATGTTGTCCATCTTCCTCGGTGAAGGGGAAGAGGCCGAAATTGATATGATTACGTTAAACTTAAACTCTAATTGTACTCGTATGATGAAAGAGAACACAGAAATAGACTTCTTGACTAAACTCTTTATACACGCGAAAAAAAAAAAAGTTATCGCTAGTTCAGCACTAATACATTAAATTGATAAAAGAAAAAAGAAAAATGGAACATTAAAAGCTAAAATTATACATTAATTCTGCATCTGACCTGGATGTTTTGTAATGCACGGTCGAGAAGTAAATAAACACATAAGCAGGAGAGAGATTTCGAGAAGAAAAAAAAAAAAGAGTTGAAAGATTAAAAGGAGAGGATCACTCGAATCTTTCCATTTTTTAAAGAACTAGAACGATAGTATTATTTGAAAGGAAACAAAAGAGAGAATCTACTAAGGAAGGAAAGGAAAATATGTTATCTGAAACAAGCAAGAAAATTATATTGATATTATTTGAGATAGAAGGGAGAAAAATGTCTTTATTAAAATAAACTAGAAGAAAGACAGATCTGTCTTAAGGGCTCATACATTAGTCGGTGATAAAATACTATTAGGTGGGAAAGAAGTAAATTTAGGTGAAAATTTAGATGCTTAAGGATTATGAAATTTGTGGAAGATGTTTAGGGCGAGAATGAGTACTAAAAGTGAACTAGGAGAAGTAATTGCGGACTTAGCAGTATGTAGGAAGAAGAAGGCACCGAGGCTTGATCGGTACACAACAAGGTGTCAAAAACTAAACTGAATGCTACGTAGAAGCCTCTTTGTAAGAAATACTTTCAAAGGTCATTATTTCTTATCGATTCTGATCAAAATCGATCAACGACACAGTACGAGCCTTTGCAATTACGGCAGAGAGACATTTGAAGACCACTGCACCCGGCAACAGAGTGTCAAGATGCGCAGTGTGAACAAGTGGATGAAGAATTACGACAGTGTTCTGCAATATGTTCAAAAAGAAGAGACATTTGCTACTAGCGAAAACAGAAAATCGGTGTTTGTAGGTTGAGATAAAATATCAGCGAGGGCGGTATTATGAAATTTAAGCTCCATAGATCTAGTAGAAATTTTAACACTCTCGGATAAATATGGCGAATAAAAACTATTGCAATTGACGACCCAATTCTCGGCAAAATATCATTCTCCGAAAAAGACACCTGAAATGACGCCCACTCCGTATAGAACACTATTAGATGCTCTGGTATTACCGGATGAAAAGAAATTGGAATAAGCTAGAAAAACGTTGGCAGACGAAGCAGAAGGAAATCAGACGGAAACTACTTTAACCTTTTCGAAATTTTGCCAATTTATTCGTTCGACAATATTGCGAAAGTACAAAAAACATCAACTACATCGCGGTCCGTATAATATTTAATCATTTTAATCCGACTAGCCCTGAAAAATTAGCCGTAATTAATAATCGAAGAGAGTCATTGAAATGTTTTCGAAATGAAACATATCCTGTTTATCATCAGTTGTTCGCACTCTTCAATGTTGTCTTACTTTGGTAAAATTAAATTAACAACTGTCTTTTCTTATTCGTACACAATCAGTGTACAATTTTATAAACACTTAAAAGTGTCGGTCATTTAAAAAGGCTAAATATAACAATACTATAGGCGCTGCAAATTAGAAGAAAATAGGAATCTCGTTAAAGAGAACATACATTATTTAACCCACCAGTGTGTCCAAAACTACTTTTTTGTTTTAAAAATTTTTGAAATTTAAATATTCGGTCAATTAGATAGTTTTTCTAACGATAAATTAACTTACTGAAACGTACGAAGAGAAACATTCTTATTTTCACATTAAACATTTCACAAAATAATACACGCGTAACAGCACGAAAATGTTAAAGATAATTTTTTCGCGAAACACATAATGAAACAAGTTCAGTCAAGCATGATGTTTCACGGGCTCAAGGTTACTTCGTATGTTAAAAGATAACCATAATATTTATATTCACGTAATACTAAATTCAAAACAAAACTAATCTGATTTTCTACGTTTTTGTTAATGAAATGAACTACTGTTTCAATCCCGATAAATAGCGACCTTCCCAACGATATTACCCGGAGAAAAAAAATATTTTTTTTTAATTTCGAATTTTCAACGCCCCAAAGGTCTGAATATAAAGTTGTAAACTTGGCTATATTTTTCCTATATCCTTTATGCATATGTTCGAGAAAAATTTTGGTTTTGTCAACTTTTTCACTCGGGCGCCGGTACTTACTCGTACATAAACATGCTTTCTTTTTGCTGTTTTTCGCCCAAAAGTGTGGGTTTAAGTAACTTTTTATCGATAATTTTTTTCTTCTATTTTATGAAAGAGCTTCTACGATTTGTTTTATATTTTGAATTTCACTTTTAAAGGGTTATCGAGTTATGAGTTATGAATATTTTATAAGTGATTTTTCAGGTCGTTTTCAATTTTGGTAGTAAATATTATTTTTTTCTTTTTTTTTTAAATTTTTTGCGCATGGACGTTACCCAATTCAAAGGTATGACAGCATTAATGATTATAAAGGAAAAATATTAGGAATATAATATATGAATGAAGCTAACAAAGGAATAACCAGGGGAGAAGGAAAAGAACGGATGCTGTGAACGATTTAAGGTGTAGAATAAGACGCAAAAGACCGGAATACAGCATCACACGTTTTGAAGAAATGAAAGGACATTCAAGAAAAATGTGATTTGCATCACAAATGAAGTTTGCTTCTGACGGATCAAATGGGCAAAGAGGTGACTGGGTAATGGAGAAACCGAAGAGCAAAGCAGGAAGCAAGCTGTGATTTAACCGAAGTCTAATTACAACTGAGATAGTTGACCGCCTCTAGTTGGGGAAATTAAGGAACCACAGAAAAAGAGAAGGAATGATTTGTATGGCTAAATAGAAGAAAGCAGGATTAGAAAATGAAGAAGAATAAGATCAACGGTCGCGGTGGCAACGAAAGGAAAGAGGAAGAAGACTTTGGACTGGAAAATTACTAATAACCGTCTGAAACAGACTAACTCGTTGCCCGAAATTTCACAATGACTAGCAGTTCACAATAGATTAATACGGACAGAGCGGGAATGAAATAGATGTGAAATTAAAGAGCGAATGTGAAAACGCTCCTTAATTTCAAATCTATTTTATTCCCGCTCTGTCCTTATTAATCTATTGATGGTATTTTGAATTTTTTTCCGCCCAGGGTAATCGGTTAGCTTGAAGAGTTATATATTGTCATAGATAGAAGTTTAATTGTAATTTATGTTTCAGATTTTGAAATTAATCAGGAAAACCGTTCGCGAGTTTTGCACATTTTAATTGAATATTTTTGTCGTTTCTGAACCATTTATTAGGAATTCTATATATATATATATATATATATATATGTAAGGAATCCTAAAAATCACGAACATAACCACCTGGCTCGATAAATAAAAACATACTATGCATAACCGGACATCCCATTTTATGCATTCGGTTCTGATTATTCCCAAAATCTAAATATATTATTCTAATAAGTGTTAATTTCGGTTATTATCATGACTTATAACCAAAACGTATTAGTTTACCGGTAAAAAAGAAAAACTGCTCAAAACTGCTCAGCCGAAATATTTACTCATTGCTTCATTAAAAAAAAAATTTGAAACAAAAAATACCACGTTATATTCCAGCTTCACCATGACAATAGCGTGTAACAATTTCTTCGGAATATAATGTAGCTTCAAAAGTATACATTTAAAATTTTCGAAATTTTACACAAATAATAATGAAGTTATAGTATATTTATGTATCGAATCAATTTCTAACATAAATAAATGACGCCCTTTTTCTAAACGTAGTACAACAACGAGCACGAAAAGCCAGAAACACATGCCAACCGATGGAATAATTAAATCTGGCACAATTATATAAACTACTAGTAATAACGGAAGATCAACACTTTAACTTTGCCAAAGTCTACTTCCGTTTCCATATATAAACTAAAATTAACTCGAGTAATTAGAAGGAAAAATATTTACAATATTTAATGTATAAAAAGAAAAAGGTCGGCGAATATATGTATGTATAATATAAAAAAAAAAAAGAACGCTTGGTGGCCGTTTCTTAAAACGAATTATCAGAAAAGGTCGTTTCAGATGTACATTTCGCTACTCTCTGGTCTTATTACGAGCGGCATCGGAGTTTGAGTTATAAATTTTTCATTTAAAACTGGAAATTGTTAAGAGGATTTGCCGAAGTGATAAAAAGCAATACGTCTCACTGTTGTACAAAACTGTACCGTGCAAACAGTAGCTTCCTTATTTATTAGCATTCACTCTGCAAAGCACGATAAATGCGAATTCCGCAGTAATAAAATAAAAAGGAAAAAGTGCAAATAAAAACTAAAAAGAAATAAAAAAAAAAAAAGGAATAATAATAATAGTTGCGCAAAAAATGGAACTCCTTCATCGGGGAGCAAAAGATTTCTTCGTGCAAAAATAAATTCAACTTTGAACAACTTGTAGCCCTTCCACCTTAGTGTTTCCAGCTCAATTGTAATAATAAAAAAGTTGGAAACATTTTAATAATAGAATCTCGTGAATTATGAACTTCGGAAAGTTCACAATCATATTCAACAGTAATTATTACTGGCCATTAAGTTTTCTCGATTTCCCGCTTTCGCTAGTAAAATAAAATTTTAATGTTATTAAAAATTACTACTGACTCGTGAATTTTCTTTATGATTTATTCAATACATGCAAGTCGAATTCTAAACTTTCTCAACTATAAAAGCGCATTTAACGAACTATAAATGCGTTATGCGAAAATTTTTCAAACTGAAATTTCGGTAATTTAAAGCTTGCCAAAAGATGGCCCCGTCAGTGTTATGGTGATAATTTCGTAAAACGTGAAAAACATTGCGATTAAACGAAGCCATAAAAAATAATAATAATGTCATAAAATCAAACATCGTAAAATCTGCAATAAGAAAAATGTAATAACAGTTTTCATTGAGTCAACTACCGTGTGATGCAATTTGTTAGACAGAGGTGTTTCGTCCGTGTACGACTTCGAACTCGCTGACTGGAAATATTAGAAAAATTTCTCTTGCACTGTTTTTTTTGGGGGGGGGGGGGGGGGGACGTCAACAGTGGAACTTACCCATTCATAGTTGACCATTACAAAAAAAGTTGTTACAGTCATTCGGTATCGTTGATCTGTAAATATACCTAAATACGAATCAAATTAAAAATAAATTAATCTTTTTAAAAAAAAAGTACTATCTTTTAAATAATAAAATAGCATAAATATTCCATCGTGTCAATTACATCAAGCCACATAAATAAAAAATTTCTTAGGGGAAAAGTCATTAAGGACCACAAGGTTATTATTAAGGATGAAATCGTGAAGACAACAACCATTATGGTTACGGTTGGAACAGCCTCATAGTGGGTAGCGAGCATTGAAATCGCCAGCAATTATAAGTGGATAATGCTTTTCGATGTATGCGGACAGGGGGATATTACTAAGAATACAATTTGGCCGGACATAGATCGAAATTATGTTTAGGAATTGAGGGTGTTTTAGAAGAATTTATGCACCGTGTCTAGGGACGTTAGAAACGAGAGAGGAAGGAATGGATTGGATACGAAAGTAAATGCCGTTTTTGACTAAAATTTCTGCACCACGGATTAGGTTGAAACCTGGAATAGACATATTTCTAGAATTTGAAAGCCATGTTTCTGCAAGTAAAGCAATATCAAGTCCTTCGAGGGCCGCTTTATTAGCTCGCATATTGCGGCAGTTTCACTGTAACGCCTTTAGATTTGCATAATGAAAAAAAGCGTGACATAAGTAGAGGCTGAGAATTGGAAGAGTAGAATCGGCTGTTCCTCTGTTAGCCGAGAACGATTGAAAATTAGGAGAAATGCAATGAGTATATGCTATGAATTCTACTATATTATTTACAGGGATAAACCATGATAAAATTGCGTAATTGTTGATGTAGATCGCAAGGAGATGTGAAAAGGAATACTGGCGATATGGAGACAGGGACGCAATCTTTGGGGTTCCGAATCGAAACGGCGAAATTAATACTTAGCATAATATTTAAATTTACCTAATGTATACCAGAACTGTTAATTTACCAAAATTATGTTAGCAATATATTGACGCATTTATAATATAATCGTAATACCCGTGGTTTATGTAGCAAGCCAACATAAAAATTTATTTCTTTTAAGTATTAGAAGATTTAAACTGCTTTTTGCAGGAAGCGTAGGAGAAGCTTATGAGCTGGAAAATGTTGTAGAGACTGTAGGTTTTCTTCATTTTTTGACTGCGTGATGGCGGAAATTTTATTACTTTGTTTTAACTTTATGGGCTTTTCGGCTTTGAGTTCTATATTTTCGTTGGACAAACGAAATACTAGTAGCATAAACTGAAGACGGTTCGAATGATAGAAGGAAATACGAGTAGTGAGCTATAATCTGGGAAGTGGGCTCAATTAAACGAACTATTCCTAGCGGCAGGGGGATGTCTTTACATATATATATCTCTCTTCCCTGGGACCAGCCGACACTTGATATAATGAACGAAAGATTTCTGCATATGAAAAAGCTTTTGTAGTTTCCGAATTTTTTACACTTTTTTCGATAGCCTCTGCTGTGTCTATGTTGTCGGTGGTCGGATCGCACGGCATGACATTACTACAAATTCTTGTTCTTGGAAAAATACACTGGTGGTCTCCGTTGCCTTCCGGCGGATTTTCTGTCGGGCTTTACTCTCCTAGCCGAAAGGAACCAGTTTTGAGGCGCCGGATACTCGCCTGCTCGCTCTAGATTGATATTCATCAATCCGACGGGGGCTCATCATAAGTCAATCTAAAATTATATAAGTTATAACATAGTACAAGGATATATATACATGCAGATAAGTACAGACGTTGTAAATACTTATCTGCCTACTGATATATGAAGGCAGCTAAATATCTTCAAATCAAAAAACCTGATCTTATTTTAAACATAAATGACAGAGAAAGATAACAAGAAAGGACGAGAACAAATAAATAAAAAGAAAAGATTATAAGAACATTATAAAATCGCAAAATTCGGGACATATCTTGGGTTTTACTCTTTACGCCATTCTTTCGACCGTTTCCCTGCTTCCTTTTTCCACATACCAATTTTTTTTGTCCCGTTTAATATACGATTGGCGATTGTCCTAATTAGTTTTTGTTTAAAACGGAATCATCAGTGTTCCTTGTTAACCGAATTTTTTGTCTGGATGGTAATTTTATATTATTGACATTAAATTCTAGTAATGTATAATAGAAATAGTGTACATCTTGAGGAACATTTCGTTGTTTTCCTTGCACACATAATTAATTTGAAGTTGATTTACTTCCGATAGGGGAGTATAAGTTTCAAACACCTTTTCTGCATTTTGCTTATTTTATTAATTTCCGTTTTCTTAGTCTCACATAATATATTTGAATTCCATATAAAATTCTAGACATTATTAATTATTGAATTATAGTATATATACGTAGTGTGCGCTATGCTAGAATGTGTTTTATTTTACATATAATATATAAAGCTGGAATTGTCTGTCTCATTTTAGAATTTAAACTTTGAATGTGTTTCTTCGAATTCAACGATTTATCGTTATATATAAGTAGATATTTAAAATCTTTTACGTTCTCAAGCAGTGGAATAAAACATAAATGAGTATTGTTATTTACATGAAGTTCACGTATGCAATCATTATTCCGTTGCACAATAGCATAATTACGCGTCATTTTGGAATGCAATAAAGGTATATATCAGGATACTGGGTATTTGTTAAAACGTAAGTAGATGGTAACGGGTCAGCCAGTTTGGGAGCTAATTTCACTCTCAGACGTTATCTCGAGCGGTTGGAGTTCTTCCAAGTTATTAATTATGCGTGACATCGATTTTTGATGCTAGCGCTTCCGAGATATGACTCTTTATACTGCGGAAATGCAACAGACCATCCTGATCATTTGTGTCAACGCAAAATTGATGTAATCTGAGTTTACGCTAATACTTACAATGGAAATCGGGGAAGCTCATGAAACAAAAAGGCAAAAGGAATATAAAGAAATGATGTAGTTTACCTGTTTAATATAAACTGGCTTGGGAAAGAGGTGTAATATGTCCGACTACTCATCTAGTATGTAAACGCGAAGAATGTCAATTGGAGTGAGTAATTTTAGCGGAAGAGTACTTGCATAATTGTATAAGTCTCAGCTGATGCATTGGAAAATATTAATTTGTTTGCTGGATTTCGTATTTTGCCGACCTCGACTGTTTGACCATCGAGTGAGATTATACCGCGCTGCCAGAAAAAAACGAATCAACAATTTCATTTGTTTTAACGAAACCACCGCTCACTTTCGACTCATACAAAAACCAGCGATTTTTATAGTGGCGAATTGAATTTGGAGTTATGAACGAGATTCTATTTTCGTTGTTAAATGGCGGGAAAGATGTTAACGGAGAAATTCTAGGTTCAGATGATTTGACTGTGCTAACAAAAGTGAAACAGTTTTCGAATTATCGAGATTATTGTTTATAAGCGTGTTCGGGCATTTAAATTAGAATCATTAATGAGGCTGGAAGCGGAACTTTTGGTAAATGTAACATGTTACTGCGACGAAGCGGCGATGTTATTATTAATAGTCTTATTGTTAAGGTTACCATTAGTGTGTTGGCTGGACGTTGTGCGAGTATAATTCGAAGAGCATATTGGTTAATGTTTGTGCGATGCGTTTGTTATGTTAGGGGACGGTTTGATTATTTAATTATAGGGAAGAAGATAATGGAACAGATTCGCAGGTATGGAGCTGGTAGCGCGAGTTCTGCCGGCAGTTGATGACAGTGGCGAATCAAAAGCGGACCGCCACTTTGTAGTTGTCATATTCAAGGGTGATTTATGCTGATCACAGGGGGGGGGGGGGGGGAATTCCGCTGCATGCTAATGCCCGCGCAAACGGCGTAACAGCGGACCAACAAACGGATTAACAATTAATAGAACAAAAAAAATCATCAAACGCAATACGATACAACTTTAACGGAACAAACAAGAAACACTTTGACAATTAACTGACTTGAAATCAATAAAAGATCTACCGTAGTAAAAATTTAATCGATTTAATATAATTGCACAAAGAAAAATACTTTTTTTTGAACCCCTTTCACCACTTTTAAAAATCTGAAAAAATTTCAGTACATAGTTTAGACTACAAATACATGTTATATATTTTTTTCGTCGTTGCTGAATTTTTAAAATATTTTTTATGACATTTTAAAAATTTTGAACGTTTCGAAAAATTTTGATTTAGCATATCTAAAAATCTGAAAAAATTCACCGTTATGGAACAACTCTCCATTATTTTTAGCCTCTAACAAGAATTTTTAAAATCGATCGAAAAATGGCTGAGATATCGTCAAAAACCCGGAAAATCACAAAATGCTGCCCCCCGCTGTAGGACTAGGGGTCTGAAACTTTCAGCATCATTTACTTTTTTCATGCCCTAGATGTATAAATATCGTTTTTATAAAGTTTGGTTCAAAGGCGCTTCTACTCCTCTTAACTGGCTAGATGCTTTGACGTGAAAATTATTCACGCCAGATTTCCAAACGTGGGGAACTCTTCAGTGATATATAACCAAGACGCAACTGCTTTTTCAGTTTATCTGCGTAGCGGAAATCCTCGGTGAAAGTATGTTCAACTAAAATCTTGCAAAGGTGCTAACACGTTTTTAAAGCTAAACGACATTACGACTTAAAATTATGAAAATAAAACAAACCCAAAAAAAAAAAAAAATATTCAAAAGGTTCTATTGAAAATTCTGAAAACCGAGGGAATTATTCAAAATTTTTACATTCACTCTGACACACAAGTTCAATATCGCGGTATTTTTCGATAATAATTGAATTTATTTTTACCTCTTTTTTTTCTTTATTCGCGTCTGCGAGCCTGAGTCAACATAATCAGCAGCCGAACGGAATATACAAACTGAAGCTGTGTTCGGAATGTGTTTAACGTCGATAAGGATGGCCAGAAAAGTAAACATCGCTAGGGGATACTTTTCGAGCAGTTGGGATAATTTTAATGCTAAGCCCCCTCTATACGCGCTCGAAACTAAAATATACAGCGGTAAATATTTGCAAAACCTATTTCGCAATTTTCCAAAAAAAAATTTCAAAAGCCGAATTAGGTTAATTCATTCCAAAACGGCCTAATAGAAAATTATTATCGACAAACAAAAGAAAAAGTCGAAATTTTCTACTTTTACGCAATAGCAGTTACCCTATTTTACACCGTCGATGACCGGCGCCGCCGCTCTTGTGTTTAATTCTAATTGAAAACAACGTAATTTTCGATCTCCGCATTCCCGGTTATCAACTCGCATTCCTATTCCTCCTTCACGTGTTTTCGTAAATGTAATAATTCGATGGCATTGTTGAATTCCCAGCCACTCTTTTGAAAACATCGTGTAAGTTTAAAATATACGAAGTTACTGTTTCTTTCAATGTCTTGTGAAAATTATGCTATTTAGTAATTTCTTGATCCAGTTCGAAAAGTGATAAACGGATCGAAACCAACCGAACCACTTCACAGCCCCACATCGAACGGGAATATATCAGAAAACGAGGAATAATGAATATATTATATACTTACGTCTTGTAATATGAGCAAAAAGTTCATATATGTTATTAATACGGTTTTTGTATTTGTAGCGTTTTCTTGCAACGATGTCGAGATAGAAATTATTCTTCGGTCAAAATCGTTCTAAAGCAACTGATGTAAATGGGAAAGCCCCGTTTTCAAAGGGATGCACTTTTTGTTTCGCAGATTTTTTTTTTTTTGATATAATCAATATTCAATTTCAGTTACATTCCAGAACGAGACAAGTGGATCGGGGTAACCAAGCACCTTAATTATCAGGCTACCTTGCCTAATATTTAACCAAGGAATATTATTATAAATATAAAATAATAATGCCAATAATAAATAATTCAACGGCAACAGTTTATTATTTAATAACCGGGCAATATTATTATACAGTAACTTTCAGAGCGTATGATTAAACGGGTGTTCGGGAAATAAGGTGCACAAACCCTAGAATAGACCTTCTAAAAGTTAGTAACGAAAAATAAGATGAAGCTCTATAATTCCTTATGAATAATGGTCAGTTTAGTTGAAGATTGTTGAAATTTTCACTTCATATAACATTTACGTTTTTAGGGAAGAGATATAAACGCATTGCCCAAGCGGCATTGCTTTAGAACCGAGGAAGAGTACAAGCATGCTTGGAAATATGTAATTACCTGTTTCAGCCGATTGCGTACAATTACGAGGGGACAAGCCAGGTAGACTAGATAATTTGAATAAAATAACATCATTCTGCTCAAACGTTTTAACGCTAAGTAACTACTTAAAATTACTTTGTCGATCCGGCGTTTTAAAGAATCTTAGCTGGAAAAATTTATTTCAAACGCTACTCCGTCTGGAGCAGGCGATATTTCCACGCTGTCTGGAAATTTTCTTTACGTTTATTTTAAGCTATCTACTTTAATTAAGTTCCAAAAACACCGACTGAAAAATCTGTCATTAGCATAATTATTATCTTTCCTTTCATTTTCTACTCTCCTTTTTCTTTTTGAAGCTTTTTCTTATCTGGTCGGAATCTGTGGAAAGAGGGACACGATGAGTGACACCGCTTCTCTTACGATTCCCGGTTGTTCATTAAGTACATTCGATATGTACTCTCCCCCCCCCCCCCCCCGCCGACTTTTTCCTCCTTTCGGCTTGCTTATTTAAATTACGGTTTATAATATTTAACATTTATTCTTCGTTAAGCTCACGCTCGTAGACAGATTATAATTCTATACTGCATTAAAATTTAATTACCAACCGCTACCAGATACAGCTGTAATTTACCTAAGCGCAAAAGTTCATAATTATTATTCGTATTCGTACACAAGCACACACGTACAGAGTCATATCTTCGTGCTCACAATTCACATTTATATTTCTATTTCATTTATTAAGTTTTTTTTTTTTATTTCGCAGTCATTTTTATCAGTTTTTCTTTCTTTTTCGGTTTCTTTTTTTCCCCCTCCTATATTATTTCCTCGCGGATTTTATATTTAGCATCTACGCTATTTATTTGTTTGTTTCGCTTAGTACTTGTTTTTAGTAGCTTTCTCATTTTAATATCTTATGTCACATTAACAAGTACCACAACCATCTAATTTACTACACAGATGGAGCCAAGGCAGTCGGTGAAGAAGGTTCACCGCTAGCAGCCTGTGCATTCGAGGGTGATGACATCTTATACCAAGCCAGGCTCAACAATGCCTGTTCAGCATTGGACGCAGAGCTGTACGCAATCGCACACTGCTTCCACCACATCACCACATCTCACACCAGAACCAGTAACTACCTCCTGGTTACTGACTCTTTACAATCCTTAAACATGATTAAGGGCCCAAAATACAACAACCAGCTGGTACAAGAGATATGGCACAACTTATACCAATTACACCTAAAGGGCAGTCATGTGTCGCTGATATGGATTCCCGGACACAGTGGAGTGCCTGGCAACGAGAGGGTTGACATAGCAGCACGGTCTGCCTTGCTCTCGCCAATGCCAGAAGACGTGGAACTACCGACATCAATGGAATACACATTATTAAGAGCGTGCGAAAAGCAGTGGAGAATTGAATGGGCAGCTGCTACAACATTCTTAAGAAGCATAAAGCCCACAGTTGAACCATGGTGGCCACCAAAAGGAACATCCAGAAACGACTTTAAGATCCTCAGTCGACTGCGAATCGGGCATATCGCTATTTCCCACAAACACATAATCGATAAAACCCCACCTCCGACTATGTGTCCCCTGTGCGGCCAGATAACCATACCAACAGTTTCTCATATACTGCTCACCTGCCAAAAGATGAAGGTATTACGAAAACAACTGGACTTGCTGGGAAACATAGCGGGCATACTCTCTAACGAATCAATAAACATCACTCGAATTATAGCCTTTGTAAGAATGAGTGGCCTAACACAACAAATCTAAATAACCTCCCCTTGTGTGTGCTGTAATGACCACAGTAGTTACAAACAGCACACACAATTTAAAAAAGGGAAAGAAAAAAAAAAAAAAAAATATCTTATGTCACGTTTTATTACGGGATTTTTTTCTCTTCTTAATATATTCGGGCGTATTTAAATATTACTTTTTTTAAATTTTTCCATCTCTAGTTTATTCAGTTTTTCTACGTATGATTTCCAAGCTATGTGCCCGTGTTCCATACCTTAGATTTTACAAACGCTTAGTATATTATTTTTAAGGTTCCTTTACTTTCATCATTTTGTAAGGTCGAACATTACAGAATTCATTATACGTTCCATCGTAAATGTTTGTCTCGTTTAATTGCCGGGTATTTGTCGTTCTGACCAATCTATTTTTTACACCCCGATTTTAGGTATTCGTATTTCTGCTGATCTCTCTGTAATGTCCTTAAGATTTTTATCATGTGCTAATTTGCTCACTCTTTCTGCATTTTGATTTCAGCTTCTTTTAATATTTTATGCGCTACCATTAGGTCATCCCGAAATTCAAACATTTCGCAATATTGAAGTAGGTTTTTTATTCCATTTTTGTAACAGTATTGGAATCAGCTAACATACTTGCAGAATTCGCCCGTCTAACGTATTACTGTATTACAATTTTGCAAATAATTCTTAAACTAAATTTTTACTTTTCCCGTTATCTCTATTTCCCCCCGCGGTTTACTTAGTGATTTTTCATGGTTTACCATTCCGAATAATCTTGCAGAATCTCTATGAATGTTGCCATTACTTTCGGTATTCAAAACTTCCCCTTATCAGGATTCCGTACACATGTAATGTAACATATGGAATCCTATTAAGATGATTCAGAAACGACAAAAATATTCAAAAACTTTAGACCAGGCGTTCAAAGCTATGACCGATTGAACTGATGAACGCAAAATCAACTGGGGGCCACTATGGAAGATCTAAATCGTTCTACAGCCGCAGTGTAAGCTGGAGAAACGCATGATGGAGGCGTAGTAGAAGATTATCGCAGAAAAACATCGACGCTGTAAAGAGCTGCTCTTGCATAGAAAGCTGCGTGTTTGGCGGAGTTTGAAGGGCCACTACAAAAGGTTATATTGTTGCTTCTCAGTATGCACAACACTCGGACACCCTGCACACTGTTGAAGAGACTACTATCCCCGCCCTATAGAAAAAAAAGTATACATTTTTTTTAATATTTGAAACGGATGAACATATACGGCTGCGTTTCGCCAGCCCCGCCCATTTTGAGTTGGGAAACCAAAATAGGCTCATTCGTTTGTGCTTCGTTTGTGCTTCTTTGTGCACGACTTTTTTTTGTTTGTGCTCTCCCCCTTCATAGTTTAATTAGAAAAGTCTTTGGGCGGGGCTGGCGAAACGCAGCCCCGCCCATGTAAAATTAAGGGATGAAAATTATGCCATTCGTTTGTGCTTCGTTTGTGCTCCTTTGTGCACGACTTTTTTTTGTTTGTGCTCACCCCCTCCCTGATTTGGTAAGGGTGGGATCAGCCCCGCCCATGTAAAATTAAGGGATGAAAATTATGCCATTCGTTTGTGCTTCGTTTGTGCTCCTTTGTGCACGACTTTTTTTTGTTTGTGCTCACCCCCTCCCTGATTTGGTAAGGGTGGGATCAGCCCCGCCCATGTAAAATTAAGGGATGAAAATTATGTCATTCGTTTGTGCTTCGTTTGTGCTTCTTTGTGCACGACTTTTTTTTGTTTGTGCTCACCCCCTCCCTGATTTGGTAAGGGTGGGACTAGCTCTTCCCATGTTGAGATGTGTTACTCATTTGTGCTTTGTTTTGTGCTTCATTAGGCACGGATTGTTTTTATTTGTAGTGAATTTGAATGGGCGAGGCTGGAGAAACAGTACCTTAAGGGTATGAAATGGGATGTTGTAAATACAAATATATACGCTTCTGACAGTATGGTACGTGCTCTAATGAAATTTAACCATAAATCTTCTGTGTAATAGACAATTCGAAATTAGCTCGGATTTTACAAAAAATTGGCTGTATACTGAAAAAGTTGTTGAAATATTTATGTATATATTATTTCGCTACCGTGTGGATTCTACATTAATAAAAGTTTAAGTTAGGTAGGTTAGTGTTATGCAGAATATGTTCAAAAATGTAATGGTGGCCGACAAATGATTAGCTACTAAATATAAATTAACTGACCTCTAAATTTCTCAATTTATTTCAATCACGCAAGCACTGGTGACCAATTTAAAGTGTAACCTTAATGGTGTTCGATATTGCATGCTGTTTGATGAAATCAAACTGATGTCTATTTGATGTGTTTTCATTAAATGTTATTCAAAATTCAAATTTATTTTATTAGTTAATCGAAGTGTAAAATTAAGTAGGAGAATTATGAAGAATCATCTATTTACAAATACACAACCGAACTAACATTACATGTCCTATATTGATCAAAATTAAATAATGCAAGGACGACAGAGGTTTGTTAAGTGACGAAATGCCATTTTTTAACTATACGATGAAGCGTAAAAATGTTTAAAGCCATCGAACACTCAAATGTTATAAAGCGGCGGCAGTCAGTTTTGGAACCACCGAGTCCAACAAATATCATGGTTCCGGTGCCGTTTTCGTTTGTTTTTTTATATTTCAGAGCGGCAAAGGTGCGGTGCGCAATTCGAGTGTTTAGGTTACTAGACCTTTTTTAAACGTCGTCGGCCAGGTAAACGACGGTGCGCAATTCGAGTCTGGCCATAGTTACATATTTATAATTTTCATCCATTGAGCATATTGGTTTGCTGATTTTTGAGGAATTCACACGTATTACTATCATCTTGTCAACAATTGCTCCTAACAGTAAATGTACACCGCGTCGATTTACACTAATGTAAATGCACCAAAATATTAAATTCCTTTTTGTTTGTAATCATTTTCTTCTCTTATTTTTTTCTCTCTCTAATAATAGTAACGCTGTCTTTTCCAGATAACGAGTTCTGTTTTGCCTTTATTTCTGCCAGTTTATGTGTTTCTTCTGTGAGTAAATTTTTATGATCATTTATTAATTTTTATTAAACTGAGTGCTTACAAATTTTAGATTTTTGTTCTCTTAATACACAGTGGATTATATCGAATTCAGATCTTCTATTTTTGGTATGTTTTTTTTTCTTTTTTACATATTCTTAACAGCCGATAATTAAATACCGTGTTTGGTAACTCGCTTTTTTTTATATCTGAAATTGATTTTAGTAAATAAGTAATATGTTTATTTTATTTTTTATATTCACTTACAGTATTTACTTTTAGTTATAAAAATATGTTGGTTAATATCATATAATTTATTTCTGTAATAACATTATTTATCCAGAGACAAAGCGACACTATTCGGAGACAACTAAAATAAAATTTTCACATCCGCAACCGAGCAGGATGCGTTTTACGAACACAACGATTGGCATTTCGTTTTAACAATGATTTTCACACTTTAAAATTCGGTCTCATTTATAAAGACTATGTATGTATAAGATTTTTATCAGTTGTTATATTACTGCTAATGTTTTTGCAAGCATTTCGGCCGCAACATTTGAAGGCATAAATAATTATTTTCAAAAAACTTCCCATCCCTATGTTTCCATCTTCCTTGAAAACAATTTAACCCGCGAGAGGTCGCAAAGAATAAATGACGCGAGAGGATGCACACGGAGGATTTCTCTGGGTCACTAAATTCTATATTTTAACATACGCTACTAACGTTTTAAAAGTTATAGAAATATACATACATACATTATGTAGTTATCCTTCTACATGAAAAACTAAAAATGTTAGCGTATATGTGTATGATAGTATTAGTTTTAAGCATTTCGAAAAATATTGTACACTTTTTAATGCATCATCTTATGTTTCTCAAAAAATACCATGTAAAAACATAAAAATGTCTTCAACGATTATAAAAAAAATTAATTTTAATTTCTATACAAATAAATCAAAACACAACAGTTCATCGACCGCAAAAAGGTGTAGCATTTCATCATTCGTTGCATGTTCCCTAAGATTGAAATTGCTTTTACAGTTCCCTTAACAAATGGTTCAAAAAGGTCTCTTATTGGTGCTAGTTTATCCACTCCTTTTCTTTCTTCCTGAGAATTTAAATTACCAAATCGTGTTGCTCGCAGTAAAAATTTAAACCGGTTTTGTGCCATGCAAATTCTAAAGAACTGTATTCCGGTTCCATCTGTTGTCCATAAGTCTTCTAAATTAATGTGCGAAGATTTATGAACTCCTTCTAAATATAGTAGTCCACAAAGAGCTTTAAACTTTACTGACGGTATTTCAGCTGCAATCACTTTCTCTACTGAATTTATCCTTATTTTTCTGAATCCATATATTCGTATTTTTTGTGATATTTTCAACAATTTCATTGGTAAAAAATAACTTCCAGATATCTGTGGGTGTGTTAATATCTTGAGCGCTATCAATTACTCGGGGTATACGAATTCGTAAAATATTTTTCTTCGGAATTTTAATATTTTTCGGAGGTGAGTGTATATTCCACAAAGTGTGGCCAACTTTTCCAGTATACACCAATTGCGGTGCATCATTTGGACTCAAATCATTTCCTTCATTATTTTCACATATTTCATTGTTAGAAATTTCCGAATTCGAATCATGATCACTGCATTCCGATATATCAATATTAGATTCATCGGAACAATTACTGCAATACATTCCGGTTCCTCGTCAATATTGGCTAACAATCTTAAAATTCTTTCTTCCTCCCGTTCCATTTTAGAAAAATTAGAATAGACGAAACAGTTAATACATATGGAAACGAACTGGCTAAATTGTTTACTATTTACTAAATACTACATGTTTATTCAACGTAGAAGAAACAAAATATAAGTACGCTAGCAATTTCGATTAGAAGAAAACTTTGGCATGGCTCCAGACTAGAATAAATAAAATACAATTTCAATAGATCGTCAGCTACGACAGTTAGCATAGAAAAATAACATGAATCAGATGGACTGCGATGGCTAGAAATTAAATACTGAATTGAACGACTTTTACCAAAGAGAATATTAATAATAACTAACAAAAAAACATTTCCGAAACACGACTCGTCACAGTCAAAACTGTCGGGACTGCAAAATTGCTCATTTTTGAGGACAGTTGAAACCTACAGTCATTACGTACATGCGATGTTTAAAAATAAATCAAATTACTTTTTGTGATAATATTTTAATTGAAATTTCAAATTTTAATCTTGAAATATAAAATGTTATATTAAAATATTATTATTTTATTTAAATTATAATTTTTATTGATATATTTCATCATTATTATACTAATTTTATTGTTGTTGAAGAAGATTTTATACTTTACTTTCTAATATTTTTACATAAAGTTTTTAGCGCCCGTTTTTTCCTTTTTTTATTTTATATAACGACAATTAAATACTTTCATATATGCAAAAAATTCATTCAATGATAAATACTATTAGAACACTAGACTCGAAAATAAAAAGAAAATAAAAGTGAAATATATATGACATTCATATTAATGAAGATATGTGTAGTAATCTTTAAGCAACTATATTCATTTTTCTGAATATTATAAAACAGTGGCTTTCAAATTAAAAGTGAGACTAAATCTGAATTATTATGTTAGATAAAATCGAATTAAAATCAAAAAAATGTGTTTATAAATGTAAGATTATTAAAAATTTTAATTCACCAGTTGTCGATTTTTTTCAGTAAAAACCACGTCCATATTTTTTTCTTCGGTTGACGTTTCGAATAGTATAAATGAAACGACCAAGTATGGTTCTGATGATGAATAGAGCACTACTATTCGAAACGTCAACCGAAGAAAAAAATATGAACGTGGTTGTTACCGGAAAAAAATCGACAACTGGTTACTAACAAACACCACGAAAACTTAAAATCAATTTTAATTAAGTTTAAACCAATTTTAATTAAATTAATTGAGTTGAATTGCAAAACTATGGCAATCGCATTATATTAAAACACATTAAATTGAGTAAAATTAATTTTCTTTTTTGTTAATTTAAAATTTAAATAGAGGTACATTTTTTATGGTTTCTAAAAAGTTTTATATTTTCTAAAAATTTTAAAATGATGAAATAATAAAAAAATTTACAAAACATAAAATTTATCTTAAAATAGACAAAAAAAAATTTTTTACAGTTTATAACAAGATATATGAAAAATTGAGAAAACAACATAAAATATAGGAAATCTGAAAACTGAAGTTGAAAATTAGAATCAAAATGACTCGTTGTTATACTCTTGTATATTAATGCTTTACCTAGTATGTGTGTAGCATTATTTTCTTAATGTATTGTCCCTGAAAGAAATGAATTTAAAAACGCTAGGCGGAAGAAACAAATAATTGAGCTAATTTCGAATTGTCTACTACACAGAAGATTGATGGTTAAATTTCATTAGAGCACGTACCATACTGTCAGAAGCGTATATATTTGTATTTACAACATCCCATTTCATACCCTTAAGGTACTGTTTCTCCAGCCTCGCCCATTCAAATTCACTACAAATAAAAACAATCCGTGCCTAATGAAGCACAAAACAAAGCACAAATGAGTAACACATCTCAACATGGGAAGAGCTAGTCCCACCCTTACCAAATCAGGGAGGGGGTGAGCACAAACAAAAAAAAGTCGTGCACAAAGAAGCACAAACGAAGCACAAACGAATGACATAATTTTCATCCCTTAATTTTACATGGGCGGGGCTGATCCCACCCTTACCAAATCAGGGAGGGGGTGAGCACAAACAAAAAAAAGTCGTGCACAAAGGAGCACAAACGAAGCACAAACGAATGGCATAATTTTCATCCCTTAATTTTACATGGGCGGGGCTGATCCCACCCTTACCAAATCAGGGAGGGGGTGAGCACAAACAAAAAAAAGTCGTGCACAAAGGAGCACAAACGAAGCACAAACGAATGGCATAATTTTCATCCCTTAATTTTACATGGGTGGGGCTGCGTTTCACCAGCCCCGCCCAAAGACGTTTCTAATTAAACTATGAAGGGGGAGAGCACAAACAAAAAAAAGTCGTGCACAAAGAAGCACAAACGAAGCACAAACGAATAAGCCTATTTTGGTTTCCCAACTCAAAATGGGCGGGGCTGGCGAAACGCAGCCAACATATACCCAGCGGACATTGCGATTAGCTCTATGGGTAATGTAAAATTGAACAATGCTTGTGCTAGTGTATACAATAGTATGTATTAGCGTCTATTGCATCTATCACAACATTCTGCATGTTTGAGGCATGTTCAAGTTGGCTGAGTGGTAAAAGGGGCGGCTGGGGGTGCCTCGAGGTGCTGCGGGGTAGCGATAAGTGGCTGAGACACAACCGGACAGCTAGGTAATAAATTGGCCAAATAATGCTGTGTGGTTGGGCTAGTTGAGGGGCGCAGGGGATGGTTGAGGGTGCCTCGGGGTTCTGTAGGTTGGCGAGAGGTTTCCAGGGCACAACTGGAAGATATTAGTACACACTTTGAATCAGTGAAATACTACTACTACTAATAATAATAGTAATATTAAAAATATAGTTGCACCTTAAAAAAACAGATATGCAACCCGCACAACAGTTAGAACGGCTTGCTGGTATGGTCCTGATTCTCTATTCATCTCTCTCTTTCCCTCGCTATTCTTCCTTTCTCTCGCACACGCATACACATGTCTTCTTGACTATCCCTATCCCCCTCTCACTCCCTCGCATACACATGTTCTATCTCTATCTCTCTCTCTAGCAATTTTGTCCTGAAGCATACATTTCCTCCCTACTTACATAGGTTGACAAGATATTATAGTCAAAAATAAAGTTAATCATAGAATCAGAGTTTGTTGGAATATCAAAATTAATTCTCATTTTTGTTTCTCAAATTTAAAGTAAACTATTTATTTTAGTAGATGATACATTTAAGTTCATAAAACCGACGTTCATATTTTTTTTTGGGGGGGGGGGTCGACATCCAGGGACCTTTACCCAGAAGCGGTAGGAAGGAGAGTTAACTAATTAAAACTTAATTTGATCGGGAAATAGCAGAAATAAAGGAGCCAATGGCAAGGACAACAGGCTGAGATGGAATGGACAGGATATAGGAAGCAGAAAGCCTTGACTTTAAAAAGAGTAAATAAATAGAAAATCGTTCCGCAAAAAGAGTAGAACACTTAAAGAAAATGTGATTAGCATCACAGACAACTGCTTCATTAGGATGTAGAGAACTATAAGGAAAGGAAACCAAAAAGAGAGACGATAGCATGAAGGGGGAAATCAAGTGTGATTAAAGCATAGGTAAATAATAGAACATAGAAGAGAAGGAAACTTTGAGAACCAAGAATTAAATGGTAGGTTAAATTGAATTGCGTGTCAAGTGATCCTTTTCATTAATTGGATCGCAGTCAAACCTAATTACTTTTATACGAAGGCTCTGTTATTCACGGTGATTCATTTTCCTTATGTCCAACTGACGAAAACACATATACATTTAAACCAACTGCGCATATTATAATAATTAAATATGCCGATGGTTTCCTAATCTTCAACTTGAATATATCGCGATTTCCATTATTTTTTACCGCGAGAAAATAAATTTTCAGAAATGTTCTACAAAAATACATTTTCCTCTGCTTGTATTCCGACAAAATGTGCAACCAATAATATGCAAGTCGCAATTTAAATAAAGAGTCCAAGTGTGAGAATTTTTCTCGACCGAAAATCCGGGAAACACATAAAATTTTATTTGTAGCAACCAGCAACGTTCCAAGTTAGCACCGTTTCCCTTTAAATGACACATTTTTTTCGAATCCACGTCGCACTTACTGAAATTGACCTTTACGAAAGTTTTCACCGTATTTACTTTGTCAAATTCCATACTCATATCGCTTATCTAAAAATTATATTCTTGGTAACTCACTTAAAGTCCGTAACCGTTCATACGGGTATAAATATCTATTTTGAAATTTGCACCCGTGATTTAGAATTTCGTATTTTCGGTTTAAGCACCAAATTTACTGAAATGTTCAGAAGGAAAAATTAATATTTTGGCCATTTTGAAATAATCAGAAGGCGGTCTTCTGGGCGAATAAAAATTATTGAAGTACCGAATTCGGGTTTTCTTTTCGAATTACATTCGTGTAGATAGATATATAAAAAATCCTAAAAAGAAACGTAAATAAAAGCTGAGCACTAATATTACTAGTACAATTAATTATATAATTAAATAAGTTGTAAATTGCAACACTACCGGTCACTTAAAGAGGGTCAATATCATTATATATGGAAGAGGAATCTAAAACAATTCCGTTATACGAATGAATTCTAAAGAAAAAGCGATCGGCACCTAGCTTCTCAGTAAAGTCATTGATGCAATAATAGGGAGATAAGATTAAGCTAATTTTATACATGGAAAGAGGCTAACACTCGAAGTCGGTCTATTCTAATGCTAAAAAATAATGCGAAGTCAGCAGAATTAGCACATAATTAAACCGGAGAAAGTTCGGATATTGAACTTTTTTATATTTTTACACATATATACATACCGTCGTCCACAAAGGTTTGCATATTTAATGAGACTATGGAAGTAAAAATCTGTCCAAGCAATCTTGATAACTGTATTGATCACATCATTGTCGCAAATGCTGATTTGCCTGTTACGTCCGATTTAGCAGAAAACATTACCAGTCTCGTCTGATATTCTACATTTATAAGAATATGTTTTAACATTATAAAAGGGTACATATTAACTGAGAGCTATTAAATAATTCTTAAAATCAGGCAATATTATAATATTTCGTGAGAAATTAATCAAATTCAGAAAGAACAGTAAAAATTGCAGAAATAATAAGGATTAGTGAATTTTCAAGTGTTAAAGAGATGCTAGAAGTGGCGCTACGGTCGCCGCGTGGAAACACTGACTGACTTTGATTGAGAAAATTTAAACCTTATTTACACTATCATTAGAATAAAAATAAGAACACGAACGATACTCAACTTTGATTACAACCGTCTAGTCGTTCAATGTTACAGAATTTTATTTTATGATCTATTATTGTCGTTTTTAACTGGTATTTTTGAGCAGGAGGTCACACATTATTTTTAATCGGAGTAATGGTAAAGGTATTTTGAAACGTCAAAATATTTTTTATCATACTTCTGTCGAAATAATGCTTTAACAAGTGCTGCCCAGTTCGGACATTAACTTAAAAATCAGCATTCTTTATATTACATAACGTTGCCGCTAAGTTATTAAACAGAAAACTAACCAGTATATTTCGGAGTAACCAATTATTCACGTTATCCAAACATCTTGATTAAATTTATCTTTAATATATGTTTCGGTTTCAGATAAATTTGCCACATTTTTGAGACATAATGTGGAGTATGTTAGTTAATTTTTTTTTTCAATATATATACATATATATATATATACATATTTCTGCCTTAATTTAACTATCAATCATTTTCCTTGCTTCATACTATTGTTTTTTTTGTTTTTGTTTTGAGTAGCCTGAGGTAATTGGTGATCTGTAATCATATATTGCTGTGAAATCAGTTGATTTTGACATTCAGTTTTGCGGCTTCGACGGTGATCATATTGATTTCGGAAGTGGTTTCTGTCATCTTCGCTCTTGAACAACGGATCGACAGCGGCCTCTTACTTCTTCGTTATCTTAAAATAATGATGAGAAGTACTTACCCTGAAAATCATAAGCGCGAAGTATACCGTTAACTGACTGGGAATTGAAGTGATGAAAATTCAATCGAGAACTGATTTCTTCTAGTACAAAACTGCTCGCTAACTGTGCTTCTCGACGACGGATGCTGATCGCACTCTGACGGGAACTTATCTATTTCCATTTTAGCGAGTATAACTCATTGAAGACCGTGCTTTTTTCATGGAATTAACTATCACGTTCTAAATGGTACCCAAATAGTTATTGAACATAATGAAAGAGAAAAATAGCAGCAAACTGAATTAATGCAAGAAAGATTGTGGATTTTGTATATTCTAATTTCGTTCTTTTTTGCCATTTTATTTTGAAATTGTTGAACTAAATGTCAAACCAAAAAAAATAAAAAAACAAAAAGTAATGAGCTCGATATGGCTGTTGCCCATCACAGTAAAAATGTGAAATGTATTTCCTAGGAATCGATTACCATTCAAATACGCCATTTCCCATTGTGATAAGGAACCGGGTATATTAAAATCATCGAAAGAGGCGAGCGAGGAAAAATACAAAACGACTCGCTCGGATCGCTAGTAGTCGGCCGAGTTTTTTTAATGAACACACCTCACGTATTCCTACAGGGTTCTTTTTTTTTTTAGAAGTCCCTAAAGTTTAAATCCTTAGTTCTATTTCATGTCATTTAAATATTGTACTTTATTTATAATACTCTGATGTCTTATTTGTTTTAATTCTGAATTATTACGTTTAGTTTATATTGTAAATTATCGAAAAGCGGAAAAATTAAAAAATTGTAAAATTTTACACGATGAAAATTATTCTTTTCGCACGAAATAAAATTCAGGAATGTATAAAAACTTAATTAAACACATCGAATCTTGCAAATTCCATTTATTACGAAAAATACAGCCACTTATTTAATCGAAATCAGCCAACTCGCTGCAATAATCGAAGAAAACGCATTTCACATTTTCATATTCCTCTCCGCCATGGGGCAATTGGCTCTCGAATTGTGTCAACAATTAAATAGAATCTGCCGTTTATCAATTCTTGTCTTTTCCGGTTGTTTATTAAGTTTCTCTGTTATCCGATACACGTTCGAGCGTGTTTAAGCAACTAAATATACCAACGCGCATGCGCGTATGTCAATTTAATACATTCTAAACCGATTAAGCGAACCTGGCGCCGAAACTTAACAAAGGAAACGCGTTTCCGCGCAATAATTTAGGTTCGTAATTTGCGTCGACGTGTAACCACCTCAACAGCTCCCGCTACTGTCTGATAGTCTGATAGTATCGGAGACGAATAAAATATTACGCAGAAATCCGAATATGTTGCAGTTAATTAACGTGCATGTGGTGGCACCATCTGGAGTGCCAGTAATAATGGTACAGCAGGTACGCCGAAGAAGGACAGACAATAAGAAATGGAAGTTTGTTCGAGCTGGCGCCAAAGTCGTACTCAGTGTGTTGTCAAATCGGAAGTAACTTTAAGGTTTCTTTTGGTCACTTAAGGGTGAAAATAGGAAAATTAACAGTATACATCGGAAAATATTTTTATTTTTTTGGTGACGTGGTGTGGGGGGGAGGGGTCTGTATTCGCTTTTAGGGCAATTAAATTTCATTTTCATCAAAAAATTACCATATCTGATATTTCATGTTTTCTTTTAAACAGTTAAATTGTTGCGAAGAAAATTAAATTTAATAACTTCCCTTTCCCTGTATTGCTTTTGTTGTTTTCGTTTTTTTTTTTTTTTTAACATGTATCACATCACAAATCGCAATTGTGCTTGGTCATCGGCCTCCGTGTTTAGCTTACGATATCTGTTTTACTCAGTTGATCCGAAAATGTACTCGTGCTTGTATAAATTTATTATAGACTGTAAAATTTGTGATTTTGTTATATTGTCTTGGACTGATTGGTTTTCGCCAAAGTTCAATAAACAAATAAAAAAGAGGAAAACAACGGTGTGTGCTGATTGTAGACTATTGCGATCGCATCGAAAATTTTATGGCGGTGCTAATTTTGGACTAGCGAATGTGTAATATCCGTATAAATAAAAATCAATCGCCGCGTATATGAAAAATCATCAATTGAAAACGGTTCGACTGATTTGGCTGATTTTTTTTTTTTTGTAGTTGTGTTCGTAATTATCGGGAGAAGGTTTGTATGAAAGAAAATTTAAGGAAAATCCGCCTGAAAAAAGTCGGAAATTCGGATGGTATTTTTGTATGTATAAAAACGAATGTGTTTGTATGTTTGTCCTTTATGTATTCCTATGGTAAAATTTTCAAAGTGTATTCGTGTTATCCAAGCGAAGGTTTTAAGTTATGACTGAGTTTTTTATCCACTTTCCTTCACGAAATATGAGGTTTTAAGCAGTTGAGACGCGACCAGTGGTAATGCATCGGGACGAATAGAAAGAAAAAATTAATTTTTATACAATTTTAAATAAAATGACCACCATTGTAGATATAAATTAAACGTAAAAGTTTGAATAAAACGATTACCATGGTAAATAATAAACTCTGGATAGCATTTTATTAATTTCTGGCGTAATTAAATACACCGCGTTCGGTTACTTCACTTTTGCGTTACTGAAAAATCATTAAATCTCCATGACATGATCGAAACATACACAAGTCGCGCTCCTAGCCTAATTACTGTATTCATTGCGGAGATTTAAAAAAAAAAAAAAAAGGGTAGTGTTCTCCATTAGTTTTTACAGTGAAATAAAAAATCCCCTGCAAAAGAATTTTTAATATTTCTACCGGGAATTTTATTTATACTAAAATTTGAAATCCTTACTCAATTACTGTAGTTTGTTGTTATGGGTAATAAATTAATTTTAATTAAATGCTCCAGACGGAGAGGTTATATGAATGAATAAGATACCCTCTTAAATGTGTATTTAAGGGAGATCACTGCGTGTGTATAAATCGGCCCCTTCAAAATGATGGCTGCATGTGCTTTTTAGTTTTGAGCAAAACTTTCTGTTAGATCACGACAAACCCCAGTTATAGAAAGATCGATAATCTTCAGCTAAACGTGAAACGTGAAGACTATTTTTTATTAGGCGGTGATAAACACCAAAATTGAGAAAGAATCTGTACATAAATACGATTCCAGATAGAAGAAAATTTTTTTTATGAATTTCCAGACACAGATTTAAACGGCTATACTATGTAAAAACA
Organism: Icerya purchasi; assembly: GCA_039619475.1. NCBI lineage: Eukaryota > Metazoa > Arthropoda > Insecta > Hemiptera > Monophlebidae > Icerya > Icerya purchasi. The sequence continues at coordinate 220,069,269 of CM077115.1, read as the reverse complement.
AATCAGTCACGTTTTACTGCTTTATTCGCGGTTTATTTTACCGATGAGACTATTTTTCAAGAAAATCGGCCTGTTCTGTTCCCCGCCTTTTTGCTATTTTGTACATAGTTACGGTTTTATAATTATAATTTTCCATTTCGATTAAACTGTGCTTTTCGATAAGTTCAGTAGCAACAATTTCGAAGAATTTTTAAGAGATTTTATTATCGAATTAATAAATAAAAAAAAACTTTCATAACATTGTAATTAAGTGTAATAAAAAACTGTTTGCGCATGCGTATTATTCGAAAAAGAATAAATAAATAATAAATATTATTCTCCCGGTACCAGAGACAGGTTTGTTTCTTGATAGGATGAGTAATAAAAACAAATAATTCCGTAATTGAACATTATTGTAATAGATGCTTTGATTTATTATATATTTATAATACTGAGTTTATTGAAATCGCGTTAATTCGATTGTATTTCGTTAAACCTTTAATTTCTTTTTATACGTTGAGTTTTCTATTTAATTCCTTTAAAATAACAGTAACACATTTCTAAACGATCTAATTCAAATTAATTATATGACTAAAAAAAATTGTGCTATATTTTTCCCCGACTTTCAAAAAAAAAAAAGGTTATACGTATGTTTTTTTTTTGTTTTTTTTTTTATGTTTGTTCGCGGAATAACTGATATTCATATGGACTGATATTACTGATTCTTTATCTATTAAAAATACCATGTGTGAATCCTGATGAAAATCGGTGAATATAAACTGAGTACCTATTTGTTATTAAAAAACGTGAAAAAATGTGATCCCTTTAGATAATTCTTTCTCTCTGTATTTTTATTAGTATAACAGAGGGCGGGGGCAGGGAGGTTGACTTCAAATACTATCAATTTACCAAATTACCGTGGAAATGTAGCTTTTGGTGTTTTTAGCGTGGAAATGCAATTCAAAACAAAGAAATTGATTTTTTTTTTTTTTTAAGCATAAAATATGGAGAATAATGTGACAATAAAGTTGATCTTTATAGCAAGAAAAAAATTCAAGTATAATGCTTAAAATTGTAAAATAAAATACTTTAAAAAAAAAAAAAAGCGACTTCAAGATTACTTATAAAAATTTAATAAAAATGCACTAAAAAGTAAAAAAAAAAAAATTACTCCCGATAAGAAAATGTATTTCAGAGTGACACACATACCTTAAGGTGATATTATGTCAATTTGTATACAACGTTAACTTTTTGCAGTCGTCATAGAATTTATATTAAAATAATACAGTAGAGTCTCGCTAATCCGGGCTTGTCGGGATCGGGACCTGTCCGGATCATCGAAAATCGGGATTAAACGGAATCAACTTTAAAATGGATCAGAAACACGTTTTATAGGTAAAAGAAAAAATCTTAATGATTTTTAATCAACGTTTCTTCATTTTAAAGTATGAGTATGTACTTAAGAAAGTTATTTATATATAAAACAATATGTAGGTACTATGTATCGTACATATATATATATATATGTAATTTACATCTGCCATGCATCCCGAAAGACTGAGATTTTTTTTTCATTTTTTATATTTTTCGATTCGTCCGGATTAAACGCATGCCCGGACTAGCGAGACTCTACTGTAATTAAAAACTGCATTAAATATATTCATTAAATTGTTTCTAGATATTTGCAATATGAATTTTATGTGCCGACTCTAATTAAGGGGTATCATTGTTGCATAAAAATTGCGATAATATCACCTTAAGTTGTTATATCACTCTGAAATACATTTTCTTATCGGAAATAATTATTTTTTACTTTTTAGTAGGTTTTTATTAAATTTTTATAGTAAATCTTAAAGTCGGTATTTTTTTTTTTTTAAAACATTTTTTATTCTTTAAATGTATTTGTTAATTATTATTTTTTTAGATTCTTCAGGGAAAATAACTTAAATTCACCTGACAAGACCGTACGTACATATATTAACAAAAGTGTGTTCGCTATTAATCGCTATAACGGATTCGGTGACAGATGACTAATACGGTCTTCGTAAAAAAAACGAGAACTATACACAGGCGAAAAATGAAACCCGATTTGTCTATCGTTTTTCGCGGACGCGATTAACATTTCGGTTAAAATAGTAATGACAATTGAACTGGTCATATTTATAAGCAACTTTGGTCGTTGATATCGTACTATCTCGTAACAACGGGGTAATATTTGCAGAAAAATAGTGTCAGACTAGAAATTCCCCGCTGCTTTCAATATTGCGTCTCATTACGTACGTACTTTGTGCGTAGTACGGATTAACAAATTAGACGGCATTGAACAAAGCTCGATTTTATTAAGACGCTCGCCAATCTTATGTGAAACTGCTTTGGAATTATGCCGAAATGGAGCCATTATAACAGGGTAACAATTTGCTTCCTAACGAGCAACGATTATTTAAATTCACTCGTGAAACAAGTTCAGCGCTTTTTATGAAAACGCCATCAGGCAGAGTGTACAGTACGACTAAATCTGCTACGTCTGTTGTTGCGCCAATTGCGCCAAGTCGCAGGAACAGACTGTCACTCTTCAGACATTTTCGTATCCATGAAAGAGGAAAGCACTGAATTGAAATATGCGAAATCCGCTGAATTGTTCTGCGCTTTAAAAAAAGGTTAAGAAGTAACAGCTTTTCGCTTTTCGCTTTTCAAACGGCTTTTAGTTATTAAGCACTACCGAATCAAGTTCATTATTTCATGAAGTTTCTTCTAAACACCATTTCCACGAAGAAAGTTAGTAATCCATAACGCGACCCGGACTGAGACTACCTTTGCAAAACAAATCTCTACGGACGAGCGAAGTTGTCTTTCGATTAAGAATTTTATAGCCTCTTTTCCAATCGATCTTTTACCGGTAAACATTAAAAACCAATTTAAAAAAAATAGCAAAATATCGAATTTTAACGAAAAAGAATTATTTCTGACTGACGCAAAAATGCGCACCGCGATTTATTACCAGTTTTTTATACTATAAGTACAGCATTATGAAGCTTCACGATTATCTCCTTTTACAGTCCTTTCTCCGAATTTTCAGCCTGGGTTTCGAGCTTTTCCCTCTTCTCTCGTTCTACTATTGTTTCCTTCATTAGGCTAAGACTTGATCGCTCCCCCCCCTTCTTACCGTTTCTGATTTTCCCCTTCACCCTTTTGTCTTCTACACGTTTGAGATCCTCCTCTTATTTGCGACTCCAATCACGTCCTGTTTGAATGCTCCGCTCTTTCTACAGAATGCTCTCACCTGTACTCTCAACTGCTGGCGCTCGGTCTTCCTGCCCTTTTCAGTGCTTCTTTTGTCCTTTCTTTCCCAACTCTCGCTGTTATTCCCCCGCCGCTTCCCTTTGCTCATCCCATTTCTGATCGCATAGCATTTTAAACTTCTAGGTCAAGGGTGGCCAACCCAAATGATCTTGCAGGCCACTTTGGAAATGCATCACAACTCCGCGGGCGGCTGCATATAAAATCATATATCCCCAGATTAGATTTAGACCCACTATAGACATTTTTTGTTATAGTGAAAAATTGAAATGTAATGAGTTATTATTATTATTCTTGTGTTTACTATTATTCTTACATGTAAACATAGATAATATAATGATAATGATACTGCACGCACATTGCAAAGAAATATATAAAACTAAAAATGAAATATAAGAAATATATAAATATAAATGGAATAATAAAAAATTATATCATTAAAAAATATTTATTTTACTAGTGCTGGCCATCTCGAGGGCCGCAAAAATGTTCAAGGCAAACCGCGGGTTGGCCACCCCTATTCTAGGTAGTTGTTCTTGCGTTTTTTCCTTTCTATTTGTTTCTCGGTTAAGGTTCTTGGTTGACAAACCTAAGGAGGTTGGTGGGGGGGGGGGGGGGGGGGGGATATAGCTTCACGAGGAAAAATAAGCAAAAAAATTTCTACAGTCCGTGCTCTGTAGTATCTAGAGGGATGTTTTGTTTTTTTTTTGTTTTTCTTAATCGACGCATAATTATGAAATCTCCAAAACTTAAAATTTCAATGGCCAAATTTTGAAAAACATATCATATGTTAAGCTACAAGATGAAAAATTTAAAAAAAATTCTACACTAGTTACGAGTATATTATATTCATCATCATCATCTCAGGTGCCGTACGCTACATAGCCCGTTGGCGCAACCTATTCGTACATTTAGCTGTACCGATATAGGTTGTGTACCAGGCAATTGTAATATGCAACGCAGGTGTACACACGCAAGACTACATTCGGGACTGATTGAAGCCGCTTGTTATCGCGCTACAAGTGCAGTCCGTCCGGTGTGGGTCTGCTGTGTACTGACCTAGCGCGCATATGATGTTGTACGTGGTGGTTTGCCATTGCCTTCCACGTGACTATTAGCGATTATTTATTTATTTAATTCTTGTAATAAGTTTGTCGTCGCTCGGGATCGAACCCGTGACCGCCATATCGGAAGTCAAGCGCTCTAGCAACTAGGCTATCGCGACGACATATTATATTGATTTTTGATAAGAATACAGGCAAAATACGAAATCTTCGAAAAAATTTTAATTGAATCATCGGCAGTAGCTAATAAATAGCGGACCTGGCGACTCCGACATCACAAACCCCAATTTCTGTCCAGCTGCTCAAAACTCACCCCAATTTCTGTCTTGGAACCCAAAGTTACCCCAAGTTTCCCCCGATTTTCCCCGGGGGTAGGTACCCCGAGTGTCCAGGTTTTCCCCGATTTTCCCGGGCAACTGCTGAAATTTCACTCCAAATTCTCATCCAGGTGCTCAAAATTAACCCCAATTTCTCTTTTAGAGCCCAAAGTTACCCCAAGTTTCCCCTGATTTCACGGATTTCCTCCGAGTTTTCCCTGTTTACCCCTGATTCCGCTGGACAGTTCCGCTAATTCGATCCCTAATTCCCATCAAGGTAGTCAAAATTCACCCCAATTAGCGTACAGGTGCTGAAAGTTCACACCAATTTGTATCCATATGGTTAAAATTCACCCAAGTTTCCCCAAAATTTCTTCAAATTTTTCCGATTCCCCGTTCATACTGTTATCTGTAAATGCGCTCGCACCGTTTCCACGCATATATTCAACATAGCCTTAGCCGCCATGAAAGTGTACTCGCTTTCCCATACCTGCGCCTTCTATCATCATGTGTATGTATTATACATGACTGCGTGTAATATATGTAGCATACTTTTTAATTTTCATTTTTCGAGGTTGGGAGGGGTAAAATTTTGCCGGAGTGATCAAAACGTTTGAATCTCAACACTTAGAACCCAAAATTTAAAGGAATTTTCCGAGTCGTGCTCCGTTCCAGCATTTTTTTTTTTTTAAATTTTATTTTTAAAGAAAATATTTGAACGTTCCATCAGTCGAATGAGAGCGGGCGAGTGTGCTGCTACGAGATGTATTATGTAAGCGCGACCGCGGCTGTAATGGAAATATTTCAATGTTCCAGCAACTAGTTGAAACTGTCACCAGGTGAGGTGAATTCCAGTCGTTCGTTTTGAAATTAACTAGCCGATCATCTATGCACACTCTCACACGCCACCGATAGAAACCTATTCGCGATCGCTACACGTTCACATACGCACACATATACACCGCCACCTGATATATATTTTTTCTTCATTTGTATGCATGCACTCACCAGCGGGCCCCTTTAGACGTAATATGCAATGTATGTAAAAAAACGCGAATTTTTCTTATTTATACATATATTTATTTTCTAAATCTTTTTTACATTATTTCATATAAAATGTATGTAATCTTTATTACAATATAATAAATATTATTCATATATTTACATTTATTATTTCATAAACTTAAAATTTCGATTGTACTATCGTTGATAAAATATTCCCAACTTCCTTTTGTACTGCTTCCTCTTGTTCCTTACGTTGAATAGACGAATCGATATTACGTAAATGTTCATCTAAATTAGCAGTTTTACCAACTAGTTGTGTCGTATCTACAGCACGATGTACTTTTTCCTTTTTAATTTCTTCACGAAGATTATCTAGCATCCTATTATATCGTTTTTCTATTTCTTCACGCTGCTTAGAAATTAATTCCATAATATGTTTTTCTATTTCTTCGCGCTGTTTATCCATTATTTCCTTAGTAATATATTTATCCAACAATACGGTCACTTTTGCGCTTAATTCGTTTATTAAACCTCCAAGTATACCAATTGTGCTTTTCACACCATTTTCATGCTTTGAAAGTTCATTTAAAACCATATTTATTTTATCCGATAATTTTTGTATCTTCTCACTACTTTCTAATGGTGCAATAATAGATTTTAGTCGTTTATACGAAATCACTTCAGTGTCAATCAGGTCTTTATCCACAGTGCTCACATTTACCAATCGTTTTCCTTTAAAATTATAATTTCCGTTCGAATCAAATTCAATATTGCCAGACTCAACATTTCCTCCTTCAGGTACATTTTTTCCACTTTTATGCAATGGCATTATCATATACTTACAATATTTCAACACTTTAAATTAAATAAATTATAAAAACAAAAGAAAAAATCTCGAGAAATCGATATTTATAACAAAATCACAGTTTTTTCTCAGATTCTGAGGCAATATGCTGCTGCATTTGTATTTCCAGAGTAATTAATCTATTGTAAAGATTATCTACAACCCAATCATGTTCTCTAGTAAAACTTTTCTGTAATCTATCGAGTTCTCCTCTATTATTTACAAGCACAGCATCAAAACGTTTTATATTATCGTCAATCTTATTAGTTGCCGTATCTATCACAGTATCCAAGTGTTGAGTAGTTTCGTCAATCCTTTTATCCGCTGATGATATTTTATCGCTAAATTGTTGTATATTATTATCGATCTTTGCATTCTGAATTTTTAACCTTCATATATCGTTGTCTTTGTGGTTTTTATTTCACTATCAAGTTTTTTATCTGCTTCTTTCACAGAGTCTAATTCGCTCGAAAGAATCTTCACCCGATCATCTATACATCCAGATTTTGAAAGACATTCATTTTTACTAGTCTCAATACGTTTTGCTAAATTACTAATATCTGCATTCATTATATCATGATCGTATTTATTTTTCAAAAATGCTGAATTAGTTTCCTCTATAATTAACTGTTTTAAATTATCGATCTTTGTTTGAACTTCACTCATAATTACTTCCTGCATAGACCCTTGAATATCGCCCAACTGACCTAAGGTGACTACATCTTTTGTTCCATTACCTTCAGCTACATTAATTATTCGTCTTCCTAAAATGTTGACATGATCGCCGGATAAGTTAATTTTTTCCATAATCGCATTTATCAGGGCTGCTTTAAAGATATCAGAGTATAGAAGAAATTTCATCTGTTTGTAAGATATCGCTTCAGACTCTGCAGGATCGTGATATATCGTACTAACATTTAATATTCGTTTTCCTTTAAAATTATAATTTCCATTCGAATCCAATTCGACAGTAGCACCCTCGCCAATTCCACCATCAGGTATATATTTTCCATTCTTATGAAGCGGCATAACTAAACGTTTACTAATAATCTATTATCGATCCAAGAATTATCTGAATTCGGGAATCCTAACCACTTAACCAACGATTTTTTTCCTTTACGTTGAATAACACGTTCTACCAAGTATACGTCAAGGTAAGATGTTTTTTGTAACTCTTCAGCATAAAAAGTACCAACTATCGGTTTACCGGTTCTATCTTTTAACGTATACGTCGTGGGGAAAGTAGAATTCACCGTATTTATAGTAAATAATTCACCAGTCCAGTTTGTAGTATAGCCTTTCTCTAATAATGTTTTAACTTTACTAATGCGAACTACGTCACCAGCTTTAAAAATTTTTGATTTGCTCGTGGGAGAGAATCGTTCAACATCTTTACTACATTCTCTTGCAATATTTTCTGCAACTTGTCTTTCAACAATCTTATTTACATCAGCAGGTGCAAATTTTATCGTACGGTGTATTTTCGTATTATATTTTTGGGTAAGCTCGGGCAAAACATGTAACCATCGTTTATTACGATTAGCGGTAAATTCTTTCCATATCCAATTCTTTATTGTACGATTAAAACGTTCTACAATACTCGCTTTAAGCGGTGAATGGGTGCTGTACAAATTAATATTATTCCGATTTAAAACGGCCCGTACTTGAGGATTATAAAACTCTGTACCCTGATCTGTTTGCAAATGATTAGGAGCTTCAACACCTCTTTCACTTAAAATTTTTTCTAACGCTTTAGCAATTATCGAGCCACTCTTTTTCTTTATAGGAATGGCCCATGCATATTTAGAAAACGCATTTATTACAGTTAAAATAAATTTATATCCTCGATTAAATCGTGCGTATTGCGACATACCGATCAAATCAGCTTGCCATAAATCGTTTAATCCGAAAAGTTGTACACATCGCGTCGGGTAATGTTTTCGCGCAGGTTTATGAATTTCATCTGCTATACTACGTTGTAAGGATTTTGATGTAGATGTTTGTTTCGTACGCATATTTTTTTTTTCTAATACTACTAATCAATAAGGTAACTGAATATATCCTTCTTCAGCCAACTCTTCCTCGATCGCTAAAATTTCGTTGTCTACACCTGTATTACCACTTTGTTTAGATGCGTGTAATAACTGTAATCGTTCAACTAATTCATTCGGATCGTTCCAATACTCAATTCGCGGTCTTTTAAGACTTATTCCAGCAACACGAGAAGTTTTACGGTTAGTTATAAATTTTTCATAACCTTTTCCGCTACATACTTCAGATTGAAATAACGGGCGTATTATTTTCTTATATTTCTGATTGGGAGGACCTTTCATGGCACCATTACCACGCAAATGAGCTCCGGTAAATTCTAGTAATTGTTTATATATCTGTAAATCATCACTAGTATAATCAATTTCATCTACTTTCGACTCCAATAGCAAATTCATTACTCCTGTAGTGTATGGGAATTTAGCACGATTAACTCCTTTTCCTAAATATATTTCTCCACGATCTTTGTTCCACGAAATTGTTGTTGTACCCAACATATACTCATCTGCAATAGGATTATACTTTATTCCAAAAACTATATCTTTAGGTATAGGGTCATCTCCATCAATACGAAAAGAACCCATTTCACTTAGATTAAACTGATCATTTTCAATTTCTTCATCTATATCTTTCTTTGGAGTACTATGTTCTAGTTTTCGCTTTATAACCAATGATCTAAATATTTCATCATCATCTTTTTTCATTCCCTTTGGTTTTTGTATTGCTTCTCGAATCTCTGACAATGGTTTTGTAATAGGTTCAAACATTACAGCTGAAGTATTTGTAATAGATTTAGACACATTCTTTATCGCATTATATTTATTCATTATATCTGTGCGTATCTTTTCCAATTCAGTTTTAAGTTGTAATTCATCCTCGATATTTCTTTTAACGCTATTCATCGCCATCTTTTTCGTCTTCAATCGCTATAAACTCGTCAAAACCACGACGAAACCGTCCTTTATATAGTTCACTCTCCTTATCAATCACTAAAAATCCGTGTTTATTCTTCCAACACGTTTTACAAAGTTTCTTGAAAGTCTTAAATGGACACATACCATTAACATGTTCATCATATATATGTCGTATATTTATATCATCTTGAGCAAAGACAAGTATGAAATTGGCATTATCACGTATCATATGTTTAGGAATCATTACGTATGTTTGACACAAGTAGAAACAGTCTACGTTTTTATGACGACCCATCGAAAAGTATTGTTTTACAACAGGCTGATCTCTGCACGTTGGTATATCGTCAAATATGAATACAGAATTCTGATTAATCGCGTCAGGTGTTATTAAATTTACATCATCGACAAATGTTTGATAATCAATCTCGGGTGTGGACTTGTATATCGTATCTAACAATTTATATTTAGGTTGATATAAAGAAGTGCTATATATGTAGACATTTTCATAACGCAGTCCATTCGGGTGTGTTAATAGCGTAAATAAAGAATTTGTCTTTCCACAACCGCTCGGACCAATAATTAAACATCTTATATTATTTGGAAACAACGATCCATGTTTATATCGTTCTAACGTATCACTACCTTCTACTAGTGTTAGCACATTACTTATAGGTAATATAGTTGATTGCTTTACAATTTTCATTATAGCTTATATATTCACTTAATAAGCACCATCAACACAGACTAATAAAGTATAAATACACCTATATATAGCGGTAAAACTCGCAGAGTCGTGTGATAAAAAGTATATATATAGAAAATTATTTCTGAATATGGCGAGAAAACAACGAAAAGTTAACGTGTTAAAAAAGAAAATAAAACGTGGTCGCGGTCTTGGAACTGTGTTGAATAGAGTTATAGATAACCTTCCATTTCAGTTGCATTATCCTGGTTATAATTATTTAGGACCTGGTACAAAGTTAGATCGTCAACTAAGTCGTGGTGTAACTGGTATAAATCCATTGGACGAAGCTGCTAAAGATCACGATATAGCATATAGCAAGTATTCTGATAATAAAAATCGAGCTGAAGCGGATAGATTATTAGAAAATAAAGCCTGGGAACGTGTTAAAGCATCAGATAGTAGTCTCGGTGAGAAAGCGGCTGCTTGGATAACTACGAACGCTATGAAAGTAAAACGGAAATTAGGAGCAGGATGTCGTTCTGGTAAAAAACAGATTTAATTTTTTCCAAAAATTTATTGATATCTACAATCCGCGCATTATCATTTATGACCCTGTACGTCGCGATCCTATTTTTGTACCGCTTCGATATATTTTCAATATGATACAGGACTGCCAAGGTCTTTCGGCATCCGGAGGAATATTTGACCGAGAAGCAGATTGAGAAGACATTATGAAAAAATAGCGATCAACTTGTAAAATTAAAAAAGTAATTTTAATTTAAAAAGAGACGTAAATAAATAAATTGTGGGATACTTACTGATTTTAAAAAATCTGTTGAATGATAACGACTGTGTAAAACTTTAACAAAATTTAAAAATCACTTTAAAAACTAACTGAACACTGTGAAGAGCAAACTACAAATGCGACTTCTTCAGGTTTGCAGGTACCTACCTCGATTATAAACAGCGTTGTGAGCAAAAATAGGAGGGGCTAAAACTTACCTGAAAACCGGTTTCAGCGTGAGAAATTGACCTCTTTCACTATGATACCTAAAAAGGTGCATGCACCTTGTAAATTAACCCACTTCAGAATGAATGAAATAAGACTGCTCAATTCGGCTTGATTTTAGATGCACATAGATGGCCTAAATTCGTCATTGATTTCAGAGGGATAGACGTTGTAAATTAACCCTCTTTAGAATGAGTGAAATAAGACTGCTCAATTCGGCTTGACTTCAGAGGGTTACACCGTCCATTTTCGGCATGATGCTTAAAAAGGTATATAGAGACCCGAAATTCCGTTGTTGTTAAAAAAAAAGGTCAACATAATAATATTAGAAAAACCACATTCCATTGGTGAAAGTTGGTTATAGATGTGTTTGAATGAAGTTGTCATGTGTTCTTTGTGTTATATGTTTGTGTATGTGTATACATGCGAACCGGTTTTTACAAAAGATATGAAGGGGAAGATCCAGGTAGGGTCAATAACATTGTCGCACGATACATTAGAACCTGAGAAAAAATAAAAAATTATCAACGGGCGGAGGAAATGATCAGAAGCGAAAAAAAAAATATATATATATAATTAGGCTGATTCTATAATATTAGATTCGAAAAAAATTATTATGAATGATGAGAAAATCATTGTTAGCAGATGAGTGGGAGAGTACATTCTGTGCGAGTGAGAGAGTGGGTAATACATTGACAGATTTATTTTTAGAATCAGAGAAATAAAAAATATAAAAATTATGAATGGATTGAAGAAATGAACAGAAGCGTAAAAGAAAAGTATACTTAGGCTAATTCTATAATACTTAGACTCGAAAATAAAATATGTGCGAAGTGGTGGTGTGTGTGTGTGTGTGTGTGTGTGTGTGTGTGTGTGTGGATGTGTTATCGCGGCGTTTATTTCGGCGGCGGGCAGAGCAAGTGTAGAATAGTATAGTGTACCTTTGTAGAGGCTAACATAATGCTTGATGTGTGTGCATGAATGGATGGTGTGCTTTTACAATGAACGGAGAATATAGAAAATGAAATTGAATATAAGATCGCGAGTGGAAAAAAGACGAAAAAAATATTTATCAAGTGGCGGTGTGTACGTGCGTGTGTATGAACTTGTAGCGATCGCGAACAGGTTTCTATCGGTGGCGTGTGAGAGTGTGCATAGATGATCGGCTAGTTAATTTCAAAACGAACGACTGGAATTCACCTCACCTGGTGACAGTTTCAACTAGTTGCTGGAACATTGAAATATTTCCATTACAGCCGCGGTCGCGCTTACATAATACATCTCGTAGCAGCACACTCGCCCGCTCTCATTCGACTGATGGAACGTTCAAATATTTTCTTTAAAAATAAAATTTAAAAAAAAAAAAATGCTGGAACGGAGCACGACTCGGAAAATTCCTTTAAATTTTGGGTTCTAAGTGTTGAGATTCAAACGTTTTGATCACTCCGGCAAAATTTTACCCCTCCCAACCTCGAAAAATGAAAATTAAAAAGTATGCTACATATATTACACGCAGTCATGTATAATACATACACATGATGATAGAAGGCGCAGGTATGGGAAAGCGAGTACACTTTCATGGCGGCTAAGGCTATGTTGAATATATGCGTGGAAACGGTGCGAGTGCATTTACAGATAACAGTATGAACGGGGAATCGGAAAAATTTGAAGAAATTTTGGGGAAACTTGGGTGAATTTTAACCATATGGATACAAATTGGTGTGAACTTTCAGCACCTGTACGCTAATTGGGGTGAATTTTGACTACCTTGATGGGAATTAGGGATCGAATTAGCGGAACTGTCCAGCGGAATCAGGGGTAAACAGGGAAAACTCGGAGGAAATACGTGAAATCAGGGGAAACTTGGGGTAACTTTGGGCTCTAAAAGAGAAATTGGGGTTAATTTTGAGCACCTGGATGAGAATTTGGAGTGAAATTTCAGCAGTTGCCCGGGAAAATCGAGGAAAACCTGGACACTCGGGGTACCTACCCCCGGGGAAAATCGGGGGAAACTTGGGGTAACTTTGAGCTTCAATACATAAATTGGGGTGAGTTTTGAGCACCTGGACAGAAATTGGGGTTTGTGACGTCAGAGTCGCCAGGTCCGCTATTTATTAGCTACTATCCGGGAAAAGGCTTCTTATCAAAACTAACATGCGCCTCTGTTTATAATAGTGTTTCTTTTTTCTTAATTAGCAGGTCAACTTCAAAAAATCTCATCTTAATTCCTTGCCCGCATTTGTGTTTTTGCGTTCGGATTTATTCGCATCTGTAAATTCGTTTCATTTAAAATATTTTAATATCTATACTAAAATGTGTCCACTTCCTGCGTATCAATTATAAAACGACAAAAAACTGAAAATACTAGAATTCACAGATACATATTAAGAATTTTAAAATTTTTAGAAAACCGACGTGTTTTTAATTTCCACGTTTAGCGAATTTTGTTTAACTTCTTATTCGTCTAACAATAAGTGATACTTCCCGTGTTCGCCCTTACTGTCTGTTCGTTCTGTACGTTTTGCACTCAATATCATCTAAAAATCTTGAAAACACTGCATCAATCGTTGTATTTGATCATTCTGTTATTAGTTTTGTAGATAAGTTCAAATTGTCTTTTAAAAATTCAATAAATTGTAGAGAGTTGTCTAAAGCAAAATTGACATTAAAATCTCCACTTAAAATCATAGGTATTTTGTCGTACACGTTGATTTTAGCGAGGCGTCCATATGATTTAAAAACTCACTAACAGACTAAATGTATAATGTATCGTATCGTGAATATCTTTCTATAGAGTGGTGTGTACACGTACTTATTACATAATGCTTATAAACTATATACTATACGAAGTCCCGTAGTATAAATATTTAACTATACATTTACTCATTTTGGTATACTACTAGACTCAGACAGATACTTACACATACTTACACATACAAACAAATACATACCTACCTTACGTTTAACGCGTAATGCGTAACGAAAATTTTTCCCTACCGTGCCATAAGAAGTTTCACTTTAAAAAAAAAACTATTATAGCACAGCCGATAAATCTGTTAATCTCTTGTGCAAATCAAACCATTTTTTTCTTCTGTTATCCGACAATTTCTTTGACAATGAATTAAGTATCGCGAAATGTTCGTTTTTTCTTTTCTTTCATTCAATTACGATGAAATCTACATTGCTAATCTACAAAACTAAAGAGAACCGTCGACAGATAATAGAAAACAACTAATAAAATTTCGCAATGGAATTGGTGGAATCATGGCTGCCAAGGAACCAGAACAAGTGGTATTTCAATTTAGAGCCCAGCATAACAACATAACGTTCAGTTATATCATCAGAAAGACTGGTGACCCTTCAGGAATACTCGTAATCATAAACAAGGGCAATTATATAACCCGATCCAACCAAAAACCGTTGTATTACGAAATTTCCGAAAATATTTCGGCGGCGCCAACAAGAATGTTTTTTAACTACGGTAATTAAATATCGTGCACGTGAAAATCATGCATGAATGAAAATTAATTTTATAGACGCGACTGTTGCCCCCGGACGCTTTATAGCGAGCATTCATTATTGGAACCTTCAGAGGATACTTGCTTATCCTCTTATCTAATCTCTTCCGTATATAGTTTCAGTTATATCTATTGTTGTGCTGCGGGAGACATGTTTTGTAGGAGTAGTCTGTTTAGGTTGAATACGCTGTAGACTCATCTCTTTTGCAGCAATTGTAACTGATTACAGGATTTAGCAATCTGGCCCGAAAAAGAAAAATAAATAAATAATCCTTCTACAATTTTATCGTTTACTTTTATTCTATTTTAATTATTTTAATTTAATTAATATCTTTCTATTTTTTCGTTGCCACAAATGAGAAAAAAAAAAATACATATGCTCAGTGTGTTGTGTTATGTCGGGCGTAAATGCTTGCGGCGATCATCCGGAATAGTTCGATAGTTTCCTTCGTCGCCGATTTTTGTCTTGACTGTGTCGGAAACTGCGAACATTCTCAAGTTTTTTCCCTTTTTCGCAGTATAATGCTTGCATCAGTCGAGTGAACTTTTGTTTCTTAATATTACGTCTTCTACCCTCCACTGTCGCTTTTTAATCGTCTTTTTTCGAAATTTAACCTTATTTGTAATCAGGCGCTTTGTAGGGTCAGCAGTTTTGTGGAGGAAAACGCGGGAAAAAAGCCGTGAAAGTAAAATTTTGCGAGGATAAAACGAAAGAAGAAAAAGTAGCGGCCAGCGACTATTTTAATTAGCGGAGAAGTTGTTAATAGAAAGGAAAATAAGTTGAAAGCTTTTAGCTTTTTTGAAAAAGTACTAGCGGTATATGTAATTAGAGAGCGTGCCAGGACGGATTTAGTTTTACAGGTGAGAGAAATGTGAGAAATGTGAGAAATGTTTTCTCCGGCGACCTTTGACGGCTCGTTTATATATTTCCTGCTGGCAGTCGGTCGGTCCGATTCTATCTCGGTCGAGTCGGTTCTTTTCAAACGGCCTTCTGCTTGATTTTCACCTGATCAGCCGCTTAATTTATTTCGGCCTGCTCTGCTCTCTTGGTCCTTATCATTCGGCGTTATTAGTTTGTTTGGTAATCTGTGTCCGGTCGAGCGCCGCGAAATGATATTACACCGAGAGGAGACTGACGACAGGCTGAAGAAGCCACCGCTGCACGACCTGGCGCGGATAAAATTTAAAGCCGAAACGCAAATGCGAAGGAAAATTTCGTCTCATGATTAATTCTGCTGCTGAGAGGAAAGCAGGGGACACGCTCTTTGACTATCTAACCAGATGAAATGTTGCCGTTCAGTTGCGCGTCTAACCGGCCTACATCATTCGAAGAAGGAAGCCTCTTTCGTATCAGCATCCGCCGGCAAACGTGATCGGTGTATCTAAAATTTCCCCTAAACCGAATAGCGGCAGATTCCGCGCTGAACGGCATATCTGCATCGTCACACAACCTCTTCGATAGAAGGCTGCACGTTCTGAGGACACAGGATGAAAAAATCTATTAAAAAGTTTACCGAACCATTTGCAGAATTAATTTGCCAAAAACTTTTCATCGGCTATCGAAAATGCTGCTGCAAGAAAGAAAAAGTTTCCTTATTAAGTTAAATGTGAAAGTAAGAGGCAAACGACACAACGCAGCCCTTTAAAACGGCCTTTACTATATTCCGGAGAATAGGTAGAAAAATACGGCCTCTATTTTTTAAATCGAACTAATCAATTAAAAGAAACTTTGCTAATTAACAGAGCGGATCGGTTGCAAACGGAACAACTTGAAAATTTCACTTGACGTCATCGCTATTTGCTATTTATTTTGCTGTTATTTTATTTCTTTGTCTAAAGGCACACCAAGTATCAACTGTAAAAGTTTAAAAAGGCCGCGAAAAAAAAAAAAAAAAGATTAATCAACCGGTTTCTGCTACATTTATCAAAAGGAACTATGCAACTTCATCGGTGCATGACAAAACCATATTCAACAGGGGTAGCAGGAAATTTCAGAATAAACCGCTCACTTATGCTCATATCTGGGCCGATTACAAAATGGTCCTCTGAAATTTTTAATTAGTGAAACAGAAAATATTTTACAGGTAAATTGTTTTTATTGATTTATTTTATTTTTAGTTTTATTAATTTTTTTTCTTACCATGAGCCGTATATAACTGCATAGAGGTCATTACGGCATACGGCAATTACCAAAGTTTAAATGACTGGAGCGATTTGGTTTGTTCTAATGCATGCCAGGGTTTGGGCGTTTTGATCATTGGCGAGGATCTTTCCTAAAGAATAATTTAGGTTATATGATAAGCGGGATGTTGAAAATTTAGTACACTTGGAAAGGATATGATGTACTGAGGGATAACTCGGTCGGGAACAGAAAGAGCAGGTTGTGGGAGGCGAAGTCCTGTGGAACACGTAGTCGTGGGATAAAGATATATGCCCAATTCTTAAGCGATTAATTATTATAAAGTCGCGCCAAGGCTCCGTTGATGGTTTTATTGAGCTTAAAAAGGTGTTTTGGAAGGCCCAGTGTGACCTCCATTCCTGCTTAGACTTATGTTGGAGTAGTCTCTTTATCGATGCTGGTTGGGCGACATCTGGGCTCACCGGACAGTAAGTTGCTGCCCGTGCAGCCACGTCCACCCTTTCATTGCCACGCACCCCGGGTATGACCAGGAACCCATAAGTATAACACCTTGCAATTTTCTTTCATGAGATCAACCATGACCTGTTGGATTTGGCAAACCAGTGGGTCTTTTAGTTGCTGGCTGGGTATAGAATAGAGAGATGCTATTGAATCTGTAATTATGAAGACTTTCTGTGGACGAGGATTAGCTAGGTAGATATGCGCTGTAAGCAATACAAGATACCGTATAACTTAGCGTCGAGTACTGTGCACCAATCACCTAGTCGAAATGATTGGACCGAGTCAAACGCTTCGAAAGAACACGCCGCTGCCGCCTGGAGTGATGCTGTATCCGCCTTTACGCCATCAGTATACACTGGCATACAGTCAATATACCTATCGATAGTTTGTGTTGTTTTTTCGAGTGTATCTTGTAAGCTGTTTGTTTGAGCATAGGTAAGCAGGGATATATTTATGTCTACTTCTAGGTGATCCCGTGGTGCTAAAAGATTAGCTGGGTGCATTATGGGGAATTTTATATTACTTTGGTGTAAGAAAGCCCCGATTCCTGGTAATGGATCATTTGGGAAACACAAGGGAGGAGGATGGTTGGAAGGAGAGTGAGACTGGTTGCGTATATGATAAGTAAGGGCATCGAGTTGCGAATAGTAACTCCGGTGGAAGAGAAGAGGTGGGACACCAGACAAGGCATATATGCTAAGAGAAGGAGAAGTTTTATTTTTATTTAATTTCCCCCCTAACCCCGCTTTCAATGAAATTTACGACAAATTTGATTGCTGGCAGCTAATAAAGTAAAAAATTATTTTATTAAAAGCCAGCATCTCTCTTTCCGGTCTGTCGTTGACAGCTCGATCCCTTGAATAAATTCACAGCGTAAGCCGAGCCATTTGACTTATTTTGCTGAACTTAAAAACTGGACTAGAGTGACTACAGTAAGTCCCACCTAAAGGGAAAATCGGGGCCAGTTTCCTTCTAATTATATTTGAGATTCGTCTTCATCTGCTCAGATTTCTATCCAATTATTTCAGTGTTTGGGTGTAAACCCCGAATTGCAACCGGAACCAAACTCTGGTTTGATAGTCGAGCACTTTAACTACTAGGATACAGAGATGCTATCTTTTTAAAACTGTAAACAACATGTCCCGATGTCGCTCGTTCAAACTGTTAAAATTACTGTTTTGCGTTAATTAGTATTTTACCGCCAACGCGACGACTACATTTAAACTTTATGTGTTGAAACTCCAGCGTTCCAAATGATAGCTTACTACGTAAACTTGAATAGGATTTTTTCTTCTTTTTTCCTTTGATCAGTATTATAACCTGATCAAATTTGATCGGTAATTAAGCTCCTCGGAAAGAATCTTATTTTTTGAAAGGTGCAATTTCGGGTGGGCGGCACTATTTGAAGCAGTGTCCTGTACAGCTGCTTTAATTTGGTACCATTTTCTTTTAACTTTTTTCCGCGATTGAGTCTTTAATTTTCCTTTATTTTACGACGCGGTATGAGTATTTGCACGTTTTTAATAAATAATTCAACTTCAGCGTCCGATTATTTTTCTACTTTGAGATTAACTGAACGAGTTTTACGGAGCTAATCCGTTCGCTTATTGAGTACATTTTGTTTCTTAATTACATTATCAGCCAGTGCTAAAAGTACCAGCGAACTCATATCCCGCACTTTTTCAATATGGACGTAATTAGAAGTTCGTTATCACAAAGAAATCTATGAGATCAGTTATTCCGCCGAAGCCTGCAGGCAAATACGCATGTGGGTTTGCGGTCGATAATACTTCTTAGCTCATTTTGCATAATGCTAATAGTTCCTTTCCATTAGTTGTAATCAGAGCCACAATGTGCCTGCTTTTTTCACCTTCCACTATAGAACATATTATGTCTTTGTAATTAACTCAGTACATATTTCTTCCATTTAATCGTGATAACATATGAACAAATAATAATCACTTATCGCCGTAATAGCAAGATTATAACAATACTTGCTTGAACGGGCACGAAACTATGCGCTACTACGTAAGGTAACTTAAATACACGTGTATGGTATAACGTAAACATGATTGTGTAACTTATTTAATAATTCGACTTCGCCCCTTTTAAGCATATTATAATTATAACGAAATTCCATTCGGCAATAATCAAAGATCTGATAAAAACATGCAATTTGTCTGACCTTCGAGAAAACAAAAACTTTCGTTTCTTTTGAAAGTAAATTATTTTCACAGAAATATTACTAATGAAACTTATAATTGTATTTTCCGCGCGGACGGATTTAAAAAAACTCACGTAAAAATCATATTCGTACTCTACAAAGAGTCACTCATTACGACGTTGGGGTCATCGATTTTGATGAAATTTTGCAGATCGTAAGAATTTGAATTATATAAAATATTAGAATGCATTGTTTTGATTTACGAAAGAAATTTTAATTTTGAAAAGCCGTATACGATATCGATTAGCGCCTTTTAGATGAAAATACGGCAGTAAATTTTCAGATTATGTTTATTTACCCCGTGAAAATACTTTCGGATAATTACTTTGAGAGATACATCAAACAAAGAAATTATAAACAATAAAGTAATGTAAAAGCTTAATTTTTTAATTAATGAAAATTTTATTATATATATATATAATAGTAAATGCATTACCAAAATACAATAAAATGCGTCATTGTGGAGTAACGGCAGTAATTGCAACACGGATGATAGGACTCAAATCAATCAGCGACGTCACGTAACTTTTCAGAATTTAAATTTCTCACGTAAATCAAAATAATACATTCTAATATTTCATACAATTCATAATCTTATGGCCTTCCATCGATCTGCAAAATTTCATCAAAATCCGTAATGATGTTCCCCCCTTGTTGGTCATCTTTAAGTCGCTATAAGAAATATTTTCCGTTAATAAATTTAAATATCGTATTTTATAGAAGGTAAACAACTTATTGAAAAACGAAATTTTGAACACCTACGCTACATCACTTTTTCTAAGTAATACGGTCGGCGATTTTTCGGGGATATTTCAGCTACAAGCATTATCCTCAATCAGGTTATTTTCCGAAAAAGTACGGTGAAAGTCCGCTAAATTTCCTGCGTTGGAACCATTTATGTCCATCAGAGCAGTTTAAACGAGGTTTCCTAATTAGCAAAAAAAATCCTGTATAACATTATAATTTGTGCCTAATGTCGTCACTTCTCGAATACAACGCCAAGCTTATTTATGAATATTTGCTAAATTTCCGCTCGCATTACTATAGTCAAATTCACAAGTTTTTATTTAACTGCTAGAGGAAAGTTTCAAGGCCAAAAAATTAAAAATACTAGCAAATTGCTGCGGGAGTTTTCCTCACTTCGCTTCATTTTATTTCATTTTTCAACAACAATTTTCCAAAACATTAAACACGTAGTACACGATTTATTGTTCCTCCCGTGTAAAACTGACACCGACAAAAAAGGCTCGACATCAGCTCTTGTTAAGCATTGATAAATTTCAATAAAACTGAAGCTATTCTGTTAAGACGTCTCCGACAACGGTCCACTTGTGTTATTTGGAAAATGAAGACGTCACATTTGCAAAAATTAGTATAACATTTAAATTAATAAATTTATTTTTCATTGACACATTTTTGCTTGCTGTTGCTTACTTTTTGATTACATTTTGTATCAGGACTGGCCTTCTTAGATCGTTTACCGATAATTCCAACATTAGAATGCAATAGCGCATACAAATGCGTACGCTATTGCGCACAGTATATGTACAGTATCGGCCATTGCCAACGTTGCAAACTTATTCCAATTTATATGATATTAAATATACGGAAATTATCGAACAATCGCTCTGATTAACCATGCTAGCAAAATATTATTATATATAATACAAGATCGCCTCAATTATATTATCTACTTCCACAAACTTCTAACGAACAAGCTGGTTTTATGCCGGGTAAAGGTACCCGAGAACAGATATTAAACGTAAGGCAAATAATAGAGAAACTTAATGAATATAACATTCCGGGGCTGCTTTGTTTTTTAGACTATAATAAAGCTTTTTATAACATTAAATGGCCAAAACTGTGGCAGATTTTATTAGAAATGGGTACACCAAAACATCTAATTTACCTCATACAACAACTGTACGTAAATAACAAAGGACATATAAAACGGGAGACCGATAAATCCGGTGTGTTTGCAGCAAAAAAGGGAGTACGCCAAGGCTGTTGTATATCACCGATTCTATTCAATATTTGTGGAGAACGGATTATAAGACAGACAATGGACGGCTGGCATGGAGGAATATCATTCGGCGGAGGTGAAAAAATCACAAACATAAGATTTGCAGATGATACGGTAGTACTGGCCAGCACGGAAAGGGAAATGTGCGAATTGTTATTAAGAATAGAAACGGCTGGAAAAGAGACCGGTTTAGTACTGAACAAGCAAAAGTGTTCGATGTTAGTTATTGATAAGGATAACAAAATCCAACAACCGTTAAAAATGCTACAAAATATACAAACCCAAGATAAATTAATCTATTTGGATGCCTGCATTTCAAGAACTGGAGGATCAGACGAAGAAATAAAGAGACGGATAGCACTGGCGAGCACCGCGATGGGAAAGCTTAACCGTATATATGGAAAGATCATAAGATCTCTAAACTAACAAAATTACGATTCCTACAAGCTTTGGTGTTCTCTATAGCGACTTACGGATCGGAAACATGGACGATCAATGAAACCATGGGAAGGAAGACCGCAGCTTTCGAAATGAAAGGATATCGAAAAATCTTAAGAATCCCATGGATGGCCCATAAGACAAACGAGTACGTGTTAAAAGAGCTCAAGATCGAAACCAACCAACGACTATTAACATCCATCAGGAAACGTATGCTAGGCTTTTTCGGTCATATAGTAAGAGCGAATGGGCTGTAGAAAACGATTTTGATGGGAAAGGTCGAGGGGAAAAGGAAGAAAGGCAGACCAAAGAACCGCTACATCGACCAGATCAAGAAAATATGCACATTAAATTCATAGCATACCATAGATTTAGCACACGATCGGTATAAATGGCGACGTGTTGTATCTTGCGTCAAATAAGGTCACGACATCCGACTCGGATAACGAAAGGAAAAAAAAAAATATACAGAGTTTTAAATTAATACATTTAAATTATACAATTAAATTGAATGGTTTTTGACGGTTTACTAAATATGGCGCGGGGGGCTAAGAAAACAGAAATAAATAAAATACATAAGAGGTGTTTAAAACTTATACTCCCCTACTGGAAACAAAACGACTCCGGGTCAATTATGTATGGAAGGAAAATGATGAAATGTCCCACCCTGCTACGTACTATTTCTATTACAGATTACTAGAATTTAATGTCAATAATATAAAATTACCATCTAGGAATAAAATCCGGTTAACAAGAAACCAAAGTAATACATATTACATCTAACCCCGCGCGGTGTAAATCTACGAATTGATAACACTACTGATGACTCAGCAGTTTTAATTAATTTAAATAAGTACAATCATGAATCATATACTAGAGGGGAAAAAAATCGGTGCGTGGAAAAAGGAGCTGCAAAAATGGCTGAAGGAATGGTGCAAAAATTCAAGTTACGTCCTATATCTCGTTACTCCTTAATGCTTCTGTATTTACGGATTTTGGTTTTTGACTTTATCCTTTTCCTTCCTGGATATTAAGTTCCTATGAGAGGATCATGTTTTTCAATTTTAAAATATTAAGCTGTCTGCATGTAGCGGTATACAGATGCGTATTACGCAGTGTATGTATTGGCATGCATGTACTCTTACTTAAACATAATGCTAGGTTTATTAATATTGTGATTTATGGAATAAGTTAAGATAGTTCGTAATTTTTGTATTTTGTTTCTTTTTTAATAAACGTTAATAAGAGTGTTGGGCATTCAGACAACGTGCATACCTGTGAGACCTACAACTTATAAAAAATAAAATAAAAAAAAAAATCATCTACCATTAGGTACCGCGCGTTGACCAACTGTACCATCGTCTCCGAATTCACATGTTGGCGTAGACGAAATTGATGCCTGAAAGCAAACCGGGCAATAATAACTTCGTTAATTGTTTCAATCCGCTAATCGTTGTGTATGATGCCATTTCTTACATACTATGGTGCATTGGTGATGGATCGCAGTAATTTATGTATACAAGTTTTTTAAACGAAGTTTCATTTCTTTAACTTTCATCTTGACACGAGGTTTCCAGGTGAGTCTCCCATCTGAGTGCATTCTTAGATATATATTTCGCAGTATCAGATTACGGGATCGCTTGGCCGTTTATGATCACCGGAATAGTCCTGATGAAGATAACATTTTATGACGAAATGAATTATGTAATTAATCAGTTGAAGAACAAAGAGATACAACTATAAAAATGGGAGATCCGAATGCCAAGATTAGCAAAGGAGCAGATGGAAAAGTACAACACGTGAATTTGGAGTGAGTGTAAGAAATGACAGAGGCGCATTATTTGTTAATTTTTTTTAAATAAGTGAAAAGTTATGCATAATGAATACGTTCTCAAATATACACATAGAAGGCACCACCACAGCACAGATAGACCAAATAATATTACAAAAGAAATCAAATCGATTATATCGCCATCAAAGATATAGAAATGCGATCAAAGCAATGGAAACGTTACCAGAAGCAGGTTTTTGGACTACAATCTACTAATAGGAATTATAAAAGTAAGATTAAAAAGATTAGAACTAAACATTTTTAATCGAAAATAAATAAATAAATATAAATAACTAATATATTGTCCATAAGCAAATTCGATGAAGTAGCGCAAAATCACATCATTAAGATTAAAAGCATCATATATACGAAACAGTTTCTAAAATTCCCGATTCTTCTCTTCACGATTGTGATCCTCCTCCCGTATATGTGTGATGTGCTGATCACATTTTCTTCGAGTGTCCTGCTCTTCGTAACGAACGCTCCCTTTTATACAGTCAGCTCTTGTCACTAGCCCTACTCCCTATAACTCTTCCTTTATCCTCTCCTTTCCTTCATCTTCTGTGGTGTCCGCACTGCTGTCCTTTGTTGCGTCCATTTCGGACCGCCTAGTTATTTAATTTTTTAGCTTAGTTTTCTTGTTGTTGGGTCAATACCGCTGGCGCGCCCACAAAAAAAAAGAAATTAATAAAAATAAAAAAAAGTTTTTAAAATTCCATCTAATATAAATAAAAAACAAAAGTGGATGACAAACGAAATAATTGCGAAGATGAAAAAAAGACGAGCGTTCAGAAACACGAAGAAATACAAGAACATTAATCGAAAAAAATACGGGAAAAATACACGCGAGACTATGAGAATCTGGGGTATTAGGGGAAATGTTCATATACAGACAAAATAAAAAAGGAATGATAGAATTAATATGAACAAAAACATAAAAAAAAAGTGTGATCAAACCATATAGTAATGTATCAGATAAACTGGTAGATCAACAGGATAAGGTATATTAGTATAGAGAAGAGAGATTAAAACTGTGGAAACAGTACATTGAAAATCTATTCCACGACGTAACACCAGAGAACCAACAGGAAGTGCCAGGAATAAGTGAAGCAGTAGAACAAGCCACAAAAATGGCGAAAAAAATAAAGGCAGTGGAACCAAATCAAATACCGGTTGATATTCCGAAAATACCGGCGAAAAAAGCGAAATACACTTTGCTTCGACTACTTAATAACATATATGATTTGGGAAAGATGTCAGATAATTAGACGAAATCAATATTTGTAATGATGCCTAAAAAAAAAAAACGAAACGCCCAAAATATACGGAGACTACCCCAAATAATTAAAAAAATTTCTTAGAATTATGTACTTAAGAACGCACAAAAGAAAATAGTAGAGCCGATATTCACTTCGGATTTAGGAAAAATCGAAGTACTGCTTCACTCAAAATTACGGCACAGAAAATAAGTAGCGATATGCAGAGGTGTAAGGGCTACTAAGTAAACGGGAAAATGATAATACAGACATACGGACGCCACAATTCTAGTAGCGAACATTCTAAAAGAACTACAACGATTCGTAAATGTCATCATTAAAAGACGATTACGGAAGCCAACTGAACATCTGCAAAACAACATATATGGCCATTAACAGAACGGATAAAGACATAGTACCCTACTCGCAGCTTATGGGGAAAAGATTAGAGAAAATCAAAAATGTTGAATATCTAGGTGATAATTAAAATGAGCAAACAAGAGCAAAGAATAAAAATAAAAATTGAAAAAGCTCAAAATGCATCTTTAAAATTAAAAACCACATTATATAGCGAAAACGTAAAAATAGAATTAAAAATGAGACTAATAAAATTCTATACGTATTTTCAGTATTGCTGTAATGAAATGAAAGCTAAGATAATGGAAACTAGACGCCTTTGAAATTCGGCTATATACTCTTTGAATAAAATAAACTGACAAAATATGGAAACTCGAAGCTATTAAACCGATTGGGCAAATGTAAAGAAGTTAAAAAGGAAGTTAAACATCGTAAACATAATGCGCCACTAAAGAGACAATACATCATTCTTCACTTTCTGATGTAAGACAAGATCGCTGCTAAAAGGCCACCAGTGGATGAAGAAGAATAATAGCAGAGATACAAGCACAGCGGTATAAGATGTTTACAACTAACAACGGTCGATAGTGGTCATGGTATTACGATGATGGTGCGGATTATTTTACAATCAAAATATACGAATCTCGCTATAGTTATATCCGGTGTTTCTTCAAATATATATCTAAAAATAATTATCCCAAGTTTTGTATTATGCATTACCGATTTAGGATCTTACCGGAATCGCAAAAGAAGGTCGACGTCGGGAAACAATCAATAAACGTCTTAAAGATATCTTAGGTCAATTTCATCATCACTATGTCTCCTATACAGATGGATCTGCGTGTGGAGATAGAACAGCAGGTGCTTTTTCCATTAATAACCGTCTAAACTATTTTTCTCTCCCAAGCTTTTTCTCTCCATTGTCCGCGTAATTGATCGCTGTCCTCTATGTTTGTAGTATATTCACAAAAGTAACTTTTCAAAAAATAGCCTGATTTCAACAGATTCCCGGCAGTCACTCCAACCCATTGACTTTTGTGCCATTCCGCTCCTAATAGAGTTATATGTAAAAAAAACGGTAAGGTGTTGTTCATCTGGATCCCGACTCACATGGGAGCATCTCTGAACATAACAGAGTTCATCAACTAGTGAGACAACCATTAGACTCTTCTCAGCCATTTATTACATGTGACGATTTGAGGGAAAACATCAGACGGATAGTGCTAAACAACTGGATCGACAGTGTGCGGGATTCCTATCGAACTAAAGGGGGAGATGGTCATCAACAGACTAAGCACCGCCCATATTTTACACCTGCTGAGTAATAGTCCAGCTTCTTAGTGTAATCGGTGCTACACATTACTTTCCGGACCGCATATTCTGCAGGAATGTTGGAGTTGTGCCACATATTGTAGCAGCCTTCCAACATCGTTACAAGAGAAGTTAAACAGTTAAAATACATGCTACAATTCCTCGGATCCAATAATCATATATAAATTATATGGCATTAAGTCTCAAAAAAAATATTTAGCCTTTTTCCATAGCCCTTTTATTATTGTACTCTATTAAAACTTTGTGTTTGTGTCTTATCGATGCTTCTTGTATTCTTCCACTACTACTTTCATTATTCTTGCTCTCGAATTATTATTTTTATTCTCTATCCCTAAACGTTTAGAAAAACAACTTCTTGCTTTCCAAGTTCTCTAGCTAATGGCTTCATTAACGGGTCCATTGAATAAAAGATATATATATATATATATATTACTTTTGTTAATCCAGAACGACATTAAAATAAAACTATATCCTTTAGATAACTCCTATCGATAAAATTTCAGAAAAAAAAGGTTACAACTTAGTACTAATGAAATCGATTTGTTTTTATCGTTCGTTTTTTTTCTCACTGGCTGCTATTTATTGCAATTATGACCGGAGGCGCTTAATTTTGAAACGGAATAAATCATATTTAGGCCCCTAGTGGAGTTTGAGCCTCATTCATTTTTCCTGACATTAAGTATTTTTGTCTGCTTTCTTTCTGTATTATTTTTACCGCTGAACTCATTGCCATCTTACGTTCCATTGTGTCTATATATCTTCTTATCACTGCTTTTCCAACTATCTGATTATCTCCAACTCCATAAGTGCCCTTCAAACTATTTCCTCTCCTTTTCCCACTCGCTCTTGCAGTTTTGTCACTCTTCGTATTCCATTCCTTATCTACAACATTTTCGCTCTTCATTCTATCCGCGTTGATTTGCTTTAGCTTCCTAGTCATGTGAGGGCAATGAGATGGCGGATTCCTTAGCTAAGCTATTTCAATGCAATTCCCGCTTTTAACCTACTACCGCTTTGGTTAAAATTTCATACTAGATTCTGGTCAGATATTTATGCTTTTTCCTTCTCTAACAATGTTTCGTTCTATCTGTCGATACATCCGAATCTTCCTACCTACCCTTTGTTTTATGACTTTCACACTGTTGTCTCTATTATTCGTTCGCGTCTCAGTCATATTCGGTTTTCGATGCATCATGAAGCTGTCTGTGATCCCAACTACACTTTCTTCGAGTGTTCTTCGCTCTCGCTATTCTTTATTCTATTTTTTTTTTTATTTATTTTATTTTTAGGCTCGTCAACCAGAGAGACCTTTATCCATAAACAATTAGAAAAGGAAGGAGTCAATTATATCTTGATATGGTCAGATATTGTTAGTAGAAAAGAGCAAATAGTGGAAATGATATGTGAGAAGGAAAAGAGAAAATATAAGAGGCGTAATTAGGAAGATCAAGTCGCAGCAAACTGGAATAGAAAGTAAAACATTTAATAAAAAAAGATAAACCCACTTAATAAACACATGATCAGCATCGCAGCACGCTTTTCGTTTGAGTGGACTACGGAGAGGCAATCAATAAGAAACAAAAACTGGAGGAAAATAAAACAGACTATGGTTTAAAAACACAGACGAATAATGGAGACAACGACAGAACGAAGAAGTGAAGGAAACAAAGAGAATCACGGATTGACAGCAAGACATGAGGTTGACAAGACAGAGAGAAAGAACAATTGTTAGAAAAACAGGAAGCGTAAATATTCGATAATATAATCTAAGATGGAAACCTCTTGGGTATCTTGGTGCTTATTGTGTCTCATACATCCTGTCACTTCGCTCCCAGTCCATTTTTCCAGTGCTCAGTTCCTTCATTCTGGCTACTTTCTTGTTGCTACCAGAAACAGATCCTTTGCTGACCTACTCGAAAAAAAAAAAAAAAAAATATTTATGTTTTTAAAAAAGTAAAATATTTTTCCGTACGAACTTAAATATATTAAAAATAAAAAATTTATTGTCAACGATTTTCACACTTGAGACTTTTTGTTCATTATATTCATTTTCTGTGATTCGATAATTTCTAAAATATTACATTGAACGGTTCCTTTTGCTTTTGAACGCACGTTGCCTCGGAATTTTCACCTTAGCCTCAAGGAGAAGAATAACTCTAAGGGTGTAGTTTGGCCGATTAGGTCCATAAACTGTTCAAGATTAAACGTATAAAAGTTATAATTCCATTTCAGCCGTTTACAATTAATTTTAACATTGGCCAGCTGTGCGAAAAACCGCACTGATATATAAATTCGACGAGAAATGGGTATTATAAAGCGAAATGAAGGCCGAATCAGAAGTTGCAAAGAGGAGCTGAAACCTCAAAGACGTAACCATTCGACCAATAAAACAAAAACACGGCGTAATGCGAGCATTGTTCGCAACGAGTTAGCGAAGCCGGTAGAAGAGTACGGAGTGTTGTGTCGCATCCTGTTCTTCGTTTAAGGCTGCAACCCCGCTCCGGTTGTCTGTAGTTCGTGGTGACAAATGCGAGCATCATTCTTCTAGCTCTTCATTAACTTCTTACGAGTTAGCTTCCGAACACGAATCTTAAAGCGTGGAAATATGTAGACGTCACCGTCTGTAAAAATAAACCCGGAAATTATCTTCGGGCAATTTTTTCTCCCGTTCATTTAGCAGGATTTATCGTAAAGCCCTGCAATAAATTGCTCGCCCGAACACCTATCGCGCGCAACGGAAAACGTTATAAAAAGTCTGCAAATAGAACCGTTCAGTTGAAAATGGAAATAAATCGAACGAAAATGACGACTGCAAACCCGTTCAAAACAACACTGTTAACACCGTGGTACGCTACTTTTTCAAACACGCGCTTTTTAAAATTTAACGAAAAAATTTAGTCGCCTGATACTTTCTTCTGCGCTAATTTAATATTCGCTGTAAATAGCGGAATTTTAAACGTCTCATCTACGACTTCGAAACAATTAAATCTCTCGACTTTAGTCGGCAGT
The DNA here is from genome assembly GCA_039619475.1 of Icerya purchasi. Classification (NCBI taxonomy): domain Eukaryota; kingdom Metazoa; phylum Arthropoda; class Insecta; order Hemiptera; family Monophlebidae; genus Icerya; species Icerya purchasi. The sequence continues at coordinate 220,039,477 of CM077115.1, read as the reverse complement.
TCATTGAACGATCCGCTTAATTCGTAACCGTATTTACCGATTTTCATCCATAACTCTAGCGAAATTTTCGTAGAAATGTTTCGCGATATTTGCGCGCTCGCCTACAACATGACGAACTTTTGTAGCAATTCGGGAATGTTATTTCGAGATGGCCCGACCATCGTTCGCAGAGTTGAACCCTCGCGACACCTTCAAATGTAAGCATTTGTATCGAGAAAAAAATTATCCTTTTCGACAGTCGGGAATTTTCAGTCTCGCTACTCAATCGATTAGTAGTACTGTAAGTTTTTCTATCCTCGCTGGACACTTATTCAAGATAATTAACTTTAGCAAAAATCTAAAAGTAGTCCGAAATGGCGGTTCGCTGACGATGAATATTCGTTTAAACATTCATTAAACGTTGCATTATATATGAGATAACGAGCGAAGATAGACCAAAGTCAGAAACAAGCCCGCTCATGTAACGACATAATTTAGAGCACACATCATATTATAAATCGTTTTTGATTACGCTTTTTTTTTTATATATTAACCCGAAACCATAAAACTTCCTTTTACATGTATGTACATTTTTATAGGCTTTCATTTTAGTATCAATAATTTCATTAGTCACATTCTACTTTTAGATTATATTTGCTCGGAAATGAATTATCAGATTGCAGTTTAGAAAATCTTACTACATCTATTTTGAAATTGGCACTTATGAAAGGGACTCGACATTGTTTTAATAGTACGAATAATAGGCAGTCACGATGATTGGTGTCCAGCGATATAACTATCTATATAATGATGAATGAAATATCGTTATAAACACTTATTGTTAGTGAAGAGAAATAACGCATACCGAGCAAAACGAAGCTAACGAAAGTAGACCAATATGTTTATTTAGATTAAACTGGTCGCTTATATGATCGGCAAGACTAGCTAGTTGCATAATGGTAGACAGTTACGATCTGAATCCAAACTGTGTATGTTTTTTAGCATATTATGTTCACCGGTGTGCATAGTGTTAGACGTTGTAGGGTAACTTTTTTGGTTATTTTACTTACGAGTATATTACTAATTAAACTAATGGATTGTATGTTGTATACAAAGGACACGAGTGTTTTCCGGCTTTTGGGATAGGTACAATGATGGACTTTTTCCATAGTGAAGAATAATAGCCAGTAAGTAATATAGCACTGATTATGTTTGTTAAGTATAGCCTTCTTAGGCAAGTTTTTAATCATGATGGTATGTATTAAATCTTTACCAGTAGGGAGGTTTTACATTTCAGATTTTTAATATGGGGATGTATTTCAAGGGTGAAGCCGGATGAATTTTTGAGGTGGTGGGACGTTGCTCTACAGTATTTCCGAATGGCGATGTCAACCTTGTTCGTGTGGTGTGCTGGTGAAAGAGCTGATTTTGAGAATGGGCATGACAATAGTAGTTGGCGAGAGGATCTGTTTATATCTTTATCGGAATACGCAGCACAATGATTATGAGTAAGAGGCAGTATGTTAGTTTGAGGACGAGTAAATTTTTAAGTGACATTCCAGAGATTGTTGTCTTTGGTAGTTAACGATTTAAGTTAATTACTCAAGTCGCTGTTGCGATATCCAAAGAGTTCGAATTTCTCTAGACGAGTGAGAGCATTATAGATACTCGTCGATTCTGTTTTTCTGGTACTGTTTATGAGAATAATTTTTTAATTTAATTGGCATTTCTAAATGATTTGGTAGGGAAATGCCACAATAGGAGGTTAGTTTTTTTTTTCCGGTTTATACTGCTGCGACGATGTTAGAATGGTGTCCGTGAGGAAAGTTATGGAGCCGTTTATTCGATCAGGGGTAACAGGGCACGCGTGAATTTGTAACGTACTGTGTAATTTCTATATTGAGTCCAGTCTTGAAATTGAAAAATTAATTTTTCTCGAGTTAATTTAAAGGATTTATGTATTTCAAAATATATGGCATTATGGTTTGAATTTAAACATTGTAGTGAAATGGGTGTGGCAATATACAGTAATCTTTTGCATAATACGTGGTCAATTAAACTGGGTTTCATGAGATTTGAGATTGGAATATAAGTGGGGGGTTTTACGAGAAAGTATAGAAAAATTTTTTTTAAATGGTAGATCGAGCAGAAGTCTACCTGATTTATTATTAGCAAAACAGAGTTCCGAGTTATGTTTCTAGCACTGAATTCTCCAGCCGTGATAATTTTTATAGCAGAACGTATAAATGACGAGATATCATTTTTAAAATGGGAGCTGTTAAGTGGGCAGCATACGGAGTACAGGTATACCGGTTCATTGTCGACATGTAGAACGACTCCGATGGACTTAGTGTCATGTACGGTTGTGGAAAATGTATGATATGGGAGTCGCTCTAGTAGAGCTACAAGCCCCCCCCCCCTGTGCGTTTCAATTCTTCCTGTACACTTTGTAACCGGGGCATTTTGTAATTATCATTAATTTTGGTTTCACTTAGACGGACAATGTCGATCTGTTTCTCACGCACTAGGTTTTCAAATTCGAGAATTTTGTTTCTAATGGAATTTGTATTCCATGTTGTCACTTTAATCTGATTGGTGATCATTAACCGAAAACATCTATAACGATATCGATAATCTTAGTGAAAATATCCCAATCTCGGCTATCCTTAAATACAAATAGTATATCTTTGATACGTGTCATAATTTTATTTATATTAAACGACTTAAATATGGTTAGTAGATCTGTTAATATTACATTAACAATAGGTGGCTGCGACGCGGTACCACTAATACTACTATATTTTTACTACGGGTATTAGAATTATTATTTCTGATATTATTACTATTATTATTATTATTATTATTAATTACTAAGATATCTACACATTAAGGGTTTTAATATTCCTATATAATGTTTTACAGAGTACTGCAAATTTATTGTTTTATTATATTTCATTTTATTTTCATATCTTTGATTATTTTAACATTGTATTGAAAACGATTTAGATTTTATTTTGTTAAATAATTTTTTAGTTCATGTTTATATTATTACCCTATTTTAACAATTGTGTTCTATCCACTGTCAGCACTATACAGCGCATTGTGGACTAACAGCAATAATAATAATAAATTAATTGAATTGAATTATTATTATTATTATTATTGTTATTTTTATTGTTATTATTATTGTTACTGTCATTATTATTATTATTAGCAGGTTCCTGTGTTGACATAAGAAACAGGTAACTGTGTTTGGGGAAAGTTCGTCCGTGTTTGTTGGAGCTTTAGGTAAAGAGAACATTGTTTTGAGCGAGATGTGTAGTTCCCGTTGCAATTAGCACAACAAATATTGGATATTGGCATCAGTGTAGTCACTGGTAAAGTCTTTTTCCGCATTTTAAACATATTGGGGTCTCGTGACAATTTATTGATAAGTGGTCGAAGGACTGACACTTAAAGCACTGGCTAAGTATGTTTTTTAATTTTTACTTGTCTCAGGATACCATACAGTAACATAATTCTTTAATTTTCATTATATGTAAGATTTTTGTATTTTCGGGAAAGGTGATTAAAAATAAGGGAAGCAATATGTTAGAATTAAGATCTGAATCTGGTGATTTCTTTTTTGAAATTGTGTTACGGATTCTGGTTTAATATGATAAGAAAGATCTGATTTTATTTCGTTCGTAGTTATGAATCTAAGTAACCCTCGGAGGACCATTTTAACTTTTTTACGGGAAGTTGGTGTATAAGTGTAGAATTGAGTGTTTGAGTTACTTTCAAAAATTTCGATTAATTTGTCGTAGTCCTCGAGGCTAAATGTGTAGAACGAAATGCTGTTCTTTTTGTTAGTTTTTAAAGTGCTTATTTTAATTCAGATTTGATAAGTTGTAGAGTGCTAATGTGGTTAGTGATAGCTCTCTATGAAGTACGACGGAAGGTATTTTGAAGTTTGCGTTGTTATTGATTTCTATACTAGAAGATATATTTATCGAGCCGTTCATTGTGTGCAAGACGTCTGTAATTACGTCCGAGATGAACTTCTTTTCGCGGCTAGAGCGGCGAAAATGTGCTGTTCGACAGAACGCCGACCTTATCGGTGTTGTTATCTTCAATATCATAATTTGTTATATTAGCGGAGTGAATCTGTTTTTAGCCGGAAGCGCGTTTCGCTGGCCAGGGGGATGTTTCCTTTTTGTGGGACTTTTACCGTTGTGGAGAGATGCAGCAACCCGGCTGTGATCAACTTCAATAGTATCGTCGTTACTGGATAATACTCATCATTTAGATCGCTGGCCGGCATGTCATCTTCGGTTATTGAATAATGGTTATGTGTTTGAGCGAGTTCTGACGTAGAAGCAGCGGCGCGACAATCGCTGTTATCTGCGTTATCCATTGGCGGATAAACCAATTTTTTCTTTACTGTAGATGACGGCGGTGAGCCGTAAACCAACCGGCATTGCCCGATTGATAAACCCGACAATTTACACGCAACAAAAAATAAGAGAAAGAAAACAAGAAAATAAACACGCAACGATACACAACTTTATCGAACAATGTATAAACTGAATGAATGGGATATATATATGTGCAGTAGAACCTCGATTATTCGGGGTTATGGCGGGAGAAGGTCGCACGGATAAATGAAAACCACAGTTAATCGAGACACTTTTTATTTAACGAATTAATATGGGTGTACAATGTCTTGTTATAATGTTATCACGGCTTGAAATATGAAGTAATCAGTGTTTTTTTTGCGGTTTGAAATGATTTTCCTTACCTTAGTTCTAATTTTTCTCAAATTTATGACGTCATGGAAGTTAAAATTTTCCTGTTTGCAAAAGTTTAGAAGAATATCGACTCCAAGCTTTTAGGTGATCGTAATAATCACATGGAAAATATCTGATTTCTGTTCCTTTAAAAGGTCTTGTTTTTTTTTCCTTTCCAAATTACGGTTAATTTGATCTTGTGTGTCCCGGTCGCATTTGATCACGTCATAATGGTCAGCCGTACTTTGCTAGATTTGTGTTCAGGAGCTGATTTTTCAGATCGCGCAGCTTTCGAGGGTATCGTTTTCCAGAATAAACCTGATTCATCCCCGTAGTGAATTTGGTCAGGAGACAGGTTCAATGTTGAAAGCGATGAATTGAATTCCTAATTGAACAATGTTGCAGCGGTCAAGTCTACACTCAGAGATTCGCCTTGGATGTCCAACTGTCTTATACCGTGTCGAGTTTTGAACCTAAATAATCAGCCCTGTGAAGCATTAAATGTTTCTTTAATTTTCAAATTTCAACTTAACATACTTCAATGGAAAAACCAAAGCTTTAGGACTAATAAGCATTCTCTGGTGAAGCTTTTGGATCAAATTGCTTTACTTTCAGAAACATCGTTAAAGCCTTTATGCCGACCTTAATTTCCAGGGCTCCTCTATCTTTCAACTCATAAAAAAAAAAAAAAAAAAAAAATTATAAGGCTGCTTTTGATCGAAATTTATTTATTTTTAGAACGTTTTTCTTTTGTCTTATTCTTTCCAACGTTCTCCTTTATAAAAGTACTAACACTATAGCTGGATTTATCCTCAAAACGGCAAAAAAGATATCTCGTGAAGGAACTTTTGCTCCTCTTAACCATAATTGAAAAATGGCGAAAGCCTTTAAATCGCCTTCATTTTAACATCCTTCTCATTGAATCCTTTCTCGTGACAAATTAATTCCATTTGTTAACTCATTAACTTTTAGTTACGTCTCCAGCTTCCAGCAGTCCTGTCACATCCTGTCTTCTTTTTTCTCCTCCCATTTTTTTCTCTCTTCTTTTATCTAAATTAAACTTGAAAAATCCTTACGCAATTATTTTAATTCCTTTCCTGATGTAGACGGAATCTCCGACAGTAAGAATTATTTTAGCATAGACATCTTCCGTTCCATAGCCACATTAAAATCATTTATACATATTTTCACACTCGAAAAGCTCAATTTAATTATGTCTCTCTGATATACGGATGGGAAGACGATCTTTTCATTCAGCTCATGTTTTACAAATTCTGTATTCGCTCTATTCCGGATTATTGCTTTTCATAAATAGCTTCTTTTCCAGATCTGCGCTTTCCAAATTCGATCACGTTCACGATATTTACTTTCGCTTTTGCCTTGCAAATCTTCCCAAATTCCGCTGTTCATCTAAAACCGTATATTGCTCTTTCATTAAACGTTAGCCTTCTCTCTCTTTCTCACTTATTTCTTCTTATTCTTTCATCATGCGTAATTGACGCTTTCGCAGCAATAAAATACCGTTTTATCCTACCCACAATTTTCGCCATTTATTTCTAAGTTTCCATAATTTTCGTTCAATGAGCTTGGAATTTTTACAAAATCTAAACTCTCTCTTGCCACCACTTTACAATCTTCACCAACAGCTCTAAGCGAACTAGTGGTGCAACTCCCTTTTTTTTTTTATCTTTCTCTAAATTATTTTGGGCTCTTTAAACTTCTCTCCCTCTGTTCAATCTTTTGTGCCGAGCCCACTGATACACCTTGTATGCTCTTCTCCCACAATATCCTTATTGTATCAAATTCTGAAAACGTACTGCAGGCAATCCCTCTTTCTTTCCATTCTACCATCTACGAATCCTTCCTAAACGTTTCTTGATTCAAAATCTTCTCTTTTGTCATTTACTTCAAACTGATCTTCTTTGAAGTGCTGAATTTTCATTCCTTCAATATTACCTTACTGTCTACAGCTACTCATTTCAAAGTCTAGTTTAACTCTTACAGTACTAATTTTCCAATCTGGATTCGTTTTACTTGTCTGTCCAATTTTATTTTTTTCTCTGTCGCTAGTTTTTTGACTTTTCTTGTATGCGGCGCTTTAGTTTGTCTGTGACATGCAGCCTGTGCTTTGGGCACCGTTTGCTTCCTTCATACTTTCTCTTGTGCCATTCTCATATTGTCCTTCGCATCTCTCCAATAACCACTTTATATATGCCCCCGATCACATAATGTTTGAATGCTCATCGCTTTCAACTGAACAAACTCCTTTTTTTTTTGTCAAACAGTATTGCGACCTCTCCCTTCTTTCTCCTTCTGTCATCCAAAATCTTAATTCATTTTTGTCGACTATTTCTGGTCGTATAAAGGTCTAAGTTCCGTTCCCCTCTTTTCTCAGTTCTTAAGCCAGTGGTCATTTTGACGAATCCAAAAAAATATAATAAATAATAATACTTCTAAAAGACAAATAATTAAATTAGAATAAGTTGTTAACTCTAGCGAAAATAGATAACAGGTAAATAATGTAAAAATCTCATCGATTTACCGCTGAACAATGAAAAATGTAGTCACAGTCAACTGTTAGTTGACATGAAGATCACGCGATATTTAAATATTAAAATGTTATCGCATTTATATAATCGTCGGAATTAAGTAATCTTGGTGAAGAATACCATTTTCGATTCCTTTAATTACCGAGTAATTATGCATTATAATTATTTTTAAAATTAACGAAATACGACTGCCCTAAATACGTAATAGTTTCAATTATCTATTTTTCTAATTAGTCCAAAAGATTAATAGCCTACACCCAGCTCTAGTTCAGAGTACAGATTATATGTAATCTTGTAATCGTAATTGATTACAAAGTACCCAACTTATGCTATAATCGCATATTTAAGAACTGGGAAGCTCCAGTCGATGTAAGCGACTAACATGATTCCTTAGTATTTTCAGTGAAGACATATATCGATCGTAAGTCCTTCATTTGTCAGGTAGACTAACAGGTTACACCTTTAAAAGTACCCTACTACGGTTTTTTCGGTGCAACCGATGGACGCTAATTACTTCGATATCTACCGACTAACTCCGAATGACTTTTGTGTATTATTTACGGAAACTGGCAGAAAAGGACTGATATTTAGGCATCGTTTAAATTGGTGATGCAAAGACGTACACATTTTTTATCTGTTACATTTTCTCGGCGAGTAATAATTTCTTTGCCTATAACACGGACCCATTACGACGGTGAAACTAGGTAATTACAATAATCCGCTTAATAAGACCCTACTAAACTGTGATACGAGAAGGGGGAAATTAAATAAAATTACGATTGCGATAAATAAGAAAGAAAAATGAATAGCAGAAATTCAGAGCACGCACAAAACGTAACGAATATCTGCGTGCTAATTTCAGAATAAACTAATTTACGAATTCGCGCTGCAAAATAAGAGGTACCGGGAATAAAAATGCTAAAATTTCACCAATCTCCTGAAGGTTCAACTGAAACAGGCGGCCGAAAGATCCCTAAATTATTATTATTATCTGTAAAATATGTAAAATAGTCTATGGAACCATTCCAGAAGAATTCCTATTTGTAAAGGCGAAATTGAAACAATAATAATAAAAATAATAATAACAATAATGGACTTCGAAATATTAACTAATTACGTCGAGTCTCATCCCCAGAAATAAACAATGAACGTGTTAAGGGTATTTCTTAAATAAAAGGACCAGATTTAGTGTTCAAAAATATTTAAAAATACAAAAAGTAGCCAAAACTTTCTTCGAAAAAAGAAGAAAATTTTTTTAAAAAAAATGCGCCTAAACACATCAACCCCTTCAATATCGATCGAATTCTTCTTCCTCCTATTTCTTGCGTCGTCCGTTTTCGGGCGTTATGACCAATCCGATACTTATCTAATCAATATTTTTCCTCTACTTTTCCTCCTGCACAACGGGGTTTTGTCCAGTCCATCTCGTCGTATGATATGACCTCGAGAAGAACTTCAAACATTTTCTTTTTCTTGTTGGCATTAATCTATTGTTCGTCTTTATTTCTAATTCTTTCAGTATTGAGGAATTTCCAAACGCTTTCAACTTTCAACACGATGATGAAATTTCAGCGCCCAACGTTCCAAGCCATAGCACGCTATTAAGAAAATGAAGGTCCGTATCAATTTGTTTCTTGTTGCTTTTGTTAACGAATGGCCCATTCAAATTTTTGTCAACTGCCCTAAAGCACACTTAACCGTCGTTCGATTATCAACACTTCCGTCGATCGTGATGTTCGCTTCTAAGTATATCTGGTCACAGTACTTTGATCAATATCAGTTTTTGAGATGAACGTCTGTAGCAGTATTCGAATCCTATCAATGATCATTATAGTATATTTCGCCCGATTAATATTATATTTTTGGAAGAATTACCAATTTCGTAGCTAAAATCATACACTTTTTTCCTTCACTGAGAGTTTTTCGGCTATTAGGTAATAGCATGCAAATCTCTGTTATATTCCTTTTACTGTTTGAAAACTTTTGTAGATAACTGATTTTCCATTCTTACGCATCTCATACTTTTTTACGTATAGATTTTTTATTAACAATGTAATTTGGTCAAGTATATTAAACTAACTCTTGTGGTATCATATATACCGAATCCCTCTGAATCATATCAAATGGCTTTGTATCATTCAGAAACTACAGTGCAGCCGGCACCATAAACTCAATACCATTTTTCCTTTTACATATATATATATATCATATATGGTATATTGATCGTGGAAGGCAATGGCAAACATGCATATCATCATATGCTCGCTAGTTCAGAACATTACCAATTAGTTCCGGGTGTGGTCTTGCGTGCGTACACTCGCGTCGCGTATAGCAATTGCCATGAACGCTGCCTATTCTGTACTGCTAGTGTACAAGTAGGCAGTCACGATGCTCGAAATCGAGCGATACGACTCAGATGATGATATTGATACGATATCAGCGGCTCTGCGGTTCAGATGAGAATTATCTACCTGCTGATTGATTGTTACAGATAAATAAGAGTATGAGTATCGCAGCCAGCAGCGAGGAACCGTTAGACTATATAATTTGTTAATCGTTAATTACTATTTTTAGCTGATTGCGGGTCGATCGTCATCCGTTGCCGTGAAAATATCTACTCATCGTATAGCCGTTTTTGCGCGTAATTCTATTAATCCCTACCGTTTTTTATTTAGTGAATTGATGTGCTTGTTTCCGTTTAATTTCTTTGCTTTTGAATCAAATGTAACTTTTGCTGTTCAGTCGCACTTCAGTGTCTGCTGCACTTGCGATATGGTCAGTTTTAATTTTCTACTGATTCTCTTCCGGCATTTATAGGTTATGTTAAAGTATGCGGCTATGTTTGTTAATTGCAAATACATAAACTTGCTTGACAGATTCGATTTTTCTTTATGTACATGTTATCCAACTATCTGCTTATTCATAGAATTTCGTCAGTGGCCAGATGGTTTCTCGCCAGGCCAAAAAAAAAAAAAAAAAAAAGCAAAAGAAAGGCTCAAATTAAGCATTTTTTGCACAATTTTGTGAATTTTATTCGCGCCGTGAAATTTTTCGGCAGGTTTTACTAATTTTACTTATATTTCGCCGCGAATTGAACACGTGGTGGGACGCCATCGAGAGACCTCTTGCGCTGGGAGAAAGTTTGGTTTTTCTAGTCGTTTCATAAAAATAATATCATTTTAGTGTAAACAAAAAAAAGCGTACGATAGCTTAAGGCTCCTTCGCGGGGAGCTATTCGTGTGTAACACCACTGACGCCCGTATACCTGGAGAATATATATTTTTTTTCGAGTCAGTTGAATTAAATGTTTTGTGGGTTTTTTTTTGTTTTTTTTTTTTTAAATGGGCTCGGTGTTAACACTGACCCAACTACATGGACTTAGATCACCTACTCAGATTCTGAGGCGATCGGAGATAGAAAGTATAAAGGAAAGAAGGAGGGGAATGACGGCTGGTGATGGGAAGGAAAGGATAAAGGAAGCATTGAAAGGGGTAGGAAGTCTAACGCTAAAAGTTCGGCGTATAGATGAGAGCACTGAGGAAAAAGAGCAGAGCATTCGAAAAAGATATGGTTGGGGTCACATATAAAGGGAGGATCAGTTGAGTGGAGAGGGCAAAAGGGAGAAGGTGAAAGAAAACGAGAAAAGCGAGAAAAGGGAAGGAGGGAATGGCCAAGTCTCAGTCTGATTGAAGAAACAATAGCCGAGCGCCGAGAAAAAGGAAGAAATTGGTACCAAGGCTGTGAATTGGGAGTAGGCTGTAGGAGGAGATAGAAGGAGGAGCGATTGGCAAAAAAGGAAGGGTAGATGTCAACCCACAGTCTGGTATGGAGACCTGCGAAGAGGAAAAGGATGTCTGAGGCAGGAAAATGCGGAAGGAATGGACCATTGAGAGACGCTGAGCGAGCTAGGAAGTCAGCTGCTTCGTTGCCCTCAATGCCAGAATGGCCAGGAACCCATAAAAAGTCAATAAGGATAGAACGTGCTAAGCGCAAGTTGGAGATAGAGGCACGAACAGAAAGAATGATGTCATTAGTCGAGTGGGAAGGAGGAGAAGAGATAGCTTGCAGCACGGATTTGGAATCAGTAATAATGAGAAACTTACAGATCCCTCTTGAAGTGGAAATAAAGGAGACAGCACGGAGAATGGAGACTGCTTCAGCAGAAAAAATGGAACAAAATGAAGGAAGTTTGAAGGATTCCGAGTGATTAAGCGAGGGGGCCGTAAAAGCACCGCCCACCCCGCAATCATTTTTGGAACCATCAGTGAAAATTTTTACATGACGGGGAAATGAAGAATTTAATATGTGGACATATTCACTGACCACTGTGCTCTGAGGAGTGGAGTTAGCACGAAGAGGAAGAGAGGAGAATGAGACCGGAAGACATGTACTATTGAAATCAAAAGAAAAGTAAGGAAGCTTATTGCGGGAAAAGACATAAGGAGAGAACTTAGAGACCCGAGCAGCTATGTGCGCAAGAACCGGGATTTTGTGAGGAACGAAGCGCCAGTGGTCATTGATATACAGATAGGAAGAAATAAGTTTAGATGAAGAGATCGGGAGGCGTTTAATTAGAAAACGGTAACTAAGCAGAGATCTGCGGATAAACAGGGGTTTAATATTAGATTCAGACAAAATGGCAGGAATGGGAGAATACTTTAGGGCCCCAATGCAGAGCCGAAGACAGGAGTTTTGGATTCTATCAAGTTTGCGCAGGAGGGAGTTTGAGGCATTGCCGTATAAGAAGGAACAGTAGTCTAGTTTGGAACGAATGATGGATTTGTAGAGAATTATGAGAATATATGGATCACCGCCCCACTTGAGAGGACATAAGGCTTTCAGGAGATTTAGTCTCTTAAGACAAGATATATAAAGGTACTCGATATGTTCTTGGAAAGAGAGTCGACTATTTAGGAAAAGACCAAGATAGCATATGGAATTAACAATAGGAATAGGATAGTTGGAGGAGGTGATGTTTACCAGAGCACGATTATATGGGCGGAGGGAGAAAATAATAGAAGAAGACTTGGAAGGAGAAAGAGAAAGAAAAGCACTGGAGAGGGAACTACTGAGGACTGATAGAGAACAATTAATCTCCTCGTAAGCTGTAGCTAGCACGTCTGAAGTGGAGTAGATAAGGATATCATCCGCAAAAAGGAGAGAAGAAAAAGGAATGCGAAGAGTAGCGATATCAAGGAGATAAATATTAAAAAGAGAAGGACTAAGACATGAGGCAAGCCGCGGTAACAACGTCTGATTGTTGAAAAGGAGGGAACAGAAAGAAAAAGAGATCTATTTTGGAATAGAACATTTTTATGGTTTCACCAAAACAGATAAGAATTTAATTGTAAAAAAATTATAATAAAATTATTTGAGCTAATGTTTTAACAAAAATCGATTAACTCAACAAGTGGATTGGAGCCAACCAGAAGAAGAATTAGGTTTTTTTTTGTTTTTCCTAACTTGGGCGCGCCAGCGGCAAAATTAACCAAAATGATCATTAGTTGCCAATAAAAACGTTAATACAAAAATGCGAGCGGTACTACAGTAGCTTTCCTAGGCTATGATAAAAACTTGAACTCGCTCGAGTCATGAGTATGTATAAATATTCTTAAAATAAATCGGCAATCAAACAAATATGGTTACGGAGCAAGACTGAGAAGATAGCACTAAAAACAGGGTCAGAACAGGAGGATAATATCTCATCGAAATTGTTCATTAGATTCTTCAAAATCATAGTCGGAAAATGATCGGCGGCAAATATTTAAACTATCTCAGATTCGTGGATGATACTGCCCGGTACGAAGAATTGCAATGCGGAACTAAATGCATGTTTAAATACGAAAATAAGACTGAAAGTAAATTTACAGAAAACCAAAGTACATAATGACAAACACAAAAGCTAATGTCAAAATAACAAAAAATTCAAATGAGGAGTCGTAGATGGTTACACATATTTGGGTCGTAAAATTACAACGAACAAGAAGATGGTAACGTGGCTCGAAATAGCAAGCAGGGGATAATGCGTTCCGGAAAATAAACAACGCGTCTAGAAATAAGGAGATCAGTGTAATGAGTTCCGTCCAATTCGGCCCCGACTATGTACCAAATTTCCTTTATCTTGAATTCGGTCCACCAATGGAGAATGAATATTGCGCGCGGAATCACAGTATGAATTCGTTCGGAATACGCAATATAAATTTTAGACTTCTACAGAACTTCCTTGTTTTTTTTCCCGCCGATCATGGAAAAACCGAAAGGAACAAACGAAAAAAAGTATTAACTACCGACGGCAATATGAAAAAAGCATTTTTGCCTTACATTTTTTTCGTCAAATATTTAAAAATAACGCCGTCAATTAAAACTGACTTTTTTTTTGAGAATTACAAAAAAAATATCTTCGAGAGGTTCAGTGATTGTCCCCATGACGATTTTCGAAGAATCGGTTTTACGTATATTTCAAAAAATTCTGGCTTTGCCAAGGGGAAAATCTCTACAATCACCTATCGAAAAGTTCGTCTATAATGCTTATTGAAGAATAGTTTCATTTTTTTTTTTTTGGAATTTGTCTCAAAATGAAATAAGTTCTGTTTTCAGTTAAACTGTACTTTGACACTTTTATTGTACATTTCAAAATATGACGTGCCCCGTTTTTTTCATATTATTACTGGCATAAGAATGAGGTCGCTATTAAAGTTATTATCATATTTTAAAGTATAAGCTATCTAAATAAGCAGGATATATTTTGTCGTTTTTGAGAGATTTCTAAATACCTCTCCGTCGTTTAAAAATTGAATTCGCCAACGTTTCGATGTTTTATAAGAGGGTTTTATGTTTACGCTGTAATTATAGGTAAATTACCGAAAAAACACAAAAGACTTTTGCTAATATTTAATTCAATTCACAGCAGTTCTATAACTTTCAGAGCTATGAGTATTTTAAGTTAAAAAATAATTCAAGTAAATATACAGGGTTTTTTTTTTTTAGTTTTAGTTTACCAATACTCAATTTAATCGTTTGTAACCAAATATTTTAATTAAAAATATAAACAAATGCGACGCTAACAAAATACAAGTATATATACGTATATTAATTTTATCGGTTAAACGAATTTTTATGTGTGCTATTAGTATTGAACACGCCTATGAAAAATAATGTTTCGTTAATTTACGCATCCGATATTTTCAACCGCTCGCAATTTGAACATTTTTGAATTGTTTTTGTTTTTTGTTTTTTTCATAATTCAAATGACAGTATTTGTAATTCTTTTAAATCTATCGATATCATAAATGATGAGAAAATGTACATATCCTTAATGGTTGGATGAAAATAATCTTCGGAGGGCATCGTATACACATTTGATAATGGCAAGCGTGAACTCTTGATATGTTTTTTTTTTTACGCACAATGTTAAACAATTTATGAATTATAATATTCTACGTTATCTTTTTAGCTTACACAATCAAAATGTCCGCATTAATTAATAAAAAACACTGTGATTTCTATAATACATCTCGTACACATTCTAAAAGGTTTAATATGCATCATAAAAGCGTTTTTTTTTTTGTTTTTTTTTTTCATGAAACGGTATTGTACTGGATATTCAAAACGCAAACACCAACGCTATTGTTTATTTCAACATATCGTCAATCCATTCACAACTGTAATTTGTTCTTCTTACACTATACGCTTCCTATCGCAAGATATAATTTTTAATGCTCCGTTTATATGCTTTTCAATTATTTTAATTATTCTATTAATCATTTAATCCATTATTATAAATTCGGTCCTTATTAATCTGAATATATTATTATTAATTTTATGCCATTCCACACCAGTGTAAAATTAATTAACATCCCTCGCTCTCGTTATTTTACATTGGTTCAATATTATACCCTATTATTATAATGCATTGCTAAAAAAAAGTATAATCTGCAGAACGACAGTACACTCGCGTTAGTTACGGAACATTGCCACGAATACAACTTTTATATTTTGCAATGTATAACACAATATCGTTAAATATGCAAAATAAATACAAAAAATAAATAAATAAATAAATAAAAGAAAAAAATAAACGACGATAAACGGTGTGGGACGGAATGTGAGTGCGCCTAAAAACTTCTTAATTAATAGTACTAAATGCTTTGCACATAAGACAGCTTCATCCGCTATGCACACTCAAAAGCTTTTTATTAGTAGTAAACAAGGCACTAAATTACTTCTGAGTTATACTCTCGTGACTTCTCCATTAGTTGTCGCATGTTAAGGATTTACTTTCTTGTTCCTACGCCTCTCTTGGGTCCTGCTGACTCTTGTGCAATATGGTTCCCCATGAATGCGTACAATCGATTGTAAATGATCCTAAACATTACTTTACTCGCATCACGATATTGTATAGTTCTCATATTTTATATCTGATCCCTTCTAATGTTTCATTACACATATGCAGTCTGTCAGCTGTTATTTCGTGTCACGGTTAACCCCAAAGTTCACTAAATAAAAACCAAAAATGTGTATAATTTTTCGTTTTTCTATTTTATTTATTTTTTTTTTTCATTATTTGCGTTTCTCTACAGAATCTTCTAGTTTTTGTATCCTATTTTTTCCAACGAAAACTTCCGGTATAACAAATATCAATTAGGCCGAAGGCTGTGAACGTGGTAACTGATGTAAAACAATAAATTAGATGTCTGACGGAAGTCATTTGTACCAATTATTTTTTGATCAGTATATACAATTATATATATATATATATATATATATATATATATATATATATATATATATATATATATATGGGGGAAACCCCAGGAAGTGTGATGCGCAATATACAAACGCTCAAGAGGTTTGTTGTAGCCTCTCCACTTCTACCCCGCACCACTCGCCTTCACGAGGTTCCCCTGTTAAGTCAATGCTTGATGGAGATCGGGTAACCAACCCTGGTGGAAGTCATGATTGACAAACAAAAGAGTGTAAGGGGGGTCTATGGAGGGCAATTATACGGAGACTGTAGAAAGGCCTTCATAGACTGGGTATAGATGAGGCAGTTCTATTACCCTAGGACGGCGGCAGAAGAACTGTAATAAATGGTCAATGGCGGCGTTCCACAGCTCTGGTGAGTAGAGTTACTACCCTCCAAGACTAACAATCTTGGCAGTATTTTGGTTTCAGCTAGAATATGGCTGACCACAATATTTTTTTCAACTGGAAGGCATGATGGAAAAGAAAAATCATTTAACTACTCTAGGTGGTAACCAATCCACCATTGCCGTAGGCAATGCAAGCAAGTTATCATTTTCTGGAGAACTTGCACCAACATGCTCGAAGGATGGTAAACCTTTTAGAAAGATTAGTTAAAGAAAACAAAGACACAGTGAAAGAATGAAAGCAGTATGGAAAGAGAGGAAGAAGAATGGCAGAACCAGTTGACAACGTAGTCCACCAGTGGCTAATTCGAAATAATAATAATATATATATATATATATATATATATATATATATATATATATATATATATATATATATATTATTGCCTGCTCACGCGCAAAGTGATGCTGGTTTGTGATGTTAAACTTATTTTAGCGTGAAATTATCGTTACTTCGATGATAAAAAATTGATTTTTTCAGATTTTTACATGGCTACAATTGATATATCGGCTTGCGGAAATTTATTCTGCGTTTGATTGTTTTAATTAAAAAAGGCTCAACAATGAATAGAGCGAAAAAATTACCGATCACATTAACATCGCTGCCAAACTTTTCTTTATTAAGAATTTCCGAAAAAAGAAAAGAAAAAGGAACACGATTATAAAAGAAAATAAAAGAGAATAGAAAAGAGGTCGGAAAAGTTTTTCAGTTAGCAACTTGAAAATTATCGAGAATTTTTCTTTTTATTACTACTCGACAAGAAGAATTTATCTGTGCGTGGAAAATTAATTTCTTTTTAATTAATAAAAATCACCTTGGCAAACAAAAGAAAAATAAAATCGGGTTAAAAAAAACTTAAACAAATAAAGAAAAAAATTGGGTACATAAATACTTTTACCTTTGAATAATAATTTTCCTTGAAAAATCTTCAAAGTCGAATTAAATTTTATTTTCGTAATACTGTGTTATTTGTACATTACATGTATATATAGAAATAAAATAGACAAAAAAAAAACAAGTAATCTAGAGCACGTGTTGCGAGTGGAGAAGTGGCGATGATTAGTCGCCGCTGGAACAAACGACATGTAAAATGATAAGGGCATAGATAGAAAATGGAAGGCATCAGTCGTAGTTAAACTTTCTTGGAAGATTTTTGATGAGTTCCGTGCGTCATCCGTAAAGAGTCGCGAAAACGATTTCCGTTAACAAAAATGATTTAGTGATTTTGAATCAACGGGTCTGCAGCGCAAAATTAGTAAATGATCGCCCGTCAGAATCCTTGTAATAAAATGTAAATTACGCGGAGATTAATTATTAAATTAGCAAATTACGCGACATCGAACTAAATTGAGTTCACTCCATCGTCCAGCACGACGAGAAAGCAACCGATCGTATTCTCGGAATGCCAGGTTATCGCAGTGTTTCAAAACTATCGCCGACAGACACATTGTTACGTACAAATTTATTTAATATTACATAATTATTGTTCTTTATATAATAATTGCGTATTTTCAGCGGCCGGTCGGTAAAGAAAGATCGCGTTGTAAGTTATCTGAAAATAATAAAATAATTAATTTAAAATCTCAGTTTCAAATTAATAATAATAAAAAATAAATAAGAATAAAATAATATTTTTACACATCTACGGCGTAGAAGAGAGACCGTGGGAGCAATTAACTTAAACGGTTATTTACAACTTGAAACGTTATCTCAATCAGCGTAAGCAGAAAGCTTTTTTTTTCCTTTTTCGGGCAAAGTAGTACTCTTAAAAATTTTAAATAATTAAAATTACATCATAGATAGATTTGCAAGAGACACGGTTCCCGGCCAAATTAATGAACAATTTTATAATGACGTAAGAGATCATGTAATAAAATTCATCTCCTGTTGACACATTATTACTCTTATAAAACATTTATTTCACTTCATAAAAAAAGTTACATATAGCCTATTAAAATCTTCGAAAATAGTCACAAAACGTTAGCGTCTGAAGGGGTTCTCATACATACAAAATACATATTTCTTTAATAACTGCGTTATTCTTACGCTTCGTGGTAATGCGAATATCGCACAATTGTATAATGGAAACAATATTAAATTTTATTTAAAAAAAGATAAATAAATAAAAAGAAGATAAATGATTTGGCCGGGCTCAGTTTTCCCGGGAATAATGAGAAGCATATATTTTATTCGACAGATAATTTCATAGAAGTACTCTATTAAATGAAAGTTAAAATTAAAACTGAACTAGTGTCGCGGCCAGCTTCTTTTTTTTTTTTTTTTTTTTTCTTCATTTATTTATTTTGCCACACTAGTCGAAGATGACTACTATTTTTTTTTTTTTTTTTTTTTTTTTTTTTAAGGTGCCATATACTACAACTTGGGTCAGAGGCACCGGGGCTATTTTGTTAAATTAATGGATATATGTTTGTTGTTTTCAGAAATTGTATGGTCTTTTTAAGTTCGTCTGGGCTGTCGGAGAGTGCTGTGCGTATTGATATGTTGTGATCCGGATGATATTTTCGAAGTGGAATGCACGTTGTTAGTATATGATCGATTGTTAAAGGCTCTTGTCCGCAGTGGTAACATGTGGGCTGGGGTTCATTTTTCAATATGTGACCGTGAGTTAGTGCAGTGTGTCCGATTCTGAGCCGAGTTATTACCGCCTCCTCGCGTCGGGATGGGATGCATGTTTTCCACGGAGATGTGTTTGATTTGATGTTTCGGAGTTTGTTGACGGTAGAGATGCGCTTCCAGTTTGAGTCCCACGTATCGTGGAATACACTTTTGATGTTGCGTATTTGGTCTTGAATTGGAATCGGAATTGCTGGTACTGGGAACATCCTCGCTGCTTCCTTCGCGGCAGTGTCTGCTTCTTCGTTTTCTTTGATGTTAGAATGTGCTGGGATCCAGCATACGACGATTTCCTGTATATGACGGTGAGTTGACAAAAGAATATCCTGGGCAATCGGGTGGTTAACTTTTGTGTGATCAAGGTTAATGTTTTGAATGGCGCAAAGGGAGTCAGTAAAGATAACTATTTTCGGTAGGTTTAAATTAATAGCCAAATTGGTTGCCAAGTTTATTGCTGTTAGTTCTGCTGATAGTACGGAAAATTCAATTGGTAATGAATATCTTACGGTGACGTCTTGGTGTATTACGGAACAGCCGACGCCTTCGGCTGTTTTTGATGCATCGGTGTAGAATTTTTCGTATGGGTCAAGTGAGGCCATTAGTGTATCGTAGGTGCTTTGTTTTAGCATCATATTTTTGATGTGCAGTGCTAATGATGTGTCCGTTTTTAAGTTTATTGACACGTTTAGCGGTATCGACGATATTATGCGATGGTCGATTTGTTCCGATTGATTAAGGTTCAAGGAGCGGATGATGTTTGCGACATGGGATTGAAATAATCCAGCGGAGTGGCGAAGATAGCGTGATGAATTTGCTTTTTGTAACTGTAGTGGATGTTTTTTCCCTTTGAGATATGTGTCAAGTTTTATTGTTAAGTATTCTCTCCGCAGTTTTAACGACCATTCACCAGCCTCAGCCAAAATGCTGACCGTTGGGCTGGTGTGGAAGGCTCCGATTGCCAATCGAATGGCCGAATGATGAATGGAATCCAAGGTGCGCAGAATTGATGGTTTCGCCGTTCCATAGATTGGAGCACCATAGTCTAAGCAGGGACGTATCATTGTTCGATAGATTTTTAGTAGAGTAGCTCTATCCGCTCCAAAAGTGCTGTGAGATAGTTTTTTTATTAAATTTAATTTTTTCAAGCATTGTTGTTTTAATTCGTTTATATGGTGTTTCCAAGAAAGTGCGTCATCGAATGTTAAGCCAAGATATTTCACGGTTTGAGTTTGTGGGATTTGGATGTTATTTAATGTAACGGTTAGAGCTTTGCTGCAGCTTCTTAGTTTGCAGAAGTGAATGCATTTCGTCTTTGATACGGAAAATTCTAGGCCATTCCGTGTTGTCCACTCATATGCTTTATTTATTGCGTTT
This sequence comes from Icerya purchasi, assembly GCA_039619475.1. NCBI lineage: Eukaryota > Metazoa > Arthropoda > Insecta > Hemiptera > Monophlebidae > Icerya > Icerya purchasi. The sequence goes on along the minus strand of CM077115.1, from coordinate 220,019,022 downwards.
TGTAGTCTTCGAATACCGGATTGGAGATTTTTACAACCAACACAGATTGCGAAGTCGTCTGCGAACAGTGTTGATGATATCGATGTTGGAATGGATGCTGTTAGGTCATTTATTGCGATGATGAATAATGTTGGGCTCAGCACGGAACCCTGTGGAACTCCGTTTTGAAGAGGTTTTAATGCGGATATAGCTCGGCCGATTCGTACTCGGAAGGTGCGTTCAGATAGGAAGTTTTCTATGAAGTACATTAAATGACCTCGGAAGCCCCACTTGTACAGTGTTACGATTGCTTTTCTTTTCCAAATCCGGTCAAAGGCCTTCGTTATATCAAAAAAGACGGCTAGGGTATGTTTGCGTAGTGCGAAGTTGCTCTGAATGAACGTTTGTAGGTGGATAAGATGATCGACTGTTGAGCGTGATGGTCGGAAGCCACATTGTATTGGAGATAACAGATTTCTATTTTCTAGTTCCCAGATTAGTCGTTTATTGATGATTTTTTCGAGAATTTTGCATAAGACTGAAGTTAAGGATATTGGCCTGAAATTATCTGCTTGCGACGGATTTTTGGTCGGTTTTTGTATCGGTATTATTATTGATTCTCTCCACTGCTTCGGGAAGGATCGTGTTGTCCATATGTGGTTAAACAGGTGGAGTAGTTTGTCGTACATGCACTCTGGCGCTTTTTTTAGGAACTGAATGTGAATACTATCAGCACCGGTTGCCGAGTCCCTCATAGAATTGACTGCGCTGGTAATTTCATTTTTCCTTATAGGGGAGTTGTAGGTTAGGTTGTTAGCTGTTTCGAATTTTAAATTTCTAGATTCCATGCTCTGTTTTATTTGTAATGAGGACAGTGGCAATTTGTTGTCACTTGATATGTCTTCAAAATATAGCGCAAATTGTTCTGCTATTTGTTCTGGTTTTGTGTATAACTGATCGCCTACTGAAATTGAACTTGGTATTCGAGGAGAGTAGGTTTTGTTGAGTGACCGTATTTTATTCCACATTTGTTGAGGCGGGGTTCTTGCAGTTAACGTAGAAGTGAATTCGTTCCAACTTTTCTGTTTTTCTTGCTTTAGGGTCCATCTGGCTTTCGATCGAGCATGCTGGTAGGTTATATGGTTTTCAATTGTGGGTGTTCGTTTTAGTTTTCTGAGTGCCTTCCTTCTATTTCGAATGACTTCTGTGCATTTTTCGGACCACCAGGGAACAGGAATTCTGTTTTTAGGTAATGGTTTCGTTTTCGGGATAGCTTGATCAGCGCATTGAAGAATTTGATTGCAGTAAGATGTAACAAAAGCGTCAGTGTCATTAAAGCTTTCTATTTTTGTGTTATGTTGGCATAATTGTTGGTATAGATTCCAGTTTGCTTTTTTGAGGTTAAATTTTGCATCTGTGTTCGATGCGGTGTTTTTTGTGTGTATAATTATGATTAATGGATAGTGGTCGCTTCCTCCCATATCAGAGTGCGGATAAGCATCTATTAAATGCGCGATCTGACTTGAGCTTAGGATGAGATCAATGGTGCTCCATGTCCTATGAGTAGCGCTGTAATGTGTTGGCTCTTGCGTGTTATGTATTGTTAAATTAAAATTTTCTATAATTTCTATCAATAATTTGCCTCTTTTGTCAGTTTTGTTTCCTCCAATTTCTTCACTATGTGAGTTGAAATCGCCTGTGAATATGAATGGTGTTGGGAGGCTACGTAATAGTTTTGTATAATCGCTTTTTTCTATTTTAGTGTACTGGGGAATATATATTGTACATATTGTTATAGCTGGCTCGGTGTTTAGACGTATCGCTAGAGTTTGTAGGTGATCAAGGTTTAAGCTTATTTCGGTATAACTTGCATTATTTTTTATTGCTATAAGAATTCCACCGTGTGCTCTTGTTTGGTTGTTTAGGCTATTGTAAATGATATTGTAATTTTGAAGGTGTACCTTTTGATTGGGGTGAAGGTGTGTTTCCTGAATGCATAGTACTGTTGGGTTATATGTTGCTATGATAATTTTAAGCTCTTGGAGGTGGGTGGCGACGCCGTTACAGTTCCAATTTATGATAGAAATGTTTTGTTTTCCCGAAGCCATTCTTTTATTATTTAATTTTATGCTTGTTAGTTACTGTTGTGTGGTGTTTTCAGTTTTTAGCTTTTTAATGATTTTTGTGAATCTCACTTTCATTGAGCGGTTTTTCTGTAGTAGTTTGTAATTGTCTTGCAGCATTTTGATTAGCTTAGTCATCTCTGAGGTGAATTCCAATGCTAATTCAGGAATATTGGGATGGCCTTTACACATGTCGATAAATACGCAGAAGTTTGCGTATGTAAGCGGATATTTGTTTTCATTGCTTTTAATGTTTGCTTCGAGAGGTTTGAGTGTTTGTTTTATCGACTGGGTATTGCCTAGGTCATTGCTGCCTTCGAAATCTGATAAATCTACAGATGAGTTTTCATCCGCTTCCGAGTTTATGTCATTCGCTTTTTCATCAGGCTGTGTTGTCGGTTTGGTCTCTTCCGCATTTGAATCTTTGGAGTCCCTTTTTTGTTTCTTCTGTTGTTTTTGGGTCGTGGCTGAAGTAGTTGCAGTTTCTGTTTCGGATTTGGCGGTGGAAGAGTTATTAGATAATTGTCTTTTAAAATTTTCTGCGCGTGTTCTGTCAGAACTGTCGCTTTGGTTTATTTGCAGTGGAATATTTGTAGCAGTATTGTGGGTGTGACACTATACTAAAAAGAGTAATTTAAGAATATTATCTCTTCCGCCAGCGGATCAAAGACAACAGCGAAGAGCATATAATATAACTATTTACCAATGCTGTCTTATATAATTAGACGCGTAAGAAAAATTTATAAAGGCTTTTAAATAACATTTTCGTGTAGATCGGAAATGAATATTTGTAAAGAATGTAGCGGATTAATGCGGAGTTGTAGCGAACAAATGGAAATATAAAATCAATAAGTCTACAGAATTTCAAATTCGTCCGGATTGTCAGTTACACTATACTAAGAGAAAATCGTCTAAGTAGCGAAAAATTTAACTCTTGCTCTCATTCGTTTTCATTTTTTTTTTTTTTACTTTATTTTTTTATTGGGCTTGTCAGCTACGGACGATTACCCATCAAGAAGGAAGAACGTAGAACACTAAGAAAGTTATTCGGGAAAGGTGGAGACGGCCAGAACTACTATGGAGAGATAGCAAGGGAGTCAAAAAAGATCGGTACTAGAACTCGTGCAATTAGCAGTCCGAAGGAAAATAAATGTGCAGACGAAAAAATATAAAGGGGATACCTTAAAGGAAAGGAAAGCTCTCATGTCTTGTTAGCCATTATACCTGATTATAATATATTACATCTATTTAAACTAAATGCGCGATGTGACCAGCATAAAAAGAAAAGTATTTTTATCCATGTCTGCATTTACACATACTACAAATGTAGACCGGTCCGTTCCCTTTTTTCATATTGCGGTTAGTGGACGTTTCCGTTATTTGTTGTACTAGTTCGCATATGCCTTTCCAGAGAGATAAAAAAAATAAAAACACGATATAAATAAATTTAAAATAACCATTAATAAAATCAGTAAGTCTGTTTATTATTTTTACAATTGAATTTCACTTCGCCTGTGATGCAAAACAAAAATCAATAACGCTTTCAGTAGAAGGTTAGATTGTAAGCTACAACAGTTCCACTGTAGGTTGTTCAAAGCATAAGACCGCGACATGCTGTCTAGGATGAGGGCGAGCACCACGAGAGGTTTACGAGAGGATAGAAAAGGAGGGCAAGGACGGGTATATATTAAAAAAAGTAGCTGTAAAGGTAGAAAAAAAAGTTAGTAAAGAAGAAGCGGTCACATAGGCGCACTCCCAACTTGAGGAGGAGAAAGGAAGAACAAAGAAACTGAAGACGAAAGAAGTCCTGCCCGCCATAATTTTCGGGACAATTGCCAGGACCCTTTCCATTCGGGTCAATTTGGTACAAGCAAAAGCGCCGGGAGAAGTACCTGCACGAATACGGTTGTTGACCAGTTTGTAGGCGTCCTCCCCTAAAGAGAGACAATTATGCCTCCACATGATCAAATTAAACGACATGAGCGCCGAGAATAGTATTCCTGAATCGTAAGTAAGGCGTGGCTATCAGGGGTAAGGAGAGAAAGATGCCTTACGAGAAATGGACGTGACTGGATAAGAAGGAAGAAAGATTGTCAAGGAAAGAGGAGGAGGCGGCTATGTTATAAGAAGCGAGGAGTTCCATGATTGCAGCGGAAAGATTAGTGACGTTAAGAGCGGAGTCGTTGGGAAAGGAATTAAGAAGCAGACTGCAAGGAGCCAGCAAGGAGCTGGAAGGCAACGAAGAATTCCGTTGAGGGGAATCATCATGATTCAAGGCCCAACAAACAGATGGAGAACAAGAGTAGACGGAGGGGACGAGGGGAAAACGAGGGAGAGGCTTGGGATGAGATTTGGATTTGAGAGTTTTATGAAAAGTAAGAGATTTAGGACAAGGAAGAGAAGACAATTTTTTAGTATTTTTCGAAGAAAAGGCTTGAGAGGAAGAAGGGGCTGCGGCACGATTAGTGTAGAAACAGGCTTGGGTAATAAAGCTAGGTTATTTCTATTTGGCGGCTTCTTGAAAAGGGTGTGGGACTTGCTTACATAAAAGCGAAAGATACGACGAACCGAAACTACTGGGATAGAGGATTCAAGCCCCTCTTTAATTTCTTCTTCAGAAAAGGAAGGACAAACTCCAGAGATAACGCCCATACCAAAACAGAGTATTATGGGGTATAAGCGCGGTAAGATTGTGGGACTGAAAAAATAAGGAAGCAGAGGGAAACATAACCGAGATATGCCCCCTGCCCTGGAGAATGATGTCCAAAAAAAAAATTTTAAACTTTACAGATGAGCCTAGTCAGAGCTAACGGGTGAAAATTCCCGATGTTCTTGTCTAGGATGGAATTTTCGACAAAAACTGTAAGGGGACCAAGATGACCGGAAGGAAAAATATTTTCAGGATCTTTACTATTATTACTAGTAATATTATTATGATTATTCATAAAAAGATTGTTATTACTTCTATTATTATTAATAATACTACAGTTATTGATAGTATTATTATTATTATTATTATTTCTTTAAAAATATATTCTTTGATTCTTTGAATATTAGGACTATTAGAGTTATTGCAGTTAGTAATATTAAAGTTTTTAATAGCTTTAATAGCATTACTGTTGCTATTGCTATTCTTAATATTACTGCTGGATTGATCAGGAGGGTTGGATAGAGATAGCCGTAATTCCTTGCTCGGTAAAGCGGAAATAGGCGAAAAGGGGCGGACGGCTTGCGCTTGCCGAGAGTATCCATATCCATATTTAACGATGAAGTGGGTTTAGCAGATTTAGAATTTTTAACGGTGGCCGCGGGGCGACCCCCCACTGGACGAGCCCATCAATCAAATAGAAAAAAAGAAAAAAAAAAAAGGATGAAAATAAATGCGTAAATAAATCGAAATAAACGGCGAATCCGAAAAGCGTACGTAATATTAGCTACCAAATAATAATTAAATACGACAGCGAAGAAACGGAATTTATTAATCTAAAAAGATAATAATGAAGCGATCTCACCGGTCTGCCCAAACAACTGATTACCGAGCTGATAACAAGAACGCAAGCGCACACGAAATAAACGAATAGTAGCCAAAATGCTCGGATGCCCACAGCAGTAGATCTGTCAGAGAAGCCTTTTTCTTTTCCGACCAAAACAACCTAACCTTTTTTGGGGGGGGGGGGCGGTAACAAAGATTTTTTATTTATTTTTTTATTATATTTTTTTTAATATTTACTATGGGTCCCAAGATTCTATGCCAACAGCCCAACTTAACCATTTCGTTTTAGAAGATCTTTCTCCCAGTTTCAGTATTACCACCAAGGAAAAATGTATCTCACCCATTGAGGAAGTCAGACTTGACGGCAATTTTTTTTTAATGAGCCGAAATCTTATTGGCTGTTTCGTAATTAGTTTTTTTTTTCCTTTCGACTGAGAATGAAAAGAAAGAAAAAAATGGTTGAAGTTAGAAAATAGGATAATTCAGTTTTTTGAAAAAGACTTCTCACGTTTCGGTAATTCGCGCAATCATAATTTATTCAGCGGCGACACAATATTTCGTAGTGTTCGTCTCTAGGCGATTTATTTCGCTGTACGGAAAAGAAAGATTGTCATTAGACCGGATATAACGTTTCATTTGTCGCAAAAATAGAATGCATTACTAGTGGTTTGGTGAAAATTTCTTGTTGCAAGTTTATTTGCGCTACGTTACCGGAAAAGCCGAAAACCTGGCTGACGTCTCGAACGTGAATCTCACGTTACATTTAATCGGAATTTTTCAATTCCACGAATAATGTACGGTCGTACTTCGTTCAGCGAACAACAGAATCGACTAGAGATGTAAACAGGCTGACGGCGGAGGCACCAGAATAAAATCTTGCTCCGATATGGAAATCTATTTTAGCGAGCTTTCAAAGGCCCATGTCTCTATTAACGGCCTAGTTTTTAGGACAATATTTCGAAACGTGCCGACTCTAGGCCCACTTCGAACCGGGCCGGTAATAGTGGCCAAGCGCGTAAATAAATATGCTAGGCGCGTGGAAAGATGAAAACTAAACACACTATAAATCGGCCAGAACTCTCAAGATTTCTGGTTTTCCGCTCAAAGGTCAGCCGACGATATTACGAATATAAAAAGGTAAACTGTATTAAAAGGAAGCGCTTACGGAGAACATGCGCGCATAAGGCCATCCGAGCAAAGCCTCGACGGTGCTTCACGAAAATTTATGTGGACCATGTTATTCGCTGAGTGTGACGCGAACATTATTTACCGTTTATTTCGCAGCGAAAAAAATGCCATTTCGCCTTATTTAGAGCGCCGAGTTTTTCAAACACGTGTTGCCGTTCTCGTGTGTGTTTGCACATTCCAAACGTTTCCATTCGTCGTTTTTTCCACAATTTCTTTAAAGTACCTGCACCTCTTTCGCCTTGCTACCACAAACCCCTTATTATTCCTACTAGCACCTAGTCCCGCGGCCAACACGACCATGCTCGACATTGTAAGCCGCCATGGAAAAACCTGCCCAGTTCAGCCGCTGCTCCAGAATTTTCTCGGCTGCACATTTATCAGTCTTTGCCAAGACGTCATATTGGAATATGTGCAAAAGTAGAAATGAAAAATTTTCCGATATTACCTATTCACTTTCATTCTTACATCGCGCGCCCATGTATTATTATTCGCGTTGGCAGGACGCGGCGTTGACAGCAACAGCCGTCGAAAAACCGACGAATGTCACCTGCCGACTGTTCCATTTTGCCCTTCTGTGTGCTCGTTAAAACTACGTTTTTTGTGGGTTTTTTTCTATATGGCGAATGAAGGCTTCATCGGGTTTTCCCATTTTTCGTGTCTATTTATTTTCCTTTTTTCTTTCCTTTTTTTTTCTATTTTATTACGCTAGAAAAGAATTTCAGATGTTATGCCGATTCTGCCAATATCAATTTTGGCGATAATCATGTTTTGGGAAGAATAGCTAAGCATCGAAAACAACGCTGCTCTGTTTTGTCTTTGAAAAAAATTTAAAAAAAAAATAGAATAACTGAATATTAATTTAATTTTTTTCAAATGTGGATTAAATTGAAAAGCACAAAAATGAAGAAAAAACAAAAATAATTTTCACTGGATGGAGGAAGGAATGATAAAGATCTCGCACTATTTTACGTATTTATTTCTATTGCAACAGTGGGTGTTTTGTTTTACTTTTCTACTAGCCTATATTATAAAAGTTTCTTTTTACCACGTTTTTATTGGCTCGCTTTCATGTCTGCCTGTTCGGGGGAAATTTTACAATTGATTTTAATGTAACTTCCCGGTGAATCACAGACTTGAAATTTTTTGAAAACTTAATGAAAATGCATTATGTAAATATTATATTTATTAATAATATATTCATATTAATCAAAGTGATCACGAGCTTAACTAAGGCAAGCATATTTTCGAATTTTTTTTCGTACGGATTTTCAGATTTTCTTTTGTGCGTATCTTTGGATTCTCTTTTGTGCGTATCTTTGGATTCTCTTTTGTGCTTATCTTTGGATTCTCTTTTGTGCTGATCTACGTATACGTGAGTAGAATCCTCCCATTTTAACAGTTCTGCCCTTCCGTCACTGCTCTGTGCTTTCTCTTTCTCTTTCCTTTTTTACATACACGCTTGTATGAACTATTATTTCTCTCTCTCTCTCTCTCTCTCTGTCTTGTAGATTTTTTTCATGATAGACATAAGCACAAGCAGTAAGAGCTTGTCGATGAGCGGCACGCATGCGCAGTTAGAGAATGTGTTTGTCACGCCGGCACGGTCTTAAGCCAGGCGTACAAGAGCAGTTTTTTAACTACAAACCGCAACGGTTTTTTAGCCGCCTTTATGAAATACATTGCTTTGAATGAATACGAGCGCACGGGCGGTTTTTTAACCGCGGCGGTTCTAAACTGCAACATGTTTTATTTTAAGGCGCGGTTTCCGGCGATTTGGAATGAAACACGTGTATTTTTAGGGAAGAATGCGCACGAGCGGTTAAACAACCGATTCTGATGATGTTGTTTCCGGTGTAACCTGTTTTTTTTTGTTTTTTTTTTTGAGCACCGAAAATTCAACCCATCTACCGTGTAATATAATTAATTAACTCCCGGTGGCCAAGAGAGAATTGACACTACATGGCAGAGGGATTTGGAAATTTATTATCGAGTTATACAAAATAGTTCTTTGCTCCGTGTGCAAATTGCATTCAAAGATGAGGTGATCAGTGTCCACCATTTTGTCCAAGTGTAGTGGATGTTGGCAATAGGAAGAAGAGATTAAACCCATGTTGTACAAAGGAGCAGGGAGGCGGTTTACCCCCAGCCGGACTCGACATAGGGTAACAATGAACGATCTGGTACTCATCGAAACAGTCGTAATGTGGTTGAACCAAGAGGAACGTTAGGAATATTGGTATGAACTATTTTGTACTGTTGCGCGCAAAATGGATTTGCCCATGTAGCTTCCCGATATTCTTTATGAGCATATCTAATGAACTCGAATAGAGGTCTCTGTTCGGAAAGTATGGAACTAAACAACCATTCATCCATGTATCTTTGGCAGCCATGTCTGCCATTTCGTTACCATAGATATCCGCATGTCCTTTTTGTGCGTGTTGATGATCAGGAGACGAACTAATAATGCCGGCGCCATTGCTTTCTTATCAAACTTCGTAGATGACTGCTTGAAACTAACCTAAAGACATGCTGCAGGGAAGTGGTTATTTAGTCTTTCGTGCACCCACATCATTCTACAAAGCGACTAAACAACGTTGCGGTTAAAAGACCGCTCGTGCGAGCCCGGCTTTACTACTTGTGCTTCTGCTTATGTAATTTTACCGCGTTTTTATTAACTCGCTTTCGTTTCTATCTATTAGGGTGGAATTTTTCTGAATGGAATGCTAATAATTTAATGAATATTTAATGCAATTTTTAATTATTATTGTAACATGATTTTGATGGCGAGTTCAAAAATTTAATCTTGTATCAGAATTACGATAATATCACCTTAAGTTATATCACTCTGAAATATATTCTTTATCGAATCTGTAGTATTCTCATCAGGATGCTTGAAATCGATTGTAAAATTTCGCAGGACTTTATTTTATTTATTTATTTTTTTTATTGGCTACCTTCATTTCTTCCGTTTCTAATCAATTCCTGATATAACTTACAAATGCCTAAGGTTTTTGGTTCCTTTCCTACTAACTTAAACGTCGCATATCATGTCTTATTTATATGTATATTCATTAATTTAGTTATGTGGTAAGACTTGTGTCGGTACACATATTAACAACTACGTCATGAGTGCAATGTTATTGTTTATGCAAATAAATCTTTCTTTCTTTCTTACGTTTCATCAGAATGTGTTAGTCCTTTGCGTTAGGTAAATGTCCTGCGTTGACGTCTCCAAGAGGAAAAAAAAATACAGGATTTGAAATCAGAAAATAATTATTTAAATAGAAAATTTTTTATTAAAAACCACGTTTTTGAAATGGACTAAAAGCTTTAAAATAATTTTTCCTAGACCCATTCAGATTTATAACACCATATAATTTATCTTGAAAACTGGTGAGTAAAATTTAATAGCTATAAAAAAGGAAACCTGTAAGATTTATAAATCGAAAAACATGGAGCGCCTGCAGGAGTGAAAAGTGTAGAAACTAGCTGCCATTGACAAAAATCACGCAGCAGTTTATACCATTTGCGGTACCAAAAAATCATAAATGACTCGGGTGAACTATTTGTGCATCAATTATCGATTGCTTGCGCTCTACGTTTTTCTTCTTATAAATCATACAGGTTCTTTTTATAACTATTGAATTTCACTCGCCTGTTTCAAGACAATCTATATGGTGTTATAAATCCGAATGGGTCTAGGAAAAATTATTTTATACTTTATAGTTCATTTTAAGAACGTGATTTTTACCTCGTTTCAGCACTATCCCTTAAGCTACTATCACCAATATCAGTATTAAAAGTCAACCCCTCGGACGATGAGTTTGCACACGTAATAAGCTGGCGAAGACAGGTGTATGACGAGTATGTGAACTGTGCAAATATTCCTAGACGAAATAATGGCCGCGATCGTAGAATTTTCATCCAAATCGAAAACCACGTTTGTTCAAACTGCAGAAAAGAGAATTAACCGGTAAACACACAACAAGAGAGTCATTCTAGCCGTCCAGACACCATCTGCCAACCTCAACAGCTAACCACGGACCATGATAGCGATTTGCCCCAGACAGTACATAAGGAAACCCATGTCTCCCCCTTGATAAAATAAATTCAAATACCAAAATTGAGCAGTCGGAAAAAGAGATGGCCTCATCCCAAGATCCCAGAAATACTTGCCGACCCGAGACCGGCGAATTTCCCATCACGGCCGTTACCTAAACGGTCAGCTCTCTACATTAATCAGCCAGATAAGAAAGAGGACCATGTACCAACTGAACCGCATAACGAACAGCCAACCCGAGAGCCAGGAGCAGTAACTGAAAAAGCCAAACACCTTTTCAACGTTGAACAACCAACGTTTATGATGGGATTTGAAGAATTCAAAACATTTATCCAGACAGTAGCGACGAACCCAAAGTACATTTCCTATGCAACTGATCATACAAGGAGCTGTAGTTAAACCATATCTTACCGGTAGAAGCATTAAAAGTCGCTGCTCCCACGAATCATAAGAAAATTATCGGAACAAACTATCACGACGTCTGAAGACGAGCAACCTCATAGCGACGGCAACGTATCCAATACAAATTATTTAGAACCAAGATGGCTGTAAAATCATGTTTAATGTAGTGGAATTGTCGCGGCTTTAATAAAAACCGCGCTGAACTGATGCAGTTAATTTTGCACGACATGACCCCTACGCTATATGCTTATAAAAAATAATACCTGAAATCAAAACATAAACCGAGAGTAAAAAACTATAAACTTTTTCGATGTGACAATACGCAAGGTATGAGAGCGAAAGGAGGTGTTCTAACTCTTATCCACACCTCCATCCTTGCGTACCCAGTCCGTCTCAACTCCTCTTTACAAGTTATTGCCGTCATCATAAATTCCCCTCTTTTTTATCTAACTCTCCGGTTACACTATGTAACTGCTATATATTACCCCGAACAGCATGAATAGGGTCCACGAACTCGAGTCCATTATATCACAACTTTCTAAACCAATAATATTATTAGGGAACTTCAACGCTCATTCCCCAATCTGGGGAATAAGACAGACAAACAAACACGGAGCAATCATCACTAAAATCCTTTTAAATAGTGATTTATGCTTTATTCCCCAACCTACAAACACGCATTTTAACCTCTCATACCATGTGTTGTCGACTATCGACTTTCTCCTCCCCTGTCCTATAAACTAATTTAGAGTCGGTAGTACTGCCCGATTTGTGTTTCAGCGATCATTTTCCTATTATAATAGATACCACAAGTCCTATACCAAACGTTTCCACATCAACAACTCCTCGCTTTTTATTCCACAAAGCAAATTAGGAAACGTTTCGTGACAAGGTCTCTGTCTCGCATCATCTCAGGACCTCTGCGATAGAAAATATCAGGATACTTCTTGAGGCTATGTTTACTGCAGCGGAAACGGCGATCCCCAAATCTACCCCCTTGTCCCGCCCACGCCGTGTTCCCTGGTGGTATAGTAAAGTTGCCGTAGCAATACGGAACCGTAAACGAGCCCTCAGGAAATATAAATCTTTACAATTACTCAGTGACCGGATTGAATTCAAAAAGATACGCGCCATAGCACGTCACATAATTAAGATGAAGAAGCAAGAATCCTGGACCTCTTTCATCGATTCAATAGCCCAATCCACATCTAACCAAATGACGTGAGCAAACATTAAATCGATGAATGACCTTAATCCATCTAACCCCCCTACCTCCTTAATCCTAAACAACATCAGTTGTATCAGATCCAAGCAATGTTACGGAGATATCTTCGCTCAGCGCTACCAGAATGAGTTCTCGTCTTTAGCCTATTCCACCGAGTTTACATCTAGAAAATAGCTTCTTATGAACAACAAGAATTACCCTTCCTACAAGAGTTCACGGATGCTTTCAACGGCAAATTTTCCACGACTGAATTAAATTTTCAATTCAAATTTCATACTCGCAACAGTGCACCTGGCCCCGACTCTGTTCATCCATACATGGTTAAATATTTTCCAGCACAGGCAAAAGAGTTTCTCCTTAATATTTACAACCAAATATTCCCGCAAAAAATGGCATACGTTATTCCTATATTAAAACCAAATAAAGATCTATTCCGTCCTGAAAGCTATCATCCAATTTCCCTTTTAAACGTCTTATCCAAAGTAATGGAAAAAATGGTAAACAGGCACCTCCTCTTTATCCTTGAACAGAATAATATCCTTTCTCCTATTCAAGCCGGAGGGCGTAAAGCGAGATCGACAGGCGATCACTTAATAACTCTACAACGGCAAATAGTAACAAGCTTTCACCGCCATCAGCATACATATGCTGTCTTTTCGGATTTAGGAAAAGCATTTGACCGCATATGGCGGCATGGATTATTGCTAAATCTCAAAGCCGCTGGAATAAATGGCCAGATGGACAATTATATCGCTAGCTTTTTAAGCAACCGGACATCCGGGTTAAGATCGCTTTATCATTATCAGCACCCATTCCAACGGAGAATGGAGTGGCACAAGGCTCTGCTCTGAGTGCAACCGTATTCATAATTTTCGTCAATGACGTAGCCGATTGCATCGCGCCACCTATAACCGCCCGGCTGTTTGATCTTAACATCTCCTTATCGTCAAATTTCCCTCCTATCGCTCAAAAAATACTCCAGAAAACTATCGATAAAATACAGAGTTGGTCTGAAAACAACGGCCTAGCCATCTCGGCGAGTAAATCCGTATATATGTTGATTTTTGCAGGGGACGCCATTCCTCTCCCAGTGTGTCGCTAAAGAACCATTTTGGGAGTGCATCGAATTATTCCAGTTGCCAGCATGTAGCTGGGTGTCTTCCGCTTTCCTACTTCCAAAAATATTTCATGCGAAATATGTACCATAATTTCAGCCACACGCGAAACTTTCCCCCTAAAGTTGGAACATTGTCCTCTTGAATCAAACTATGCTGGCGACCCACTATCAGAATTATTGGCCGACCTGCGAAGATGTGGTATCACGTCTGTACAGAGGTCAACGCCCAACCCCAATACCCTTATTCCCACTTGGATCACTTTTCAGTTAAATATTGATCTACCGCTGAAACAACATTCAAACACAAGTACCCTCTTTACAGTCGAAGTGGCAGTTAGGGCAATTAATAAGTACCCGGACCACCTAATTTACTACACTAATCGAGGTAAGGTAGTTGGCGAGGCAGGTCCATTGCCCGCAGCCGGTGTATCCGAAGGTCACGACATCTCAGGCGAAACTCAACTCAATGATGCCTGTTCCGCATTGGATGCAGAACTATATGCAATTGCACACTGCTTCCACCACATCGTTGCAACTCACACCAGAGCCAGCGATTTCCTCCTGGTTACTGATTTCCTACAGTCTTTAAACATGATTAAGAGCCAAAAATAACCCGCTAGTTTTAAAAATATACCGCTACTTGTACGAATTGCATCTAATCGATAGTCGCACGTCGCTGCTGCGGGTTCCTAGACACATCGGAGTGCCTGGTAATGGAAGGGTCGACGGCACGTTCTGCCTTGCTCTCGCCAATGCCAGAGAACGCGGAGCTACCGTCATCAATTTCATATACATTCTTAAAGGCGTACGAAAACCAGTGAAGAACTGGGTGGGCAGCTGCCACAACATTCCTAGGAACCATTAAGCCCACAGTTGAATCATGGTGGTCACCGGAAGGAACACCCCGATACAATTTTAAGAGCCAGCTGCGAATTGGCCACATCGCTATTTCACACAAACACGTAATCGATAAAACGCCACCTCTGGCTACGTGTCCCACGTGCAGCCAGACAACCGTATCGACAATATCTCACATATTGCTTATCTGCGAAAAGTTTACTGCGTTGCGAAAACAACTTGGCCTACACAAAGATATAGGGCAGATCCTTTCAAATGAGGTAATTTCTATCAACAGGCTTATTGCCTTCATTAAAATGAGCGGCTTAACTCAGCATATTTAAATGATCCCCCTCCCTTGTGTGTGCTGTAATGACCACAGTAGTTAGTTACACCCAGCGCATACAATTTAGTGGGGACGTGATTTTTAATTTTTTTTTTTTTATTTAAATAATTATTTTATATCTACTCCTAATGTGGTAGTTGCGATCCGATACACATTTTGCAATGATTTTATTTTCCGATATTACATGTAAGTTTTAACACACTACAGGTAACAATGAAAAAAAAAATTATATTCAACTAGAACTTTTATGAAAAAACGAGTTCAGTCAAAAGTATGATGTTCCATGCGCTGAGAATTCTGCATGTCAAGTTAACGATAACTACAATTTATACTTATATAATACTAAATTCAAAACAAAGAAATCTGATTTTTCGCGCGACAAAGAAAAAGAAGCGGGTAATTTTTTGTGATTTCTTGAAATTATCGCAAACTTCAAAAATTTAGTTAAGAAAATGAAATACAGCTTCGTTCCTGACAAATAGTGATCTTTCAATCAATAGATTACACGAACCGAAAAAAAAATATTTTTTCCAAAATGATAAGCTTTTGGCGTCTCGAGCGCCTAATTTTAAAGCTGAAATCCCGGATGTTCCAAACTAGAGAAATATACCGTGATGCCCATACCTGTAGTAGATTTTTGGTTCTTTTCCTACTAACTTAAACGTCGCATATCATGTCTTATTTATATGTATATTCATTAATTTCGTTATGTGGTAAGACTCCGGTCGGTACACATATTAATAACTATATCATGAGTGCAATGCTATTGTTTATGCAAATAAATCTTTCTTTCTTTCTTTCATATTTTTAACCTTATTCAAAATTTTTAGCTAAAACACTCGTGGCGCTAGGGGGGCATGCTATTTTTTGCGCATTTCGTCAACTAAGAAAGTTTCGTCGCGGAAATTAAATACGATATCGTTCCAGACAATTAGCGATCATTCCAACGACATAGGGCATGGCCGGAAAGAACGATTTTTTTTTCAAAACTTTCGAGCTTTTGGCACCACAAGGGCCAACATAGAAAGTTGTAAGCTCAGCTATATGTTTCCTATAAAGCGGTCCTTTATGCGTATGTCTGAGATGCGTTTTGGTTTTCCATATTTTTTTCTCGAGCTTTTATTTATGTGAACATCATTTTTTGACGGTTTTGGGCTCAAAGGGGGGTCTACATATATGATTTTTTAACAAAAATTATTTTGCTGTTATGAAAGAGCTTCTACGCTTTGTTTTATATTTTGTGTTTCAATTTTAAAGATTTATCTGGTGACGAGTTATGAATTTTTTAAGGGTGATTTTTAAGGTCGTTTTATGTTCCATATTATATATTCTTGACAGTTATTTGGACTGGTTGCCAACCATAGTGATCGGATAGCTTAAAATTATAGATATGGATTTAAAGAGAATTTTAAATGTAATTTATGATTCAATTTTGAAGTTTATAAGTCAAACTGTTCCTGAGTTATCCGAACCAACCTATACGGAATGTATATTATATGTGTACAGAACCCTAAAAAATTAGCGCTTAATCAATTAAAATCGAATCTTCTATAGGACTTATAAGTGACTATATCATTTAGTTGTCCCTATTCCATCGAGTTTATACACATGCTTTCTTTGTTCCTCTTCTTCTTCATTGATATGTACGAACGCATCTCTCTCTCTTCTCCAAACATCATCTGTCTGCTATTTATTCTTCTTCATCCGCCGTCTTCGTTACGAAGGTTGACGATCAACACGGCAATGTCTTTTCTAGACACGGCAGACCTGAACATTTCAATGGACGAATAAACGATGAAAATCCTTTGTCCACGAATTTTGTGGGCGTCCTTTTGATCTTTTGCCCAAAAGCTTTCCTTCCATAATGAGACGTAAAATCTCCCATATTTTTGGCCTCTCATGATGTGGCCTAGATAACGTAGTTTACTTTCCTTAATCAAATGTAATAATTCCGGGCGTTTATTGATTCTTTTGAGGACTTCTTTATTAGTAACTTTTAAGATCCGCGGAATTTTCAGCATACGCCTATACGAATATAATTCAAAGGCCTATATACTTCTTTCTGATAAAGCATTTAATGTCCAACTCTCGTTGCCATACAGTAAGACCGAGAAAACGTAGCAGCACAGAATTCTAATTCGTAATGTAAGATTTAATTCCCTTCTGCTAAGCAGGTTCTTCATTTTTATGAGCACTGCTCTCGATTGCTCTATTCGCGATCGGATTTCTTTCTTACAGCTACAGCTTCCTCTAAAGTAAAATATTTAAGATGTGCCTGGCTCTGGTCTTTTTCCTGCTACTTCTTCTTTTCGCGTTTGAGCTTCTCTATAATCTGTAACCACTTCTTGCCATATGACCGAAAACTCGTTAACATACATATCGGTATCAGTATAAAAAAAATTTGAAAAAGAAACCAACTTTTTTTCGTGTTAATTTCTTTCACTATCTTGATATTTTCCTTGATAGACTAATTATCTTCAAAACATTAAACCTACAGAAAACCTTATTTGTGGCTGCTGGTGTTTTCTGATCGTATTTAATAAATGTATCATTCGATTAAACGTAGTCCAAAATTCGCGCCTTCAGCTTTACATTGATGCCGCTCTCTTCAATTCGAGCAATATTAAAAACATTTAACCAATTAGTTTTAGGTTCCTTAAAGCAAAAAAAGAAAGAACAACAAAGAATAAGCGGTAGCTCGTCTATCGGAAAAAACGGAGGTGGTTTTGAAACGGAAAATAATGTAGACTGGAATCGAACTTCAAAACTGAGCTTTCGGAAATTTGAAAACTCAGAAATCCGGAAATTTTTTATTTCCCCCCGAGCGTAATTATATCTTTGATTTTAGACCACCTCGAGGTGTGTCAGGAACTTCGAAGTTTGAAAAAAAAATATTTTTCTCCAGGCGTATACCTTATTTCTTAAGGGAGAACTTTTAAAATTTGTGGAAAGTTCGAGAAGCATGAAAAAAGTTTTCCGTTAGCGGCGCGTGATAAATGTACTTAGAAGAAGTTTTTAACCAATCTTTTAATAAATATGTACATATTTACGGGAATATTTCGTTAAAAATGTAGCCCATCGAAAGAAAATTGTTTTGCACTTAGTATTACTTACGAGTATAAGTTAATTATACTTAATCTCGCAAAATATATCTCCGTGCGCGATACATCGTGCTCGATTGACTTTGTTGAATAATCGGCATTTAATATACTAGACCGGTAATTAAAACGTATAATAATTTATATTCGCTACTATAAAAGTATATAACGTCTTTATGCGCGTATATGCAGGAGTGGATTAAGGATGTACGGGGCCCGGGGCTAATCTTGAAGAAGAGCTCCCTTTGAAGAAAAAATTATGAAAAAACTCAGTATTATATATGTACAAACAAAGAAGCAAAAAAAAAAAAAATTAATAGTAAAGGAATTCTTGTGATAGAGTTTCCTTATGGAAGTTGACAAAATCTAAAGGATACCTGAAACATATGTAAGGAGGTAATTTTTTAATTTATCGAGCCAATTTATTGAGTAGAGAATTTTTTGTTTATATTAACTTTATAAACTAAAAACAAAAATCAATTATTGAAGGAAGAATAGAATTTAAACAAACGTTTAACAACAAATTTAATGGCTTCGAAGAAATTAAAAAGAAGAAATTCAGGAAAAAATGGGTAAATGAGAGGAAAGAAACCGGCAGAAGCGAAAAATAGAAAAGTAGTCGTTCAGATGGCCAAATTCGAAAAGAAGACGGAAAAATTTTAACTGATACATATATGCCGGGCAGGATCTAAGAAGGGGCTAGGGAGGCTATAGCCCCGGACCCCAGCTTCCATGAGGGCCCGGTGCTCTTGAACAGCAAAAAATTGAACTTTCCACGTGAAAAACTTAAAAGTTTCTTTTCCAAAAATACTCAATATTGTAAAAATGCAAGATTCTACAATATTGAGTATTTTTTGTCTTAAAAAGAATTCAGTTAATTTTTATATATATAAAAAAAATATGTGTGTATTCATTAATATACTCGTAATTATATACTTTTTCTCTACGAAACTTTATCCGTTTCTCTCATTGAACTTATAAATGCTACATAAAATGAATATTTGTGGAAATTTTCTACGATAAATCGAATTTATTGCGCCAAAAAAAATCGAATGAGTCCTTTAGCTGACGTATTGAAGAAAAATAAATGAACATGAACATTCGACAAATCGATTAATATTCTCTATTCAAATATTGATAAGGCCCTTTATGGCCTCCCTCCGAAGGGCGATTTTTTAGAGATCATTTTAAATTTTGGCTATTACGCACTTTTGATATTTTTTCGCGATTTTTGTAAATTGAATGTTTTGCATTTCTTAAAAAAATTGTTGAACGCGATTTATACACGTACCATTTCTCCCAATTAATCATTTAACTTCCATAATTTTTCCCTGAAAAAAGAAGTCAAATCGTTCGAAATTCGATTGCACTTAAACACTGTCATTATTATCCCTAAAAAAAACACACATAAAAAAATGTTACAAAATTTGCTTAAGAATTTAAATGTTTCAAAAATACTCATTCTTATTAATAAAATAAAATTTAAAAAAAAAAAAAAAAAAAAAAAGAAAACGTCAACACTGAGAGATGTAGTCGGCTTTCATACAAATGGAATTAACATTTGAATATATACCCTGGTCGATAAAATAGGATTTTAGTAAACATAATAATCCCATTGAAACTAGAGCAACCATCGTTGTAAACGAAAGAAATTAAATTAACCAGCCAAGTTGCATCAGCTATAGTCTATTTTCGCTCATAATAAAAGGTTAAAATATAAAAAAAAGAGGGGGGGGATACCGAATGAAAATGATAATTGCTCGCGGCCAAAGATAAAGCTGAAAATGTTTGAACAATTATAAATTTGCAAAATCAGCGCGCATAATAAATCCTTTTAAATTATTATTCCAAGAATAATTTTTAATATAAATTTACACAATTTACCAGATATCCAAAGTACCTGTATACTTATCAAATTCGTAAATTAACGTGTTTAGCTCTTTGTACAACATTAGACATGTGTTGAGAATGTCAAGTGTAGTGGGCAGCCTTAAAAAGGTGCATGGCCTATTTCAAGTGTCGCTTTTTCGTGCGCAATTAAGATTCGGGAACTGGTAAACCTTTTTTGCTAACGCTCTGTCAAACGAGTTTGTGCTTAGTTCATTGCCAAAGTGTAACGAATGAAAACATTTCACACTTCGTGAAACCGGAAAATTAATAACGGGTAAAAAAGGGATTTCAAAATCGGCTAGTAGACTGAGATTTTAGAACAGAAATACGTGCTCAAAGGTGTGCACCGGTAAAAATCCTTTTTGTCACTTCCGTCGAGCGCACATAATGAAGGGTGAATAAACGATGCTACGAAATTCAATCAGCGCTCACAGCTAACAGTGAACTTATAAGTCTAATGCAAACACAAAGAGCGTAATAATTTCGGGCAAAAGTAAAAAATAGGCGCTTATTAAATTTTTGTAAGTCGCAGAATAAATGTCGCAAAAACAAAAGAATAACTGCATCACGTCTTGTAATTATTTCAAATGAAATCGTTTTGAAAAATTTTCACTACAAAAACATCATTATATACACAGGATGATGGACCAAAAAAGAGCTTCAGAAATTAACTACATATGAGCCACCTTTTTTGAACGTTTATTCTCAAAAAAATACATATAATACGTGAAGTAAACAACATTTCAGATATTTTTCTGTCTCTAGACAAAAAACAAAACATACATGTATATTCGTGAAATTAGCAAAATAGACTCAGAAATTTAGAGAAAAAAACGGCTGCGTGTAGTAAAAAAACTTGAAAATTTAAACAAAAACCGATAGAGAATTGCACGCAGCAAAAAAAAAGACTTAAAATTAGATAAAAACTCGCCAAAATTAGTCAAAAGAAACTTTGAAATTACGAAAAATAAATGACACATTTGCTTTTAGTAAAAAAAAACTTCAAAATTTTGGCAAAAGCAACCCCCCCATTCACGTGCAGTAAAAAAAACAAAAAAAACTCGAAATTTATACAAACATGACTCAAAAAAATTGATCCTGATTTTTGTAGCGTTCTATGGGGTGTAAAGCAGACATGTTTGATATCATTGAAAGTCCGAGTTACAGTCCCCAATCATTTAGAATACTCGTTGCGACATGATTAGTGTGGTATTTGAACTGGTTCTCTTCTCGACTTTATTTCAACGTCTATGCGCCATTTACGCGCATCCTTAAATAAATCCGTTAGTGTATGCCAGAAACTTCAAGCCACCACCTGAAATTATTTTTGCAGCGTTCGAATTTTTTTTTGTGGTCAAAATTTTAATTTTCGTACCGCTGTTCTAAGTGCTGCTCCCTATTTGAGGAAAAAGTATGTAGCTTCTTTTGGCCCACCCTGTATAGATGAGAAGCTATATATATCTTTAACACATCTTAACCGGTAATTTTTTCGAAATTTCTTAATATTTTTTTTTCAAATTTCGGCTTTATTCTCGGTTTTCCCGGTCCAAAAGTTCCCGATTTTCCAGCCAGTAGAATTTTCCAAAAGTTTACAAATCGAACAAACTGAAACGGCGACAAATAAGAAGATACCTCTTTTTTACAGGAAGAGAAAAACGAGATTAAAATTTTTTTATTAATTAAAATCGTTTTATTCGAACTTTAAATATTACACTCGTTTAATGACCATTTAAAGTACAGATTTTGATGAAATTTTGATATGTCGTAAATAATTTTAAAATATTAGACAACTATTTTTTTTTTATCGGCCCATACGCAGTTTAAAGGGGTGAAAAGCACCACTAAATTTTACCCTCTAAAACGGTTTTTTCCGCATATCTCCGCTCCGGCTCTATATTTATCCATAAAACAAAATAGAGATTTGAAATATAAATGTTCGAGTTCATTTTCTGTTTTATCACTTTATTAAACATACATTAAAAACACGTATTACAGAAAAGAATTATTGTTAAGGAATTTTCGAAGTAGCTCATCATGAATCTGATATAGATTTTGTCAATTCAAAATGGCGCACGAAAATGTCACAAAAAATTTAATTAGCGTAAAAGTTTTTATATTGTGGTTTTTGAGGTGGCTGGTAACGAATTTGCAATTAAACGTTAAAGGTTTATAATAGCGAGTCTGATAAGACAAAAAAAAGGGTCAAACATATTTTACTTGGCATCATAGGCGTCGCCAGCGGGGGGCAGGGGGCAGGGGGGCAGGGGGGCAGCTGCCCCCCCCCTGGAGCCCTGAAACTTTTTAATCAACTGGCCATAATGAGCATTCATAAGCGCGTAATCATGAATAATTTGCTAGAATCCCACGAAAATTATGTTTTAATTAAGATTTTATTCTTGTTTAATAAAATATTAAGCCTTTACAACTTATAAATTTTACTTTTTCTATAACTCATATCCTTTTTCTATCATCTTGCCTCCCCCCCTGGCGGCTGGCAACTCATTTTGCCCCCTCCCCCCTGGCCCATCGGCTGGCGACGCCCTTGCTTGGCATTAAAACTTGTCTGTAAAAGGGTAATTCGGCAAGTTAATAGTATTATTTTAAGTCGATCGCCCCCATTATGCTAATAAGAAATTATCTATAAGGGCCACATTTTAAGTTATGTTCACGGATTTCCATCAGTACTCACACACGGTACCACTGCTTAATGGAATACTTTCTAATGGACAAAGAATCAGTAAAATCGGTCCATATGAGTACAAATTATAAGCGAACAAACATAAAAATAAAACAAAAACATACGCGACGAACTTCTTTTTTTTTTTTTTCCAAGTCGGTAATGAAATAATATAATTATAACGCGTGACGATGTTTGAATGCAGCTACGACATATTCTGAAGAAAAAAAAACGAATGACCGGAAACGTTTTTGGAGGCGGAAAAATATAATTCAAATAATTCTATAATTTGAAAAATCGCAAGGGAAGAAGAAGCTCGAAAAAAAATATTACGTGCGATCGACAAAACGGGTCGTGAGCGGCAGAGGAGTTTAAGGTTAGTTTTGGTCTTTGGATACAAATTTTCGGTTAATTTTTAAATAGTGTTGCATAACCGGACGAGGTTAGCTTAAACGGTGTAAGGGTTGAGCCCTCTTCGTCTAGGCATGCGTTGGAATTACCGGTTGAGTATACTATTAGAAGCTTCGGAGTGAAGTGAATTTCAGGATCCCAGACCATAAATTAACTTTTTTGAAAATTCCACCGAAATGCTGGAAACGTAAGCCAGAAGAGGGGATTGAGATGAATTTTGCTACCTCGGAAGATAAAATTTCCTTTAGGTTTTGATAATTAATACTTGGATTCGAATTCCGGAACCGGAAAGGAGGTTAGTTTCTGTTGTGATGTCAGACCTATCAGCTTGCCCATTAATAGACTAGCCCGGGTAAATATTGTAAAAGAGTATAAAATTTGCGCTTAAGATCAGAAATAGGAAGAGTCCGTGTAAGGCCCGAGTCGAAACTCGAGCCTAAGAATTTTGTTGAGTATGTAAATAGAATAGAGGAATCACTTAAGAAAAGGGAAAACGCAGAGTTTAAATTTATTAGGCGACTCTTACGGAATTCGACACGATGAGTTTTGCTTGAAGAAAAATAGAGGCCCCTTTACTTTCAGTCCACGAATGTAGTCTATTTACCGCGGATCGGAGAATGGATTATGGAAGATTCGATGATTAAGATGGTCGATAAATAGTTTCAGACTGTAACCGGCAGCCGTACGCATTCGGAAATATCATTTATGTAGAGGATAAATAGTGTGTTACACTTGTAGAGAAGCTTGAGCAATACTATTTTTTATGAGAAAAGAAGATAGTGACGAGCCGATTTTTACTTGAATCGATCTGTCTGATAGATAGCTCGTTATGTAGTTTGCCCGTATTACCTGTTATCCGGCGTTTCTCAGCTTCCTTGAGTACTTTATATTACAATATGTGATCAAAAGCTGTAATTCGCATTCTCGGAAAGGATAATTGAAGTTATTTAATGGAACAATTTTTTTATTCGATTTAATTTTATCAGTAAAGGTTGACTTGTTTAAAGAAACAAGTCAACCTTTACTGATAAAATTAAATCGAATAAAAAAATTGTTCCATTAAATAACTTCAATTATCCTTTCCGAGAATGCGAATTTCAGCTTTTGATCGCATATTGTAATATAAAGTAAATTATTTGTGTTATCTTTGTTCATAATTGTAATCTGATTTATTGCAAGGAGCGGTGGTAAAGGGTAATTTTGTCACATCGCTATTAACAACGGCAATATCATTATATTATCAGAACTAATGTCTGTACGTGTGAATTTGTGTAAGCTCGTTAGATGAAGCATAGATTTTATGTTATGTGTTAAAACGGTATATATACGTAGTTGTGTTTCAGTCTGTGCACAGCCTACCTGTAACCTACGATTTACTAGCATACTTATCCTCCGACGTTAGCACTACGGAAGGAGGGGTGTCCGTGGTTAGGGAGATGCATCGTTCAGGCGGTTTGCGTGTGTACACTAGCCGACTCTGATGGCGAATTAATCTACCTCTACTAGGAGGGAGGAGAGGGATATATTGTCACGAGATAATTCCTGTAAACACAAATAAAATCTCACTACCGTAAACAGTTGAACTCAACAGAGATCAACTTCATTACGGATAAACGACTGGATCAATTTTTGCGTCGATACATATTTTCGCTCGCCGAATTTCATTCCAGTAATTGGAAGTTTTTGTAGCTGTGCTTTTTCCGTCATTTTTGTTTCATTTTCGCTCTTTCTTCTAAATTTGTATTTTTAGGTATTTTGAGGTGTTTCCGAAATTGGATAAACCTAGAGACCTCGTACATTTAATAAACTTTTTCTTGTAATGTGTCTCGTCTAAATTTCTACTTTTTTTTTTTAATACCAGTTTTATGCATTTTATTTTTTAAAATAACTTTTAAGCTCCAGGTTCTAAGAAAGTCAAAATTTCTGTCAATTCGACCGCTCTTTATAACGAATCATTTTAAAGAATATTACTAATACATCGGGGTAAATTATACTACATTACTTCCGGTACACACTGTACAAAACTCAACAACTTCCTTCATGCGTAAATATAAATTCGAAAATTCGAAATGCCATATTAAAAAGCGTTTTTATTCTTCATTTTAAATGATTTTCTCTTAACGAAAATATTTTTTAGCTACGTCTTTTATATCCAGTTGAGCGGGTGCTCTATTTATTTTTTTTATTTTTCGACAGGAGGGGTCATCAACAACACCTTAATAGGTCACAATCCTTAGCCCTGTAATGATTACAATTTACGTATACTTAATTGTAGTTTTTTTTTAAAGATAATTCGATTTAAAAACTGTTCGTTTTTTTCAATCGTGTCGAATTGATATTGGGACAGCAAGATTTCAATTCTTCCCGATATATTAGTCTAGTAATTCTGTTATTTATAGTAGTACGAGCTATAGGTGAGCGATTATGGCTTCCGGGTTTTTACGCTACTGTTTTTCGACGATTTTTCAAGCAGTTGTAGAAAAGATATTCACCTCGCGAGCAACGAAGTTATTAAAGGAACGAAAGAACACGAATTTTCTAGTCTGCGCCGTCTATGGAAATTACCAAAGATAATTTAAAATCGATTAATTTTCAAAGCGAATGAAAAAAATCAACGGAATTCATTTTCTACGGTTAATGCGACTGAATAAATTTTAAAACACTGAAAGCATAATGGACAAATAAAGGAAACAAAAAAAAGAAAAAGAAAAAGAAAAAAAAAAGAAAAAAAAGAAAAAAAAAAGAAAAAGAAAGATACGAGGCAGGTAATATAATGAAGTTGAGAAGAAATTGTCTGTGATTCCAACTGTATTCTCTTTGGACGTCCCTTCTTTTTCAATAAATGTGCTATATGCTCTAATTTGTTGTTTCTTATCCATCGACCGAATCTCCCTATCCTCCGCTAGTTAAATGACTTTCTTCCGCTCTGCCTCTGTCCCATTCGTCTACGCCTTAATCATGGGGCCACCTGATTCACGCTTTCATTTTAATACCCTCCCTAAACTCCTAATTACGAAGCTGTCTGCAGTCCTAACCACACTTTCTTTGACTACCAATCCCTTTCGACCGGATATACCATTCTATATTTAATTTGTTATTTATTAAGCTTCCTACAATCCGTATTCTTTCATCTTTTCCATTCCCTCCCAGTTCGCTGACCC
This sequence comes from Icerya purchasi, assembly GCA_039619475.1. NCBI lineage: Eukaryota > Metazoa > Arthropoda > Insecta > Hemiptera > Monophlebidae > Icerya > Icerya purchasi. Next base: position 219,993,015 of record CM077115.1, on the reverse strand, counting down.
GGTTCTTAGTTTCTTTATAATTTACTTCTGCGGAGGTCTCATGTCAATCTTCCTTATATTACCTGCCTCGTATCTTTCTTTTTCTTTTCTTTTTTTTCCCCTTCATTTGTATGCTTTCAGTGTTTTAGAATTTATTCAGTCGCATTAACCGCAGAAAAAGAATTCCGTTGATTTTATGCCACCGCCCAAAAAAAAAAAGAAAAAAAGAAAAAAAACCTACAATATCGAAGAATTATTTACTTTTTCGAGTTGCCCAAAAATAAAATTCCGGTATGATTCCAGAGTATTTAAATCTTAATGCAATTGCGATAAATTTGAACGCCGTTAATTATTTTAAACGGTGTAATGAAGCATCAAATAAAATCGCTGTAACACTGAAATAATTAATCCGTTTTTTTTTTTTTTAAGCGGGCGAGGGTACACCGACAAAGGGCATTAACCTATGTTCGGCAGAAATTATATTACGTCCCTTTATATTTTCGAATACAACCAGCATGGAGGCGCCAAAAAGAGGAACAACGGGAATGGATAAAAATAAAGCGCATCATTATAAAGAGTAGAAATGGAATTATAAAGAAATACGCTCAAATAACGAGTACGACATCGAAATAAATATGGGATATCATCACTGGTAAGGTGCAAAGAACAGTAATACTGACAATGTTTTTTTGTTTTTTGTTTTTTATTAACTTTTGTACAGAAATATCGGTTAGTTTTAGTGCTTGGTTTCGTCGGAGTTTTTTTTTTGTTTTTTACCCCTTTAGGGGTTATTCAACTGAGGCAAAGACATGGGTGTCAAATTTTATGTTTTTTTAATGCAAAGTTTCGAATAAAACGATATCGCGCGTTTCCTCAGCGACTACGATAAAGCAGCTATTTTCGATATTTTCGGTAAAACCTTTTCGAATGTGTAAATAATTTTAAACATAAAAATTCCGTTCCCCCGGATCCGATAGAGGCGCGTGAATTAACCATTAAAACTAACGACTGAATGGAAGGACTTATCGATGAATAGTTAAAATCAAAAACTGCTATACCAGCAGTAAAAGCCTAACGTAACTCGTAATTATAAAAATATCTTTAAAAAAAGGTTAATTATGTATTATCGAATTCCCGGCTTAATCTACTAGTGGAGACAGATTTTCACCAGTAGAAAAAGCACATTATTCCTCCAGTTTTCTGGATTAATATGTACTGGATGGTCTACATCGGCCGAAATGATATATAATACACGTACAAAATCGGAATACAAAAAAAAAAAAAAGAAAACACGCTATAAGAAACAAGTCGCGAGCAAGCGCTGAAACACAATGAACAGCAACACACGTATATCATCTTTAATGTGATTATCGCCGTTAGGGATACCAAATGTAACACTTACCGTTAGTTTATTTCATACCAGCGCAGAATTTTGAGTTCGGCGGAAAATTAATTATTATTTTTTTTCATAATTATTATTATCGTTGTTTTATATTAAATCCGCCGATTAATATTTCAGCTACGTACTTAATAACAACTTACACATATATATATATATATTTCTTTAACGTCCGACCGTTGAAAAACAATAGATTTATACGCATATATTGCGGATTAATTCTAAAAATAAAATAAACTTCTAACTGAACTTCTACGTATCAGTGCGTGATCTGAAGGCAATCGGACTGAGTTGCTCGGTTGATAACCGAAGATTTCATTTTATTTTATAAATAGTCTGTAAAATTTCACTTGAAAAAACAAATTATAAATGTGATAATTTATTCGGACTTCGTAATAGCAAAAGTTAATCCAAGCCAGGTAAAATGATCAATCATTTTTCAAGACGCGATCTCAACTGGTAACCTGACGAACAGTGTGAAATCTCACTCACCTCTTACTGGAGAAAAAAACTAACTTTAATGCATCTCTTTTCTCGATATTTTGACGCATAAATCATCTCCCATCGACATTAAGACTCCACACATACGCACGCACACATACGTTTTCTTCTTACCATATAAGCTTTCGTTTATGAAATTCATTGTTTTTAATAACATCCGTAATGCACACATTACAAACTAAAATTCAGAACTAACACTTAGCTCGCCCTTTTATTAAACCAACCACAGTCTATAAATGTACACTGGAAAGGCAACCAGTGTCCAACTTCTAAGTTTCGGTCTGAACATGGGCCAGACCTCCGCCACTACTACACCATATTTGTCTCTTTTCTTTCTTTCTTCGCCCCCCCCCCCCCTATATTCTACTAAACCTTTTTCGCTCACTATTATAACCGACTAGAGTGGTGCGTGAAAATGTAGCCAGAAGAAATTATGCATGTCGATGATCGAAGCACACTCAAATAAACCTGTAACGTATTTCATAAATCGAATTTGCCGAAAATCGGACGACGGAGGTTTGCGAGTTAATTACAGCGCAGGAAAAAATCGATCTTATTTATAAGTGACAGATAATTTTTATCTACTTCTTACCCGAATTCTGCTTCCCATTTTAAATCGATTGCGCTCAATTATACTACAAGCCAGGAAAGGACACATCAATCTAAAATTGCTTACCTTTAAATATTCCCTTCACTGCTTTCGAGCGCTTGCGTCATCCATCACTCACTAATGGTCTCGTCCGTTTTTTCCGTTTAGTCCATGCCTTCTTTTATTGTTCGTATCGTTCTGTTTTGTAAGTAAATAAATGCTTACGTACACACAGTAGCCAGCTATACAACACGCGTGCGCGCAACCTCCTGTCATTTACCTTCTTTCTCTAGCCTCGGAATAATTCTTCAGTCTTTTTTAAATAACAATATTTTTCGCAATCGCTTCTTCGATAAGCTCTTTTTACCTGCCCGAATTCTATTTTGTTATTCTTCTCTTTTATTTTACTCCGTGTAATATATTTATTGATCTGATTAACGTATAATCTTTTCTAATTAAGTTTACGGTATCATATTAATCCCATTTTGCATTACACTATTCTATTTACTAATATTAACAACTTTTAATATAAATTTATATCATTAATCAAATCAAATCAAATCAAAATACCTTTTTATTTAGAAAATTATACATAATCGTTACAAAGAAAAATAATTATTTACAGATAAAATTTCCTCGGTCCATGCAGAGCACAGGTATCTTTTAACCGTTCCCATTAATAATATCACTAAAATCGATACTTTAATATTTGCTCAGTCTTAAAAAGCCTTTAAACATATGTGCAATTTTTATCATACATAATTTCGTTAACTATGAAATAATTAAATTCTTCGAAGCTTTTATTTACGAGTTCATCTGTCCTGCAAGCAAATTTTTTATTGTTACTATTGCATTAGCTTACATCATCTTGAAAATGTTACATGTAATGCAGATCTGTCTGCATCAAAAACCTTAAGTTTATGTAAATAGCCTCTAAGTATATGTCTTGATATAACATGTACATAAAAAAATAATAAATAGCACAAAAGTATTGTTACGAAATCTATTATTTATAAAGAGATGCCGTAATACTATATCCTTTGGAATTCCATTAATACAGTATTCTCTCTATTATCTTATTGAATTGATTTGAATTATTTTCATAAATACGAGTTTTCGTATGCCGCGTTAATAAAATCCAACACTGCGTTTAACCGAAAATAAACGTACGTGTTTTCTTATTTCAATTTTCAATGGCCAGTAATGAGTATGTAGTAATTAATTGTTTTATATGATTTAATTGAATTGCCAATGTTGTTCGGTCATTTTTTATATTTTGCGGAATCGTTTAATTTTAAGCATGTCCAGCAATATGTCGACTAATATTACTGTTTTGTATAATTCCTTTTCCGGATTCCCTACATAGATAACGTACGGAATCTCCTAATAAGATGGTTCAGAAACGACAAACGCCTACAGCTTGGGCCTAACTCGTCTCGTCGATTTCAAAAGTCGATGGTACTCACGTTTAGTTCATTTGCGATGAACCGACACGTCGCTCGCCGATTTTCAGCAAGTACAGCTTGCATACGAGCCACGTTTTCGTCGGTAGTCGTCGTGCTTGGTCGTCCTTCGTGCGGTTCGTCTTTCAATGAGCTCCGTTCACTATTAAATCGGCGATACCACTCAAAACACCTTGTACGGCTTACACATTCAGCCTTGTATGCGTTTTTCATTAAATTGTACACGTTTCTGATGCATACAAAAAATAAAATTTAATCGCGGCTCTTTGTTCCATTATCGCAAACGTGACAAAGTGACAAAGTTGTTCATTCGTAACTGACGCTCTCCTGAGTGTAAAGTAATGCAGGTAACGACCTGAAACTTTCGTCGTCTCTTTTCACAATATTGAAGTATACGTACCGTGAATTTAGGACAGATCGCGCAACTAGTACAGATTTTATAGCGGTAGTCCTGGAACTTTTTGTACCAACCGTGTATATATATATATATATATATATATAACTCGGCCATTTTGGCCTCGCAAGGGGCTGTGCTCCTTGACCCCTCTTGCTTTCATTTTTGTCTCTTTCTCTTCTATACTTTGTATAAAATGATCAAAATTTACAACGTAATTCTTACTGGCATCAACACAAAAAAAATAACATAATCACAAAAATCCTATCCCAACATTTAACTTTCATTATATAAAATTAAGATATTGTTTCGTTGCATATTTCGTTACATAAAATTGGGACATTTTTCCTAAAGGGGGGTAGCCTAAGAATTACGTTGTAACTAAAAACAAAACACAGAAGCTCTTTAATAAAATCCAAAAATCACGGTTAAAAAATGATTTGCCCCCCCCACTGATTTTCTCGCAAGAAAATCTTTTTTTTTTATTTATTTTTTCCTACCCTGGGCGGGCCAGCGGCCTTGACCCAACAACATGAAAAATTAAGAGTTATAACTAAATAGCCAAGCGGTCAGAAATGGAAAAGACAAAGGACAGCAGCAATGGAATAAATGAAGGCAATGGGAAGGAAAGAATATAGGTAGCGTTAAAGGGAGTAGGAAGACCCAAAACTAGAAGTTGGGCGTAAAGAAAGGAAGTCAATTCGAAGGCCAGATATATCTTTAAGTACTCTAAAAATACACTTGCAAATATGATTGTACATCTTTCTCGCGCTACCCCACATTTAAAATTGAGCAAAGAGTCTTTGGGAATCTTCTCCCTTTGGTCCAAAAACAGCTAAAAAAAGAGGTTGTTTACATAAGCAATAGTCCGAGTAAAAATGTTGAGAAAACCAAAACGCATCTAAAACATATGCATAAAGGACCGCTTTATAGGAAAACATGGAGCTTACATCTTTATATTTAGACCCTCAGTTTTGAAAAAAATATATTTTTTTTTTTTCGAGCGTGTGATGATATATTGTTGGAAAAAGCGCCATTTGTCGAAAACAAAACCGTATTTCATTTTCTTAACGAAATTTTCGAAGTTGGAAAAAAGTTAAAAAAAGCACGAAAAATGACACCGCCCCGACCTTAGAGTATCACAGTTAAAAATTTTAAACAAAATTAAAAATATGCGCATTGTGCTCCCTTTTTTTGTAATTTTTTACTTTGCAATGAGGATCATATTGATATTGCTCTTTTTTTTCCTTCGTTTGTGCGATGGTATTCGATGTTTTTGTTATATAATATACACGTTTGGTTTAATGAGTTATCAGATGATGAATTTTTCATAGACGATTTTTTAGCATTCGTTTTGAATTTAATGTTCAATATATTCTAGTTGTCATTAAAGATATTTAATATTGTTACGATTCGCACGCCACGTTATTAGGTTTAAGCGCAAAATTGTTGCAAAGTAATACAATCTTATACTAGAAAAACGATTGATAATATAATTAACTTGACCGATTTTTACTTCCTTCCGTAACACCGGATAACGTATATTTATTCTCTGAGAAGATTATTTTCACTTTATTAAAATATCAAAATGTATACACAAATAACTTTCAATTCTGTCAGCTGAGGAAATCGCGGCTGCCATAGAACTGTTTCTAGAGACGCTGTACGATTATTTCGCAAGTTTCGTCTTCCAAGCTTTCATCTTTTCCAGTCTGGCGCTCATTTAGAGTAATTTTTTCGTAGAATATATTGTTTAACTAAAAAAGACAATCATTACGATTCGATGACTACTGGAAAAAGAAAAAAAGGGTAAACCAACACATAAATTTAATAATAGTAATACGAGTAAATTCGGAAAATCTATATTTTACGGGGGGGGGGGGGGAAATAACCAGAACAATTTTTAAACATTGTTAAACGAGACAAAGTTTTTGCTCACTTCTTATTTAAACAGCATAACTTATTAGTATGAAATTTATTCTGAATATATTTATCGTTTGTTAAAATTAAACTTAACTTTATAATTAATTTCCGCTAACAACGTGACACGCGAGATTAATTAAATTACAATTAGTCTGGCTCATCAATCCCTCGTTTCCAGTTTGTAGCGTTCGAACGTTCCGAAAATTCGTTACAAGTTTTTTATAAACATGGGTGCCCAGACAGACCACAGAGCAAATATTTTTCACGATGCTTCAGTTTTTTCGGGAATAGTCACACTTTCCCTTTATAGTCAGACTGCGAATAGAATCGCTATTTCGATTTCCACCGAAAGCCCTCCCTATCCCTTAATTTATTTCAAATATAACTTTCCCGTACAATTTGAAATCTGTTTACGCATCTGCTAGGAATCGAACTCTTGCTCTTTAACTAAGCTGAGAGATCACACCGATTCTCTTTGTTAAAAGTTAATCTCTGTAATTATGCGTCATTTACCGAACAATTTCAACAAACACAGACAAATTTTCTATTTTTTTTTAATATTAAAATTTCTTTGAGCTCGCCACTTTGTTTTTTTTCTCTCTATTGTTAAAAACCGGCAAAATTCAAATGTATTTCACAATTAAATTTATATAATAGAACGAATTTTTAACTATCTTCAATATATAAAGTACACGGGAAATTATCATTCGTTAGGAAAATGCGCGCTAATCTCCAATTTTAATCCTATAGAATATTTTCAAACGAGCGGAAAAAATAAAATTAAAGTTTTTAATTTTAGCCGCTAATCAATTTATTTTAAGTGCAGCTAACAACGGAAATACTAAACATTTGAACGAAATTTATCTTTAACTCTCTCCTCTCGGTGGTATGCGGTCAATTTGTAAATTTTTAAAAAGAAACTAACGAATACCTTGAGCATCGATTTGCGCATAAGCAGCATACGCAGAATTAAAACGAGCGGAAAAGTAATTAAAATCCCAACAACGGCAGTACGGGTACAATTTATCGGAGAGAACATATTCCATCTGTTATATAAGTAACGATTCCAGCAATAATCTAGCTGCTGGCATGATCCGTATCGAACAAGCAAAAATAAAAGCTTTTGATAATATAATTACCTCTGGAAAACTATATTGGAAAGGTAAACAATTCGGAAACAACAAAAACCCTTTTACACGTGGAAATACCACGATCAATCGAGTTTCGGTAAATCAACGTGAAAAAGGTACATCAGTAAAAACTTCTCCTCATCAATTAGATCGCGCCTTTGACGCTGATAATTACTGTCGAATAGGGTCGCAGTTGTATAATTGAAGCGGCGATGCTCCGAACAATGAATATACAATTCTTAGTAGGTTTGAGTTTTTTTTTGTAAACCAGATATACGTTGTTTCCACGACAGCTTGTTATCTAATACAAATTCGGAATGTTTAAACTACTTGCTCGAGTAACAATCGGCTTGTTCAGGTAAATTTTAGGAACGGGCCATTCGTTGAAGTTTACAGACTACTATTTTTTTCGGCAGAAAACCTAAAAATCACTTTTACCGGTACCTAATAAAAAATTGTCGACTACCCCTTCCGGTATTATTATTTCTAATTTCGTATACGATGAAATATTATCAGATCATCGGAAAACAATGCGATCCTTACCGATGTTACGGCACACATTTAATTCGCGACAAGAATAAATATAAGGTTGGCCCAAAAACCGAGATCTACCACAGTTCATAAAAGCACGATTCACTGAAACCACGTTTCGCCGCTAACAGGAAAAGCCATGGTTTGCCGCCAGTACTTTTAATAAACAGGTGTTTAAAGCTCAAGACAGCTGCAGTCTCTATCGACCTTTCATCGGCTTACGATACGGTTTGGAGACATGGCCTGCTGCACAAATTTATACAATTGTTTCCTTGCAAAATACTTTGTGCACTTTTCAACGAGATGTTGACAAATCGTTTGTTCACAGTGCGACTCGCTAACAAGGAGAGTAAACAACGACGACTCAATGACGGAATACCGCAGGGATCGGTGCTGGCTCCCATTCTATTTAATTTGTACATACACGACCTGCCGCGAACTACCGCGAAGAAATTTATTTTTGCTGACGATGTCGCGTTGACAACTCAGAGCAGAGACTTCCTAAAACTAGAAGAAAGGCTTGAAGAAGATCTTAGAAAGATTTCACAATATTTCAAACTATGGCGACTCCAACTAAATGAGTCGAAAACCGTGACTTCATTTTTCCATCTTACAACTCAACTTGCAAAGAGAAAAAGCTTAACATTCGCTACAATGGCAAACTGCTAAAGCATGAAATGTTGCCAAAGTATCTTGGAATAACCTTGGATAGACAGCTAACATATCGGAAACATATAGAAAATGCTGCTGCAAAGTTAAAGGCTAGAAACAACACCATCCAAAGGTTAACTGGTGTTTCTTGGAGTGCTACTGCATCAACGCTCAGAACGGCAGCTTTAGCTCTCGTGTACTCAACTGCGGAATATGGAGCACCTGCTTGGCTCAACAGCCGCCATACCGGAACACTGGACATACAGCTGAATATCACAATGAGGCTTATCACAGGAGTGGTTAAATCTACGCCTAATGCATGGCTACCTGTACTCAGCAATATTGCACCACCCGATATCCGTAGGAAAACAGCAACAATCAAAGAGTGGCGCAAGTACAAAGCCGATCAGCGGCTCCCTACAAATAGACATACGTTTGAATCTTCCCGATTAAAGTCAAGACAACCCGTGTGCATTACGGTAAATGCCCTTATTGCAGAGAACTTCGATGATAAAAAGGAGTGGCAAGAACAATGGGCCAGTTCAAATCCAGATAAACGGAAATTGATCACATACCCTGATCATAAGATAAACGGCTTTGAATTAACCCGAAGAGAATGGGTGCAACTAAATCGCATCCGGACTGAAAATGGACGCTGTAATGAGTCGCTAACTCGATGGGAAATTAAAAATGACACTGCCTGTGATTGCGGATACTCTCGACAAACCATTGAACACATAGTTCATGGGTGCCCAAATCGGGCTTTTGAAGGAACTTTCAATGATATTCACGAAGTGTCACCATCCGCGCTGACATGGATACATAATTTAGACGTGCTGCTGTAAACAACTTTCCGTATCAGACCATACGATAATAATAATAACAGGTGTTTGCTTTTAAAGTCGAGAGAAAATTTTCAGTTTTGCTATTTTGTTAAACTTACCTTCATTCGATTAGTGTTGAATGAACCTTTGGAATTAGAACAAATTATAAGAAAAATCACTAATAAAGGTCATATTGAAACGCAAATATTTTAAAGCGGAAAAACTATTTCCATTCTAATTTGACTTTCGATAATTATACCATAAAATGTTCTGGTAATCTTAATTTCATAAATGTTCTCATTCAACGCTAATCGAATGAATAGATGGAAATGATAAATTGAGCATATTAAGCGAAACTGAAAGTTTTCCCTCAACTTTAAAAACAAGCATGTGTTTATTAAAAGTACTGGCCGCGAACTATGACTGTTAGTGTAATTTCAGCAAATCGTGCTCGCGTTAAACCTTGATGGTTCGCTAAAACCGATCCATTTCATATTCTAGATGTATCGATTTTGAATTTCCGATTTTCACGCACAATACCGGCATTAGATAAGAAAATGTTTGACGAAGAAATATACACTCTCGTCTACGGGGAACTTTCGTTTTTACAGACTTTCGAAAATTTTCTACCCTCAAGCAAAGGCTTTATTTAGAACGAAAAATACTTTTTTTTCTTTTTTTTTTTTTTTTTTTTTGAGACCAGCCAACACCAGACGCTTATTTAGTATTTTCATTATTTCGCAATTATATAGATTTTGATTTTATTAGATATTGAATGTATGAAGGAAGCGAGAAAGTGCACAATACGAACATTTGCAAGGCGAGATGCTATATAAGAAGTAAGAATTTCGAGTTGACGGGATTTAGAATAGAGACTGTTCGTAGGATGAGGAAGAGCGTTCAAAGAACGCGTGATTAGTATCGCATACAAAATTATGATCTGACGAAAGGAGCGGACAAAGTGGAGACACAGAGGCAGAGAAACAGTACCGAGAAGCAGAGAGTAAAGAATGATTAAATCGAAGGCGATACGATGATGTTACGGTGCAACGACGAAGATTAGGAGAGTCTTGGAACAAAGAAGGAGGAGAAGGTTGGATAAAAGACTGGAAGGTTGGATAAAAGACTAGAAGGAGTCTAAATTGATAAAGGAAGAGTTATACTTATCGGATCGAAATTTTAAATGCAGTGTTTTGGAAACGGAGAAGAGATCACAAGTCGGAAAGTTATGCCGTTCAAAACTGCCACGCATGCTAAATGGTCCATTTTTTCATTTTTCTCAATTCCAATACGGCTGGAGATCCAGAGGAAATCTGCTCGGATAGATGTAGAAGATCGAAAAGTATAGATAAAGGATGGTGTTTTCTGGAAAAGCTTTTCATATAGATTGCATTATGTTCAAAATTTGATCTATGTTCCAGGAAAAAGAAACAAAAGGAGTTCATTATTTCCAGTTCCCATCAAAACATACTGCAAACGATTCGAAGATTTTACACATAAAACCGATGTTAAAGATGACGAACGGTCGATAAATATGTATATGCGAGGATTTTATTTTGTTGTAGTACAGAGATATTCTACCAAGTTCATGTCTGCGCAGTTATTAACCGCGTTTCACTAAATGCTACAAAAAATTGAGGTTAGATTTTTCGAAAATTTTTATACCATGAAAATGCAAACGCCCACATAGTGGTCGGAAGATTTTGTCTTACGCAAGTTCTAAAAAAAAAACAAAAAAAAAAAAAAAGTTAATTATACGACTTTAAATTATTCAAATTCGATAATAATTCGATTAGAGGCGAGTTAGAAAAAATCATTCGAGCGCCGGAAGTCCGTCTGTACTTCAGTGTCGATGTTAGATCATCCATCTGCAACTTTGACGTTTTCCAGATAAGTCTTGTTGGAATAGAGGCGATGTTACGGTAATCTTCTCAACTTTGACGTTTTCCAGATAAGTCTTGTTGGAATAGAGGCGATGTTACGGTAATCTTCTATTTCTTTGACTTTTTTTTAGCACTTTTTAACGTCCGTCTAGCTTCAGTTCTTAACTGGCCGTTTTAACGATGCCTTCAGAAAGCCAGGAAGCCAGATAGCGTAGCGTAGTTGATTCGACAGTGGTGTTTTGTTCAGGCAGGACTTGGTTTAAATCCCGCTGCTGCGTGATTATAAAAAATTTCACTTGCGCTGGATTAATGACCGTAGTTTTGTAATCCACCTCCTCTGAAAAAAGAAAAAAAAAAAAAGAACTCTTCAAAAGAATTAAGTATCTAATATGCGATTCTTCTGAGCAAATTCATTTGTAATCGTCTCATATTCTCAAGACCATTTTAATCAGTAATAGATATACGCTTCAATTCAAAACCGTCCCTTTAAACTCTCCAGATATGTGCATTTAAGATTTTATCCTTTGTTCGTGAACTGACAGCGGACAAACAGAACTCCTAATGAAATCATTGAGTTCTTTAAAAGCTATCAGTGTAATTTACATTGAGAGAAGGTGATCCGCTCTTCTTAAGACTGTTATACAAAAGTTTTCTCTGAACTACGAGTAGATTATGGGACCCTTTTCTGCGGGAGTCAACTGTACCAAAATCCAACTCAGTTTGAGATTATAGTTTTAGATTTCGGGTAATATAAAATCGCCTCCTTCCTGTTTGCCTCCAGTTAGAAACTACAATTACTCCAACGCGTATATATTGAAAGAAATTATTCAACAAAAAATTAAGGAGAAGAAAGCATTAGAATTTTCGTGTATTACAGTGTAAGGGAGAGAATTAGTGATACTTTCGGATAGCCTAAGTTTTCTCTCGTCTCTTCGAAATAGCAACTGTTAATGTAATTGCCATCCGCCCATTTATGAAATAAAAAAAGTGTGTTTTTATATTTCTGAACAAGGAAGATTCATTAAGTTTTATCGGATTGCTGGTCACCGCGGAATACCGCAGAAGTAAGAAAGTTCATTCCATCTTCCGATCTTCTGAGTAAAGTTAGAGGAAAGAATAAAGCAATTGGTTGAATTATTATGTACGCAACGATCATAGCTGTGGTGGGGTACAATTGTCTTTTTCATTGCTGCCATCGTTTTTCATGTTAATGTTCTGGTCAGTTTCGGACGCTGCCAATTTGTGACTTGAGCTGTGTAATACCAGAATGAGTTTTATAACTATTACAAACTAAATTTCAAAGACGTGAATCATTTATTACGCTTTTGACATTAAAAGACTTCCGTCTATTCAAAAATCTGATGTTATGCGACAAGTAATTCTCATTTTGCATTTCATATCTCCCCTTTGTCCAGAGATGATAAGATATTATTTCTACTTCTTAAATTTATTACGGAAAATAAAATTATTACACGATTTTCAGTCTTCTCCTCACTTGATCATTGAGTGTATATTTATAATAAAATAAAAAACAATACAATTGGGCAAAAATTATTATTTATGAAATATTAATCATAACGCGATAAGAGGAATTATTTTCGTTGTACTCAAGTTCTTATTTTTATTTATTTCGTTTTTTGTCTGCCGTTTTCTAATCTGGCTTAATGAGAATTAGTCACAGTTATTGATTGGTAGCTCTAACATTAAGCGAATCTTAAAAAAAAACAAAAAAGAGAAATATCAAATTTGCTGAAGATAGTTTTTCTTAAGTTTATTTAAAGCTTTCCTACTGTTTTTTACCAGCTGCAGACACTTTTTTTCGACCAACGTAGCAATTTAAAGATGAAATTAGTAGTCTTTTTTTTTTCTTTTTTCCGCGCTTTGCACAGCATCTAGGCCAGAAGCGCGGCCGACAAGTTTATCACATTTTATTAAATACGTTTATTAATTTGAGAAGAAATCGAGAAGGGATGTGACGGATGGCGAATCGTGGGGCAGGAGTGACGAAGGAGAATATAGCGGAGTGAAGCTAGAGCGTAGGTTAAGAATCTTAAGACATTCTGTTAAAATCGGGACGGTGATGGGAACTTCACATCTGTCACATATTGGTGGAGCAAGCTTCTGAAATATATATGCATTGTATGAGGATGGAATGGCCAATACGTAGGCGGCACAGGGCCACTTGATCCATTCGACTTTCTGGTTGAAATTTCCATTCGCGAACTGATAATTTGACTGCATGTAAGTGTGATAGATTTAGTGGTCATTTTGCTTAAATGAATATTGTGCAATTTTTGTATGATTATTATGAGAAATTAATGTTTTCGTTGATAACCTACCTCTATTACGTACTTTTTGGCTAATCTGTTTTTGACCGATTCCACGATCAATAATGACAGTAAGTACGAAGTATAGATAAGAAAAAATTGTGAAGGTCTAAAGGAAAATAGAGAATCAATTTTGACTAGAAAGGTAGAAAAATAAAAAAAGGGGGTATTTCCGCTAGAAATTTTGATCACTTCATAAATTTCCTGTCGTAAGCCCGTTTTGGAAAATCCAATGCGCGCCTGTGTATGTATGTGTGTGAGAGTAAGAGGCGAGTTATAATTTTTATACACAAGTGCGTTTGACTGTTTTTCAATTATATTTTGAAAAATGCCTCAAATTCGAAAATCTGAAATATCTCCGTTGCCTATGGTTTTACAAGGGGCATTACTAATTGAAAAAACTTTAATAAACCGACCGAAAGTTGTTGTTTTTTTCAAAGGTGAACCGGTGAAAATTGCACTTCTCAAAAATAACCGGGTTTTTGAATATTTACCGAAGCCTTAGCCCGGTTTGCATAAAAATTTTCGTTCTCCGGTTAATCCCGGGTCAACACCGACTGCCACATAATAATAAAGGCAATCTCCCCCCGCCGCCGTTGATGAATAATAAATAAATTACCGGCTGCTGCTCCAGCTGAAAAAATGAATTCTCGAACTTAGAGCTAAATGTAGTGAACACGGAGTAATGGCGGTAGCCGGTTATTTTAATTAGCAGCGCGTTTACTAAACATGTAACGATGACGAACGGCTTTGAAACTGAATGAGGGCAATCGGTAAAAATAAGTTTTTTCACGCATGCGGTGATGTCGTTTGCCCGAATCAAATTTTATTCTAGTTCGGCGGGAAAGTTGGTCGCCTAACCATATGATACCAAGCGCGGCGACCTATTAAGGAGCTATTCTTATGGAAGTGAGCGCGATACGTGACGCTACCGACAACGTGCACACACGCACACTGAATCCGGCTGCTACGCGTTTTTTTCAACGGCAAGCGGAAATAATTTACTGCAGATGGCGGCCCAAATTAATCTTTCAAAAACCGATTGCACGACGCTCGCCCCATTTCTCGCGCACCTGATGAAACCAACCACTCTTATCAGCACTCGCTGGCTCCTTTCATTTCTTCACCTTTCCTCACGTGCACTTACTTTATTCCAGCCGACCATTCTCTTCCAGTTTGAAACTGAAATAACCGGAATCCGTTTAAATCGTCCGTTCCGAAATTTTCCAGCACATGTCGCTCAGCAAGCTGAACGTAAATCTGATTCGCTTAATTATGAGATGGTTCGCAATAAATTCTGTGCGGCGAAATCCTCCTACCGGGCGTCACTTTTTATCCGATTTCGAAGTCAGCGTCAAATCGAACTTGATCTTAGACGCCCTTCGCAATTAATAAAAACTACGCTTTCCCCTCGCAAGCTACTTTTACTCCGATAACCGTCTATTTCCCGCGATCCATAAAACAGTCTTCCCCCGCAATTACGTAAAGACAACATGTAACGTGTGCGCTACGCGATTAATACCGCTAATATTACTTCATTTCTTTTTTGCTTGACTAAAGTATTCCGAATCATACCCACAGACGCTATCTAGGCTATCGTTTCTTAATTAAACGTCTTTCCTCTCTTTCCTCTAGGATTATAGCTGCTTACTGCTCAATTTTTTTGCAACTGGCGTTTTACTCCCAACAGAATTCCATCCTTCATTTCTGTCCGTCTTACTAATTTTTCTCCTTATATATTCTCCTATGACAAATCACTCTTCCCTTAATTATTACAGTTTCTTAAATCCGTCCAACGTATTTCATATATTTAGTTCTGTTAAAATTTTCCCCCACTCCGTGAATTTCACATGGTTTTAAATTCCTTATATCCCAATCATGCTGTTATTTTTACTGATGGGTCTGTCTCGAAGAGGGCTGGTGAAGTTGACGCCTCCTTCGTTTCTCCTTCTCAAAACTACTCTAAATTCTTTAAACTTACTTTATCTAATGTATTCCGGAATATCGAGATACCGAATAGCTTGTGAAGTGTAAACTTTATAACCAATGTGTCCTGCCGGCTTTAACATACGGAGCCGAAACATGAAGCCTAATAACGAAGGATATAATCGGGAGAATCAGGAAAATTCAAACAGCGCACGAAAGAATTATACTTAATATCAGACTAAAAAATCGGAAAAAAGAGCAGACAAAATTGACGGATGCAGTAGAACAAATAACAAAGTTGAAATGGGCATGGGCTGAACCATATTGCTCGTAAAGATGATGCCAGGTAGATAAAGCATCTTCTGCACCGCGGTGCCTATTAAATTCTAATAGGAAAAGAGACAGACCAACAACACGATGGCGCG
Source organism: Icerya purchasi (assembly GCA_039619475.1). Lineage (NCBI taxonomy): Eukaryota > Metazoa > Arthropoda > Insecta > Hemiptera > Monophlebidae > Icerya > Icerya purchasi. The sequence continues at coordinate 219,977,070 of CM077115.1, read as the reverse complement.
ATGATGTTGTGGAAATTGCAGGGATCAACTGAATCCCAGTTACGCAAAACAAGAATCATTGGAAAAGTCTGAGACATGCCTACACCCGGTGATGGGTCGATATAGGAATAACGTGATAACGCGATATACATAAATATATATATATATATTAATTACAACGTAATTCTTAGGCTACCCCCCCCCATTCGAAAAAATGTCCCAAAAAAATGTCCCAAAAAATGTCCCAAAAAAATGTCCCAAAAAATGTCCCAATTTTATGTAACGTTTGTTATATTTTATAGGATTGTTGTTATTGTTATTTAAAAAATGTCACAATTTTATGTAGCGAAATATATAACGAAAAATGTAATGAAACAATATCTTAATTTTATGTAATGAAATTTAAATGTTAGAATTGGATTTTTGTGATTATGTTTTGTTTTTCTTTTTGTGTTGATGCCAGTAAGAATTACGTTGTAAATTTTGATCATTTTATACAAAGTATAAAAGAGAAAGAGACAGAAATGAAAGCAAGAGGGGTCAAGGGGCACAGCCCCTTGCGACGCTAAAATGGCCGAGTTTATATATATATATATATATATATAGGTGTATATATATTATGACGTTTTGGTACGGGGCCAGTAGACGAGGAATTAAAAGTAATTGAAATATTAGGAGACGTATCGCGTATGAACAAGATTTAAGAAAAGAAATTTGTTTCGTCCAAATATAAAATCTCGTTCTCCGAGGGTAATAAAGGTTGTAAATTAGGCGAACTTGTAGTTCATTTGAGAATTTAATATTTTCGGATAATACATAGACGATCATTTCCAGTATTTATTCAGAGATTTCTTTTAAAAGTTACTTGCTTGTTTAAAAAATCATTTGTAGTTTTCCTAATTGATTCTTTTGTAAGCACCGGTTACTCTGAGGGTCATTCGAGAACGAGTTAATGCATTAACAAAAGTAGTATAATGCGAATTTAGACTCTCGTCGTGTATACAGCAGGATATATGTATGTGGTGGTAAAATAGACGGAACTCCATCGGTTCTTTCGCGAGACTACCGGGTAATTTTGTTGTATTTCTAACGTGATAAAAAGCTAATAGATAGGCCAGATTCCGTTTGAACTCGCAAGTTAATCTAGTGTTCCATCTTCCGTTGTACGATATAGTCGGAACTACACTAGTCAGTTTAAAAGAATCTCGGTAAAAGTTAGAACTTCGCAAATAATTCCGTTTCATCGAGATATGTAATTCGTTTATAAGTATATTCGATCTACTCATTCGCGTACCATCTTGCCACAAGTTAACGAAATTTAGCAGCGAATCAGAATCACCGTCCTCGTCGCCGTCAAAGAAGAGGCACCCGACACAGGTACAGTAAGACACTGAAAGCTAGTTTCAATCAAGGGTCCTCGACGAGCCAGAGTCTATAGACTCGTCCGGAACTAATTTGTTTTATTCATCTATCAATTATTTTGTTGCATATTACAATTTGTCGATCAATTTGTTTTTGTAGAATCATGTCTGGATTATTTCGAGTGTGTATGTGACAGTCAAATTTGCTTTAATTCCGTATAACGACAATCGAAAATTGTACAAGTGTAGGGTGTTACGTTTTTTGTGCAGCTGTATCTTCCGGAACGAGTTTTGTAAAGTAACAGTATTAAAATAAAATATCCGTGCGTAAAAATTTACAGTTCGTGTACTTGTGTATATGTGTAGTGGAAATTGGCCGTCGACAACTCTGTCACGCGCGGGTGTAATTAATTAAATGAAATGAAATGGTGGCGCACTTTTAAAAAAAATATGTATATACGGGGGAAACCCCAGGAAGTGTGATGCGCAATATACAAACGCTCACGAGGTTTGTTGTAGCCTCTCCACTTCTACCCCGCACCGCTCGCCTTCACGAGGTTCCCCTGTTAAGTCAATGCTTGATGGAGATCGGGTAACCAACCCTGGTGGAAGTCATGATTGACAAACAAAAGAGTGTAAGGGGGGTCTATGGAGGGCAATTATACGGAGACTGTAGAAAGGCCTTCATAGACTGGGTATAGATGAGGCAGGTCTATTACCCTAGGACGGCGGCAGAAGAACTGTAATAAATGGTCAATGGCGGCGTTCCACAGCTCTGGTGAGTAGAGCTACTACCCTCCAAGACTAACAATCTTGGCAGTATTTTGGTTTCAGCTAGAATATGGCTGACCACAATATTTTTTTCAACTGGAAGGCATGATGGAAAAGAAAAATCATTTAACTACTCTAGGTGGTAACCAATCCACCATTGCCGTAGGCAATGCAAGCAAGTTATCATTTTCTGGAGAACTTGCACCAACATGCTCGAAGGATGGTAAACCTTTTAGAAAGATTAGTTTTCGACAGAAAAACTTTTTTGCAACAGTCAATATTAATTCATTACAAAAAGTAGGGAAGCTAAAACAATTGATAAATGCTCTAAGGGAGCATGATATATGATCGCTGCAATATAGGAGACAAGATATACAGATGAAAATGCTTTTGAATCTGAGGGATATCGAATTTTCAAAGGAAAAGCAGCAAGAGTAAAAACAAACAACGCTGCTTATTTAGGAACAGCTTTTGTAGTTAACTGCCGGATCCTGAATTCAGTTGTAGAATTTCAGTCATTTAACAGTAGAATATCTCTACTTAGCATTGCATGCACAAATAAAACGTACACGTTAGTCAATGCGCATGCTCCAATAAATCAAAAAAATAGGACCAATAAAAAAGAAACAGATGTTTTTTGGGAAGAATTAGAAGAAGTCCTTATAAATATTCCCAGGAAACGCACAATTATATTACTGGGAGATCTTAACGCACAGCTAGGCAGAGAAAAGAAGTACAGAGATATTGTTGGAGGATACCCAGCCCACTTAAGGACTAACAAAAATGGAGAAAGACTAATAGATTTGTGCAGAGCAACGAACCTGATCATGAAATCCACGGCGTTCAAACACCTGCCGAGGAAACAGAAAACATGGACGTCTCCAAACTCCAAATTAGGTGAATTTCAAATAGACCATGTAGCGGTGTCAAAAGTATCCAAAAAGGAGATACAAAATGTAAAAGTAATAAGAAATGCTAAACTGGACTCAGACCATTACCTTTCTAAAAATTAAAATTAATTTTCAACCAAGAAATACAAGGAAACAAACTAAAACAAAAATAAACAAGTATGACACGATGAAATTAAAGAAAGGATCTGAATTTAAGGATAAACTAGAAACAAAAAATCCGGAGAACTGAGAACCACTGAAAGAAGCATTGGTGCAAACGGCTAAAGAAACGCTTAGCTTAACAAAAGTAAGAAAACATTCGTGGTGGAACTACGAATGTGAAGAAGCCGTTGAAAGAAGACAACGGGCGTGGAAAAAGTGGAATGCAAATAAAAATGTAAAAAATAGAACATATTTTATAGAAACGAGGAAAGAGACAGGAAAGATTATTAGAAAGGTGAAAAGAAAATATCACAGTGATCAACTAAGTACAATCGAGCAAGACTTCCAGAAGAACAACACAAGGGATTTCTATAAAACATTCAAACAAAATGTGAATAAATTTATATACCCATGTCAAAGACAGAAATCAAAAGATGGCTTTTAGTAACAAAGAAAATTGTGAAATATTGGCAGAGTATTTCAAAACGCTGCTAAACTGCGAAAGACCAACACTAACCTTCACCTGCGAAGAAGGTCATACGAATGACGACTCTGTGCCTCCAGATAAAGGGGAAATTGCTAATATAATTAAATCTTTGAAGAACAATAAGGCCCCAGGAGGGGATACAATAATAGCAGAGTTACGGAAAAACTCGAATGATATATGCCAAAAAAAATTGTTTGAAATAATCAAAAATATTTGGGAAACAGAAACAATCCCCCAGGATTGGACGACAGCATTGATACATCCACTACATAAGAAAGGGAAACAGACAGATGTGAACAATTACAGAGGTATCTCGCTGTTACCAGTTACCTATAAAATACTCTCTAAGGCAATTCAAACTAGAGCAGAAGAACAGCTGGACCCACAAATTGGCGAATATCAATGTGGTTTCAGGAAACATAGATCATGTATGGAACAAGTTTTCAACCTCAAGTCAATAATGCTGTATCTGAAGAAAAGATCTAAAAAATATGTAATAACGTTCGTCGATTTTAAGAAAGCGTACGATTCCGTAGATAGAACAGTGTTGTTTAATGTCCTTAAAGAATTTGGCCTGGACAAAAAAACCACAAGCTAAATAATAATAAAAACGTTAACAAACACATATGCTAAAGTGAAATTTAGAGGCGAAATATCTAGACAGTTTGAAATGAAAACAGGAGTTAGACAGGGGGATGGTCTTTCACCTTTACTCTTCAACTGCATACTTGAAAAAGTTATAAGAGAATGGAGAAAAGCTATGAATGAAGAAAATATCACTGGGAAAATTAAACTAGGATACAAGAAGGATAATTTATTAATAGATTGCTTAGCTTTTGCAGATGATCTGGCAATAATAGCGGAATCTATGGAGATAGCAAAGCGGCAGATAGAACTATTAAAGGAGCAAGCGGATAGAGCAGGGCTACAAATTTCCTTTGAAAAAACCAAATTTATGACAAATATTACAACCGCTCCTAATAGAATAAAAACTAATGTGGGTCAAGTGATCATAGAGTCAATAAATTCAAGTACCTGGGAGAATTAATCGAGCAGAGTGGGTCAGAAAAAGAAGCAGTCAAATATAGGATCGATAGAATGAAAGCGGCTTTTTATTTAACAATAGAAATATATAATAAGAAATATCTATCAAGAAATGCCAAACTGAGGCACTATAAAACTGTGATCAGACCAGAAGCATTATATGCAGCGGAAGGCTTAACAATGAACAGAAAAGGATTAAATGAGCAACTTGAAATCGCAGAAAGAAAGATCGTAAGAAGAATACTGGGGCCAGAGAAACAAGGTGGAAAATATATAAAAAGGAGCAATCAGGAAATATACCAACATGTGGAAAGCATCACTACCGAGATCCGGAAAAGAATAATTCGATTCTACGGGCATATGCAAAGGATGGAGCCGAGCAAGTTCACCGGAAAGTTGCTTAATTACATGCGAAAGTTAAAAATAAGTGTCGCATGGTACACAGAGACCAAAAAAGACCTGGATGAACTGAAGATCACGTCTGAAGATATACACAGTCTAGCCATAAATACTGATACTGCCGTTGCATGAGGGGAATTTTGCGCAGAACAAAGTGATGACACTGTCAATGCATCGTCATAACACAGCAGAAGAGCAAATAATTTCGCTTTAGTCTGTTCAGTACACGCTACGAAGATAAATTGGACAGATGATCACTTACGCGTTACAATAATTGGACTGATGAAGGCGGGGCATAGCGCGTCTCAAATTCTCGCTCTCCTCAAACCACTCAAAGTTACGAAATGTTTTGTTTATCGTACACTGCAACGTTCTATGGACACAGGAGACGTTGTTGATCGCCCGCGAGCCGGTCGGCCGCGTGTTGCGAGAACAGAAAAAGGTAGTTGAAGCAGTTCGGTCGCGAATTAACAGGTGCCCTCTTCGGAAACAAAAAATCATCGCTCAGGAGATGAAAATCGCGCCGAGAACGGTCTCGTGCATCCTCACCGATGATTTACATAGGCGAGCCTATACGAGAAGTACAGGTCATCTTTTAACCGAAAAATTAAAGGCGATAAGATACGAAAGAGTGAAAAAGTTGAAAGGCTTGTACGGCAAAAATGGGTACAAAAAGATCCTTTTCACAGATGAGAAAATTTTTACTGTAGAGGAAAAATATAACAAGCAAAATGATAGAATTTATGCCCGTTCATCTGCTGAGGCTAAAACCAAATTTCCACGCGTTCAACGAGGTCACCACCCCACTTCTGTGATGGTGTGGTGGGGCGTATCGTGGTATGGGGTAACTCCCATCCATTTTTGCGAAACAGGGGTCAAGACAGGTGCCAGAGTGTACTAAAACACAGTTCTGGAACCAGTGGTTAAGCCTCTGAACGATACTTTGTTTGCCGGAATCGATTGGGTATTTCAACAAGATTCAGCACCGGCACACAAAGCTCAAACGACACAGAAGTGACTCGCAGAGAATGTGCCCGGCTTCATAGCAGCTAGTGATTGGCCGTCCGGCAGCCCAGATTTAAATCCACTGGACTACGAACTGTGGGATAGGTTAGAGGAAATGGCCTGTCGAAGACCACGCCGAAATTTGGAGTCGCTCAAGCGAAGCATTGTTGAGGCAGTAGCAAGAATTCCTCTCGAGACGATCCGTACATGTATTGCGAAATGGCCGGAGCATTTTTCGTCGCGTGTCGCTAATGAAGGTGGTCATTTTGAATAACCAAGACATGATTTTAACGAGCATTGTTTGTACTTTGAAATACATTTTTTCTGAATTTGCATCGTGCTTCCTTTTCGCGGTACGTTCGTTTAAAGCAGTATCAATATTTATGGCTAGACTATGTAGAACAGCGATCAACGTTAAAGAAGAAATTATTTGACTGCAAAAGATTCGCGGAGAAACGTAAAGGAAGAACTGGCGTTTTGTGGACCGAAGGAAGAAAAAAAAGACACAGTGAAAGAATGAAAACAGTATGGAAAGAGAGGAAGAAGAATGGCAGAGCCAGTTGACAACGTAGTCCACCAGTGGCTAATTCGAAATAATAATAATATGTGTATACATAAACATTAATTGTAATTATGAACAAAAAAATTACATGAAAATGCGAATAAAACAATATTTGGCAATGTTATTATTACTATTTTTTCAACATTTCCGTGTAATATTTGATTTAATAATAAATGCGTTTACTTGAAATCGAATGACTCGAGCCATGAAATGAAAAAACGAATGATACCATTCCATTGACGAGTTTTTGTCACTGATAGGCCGTGCAGTTCACAAATACATACGCAGTGGAATAAAATATAAACGGTCCGAGTACAGTTCCGACCTACGATGCTGATTATACACATCCAGTTATAAACTACTGTAAGTGTTCTTTCGGTCTTTTAATCTAAAGTACGACCATAAAACGAGAAAAAAAAAGAAAAGTGAAAAATAAACGGATTTTTTTCATAATTCAAGTACGCTTACCAAAACTTTCATATCTTCAACGTTTAACATTAATACTTCCGCATTCTTTTTTAAGTTCAAAGTTCGTTATACTTAATATATTTTCAACACGGTTCTCCATTCTACCTCGCATTATCCTGTAGAATGCGAACAAATGACTTATAAAAAAAAGAAAAAAATGGGGGGGGGGGACTAAAAAAACTGCCTAGGAGTCAAACAAAAAAGGTAAAAGATTTGCATTCAGAAATCGGAGGCCAACGGATTATTTTAATGACATCGTTAGCGCGAGCATCTTTAAAAAAGAGACGTAAAGAGTACTGGTGCCGCGGTTAAAGCAGTTATCCCGAAAGAAGCAACAAGGCTTTTGCTGACTAGGCGTCATTTGTATATCAGAAAATGGAGCCTATACTTTAAACTTTTTTCCCTTCTAGCGCTTACGTTACTGCAGTCGATTTTACCAGCGTACGCTATTTAAAAATCGCCCCCGCTCTTCGCCGTTTGATTTGCGTTACACCAAACGATATCTTTAATTAATCTCCGTTTATATTACGTTACGTTCATTTAATGTCGGCTAAAGATGTCCGCTCAGCAAGTCCGTAATACGCTGCTCTCGCAATTCCTTATATTTACGGACAGACTAGTTCGGCAATTAATGTGCAGCACTTTTCATCTCGTCCAGCATACACTTTGTCCGCCTCTTGACATTACGATGCTCGGCTCGCTTAAAAAGCTTCAGTACCAATTATTTTTTCTTCGCCAATAAGATATGCCTGCTCAGCCTTTTCATTTTTCCGGAATAATTTTCGCTAACAGTTACTTTCTGCGCTAATCAACGAAAACATCGTATATTTTATTACTGCATCGGACACGTCGCACAGGTCGAATGCTCGGGAGCTATAAAGGACCGTCATAATAGAGTCATTATTAATTTTCCGTCGTGACAAGATCAGGAGATTAACGAATCTATTCAAGTGTTATAGTAGCATTAAAGAAGGATCGTTCAGTTGTAATTAAGACCGATGGTGGGAGAAGAAAAATCAAACCGAAGGAGCTTAAATATGAGAATTCGCGAAATAGTTAGATAGGCCACTAAGGTATACTACATTGCTCGCGAAGATGGATAATTTCGCACGGGCGAATGAACACTCCGATCACTAAATGTGGCTATGTTACAAAAAAATAACGTATGAGAATAAAGTGTGATAGTAGTTATGCTATGTCTGGTCGGTATTACTATATGGTGTCGAAACGTGTACATTGACGTCCAGAACGCTTCACAGATTAGATATAGACGCTTGATCCTGTGAACCAAAAAGAAGACAAACGCTGAGGTACTACAGACGATGAGAAAAGAAAAGGAGCTGATCGACACTGTCGAAAGAAGAAAAATAGAATACTTCGAGCATGTGATGCATGGGCCGAAGTACACATTACTACAGAATATATTGATGGGAAAGGTGGAAGGAAAAAGAAGAGTTAGACGAACAAGATTATCTTGGTTCAAGAACCTACAGACATGGACAGGTTGTAGTGTCGAAGAACTATTCCACATAGCAAAGGATAGGGGGTGCCTACAAAGAATTAATCAAGCTTTCCATCAGATGAGACTAAGATCGAGAACGGTCATGGAACCGAAAGAAGAAGAAGTTAGGCGGAACTACTCGTGATTAGAAGGGTAATTAAGACCGGTAGGAAAAAGAAGAAACACCGTAACGGACTGAAATCAAATTTCTGCGAAAAAACCGACTTCGAGGAAATCTACTGAATCTCCTAACGTAGTTTTACTGCCTCTGAATGCTGCGTTTAAATATGCCGAAAAAAAAAAAACGCAATCAGTGTACAGAAAGCACCCAACGTTAGGAAAGCGGCGCAAGAGAAGAACAATAAAAATGTCCAAGTACGGTGAAAAATAATCATCAAAAAAAAACCAAAAAAAAACCAAAAGTAAGATAATTTCTTCATTTTAAATAAATTGTAGGGCGTCTCACAGGGCAAGCATGCCCGTACGCGAATTGTCAATACTCCGATTATTATCGTTTATTCGAATAAAAAATAAAATTATAATCCATTCTTAATTTTCGTAAAAGCGTAATATTTCCATATTTAATATAACGAATAGTTTAAAGTGTTCTAAAATCACGCGGTATTTCCTTAAATTATCTAATTGAAATGGAAATGAATTAGTAATATAACTTGTTTTCAGTAAGCACAGAATTCTTCTTCTTCGATTAACGTGCCGTGTACTGCCTCCTAGGCCAGAGGCACAGATAAAATAAAAGTAAAATGGAGTGGAATAGGTTAAACGTAGGAGGCGTTTAATTTTGTCGCGGTGATCAGACAGAATTTCGGAAAGGTTGGACGACTGGAGAATTTGTGCTCGGTATGACTTATAGGTTGAACAGCTGACGAGTAAATGTAGGATTGTGACAGGAGAATTGCAATTAGAACACAGTGGAATAGGTTGTCTGGACAGGAGCTGACCATGAGTGATTTTGGAATGACCTAGGCGGAGTCTTGTGACAACGATTTCATTCCTTCGATTGGTGAATAATGAGGTTTTCTATGGTCGAATAGTATCTCGAATTGAGCGCAACTTGTTCGTGTTTGGGATGTTGGTCCACTGTTTTTGCCGTGTTTGAAGTGATTTTTGCACTATATAAGCTTTCAGATTCATTGACGGAATTTCAATGTTCGGTACCGGAAAGAACATAGGCTCAGAATTGTTTCAATCATTTTTACCAACTTTAAAAAAAGAAATAAATTATAGGTAACAGAGTGACGAAGTAAAGGAAACAAAGAGAACCACGGATTGACAAGAAGACCAGGTTGAACACAACGAAAAAGAACAAATTTGTTAGAAAAACAGGAAGCGTAAATATTCGACAACGTAATCTAAGATGAAAACTTTTACATACAGCAGGAGGAGATTAGAGGATGGGAATTTTCTTAAGAAAAGAGCTGGAAAGAAAGGAAAAACCGAGTGCCAAAGAGTCCGCTGCTTCATTACCAAAAATGCCCGAGTGGTTGAGAACCCACAGCAAATAAACAAATGGAAAACAAATATATAAAAAACGATTATAATACACCGCCGCATCTGTTTCGGGAGACTACTGCTCTATAATCGTGGTAAATAAAACAATAATTTCCAAAACATGTCGGTATTTTTAATATTATACATATTCAATCGTTAAATGTTTAAAGCTTCCCACAATGATTATTAATCGTTTTAAACAATTTTTGTTAAAATACAACGGTTGGTCCAAGAATTTTGGCCACATATCGCGTGGAAAAATTAGTCAGCGAATACTAAATTACATACGCTTGTAACGTGGAATGTTTTACATTAATTCTGAACATTTCCGCTCGATAGCTTCATCTGGACGCCCGCATGGGTCATCCACGTAAAGTATCCGCCTGCGGATTCAAAGTGAGGTGAGAAATTCGCGGTGACTCAAATGTTAACACACGGCTGTTGCGGATAAAAAAATAACGTGGTTAAACAGTAGACATTCTGAGCTGACGGTGAGGGGGGGAAATAGAACCGTTTAAACATTTTCTGCATATACACACACATATATATATATATATATATATATATATATATATATTCGTGACTTTCGCGTGAGATTTTTAATACTGGTACGTTTTCGTGAAAATGGGGCCCACAACAATGCCAAGAGCCGTAAATGCGCGAATTATCACGAAAACATAATATTGAAGTGTTGGCATACCCCCCGTACGATTCTCACGTCGCAACCTGTGATTTTTAGCTCCTTCCAATAGTCAAACAAACCTTACGTGGCGTACGGTTCAAAAGTGAAGCAGCCCGCGCTTGTCGGGACAACTTTAAACGCGTTCCTCAGACTGAATTTGAGAAAACTCTAAAGGTGAAGTGGGTAGAAAACAGATGTATGAATTACATCATTATCATTTGGTCGAAAACCCCAGAGGGATGTCGTGATCATGGCGACGCTGATTTGATTATTTTTCGCCATTGCTAGCGATTCTCTGCTTTGAGACAGGATATCTGTAAGCTCAGACCCGTTACATCCTGTATCGCATTGGATGAAATACATAAGGGACGGTATTTTGAGAAAGATAAACATGTAAACGACGACTGAAATGTATATTAAAATTTTGTAACAAAATTACGTTTTTTTTTTTTCGATGTGACTTTAGGCGGATAGCCAGTATGGATGCCAAATTTCAAACTACCGAGCTGCAATTTTCAGAATCAAAGTAAAAGATTCCACGCTACAAGCGTATGTAATTTAGTTTTTGCTGGCTTATTTTTTCGCACGATGCGAGGCAGAGCCGTGTCCAGAATCTTGAGGGGGGGTGAAAATTTTCTTGGCATATTTATTTTATAAATAACAATACATTTTTCACTAATATTAATACTATTAATAATTTCCATAATTTTGATTTATATGTATTAATAATTTACATAAATGAACCATATAAACATTAATAAAAATTACGTAATTGATTATGTTCGTAATAAAAAATTTTGCATAAAATATTATTGAGGTACCTAAAAATATAGAACATATTTTTTTTAATGGTAAGAACTCCCTAAAAAATCAGTAATATTTATTTTAAATTTTTGATTTGTTTCAGACTTTTGTGTATTTATAATAACTATTTCAGTTCTAACGGTGGGGGGGGGGGTTAACCCTCCTCCACCGTTGACATGGCCTTGATGCGGGGGATGAAGACAACATTTTTGGATCAACCGTTGTAATATATTTATTTTTGACGTTGCGGGGACGGCTTGCACCGACCATCGCGACAGAATTCTTTTTTTCTTTTTCTTTTACGATGGTTCTTGTAATCCGTCCGAAATGTCAAAAATAAATATATCATTTTAACGCGGTGTCTGTAAAAATTACTTTAAATGGTACATATTCAAATGTTTTTTTCATTTGTTTATTGCATTGTCCCGTGTAACTTTCTACATAGAGCATATTTATTGCTGAAAAATAACCAACTTATTTCGTCCTACCGGTCATATATTTACGGTAACTAAATATCTAAATGTGATGTTTTTAATTAATTTTTGCTACCACCTGAAGAGTGTTCTATAAGACTGTGTTTTTTAATGATTGTTAAATAGCAGAATTATGAAAGCATCCGAAAGAAAACGTCAGAGGGGCAGATTAAGATGCTACTGTTGTATGTGGTATTATTCATTTACGTGAATAAAGTTTAGAACACTGCTCCTTTACAAATTCAGAAACTCTCGCGGTTTTTACAAAAGTCGAACCGTGATTGGATTAAAAGTAATCACAAGGTTTTTCACGCAGAACGATCCGTCTAATCCGTGCTTAAAAGTTTTCCGACATTTCGCGTTTGCTTTAGCGTGTATTTAAGAAATGGCTAGATTAATTTTTTCCGGTTTTTTTCTGCTAACACGAAAAACCACGTCAGCACATATATCCGCACATAGGAAGAGGAAAACAACGAATAGAGATTAATTTATAAAGAATTTTTTTAGCTTCCTCGCACTCGGAAATAGCGTAAAATTTCCAATTTCATTTCAGCGATGACTACAAGTGCTTAAACCGTCGCAAAATAATAATAATAATAATAATAATAATAATAATAATAATATTAATATTAATAATAATAATATTAATAATAATAATAATAATAATAATAATAATAATAATAATAATAATAAAGGAAATAAAAAATTGAGAATTTTGATCGAGAGAAGTATACTGAAAAAAAGATAATTACGATGGACACATTCGTTGAGAGGTTAACGAGGTTCGTTAGCAAAATTTGAAAAAATGAAAAAAGAAAATATACAGAATCCTGCGGCTAAGAAAACCGGTGATTAATCCTTTATCTTCGCGTTAATTATTTAGTCGTAGCCATATGAAAATTTTAAATCTGTCCGATGGTGCGGAAAGGTGAAAACAGTGGAAAAGAAATTTAATACGTACCGACACGGGATTAATAAGTGAACATGAACAGAGAAAAAATAAAATCATCGCTAATATAAAAATTATGATTAAATTTAGAATGAAAAGAGGAAAGATGGAACAGTTAGAATGTAGTAAGCTAAAACGCGAAGAATGACAATGAAAAATGGTTTGAGATGGTGGAAAAAAAACGAAATGTAATTAAGGAAGAAAAAGGATGAAAGTTCAAAGTTCGTGTGAGAGAGAAAAGCTGTAAGAGGTTTAAATTGTAGCGGCCATAAAAATTCCATAAGGTAAAAAGATGAAATATAAAAATTCCCAAATCGAACGCGACTTACTTAGAAAAAAAGGCCGAGTCAATTTTCCGTCCGAAAATGAACGCTTCTACCGCCGAATAATAAATCCCAGGAAAATTCGGTTCGCTTTTTTTTTCCGCTTAAATCTTAAAGAGGCGCTTCCAATTTTTGAATTAGGGTGAAAAACTGCAATTGGAACGGTATGCTGGAAAATTTTGCTCTAAGCGCTCATGCTATAGTAACCGAAATTACCTTAGACTAGATTATACGCGACCAAAGAAGATCTAGAATAATGTACGGTTTTAAAAAAACTGAAAACAACTATAAACACACACACTTAAAAACCGAGTAAAATGTTGCAATTTTTAAAAATGATTTTATTAAAAAATTTACCACGAAAATACGCTACAATGTATTCTTCACCATAACGGGGAACCGTTTGTCGCTTGAATTAAACTTTTAAGTAAAAAACAGAAAAACAAAAAAACCTCGTAATAAAATCATAGCTGAAACGTGAAAATTAAAACGCGGAAAAAATTGAGAAAAATTTAAAATGATATTCTGAATCTTCAGTCTTCTCAGAGGACTCCCATTTAAATTCTCTTCGACAAATCAGAATCTAAAAACAAAATAGTGATAAAATAATTAAGAAAAGTAATAATAAAATTGAAATAAGCTGTTTGTAAAAAATCTTAAATTAAAAGATTTTTTTTTTTTTTTGGACACATTGACACGGGACCTCAGTCCGGAAGCGGTAGAATGAAAAGAGACAGCTAAACATTGATCTGGTCAGTAAATTAAAAGCAGGAATTAAAAACCGGATATATAGAGAAGGAATAGATAAGACGGAAGAAGCGCAATAAAGTTAGAAACCTAAAGAATAAATTAAAATATATGAAATATAGACATTCAGTCAAAAAGGATTGGCATTCAAAGAAAATATGATTAGGATCACAGGTAACTTCGTAATTAGGATGGCAATTTAGAGAATCAAAAGAAAACGAGTAGCAGTAGGATTACGGCGAAAAGGAATAATAAAAACGACAGCGAAACAACGTAACGAAAGAAAAACATTAAACCAGTGAAGAGCACTCAGTTGATGGATAAATAAAAGGAAAATTTATTGGAAAAAGAAGAGATATCTGACCATAATCTAGTATAAATTTTTTTGCATAAAGAAAGGTTTTTCTTTTTTTTTTTTTGAATCCCAATTCTGATAATATGAATGGGACAAGTGTATTTTGAAAATTTTTATATAAAGATGTAGGAAACTGATGTGCTTGTAAGATACTGGTATCCAATTATTTCAAGCCGACTCTCGGTAACCTATGGCACCTCTGATTTGATAGCCAAAAACCTTTTAACCATTAGGCTACCGAAACACAGGAGTAAAAAATAGTTGGAATAGAAGTGTGATTGGATACCAGCTTAGTGATTAAGATTATCGCGATAAAAATAGTAATAGGGCGGCAGACAAGGCACGAAGGCAAAAAAGTAGAAGTTCTATAGATTCCAAAGATGGTTCTGATGATGAGCAAGGCGAAGGATGTTTAGTAGAAGAACATAAACTTGGTTCGCACAGTTAATTCGGGATGAAATTAAAGTTTTATATAAATTTAAATATACTGGTTTATTTATCATTTACTATTAGCTGCCATTGGCCACTTTACTATGTCGGTTTCCCTAGGAGCCTCATTTAGCTTCTCCGTAAAACATTTAATCAACTTCGATATGGACAAAACACAAAAGCATTTTAAACATTGTCCGATCAACGTTAAATACACTTCTCAGAACTATTAACCAACAGGTAGATATGATATACGAGTATTAATTACAACGTAATTCTTAGGCTACCCTCCATTAGAAAAAATATCCCAAAAAAATGTCCCAATTTTATGTAACATTTGTTATATTTTATGGGATTTCTGTGATTATGTTATTATATTCATATGGACCGATTTAGAATTACGTTGTAAATTTTGATCATTTTATACAAAGCATAGAAGAGAAAGAGATAGAAATGTAGGCAAGAGGGGTCAATGGGCATAGCTCCTTGCGAGGCTAAAATGGTCGAGTTTATATATATATATATATATATATATATATATATATGTATATATTTATATATATATATATATATATATATATATATATATATACATATATAATAACATATGAAGTATCTATGAAATTTAAAGACACGTCAAGATACGAAAGTTCAACAGATCGGAAATATACATATAAAAGGAGATCTTAGTAAAAATTGTTAAATATATTACTATCCCGCATGCGAAAAGGTATATTGAGTGTTTTACTTAAAGTTTTCAGGAAATCTGCAAAAAGAGATTCTCTGCGATAATGCTTTAAACGGATGCTGATTCGGTAAAAACATCGCCACCACTATGGACCGAGCTAAACTAGTCGGAAATTTTAAAGTTTTATTTCAGTAATAAATTTATATGTTTACAGTGTATATTATTACTTAATAAAATTAAAAGAACTTAATACACTTAGATTTCAGATACCTCTGTGCGAATGTAAAGAATAGAGTGGACCTATATTGTGAATACATAGTCTAAGGCTGTAGAGCAAAAAATATTCAGGTTAGTCAAACGATTAGCGAACCGATACGCAAAGACAACTGTGAATGGTAACGCAAAAATTCTTAAAGATCGCAACGGTAAATTAATACGCAAATTTAACCTTTCAATTCGGATTTGTCTGGTGCGCGAAATTATTTGATCGGATAAGTGCCTAAAAATCGAAGCAAAAAAAAAAAATAATAAACCCATTTTTTGCGCTAAGTCATTCTACTTTTGTAAGGTTCAAGATACATTCTGTAGATACATACGCAGCTTGAACGACATTTCTGCGCAGTTATAAATGTTCAAATCCGTGAAATTTTCTACCGCCTCAAATTCTTTCTTTATTAAAAAACAAGATACCCCATTCTAATACATTGTGCAAATCACTCGAAAAAAATTCATCGATGACCTTACAGGAATTAATACGAGCAACTTGGTTCATTCTTGAACACTTACACGTGGTGGTTTTCCCACCAACCCTACCGTTGAATCATAGCGGCCAGCCGAAAATATCCTCCCATAAAGATCCAAACAGCTGTCCCATAGTTATAAAGATTAGGCTCACGCTGCTTTTGCTCTCAAACTATCGCGACCTTCACTTCGTCACTGACATATTCTTCAGTTACCTAAAAATACGCCAAGCACACTATAAGATTAGCGTTACGTTGACATTCACAATTCCTCGGCAACCGCTGCACCAAGTTGCAATGGGTCACTCTTTAAAATTCAAATCCAACCCTATAACGTGTAGTAAGCCTTGCAGTTTCAAAAGCAAACCACAGCGAAGTTTATGTAAAAAGAAAAAATAATCGTAATAAATAGCGAGAAAAAAAGATATTGCCATAGAATTTATAAAATGTAACGCGCGCGCATGATTTTCTTCTCAACGAGCCACCAATAGGCTAATGAAAGGCAACTAGCGATTATCGATTGTCGATTGAGACTATCAATCAGTCGTAATAATCGTGTTGATATTACTATTAGTTTTTCATTTATTTGGCTGCAAGCTAAAATATTATTTGCGATGCGTATTAACCGACTACATACGGTGAACTAAAATTTAATAGCATTTTCGTAATTAGATAGAAAATTGGAAGTTCGCGAAACGAATTAAAAATGACGCTTCCAACAAATGAATAAGCCCGCAGAGAAAAGCTATTATAAAAGCTCTCTCCTTCATCGAATCTTCTAAAATATCTCATTTACAACTTACGCGGCCATAATTCCCTCTTCGTCAATACGTTCCCTTTTCTTTTGCAAATCTCATTTCCTTCAAGAATAATAATAATCTCGATAATAATCATTTCAAATACCAAAGGACTAAAAGTTGCGTTTTTTCTCCTTGTTGAACATTAATCACAGAAAAAAGTTAAAGTGTCATTCAATTCCATAGGGTACTTTATTATGCCAGTACCTAAATATCTATCTATATATATATATATATATATACATACACATACACATACATATATATATATATATACATATATATATATCTACATATATATTGTGTGTGTGTGTGTATACGCATATGTTTATACATTATAATTTAAAACGTCCCTTTCCCGAATTATATTTTCTGCATTTTCAACTTTATATGCTCTAAACCTTTTTCCACAAAATGAAGAATAGACCCATTTTAAAGTCAATTCACAATGAATATAGAGAAAAAAAAATAGACCGTTTTAATTCTATGTAAAATGGAATTTTTTCATTTAATTGCATTGAAGTTGTCTTTATTATTATTATTATTATTATTATTATTATTATTATTATTATTATTATTATTATTATTGTTAATGTTATTGTTATTGTTATTGATATTGATATTTATATTGATATTGTTATTATTATTGTTATTGTTATTTTTATTATTATTGTTATTGTTATTGCTATTGTTACTGTTATTGTTTTGGTGTTATTATTATTATTATTATTAATTTGATGATGAAATAAATATGTTTAATGTAGAATAAAATGTGTATGGTTATAGAAAAATCTATCGCTCTGTTTTTGCTACAAATATAAACCATTAAAATAAATATAATTACAATTATAGGAAACAATTAAAAGCCTTATATTCTTATCTACGTAGGAACTTTTTCAGGTTCAGCTATTGTCAGCAATAAGGAAAACCTATTAAGCTATATCTGAAGGAACAAACTGATTATATGTAGTAGAGACAGATTTAGAAACACGAAATTTAAACTCAATAAAGAGCGGAATTTATCGACAAATACCATTAATTTTAAAAATTTATCTATAATTAATTACGCGGATGTGACAATTTACTTCTAGAGTTTCATTCTTAAATTAAAATTAAATAAAACTATTAATAACATCTGTTTTAATAAAATGTTCGTTTTCTATACTAAAAGCTCTTAAATAGATACGATGTATAATTTTTTTGTTGAAAATCTAGAAAAAATCCTTATTAAGGGTTACAACTTTTAAATTTAGATTTACAACTGGACTTTCATTTTAAATTTATCAGAAAATCCAGCAAATTAATATAAACTTTAAGTAGAAAATGTATAATTTCCTTTCAGCTTTTTTGACATACACGATCTATTATGAAATTTTTAGCGCTTATTTTAATTTTTCGTGTATATTTTTTTAATACGTTTAAAGCCGAACCCTGGTAATTGCGTTGCAAAAAAGAAAATCTCCAGGTTTTTTTTTTTTTGAATTTTGAATTTTGTTTAAGCCATACAACTAAAAATACGATAGGTAATTTTATTTTTGACAACGATAACATTTAATAAAAATACGGTATCACAGTCGTGGCATAGAATTCTAGAATCCGTCAACAGTAAATATCTTGGAACTAATGCAACGGGAACGTCAAAATATTTATTCCGTCCGCAGAGAACGGAAATCGATCTGACCCTCTGTCGACGAAATACTGAACGCGGGAGGTTCACTTCGTTTTCTTCATCCACAATACTATCACATTTGAAAAGACGCTGTAATCTTCAATAATAATTGTAATAATTCTACATTTCGTCCACCTAAAAAATTGAGACTGCGATATTTTATAATAACGCCACCGTTTTAAACTTCAATACCACGGCTATAAATTAAATCGTAGCCTCCTTAATTTTCCTAAAAGGCTTACATACTTTCGACGACCGCGTTGGCGTCCATTTCACAACTTGTCCAGCCAACCTTATCCTTGTCAAAAAGTCTCTTTTCGGCTTTTACACAAAATCTAGGCGTTCCTTATTACACGACCCCGGGTTCCCCTTAAAATTTGCTCCGCCGCTTCTAAAAACGATCGTTTCCGTTCTATTAATTTCGCCGCTTTTACATACTCCAAAAAAGGAATTTGAAAACGTCATCTTTTTCAAACGCGCCTTACCAGTTCGACAGATTCCTCATCGCAACTGCGTCGTTCATTTCATATCAACTATCACCCCGACAAAAAAAGAAAAGGTTAAACAACCTCGTCCGATAACGTCTAAATGGGCAGGTCTTTTTGATAGCATCAAAAAAACCTTCCGCGAACCGTATAAATTAGGACCGATTCGATACAACTACACGCCTGGAAGGTCACCACCAAAAGGCGCATAAATCAGTTTTAATGGGTTACACGCGCAGCAACAAAAGAAGAAACCTCTGAAAAGGAGACCTAGTAATGTCTGGATTTTTTCTCGGAATTAATGAAGAAGAGCCGGCGCATTGTTCTGTGCAGAACGAAATGGAATAGGAACAAAAATGTTTGACAAATAGAGATAATAATAACCGGTAGTAGCGTCCTATATGGCGAGAGTAATAAGCCGGCTGAAATGGGAGAACGTTTATGAAAATTGCACGACTATTGTTACCAGTCGACGGATATTCATAATCACGAATGCGAGCAGTCCATTATTCATCGTTTTGTTTTATCCGTCCGCATCAGCCTGTTTCCCTCCGTGGAATAATACGGCGTCGCTTACCTTTTCGATTAGCTATCCGATTGTAGGGAACAAATCTCCCTTTCCAGAACCGACCGCTTACAAATGCTTTCAAGATCGCAAAGAAATGCTTCGCAGTAGGAACTATTACAAGCGTACACTCCATCGGCAGCACGAATCTTCCAAGAAAATCGTTGCAAAAAACAAAAATCAGACTGAGCCAACTTCAAAGATCCGGTCCAGCACTAGAATCCCATTAACAGCTACAGTCGTATTCTGCAGCGGATCTAATCCAAACAGAAATTACTCGCTTCGTATAACTTCTTTTTTCAATTTTAAATTCCAACTGGCCAGGTGGCCATCCAGCAATTAATCTGTAACGCGAAACAACTAGTGAGTGGTTAGCGCCCACTAGTATTGCTCCTTTATTTCCTAATTAGTTCAGGACAAATCGGAAGTTCTGCTTCAACCACGTACGTCCGGATTATTATCTAGCAAGTTGATTGCCAATTTTCTCGTGATGAACTGTAAACGATTGATACAGCGTTTAATTTCATCTTTTACATATAGAATATTAAAGCCTCGATGTAAAGTGTGATCAGATACGCACTCGATGGAAAATATGATAAGTCTAATGGAATTATTCTGGAACCGCTTTATATTATTGTTATGTGTGTATATATTTATATATATATATTTGACATAACCTCACAACATAAGCATGTCCAAATAGACATAATCAGTATTACCTTATAAATCATGAGCTTGTTACCTAACAATAGGTCAGACTGTTTGCCAAGAATCCAATGTAATTCTCGTAGTTTCAATTCCTGATATTTTCTTTTCTATATAACATGAATTTGTCCCGTGTTGATTTGCTACCTAGGTGTATCCCTCTAAATATCTGACATCTTTTCCTTGGGTAATTATTTCCCCATTTATTTAAACCGGTTTACCGTTGAGTGCATTTATCAATGTAAAGCCCCGCTTACATTTTTCCTCATTTATTTTAATGCGCCATTGTCTGAACGCCAGGGTTCCGTTTTTGTTAACACGTGCTGCAATTCTCTTGAAGCTGCTTTAATATATCTGCCTACAGAGCTATAAAAGCGGTGTTGTTCGCATATGTTGCTGTAATAATTTTATCATCTACTGGAAAATCAGCGGTATACAGCAAATAAACCATCGAACTTAGTCCCCTGCAGTACGCCAACAGGTACAATTCCTCGCACTGGCCCTGCGAATAGAAATGTGGAATAGGAACACCGAATTTCTTACAATATACAATTAAGCAAAAAAAAAAAAGAGTTTACACGTAGAACAAAAAGTTACTGAACTGAACTATGTAGTCAAAAAAAAAAAAAAAAATGACATGGGGACTGCCGACAGAAGAGAAAACTTAAAATTATGAAATAATAGTGTTTTTTGTTGTTTTTTTTTTGAATTTCCAGATTAAATTATAATATCAAAAATTTTAATTCCATAATTTGTAACTTACGATTATTAACATTAATCTACTTTTCACATCTCACTCCAAGCAACAATTATTTTATATGGTTTGTTTATTAATCAAAACACATGATGGGCTGCGGAAGCCTAGTAAAAAACATAAATACAACTTAACTGAAATATTAAATACACTTATATTATTTATACATAGTATTTATATTTACATAAATTTAAGTGAACTTAATTTTCAACATTTTTTTCACCGTTTACACCATTATCATCGTTAATTTCAACAAACAATTAAAATAATAAATACTTTCACTGCAAACAACAATATCGACAAAAGCAGAGATTGATCAACAGTATTTATTATTTTATGGAATTAGTGTGATATAGTAATAATAGACTTTTTAAAATATACTTCAATATTAAATAATGTTCACGATATAATTTACTGGCATCAAAAACTTTTATTATTCCCCATATTAGTCATTAATATGATTAATTAAATTTTCATGTTTCTCTTTTTGTAGTTTATTACTGATTACTGCGTTAATAGTGATGGGTAGAGGGATGGCGTTAGCGGTTTTATTTCTCGCACTAGTCGATACTGTTAGCATTAGCATGTCCGTGCCGCACGCGAAACCATAAGTTTCTCTCCTACCAAAAATCGCTAAACGCGCCTAAAGAAGTTTTCACTCTAAAAATTATTCCCATATTAAATAAAACGAAAAATATAGTATTAGATGTTAATGTTTTTAAGAAAGTAAAGTTATTTTCATTACGTAATGATGCAAGCAACACTTATTACTATTTCTCGATACAGACAATATACAGTGGTTTCGAGCATTGTAAGTAAATCCAATATCTTCACATATTTTACTATTCTAGGTTATTTTTTTTCTAGAACACAAATGACTTGCCTTGCGTTTTTCTAAAACTACATCTTATCATAGCTTTTCTTTATTTTACCATTTTAACACAGTTTCATTTAAATCAGGACGATTAAAACGTTACATTTTGAAAAATCAGTCGCTCAGTTTTTCAACGATAGGTGGTACTAAAAAAAAAGAAAGAAAAAGAAAAAATAAATGTATTTCGTAATTTATATATATATATATATATATATATATATATATTACGAAATACATTTATTTTTTCTTTTTCTTTCTTTTTTTTTAGTACTACCTATCGTTGAAAAACTGAGCGACTGATTTTTCAAAATGTAACGTTTTAATCGTCCTGATTTAAATGAAACTGTGTTAAAATGGTGGAAAACCCAAAAAAGTAAATAACACAAATCAAAATTCGCGAAGATAAAGTATCGTATTAATCCCCCCGGTTTCCCCCTTATTTTGTAGCTATCGTGCAATTTCACATCAAATATATCACCATCTTTTACTCAACCTGGAGCATCTTCCTGCCTATTCAGTTTGTTCTCTTTTTCTTAATCTCTTAATAAAACACCTCTTCCTTGAGTGTCCTTCTTTTGTTCGCCAGCACTCTAATTTCTGCATATAGTCTTTGCGGTCATCTCTATCTCTCCTATTAATATCGCAAATACTATTAAATTTCTCTACGCAATTAATTTATTCCGCGTCATTTAACCACCTTAACGCGACAGTTTCGTAAATGCCCTTGTAACGGTGTACAAGTGACAAATACGCGATATCTCAAATCTAACAATGTAAAACAGGAACACAATGTCCTACAGACTGTACATTCCATCATATGTGGGGCCATTAACTTTTTTATCATTACATATTAAAGGAATACATGAAGTGGCATGTTTCTTTGAATTATCATTTATTATATAGTCTGTTCAACGAAAATGTGCCGATAGAAAAATTTCGATAAAAGTCGATATTTCAACGTTGTTGCCAAATGTTTAATATTATTCAAATTGAAATTGGAATTTTTATTTCTTCGTTCAAAATGGCATATTTTTTAAATATATTTTACAATCATCATTCCAATAACGAAACAAACAACGACTCTAACACGCATTTACTAATTTTTGAAATTAATTAGTTCATTTTAGCGTTATTTTGTGTATTCATTTTTCTCAGTTCACATATTTAGGCTCATTTTGTGATCATTAATCAAACTGTATAATTTTTACTTTAATTATAAATACAGTAAAAGGAAGGTTTTAAATAATGAAAACACCAAACAGTTATTATTGTTATTATTATTTCACTTACATGCTCAATTAAATTAGGATAATTTGAATAATGATTTTGTAATGTCAACCACTTACTATTTTTATCATTCTTCAGTACTTTTGTTTGTTAATTTGATTACAAGTGGAGGCAGACAGGGCCGTATCTAGAACCAAAATTTCGGAGGAGGTTACAAAAATATCATTAATAATTATACATATATATATATATATATATATATATATATATATATATATACTAGCTGACCCAGCCATGCGTTGCTGTGGCTTAGTAGTTATAATAGATTAAATTAATTTTTTACTTATTATTGTGATGCAACCAAATTAATTTTTACTAATAAACCTGAAATTATTTAGCCGATTTTGATTCATATGTAGAGAATGAAATTATCCAACTAATATAAACTTATTGAATTTACATTTTATTTATCTAACCTTTAACTTTAATCTGTAATCAATGATTTATTTACACAATATACTAAATAAATTAGTTACATAAAAATTAAATGTTATAAATGAGGCAGATAAAATTGATTTCGAACTATTAGTTATATTATTTTATAAAATTGAAAATTATCTAAGCATTAATTTGTGCACAATATTCTTGGTCAACCTGTCTTTTGCTAACACGAATAGACTTGATGGTGTTCCCACACGTGAGCAGGCAACATGCGTTTATTCTTGCAATTTCTTCTTCCGATTCAGTAGTTCTCATAACACGCATACGCCGTGCATTTCTGCTATGCACATTGTTGAGGTTCGATTGCCTCCGCGGCATTATTTTATACTGAAATATAAAGCAACTTAGATGCCCAACAATGTCAGAGAGTTCACACTAATGTTGTGGGAATATTAAAATAAATTTTTTTTTTTTTTTTTTTATCGAGGCAGAACGTTTATTAAATACACTGAAATATGAATAAATTAAATGCCGCACAATATCGCACAATACATTTTTTTTTTCCTAAACAACAACTCCGTAATAACGCGAACTTTTTTGTAAACGACAGCGAAAAAATTGATTTTATCATTCATCGATAAAAACGCCATGCTCCAGCGATAAACATGGTTGCATTTCGATTAACATCGCACGATACACAAAAGTCGCCACGAAAAGTAGTTGGTGCTCAAAAAATAATAAAATTGTCAAAATTTGTTTTATTTAATATAACAAATATTTATGTAAATAATTAAAACATAATAGCCAACAATTAAATTTGTTTTTTTTTAATTGATTGATTAAATTATTTAATATAACAAATATTTATGTGAATAATTAAAACAAAAGTATTCTATCTCTTAAGAGTTGGACCAAATTGCATGTACTTTCAAAATTTTATAAAAATCGGTAAAGTAAATTCCGAGTTTATCCTGCACAAACATAAAGACACGGGATTTACTTATATATATAGATATATGCTCGCGTGTATTATCATGAAATATATTTATTTATAAACGGTACACTAAAGCCTTGTAGTCAATTATTGTATATGCAATATTTGAACTCTACAATAAAAACAAGTAAAAAATAGTCGTTTCCATAGAATTCATAAAAATTTTAATTTTCTTTTCTTTTGTTAAAAGTTGAAAAGAAATAAATTTATTCTGAATTTCGGTCCATTTAATTCAAACATTTATGGTTTTGCAAACATTTCGGGGGGGGGGGGTTGAACCCTGAAAACTCCCCTCAGATACGGTCTACTGCAAATTTAAAAGTAAATCGTATCAATTATCAGGTACTAGAATATTTGATGTTCATGTTATTATTAAAAAATTTACTATGTGAATATAAAAACTGAATACACATTGACGTACTATATTTTCATTGAAATTGTCTAGCCTGATAATTAACTTTTCTCGTTAACATGTTTTTTTGGGGGTGTTCTACAAACTAGTTTATTTTGCAATTTATCAATATTATTTTTAATATTATAAATGATTTAGCGTTCTTTTGTACTCGTTTAAAATTAAAGGTATTTGAGTTATCAGCTAAATTCTGGAAAAAATTTTATCGAAATCTTTTACACCTGTTCTTGATCCCAATTTGATAGAATGGCCAATCTGCAGCACTACTGCTGATCATTTTTTTTCCGGTTGTTAGATATTAAAACAGCAGAACAAAGTGGAATCTATTGTCGTGTGAAATTTAATAGATGAGTCGTGTGTTTTTACGTTTTATTCCAAATGTCGCGTTATCCAATACATTTAAAAAGTCTATGCTCGATTTTAATAAGACGTGATTCGCATTACACGTATAGTTGAGCTTGCAGGGTCCATGGAACATAAAGGCGATTGAACGAGAGAAAAACAGAAAAGAAAAGCCGGAAGCAGACTATGATTGTTTTCGGAGCGCAATATTCTGAAAAAGCTAAACCGAAAAAAACATGTAAAAAATGGTATTGCTGCCAAAAAAAAAATGTTATAACTAAAAACCCGGAACATCGCCGATTTTTGCACTTATTTGGACTTTTGTTCTCTTGCAGTAAATAAAACGTATGCGTTGAAGCGAACAACAAAATGGCACATGGAAAAAACGTCGTCAACTCTCTTAAAATGACAAACACGATAAATTAGTATAAAAGAAAAACAAAAAATGGGTTACAGTTTAATTTATACAATACAGTACAATCGTATTTTTAAGTGTTGATAAACAAAACAAAAACACTTTTCTGTAAACTAAAAATAAAATATAACCAAAAAAATAAAAAAAAAATAAAAAAACAGTAAAAAATAGAATGCAAAACTGCCAACAGGTTTGATGGCAGAATGTAAGCTCAAGTTCTGCGTCCAGCGTTTATTAGATTAAAGTATTTTACAAATACACTTATTCAATTATCATACGCATGTATGAATATATGTGTATATAATTTCATATAAATGCATATATATATACCGATTTTTTAAAAGTAAACTAGATAGATGATCGGCTTGAGTAATTGAAATTCGCACAGGTGAACGGATTAATGAGAATAAACATTTGAGAGAAAAAAAGAAACAAAACCACCGTGTTTCCTTCGAACATCATCGACGGTGGAGGTATTTTGAAGGCAACTGTTCGGAGGACTGAAATTCGAAGGTAAAGGTAAACGCGGACATCTGGATAAACAAAGCTGTAACGGGGCGACGGTGGAGGGTGTTCAATATCGATAATATTATTGCGCGTGGTCACCGCGGCTAATAGTCGCATTAAATTAAGCGCGAACCAAACGACGAATAAACGGAAAGGCTTTCGAATTTAATTTCTGAACAGGATGAGTTTCTCTTAATCGCTCCACTAATGACCAACGCCGGCGTTATTCATTTGCATAAATGGATTTAATCTAATCACCGCAGCGACCGGCCCCAGCCGTGCAACATAATTCTTGATTAATCGAGACCGTCACTTACCTACTTACGATATTTCTGAACCGGCCAATGCCCCGGCTACAGTGTAATAAATTTACCGGCTAACGTACCGCCGCGCTACCTGTTTGCAGTTGTACGGCCAACGTTGCTAGCAAATACACATTTCCCACGAAAATATCTTTCTCGCTATTAGTGCCGAAAAATAATTTCGCACGAAACGAAAACCAGCATAAAAACAATTTGGCCCATCGGTTAAATTGAACACAGTTGCCAATCTAAATAAAAATCCATCTCGAGTTACTTATAGGCAATGGGGGAAAATAGCGTAACCGAAGATTTAGATGCAGCTACGCCATATTTTAATCAGTTACAGTTTACATGTATGTATACATATACATATATATATATATATATATATATATAAACTCGGCCATTTTGGCCTCGCAAGGGGCTGTGCCCCTTGACCCCTCTTGCTATCATTTCTGTCTCTTTCTCTTCTATACTTTGCATAAAAGATCAAAATTTACAACGTAATTCTTACTGGCATCAACACACACAAAAAATAACATAACCACAAAAATCCTATCCTAATATTTAACTTTCGTTATATAAAATTAAGACATTTTTTCGTTACATTTTTCGTTACATATTTCATTACATAAAATTGTGACATTTTTTAAATAGCAATAACAAAAATCCTACAAAATATAACAAACGTTACATAAAATTGGGACATTTTTTAAATAACAATAAAAAAAATCCTACAAATATAACAAACGGTACATAAAATTGGAACATTTTTGTGGGACATTTTTTTGGGACATTTAGCGTTACATAAAATTGGGACATTTTTTCAAATGGGGGGTTGCCTAAGAATTACGTTGTAATTAATATATATATATATAAACTCGGCCACTTTGGCCTCGCAAGGGGCTCTGCCCCTTGACCACTCTTGCTTACATTTCTGTCTCTTTCACTTTGTGTAAGAAAATCAAAATTGATGTCATTCTTACTGCCATCAACACAAAAAAAATAACGCATCACAAAAATCCTATCCTTATTTTTTTTAAATCAAATACATAAAATTGGTCATTTTTTGAGACATTTTTCCGTTACATAAAATTGGGACACTTTTTTAGTTACAAAATCTAATGGGGGCCGGCCTAAGAATTACATTGTATGTAATATATCTGTGCAATAGTGAAAAATTTGCCACATTTATACATGATACATGCCTTTTGGTTCGAAAACGACAGATGTAAAAAAGTTTGAAGCGTTAAGATATACCAAACGTTACATAAAATTGGGACATATTTTTGTTATATAAAATTAGAACATTTTTTAGAAAAATTTTTTAGGGCATTTTTTCTAATGGGAACCGGCCTAAGAATTACGTTGTAATTAATATATACATGTATGTGTATATATATATATATATAAGTAAATTAATTCCCATATCCTTGACTGGGCATTAGGGATTGCGAAGTTAAGGTTCACAGTGTACTAAGCCCAACAGCACTCATAAGAGTAGGGAACAGCTCCTTTCTCTCAGCTGCCTTTGCTTTTCCAGATTTCTTTGGTACCCAATTATTTCAGGCTCGGTAAACCTAAGAGCGATTTGGATCCAAAATGAGACAAGTCTCGAACCTGTGTCCTCTGATTTAGTAGCCAAACACCTTTACCACTAAGCAACCGCATATCTGTACATATAAAACTCGGTCTTTCATGTCTTGCGAAGGGCTCCGTCATTTGACTCCGCCTGGGAATACTCCTGTACCCTCAACTCTATCACTTCTGTACTGACAACGTCATTCTTAGCCCGACCCCCACTACTTTTTCTACCCACAATTTTATCTTTTTATATATATATACACAATATGAGCAACGTTTTAGAACAAAAAAGTGATGGGGATTGAGCTATAAATAACGTTGTCATTGAATAACATAATTAACCAGAGCAACAATTCACTTTATCGATACTTTGTCTTCTTACGTATACATTATATGTAACGTTTTAGGGCAAAAAAAGTGACGGAGGTCGGCCTAAGAATAACGTTATGATTAATATATAGTGTGGCATCTAAAACGGACTATTACGCGAAAGCATTGGCTGATAGAGCAGTTAAGATAAATGTACTTACTCTGGAAGAATATCGTAAACTAACACGGGAATTTAGAAAACAAAAAGTTATATTCCACACCTACCAAATGAAACAGGAACGTGCTTATAAAGTAGTTATAAGGCACTTGCATCATTTTATCGACCCAACTAATATTCAAGAAGAACTACAGTCGCATGGTTTTCAGGTTCGTAACATTCATAATGTAAAACAGCATCAAACCAAAAAACCGCTGCCGCTATAGATCTTGAACCAACTGAAAATTGTAGGCAAATTTTTAATTTAAAATCACTCTGTAATGCAATAATTAAAGTCGAATCGCCAAATAAAAAATCATCTATCCCGCAATGTCAAAACTGCGAACAATGGGGTCATACTAAAGTCTATTGTACACTTTGTGTTAAGTGCGGTGAAGGACACAAAACTTATGAATGCAAAAAGGACCCAAAATCGCCAGCTACATGCGGTTTGTGTGGGGGATCCCATCCTGCGAATTATAGAAGTTGCGAAATATATCAGCGATTAGTACAAAGCAAAACTGATGTTAAGAATAAAATTATTCAATCTAATAAGCACAGTTATCTGCGGCCAACTATAAGATATTCAGAAATATTAAAACCGGCCGCTATAAGTCAACAGAACAATATCGCGACGAACACAAATCATTCTAAAAGTTCCAGTCAAACCTTTAATATAAATCAAACATCAAAGCAATTCGAGGAAAAGAAACAACAGACTTCTTCAGTAAATCTAGCAGAATTCCTTATGGAATTTAAGGCAATGTTTCGTCAATTAACTGAAAAAACAGCATGGTTCTATATCCATGCTAACCATGTTAGTGCAAAAAATGATTAACTAATGCCTGGCTATATAAGAATAGCCCAGTGGAATGCAAATGGCTTAAAAAATCATAAGGCTGAACTAGAGTTATTCTTAAATTCAAACTTGATAGACGTAATCTTAGTCGCTGAAACTCACCTCACTGATAACGATTATTTCAAAATAAATAACTATATAACATATTCTTGTTCTCACCCTTCAGGGAAATCACAGGATGGTTCAGCAATATTAATAAAATCTAAAATTGTACATTATGAAATAAATAATTTTAGGGAGGAGTACCTGCAGGGGACTAGTATTAGCATACAGACGAAGGGTGGTCAGCTTGTGTTGTCAGCTGCATACTGTCCTCCGCGACATAAAATAACAGCAGACCAGTTCAGTAAATATACGTACAGAGTCTAGGAAATAAATTCCTGTCAGGTGCGGATTGGAATGCCAAGCATACAGCGTGGGGCTCCGGGGTAACTAATACCAGGAGACTTCGTGTGTTTAAACAAGCGCTGGAAAGTCACAATGCTAACTACATATCAACAAGAGAACCAACGTATTGGCCAACTGATAATCGTAAAATACCAGACCTTTTAGATTTTTTTATTACAAAAGACATTGCCTGTTATTATGCAGAAATAAATTCTTCTTTCGATCTTTTCTCAGACCATTCTTCAGTTGTTTTAACCCTTGGCGATTCAGTAATATGCAGAGAAAACCCGATATATTTGTATAGTCATAAAGCAGACTGGGATTCCTTCGAGGAATACTTAGACTCAAAATTAGATCTAAAAATCCCATTAAAAAGCCAAACTGACATCGAGAATGCCGTAGAATATGTAACTAGGAAGATTCAAACAGCAGCAACTTTGAATACTCCTTCTATTGATATATACACATACCAAAAAAGAAAAAATTATCCTATTTTAGTTCGCCAGCTTGTTTTAGAAAAGAGAAGGCTTAGGCGAAAATGGTTTCAGACAGGAAATCCATCAAACAAAAAATAACTTAACAATAAAACCAAAAAGAACTCAAAAAATTATTAGCGGAAATTAAAAATAAAACTTTTAATAATTACTTACTTAAACTCTCGCCATTAGCGGCGGATAATTATTTTTTGTGGAAATGTACAAAAAACATTAAACAACCAAAAAATTGCATTCCTCCGATAAAGCATGGCAACGGGTCTTGGGCGAAAGATCAAAAGCAAAAGGCGAATTTATTTGCCACCTACTCGTACTTGGCAACAGTCTTTAAGGCGAACTTAACGGCTGCTACGGACAAAGAAGTCGATGACTTTTTAAAAAGTCCTGGCCAGTTATCCTCCCCTATCAAGTCAGCGTCACCTAAAGAGGTGAAAAACATACTTAAAACGCTGAAAAGGAGAAAGAGTCCCGGTTTTGATTTAATAAGCGCGGAACTACTGAATAGACTTCCACGGAAGGCTGTAATGTTGTGGACATTTATATGTAACGCAATAGTTCGCCTACATTATTTTCCGGTGCAATGGAAATTTGCGCAAATTATTATGATTGCGAAACCGGGCAAAAATCCGCATGCTGTTACGTCTTATCGTCCCATTTCCTTGTTGCCTGTTATGTCGAAGGTAATGGAGAAATTGGTATTAAATAGATTGCAGCCATACCTATATAATATAATTCCACAACATCAATTCGGTTTCTTAAAACAGCATTCCATCATGGTGGATCAACTGCACAGAGTGGTGAGTGTCATTGAAAAAAGTTTGGAGACAAAAAATGTGTGTATAGCGGCATTTCTCGATGTCCAATAGGCTTTTGATAAAGTTTGGCATAATGGTCTATTATATAAATTGAAAATTCTATTACCAACTAGGTTAGATCTCTTGTTGAGTTCATATCTGCATAACCGATATTTCCAGGTGCGCTATGAACACACGTTTTCAGAACTATATCCAGTTTAAGCAGGAGTGCCCCAGAGATCAGTTCTGGGACCCACGCTCTATTTTATATACACAGCAGACTTTCCTGTATCGGAAAATGTACAGGAGCTACATTTGCTGACGACACGGCATTACTTGCGTCACATTCAGATTCGAAGATAGCAAAATCTTCAGAAGGCCCTTATCGAAGCAGAAAGCTGGTTTAAAAAGAGGAAAGTTTAGATCAACGAAAGTAAATCGGTAAACGTTCATTTCACGAATAGAAAAGTCATAACCCCGACTGTTAGGATAAATGGATTGGAATTGCCCGTGAGAACAACTAAGTACTTGGGATTACACCTAGATAGTCGTTTAACATGGTAGCAGCACATTCAGACAAAGAAAAGAGAAATAGATATTCGTGTTAAAAAAATGTACTGGCTTCTAGGAAGAAATAGCGTTTTAAGTATTGATAATAAACGTTTGATATACACAAGTATCTTGAAGCCTATTTGGACCTACGGAGTACAGCTTTGGGGTTGTGCTAAACCTACAAATCTGAAGATAATACAGATCGTGCAGAATAAAATCCTTAGGCTCGTAACCAAGGCACCATGGTATGTATCAAATCAAACTTTGCATCAAGATTTAGGGATAGAGTATGTGGCAGTTGTTATTAAAACTCATGCCCGAAGACACGCAGAAAGACTTGAAAGTCATCCGAACAAACTTGCTGCTGGACTGCTGCATACTGTTAGTGATAGGAAGGGGCTGAAGCGTAAGAAACCTCATGACCTTGTTTAAGATAAAGACTATCGAGTACTTTTCCCTTCATGCTCGATATTCCCCTAGTTAAGAATATTGCTAAATGGATACAATAACAACTTAAAAAAAAAAAAAAAATCGAAACCACTCGAAACTGATGACAAAAAATCATCCAGACGCCCATAAAAAAAGAATAAATATCCATACTGCCGATACTGTAGAAGGAAGCTGGACAGAAACATTTTCAAAAAATGTTTAGCCTTTCTCTTTATTATCGAAATATTAAGAAAATTTGTATTCGAATAGGTTAAGATTATTCATTTGCCGAAAAAGAAAAAAAAAGGCTTTATTCAAGTTAATAAACAAATCGCTCTCTCATACCCTCCGGTATTTTTCACGTTTGGCTTCTGTACTGCGACACCTTGATAAATATTATTATTGACATTTTTTTTCCGACTGTCGCACCTTTAATATAAGCTTAATTCCTCTTCTTCTACAGCTCTGTCCCGCTGCCATTATTTTTGAACAGTTTCCTTCCCATTTCTAATTCTGAAAAAAATATCACTTATATGAAAGTTTTAATTTTCATGCCTCACCAACAGCGTTAAAATTTAATCCCAGTCGACTAAATGAGAATAAAAGTTGCATTTATTCAATTATTTTGAAATTTAGAACTTATTTTCAGATTTTATCAAAGTTTGACGATTAATGTAGAAAGCGTTAGCTTAATTACTATCAGCAGCATTATTATAATACAGTGTTGTTAAGATATTAATAATTGAAAAGATTATCAGTATACAATTTAGTTTACTATTACAATCTAAAACGATTATTATTAGAAAATAATTGACTGCAGTTGCCTATTATGAATTTGAAATTCGACTACCAAAATATGTGTTATGTGTTTCTTTTTTTTATTTTTTTTTTAAATGATATTATAAGTTATGTATTTTTAAACCTTAAATTACGTTACAAAGTTATAGTTTTAAATATTACGCGGACACAAAGTACCTTTTAATTCGTTAAAACATACAACATTTATTTATATTAAATTATTACTTAAAATAAAAGTTACAGACATTATTATTCACAAAAAATATATATAAAAATCCGTCCTACCGGTTTCGTCTACTTGACATATTCATGGTTTTTTTTAAATATTGAAATTTTTGAGATAATGTTTACTAAGAATTTTTAAATATAATAATTGTAATATCGATAATAGTAGTAATAATAATATCGATAATAATAAAAATAATAGTCGTAACGATGGTAGTAGTAATATTGATAGTTTAACTAGTATCTTCAATGACCATCTGGAGCCTTTAGTTGTACATGGCGAAAATTCCTTCCCCGATAAGAATATAAATCACTTGCATCTCTTCGATCTCGTTTAAATCCGTACAAGATCGATAGAAATAAAATTCCACCGAACTGTTCTTCCTGAATCATTTTTAATTCCGCTTTTCGGTCTTTCTTACTATACAATCGCCTACACAAACGCGTTCTTTGTTGACATATTATCAGATATGTTGTCACAGTGCTTCTAATATACTCCCACGCTGTGCCTCTAAACATTCTATTTCAGATTGTAGCAATCTTCAAAAACGCTCCCTGACTGCCGAAGTTATAAAGACTGCGGACTACGCTTAATTCTTCCTGCAAATGAACTAGACGGAAGAAAAATATCGAGGGTATAAAAGAATTTAAAAATATCTCGTTCCATAAGGTACCTAAATTCAAAGAAGATAGTTTAGCCTCTCAGGCGTTATGCCGATCGTGCTTTCTCTAATTCATCATCGAAATCCTTTCTATCTTCAACTGTACCGCTTTTTATATCTGCTTTCCGCTTTACCCACTTTTCACAAATATTACAATTATTTTAAAACTTATTTCAAATCCGCTCCATAATTTCCGGTCCTCCCAGTTTTTTCCATCACTTTCTAATGAATGGGTTCTCAGTGCCCTCAACCTTACTTCCTTAGCTACTCCTGATTTCTCTCCCTCCGCTACTTTCCTCTAGCTATCTGGAGCATTTTTGCACTTAATAACACGTTACATCTTTGCTGACTCCTTGTCCCACTTCATATTTAATTACAGTCATTTTAATTAATTATTCTTACTCACGATAGATGGTAAGAAAAACGAAGATCGAGCTTGACTTTCCTTTCTTTCGCCGCTTTTTGTATTTTTTTCCTTCCATTTTTATTTTACTTTCTATTTATTAAATTTCCTCTTTTTCTTAGTTTTATTATATCTTCTCTTCTTTCTTTGATTGTATTTCAAAATCTCTCCTTTATATCGGCTTTTAAAACATACGAATGAATTGCCTGAAGGTGTGGTCGCAGCCTATAGGTATTCTAATAACACTGAACTGGAGTGGCCAACGTCAATGTCAGATTCAAATATATGTCTTTTATTCTATATTCACTGTACTTGGGTCATAACATTTTCAGGACTGAAATATATTGGTTTTTTTTCAGTTTTTGTTTTGGGACTCGTCAATCAGGGAAACGTTTACCCAGAAGCAATTAGAAACGGAAGGAATCAATTATATCTCGATGCGATCAGATATTGCCAGTAGGAAGGAACACACAAATAGAGATAATAGTGTGTGGAGAAGAGAGAGACCGGATATAAGAAGCACAATACGAGGGTTAGGAAGACCAAGTAAACTGAAATAGAAAGTAGAACGTTCAACAGAAAGAGATGAACACTTAAACATATGATCAGTATCGCAAACATCCTCTTCGTTTGAGTGGAAAGGATAACACGGGGAGGAAACCAACGAAAAACAAAAACGGGAAGAAAATAGTAGAGTATTGCTTAAGAAGGCAGGCGAATAATGAAGATAACAGCAGAACGATGAAGTGAAGGAAACAAAAAAAAAAAAAAAAAAAAGCGAATTGACAGGAAGACTAGGTTGAGCAAACACGGATGAAATTTGTTAGAAAATCGAAGAAGATTAAGCATCCGACATCAAAATCTATGATGAAAATTTTTACACGGCGAAAGGAGATTAGAGTATGGGATCTTTCTTAAGAAAGGAAGCAGAAAAAAGCAGCAACCCGAACCAAACTCGCCGCTTCGTTACCAAAAGTGCTCAAATGGCTAGGGAAACCTACAGCAAATCAGTTTGAATGGAATGGAAGGAAAAAAGAACGTGAATAAGTGAACGTATACGGAGAATAATATAATCGCAGGAATGATCAAGTAGGAGAGAATGACACGGACGGTCATAAAGTCAGATATTATCAAGAATTTAGAGGAAAAGTGATCGGAAGAAATGAAAATAACCGAACGCAAGGTAGCCACCAACTCGGCTGTATGTATTACTCTCACGCAAGATTAAAAAGATTCTCCTGGGCAATTTATCAATGATAACCGGATCGGTTCGAATTTGGTAAAGTGGCCAAGTAGCGACACAGAAGGTGGCAGAAAAAATAGCGTTATATGAAAAGACAAAAAAATCGACACAGCAACGTCCCGATTTAGAAAGAATACTTGTGTACTTTTGACAGAAATCGAAAGATTATCCCGGGAAAAAAGTGTCCGAACACTTTTTAATTTTTAAAATCCACCCGGTAAAGTAAAGCTGTTAAATTTTCAGTGCATCAGAGCGTCGTTATTTTTTCAGCTCGAGTGTTCATCGGCATTATTATGCAAGTGAATAGTGTAGGCGAAATCGGAAACCAGCCAATCAGACGTCGAGCTTTATTTTCTCCATTGGCAAACTTGGCCATTGCTCGTTTCGTCGTATTTGCAAAACACATTCAGCTTCGCGCGATCCGGGGTCGTTTTATACCACTTCGCGCACTTACTCTGCATCGGTTCCGATGACTTTTCCTTCTGCAATTCTTTCAACATCCCCCCTGCTTCGACCGATTTGGCCAGTTTATGCGTAATTTCTCAAGCCGCAGAAAACTCGAAACGCGCGGTACAGTGTCAAATTTATCCCCGGATCTTACTGAATTCAAATAAACTACACTTTGTAATTTTTCTTTACGATAAAATAGCGTTGAAAATTCAGAAATTCGCTAATGAAAAATTTACACCTTATAAATTTATGCGAAACATAATCGTATTAATCGTATCGGCGCGTATGAAAAACTACTATACATATAAACCGAAACTAAGTATTGAGTTGTTGTAACGTTTTTTTCCCTTAATCGCCGAGGGTATTTCATACCGTGAACTCAACGAGGCCAGCGAGCAATTTTTAAGCGGTTTACTTAGTTTTATCGATCCAGGTATTTTCAATTAAGTTACGTCTGCAACGGTTAGAAGCAAAACAACGACGCTTTCTATTAATTAAACAAGCAACCGAAGATAGCGCGGAATTGCTAGATGGAAGTAATGTACGTGACAGAACATGTCCATAAAACTGATATAGTAGACTACGCTACCGGGGTCCCATCGGTGGCGGTGATTAAATTTATTCCCGCAAACACAGACCACCGATGTGTCTACCGTTAAAATTCATCCTAAGTGAAATGTTTGTTCTTTGCCAAAATTCGGACCTTCTTTATACCGTTGTTGTTAACCTTCTTTCAAATTATAATACCGCATTTCCCTTCCAAGAGTAGCCGCGGACTGGCACTTACATAGCCAATTGTTGAAAATAATAGAAGTAAATAAATCAGCGTTTTTCTAACCGAGTCAATTCTGGGCTGCTGTTTGAATATACAGAATTTAGAAATTTCCTTCATTACTCGTTATTTGCCCGGAAAATTTGGCAACACCATCTCGTGTCAATTTTCAACCAACAAAAATATATACTAACGTTTTTTGTTGTTTTTTTCTTTTTCTTGTTGAAAATTAAATAAGATATTTTTTTTGCTGGGTCGACTATTTTTACATAGCGCAAAAACGATCGAAAAATTAGAATTTGACTGTACAAACAGACCCGGTCAAATTAATAATTCATAAATTAAGAGACAGCTTTGTGTACATATATATATAGATATATAGATATATATATATAGATATAGGTAGTGTTCAGTTCAGAGTAAAACTAATAAAAACTATACAGTTCCCCATATAAATAGAATTCGACAGACTTCAACGTCGTACATCTCCTGCGCATAAATTTTGTAAAAGAATAAATTTCAATTGACCAGATGTCACTTTAAAGAGACTTTTATTTAACTTAACTTTCGTGTTTGTACTCCCGTATTCTTGCAAATCTTGGAACGCTAGACGGCACGCTTAATTTATATGAAAATT
Organism: Icerya purchasi; assembly: GCA_039619475.1. Classification (NCBI taxonomy): domain Eukaryota; kingdom Metazoa; phylum Arthropoda; class Insecta; order Hemiptera; family Monophlebidae; genus Icerya; species Icerya purchasi. The sequence continues at coordinate 219,939,438 of CM077115.1, read as the reverse complement.
GGCGCCTAGATAGGATCTGTAAAAGGTTTGCGAAAAGAAATAAATTCAGAAAAAAGCGGTTCTGATTATTTCGATGCAGATATTTTAGGCTGGAAAAGACTGATATAAAAGCGTAGAAATATAAATCCAATTACATTATTTCCGGCTATTAAACAAATCACGTTATTTAAAACTGAAACTGTTAAAAATTTCATTCTCCTTTTTAACTTATTCGATAGCATTTTGTAGAATAAAGAAAAAAGATAATTATATATATTTCGAAAATAAGGAAATCCTTTTGTAACTGAAAATAATTGTAAAATAAGAAAATTAAAAAAAAAAAAAAAGAGAGCTTTTATTTATTAATGCAAAGAAAAATAAGGAAAATAATTTTTACAAATTCCATCACGAATTCGGATACTTTAAAAAACGGCTAAAAAAAAAGATGACATTTCGTATAAAGTATGTATAGGTCAATGCTTTTATCTACGAGTAGATTCTTTAAGAAATATCTCAATTTTTGACGGGCCAGCAAAAATTATTTTCCTCATTTTATTGCATTAATAAAAATAAGAGCCTTTCTTTAAATTTTATTTTTATTTACATGGTTTGCGTAGCGATTTCTTTTCGTCAGCTACTAACGGCGTTTCATGCCGCAACTCACACCCTGACTTCATTGATAGCTTTCGCGTTGCAATAATATGTTACGTATAAACGTTACATCTAATCGATTTGAAAAACGTTACATAAGTTTTCACACTAGCCCCGGCGTAAAAAGGACTCAGAATCATCAATACAACATTTGCCAGCTTAACTATAGTGTTTCGAAGACAATTTCGAATCGGAAATCATCATATTTACCTTTCTTGAAAGAAAAAAAGAAAAGAGAAATAAGAGGCGATCGTGTGACAGCAAGATACAGCGAATGCTGTAGCTGAAAAGAAACGCGCAACTTCAATTGTGGAATCGTGCGACATTGTTAGCGACATTGTTAGCGACATTGTTAGCGACACAGAGCATTCTTCCGAAATTATGTTTCGATCCTAAAACACACAGTGCACATCATAACTAACAAGCATAGTCTCGAATTAGATGAAATTTTAGTATTATCAACGATTCTTCCACCCTCTTTAAACACATCCTTTGGCCCTGTTGATTAATCTCTACTTTCTCTTCAATCTCCGACCGAAATTCCGTTCAACGATCACAATCCCGCATACTACATTCTTTTTTCTGATCAAAAAAAAATCTTTCAGAAACTGTCACCATAGGGGGTAGTTTGTGAGTTATAGTAACGACCTTGGCAATTATAACCTACGAATCGGTACGTAAAGTAAAGTAAAAAAAAAAGAAACTAAAAAAAGGCCTAATAACAAATTCCTTAAAATGAATAATAGAAAATAACCTTCCCTGAAAACCTTAAACGGATAAAACGACAACATTTTTATACACGTTAACTTATTAAACTCTCGCATGAAAATAGAGTTTCTTTCTATTATTTAAAAATTAATGGTTGGATTTTTTTCTTTTTTTTTTGCCTGATATTAAACACCGTTTGGCCACTAACTAACCATTAAATTAATCTTTCAGATTATTTAAATCAATCTGTTTTGCAATATTAATATTTCAATTTTATTTAACAAACGGTACGGATTTTTCTCCGGACCGGTTTGTGGATTCTTCATGAAGATTCTTCATGAAGGTTCTTCAAACGGAGTTTTTGGACTATCCGAATCGACGTATTCTTAGGATCGGACGCATCCTAATTAAGGGCGACATTGCTGTTTACTTAGAAACGATTAATGATGGGTCTCCGTGTACACGCATATTACATATACATCTGTTTTCTCGAACGTGTTATTCTTTAAGTTGGGCCACAACATCGCGTCATTATAACTCCCTTTCAAAACGATTATAATTAATTTTATTCCCGTACCTCATCACGCTGTGTTGGAAAAAAATTAATTGTTCGCATAATTTCTACTTTATTATTATTATTACTAGCTGAAACCCGTCGAAACTCGACGAAGTGATAATTGCTGAAAAAGCTATTTCATGGCCAAACCTGAGTTAATAGCGTTCATACAATGCCTGACGGAGTGCAATAAAGAATCATCATACAACACTATGGCTACACCTGAATTAACAGCGCCCACAATGTTTAATGAGCATCGTAGGAGTAACCACGCTCCACTATAGGCACTATGGTTACAGTTAACAGCGCTCATAATGGCGAAAGAGAAGTTAATCGCCATGCAGTATCACAGCTACGCTTGAGTTAACAGCGCCCACAATACCCAGATGAAAAACTAAAGTAAAAACTACCTTAAATCTCTACGAGCAAAAAGAATAATCACTATCCATCATCAATATTTACATTTATATATTTGCACAGAAAATTATTTAAATTTTTCTAACTGATAATATATTTTTATAAACATTATTTGTTATATACATATATTTGCGGCATTAAGAAATATGTAAATGCACTGGAATAGAGTTTTGATTTTTTCTTAAATATCATCTCATATTTTTTTCATTTTTTCTCTTAAGTAAGAAGGATTGAATCAATTTTTTAAAGAACGAAACTTATCGAAATTATCAAATAGGGTTTATTCATCAATTATTGAAAAAAAACTGTTTCTGTTTTAAACTCTTTTTTTTTTTTTAACTTTTTAAGTTTTGATGACATACATTTTAAATTTGGGCTTTTTGTATGAAATAAAAAATATGTAAATCGGTGAAATTGCAAAAAAAGACGTTGCGTTTTAATTACATTAACGTCATACTACAATATCTCAATGAATTAATTAAACAATTTCATAGGACTTCTTGATAGCTGTCACTTTTATATTATAAAAAATACAAAATTGCGCGAAATAAACAATTACCCTCTCCTAAAATAGGAATTATTACAATTAAATCGAAATATAAACAAATACTAAGGGAAATCAATTTGCTTTCAACGGATGAAGAACAACTTCATACGGTAAACAATTATGATAGCTGCCTTTGAGGGAAAATCCAAACATACATTATCCAGTAAATTGTATGATAATTTCATTTTTTTTCTCTACTAAGTTAATTTTATTTAATTTTTATTCATTTTTAGTTTTTATTTCATTCCTTAAAGTACAGCAGACAAATTTTTTTGACTATGCGGCTTTCACTCTTAAAAAATCAAAATCGGTGAAATAGGGATCAATGACCGATTACCAACAAAATGATTTTAAATAATTTTTAAAAAAAAATGTTGATATTTAAATAAACGGGCATTATATAATCCTTTTGACCAATTTAACCATTAATGGCTCATCTAACAAAAAAAAAAAAAAAAAATACCAAATCGGTCAAGCCGCTCGCCGATTGCCAAAAGGAAGCAACCTGGATTTTAAATAAATCTTGAAAAAAATGTTTAATCTTTAAATAAACGGTCATTATAACCCTTTTGAACTTTCGAAACACATTGATGGCTTATCTACAGGTGGGGGCTCCTGTTTAAAAAATAAAAAATAAAAACCGATCAAATAGGGGCTGCTGGTCGATTGTCAAAAGGAAGCAACCTCGAGTTTAAATAATTTTTGCAAAAAAATTAATTTAAAATCGAGACATCTCATCTATATGAAAGAAAAAAAAAACAACTAAAGTTAGCTGATTGTAAAAGGAACGAATTTACTTTTCATATGGGTTTTACTTTTTTTTTTTTAATTTTTTAAAGTTATATCTAGAGGATTTTTCTTTCCATTCAAAAAAAAAAAAATGGTCAATATCACCCAATTACAGACCGTTATCTGACTGCCGAAAAAAGATCCTTACAGTATTTAATGCGTTTTATTTTTGATATGTAGGTTCACACTGTTTTTTTAAACTTTTTAGTCATAAATCACATATATATTAGTTGTAAGTGTTTATATAAAAAAAAAAATTAACAGAGTAGGTGAAATAGCGAGCGCTAGGCAGTAGTCAAAAGATAGCGCCTTGCACTGCAAATATATATATATATATATATACGTTTGTACATTTGTTTAAACTTTTTTCATTATTGATGGCTCGTCTGGAAATTATGAGCTTCCATTTTTAAACAAAAATTGTTTAAATCGGCCAAAACGGAAACCGCTGGCCGATTGTCAAAGAAAATGGAAAGAAAACGCTTTGTGCTTTAAATATATAGATTATTATTTTGTTGGACTTTAATTTTACTCAGTCAGGGTGGTCCATACTACGAAACAAAAATCTACTCTTAAAACCTAATTCTCCAATTTAAAATAAATTTATAGGAACATAAGGGCACACGTTAGGGAACAATTAAAAAGCAAACGGTTAAAGCACACGACTGTCTCAGGCTGATGCGAACAAGTGCCCTCCTTTGAGAGTCCAACTCTGTGCAAGAAAGTTGACAAGCAATGGCGATTGAGCCGAGTAATTATTGAGATTATACGCGGGATACTGATGAGTTGAGACTATTCAAAAAGTACCACACGAGTTCTTTGAAGGAATTAGATTGATATTTAGGTAAAATTCGTTGACACTACTTTGAAGGAGAGCAACGCAATCGGAATTCTAATTTTAACGATATACATTTTTTTACATTAATACAAAAGCAAATGTCTAAATAACGATACACATTTTTTTTTTTTCTTTTCAAAACGTCAATTCAGTTGATCTGATAGTAAACGAAGATAGCTATTTAAATGTATACACTGTACATTTGTTTCCAGTGACCGATAAAAATTAGAAAATTTTATATATAAATTTCCGTATATAATATTGTAAAAATATTTGTTTCAAGTAATTGCAGAGCAGTGACTTATTAAAAGATATTCTTAGTATCTTCATACATCGTGCAAAATAAATGCTTCTTGCCCTTTAATAATTAATTATCGGTGTCTTATCGTGACGATAAAAATATGTTCTAAATTAATTAGGAAAAATAAAAAATACTGTCGGGTTTTCTTATTATTATTTTTTTTCACTATACATTTCACGTAGAATTCGAACAGGACATTACTAAAATTGTTGCGTACTACGGCACCTGCTCTATTAGTACAACTGGACTACAACTACACCACCTTTCGCACGGATCCAAAAAAGTGCAACATATTCAGAAAATCCTTCTTTACCCTTCCCGGGTACTGCTGTCGATTTGAAAATAGATAAAAAAGGAAATAAAAATTTACTCCCGGGACAATTCTCGCTATCACTGATATTACTGTGCGATTAAAATATTTCCATCTAAGTAGACATAATCGAAATGTATTAAAATGCACTAGCACAGCTTTTATATTTTGCGACATTGCCTTCTGCATCACGTAATATAACCTTTACCTCAGCTCATCGACACGATTACTTAATTTTTCCTTCTTGTTGACTCGATTGTTTTTATGTTTCTTCACTCTTTCTCTAACGCCTTTTTTCTCTTCCATCTCTCGCTGCTAAACCTTTTTTATTTTCACTTACTGAAACTTGAACTTTTTTTTTTTTTTTTTTTTGGGGGGGGGGGGCGTCGAAAATTCAACCCATCGACAATGTAATATAATTAATTAACTAATTAACGCTATACATTAATATTACATTGTACTATATAATTATATAATAACTTGTATACTGCAGCACTCCCGGTGGCCAGGAGAGAATTGACACTACATGGAAATTTATTATTGAGTTATACAAAATAATTCTTTGCGTCGTATGAAAATTGCATTCGAAGATGAGGTGGTCAGCATCAGCCACTTTGTCCGAGTCTAGTGGATGTTGGCAATAGGGAGAAGAGACTAAACCCATGTTGTACAAAGAAGCGGGGAGACGGTTTACCCCCAGCCGGAGGCGACATAAGGTAACAATGTACGATCTGGTACTCATCGAAACAGTCGTATTGAACTTCCAACTCTTTATTTAACTTCTCCTATATTCGGCCGTCCCTATCCATCTTTCTATTAATGTCCAGCCGAATACTAAAATCTCACCAGCTCTTGCTAAACAAATCTTTTTATGACTTACACCTTTTCTATATCCATTTATTATCTATTACTACGATGAATAGAAGAGTAAGTATTACCTTCTTAAACACTGAAAAACCTCTCGCAAGATACGATTTAATAATTGTGAATGGTAAGACATCTTTTAACTTATATAAAATGTCCGGGCACCACACCCGATCAAATGTCTGAGATACATCCAAGAGCACTGCAGAGCAATACATTTTACTCTCAAGTGCAGTAGTTATATTGTTGACAACCCTATAACATTGGTGCAAAGGGGAATGCATTTTCCTGAAACCAAACACTGGTGAGGCGGAATCATCCCACTCCCCTCTAAAACAGGATATAGATACGGAAATGATTTCAAAATTCGAGAACGCCCCTCCTTTTTCTTTAAATAGAAGTTCTTTTTAAAGAAACATTTTTAAAATAATCGAGCCGGCCTTCCGTAAAATCTTAAATAATTCTAATTAAACTATTTATTGTAATTGCATAATAAGCGGTAGGTAGAATAGCTAATAATGTGATTATTAACGATGAATCACCCTAAAACGAGAAATGAACTGGCCTCTAATATTCCCTTCTGGTCCATGAGACAAACGTAGATGGTATTATAATAATTTCGCAATCTGTGTGATCTTGTCGACGATCCATGGAACTCATTTTACTGTTTTTTCTTTTGTTTTTCTGTTTTTCACTTTAAACTTTAAACCTACTCGAAATCGAAAACTGCTCCTACTTAGTAATAATCTCGAAATAAAATTGCCACATTTTTAACAGTAAAAGGGAAACATTACACAAATTACACCCGGCAAAATCAAACTGGAAGAGTACTTTTAGGATTTTGCAAAACAATTATCCGCAAAGTGGAACTGTGTAGACCTAAAAGTGCACACCTGGAAACAATTCGTAATAACGAAATGCGGCAAAATCGCAATGCTGATGCAGGCTTAAGTCGCGTGTTACCATCGGTAACCGATTTAAAATAAATTGAAAAGACCTTATTTTTTTGTAAATTCCTGTTCCGCTTAGAGGATTTATTCTCTGTAAAAGCAAAAAATAAAAGGTCTAAAATGATATACGGTTGGGTTGGTGTACAAACGGCATCGCAAAATCCGATATATATTCCCGGCAAGCAATAAACAACAGAGACATTCCGCCGTTTTCATCGCTATGAAAATATCTTATCGGGCTTTATTTGCTATTATTAATGCAGTTTTTTTGTTTGTTTTTTTCATCTCATCGACCAAGTCGAAATCACAAATCCGGACCTAACGTAAAATCTAAAATTAAAAGGAAAAAAGTCAAAAAAAAGGTGAAAGAACTGAGCACAATCTCTAGTTCCCATACACCAATCTCACGTATTGAACAAGTAATGTAAATTTTCTTCATCGCTTCAAATATCTTGTACGGTCGACTAAAGTATCCAATGGTTTATTTTTAAATTTCCGTTATTAAACTTGAAATAATAAACAATTTTCAACAATGCACACTTTATCGCCTAAAAAAGGTAATAATAATAATAATAATAATAATAATAATGATAATAATAGAGAATAAAAAATTGAGGATTTCTTTTTTACCCAAATTGCAGTAGCCGCGTTTCCAGTTTAATTCTTGATGGAAGTAAAAAAATAACAATAAGATATTTTTGTCATTTCGTACGATTTCGAATTCAATTTTCTACAAATACGATAACTCTTCAACACCATCCATTATATTATTGAAGCTGTTCAATTTTTTCAAACAACGTACACGACTAATTGAAAGTTGTCGTTTTTCTGCTGCGATATTCACGCTATAGTGCCGCCATCGCGTAACATGTCTTTTTTTTTCTTTTTAAAGTAACCCTAACGAATAAAAAGCTTTATTCTTTTTGTAGATTACAAAGAAAGTTATTAAAAATTTTGGAAATACGCGTAGCAGATAAACGAAATTATAACGAGAACTATTTCGGTTCTGCAAAAAATTATTATTAACGCTTTTTTCCCGATTATATTCGTTAATATTTTCATTTAAATCAGTTTGAGGAAGCCGGAAGAAGAACGGCGTTCTAACGATCCGAATTCGATAGTGCAAAGTTCAAAATATTTTATTCGCAAAGACATTCCAGAACAAATTGAAGTACAAGAGAAATACGTTAAAGCTTCCCCGTGTCGCAATTGCAAATTGGCTATTGATCTAACTGTCGGTTTTTACCGTAGGGGAAATATTTATTTAGAGCATCGGCGTATTTCACGGTTGGCTCGGTCTCCTCCGATTGGTTTCATTTATGTCTGTCTGCTGATCGTACAAAAACACCCATTACTTCCCTATTCTGCTACTACTAGTCGACTATACAGAGGGGAAAAAAACTGTCTTCGAAATGATAAATTGTACCAGAAAAAAATCCTTAAGAAATATTAAATCAATTTTTCCAATGATATTTGAGAAATTATTGCCTTTTTTTTTCTCATTTAAAAGAAATTAATAAGCTGATATAATACGAAAACTCAAATAAATTGTCAACCCCTGATATTTCTTTCAAAAAAAAAAAAAAAAAAAAAAAAAAATGTAGTAAAAGTATTAACAACTGAAACATGCATATTTAACACGCCTAAAAAGTAGGCTGAGAAAATTCGTAATGTATAATGCTAGACAACCGTTTAAAATCGCATAACATCGACATATTTCATTGAAAATTAAAATGGCCTCACTGATCTTCATTAACTCGATTAACTTTGGTTACTAAACCAGAGTTGTCACAGTTTCGAGACTAACAAGTTCCTTCCCCCTCCCCAGGTATATAATTAATCTGAAATTAAATATTGGCTATACTAGAAGAATTTGCATTCTAACGATAAAAACGGGCAAAGAAATGTGAACTGACCACTCTAATCAGTAACATAAAGATTTATATACATCTAAAAACCGCAATATATGTACTCGTACTAAAAAAATACTTTAAAATACACGATAAAATTGGCGCGAAAGATTAATACTTGTACTAAAAATTTCATAATAGTACAAACGAAGAAACACAATCAAATTTTGCATGTTCCCCCCTAATTTAAATTGGGGAAAAACGAGGGTGTTCTGGTTGACTCAACTGCAGTCCCTCTCTTGTATCTGAAAAGAAATTTAAAATTAGATTTAACTATCTACTCGTTCCAGAATCTTTGAAATCAGCTTGCGTACAATAACACAGTGAGACATTTTCATGTTTTCCCTTAAAAGTGGGCTTTGTACAGTTGTCCACCGACATTAGAATGTCGTTCGCTTCGCCGCCTCCGTCGACAAACGTCGCCGTGCAACCTGTGATTTCCTTTATACATATTATATCGCAACGTATGCGCAAAAATATACACATTTAACAACTAACTACCGCTAGTATACAAGTTTCCTTATTTACATCATTATCGTAAAGAGTTAGTAATAGTAAGGAAATGACGTGTGAAATACACAAACCTACGTTCTTCACGGGTCTTTACAAGTCGTTATAGGTAACACTTTAACCTACTTCTGTTGAATGCATACTACTCGCCCTATGTGGGAAATCGGTCTCATTAAATGCTCTCTTATTAGTGATTTCAGTTGTATCTAAGTAAATTCATGAAATTTTCGTAACGCTTTTCTGTAACGCTCCATTTCGTGACGCTTTTCGAGTTTATGTGCCAAAGTAAAGTCATGAAAAAACGTCATTCTCTCCCACTGTGCAACAAAAAACTTTATTAAATGTAATAGTTTTACCTTTAAAGTGAGAGATTAGTTTGGTTATTGCGCCGTTATTAGTTTAATCTTATAGAAAATCCGTCCAATGTTGATGTTTTGAGACAACAAAGGAATCACATTATTTTAGTGGAATTCATGGAGCGTGGACAGACCATTACGGCCTAAACTACTGGAAACACTCATCAATTTAAGGAAAAAGATAAAAATTTAGAAAGCAATTCAACTGTTGCATGACAATGCACGGCCATTCACAGCGAACATTATCCAAAAACTTACCGCCAAGTTGTCAATTGACTACAGTTCGAACCTTGCCCAAGTGATAACGCTTTATTTTCTCAATTAAAACAAAAAAAAAAATATATATATATATATATACATCCGGCGGATGACGAATTGCTTAACTGGACTGGACGGAAAATGTTATAGGGTAAGTGTTGAATATATCAAAAACTTTGTAGAATGTTCAAGCAATAAAATGTAAGTTTTAAATTTAATTTTCGTTCATTATTACGCCAACGAGACGGGTTTTGGAATCTTACTTTCTGCGTGACCCTCGTAGGCACAATGCATCAATTCGAATTCAATATTTATGGCGCGCCATTCTATTTCATGACGCTCCATTTCGGAACGCTTTTCCAGTTCATGTGCCAAAGTAAATTGTGTCAATTCGGATTCGATATTTATGGCGCGTCATTGTATTTCGTGACGCTCATTATCGTAATGCTTTTCGAATTTATGTGCCCAAGTAAATTGTGTCAATTCGGATTCGATATTTATGGCGCGCCATTCTATTTTGTAACACTCAATTTCGTGACGCTCAATTTTGTAACGCTTTTCGAGTTTATGTGCCCAAGTAGAGACATAGACATAATATTAGTAATCAGTCGTATCCAAGTAAAGACATAAAATTTTCGTAACGCTTTTCCGTGACGGTCAATTTCGTGACGCTCTAGTTCGTGACGCTTCCATTTTGTAACGCTTTTCCATGACGCTCTAGTTCGTGACGCTTCCATTTCGTAACGCTTTTCAAGTTTATGTGCCAAAGCAAAGACATAAAAATGTCAAAAAAAAAAAAAAGAAAAAAATGGAAGAAACATAAAGACAAAAACTCCGAATCTGAATGAGATCTAAAGTATCTGTTTATATTTACTTGTTTATTTATTTTATTTTAGTTAATATTATTTTTGTTTTTTCAACTTCTTTCTTAACGTAAAACGGTAAATAAAGACAGCTTTTCCTTAACAAATACGTTCGATTTTCTCTGTATAATAAAAACTTTTGGATTACTTAGACCAGGTTTAGCGTCGGCGTAAAGCATAAAACCATGAAACACAGGCGCGCAAGTCCCGTACACATCTCGGCAGCCGAAAAAGCAATAATTTAAGTATGCAAAATAAAAAGCTGATTCCTTTATTAAAAATTAATTTGTGTAATTTGGCATTATCCGAACGCGATTACAATGTACATCGGATATTTTTCCATTAAACATATAAAATTAATAAAGGTATCTTTGGCTTTAATCAATTTTTTTAATATCGCTACTTTATTAAACACTTTAAGATGTTAATTAACGCAGTTGTAAACAATGAATTACCGAAATTCAAAAAAAAAAAAAAAAGTCTTTAATAATATTGTGCAAAAATTATATCAAGGATAATTTTGTGAACCTATTATTAATTAGCTAACACGTGAAAAATGCATATTCCTTAAGATATATCCGTGCATTTAGTTGAAATTAGAATTCCACTTCTTCGTTAATCAAAACTAAATATTTTTACCCATTAATACACTTTGTCATTTTCACTGGGTTTTCATGTTAATACAATATAAAGATATCAAACACTTCTTTTTCGTAGTATAATAGCATTTAAAACATTGTAATTAGTAAGAACGCTGCATTTAGAATTACAGTTAGACGAGTAAAAATTAGCTGAAAAAATCCAATACCTAAATTTTGAAGAACATAAACGTGTGAAAGATTTTACACCGATTTATTAAAGTTCACTATCTTGTTAGCGAGTTCCAAACTGTAGAATTAAGTAAAGTATCTTTCTATATAATACCTTTATCATTATTATTCTGCAAACTAGCCGAGTTTAAGTGAAATAGGTTTCGTCGTCGTAAATAATAGAAATAATTGATTATTTCACATTAATCATATTAAGGCCATTACGAGAAAGTATTTCGTTTTAAGATTTGAGAACGTCATAAAATAAATTATTATTAACTGCTACCCGAAATAGGATTTAATTCGTCCTGCAATAAATTCAGCAACATCACAGATACAGCCTCGAAAAGAATGTACCACCCAAGTCATTTTTATTCTTAAAACTGTTAACAGCAATAAATTCGATTAATCTTTCCGTGTACATCGGTTAATCTTATTCTTTAAATTATGTATTTCATCCGTTACCCGGTATGTTTTAATTATGCGTTGCTTCAATTTCATTCTAAAGCTTGTTACAACCGCAATAAAATTTAAAAATATTACGATTAACAATATTTAATACATTAAATTCTGAATTACGAAAGAACAAAGTTTCTAGTTTCCCGTAATTACTGAAAAAGCTTAAGTTATTTCGTTCATGGGTATAGACAAATTGATATTTCAAAAAGCCAATATCTATTATTATTCCAAAAGGGAACAATTATTAATTTTTCTGTCTTACGTGATGAGAAAAATCACAGAAGTAAGCACGCTTTACTTGTTCTATTCATCTAATTTAAGATATAACTAGAATTAATATAAATTTTCAGAAGAGAAAGTGCCTTTTTGACAATCTATATATCGGTGTACTAAGTATAATGGATTAAAAAACAGCACAAATAATAGCGGAGAATAGAAGAAAAAGAAAATAAGTGCAGTTAAAATAGTCCATCGACTGCGACTTAAGAAATATCTGCATCCATACGTTTCAATTCTTTGTTTCTCATAATATGTAAAACAGGTGTTTATATTTTAATAGTTACCTTCACCATGCCGTAATCCTTGAAAATAACTTAGGAGTCTCTTAAACAATTCCTCTTTCCTACATAATTTATCAAAAATTCTCCATAGTGTTCTTAATATATATATATATATATAAACTCGGTAATTTTGGCCTTGCAAGGGGCTGTGTCCCTTGACCTCTCTTGCTTACATTTCTGTCTCTTTGTCTTTTATACTTTGTATAAAATGATCAAAATTTACAACATAATTCTTACCGGCATCGACACAAAAAAAAATAACATGATCACAAAAATCCTATACTAACATTTAACTTTCATTACATAAAATTAGGACATTTTTTCGTTACATAAAATTGAGACATTTTTTCTAATGGGGGGTGGCCTAAGAATTACGTTGTAATTAATATACGAGTATATATATATATATATATATATATATATATATATATATATATATATATATATTACTCTTATCTTCCCAATCGTTCCTGTATATTCGATTTGGATTTGGTCAATTTCACCTTCTTAAAGTTTCTTCTCTATACTTCTATATGAGTCTCCCTATTACATTTCTAAATGATACCTTCAGAAAACGATCAAAGTTTCGACCTACGATTGACTCTCACCTTTCCGATTTATCGCTGTAACTTGTTCATTCGATTAATTTCCATTTATGAATGTTCGCTCTATCCTAATTTAGCCATTCGCAAGGAATCGTTAAGTTTCTTTGTTATGGCAAAACAGTAAAGTTGATCTTAGCTTTTCCAGATTTTTCCGCTTTTATTATTTTCTCTAATTTCGTCGTCTACAAGCAGGTTAACCTTAGTGTATCGTCTTTGATGATTAATCATAAAAAATACACTGCCTTAAGAGAACTGATAAAACCTTATCAGCATATAAAGGAAAGATGGTTCTCCCCTAGTGATCTCACCCTTTAAGATCCTCCCGGTAAGGATTCTGTGCATCAAAATCGCTGGTATATATATTAACTAGTGTTCGCCCATTGGTTGAAATTCGACCATAATTATTATTAAAAATTTCAGGAAAACATATATGAATTTGCATATTTCCAAATTTTTTTTTCTACCTTATACATTCGTTCATTGTATATCTCTGAGAACATACACTTTTACGTGTACTTACAATTTTCAGTGCCATTATAATTGAATAAAAAATAAGTTCAATAAAATAACAGTAAATCACGATTTAGAAACCCTCATTTATTGATATTAAATGACACCTTAAGACTTAGTACTCTCTGTAAAAAAGCCAATAATAATGATTATTAAGAAAAATTAAAACATATTAATAAGAACAGATTTATTAGCTGTATATTTCTTTTTTTATTTAAATAAGAAAAACAAAAATAATTGTTTCCAAAATTTTTTTACTGATAACACTAAAGATCATCAATAGTTACTAAAGGAAAGAAAAAAAGAAAAGAAAATCGGTTAATAAACGGAGGAGAAAACTGTACTGAATGTTTTGTCTTTACCTATTTATATATAGATTTATTAAAGTAAATTATTTTCTTCTTATTTTTGTTTGTCACTGAGGTATTTATTTATTTTATATTTATAAATATTAACAAACAGGTATATGGATTTGTCTCTGCATGTATTTATATTCCCTACTACTGATTTAATTTGGTTTGCGTTAATATTTTTATGAGGAGGAATATGCGAACGTATTTATACTGCAAAACTCTTCTCCCAGTGAAATTCTGGGAAAATCATCAGAACTATTAGGGTATCGAATGAACGAACTGTGACTAATTTATTATCGCATAGTATTATTTCTCGCATATAGTCGTCTCCTACTATAATTATTTAAATTTCCCGGACGATTTGGCAATAAATAGTAACTGAGTCTACGTATTCTCGTTATTACGTGCAGTTTTTAAGTCTCATTCATCTTACCTCTAGCGAGCTTCTTATATTCTTTCATTTCCATTTTATTCCATTATCTTCGCCTTAGCCACTTTTGTTTTTTCTATTTCTATCTATATTTACTACGTCATTAAACGTTGATTTATTCCCTTGCCAAAAAAAAAAAAAAAAAAAACTGCCGATACTTTGCCAAAGGTGATTTTGCTTTACTTTTATAATTATAAAGATGAAATTCGATTTTAATGTACGAATAATAATTTCCGCAGAACGAATGAATGTGCTGTACCAGAAAAATTGGACCGCAATGATTTCGGAACCGATTCAGAGGCTAGAAAATAAGCTATTAAATGAATTAATTCGCGGGTCACATGCTAAGGACATTCAACTATTCCTAAGAAGTAAACAGGAGTGGTCGTTAACCAGTTCGATACTTTATTCCGTCACGATAATCACTACAACAGGTGAATTCAGAAACATAATTATTATTATTATCATCATATAAAATTACATTTATATTTATATACAACTAGCTGACCCGGCGAACTTCGTACCGCCCCAGAACTAATAAATATTGTGTTAACTTATCAGCAATCAATACTCAAAAAAAATTAAGTTCAATAAATGTACAAAAATCAAAATGAAAATTATTTTAATTACATTGAAATAAATGTAATTCACGTGGCAGCAAGGCATTTTCCCCTTTAAGAACAAAAATCAGTATAAATTTACTTTGAAAAATTAAAGTAAACTACTTTTTGGAAACATGCTCTTTCGGTCTATACACATAATACACACTCAATTTATATACTTTTTAATAAAGTGTGTACTCTGTGCAGTTTGCTGATGATGAGCTATACATGAAAAAAACGTGTTTCTAAAGTAATTTAATTTCTTAAAGTAAATTTATACCCTTTTTTAGGATTTCGTACACATATAATAATGTACGGAATAATCCGAATAAGATGGTTCAGAAACGAAAAAAATATTCAATTATATAATAGCTCAGAAACGGTTTGACTTATCGGAATCGGATCATAAATTACAATTGAACTTCTCTATCTATGACAATTTACAACTTCTAATCTGACCGATTACCCTGGTCCGCAAGAAACCGCCTAGAATATATAATATAGAATTTAGAACGACCTCAAAAATCGCCCTTAAAAAATTCATAACTCATCATCAGATAACCGTTTAAAAACGAAATTCAAAATATAAAACAAAACACAACAGCCCTTTCATAAAATTTAAAAATTACGGTTAAAAAATTATTCAAACTCCCCTTTTGGGCCAAAAATAGCAAAAAAAATGAATTTTCTTCATAATTTTTTTTTTTAATTTTGTATTCTGCTATTCGGGACGGACACAAATCTAACAAATCAAAGATCATAAAATCGGTCCAGCCGTTGATTTAACTAACCCGACTTTGTTTTATATACAATGCCTGTCCCACAGGAAGTGAGAGTAATTTTGGTGTGAGTAGGCACCCACTCACAGCGCGTTCGCTCCAGGTACATCTTAAAGCCCACTTAATTATCTATCGAATGCAACAAACCGAGAGTTTCTACCTCCCGGGGATTCGCCCTGTAGCATCGATTTGAAAAAAAGTGTTTCGTCGATCGCCACCGTTTTTTTAGACAAAAAAATGACAACATTTTGGAAGAAACTGTATTTCAAAATTTTTACATAAATTATTACCCATCTTCATCATTCATATTAATCTTCTCGAAATAGGCACCTCTGGCTTGTAAAGGTCGCATTAAATTCGCCAACAGGTGTTCTGTTTACAATGGTCTGTACCGCATTCACGACTTCTTGATCGGTGTCGAATATTTTTCAAAATCGCGCTATTCTATCGAAATATTGTTGAATTACCGAGTCGAATATCATCAGGATACGCTTCTTTGTTTAATAAATCTACGTCTCTTTAGCCGTTTTTTGCAACCAACAATAATAACAAATCACATACCGCTGTTCTTGCTCGATACCTTTCTTATCCGTGTTGACAACATAAAACTGTACGTGGTTTTCACAATTTGCGTCTTACTCTTTCGACCATAAAACATGTAATAATGCTCGTAGAAACGTCCGGTTTGTTGCATTTGACAGTTGATGGAATGACCTTTAGGATTAACTGATTGCGAGACCAGTTACGATCCGCTCCGCTTGAAAAAAATTGTAGGGGTTGACGAAATACTTTTTTTTCAAATCGATGCTGTGGGTGTAGGGGTGAGGTATGAACTTCCGGTTTGTTGCATTCGATAGCTAATTAATTGGGCTTTAAACGCACTGTGAGTGGTTGCCTACTCACACCAAAGTTACTCTCACTTCCCCGTGGGACAGCCATTGTATAAAGATAGTAGACCCGGCCATGCGTTGCTATGGCTCATTTGTAATACGTCGAATTAATATTATAAAACTAATGTTTACTGATAAAGATAAAAACGTTTTTTTTTTAGCCAATCTATAAACACACACGATTGAGCCTTCGAATTCACTTTCCGGATGGTTGGAAAATGTTTTCAATGACTGCACATGTTGATTTTTGTAAATATATTTCTATGTGTTTTTTACGGGCATTTAGCAGTCAAAGTGATAGACGTCTTTTTATATATAGCCTTTTTACAACTTTTTACATTTTTTTTTTTTCTTGCTAAGATAAATAATAGAGTCGTCGCGATAGCCTAGTTGCTAGAGCGCTTGACTTCCGATATGGCGGTCACGGGTTCGATCCCAAGCGACGACGAACTTTTATTACAAGAATTAAATAAATAAATAATCGCTAATAGTCACGTGGAAGGCAATGGCAAACCACCACGTACAACATCATCATATGCGCGCTAGGTCAGTACACAGCAGACCCACACCGGACTGCACTTGTATATCGATAAATCAAACAATCACAATATCAGTTCCGAATGTAGTCTTGCGTGTATAAACCTGCGTTGCATATTACAATTGCCTGGTACACAACCTATATCGGTACAGCTAAATGTACGAATAGGTTGCGCCAACGCGCTAAAGGCTCTTTAAATACATAAGATAAGATAAATAATAAATCACAATATTTATACGACTGAAATATAAAATTGGCACTCACCGCACAAATGTGAATATATTCATACAATATTACTGAAAGTTGCGAAAATACCGAACACATTTTAAAAACGAATACACATGGATAATATGCGAGTAACGGACGGGCAGATGAAGCACATTTACCGAAACGAAAACACGAATAGATCTGAATAACTCGGAACACGAAATACATGCAAAAAATGGTTGATGCACTTATTGTAATGTTTCCGGTCAATCTTTCGATTTCTTGTCGGTAATTAATTTTTCGGATCAAAGACCTTTCAGTTGTATAAATGTCTCATTGTTGCGACAATCGCTTTGTGCTTCTCAAATTTCTTTTGTTACCTGATTGCCGGACGTGTGTTTCTTTTTTCTTGATAGTTCTCGCGGTACTTGTGAAGTCGGGTCGTTTATTATTTTATTTTCTTCTTCACGATTTAGGGTGTATCATGTTTAAGAGAAATGCAGACCGGTTTGCACTGTACTCGCTAAACGACCATTCGCCTATATTGTTCTGCTACATCTTTTAATTATATTTTTAATTTATCGTTGCGACCATTTAATGACGGAAAATTTAGTCCGCTACAACTCACAAATGTTAGATGTAAGCACGTCTGTAATCCAACCAATTTGAAAAAATTTCCGACTAAATCACTGCAAAATTTAATAAGAATATACTGCACATAAGGGGAGTTTTAAAATGTGCACAACATATTCTCAGTAATTCACTTTCACAAACAAATACATAAATACGCAAAACATTTAATATCTGCATATAAATAGGCAAAGTCTTTTTTCGTTTATTAACCGATTTTCTTTTTCATTTTTTGTTTGGTAGCTATTAAAAAGAAGTTTTTTTTCTTATTTTAATATAAAATTTATACAAAAAAAAATAAAAAAAGAACTGTTTGTTAGGATATTTTCGATTCGTTTGTTTTTTGTTTTTTTTTTTTTACTGCATGCCTAGCGCACGATTTCCGGACCATCATTAAGCGACCGCCCGCTGATCGGCTGATAGTCAAGACCGACGCCCTTTTTTGCCTATTCGTTCCTCGCCGTTTCCAGGTATCTGAAATTGCCCGCTCGTCTGTTTGGCCTACCGCATGTTTTATTGCTTAGCGTAATCTAGGCAAATTTTGTAATTTCCGTGCAACTTTTTCAAATTTTTTTTTGTAGGAACCTAATTTAAATCTTAGCCAATATTTTAGAAAAAAAAATCAGCAAAATCGGTCGAGCCGTTCTTGAGTTACACTTTTTTGCAAATTGTGTAATTTCGGGGCAATTTTTAAAATTTTTTTTTTTTTACAAACCTTCTCCTAAGAACTACGAATACAACAAAAAAAAAATTATTCAAATCGGTTCAGCCGTTTTGAAGGAGAAGCGAGACCCACATAAGGGAACTCATTTTTATATATAAGATTATAACGAGAGACTTGTCCCGTTCCAGATCCGAGTCGCTCCAAGGTATGTACCTGCGGATTGCTCGAATCAACACACACGACGGTTTACTACGAAATAAATTTATTAAAAAGAAACGAACAACAAAAACACAAAAAAAAAAAACTTCCGTAGTCGCTGACACGTACAAACTTAAGATTTACCGGACTCGGCATTTTGCGTCTGGTTAATTCGATGTCGCTCGGTGGCGTATTAGCGCAAAACTGAACTAAGCTAAGGCCATACTACCTCTATTTATACTAATTCCGAGAGAATAATCTGGAAAAGAAAACCCCAGAAAAACGATTCGGTTGACCTACATATTAAAAAAAATGTTTTTTCTTTCGACAACCAATTTCCAATTCACTTTTTTTTCGTTTTATGCTGTGTCGCCACATACCTAATCTGAAATTGAAATAGATATCGTAGAAATCTGGGCAGAAAAGGCGGATTCCAAGTAAAAAGGAACCGGCCCCGATATTCTCTTCACATCCATTAAATGTTTAAGTACATTGCGAACCATCGCAATCCATGATATCTTATCAAAGAATATATGGGACTTCTTACTGTCCGAAATATTTGCATCTGCTTAGTCATGCATAGTGCACGCTTAATTTTTGCTTTATCAGCAGTTTCTATACATGATTCATTAGGAACTTTAAACGCATTAACATATTTCGTTAAATTCTTCAATCCATTTCTCGAAATTGAGTTAATCTTCCGAGATTCCTTCTTAATGTTGTTATTTTATTTTTAATCCTGATTTGCCACTTTGGTTTTCTTTGTTTTATTCCGGTGATGTTTTCTTTTCGCGACGTTTGCTGATAATATTCGAATGTTGTAGAAGCAGTGTGCAGACTAGTATTTGTATTTCTTCTATGACGATTTGCAGATGTATGTATTATTTTAATATCTGGCTGTATATGTATATACTTATTTTCATGCAATTTTGTTCCACATGTTCCCAAAAATTTCTTATAGCTTTTTCTCCGTGTCGTTGATCTCTGGTATCAGGGCCGTATCTGTGGGGGGTTTTCCGGTTTCAATCCCCTCCCCCTCGAAATGTCTGCGAAATCATAACTGCTTGAATTAAATGGACCGAAATTCGGAATAAATTTATTTCCTTTCAATTTTTGACAAAAAAAAGAAAATTAAAATTTTTATGAATTCTATGGAAACGACTATTTTTTCTTTGTTTTTATTGTAGTGTTCAAATATTGCATATACAATAATTGACTACAAGGCTTTAGTGTACCATTTATAAATAAATATATTTCATGCTGACACACACACGCACACACATATATATATATGTATGTATGTATGTACGTATAATTATAAAAATATTTTCGTACCCCCCCCCCCCCCCCCGAAATTTTAGTCTAGATACGGCCCTGTCTGGTATTGGTTTTATTATTCTTTGAACCGACAGTTTATCTACTGTTTTTTTCGGTTTATTGATGTTTCATTTGATTCAATGTTTCAGTGTATTTCTTTTCCCTCTTTTATTCCATTTAGCTTTTTTGATACATCTTCTTTTATTGTTTTATCGTTTATAAGAACTGCCAATCTCTGTTCGGCGACATTTATATATTTTAAGTATTTTTCTTGGAACATCTTTAGGATTTGTGGTGCCCGATTTAATGGATATCTTTCTGTTTCTGTGGTGTAGTGGTCGTGACATTTCCTTGCTCCACGCCATGCGTTGCCTAGAGTTTCCTGTTTTTGTGGTTACCGGCTGATTGGTTGGTAAAATGTCTGTTGCTGATTTACTCATGTTGTTTGAATACCGAGCTTCACGAAGGCGATATCTGGCGTTTTGTTCAAATTTAAATTATTATTTTCGTTCATATTCATTCCCACGAGAATTGGAAAAAATCAAAAGTCCGATGTGGCAGTGCTCCCTGCTACGACAGTAATCTTATTTACTCTGAGAGAGCGGAAGGTATCTTAGAAGTGCCGTTCGCGACACCTTTATTTCAGAGGAGACGCAACAAAAGTAATATGCTTTCGCTTACTTTCGTAAATCATTATAATACCACTATGTAATATTTTAAAGAACTCGTGTTGCGGATAACATCGAGACCAACCAGATTTCGAAACAGAATTAAATAAATTTATCTTTTTATTTATTTATGTTTTTTTTTTGGTAAAATTTGCATATTTATTTAAATTTAATGAAATATTTAATTACGAGTATGTTAATTTCGTTATTCCCCTTGGAGCTTATGCTTCCTGAAGCTAAATGTGCGTCATACGCTTTGAATGTTCAATAGAGAAAATTCAATTACGCCTAATGCTTTATCCCTAAAACAAGTAGGTATTACGGAAATTAAAATTAACCAATAATTAGCACACCGGCTGCTTTCATAATAGTAATCTAAATGTATACCGTCTCCGCCACTAGGTAGCGGAAGGAAAATGCTCTTCTATTGTGACACCAGATAAAAAAAAAAAAAAACTTGATTCACTTACCACAAAAACAATGCGATACTGTACTAAACAAGCGACTACACAGTGGCAGATACAGAAGAGGAAAAATATTTTTCCCAGAAATTTTTTACCTTCTTTTTTCCTAACTTAAAAAAAAAGGAACAATCAATATTAAAGACCAAACGGTTAATTACATAGGGAGTCCAAAAACAAATTCAATAATTTTTATACGCCATAGCAACACTGTGTAGAGTTTGGCAACCATGGTGGGTTGTAGTATGTATAACTAATTATACATCATTAGTAAATTTTTTTCGGAACTAAAATGTTTCGGAGGCAAATCACATCCTTTAATGTCAGTTCGACTTCACCAGCACTAGTTTGAATTTTGGTAATAAAAAGTTGACAACATTGCACACAGGGCCGACAACTACAAATTGTATAGAGTATAAAATGTGGAGTGTTTGAGTGCAAACTTTCGTCAAAATACGGTAATTTTACATGGAATAACTTTAATTTAGGGAAAAAAATATTACGTTAAAAAAAAAAAAATTGTATTACCTAAAACAAAAAAAATTTTGTGTAATAAAAAATCTTCACTTCAAAAAATTTTAAAAATTTACAGAGTGTAGAGTCCATTTTAAAATATCTACCATCGCCTATAATACATTTATCTTATCTTTCTTCCCATTTTTTTAATATTTTCGCGAAATCCTCTTCCGAGAGTGATCTAAAAAAGGTTGCGCAAGAACTCTGGACTTCCATTGTGGTTTTGAATTGAACGCCTCTGAGGTACCTTTTTAGGGATGGAAATGATCAAAAATCACGTGACGCAGATCAAGGGAATATGAAGAATACGGATTAATTCGATAATGTTTTTTTCCAGATGAATGAATATGCGGTTCGAAGTGTGCTGATGGGCATTGTCGTGAAACAACACCCACGAGTACTTCAATTCTGGGCGTTTCTAATGCACGCTTCTTTGCAGTTCTCTCGGCAAATTTGTATAATAATTGGAATCAACGATTTGACCTTTAGAGGGACTACATGACAATAAATCATAAGAAACAATCACCATAATTTTTTATACTGATTTCGCCTCACAAACTTTTTTCTGGAAAATCGGCGTATTTCCTTGAAGATGATTTTGTATTAGTGGACGATAGGCCCTCATTTCATCTCTTGTAACTTGTTTATCATTCGCGACTTTGGATTTTCATACTTGACAAATGGCGGTACGATTATTCAGCTGCTCTCGTGTAAGATGATGCAACACCAATCCAGCTTCAGTTTTTTCATTGTGATTGCGTGTACAGTATTCGTATTTATGCTCTTAATATCCCACATTGCTGCAATTTCGCAAACAGAAAATTTACGATCTTTATTGAGAATAGCCTGCATCATATTGATATTTACTTCATAACTGACTTACATGAATTCCTTCCAACCTGGTACGTGACAAAATATCGCACTATAAATTGTTCAGTAGCGCCAGAAATGCACATCGCCTTCGTTATATTTCCCTTTTTTCTTATAGATTAACAAAAAATAGTCCAGGGTAAAACTATTTTTTTTTTTTTCGATCACTTTGTCAGCAAGAATATTCCCCATGAAACAAAAAGGAGGAGAAAATAAATGTGTATTATTACACGTTTAAGGACAGAAGATAAAAATAATTCAAGAACAGGAATAACGCAAACAGAAGGAAATGAGAAAATATTAGAAGCACCGGTAAAGGGTGTAGGGATATTAAGTTTTAATAGAGAAAAATAAAAGGATGATTGGTGAGCAGAGAAAACCACACATTCAAATAAAATGTGATCAGCATCACAAGGAAAGTAGGCGGAAGGACAAAATGAAATAGACGCAAATGAAAACCAGAAAAATGATGCAGGAAGGAGACTATGATTAAAACGAAGGCAACAAATAGCAGAAATTGTAGACTGTTTAACAGAGAGGAAATTAAGGAACCATGGACGAGGAGGATTTGCTGACTTTGTGGAATTTTGAATAATGATACCGTGCTTACCAATAATATTTCTGTAATTCAAAAAAATTACTTTTTATAATAGACCCTCAGGACGCTCCCCTTGGCTACGCCAATATTAGTCTTGTACTCTTTCTTTTTTTTCTATGCACAAACAGCGACACTTCGACAGTTCTCACTAAGTTGTTTGAAAGGTACATGAAATTAGATATATCTAAGAATAAAACCAAATTATAACTTCATAAGCCAGAAATACTATTTTTTTAAATTATTATCCGTATAACTCAACAATGACTAGTATATTTCAATTGGCGTAATATTTAAAATCGCCAAATATGTGCCGTGAGTAAATGTTTCATCACTAAACAAGGATGTAATATTTTTATTTAATTTTTAATAAACCCTAAATGCCAATGTAATCACTATAATGAATACTGTTTCCCTTCATTTAAGAACTAATCATTTAATAGAATTTTTAAAATTATTTTGACCAATCAATTTCTGGACCTCAAAAATTTCTGATCTGCGAATTTTATCGGGCCACTCTGAAAACCAGTTACGTATATATATATATATATATATATATATATATATATATGTAGGGGGGTGCATAAATGTGAATATATATATATATAAACTCGGGCATTTTGATCTCGCAAGGAGCTGTGCCCCTTGACCCCTCTTGCTTACATTTCTGCCTCTTTCTCTTTTATACTTTGTGTAAAATGATCAAAATTTAGAACGTAATTTTAAACTGATCAATATGAATGTAATAACATAATTACAAAAATCCTATCCTAACATTTAACTTTCGTTACATAAAATTAGGACATTTTTTCGTTACATAAAATAGTGACATTTTTCATTACAAAATCTAATAGGGGACAGCCAAAGAATTACGTTGTAATTAATATATATATATATAAAGACGATAAAAATTAAAATATAACAAACGTTACATAAAATTTTGACATATTTTGGGACATTTTTTCTATTGGAGGGGGGGGGGAGCTTAAGAATTACGTTGCAATTAATATATATACACACTCGTATATTTAAAAATTGCTATTAATAATGTATCTGATGGCCGAGTTTTATTCAATCTATTCCGAACTTAAAAATCAGTCAAAGTATTAATGAGTTTTACAAATATTTAAAATTGCAATACTTTGCATATTATATGAAAAACACATTCACATATTACACTATTTTCTATACTGAAGTGTACATATATATATTATGTGTGCGTGTGTGTGTGTGTATGGGTACATAGAATTCATATATTATTATCCATACTATACAATATTGTTAAAGGTTTATTAGTAATGAACTGTATTATTATTGTTTTATAAATTAAACGGGTACTTTATTCTTTTTGTGTTTTTTCTTTATTTAAATTGAGGAATACTTTACACGGTGTCAGAAGTGAAACATTTTTCTTTTTTTCGCCTTTGGGGACGAATCATTTTATTCGGTAATCGAAATGTTTTCATTAAATCAATAATACGGCCTGTTTATAAGCACAGAAGTAAAATTCAGTTCGGTTTCTGACTATGTATTTTCAATGTACTTATTTAATACAAATACTATTATGTGCACAAATAGTTCGTTATAACAAAATAAAATTCAATTCTTTTTTTTTTTTACTCGCGTGTTAAGTATTCTCTTTTAATCAAAAAGAATGTACATAAAGGAAGTTCAGATCGTTTTATCCGATTCGTACTTTCACGCATAATCATAACGGCGAGCATAGAGAAAATAAGCGAAACAAGAATACATGCAGTAAACTTGACCACTGCAGTACAATTTGTTTTAACAACGCCTATGACACTATTCAACTTCAAACAAGTCCTGAGCAATGAAAATGATAGATAAATAGATTTAAACTTTATCAAATTGCTTCAGAATTTTCAGAACAATCTCCCATTCGCCATGCCACAACGTTAATGTATCGCAACGAGAATGAAGCAAAAAATATTCTCGCTACTTTGACCATATCAAATGTTGAACGTACAAATCACGGCAAAAACTTTTCAACTACGTTTTCATTAGTAAATGAAACGCCATGCAAAAAAACGGCAAGTGTTTCGAATCTTTTATTACCAATTTACGTAAATCAACAGCACATTATGCTTACAGACACAACTTCGCGCTGAGTTTATTCACGATAGGATTATCATATAGTGGCATACTCAACTTCTGAGCTTCGGAGACTACCTATTCGTACATTTCAGCTGTGCAGTGTACTAGGCAATTGTTATATGCAAGGCTAGTGTACCAGCAAGACTAACTCGGAACTAATTAGTAATTGTTTGATTTATCGATATACAAGTGCAGTCCCGTGTGTGTCTGCTGTGTACTAACTAGCGCGCATATGGTGGCTTACGTGATGGTGTATCATTGCCTTCCACGTGAAATAGCAGAGTATTTAATTCAATTTTTCGTAATAATTTCTGCCACCGGCCGGGATCAAACCCGATATTTCTGAAACGGTAGTCAAAGGATAGTTATTGGTATTTGAGAGCAGAAGCTATCCGAACAACTGTAATTCATTGCTAAGTCGACATTATAAAAAACTGCTGTTAGAGCCAAACAAAAAAGGAAACTGTTTGTCGTTCGCAAGCTGAATTGCGGAACCCCGTAACTCCTCAGAAAAATCAATGAAATTCATGAAGAGGAGATCCGTAAATGAAAACTGGAATGCTCGTCACTCAAACACAACCTAACTTCCAATTTTTAAACTTCTTTTATTCTAACATTAAAAATTAACATACAAATAAAAAAGATTTTCATTTTTGATTATAACTTTCTCAGTTAATTATGTAAAGTAAAATAATGTAAGAAAATCAATTAATCAGAAGCATACTTTAAATTTATAAATACAGTACTTCTGTGAAAAGTAATTTTTTATGCGTTATTTTATTTTACATAAACTTCTTGTTTTAGAATAAACGTAAACGCTTTTTAATTCTTCCCTGACCAGGGAAATAATTCCATCTCCTTCGCTACATGTCTGATAGTTGTTAATGACGCAATCGAGAAATAAAATATTTTTCATCGAAATCATTAAAAAGTCGGCGCAATATTATATATATATATTTTTTTTTGCTCTTAGGTAATAACAGGCTATACATGAATACACGGATTGGCAAAGTGGTGACCATGCTGTACGCTTTAATAGGAATCCCATTAACTTTCTTTTGTATCTCGAATATGGGCCTGCTACTTACCGATTTGTTACGCAGCGCAAATCGCACATTTACCACGGTACTAGGTAAACATTGCGTTAGAAAATTAATATTTACTTTATACTACAATGTAAACAAACTTTAATCGACATACTCCATTTGTTGATGAGATCCCGCCGTTTTGCGACACCTAACTGATAGCATAATATACATAAATTTTACGTCTTATCAGTCGGCCATAAATTTAATTCGTTTTTCAATTTTTCATTTAGATAACTTTATCATCAGTTTAGCACTAACTGCGTTGTGAATAAGGTTGGTTGTATCTATAAATCTAAAACTGAAGATTCCGTAGAAAAAAAACATTTACTAGATTACAAAGCGCCATTTAGTAGTAACCCTTTCAAATAATTTCGATTTCATCAATAAGATTTTAAGCCTTCGTAACATGCTTGATAATCATTAGGAGAAAAATCAGGATATATATTTTCCATTTTTTTCAGACATAAAATATTTTTTATAAAAACGATAAATGTATTATCAAATTGTTATTAGTTATATAAATGTGTAAGTAACTTTTTCGAGAATTATAATACTCTCATTTGAGGCTACAATTTTAACAAGTTCTTTATATGCTAATATATTGTACGAATAAATCAGACAATGAAAAATTATAAAATGTGGGCGTAGAAAAAAGAGCGGATAGTTCTGGCACATTAATGTCCAAACAATAAAATTGAACCGTCAGATATGCCTCGGTAACGGACAAACAAAATTTAATATTGACGCATGTATTGAACAAGTTATTTGTTAATGTTTGTTTTAACCAAAAAACTATCTGTGTTCCAGTGAAATTTTGCTAAGAATATTTGCACATAATTTAATAACATTGAATATACATTTTTAAATTATACTAGCAGTTACCTACGGCTTTGCTCTTACCCGTTTAAATATCTGGAAATTAACAATATTTATTTAGAATTTATGTATATATATATATTATTATATGTTATGTTACAGTGAACATTTTTTTAAATTTTCTATTTAATTTTAACCCACTTTTTTCATTGATAAAAATTCGCATGAGTCGTTTGACTCACTTCAAAAAGTAATATAAATAATGCACTAAAAGCTTCCGTAGGAATCATTAATGAAAACCGAAAAAAAAGCTATTGAAAATAATATTTACTTTTGAATCTTAAATTTTCACTAAATGTAGTATGGTTTGCCACGGTAGACTCTACTTAAAGTTTGTTTTAAAAATTATAATAGTAATATACCCGAATGAAAAGAAGACTAAACAAAGGAAATAAATCTTTAATAGGAACATAAGGTTCACTTAAAAAAAGAGAAAGAAATAAAGATTTAAACAGGTATTTTTTTTATATATATATATATATATATATATATATATATATATATATATATATATATATGTATAATGTATATGTATAATACCAAGCATAAATATAAATGTAAAACTTAAATGTTAACTATGGTAAATATAAATTCTAGATAGCATTTTATTAATTTCTGGCACAAGAATAATTTTGTAGGAAATAAATTAACTTTTATATACATTGTCATTTTTACATTAATTTTTGTATATATTTCTCACTTTTGTTGTCAATTATACCACAATCAGATGACATGGTTCGCAAAACACTAAAAGAATGTGTTTAGTAGAAAATAATGAAAATGGCGAAAAAGGAGAAATTCGTATAAGAGTAACAGAAACTTGTTCTTTCCAAAGAGCAACAAACTTTTAGTTACGCGAAACTTTTGACTTTCGTTACACCACAGTAGGCACAGGTCACAGAGAAGTCAGAAATCTTCAGATGAACGTGAGGACTGCTTATTGTTAGACCATAATAGACATATTTCCCAGAGAGGGATATAGAAAGAGAGAGAGGGAGAATCTCTACATAAATATGTTAAATAAAACACAAAAAGAAATAAAAGTTATTTACTTTTAAAGTCCAAGGAAGCAAATGGCTAAGCAGATAAACAATTATAAAATAAGTGAATCTTATAAGGAAAATAAATGGAATGGTGAGGAAGTAGTGAAAACCAGATGGTTGTATTGATGAAAGCAATGGAACCTTCAGAAATGATACTCAGTTGACTCTAGTAAGTGTTTTGGCACAGAAAGCAAAGTTGCGAGAAACAGCTTCATAATGTAGGCATAGTATTGAATTCCTGCATAATCATAAGTACTAATTAAGTAAGCGCATTTTATTATAAATAATTGTTTATAATATTTATTAATCTTTTTGGGAACATTTGGATACGTAATTCAGTAACTATATATATACATATATATATTCCATAAAAAAAAAAAAAAAACATCTCATTAAAGTATTTTATAAATTTACACATAAATTACAGAAAAATTAGAAAGAACCCTGCAACAATAGTTAATTTCAATGGCTGTTGCCAGGAATATTAATTATATTCAATTCTTAAATCCTCGCAAACTATTGTGGTTCGCTGTTTTAGGCTGTATTTAAAGCTTATTTTAATTAAAAATTAATAATATGCCCAAAAAAAAAGGAAAACTGAATAGAAGAAATAACTTTTTAATGAAAATATAGAGTTCACTTAAAAAGAGAGAAACAATCAAGGATTTAAATATTATGCGGGCAAAGCTAGTATGTACACAAATATAAAAATTTAAATGAACTGTTCCCTATGGTAAATATAAACATAAATTCTACATAACATTTTATTAATTCGCGACGTTTTATAATAAACCATCACATCAATCACTTTACAATTAATAAATTTTCATAAATTGCTCAATGGAAAGGCTGGAATAATGAAAACAATACGAGTGTGGATAAAAAAGATATTTTCTCATACATGTAGCTATCAAAAATTGCCTTTGATCGCAATCGATTTAAAACAAAGTAGTTGTTTATGCACGTGAAGTAAACAAGAGGCAACTATAGACCGATTGTTTTTTTTTTTTTTTTTTTTTTTTTTTGGTGCCATAAGCAGCTACTGGGGCTATTACGACACTATCACAGTAGGATTGTTAAATGAAGCGGAAGAAACCAATTATGTAGAGAAATTGGATAGTGTCTGCGATATTCAAGGACGAGTTAACCAGAGACGACTACAGAGACACTATGCGGAAATTAGAACGCTGAAGGACAAAAGAACGGCACTCCATGTGTTTTCTTGAGGGAGCAGGAGGAAGGGAACAAAAAGGACATTCAACAAGAGACTCGTAGTTAAGAAAAGATGATTGTGTGTCGGAGAAATGTGAACTATACGGAGTCTTGTCATAGCAACAAAATGGGTTCAGGAAGGTCAGAAAGAGGTAACCAGGGGTTAATACCGCGTTTTATCTCCCTGAGAAAGTAAGCTTGTTGAGAGAGACAATCTTGCTTCTACCGGGAATACACAAAAGTTTTTATGGACTTTATTATGTCAGAGAGGGAAGGAGGAGAACAAGGAATTGGTCACAACAGAGCCGACTTAGCAGCAGCATCAGGATTTTAAATTTTCCGAAAAACATGGCGATGTGTACCTTTTAGTTGTGCGAAACTCGTTAGAAAGCATCGAACATAGGTCAGAAAGAGATGAAAATCTTCAGCTGAAAGTGGCCGTTTTTTGTTGGACTGTTAATAACATGCTCAAAAGAAAAGAAAATGAATAGAAAAAATTAATTTTCAGTAAGCATGCTTGAAAAGAGAAAAAATGAAAAATTTAAACAGATATTATAAGCAGGCAAAATCGCGGGCAACAGCTAGTACACATATTACGTGTGCCCTATGTCCGATTATTAAACATATTCAACCTAGATTAGCTTTAGCCAAAAATTGATTTAAATTTTTTAAATAAGTATTACTTTACCAAACTGACTGATGTAATTTATTTTAAAGTATTAAATAAATAAGTAAATAAACTTCTTAGTATTTCATGAATCTCAAACCAACCAGGCCTTATGCGAAATAGGCCGCATATTAATCGTTTTTACAACCAACTTGATCAATTTTGAGGAAATCACAAACTTTACATGTGACATCTAAAAATTTTTTTCACAAAAGAGAGTACCTGTACCAAAATAAAAAAACAATACAAAAAAAAAAGAAAAAAAAGACGAATGGGAAAAACCCGCACAAAAATAAACGAAAATATCACACTAGCATTTTAATAAATATCACTGTAGTAATTTTTCACACTTCCTCTACAGAAATAATTGTTTAATGAAATAAACACCATTTATAAACACTATGATTTTGAATAAGGGGAAATGGATGACTAGTGACATGCTTCATTTTTTAACGTAGTTATTACATTTTAAACTATACCTGTCATCAGCAGAAGACTTCAGACTTTTCTAACTTTAAATCGATATACAAAGAATTATTAAAGTGACATTTAGTAAACTCTGTTAAATACTATATACCGCCCTCTAAGTTACACACTTTTTATACCTTTTAAACACGCGCTTATTTTTACAGATTCAACAACGATGAAACAAAATCTTAGAACGAGAACGAATGTTGGCTGCACCCATGTAAAACCTCTTTGAAATTTTCAAAAATGCAATTAATTTACATTTCCTGTCTTGAAATTTGCAACACCCGTTTTTTTTTTTTTTTAATTAGTTAAAACAGCCAACATTAACAATTGCTAATCAGCAGTTAATTATAAAAGCAACCACTAAAAATCTGATGTTCGATTGATGACATTTTTTTCTTAATACATCAAAAAAACAAGTCCTAATGAAAAAGAATGGGCTCATGTGCTAAAATTAACGCGTCAATTCAATATCGTAACATTTACAAGACCACAAATTCTTTCCATCACCGTTAATAAGTATGATCGGAGACTCTTTATCAATACCCCCCATCATCACTGCAACTGGATAAAACTATGAAAATAACTGCGAAAACGAGTGTTGCACGAGATCAATAACTTCATTATTCGGCTTATATTCCTCATATAATAAAGATAAGTATATTCTGTTCTAAATAAAATGCACAATCATTTTAGTTACACGCCGTCCACGACAGCAGTAACAATGCAACCGTCATTATCTGTATAATTTTATTTTAGGTCAACGTAAATTAATATTCAATATTATTTTTTCTACTTGTATCGCTGCAAAGCAGTTGTAATTTTTAAAATTCGTTTAGAAAATAAAAATGTCCATTTTTCTAAAAAATTTAATATTTTACTGTAACGTTAGAACGAACACACTCCCACAACTTTTCGGGTTTATATTTCATTGCTTATCATAAAAAGAACTATATATGTTCAAATATACGATATTATTAAACATCGCTTGCATGTTATAAATAATTCGGTTAAAATTATTCCGATAGAAACAACCATTCATTCATTACAAAAAAAAAAAAAGTTTAACAAAGCTCCGAAAACAACAATCCTAATGAAAAATAAGTTTCCCATAAATAAAATACACTTGATAATGTTCAATTCCTAAAGAAAAATAAATAAATAAAAAACCGATTCGGAGATATAGGATAACAAGCTCCCACCCATTTTGTCATCACATCTACGCTTATTTATATTGTAATCTATGAACTTTTATTTTTTAACACCAAAAAACTTTGAAATGAGCTAATAAATATATATAAAAAAAAGGAAAAAAAAACCATTTAGCTTTCAGATTTACTCAACTTTAATCATAATTATTAAGTGCAAAAAATATTTACAGTGTCTTCTGCACAACATAATACTAATATTCTTATAAAAGTAAATGTTTCAAATAAATAACTTGCGTGTGTTCACTAGCAGGTAACACTAACAAAAGGTGTACATGTAGGAATTATTCAACCAACGATGAACATAGGAACAAATTAAGTGGAGAACACGAAAAATCTATTCGGAAAAAAGATATAATGGTTTGCGTGGACAGTAAGCAATCTCATGAAAATGTCATCCTACACCGCAGTCAAAATTGTGCAGCGTGTCAAATAGAGGAATTTTACAATAACAAAAGTGGAATCGGCGATTCACTAAAATCTACCACCGTTCCAAAAAAGAAATTTGACAATGATTGTTGTCCGATTTGCCGTTCAAATCAAATCAAACTAAACATTTCAGACAAGTACGTATGGTTATTATAAACCAGAGTTGATTAATTCAATAATATCAATAATTTACATGTTACACAGTTAAAATAATATTCTGCTATACTATTCAAACGATATTTTTATCTGACAATTACACATTCAATCGGAGCCGTTTTAACGTATTTCTAGAGCATCAAGTTAAAAAAATCGTATGGTTCTAAACATGCCCGATTGGACATAAAACAAATAACTTTCATTACAAAAGTTTACGTATTGAGCAACCCTTTTTTTTTTTTCTTTTGGAATTTCGGAACATAATTAGAACTTCAGCGATTCTGTTATGGCTCTCAAATAAACCAGATCAGTTTAACTTAAACGACCGAGCTATGTTTAATTTTAAAATAAATTTAAAAACGTCTATCACATAAATCATAATAATGTGTATGTGTGTGCGTGTGTACAAAAATAGTGGATTGCAACCACTGCGTATTACAAACAACATTGAATTTAATAATTTTTACAACACACGTTATTTTAGGAAAACACCGATTACAGAACGAAGAACAGGGAGAGGGCATACGCGACCTAGCAGAAGATATCATCGAAAATACGTATTTTTCAATAACGGACCGAAAATATCGACAACAACGTTAAGTTTGATTTTAGGAACATACATCTGTCTATCGGCCGTGATAGTTTCGGTATGGAAAAGCAAACCGTTGCTAAAAACGTTATATTTCTGTTTCGCAGTCGCATCTACTAGTTTTAGTATAAATGAAATTTTCTTTGATAACGCCATTTCTCCAAATACAGTGGAATTAATTATCTATACCATTAACTTATTTTTAAGCGTTGTTTTGATGTACTGTTTATTTTTCACTTTAAGAAAATACCAAACAAAATGTAAACGAAATAAGCGGCGAATAATTTGCGAAAGTTATCGATCGCGAAATAAGCAATACTGAAAGTGAAATTCGCAATTTTTTAATGTTACCGAAATATTCGCCATACACATAACTTTATATTTTTACCATGTATAATTTTCAGTTTTAGATTTGTATTAAAAATATACGTACGTGTGACGGCTGTGTATTTCGTTAAAACCAGCAAATAAATAAATAAAAACAATTTACAGAAAAATAATAAAAACATAAATTCGCTTTTAGAAAGATCATGAATGACGATCAACATTTTTGTACAAACTTGTAAAAACACAATCAAAGTCTAGAAACAAAATTGTTCTAATTGCCGAGGTCTACAAAACATGCATACCCCATATTTCAAAAATTGCTTGACAAGTATAAAATAATAGTGGTCCAATATTCAACGAGAAATACTGATTCTACAAAAAACTAACCTTCAGCACAAATGAATTTTTGATACCTATCGGCATTCAATAAAACGGAAGTTCGCACAATCGGGTAGGTTTCTCTTTAAAAAAATCATTTACACATTTCTGTCCCTCTATGACCAATAATCTCTATACAATCTGAACTTACTCGCTCGCTATTAATCCAATAGGCGAAAACGGTTGATGAAGACTTAAGGAACAATTCTTTACTATACTACTCGTATTATTATCTAATTAATTTAAAGTGAAATATTTAACATTTGTACTGACAGATATACGCTAGCTATCATATATATATATATATATATATATACACAATTTAAATACTGGTTTTGTTTTATTTTCTTGGGCTTAAAAAGAAAAAAAAAATATTAAAAAAAAATTACAAATTATTAAACTTTTGTTCCCTATCACTTAGTAATAAAAAAATATATTGCGAAAAATAAAAATGATTACACAAATCACAAATTTCTTATAGAGAAAAAAAATTAAATTTTAGAGTAGTAAAATATTTTAACCAAGTCGCCATAAAAAACACGATTTTAAATAAGTAAATGCAAAGTATCTTTTTTAATGTTTATTCATAAATCACGTTTTCATAAACACATTTTATAAAAAAAATAGAATTATAATTAAAATAATTAACACAGTTTACAATATTAATAAATTTTCGTTTCTGTATAATTTAATGAAAATATGCAAAACATTTTATTAAGTTCACTACTATACCAATTATAAATAAAATGTAAAGATTACAAAACACCTCTTATGCAAAAATACATTAAATATCAAAATTAAAACATACCGACTAGCTTCGATTCTACCAATCAGTAATCATGGCAATGTTTACAAATAAACTGAAATTACACAATTATACTACAATACAAACGTATACTTATCATTCGTAATATTTCAAGTATTCACTTTTCCGTAATTCAGTATCTTTAAAAAATACGTTTATTAGTGGTTAGAATATATCGATAATTTATATTAAAATACTAAACGTTAAGAAATACAAAACAGAAATTAAGAGAGTCAATATGATAGAGCGCACGTTCCAAGTGGAAACTATAAGAGCAAACATTACATACTTGTAATACATGAAATTCAAAATTGTTTTTAAATATTAATATATAACTTACCACGTGATCAAATAGATGATTATTGTAATAAAGATCTCAAGTCGTTATTTTTACTTCGCTAGTTCACTAACTCTAAGTAGCTGAAAACTTAGTTACTTTTCTGCAGAATAAGGCTTTTAATTTTATTTCCATGTATTCTTCTCAAATTCATATTGTAATTTAATTATTTATAATAATTAAAAAAATCAAAATTAAAAAAAAATCTTTTGCATTATGTTACGCATATTACAGCGGTGTAAAAATGCTGTGCCAAATTTAACTGTACCTAAACTTCACAATCATACCACTTAACAAACAAGTTTGCCCGTAATAATTTCATATAACGACGACAGTTACGAGTAAAAAATCTTTAATTACATTCATACCCGAGCTTTTACTTTTAACGTCCTAGCATGTTAACAGCACAAGTTAGAATTCAAATCGTGTGTTTCAAAGGAAACCATTGATTATTGACGAACAAGTAGATTAATCGTAATGTAAATCATAATCGATGCGATATTACTAACGTTGAATGAACATTCCACTATCATTCTGATGAACGTACTTCAATGGTAAATTTCTGGTACGATTACTAAAAACATTTAAAAATCAACAATATATAAATCATTAAAAATAAAACGGTAAGACATGTTTTCAATGATTTAAACTTTTAATAAAAAGGTCACATTATATGAATTATGACTATGCGGTTTTGGTCACGAGTGAATAACCAGTTCACCAGTGGCAATCACAGATAACGTAAAAGTACCGATAGACCAAGAGAACAAGTGACGTTCTGCGACAGGAACGCAGGCTGCCTGTCTCAGCAATCCACATTGATTATGTCAAAGCCAATCGTAAGCCCTAAAAGGGCTTTAACATATTATCATTCAGCTTTCTGAATCTAAGTTCAAAACCTTTCCAAACTCAATATCAAACAGAAACGAAAAAAATATCTCTTCATAAATAGCAGAAGAAAAAAATACTGCTATAACGGTACTCTCCGCCTTTGGTTATAGAACGTCTCCATTTATCGCCATAATACGCTAAGGGTGTGTCTCAGTGCTTACTATTTCTGAAAATTGCTTCAGCCTACATGGCTAGGACGTGCTTAATTGACTGCCGCGAAAGAGATAGCAGTTTGTCGAAAAAGCACCGGTACACCCATTTGTTCTCTAACCAATCTGCTTTCAAACGTATTAAATGATTCGCGAGTTCTCCAACCTCCACTGACCAATTGTACAATGCGCCAATAGTATAACTAACGTGTGCAACTGTGAGTACTCCATCATGAATTACCTAAGCCTACGAATACGTGGTTTTGGGTTTCTGTCTAAGCTGAATCTGAGAAGATGGCCTGAATGGCACATGTTCGGTGATAATCCAAGTAGAATACTTGATCAGTACGAACTACTTTTTAGCCTTATGGACGTAAACATCTGGAATGCAACAATATGTAACCTGTTTCCTGATGGGCTTTTCTCCCATGATAGCCCATTTCCGTGCTGCGGGGGATGGTAAGCAAAAAACTGCATTTCCCAAGACACACGTTTCTTATACTAAGTAATTTAATAGGGACACTGCGTGATAACATCAGGACATTTATTGAAATCGTTAGCATCTTCTCAGATATAACGACAATTTCATTGTTTGAAGAGTAAGATGACATACACTACTTTTATACTACCTTTAAATTAAATTTTCTTTTATCATTCAACTGTTCGATATATCTAAACCATTACGAGAATGCAGATTAATAATGTAGGAAAAGTTAAACTGCTTATAATTGGATATGGTCTGACAGAAAGAAGAGAATGCGGGGAATTGCTTTCAATTTAAAATATTATAATTCTTCTTCTAAATCTATTTCACTATGACGATAAATAAAATCCAGAAATAATCTTTGAAAATGGCCTGCAAAAATTTAAAACCCGATTATTTCTCGAAGTACCATTTCCGAAATAAGTCTTCCTAATACCCTAATTATTTTACAGCCGAAAGGAAGAAAGACGTAATTTACTAGAAATCTTTGGGTATGGCATTTCTTTAAAACACAGAAAAAAAACAACAAATTAAACCATAATAAAAAATCAATATAGAACAATGAAAACCGTATATTTGGTTTTTTACTTATAATATTCGCATACCTTAACAAGTAGAGTTAAGTAGCTACACATTTCAGTTATTTCGATTTTTACTTATATTACTTTCATTCCGTATTTCCTTACACTATAGTGAATCATAAATACATAGCCAGTTTTAAATAAAAAAATAAAAAAACAGTAGCAAAAATTGCTTATAAAAAATGTTGTAAATTACAAAAACAACTTACATAAAACATATAACTGTATTCTAAAAGAAAAAACATAATACATAATCATACCGGAAACTTTGAGTAAATAATTTATCTTTTGGATAGTCCGAAGGAAACATACACTGCAAGTAAATATCAAAGCAAACAGCAAGCTGATATAACTGTGTAGTTAACAAATACACTGGTTTCATTAAACGAGCCAAATGTTCCTCATAGTATACGTTCAATTCTTTTTCCATATCCTTTAAATTAAATGTTATTTCCCATAAATTATTCTAATTTTAAAATTAATTATAGTAACCTATTAGAAATCGTGAAAATATACTATACGTAATGCATTAACAATTTATAAATACAATGGTAATTAAACTGATTCAAGAGTATTCGATTAAAGTTAACAGGTTACACAAGTAGTCCGGTTTTAAAGCGAGAGGAAAAGAATATCTTATTAAAAAAAAATAATTTAAACGGTACATACGCGAATATTATTATCACTTTTGGCGTCCTTCAAAGTATTATTACATTGTATCTGAATCGAATATACACTACTAGAAGAAGGATAGTTTGATTTCAAGACCACCGCCGCAAATAAGAACGCTAAACAATCATGAACAGTAAATAATTATATATCGTAAAAAAACAAAAAAAAAGAAGTTCGCATTTCATAAACAGTAACAAATTATTACTTAAATACACGTATTTTCTTAGATAAGATTTGAAGGGACTAAAACATTTAATAAAAAATAAAGTATGAAAATTTGTATACAAAAATCGTAAAAAAAAAAAATTTATAATTTTTTGTTACATTTCTCACATATTGATAATAAAAATTTCACAGAACTTGATTTAAACGATTAACAGTTTAAAAAAATTCAAAAGATGGTAAAAGTGGAACACATATTTTTGTTTTTGTTAATATAAAAACTGAAACTAGCGAACGTACCACAGCCGTTCATAAAAGTCGCTTTAAAAAACACATCGCGACTAGATACAATATTTTCTTCGATCATAGCTGAAGTGTATGGAAGTTGCTGATACGATTCCCACGACAATAATTCCCATTTTATCAACTTCGTATTTACTTTTACCGGAACAGATGAACAACCCACACAAAGATCAACAGGTAATACTAATTTCTCTACAACACCAGCAATATAAATCCAATTAGAATTGTATCA
Source organism: Icerya purchasi (assembly GCA_039619475.1). Classification (NCBI taxonomy): domain Eukaryota; kingdom Metazoa; phylum Arthropoda; class Insecta; order Hemiptera; family Monophlebidae; genus Icerya; species Icerya purchasi. The sequence goes on along the minus strand of CM077115.1, from coordinate 219,900,795 downwards.
TTAAATATTACTAAACTTTTAATACTAGTGAAAAAAATAATTAAATTAATCAAAAACTCTTGCCACACTTAACTTAAACAAATGATTCAATGTACCATATATATATTTAAACATTAGCTGTACCTATGGTGTTACCTGCGCTTTAATATGCACTACAGTGCACAACTTGAGAATAACAAAATATATATAATTTGGTTATAATTAAAAGTTTAATACAAAAGAATATACTTTTTTCTAAGTAGATTGAACTCTTACTTTCAGGGCAACCAAAAACTTTTAAAAAATGAAGCAATACAACTATTATTAATAACAAAAAATAAAATAAAATAAAAAATATAACTAAATAATTTTAACACATCCATTACTGCAATTCACATTTATTTTAAATATTGGAAACCAAAAAGGTGGTTGAAAAAAGTTACATAGTAGTTAAATTATTCAACAAATACATTAATTCCTAATCATTTATTAAAATTTCAAACACCGCATCGCATTTATTTATGCCACTTAACAAAATATAAATCGCGGGCAAATTCATACGTAATAGTAAACAGGAATTTATTACTACAAAAAACATTCATTGTTAAAAATGTATGAAGATACTGCACATAATTCCAATTAACCCCCGACTGTATTTAGTTGTTTTTTTTTTGAACATACAAAGAAATTAAAAATAAATAGCGAATAATTTTTTTTTTTTTTTGGCCCGCCGAAAAACCATCTGGCCACTGACGAAATCCTATGAATAATTAGATAACTAGATAATATAAATATATATATATATACATACATCGGATCTGTCAAGCAATTTTATACATTTGCAATCTAGTTGTAACAAAATGGCCGTAATGATTTAACATAGCCCACGAATGCCGAAAGAGAATGAGTAGAAAATTAAAACTGAACATATCACAGCCCAAGTGCAGCACGCACTGAAGTGCGATTGAACAGCAAAAGTTACATTTGATTCAAAAGCAGAGAAAAGAAAAAAGGAAAGAAATTAAACGGAAATAAGCATATCAATTCAACTGTTCCAACCTAGTCGAAAGAACAAATCTGTTTGCAGGAAGTAAATACGTATGTATCAACTAAATAAGTATACGGTTCATATTTACAAATTTGAACAAAATTACTAAGGTATGGTCATCAGTACTTAGCAACGAATATATGCAGTACGACGGATATATTCCAATAGCAATTGATTCATCAATTAGAGTGATTCTACTATGTTCAAACCAACCAGAACTAAAAAACAAATGATTTGTGTCCTCTCTAAGACTGATACTCGTATGATTGTCGCAATTTCGGTATGGAAGTGCTCTTACGGAAAAGTTTTGCGATACTCTAGAATGACTCGAGCGCAACCTGCAAATAACTGTAACAAATCTACGAACTGTACCAGGAGGAACCAAAGGCAAGATACGGACAAACCAGAACAAAGAGGGCAAACAAGGTTGAATAACCCTATATATTTTACCTATACTGGGGCAAGGATTTTTAAAAGTTCGCCAGTCAGCTATATTATCCCTTTTAATTTTCTTTATTAGGGATATATAAGAACCGATCTCCAGATATACTAGCGCTTTTAGCTACCGCATAAACACTATCATTAAGAAGAATACCGCGGTGACTAAGCAACTAACAAAACTTGATAATTTCACCAAGCTATGTGACACTCAAGCATTTATTCGTGATTTCCAATATTAGAGGGTGACTTTTATGATTAAAATGACAACCATTAATGGTCAGAAGGGAATTAAGACTATCCGAGCATATAACAAAATTCCCATTGGAATGGAGGACGTTTAAAATATATTCACAGGCCTTTTCAGTAGCCAATACTGAAGCCTCGGGAGACAACCTAAACCTTTGTATAAAAATATTCGGGATGACGAACGCAAAAACCACATCTTGATTGGTACCTGGAAATTTGGCATCGTTCGTGAAGATCTGCAAATAATGAGGATACTTTTAAGAAATGATAAATAATTGCATTGCGAGGTAAATTAAGTTTATTTAATTCTTGAAATGAGCGTATATTAATATAAATATTGATTAAGTTAATATCATACGAAAGATTGAAGTACATGAAATGAAAACCGGGAATCAAGGCAGCACTATATTTAATATATTTGCTAATTCTTTTAATAAAGAGGCATTTTTTTATTGACAAATCTCCATTTATTGTGCAGATCCATAGAGCATTAACTATTAGCAAGTGATTAAAAAAATTACAATATTTAATTAAAAATTTGTCAGCTAAAGCTATTCTTCTAACATTTAACAGTAGAACTATTGTCTTCATCTGGAGGCAAACTACAGGGCAAAACCTAAGGTTTCCTGATATAAGCCTCAATCCAACATTCTGAAGAATCCCCAGCCTCTTAAGAAGAGAAGCTGAAGCCGAACCGTAAAAAACCGTACCATAATCCAACCTGTATCTCACTATAGATTTATATAGTAAACTTAGATTCACGGGATTCCCTCCCTAAGATGAGTTAATAAATGGATAGTACATTTATGTGTGGTCTCTGGATAAATCTAGAGTGAAGGAATAACCGCAAATATTTGACCTATTATAAGAAAGGAATGCACTTATTATAGATATATACTTGAGGAATTGTACTGTTAAATGGACGGGAGTGAAAAGATACAAAAGGATGACTTCGAAGGAAATAAAACAAGACTAATATTTTGAAACGAGTTACAAACCGAGTTGATAGAAATTTGAAGGTTTATAATACCCTTTAATAAATGTTTGTGATTTGTGTATACTATAAAATTATATACGATAAAATTCCAGCCGAATCTCCAATCTGACCATTAAAAATTGACATGAAATAAATGTTAAAAAGCACTGGACTTAAAACTAACTCCTGAGCAACTCCTCCATAAGTTCTACATCGGATATAAGAAAAATAGTGTTCTATATATGAAAAGTTTACACAACAATTTAGACATTCGAATGAGAACTCCAATTTTAGTTATTTCATTAAATAAGATAGGAATGGATACATTATCGAAAGCTCTGACTATATCCCAAAAGGAAGCTACTAAGAACTCTATCTGAATAAACGAAGAATGGTAGTCACACAGAAATGTGGCTATGCAATCTGAAATACCTCTACCCGGTCGGAATACAAACATACCTGCGGGAAAAATATTCTCCCTTTCAATCCACCATATTAACCTATTTTTAATAATTATTTCACATGTTGCCCTAAAATAAGCAAGTCAATGGGGATCCCTTGGAGAGAACATATACGGAGAATAATAAAGTCACAGGAATGATCAGGAAGAGGAGAGGAGATGGCCTGAAGAGCACTCATAGAGTCGAAAGTGATCAGAAATTGGGAAGAAAATCGATTAGAGGAGATAAAAATAATGGAACGTAAAATAGCCATTAACTCGGTCGCAAGGAACACAAAAAGATTCAGAGAAGCTATAATCTGGAAGTATAAAAGAAGCACCAACATCATCTGGCTCTTTAGAACCAGCAGTGAAAATGTTTACATGAGAAGGAAAGACAGAATGACGATGCTGTAAAATTCCTGTTTAATTACTACCGGAGGGAGAGATTTTGAAAGTGCATGCGAAATAAATACTCTGGGAAGACAACAAAAATCACTGAAGTTAAAGAAGAAAAAGGGCAGACTACTAAAGGAAACTGTGTACGGCCAAAATGAATTAAGACGGAGAGAAATAAGAGATAAGATAGGAATTTTCCTAGGCACAAAACACCAATTCCTGAAAATTGAAAGGTAGGAGAAAATGAGAGTAGAGGATGAAAGTGAAAGGCGTTTAGGAAGGAAACGACAGTCTATCTGCGGATAATGAGGATACTGAAATTCCATAATATTTAAGAAATGATAATTAATTGCATCGGGAGGTAAATTAAGTTTATTTAATTCTTGAAATGAGAGTATATTAATATCAATTAAGCACTGATCATTAAATATACTAATATAAAGAAATTTCAAAATAATCTTTTTAAATTTGTTTCTAGTAAAAAAAAAAAAAAAATCTCCCCTTCGGAAGCTGCTTCACAGTAAAATTTTTCAATTTCACCGTAAAAAAATAATAACCAAATTATATATATGTTCGTACTTACCGATATGGCTAATTTGATAACACAAATCAAGGCGCACTTCTAGACGTTTCCGAATAGCTTTAATCGTAGATATAGTGCACTTTTGCGTATTCATTTCATTTAAATCGATTCCAGCTGTATTCCCAGAAGCTGGAGAATAGGGAAACTTTAAACCACATAAATTCTGAGCCCACATATACGGAATTCCATTATCATATTTATTGAATTCTACTCCAAGCTAAGAAACATAAAACGTTACACTAGCGCGTTAAAACCAGTTACACACAAAAAGTTTCAACCGCATATAATTCAGTAAGAATTAAACTACAATCTAAAGATCTAGAAACAATATTACTAATTTCACAGACATGTTCGCTTTTAGATAAACTTTTCTTACGCGCACTAGGTTTTTGCAACAATTGTGATATCTTAATTCAAAACTTTGACCGACAAAACATTTTAACATTTTAAATTACCATTTGCTGACGATACTTTATGCAATAGTCAGTATATTACTCATTTTAAATACATCTTTAAATACTTAATTTTAAAGTAATATAAAAAGTAAGAAATAACATTAAATAGGTAAACACTGAAAACCAAAAGTATATCAGGAATTAGTTTCCTTCACTTCCTAAAATCTGTTCTAAACAGTAAAAGCAATACGACAAATTGAAAAAAATGAACCCCTACAACAGTCAATTTTGGAAAGTTTAAATTAACTTTTTAAAAAATAAATCATAAAAAAAATCATCGCCTTCGACAAAATAACAGTTCAGAATCTTTTTTTACAAATATGGATTTTTCTCTACCTATTCTATCGACATCCGTGGTACTTATTTTGCAGAAATTTTCCAAATAGGTCATGTTTCACCTAATCCATAGAAAATAACAGAATATTTTAGGCTGCTTTGCTTTGGCTCTACTTTAATTTCTACTTTTGCATTACTGCGACTCTTTTGATTCACATTTGTTTATAATTCAAACCAAATTAAACTTTTCTGCATTCAAAATCTATCGTCTAACATCTTCATTCAGTTCGAAAAATTCACAATAAACTAACGTAAATCTCTTTCAGTTTTCATTGTTCCACTAATAAAAAAAAAAAACAAAAAAAAAAAACAAAACACTGCGTATTGATTTAATTATAATATTGAAAATATTTTCGTTCACATGATCACGAAAAATTAAATTACATATTTGTAATAGTGGAATTTTCTGTTCTCCGACTTCAGTAATAAACAAAAAAAAGCTATCATTTTTTGATACACCCTCGTAAATATTAAAACAATATTTTGAAGTGTAGCCCATCAAAACTAAGCGCAAAAAATGCGTCCTAATGGCAAAAAAAACTTCAAATTAAAAGCGAGTGATGCGGAAACCACATTTTTCGACTAATACTGCTCTTAGATTACATAATTTTAAAAATATATTAAATATTTACTTTGCAACATACTCTCATTTTACGTTCAATGTTTTTATGTTCTTTTAAATTCATATATAGTTTCGTAATCGCAATCATCTTATTAATCAACAAATTAGTTAACGATTTTTAAAAATCAAATATTTTAATTTTTACACCTCAAATAAGTATAAAATAGCTTAATAAAGTAGTCAAATATTTCACGTCCGAATAAAAAAGTGACAATAAAAACCCTAAAAAAATATCATTTGACAAACAAAAATTGTGTGCATTATTGGGTACAGCTACAAATACATCTATTTAAAAATAAAAAATAAAAGACCAAAATTAATAATGAAAATATCACTAATAATTCAAATTGAATAATTTCCCAGTATCACTACAGAATTAATTTCACAATTTATTTACATTGTCCAAACAAAATAGCTTAATGAAAAAATTCTTAATATCTACGGAATAAGAGAGCTTAAAAAGAACATATCAAGCTGTCATAATGTTTCATTTTATCAAGAAAAAAAAAACCGACGCTAAAAATGAGATAAAAAATTGGGTATGGAAGCATTAATTACATTTTTCAACGTAACTTCATATACCCATGTTATAGCTGAAAACTGTTTTCCCCCTAGCTTTGATTGTTTTCCTGATACGTTAATAAAGCTTCAGCTTTGACTAAAACTTCAGTCTAATTTTGCCCTACGGTGAAATTTTCAACTAAATGCAATTGCAGTCAAAGTTAAATGTTTGATCGAACACTCAAATTCTATTCTAAACTGTATATTTCACACTATATCAGAAAGCCTGCTTTCTACTTCTGCAACATACATCAAACAAATACCGAAATTTCCGTAGCGGAACTCTTACTTTTTTGCTGGCATGATATCAACAAATTCCCGTGGGTTTTAGCGCATGTTAATTTCATTTATAGAAATTCAGTTAAATTTCGACCAATAAAGTTCAATTTTTATCTACACTCCATTTCCTAATTAACTTTTTTGCCCAACTAACATACCACCATTAATTGTTAGCAATAAATCAAATCTGATAATCATCAAAGAATTTTTTTTTAAATTTACATTTAAATACGTTAATTTGACACGAGTTTTACTTAAAGATACATCTATTTTTCAGATATTTGTGAGAAATGCGTAAACTCACATATAAATTAACAGTAAAAAAGGTAAAACTAATGTAAAAATTACACATTTAAGAAATAAATAGCCCACCTGTTGGAATTGATAATGATTCGCAATATTCGGACTTTGATCGCCATTGTCGTCGGCAAATATTGCATTTAAAATTTCAAATGTATCTAATAATTTCCTGAAATAAATAATAATAAGGTGAATTGAAAAATATTACTTTTATTATAATTCATGTACTAATATATTACACTTAAAAATTATCATTAAAAAAGTAACGTTTCATTTAATCTGTGTAAAAATTAATAAGCTTTGACACAATTTACTTCCTATAAAAGTCATTAGAGAAAAAAAAGTAACCGTGAAATATTTAACTTTACAGCTAATACATTTGTTTCGTAGTATAAAGTTAAATGTAAAAATAATCGTCATACCGGCAAGACTCTTCGATATACAGTTTTTCTAAATTTACATTGGGGAATACGGCCACGATTTCCAAATTTACATAATATACAAATAAAATCGAAATGCTTCTACCATCTGTAATAACAAAGAGTAAGCGTTACAGCCTTTATATAGTAACTTTTTTATTCTTTAACACTAAAATTTACGCATTTTAGTTAATACTTACTTTTTGTTTAGAGCAGAAATATTTTTAAATATTTACTGCATTATTCCTAAAGCATTTAAAAAATTGCAAAACGCACAGTACAAAGAACTGATTATTTTTTTAAATTAAATTCACCTTTTAACGAAACGGTAACTTGAACCGACAACGGATGTCTAACAAATAAATTCGTAATTTTTTCTTCCATCACCTGTACCTGCGTCTTTTTTCTACGCCGAACCTTGTTATCCTAGATGAAAAAATAATTTATAACCGACAGTTGTTAAAGAAAATATTTCCCAGATTAGAAAATCAATATTAAGCAGAATAGAACAATTAATACCATTTTTTTTTATATTATTTATTACATTTATTGTAAGTAAACAGCCTAATTTGTTAGCTAGAGGTAATTTCTATGCGCAAAAAAACATTTTTATTTGAAATAAGTCGAATTCAAAACAATACTGTTTTAAGAATTAAAATTAATCTATTTAATTCTTTAATAAATATGATTTCAAAAGTAGATTTATTCCCCATTATTCACGCTACTTAAAAAAATAATAATACAAGGTATGACATTTGAAATGCAATAACATAGAAAAATATTTGTTACTATTGTATTGTATTTATTATTTTTATTTTCATTTATCATTATTGTTACCACTACTACTATTATCACTGATTACTACATATGAAATTGTTATCTTTTATATTACGCATCCATAGCACTTTTATGTATCTAAAGTATTGAGCTTTATTTGTATTCTATATAGACCTATCACTTAATTTAATTTAATCTTCGCTATAATTAGACGTTAAGCTTATTATGACCATACAACATTTCAAGAAATACACACACACACACACATATATATTATTGGTACCTCAGAGTCGGAATCTGAATCGTCATCAATAGTCGGAATATCAACTGTGACAGCCTTAAACTGTTCACTTTCCTCTTTGTTACCAACTACCTTGACATTTAGTAAGGAATCTATTGTAAAAAAAATTAATTACATTTATTTAAAATTTGTTATTATCAAATTAATAATTTTTATATGTTCGACAATTTCAAATTATATACAACTTTATTTTTAATTTTAAGCAGAAAAAAACGAAATTAAAACCACGCAACAGATATAATCAGATAAAATAAAAACGGAACAAACAAAAATGTGTAATATCACTAAAAAAATAATTCGAAGGTTGCTTCCACATCAAGCGGAATCTAGTTGAATTTGGCACGTTAAAATTTAACACGCGGGAACCCTAACGTAAGCAACAGGAAATAAAAAAAATCAAGTAAAGTTTAACGTATGAAAACCTTTAATTTTCAAATATTATACCCGAAATGGCAGCCTACTAACAGAACTAATAAAATAATTCCAACAAAAAAGTGTATATATATGTGAGAAGAACTCTTAAAGTATTGCATTATAACAATATTTACCGCAAGATTCACGCAAAGCTTCAATCTGAACGCATAAAAAATACAACGCACAAGGGAGCAAATGGTACAATTCTGGTTCAGTTTGTAAATGAGACGTTGATAAATCTAAATACTCTTGAACCGGTTTCGTAACCTAAATATTTCGAAGAGATTATATATTTAAGCATAAACATTTTCAGAAAAATACACAAGTATTATTGAACTTCTTGAAAACAGTAGAACTTACTTTCAATATGTCTTTAATCATGGGTCCCAGATTATTAATACAGACTTGTTTCGTTTTTATTGCGGTAGCAAAATTTTGTTTTTCCTCTTCCAATTGCTGACAACGTTCTGCTAAAGTTTTTCGCTGTTCTAATTCCCATTGCAAGCGAGCTAATTTCAACTGGTGTTCATCTTGTCTCGTACACTCCTATTAAAAGAAATCACTACAAAAATGAAAAACTAACAAGCTAATCGAGCAAAATAATGTTTCGAAATTTATTATATAATATTTCAACGTACTGGTCTAGCAATTGATTCTGGAGCTTCTTCGTAAAACTTGTCAACTGATATTAATTCAACAGATTCATTTCTAGAACTAAAAAAAGCGAACAAACATCAGACATATTAAAAAAAAGCGAAGAAACCAGTTATTCAAATAACGGCATTAAATAAAGTAAAAAAAAATGGAAAGCCGATATAATAAAAAAAAAAAGTGAAAAAAGATGAGAAAACAAAAAATAAAAAAAGCCTGAAATGTGACATTTAAATTTATCGAACAGAAGAAAAATTTAGCAACCATGCGCAATATTATTTAAACAATTTTCCATTTTAATAAACTTTTCTAATTCTATACATCGTTATTTTATTGAATATTAAAATAAATGCAATCTTACACATTCCTTTATAATTTTTATAAAGTAAAGCGTACAACGAACAAATAATACAATAAATGGAAAACTAAAGGTGTACTTACGTAAATTGTAAACATTTCGATATTTCCTTCTTCAAATGATAAATTTCATATAATAAATTTTGCAACTGCAAATGAGAATTATCTACTTGCCGTTTTGTTTCATTTAATTTATCTCGATTGTTTTTTAACTTCAACTTTTCTAAACGATTTAATTTCTTTAACATGACAAATACCAGTGATCCTTCTGTTTGTTTCTCTTCAATAATTTCAACTTTTCCCTTAAAAAATAAAATAAAAAATAATAAAAAATTAGAATTCCATTTTACTAAAAGGTTTTACCGAGTTGGAGCAAAATTTAACGTAAACTTTTTATTCTTCAACATTTTCCATTTTCTCTTTTTTTAAAAATCTGTCGATCGGTTAACATACGTATGCGTAAAATTCAAAAATGATGGTTGTGTGTATTACTAACAGTTTCCACTGGTCACCATTGCCGTTCTCTGACGTACTATTTTTTAAAAAATGCTTCGATACTTGGTACTTTCTTATTCGGAATTAATTGCAATTTGTAACTCTTTGTAAAAAAAGATAAAAGTCGCTAAGTTTTAAATTTGTGCTATAACTTTTATATTGTATAAATCTATTTTAAGTTCAAAATTTATAAGATATTTCGCTCTATTAGTTTTTCTGCGGAGTGAATTAGATTACATTTTTATTATTAAACATTTTTCGCCGTTAAATATAAGTAATCTTTAGTACAAATAACACAGGGCAACAAATTTTTTTTTTTTTTGGCGCCGGAAAACTTAAAACTGATTTTGGATATATTTGATGTGCTGAATTCAAAAATACCTAGTTTTTTTTGTGGCAGCTCTAGTTTTTGAGATATAGGTTGATTTTCATTTTTATAAAACGCACAAATAATGAAATAATGAGGTACCTTTACAGGCCTAAATGGAAACGTGGTACTTAAAACTAGATTATATTAGGCAACAAAAATTGCCGATAACGGTACAACTTAGATACCAGCCTAACCCTCACTCTTTCGCACCCGCCGATGTATATTACCCCGAATCTGCCACTGTTGTATCTGGTTCAGTTTACGATTATGTCTGCATAATTGCAGTTGTGCTTTCAATTTGTTTTTGTTTTCGGCGTTCTGTAGTCATAAAAGTTAATTAAAATCATGGCATTCACAAACAGACATAGCTGCGTGAATCACCGCAACGTTTTTTGTTATGTGTGTGGCGAATACACTTTAAAAGAAAGCAGAAAACCTATTTCTGCCTTTGTGAAACGGTATTATTTCGCTTATTTCGGCATTCACTTGGGAAACTAAAATAAAGCTTGGGCTTGACATTTGGTGTGTAAAACATGCGTTGAACATTTACGACAGTGGACAACTTTAAAGAGAAAATGCCTAAAGTTTGGAGGGAACCGAGGAACCATTATGATGACTGTTATTAATGTGCAATCAGAAAGCAGATGCAAATAAGCCCCAACGTTTCAATCAACAAGAACTGAACGATCTCAGTAGAGACTTGAACCTCTTAAAGAAGTCTTCAGAATTACTTGCCTCCAGATTAAAAGAAACGAATCCGTTTAAACCGGGTACTAACATTACATTTTATCGTAAAAGAGAAACGGATCTGTTGTCCTTTTTCTCTCAACAAAATAACCTGGTATTCTGTAATGATATAAGAAGACTGTTAGAAGCGACGGGTTTATCGAAATACACATTGGACGAATGGCGTTTTTTTTTTTTATTAGTAACTCAAAACGTAGTTTAAAATGTGTTCTTTTGAACAACCGTAACAAATATGGAGTAATATCTATTGGTCATTCTACCATTTTGAAAGAGGAATACGAACCAATATCACTAGTTCCGAAAAAAATTAAATATAAAGAACATCAGCGGATGACTTGTATCGATTTAAAAATGGTAAACTTCCCCCTTGGACAGAAAAGTGGAAACACAAAATATCTGTATTTTTTATGTCTTTGGGATGGCAGCGGTAATAATCAGCATTGGGTTAGCAAAAATTGGACTCTAGTGAAGACGTTAAACCGAGATAGACTTTGCTTTGGGTACTTAATACGTAATTTCCTAGGATTAGCATGGAAAAACTGAAAGTAGGTATATCTGATGGCCCTCAGATAAGATAGCTTATAAAAGATACACAATTTACCGCATTAATGAGCAAGACTGAATCTAATGCTTGGTACTCGTTTGTTGAAATTGTACAAAATTTTCTTGGCAATCATAAAGCAGGAAATTACGCAAAATTATTAGAAACTATGTTTTCTAACTTTAATATTCTCGGCTGTAATATGAGCATACGACTTCACTACCTCCACAATCACTTAGATCGATTCCCACAAAACCTAGGTGATTATAGTGAAGAACAGGGGGAAAGATTTCATCAGGTCATTAAAACGATGGACGAAGGGGTACCCATATGCTGGCCGACTATTACTGAAGTCTACAGCAAGAATGTTATACTAAACTCCATGCTAGAAAGTCGTATAAAAGAAAATTTTTAAATGATAAGCCATGAATGTCATGTTTATCTTCCTTGTGAAAAAAATTCCTTACTTTGTATTCGTTGTTTTTAATGAGACCTTGCAGTAAACACTCTAATATCTATAGCCTGAAATATATATGAGTTAACAAAAAAATGATCTTGTTCTAAAATAGGTCAATACAGCGTATCTCAAAAACTAGATCTGATAGACTAAATCTAACAGTTGTTTTCGATTCTACACCCAAAAATTACTCAGAAACAATTCAAAAACAACAGACACCAAAATGTGTGTTGAGCCGTGTAATTTACATATAATCCAGATTGACTGAAAAACTCAGAGTACACAAAACAGAAAATACGCATATATGAAAATGTGTGCGTCATACATACATATATACCACAAAACTCCATTACCTGTAATTTCAAGTCTGCAATTTCGTTAATTATATCTGAAAATTCATCGCATAAATTTAAAAAAGCATCATCTTCTTCATCGAGTTGAGTTGCTACTTTTTCTTCATATTCATTTACCTTTATTAAATATAAAATAAAAATATATTTAACCATAAGAATTTCGTAATTCCTGATTAAATTCTAAAATCGATATAACAAATAATTTCAATCGCGGCTTTATAACAAGTTCATTTAACAGAATTGTAAAATCTGAAAATTATACCTGCATATATTATAAACATACAGATATCATTGGTAATTATATATTATTTCTTTTTGTCTATATTCATCATTTAACACCGTTAAGGTTTTATTGCATAATAAACGATAATTACAAAAGCATTTCGCGTTTTCCAATAATTACAGTGCAAATAAATTCAAAAATGAATGTTGTAATAATAAGAAATAACATCTTTAAAAAAAGAAATACACACATTAAATTAGCACTAGTACACTTATTTAATTAAGTATAAATGAAAAACTTATTAAGCACCCACTTTTTGATATGCATCAGATACATCTACTGGCGCAGTCACTTTTGGTGATTCTTTCCGTTTTAATTTCGTTGGACCATTCGCATCTTTCGCAGACATGCTATCAGCAATTCAATTTAACTATACCTTAAAACTATAACATAAAATACGGCAACAAATACCGGCAAAAAAATTCATTCAAACATAAACGTTACAATTGTTCACATACATGTCAGTTTAACCAAGAATGGAAATTGAAAAAACATTGGTAAAGAAATAAACTGAATTTAATTATTACACAAATGTATTTTAATTTATTATAAAAATTTGTAATTTTTGTTATTATATTGTCTAAAATTTTAGTTAATTTTAAGCAAGTAAATTATCAACTTAAATATACTTAAAATATTATATTGCACATAACTAGCTAAAATATTTATCAAATATATTTTTTATAAATTCTTGTTTTTTTACTTGCTAATTATGATTTATTAATCATTAATACTAGAGGGTTTGATCCGCTGTTTGCTTCGCGTGGTCAAACCCAAGGAATATCTCTTCCCTTGACAGCTTGCTTCAATCATACCCATGCAGTATTGTTACTTCCTAAAGTATCAAAAATGCTATTTAAGTGATCATATTTTAATTTTTTCTAGCTAAATAATTAACTCTTTCACTCACATTGCACATAATATACATCAACTGTTAATTTAAATATATTACATATGAACGTTCTACAACTCTTCACCTTTAATAACAATTGTGATCTATAAATGATCATATTTTTGTCAATAAAAGAACCTCTCTTCAATTAAGCTACAAAAAATACAAACACAAACGCATATTAAACTTTTAAATTTATATAACAAATTATTTATTCGTTCATTCATTCATAGACATTACACACAAATACTACGATTTATCGCTGAAAATTACGCTTTAGTTTTATTGGCTCTCAGCTAAAAAAAAGTCTCATTTAGCTCTTCGCTTCGGGCGGTTGTAATGTAATAACTTAATGACACTAGAATCTGAAAAAATTGATTGAAATTGCAAGATGTTTTAATTTGTTTTATTTCTCATTCCTCTTGTTTAAATATATCAGATAGTAAGACTAATTTGAATGAAATTAGACCTCTCAACTATTCAAGCAATTTACTTATTGAAAACTGGAGTATAAGAGTATAGCTTTTGTAAAAATTTAAGGAAATAAAAAGTTTTTGCAATTGTGTAGTATGCAGGGCTTGACAGCTGAATAATAATACGGCTTAAACTTAATATGGCTTATGTCCTTGAAGAATACAGCTTAAGCTTTCGGCTTTTGGCTGTTTAAATTTAAAATACGGCTTAAGCTTTCAGCTTTCGGCTTAGGAAATGAATTTCAATAGAAGTTAATTAAAATCATTTACTAATTACTATACATCAAACTATTTAGCATTACTATTGAAACTTCAACTTTTTTCTTTATGCACAAAAATAAAAGTTTTTAAAAACAATTTCTTACGCAAATAATTATGTCTCAAATGCAAAATCAGGAAATTTAAAAAAAAAGCTTAAGCCGAATATAAAGCTTAATTTAGCTTTTTTAGAAATACAGCTTAAGCTTTCGTCTTTTGACTGTTTAAATTTTGAATATAGCTTAAGCTTTAGGCTTTTAGCTTATGGAAATTTAAATATGGCTATTAGATTAAGCTTCTGACATCTAAAAATGTTTGGCTTTCAGGATTTAGCTTTTGGCTTTCGGCTGGCTTTCAAGCACTGGTAGTATGTTTCGGACGATTTAAAAGTAAACCATTGTTACACATTATTTGAATAAAACATGGTATTTTTAAGTCACCGTCAATGGATCAACTAAAGATAAAACGGTAAAATTATACACTTTGAGAAATTTACTAATAATGTATAAAGTTTTAATTGTGAAAATTAAAAATTATCATCAGATGCCACTGCAACGGTGATTACCGTTAAACATTTTCCATCCATTTGATCGTGTTGTACCTTTATTTCGCGAATTCATTGATTCAACATCACACCTTTTCCAGTTTAGTAGTTATCTCGGTTTTTTAATGTTTCGATAATTTCGATAAAATTTATTTTTCGATTGTTGTTGTTTCGGCTTTTTTATCTAATTGTGATCGATCTCTAGTAAATTGTGTTTTAGCATTCGAAGAATGTAAAATGTCGAGAATTATTGTTAAAAATTTGCCAGAAAAGGTTCGTAAAAAAAAAGAATTGTTTAATATTTTGTAGACAGTATCTGAGAAAGAACACGAATAAATTTTAAAAATTTTTCTGATTTCAAATAGATAACAACAGAAAAATTACATGAACATTTTGGTCAGAAAGGCGTGATTACTGATGTTCAATTAAAGTTCACTCCTGATGGTAAATTTCGTCGATTTGCGTTCATCGGATTTCAAAATGAAAGTGATGCCTTATCGGCAACTGATTATTTCGATAAAACGTATTTAAATTCATCTCGTATAGTGGTTCAGCAGTGCGCTCAACTGGGTATGCAAGTTTTTAATGAACTATATACATTTCTGCTACATTCGTAGCGGCATACGCTTGCGAAGGCTAACATTTTTGGCACTTAAATTTTATAGAAAACTATAACGCTTTGTTAATTCAGTTACAGTAATGTTTTAACGTTCTATTTTAGGCGATGAAAATAAACCACGTTCTTGGAGTAAATATTGTCCTGAAAGTACAGCGTATAAAAAGTCACATAAAATTATTACTCCCGCAACAACCGAAGCAACCGAAGGAGAAAATAACGAGAAAAGAAAAAAAATTGTCAATCCAGTTTTGCAACAGTTTTTAGACAAGGTATACATTAAGCATATTCTTTCACAATACCGAAAGTTCATAAATCGGATGTTTTTTGTTCCAGGTTTTTAACGACTATTACATACTGATTATGATGAAGTGATGTTTTTTCTTGTTTTTTTTTTTTTTTTTCTTTTTTATTTGTATATAATTTATGTTAAATGTATAACAGAAGAGTTCATTTTTTTTTTTTAAATTTGGTTTTTTAAAAAATTTCACAAATATGAACTTAATAACTATTTTTAAGATGAATTATATGAGTATGTAAATAATTTCCTTGAATAAACAATCTTTCAACATTCTGTTTGTTAATTACAAAATATAGTAATTTATTACAAATACAATTATAATGAACAAATTTAAGAATAAAATAAAGGTTTTCATTTTATTCTTAAATTTATTTGTCATAATTGTATTTGTAATAAATTACTAAATTTCCTTGAACTTCGCTAATTTACTTGCAGTTTCTCAAATGGTTACAATTAATCTGCTACCGCAGAATAATGAAACTAATAGTTTTATCACCGGCCGGTAATATGTATGAACAGTATATGACAAAAATAATTTTTATTTATAAAGTGTTTTTGTTAATTTTTGATTGAGTGATTTTTTATTTATAATATTAATAAATTTTTCCAAAAATGTTATTTGATAGGAACTAAACTATATTACATTATTCGTTTTTTTAAACCTTTTTCTTAACTCTTCATCAATGTATCTATAGTAATACATAAATATTAAGCACGGATTAATAAAAATAGTTTTAGTAATTATTATTTTTTTTTTTTTCTGTTTTTTTATAGAAGCGAAAATCAAAATAAAACGGCGGCCCTGAGCTTAAGTAATTCGAAATAAGACTATTATAAATACAAATAACAAGGTGGCCACCCAACCGGGAAACCGGCATAATCAGGGAAAAAAGTAAAAATAGCTAAAAACGATATTTTTAGTAAAAAAAAATCTTTGGAGATGAAAAATTAATTAATTTTTTAATGTACTTTACTCAAAATAAATTATCTAAAGTTCTGTTTTATTCATATAAAATATGATGCGAAGGGTCAACTATTATCAATAATAGCAAAAAAATTCCATTCTTCATTTTGTACAATTCCCGTAATCGGAAACCGAGAGGATTTGGACCAGGAAAACCGGAAATTTAAAAATTGTATTTGAGTCGCCACCTGTACAATATTATGAAGATTTTTTTTTTTTATGTAACTACTAACAACGAGACTCTACAGCCTTGGAGAAACGAATTTCAATGATTTTTTGTGTAGCGGTAGTTTACCATGTGGCTATGTACTATGTGTAAAATGTTAAGGTGCAATACTCAAATGTAATCGAGAAAAACGAATTTAAAATTTCTTCACACTTTATGTGTAGGTTATATATAAGTTATAAATCGTTTCACTTGAAATTGCCGTGGCCTAAGTGGTAACGTTCGTGACGCGTACACTCGATACGTGGGTTCAATAAGATTTCTATGTTTCAGTAGCTTTAAAGTAGTTCCTAAAAATTACTGTAACCCTTAATTATATTATGTGTGCTTTTTACCTTTTGTTAATGTTTCATTATTATAAAACTGTTTCTCTCAAGATTCCTACATATATATATATATATATATATATATATATATATATATATATATATATATATATATATATATATATATATATATCATCATCATCATCGTCATCATCATCATCATCGTCATCATCATCATCATCATCATCATCATCATCATCTGGTGCAGCAGTCCGTGAACTGGTTCGTTCCTATGCTTCGTCTTTTCCATTCGTATCGGTTATTGGTCGTCCTTTTCATTTCTGAGTAACTGGCGCAGCCGGAATCTCTTGTCAGCTTGCCTACCCAGCTTAATCGTGGCCTACCTCTTACACGTCTTTCTGGGATGTATCCTTCCATTATATCCCGCAGCAATCCTCTATGTCGGAGCACGTGGCCCATCCAACGCAGTTTTCGACTTTTAATTTGATGTAGCACCTGCCGCGTTTCTCCGATTCGGTTTAAGATTTCTTGGTTGGTCCTCGCTTTCGTAATTCTATGGACATTGTTTTGCTGGCGATTATTTTTATCTTTTTCATTAAAGCCTGTTTTCCCATCGCAAGCCGTTCCCGTATATCTTGGCGACTGCGTCCGTCTTCGGTAATAATGCTACCCAGATATTTGAAAGCTGAAATCTGCTCTAGCTTTGTACCATCAATTGTAATGTTTACCCAATGCGGTCTCAGGCCAATTGTCATTATTTTGGTCTTTTTTGTACTAATCAGCATTCCGAACTTTTTTGCTGATTCCTTCATTTTGTTTATCATTTTCTGCAGCATACGTGGACTGTCTGCTAGTAAAGTCACATCATCCGCGTATTTAATTGTGCGCACTTTTTGTCCTCCCACTTTTATGTCGTATGTTGTGTCCTCAAAGGATTCCAACAGAATTAGTTCTGCTACAATATTAAATAAATCAGGTGACATTGGGCAACCTTGTCGAACTCTTCTTCTGATTTTTACTGGTTCAGTTTCACCGTCTCTGGTTCGAATTACAGCTTGTTGTCTAATATATAGATTATAGATGAGAGTAATGATCTTTTGAGGGCAACCGATTCGCTGTAGGAGTGGAAAAAGTTGATCCCAATTCACTTTGTCAAAGGCTTTTTCATAGTCTACGAAGCAGATGTAGATTTGTCTTCCTATATATATATATATGTATAATTGTATATATATCACAATTTTTTTGTAATTTTTTCTTTTTTAAACAGTATAAAGATGATCCGACATTTCTAGATTATTTGGAAGTACATGGAAAAAATAAAGTGTTAGAGAATACAATATCGGAATTGTACTCAGAAGAGGAAGAAGAAGCACAGGATGAATCAAAATTTGATGATAAAATTGCTTCCGAAGAAAAAGATGATGGAATTGAAATCGCAATCAATCCTGATATTTCCGATATAGACGTAAGTTGTGAGCCTTTTGATTTAAAAAGTATTTTTAATATTTATAGTTCGGATTAATTTAAAAATTTTAATCGTTAATAATATTATTATAAACCAATAATAAGCAGCTAAAAAGAAAGTGAAACAATTAGTCTTCTGAAAACCTTTTTGGGATTATCCTACTATCGGGTGAAGGGCATTTGAATGTGACAGGCCTAAAATAAATTGAAGAAATTTTTGAAAATTTGTAGCAGTTATTTAGAAATCAATTAATGAAAAAAATAAGAACAAAAGTGATGAAAGTTATAATGAGTGACAGAAAAGTAACTAATGGAGTAAAAGTAATAAAAAGTGGGAAATATTGCCCGCAGTGGTTCTCTGCTTTTCGTGTTTAGCATTGAAGTCACCTCAAATAAAGTACCGATTGATAAAGTGATTTAAGAAACACATGTTCTTAAGTTATATTCTAGTGGAAAGTGAAACTGCAGCTATATTGACGATAACATTATTGTGCATTACCGCTACAGTGTTTCCTTGTGCATATTCTTCGGCATATGCAGTTTCTGATGATGCAGGATGCATTGTTTGATAATCACTGCAGATCCACTGTGTCCCCACTATCTGGATGAGGAGCGTGATAAATGGCAAAGCCTGTTATCTACGAAAAATTTCTGACCGTGAATTGTGTTTCCGACATTATTGCAGTATCGATCTTGTTGCTAGTTAAAAAGATTTCAAGTTCATGCGGACGCTGTTGGAGTCCGTTACATTCTGTGTGATTATATGCAAGGAATCAGTCGTTTCTGTTATATCTTACTGTTTTGTTGATGCTTTCAATTCCGTGACATGTTCAATGTATATAGTTTTTAACTCAGTTTAGTGTTACGGTCGTAATCGCTTTTCCTACAATACAGTATTAATATTACATATTGCTGAAGAATGGCATATATTGTTAATTTATCGCGTACTCTAAAAATGATAATTTACTTAAATTCTGATTGAATTAAATGTTCTTAACTTTATAGAAGTTATTATAATAAATTTTAAACTAAAAATTTACAATACTGATTATATTACAATGTCAAAATATAATAAAATAACGAAAATGAAGCAAAAACCGCAGTAACGAACCAAATAAAGGGACTAATTTAGCACCTTGTTTCCGTTTTCAATGTAATGTGGTAAATTAGAAATGATCGTTCTATTATGTACTGTAACGTATACGATTAAATATTAATGTTTAATGGAAAATGCGATTTAAAATTAACCACTTGTGTTTTTAACTTAAACGATTTTTTTTTTTTTTGAATGTTTTAAATAACTTATTATTATTATTATTATTATTATATATATTTTATTTAATGACGTTCGACTACTGTGGTCATTTGCGTCAACGATACAGTATGAAATTGAAGTTCTACGTAATTAACTTTAATCATTTAACTTTCTGTATTCGTCGAAAGTAGACTTTCATCTATAAAACTTCTGCAGAAAATGTATAAGAAAAAAAAATTTAAATTTCACATTATCATTAATTAAACGTGTACTTATGAATGCGATCGAATATGTTAGTCTAACCGGTAGCGTGGAAAAATGAGAAAAGAAATCTAAGAAAGCAAAAATAAGTCAATTTCGATGAAAGTTGTACTGATCAATTTTTTCAGTGATAATGCACAAACAATTCGTACTAGACGAGGTAACTCTATAAATGCAGAATACTAACTAGCCCTGTTGCAATCACTGTATGAAGATATGTGACGTAAACGGCTAGATTTGCGGTCGGACTAAAATTGGTTTCTTCGTTAAATAAAACTCCATCGCACATTCCTTGTTAATGACATCTGATTCGAGACCACCTCTCAAATATCCCGCAACTATCGTTCTTATTAAATCTGTCTTTGGATGTGAATTGATTTTTCGAAATTCCTTTCCTTATCAACTATTATTCTTATCAGCATCATACAGTTTCGTTCATATTCCACTGTTTAAAGGAAATTATGTACAAATTTCGATGATATTGACAAAATTGGAAGGAAGAAAATATACACCAAATATGAAATTTCACACGTGTAGCTAAATGTTTGCGTATAAATTCTAAACAAAAATTGTTTATAACTGCATAATTTTAAAATTATTTTTATTTCTTTTTTCAGTACTTGAAATTAAAAACGAAAAAGAAAGCTCTAGATGAAATAAAACCCGTAAAAAATGATCAGTTCTACACTTTAGTCTTACGTGGTTTGCCGTATAAAATAAAGAAGAAGGCTATCAAAGAATTCTTCAGACCGCTGAAAGTCGATTCGATTCGAATACCACCTAAAATTAAAGGCCTGGCATATGTAGGATTTAAAACAGAAGACTGCGTTAAAAAAGCTTTACTCAAAAATAAAAGTTTCATAAGTAAGTAATGTGGGTAGCATTTCATGTCGGCTATCGGCACAATTATGTATAAGAACCTCATGTTTGGCAGTGCATACAACCGCGATTACATTAGCGCAGATTCGTAATTATATGCGCAAATTATAAATAAACGATAAAAATCTATTGTTTAAAGTACTGTAAACACGTTAAAATGAAATGTGAAATTTCCAAAAACCCCGTGTTCAACGTTAAACAAATTCTTAGCTGATATGAAACTGAAATTTCGCGACAAAAAAAAACTCGATTTAAATGAAAAATTTAACACGTACAAGTGATGTGCCGCAGATATTTTTCTTCTTACTATAGGTATGAATTATACTAGGGCGATTTTCTTTTTTCTTTTTAATATTATATTTAGAATTCCCGTAAGCATGCCAGACAATATTTAGGGATGATTATTTCAATTAAAAAATGGAAAACTTCTTCAGTGTAGTCGAAATTAAGTCATACAGTTTTACGAACAGTTCAGTAATGAATCTTGTTTACAGCCATTTGTTTAAGTGAAAACAATAGCAAATTCCCTATATGATTAACGGGGAAGCATTAAATTTAATTATAAGAAGACTAAGAACATTTTAGTAATGAATCTTTAATTTCGAATAATATAACCGAAACATTAATCATATCGGTAAAAACTTTAATATATTTTTTAAAAAGTAATCTCTGAATGTTGTGACGGATTTGGCCGCCATGACTTTCGATATTTTTTACGCTGTACCGAATTAAAAAATGATAATGATTACTCTTTTCCAAATTCTAAATTCCTCATCTCTCCGCATTTTGACAGTTTCTCAGGCTTCCGATTTCTATTTCTCCGGTTTCTTCGGGCAGCGTGCAAACTGAGCATTCTCCGACCGTAATGCTAGATCGACAAATTTCGTGGGAATTGCCAATGTGCACGGCGCCAATTTGGCGATCCGTGCATATGTGTGTGTTTATTATATGAGGGTGGTTCGTCCGATGTTTGTCCAATCTGGCGTTGTGTGCGTCGGAGATGCGATTCGAGCTACGTCGAGGCGTGAGAAGTTTTTCTTAGAACCCGAAAAAACCGACGCAGGGTACCCGCCGTTCCACCGATTTTGAGAATGTTCTAGAAAAATCGGTGGCGTATTCATTTTTATATATATATATTTTTTATCATTAGGCAAAATGGCCGTGCAATAAGATCGTGGTCGAATTCTCTGTGAATTCGGGCCGATCAGTTCTCGCTTGCTGCTCGTCGCAGGCAGATCTCGACTGCTTTGGCCCGTGGGCACTTTCGTTTTTTTTCATTGCTACGCGCCGTTAAGGCAATTTTTTACTATAATTTGAGTTCTCGCTTGCTGCTCGTCACAGGCAGATCTCGACTGCTTTGGCCCGTGGGCACTTTCGTTTTTTTTCATTGCTACGCGCCGTTAAGGCAATTTTTTACTATAATTTGAGTTCTCGCTTACTGCTCGTCGCAGGCAGATCTCGACTGCTTTGGCCCGTGGGCACTTTCGTTTTTCTTTTCATTGCTACGCGCCGTTAAGGCAATTTTCTTACTACAATTTGAGTCTTCGCTTCCTCGTGGTCGCGATTAGATCTCAACTGCTTTGGCCCGTGGGCACGTTCGTTTTTGTATTTTTCACAGCTACGCGCCCTTCGAGGCAAAATTTATATATTTTATTTTTTCCACTGCTTTGGCCGCTTAAGGCAAATAGTACCGATTGGAATATTCGTTGGCGTTTTTCTTTGGTGCTCAGTTTATATATGTTTTTTTTTTAAATCAAATATAATTCGATTTACTCGTCTTACGAAGAATTTTTGTTATTTAGTTGCAAGGACACGTTTTCGTGACATCTCCGCCGCGGAGACCTTTCTTTTTTCGTTAAAACCTTAGGAAGGCCTAAAGCTCTGCTCGAACGAGCTAACGGTTACGTTACACCCAGAAGTAACGTTGGCGCCCGGAACTTTTATTTTCGTTTATTTTTTTTACATTTTCTTTTAATATCATCGAAGAAAGTGGTCAGTTACAAATGTTGCCAAAGAACAGGGAAATAACGAATTAGTCACAAATGTCCCCTATGAACAGGGACTAGTGAAGAGAGTTAATTCTTATCAAATGGCACCGGAACAGGGAAATAACTAATTCTTAACAATGTTTAATCATTTTGTTAATGAAAAGTATGAACTTATATTCAAATTTAGTAGAACTGGTGTACACATGGTCGTTTATACAGGGTGCGACAGCATAACACCATTTTTTAAAATGCGCCACTTTTTTTATACTAAATTTTTTAAAGAAATAATAACAGAAAATCGAAATACGTTCTCTAGATCCCATTCGCAATATGTATCCCTTCTTCCCTTGCAGTTTTATTTCGATTTTCTGTTATTATTTCTTTAAAAAATGTAGTAGAAAAAAAGTGGCGCATTTTAAAAAAGGAAGTTATGCTGCCGTACCCTGTAGTTTAATAAAAATGGTCGTAATACTCAAAATCAATATTGTAACAGAGAACATCTGGTCAAACCCTTTGTCAAATGTAAATTTTTAATATTTCTTCACTTTTACTGTTTATTTAATTCGTTTTTTTCATTTTTTTTTTTTTTTTTTACTATAATTTGATCTGATTTTTAACCGATAGATGAAATCATATTTATATAATACGAAAAATTTTCCTTCGAAAATTTTTAGGTATAGTCTCGAAATATAGGTAGATAAATATATATCTACTCTAAATACCGGTAATGATTTTATTCGGAAATTATTAATATCGTGTTTTTGTGTTCAAAGAAGATTCCGACAAGTAGTCGGGCAAAATGTTTCTTTTGGTTTTGAGTCTGTGGAACACGAAACGTTCGTAAAACCTTTTTTCACAAAATCATTCCGATGACTGTGTATGTACACTTTCTTTATTAGCGTTGAATTGTTGTCTGCGCAACCAACCGGTGATCGTTCTTAAGTGTAGTGCGAACAGTTTTGATATTTTCCTTAAGTTATAGTAGTATGGGAACACCTTATTCTTTAATCATCTTGAGTGCTCTGTACATATTGTCTCAATATTCATAAAAACACCAAAATATACTTGGCATAAATCTAACATTTCTCACCTTTATCAATTTTCATCATTTTGAAGTTTCAGTAATAGTTTTGCTATTTTTAAAATTTAATGAAACATTTAACAAAGAACGAACCCTGTTTCATATTATATTTTGGCAAAGGTTTAACATGAATTAATCAAACTTTACTTTCGGGTTAATAACGTATTGAGCCATAATATTTAATATGATCACGCATTTCTGTATATACATCGCAGAATAAATACAACAATAGACTAATCAGAAATATATTATTTAATTACAAAAGCCTAGCACCTTTCGTAGCGGGAACTGCACATATTCATGGTATATATAGTTTTTGTTGCAAACATGATGGTACAGTTTTTTGTAATTATAATATATTTCTAGATACGTCTACACTATTTTATTTATTATATTTCAATCGTATTTTTATTTTTGTCTCGCGTAAATAATGTTACTTACACTACTTTTACAATATTAGTTTTAAAAGGTCTTGCATACATATTTTAATCCTGTAACATTACATTTAAAATTACAAATTGCGGTATAGTTGCGTCGGATCCGATCTAAATTATTTTAATATTATTTTAACAATCACACAAAATATCGCTGAGGTTAAAGTAATGTAATTATTAATTAAAAAGAAGAAAAAGGCAAAAGATAATGTATTTTAATGAATATTTTTGATTAAATACAGTGTATTATTCTCGGCTTTAGATATGGAATAAATGCTTTTTGGATATTGGCCGCCAAAGCTTACGAAAATCTTACCTGTCAATAAGCTAATTTTCGAACAGCTTTTTTCAAAAATATCCTAAATTTCTATGAATGCTTAAAATTTTTACAACAGTTTCTAAATTTCACTCGTGTATTCTTGTCGTTAAATCGCAAATTCCAATAGAGTAAAATCAAATCGCTAAAAGTACTAGTGGTTCCTATGTAATGGTAAACACAACTTCGCTGTTTAAACCTGAGCCTTATGTTTCAAACGTTCTTTTTTTCTTTTTTTTTTTTCATTTGTATGACAAACAATTTTTTTCATAATTTCTTTAATAATAAACAATAAGTATAATTAATTTTCACTCGTAACATTGCAAGAATTCTTTACGAAATAAATGTGTGGTTATGTGTGCAGCTGGTGTTTTTGAAAATATGAAGGTTAAAGGTTTATTTGTCCAAATTGCTTCTTCATATTTTCTAATTTCAAAATTTATTACGTTAACACAGCAACATCTTTTTCATTATTATTCAACAAAAGACATCTTCTCCGTCATCGTTGCTAACTTCAAACTACGGAATAATTTAATTTATTTCATCGAACAGTTTGTCTTGGTTTTCAAATGTTTGTAATAATATCCGTTTAGAAGATAACCTATACATATTTTTTTTATGTTATAGAAAACAATAGAAAAAGGTTAATATAAAAATGTGAACATAAATATTATAATGGGTCTATTCGACCGAGGAAAAAAACATAAGATTAGTCGTAATAAAACAAAAAGTTGGAATCGCTAAAATAATCACACAAATGTAAGAAAAGTTACCTAACATCACACGCTGCAATAAAAATTATTTTGCTGATTACAAAAGAGAATTGCTTGGGCTGGATCCGTCCCATACCGTACTGTTTTTAGGTTAACTTGAATATTAAATGTATCGTTTGTACTTGCCACATTGTCACGTGTAATTTAAAAAATATTTAATGAACTGCTAATCGTTTCGAACTCTGATTTATTAAATTTACTTTTATTAATTTTCGAAATAACTTTTTATTTATTTATTCAAATTATTTCTAACAGATGGTAAACAGATATTTGTTTATCAAATGCAGCTAAGTAATAGAAATAAAAGTGAAAAGTCTGATGAATCAAACTCGGGAAGAAATGAAAAGTGGAAAAGGCAGACTGCTGCTCTGGAAAATGAAGAATGTATTGCAGAATCTGGCAGAATATTTATAAGAAACCTACCGTATACCGTTACGGAAGAAGAATTGCAACAATTATTTGAAAAATACGGTATAAAAGTGTAGCATGTAATTGTAGTTATTATGTTATGTCAATTAATACGTATTATTTGTATACTTGCATCGAGTAAATAAAAAGTAAAGTGAGGCGCATTTTTGGATAAATGGCTATGTTAACAAACACAATTGTCGTATATGGGATAACGCCAACCCGTACACCAGGTGGTAATGCATCTGCAAAAAGTTACTGTTTGGTGTGGATTTTGGATCAGCGGCTTCATTGGTCTGTACTTTTTTGAAAACGACGTTGGTGAGGCCATCATCGTCAACGGCGAGCGCTACATAACTATGCTAACTGATTTTGAGGTAGACGACATATGGTTCCAGCAGAATGGCGCTATGTGCCACATAGCGGACGCCACGATGGATATTCTGCATGAACGATTTGAAGGTAGGGTTACCTCTTGCAGAGGTGACGTGAATTGGCCACCGAGATCGTGTGATTTGACCCCGCTAGACTTTTTATTATGGGGTTTCCTGAAACGATATTGTACTCCATACATATTGGCATACATGGGTCTTTCAAATAAAAAAAGAATTTCGTTAATTCCTCACACGCAGCTTGTTTTATTCCATTTCAACATCGACCCGTCCTTATTGGAAAAGTAAGTTTGAATATATTCATTTTTTTTAGGAATCTGAATTTTTCTAATTTGTAGATTTAATAGTGTAGCTTATTTTTATGAACTAATGAACACTATCTATATCTGTACTGCTAGGATATACGAATAGGTAATCGCCGACGCTCAGAAACTGAGTATGGCCCTATGAAGTGTAAGGAAAGTTTTTTCTCCATCTCTCATTTGGTGTTCGTATGCTTGTATTTTTTTTTTCCTACTACAGATTTAACCATCTGATGAGAACAATCTATAAAACGATTACGCTATCATATGAAAGCAGCTTATATATAACAATGAAATTTATTTTTAAACAGATTACTTTTGAATTATTGTGAAATCGGTTAAAAGTTAACCGAGTTTAACAAAATTGTGAAATATTCTAATCTCTGTGTTCTTAATTTATCATTGCATGACGGTGCTATCGGTGATAGTTGAATATTAAATAAAAGCGTGTACTATACCTCTGGCAGGTGTCAAAGATTGTGAAATTAAGTTCACGATATACTAATTCTAACGACATTAATGAGACTATAGAGCCACACTGTCTCTTTCGGTTACCTTTACATTTTCAGTTTTCTCTAGTCCAAATTATTTCGGGTTAGGCAGATCTGCGAGTTTTTGAGTCTAGAATAAAATGAGTCCTGAACTCGCTACTCCTAGTCTGATAGCCCAGCACTTGCGCTACCTGAATGTGAAATACTAGGTTATTACTTCTATTTTTAATTAAAGCAAAATGAAGTGAAAAGTAGGCTTAACAAAAAAAAAAGGAACAGCAAAAAATTTACATAACAAGGATGAAAAAAATATTGTTTGGTTTTTTTGCAACGTTTTCAAGCTGTTCTATACGCCGATATTACTGTACTATTCGCTATAAGCAGAAATCTTAAAGGTAGCCGGAATTTCTTAAAATAGTAAACTGAAATAGACTAAAGCTCGACTCTATTTATCTAAAGTTAATTCATCATTCCCAACAACAAAATAATCATTCAAAACTCAAGAATCAGTTGCTCGAATAAAATAAAAAAAATCATGTGCGATTTTAGATAAAATATAACTTTTTCAAAACATATGAATCGTAATAGTATCAATATAAATAAATCAGCCTTCAAAATTTTATTCTTTACTGAATTGCAAATTGTACCAGATTTTTAATAATAAATTACTTTTTACTAAGCCATAATACAGCTCAAAGATCTGTCGTGTTTTGTTTAATGTTTTCGTCTTGGAGCACAGAGGAGAATTGTGGATAATGCAAAATGAGTATTCAACATACATGCTCAATGTTTTTCGTTATCAATAAATTACTGATATCTGAATGATTATATATTTAATAATGCTAACAAATTTTTTGAGAGAAGTTAGAGCATCATGATATTATTCTCACCAGTAATACGAAAATTATGGTACATTTTTGTATGTTTAATATGAACAGTGGAGAATTAAACGTGCATTACTGTGATTTATAATAATTAGATTAAGTTATATTTTATTATAACCAGTATAAATAGTTAAAATTTTGCAAATTTTATTTGTTCTTTTTTTTTTCGTCGCTCGAAACTGGCATTAATGTTATGTTTTTTTTAAAATTTAATCTAAGAATAAAATTATTTAACGTGAAATGATAAGAACCGACTAAGAATTAAAATGTATATAAAATGTATGCAAAAGTATGCATTTTCTTTTTTTGCTTTTGAATTGGGATCAATTAATAATTTATCAGCAAAATATTAGATGATAAATACTCAAAAATAAAATTATTAAAGGATTAGACTTATTACAATTGGCATAAAGGAGCCAACGGCTTACCGGAAACATACAACATTCCCATACAGTTTCGCTCGAACAGTATGTGAGAATGAAAATATTTTTGGTTAAAATTTTTTGGTGCATTAATTTTAATGCGTTTTCTGTAGGACCTAGAAAATTATTTTACATCAGTGTACAATTTATAAAGTTTTTAAACTTTTTATAAAACAAAAGTATTACAAATTTTTAGGTCCTGTAACTGAAACGATTGTTCCGATAGATAAAATTACTCGAACTGTAAAAGGATTTGCTGTTGTTACATTTTTAATTCCAGAACATGCAGTAAAAGCGTATAGTGAGCTAGATGGCACAATATTCCATGGAAGAATGTTGCATTTGCTTCCAGGGAAAGCTAAAGAATCACAAGATGGTATTTTTAATTTTTTTTTCGATAAAACTAGTTTGTTAATTTATTTACTGAAAAAATTTATCCGCTGAGAAATATGAATCAGAAAAAAAGAAAAAAAAACCATAAAAAACTACATATTTTGAATGAAAAATTTGTGCGCATATTTTTTTGTAGGTTTAATTAAAAGTGCTTATGTTACCTAACATAAAAGGAACTCATTTACAAGTGCGCTAAAATATTGAATGTTTAATTTGTAAACATCAGATACATAAAAATTTAATTTATTCAGCTTGAGTTCCCAATATTAACTTTTAAAAATTGCAATAATTCACCACAAGTTGAATATGCCGTGGTGAATAAGGGTTGCATCAATAACTTCCTGATTATGTAAATATTTATCTTAAAATTATGATGTACACACTAAAGGATATATTATATGCCTATACAGTTGTCCACTATAAACAATACTTTTTTTTTTTTTTTTTTTTTAAATTAAAATATATTTTTCCCTCATTCAACTATAATTATAAATTACGATTAGTTATTGCGAAATAACTAAATTATTTTTTTCATTACTTCATTAAAATACTAAAGGATCTCGGAACCAAATTTGCTCAAAATATAATAGTCACGATTTCTCATAAATATATGTTAAATTGCATAAATCAGAAATAATAAGTGCGCAGATTACATCTGCGGTCTATATATTGATATCGACTCGTTTTTTCCCCCTCGATGATGTTTACGTAGACTATGATGAATAAAATAAAAAAATTACGAGCGCCAGTGACCCTTTCCTATGGTGTACCATAACCGGAATAATTCTGCCTAGCAGAGTACTAGGTTTTTCGAAAAATAATAATTCGCGGAGGGAAAAAAAAGATTACGCAACAGTAAAAAGAATGACGATAAAAAGAATTAAAAAAAAAAAACAAAATCCAGAATCGCGATCCCGCTGTGAAACGGCGGTAACGTCTCCGTACCGAAGATGTCACGGTGACCCATCACGTGTTCAATAACAAAACTTCTTTGCGAGGAAAACGCGTATATTTTTTTTTTTAAATATTACAAAACAAAAAAATATAGGAAGAAACGCTGTAACTGACGCGTATAAAATCGACATTAACTAGAAAAGCTGTAAGAAAAACTAACTAATTGCTCTAAAATACAAATTTGAGAACGTACGGCATGGTGCATAAGTTCAGCTACAATGGTAACGTAACACGACTAGACAAATTAACAGCCACGCTCGATGATCATCAAGAGCCGAATAATAACACACGATGTGTATCTTGAATAATCTAATGGTATTACCGAACAATCTTGTAACAATTAACAAAAGATCAAACGTACCACCGAATCGATGTTTCTAGAATATTCGTAATACTATCTATAGCGGCAGTTACCCTGCCTGCCTGATTTTTTCACGGGATTTTATAAAACTTCCCTCGGCTCAGTGCTACTCGGCGCAGCTTTTAAACGACGCGCACTCGCCTCGGGCTCATATAGTAATCTCTGCTATCGTCTGCTACCAACCATACACACGCGCACAGTTTCACCCTGACGCGACCGTCCGTTCGATCGCGCACGGGAATTTCGGTTTTAGCTGATAATCATCTTCGATACCAACAAGCTGCGATTACGCCGAATAAAATGCGGTGTTCGATAAATCACGAATTAATGATTTTACCAAAGAGAATATTTTATAATTCGAATACCGCTAAAAGATCGCGTTGCAGGTACCGAATCCGTCACAATATATATATATATATATAGTCTCATCATTGTACATATGGAGTGTAATGTTGTACAGGTGTGAAACATGGGTGATAAACGAAAGCGAAAAAAAAAAGCTGGAAGGGGCAGAAATGTGGTTCTGGGGGAAAATGTTAAAAATGAAAATGTCCTTAACCGAGTGACGGAAACTCGCAGCTTATTGAACATCATCAAGAAGCGTAGAACCATAATGATCGGTCATATACTGCGAAATGATGGAATATTATATTGATTTCTGTGACCTGTACAGGCTCAACAGTTTAAACTACAGTAAAAGTATAAAAAAAAAAAAAAAATGTTTATAGTATTCAATTTTCTATAAAACGCTCCTACAAACATTACAATAGTATTAAATACCGCTAGGTTATAGAAGTTAAAAGGAAAGGTTCTCAGATTTACGAAATTTGGAACACAGAATAAAAGTTTTTAACAATAAAATTAAGGATTTTATTACTAAAACTTTGAGGAAATTCTTTTCTCGACCTGTGCCACACAATTTTAGGCTGGACGGGAAAAGAAAAATAGTCGGTTTAAAAAAACACCCTAATATATACATTACACTACCATTCATAATAATTTGCCCACCTAGTTTGTTCTTTACTTGTCACAAACGTGAATTCGTAATACATTTAATTTTTTTTTTTTTTTCGTTAAGAAATAAATAAAAAGTGGATTTGAATAAGTAAAATAGTAGCAACATCTTCGAAGAAAAAAATAGTTTTATCGATGTACGTTTTTTTTTTACAAAAACGAAATTTATTTAAAAAATACTAACTGTCTGTTTATGCGCAGTTCTTTTCACATTTCAAACAATTATTCCACAGTTATTTTCCATTTTAATTTTACTTGAATTTTATTACTCAATCATACTTCTTTTTTGATTAAATTTTATTATTAGTTTATGGTAAATACTTAAAAGTGAACTCTCGGGTGAAATTCGATCTTTAATTGTTGCTTAAAGTAGTAAAATCTAATTTTCAAATTGCATCTGAACTGACAATGTAGAGGCCAACTATAAACTATAGCGTTAAAAGATATTCCATATTTCTGGGTTTATTTGCTGCAGTACTCGAACTGGAAGACTTCGAATAACAACAGTTTCTAATTTTTGACGAATAGTGGTCACTTCGAAATGTAATAGACAGCTTATTACTCCAGAAATAACACCCATGATGAATGAAAACAAAGCTAAGTAATTAAGCACAAGCATTGTAAAACGCAAATTTGTAGAAACCGAATATATACGAGTATGTGTTGCTACAGAAAAACATTCTCTAGGCCTAATAAATAAGTTTAAAAGTATGGGGTGGACTATAAGGTATGTAAACTAGTCTGATGAAGATTAGAAATATGTCTTTGGAGCGATAAATAAATTTTTTAAATATTTGAAAAACAAAAGAACGAAAATTCATGTGCAGATGTAAGATTTCAGAACAGTGTTTAGTTCCTTCTATTAAGAGCATAATGGAGTTTCTATTAATATTTAATCGTTAGCATATATTTATACTTGAAAATATCATGCGGAAAGGAACGATACATCATTATCCTCGAAAATAAAATGTCATCTGGTCATTATATTTCTGGTCAAAAATGATCCAAAGCATATATCCAAAATATATAAGGATTATTTAAAACAGCTGACTAAGGACGACAGTTCGATAAAAGTAATGCTTTTGGTCGCCTCAATCTTCAGATCTCATTCCCGCTTCAAAGAAATGTTCAGAAAGTATGTCCAGCATCTTCTGATCATCTTAATGGGGGGGAAACAGTTGAAACGTTAATATAATTATTAAACAGGTTGCCAAAATTATGCATATAGTTAATTAAAAGTAAAATTAATCATATAGTTCTTAAATATTTATCGTTAAATTTATAACTATACAATTGCAGTATTTAAATGTTTAATAAATATTTTGTCCTCAAAATACTTTATGATTTACATATTTTAAAGTATTAAAATTTGTTAAGGATGGGAAATAATTGTAAACGGTCTTGTGTATGTGTATGTGACTGTACACCCACACACCAATACATATATGTATATACACTTGCGCGTAGATAATTATTTAAAAATTGTTTTTTTTAATTCTCCATAATTGAAAACGTTAAGATTATAAAGTTTTCACTTCCGATTTTCGGGGTGATACATTAACTTCCATATTTGGGAACTTAAAAATTAATTTTATTCGAATTTTACTTAATTTTCTTTAGGAGTTTTACTGCATTACATGAATCTCAGTCTAATAATTTGGTCGCTGTTAACGGATGATTTGAATAGTTTCGAACTAGTTCATAACGGATTTCAAACTTCGTGCATGTACCAAATTTTCAGTTGCAATATAATTTTTAACAGATTTCTGATGCAACAGACTCATCGTGATTTCTCTACAAACAAAACTTATATCTGTTACATTATTAATGTAATAACACATTTAAAAAACGTAAATACCTAAAAACACTAGTTTCGGTTAATTTCAATAATTATAATAATTATCAAACATTTTTATAGATCTCGCTGAGAAAGAAGGAAGTTCGTTCAAAACGAAAAAATTGAAGAAGTTGAAAGAACAAGCAAAATCTTCTCATAATTGGAATACGTTATTTCTCGGACAAAATGCAGTGGCCGATTTAGTGTCAAGTAACTACGAAGTTTCAAAAGAAGAGGTAAAATGTGATATTTGTTTTGTTTTTTTCGATAAGTGAATCGAAAAATTAATTTTATTTTTAAATATTTATAATCTGGTACCAGAAGTATACAAATAAAATATGGGGTTATCTCACTTTAGTCGACATTTTTAGGAAACTTTGAAATACGGATTTATTTTTTGATCAAACTTTTGGACGAGTTTGGTTTTAATTTTTTTGATTTCCGTCGAAATTTTAGTTTCGACCAAAAGGTTAAACATATATAAAATTTCAATTGTAGTTTCTGATGAAAGATAAAATTAAGTAGTACAAGCTATAATACTGAGTCACCAAGTTTTTTTTTTCCAAAAAAAAAAAAAAACATGATTTTTAATCAGTATTTATAAATTTTACATTCCCCACAAAGCGTAAACCTCTTAGAACGCTTTTATCTGATATTTCCGTTTTATTTCTGTTGAGCATCATTAAGTTTCATTATATTATTATTCGCAGTGCCGGTACTGTAAACTTTTTGTATGGTTTTCTAATAATATCTTACTAATTTAGATTTAAGTATTCTACATTGACATGCCTTGTCTAATGTTAAATTTTATAAAAATTGCTCTTACAAATGATCTTATTGTTCTATGTAGTTTTAAGTATTTTTTTTCTGCTTTCTTTTTTGATTTATCTCATTCGTTTTTCCTGGATTTGGTGCAATATTGTCTGCGAATGATTCTACGCGTTTTTAGACTGACCTTATAATTAGAAGTCTTACTTTTTGTCCACTAATGGTATTTTCTCTGAATTTCCTGGGATTCTGATTATTTCAACTACGAGGATTACCGATATATGCATAACGGACAAAAAATATGTGTATGCATCCTATTCGCATGCACATACGTACGTAAACGATTAAATTAAAAAATATAAAGAATTACGAGTTTCCAAAAAAAAAAAAAAAATCATAATGCGTACCATTCTTATTTTTAATTGTAATTTTCTTAGTGATATCGTACCTGCATAATTCGACTGAAAAGGTGAAGGAATTGTGAAATATAAACACATTCTGACATCTGTAGTCGTACAAAAATTATTAATTTGAAAGTTCATAAAGCGATTTACTTAACAGCATATAATTTTAGTTTGCATTAGAACTTATCTTGATACACAACGTTACTGGACCTCGGTGTTAGGTGTAATTTATAAGTTATTGATTTTTGAAACCGATTGAAATGTCAATACTGTCATATAATTTTAGCTTTTGTTCGGTGAAAATGCAGCAGTCCGAATAGCACTCGGAGAAACTCAGTTAGTGAATAATACGAGAGATTTCTTAGTAGAAAACGGAGTGAAATTGGACGTTTTTAATCAAGTATGTAAATCTTCCGTTTTGTAATGAAAATCAAAGCGTTAAGTAATTTTATTGAATATGTTTTTCATTATTGTTACTATATTAATCATTCGCGATATTTACCAGATTAATTTTCTATCAAAATATTAAGTTGTTGTATTTTTCAGTTTTTGGTTTTTCTTTTTCCCACAAAAAATTAAAGGCTCGACTACACTTTTAACGTTTTTTTAGCTTGCACTTAATTGTGTTTCCTCTTTCTCTGATATAACTATCACATATGTTAGCGATCCGGCAGCAATTTTAAAATAAGGAACCTCGCTCTACACTACTTCAATCCATTCCACAATATTATTCAGCCGTTTTTCTTTCGCTCTACGTCAATTTTTTTTTTTTTTTTTGTGATTCTTTGCAACGATCATAATCATGGCACCTTTTCAAGGGTTTCAAGAATATTCTAATTTTCTTTTTTTTAATCGTGTTTATAATTTCCGCTTCGCACCTGAACATTTGTAAAACTTTCATATCGATTGTCTTTTTGATCTTGAGATTTCCTCGGAAGTTTTACTATTGTTTCCGTATGAAAACTATTCCTTAATATTTCGAATTTTTCTGTTTATTTCCCTTTTCCGCTAATATAATCGATCCTATTTAAAAACAGTTTAATTTTCAGACACGGTATAAGATGAACGATATGCTTTAAAAGCGACGGAATATTATTAGCCATGGTTATGTGTGTTTAACCACACTTACGGATAAACCTAATATGTATTATTTTATATTTGTGTGCGCGCATGTGTGTGTGTGTGTGTGTGTGTGTGTGAACACTCATGCGGGTAAAAATTTATATCCATATTAAATATAATTAATGGTAGAAATAAAAATACGTAGGAAAAAGAGAATTTAGTATCTTCTAGTGACGGCATTGTCAAAAAAATGGAATAGCATAAAGCAGAGATAAAAACTAGAATGGTAATGTATCATTAGAAAAGGAAAAAGGATGTTGGATTCAAAATATGCAAATTCCAAGATTAATAGTGAATAAAACGTGTGCGTCAAGTCTGAGCTGTTGCCATGAACTTGGGCGTACGAATCAAAAAAACACGAGATATTATAATATTATCATTCGTGTTTGCAAATATTTTGTGTACTGTTTTTCTGAAAATAAAGTACATAAATATGTAAACTTTATACTTAAAGTTAGAACAATTATCAATTCGTAAAACATTACCAACACTGGTTATTTGTTTTCGATGACTTTTAAATTCATGTTAATATTCACGATTACGAATGTTTACTGCATCGGAAACTAGTTGTCAGTTTAGTTTTAAAATGAATTATTTAAATTTTAAATAGAAATTTTACATTTACGTTACATTTGCGTTTTATTTTCGCGATAATTGCCTTAATTTGTTTAAAGATTCTTCTACTTTTTTCGAAATTTTCTTTCACGGTGTTACCACCGAAATAAAAACGAAAATTTAAAGCAGCTCCCGTTTTTCTCCATTACAACAGTTCATTTTACATAAATAGTACCCGAAGGAAACTAGATTAAAATCGAGTATATTATTTTGAATACGATACACATCATACTCAGGTCTCAATGAACGGTGGACCGCATCGTCCATACATTTAGAACTTGCAAGGTATTTTGTTTAGAGTACTCTGATGAAGAAAAAGGAAAGAGATAGAGCAGGTATACCATATCTTTGACATTCTAATACGATTCAGAAGTGTTTTGCAGAACCATAGAAGGAAAAAAGAAAAGAATACTAACGATGTTGGAAGAGCGAAAATAAAATTTACGAAGGAAAAGGAGTGCGCTGAATAGTAAGTACTAATTTTTTGATACTACATCTAGCAAAATAATTTCATTTGTTAAATATGTGGTACGGTAGGTTGTAACCGGTCGAAGCAAAACCGTTATACTAGTCAAAAATTTACCTGCAGATACGGAGCCTTTAGAAATACGAAATTTATTTGGAAAGTTTGGACTGCTAGGTCGAGTTCTGTTGCCACCTAACGGAATTACCGGTAGGTTTAATTTTTTTTTTCATTATTATTTTTATTCTTTAATTATAATGAAAATCCCTCTGCGATAAGAAAACTGATTTCAATATGGATATCATCTCCCGTAATTACAATTTCTTGCGAAACATTAAGCCAAATCGAAGTTAAACAAAAAGTGTTTATCCAGTGTTTTTCGTCGTAAACAGTAATTGATAAAAATATGTTCAAGAAAATGGGGTATAATTACTAAACTTAATAAAAATAAAGCAGTGACTTTTCTATATTTTATTCGGATTTTTTGGGGGTTTTTTATACATATATAATATATTGGAAAGAGCGCACTAACAAGGAGAGGTCACGATCTGCGGGTCACCGATTTTGATGAAATTTTGTAGATCGATAGAAGACCATGAATATATAAACTGTGTAAAATATTGAAGTGCAACGTTTTGATTTATGCGAGAAGTTTAAATTTTTAAAAGCCGAATTTAACGGATGATATACATAGCCGTTTAGACAAAAATATGCAATAAATTCCAGGTCGTGTTTATATTTATTTTATGCAATTGATTCGGAAGACTAATTATTTCAAAATGAAGTATATTAAACAAAAAAATTATTAAAAAAGAATAAAATAACTTAAAACATTCAATTTTTAGTTTAATAAAAATTTAAACATGTCATTTATTACATTTATATAATATAAAAACACATGTTAAAGTATATATGTTTTGTGGTGTAGTGGTAAAAGTGACGTCTATTTGTATATACTTGGAAGTAAGGTGGTTTAGTTTCGAATCTCCCCCCCCCCCCGCGCGCACGCGTGTCCCGTAAAATTTTTGATTCTGGTATTTTAAATTACTAATTTTTAACTAATTATTTC
Source organism: Icerya purchasi (assembly GCA_039619475.1). NCBI lineage: Eukaryota > Metazoa > Arthropoda > Insecta > Hemiptera > Monophlebidae > Icerya > Icerya purchasi. The sequence goes on along the minus strand of CM077115.1, from coordinate 219,863,055 downwards.
AATTCTTTATACATAACTATGTAAATATAATAAAGCGTAAGATAAATATGTTTTATACACAACGAATTCATTATATACATATGTATATAAATATAAATAAAAAAATATACTTATCTCTACATATAAAATAAGAGAGTTGATGAATATCAGTTATAGTTAAAATGCACAAACTTAATTTTTATTTACATAATTTGGAGTGACATAGATCATAAAAACAAAGAAAACAGCAATTCCTGCGACATTTACTGCAACATATAAATGAATTATTACCACAAGTGCAAAGTTCTTTTAATTTTACATTTGAAAAACAACAAATTTTATTTACATATAAAAATATTTCACGTTTATTTGAATGTTTAGAGGGAAGCCATGCACAAAAACTGTCGTTAAATAATTTAAATGTTTAAAAATTGTCATTATATTTACATAGTTATGTATAAAGAATTGAAATAATTAGTTAAAAATTAGTAATTTAAAATACCAAAATCAAAAATTTTACGGGACACCCGTGCGCGAGGGGGGGGGGATTCGAAACCAAACCACCTTACTTCCAAGTATATACAAATAGACGTCACTTTTACCACTACACCACAAAACATATATACTTTAACATGTGTTTTTATATTATATAAATGTAATAAATGACATGTTTAAATTTTTATTAAATTAAAAATTGAATGTTTTAAGTTATTTTATTCTTTTTTAATAATTTTTTTGTTTAATATACTTCATTTTGAAATAATTAGTCTTCCGAATCAATTGCATAAAATAAATATAAACACGACCTGGAATTTATTGCATATTTTTGTCTAAACGGCTATGTATATCATCCGTTAAATTCGGCTTTTAAAAATTTAAACTTCTCGCATAAATCAAAACGTTGCACTTCAATATTTTACACAGTTTATATATTCATGGTCTTCTATCGATCTACAAAATTTCATCAAAATCGGTAACCCGCAGATCGTGACCTCTCCTTGTAAGATAAGATGTATTTTAGTTTGTGTGATACATTTACAACGTAATAAAATCCTCAAAAAATTAGCGTAAAATAATGAAGAAAATTTAAAAATACTTTCGGAAAAGTAAAACGTCACCAGTCGTTATCAAATAATTTTTATAGTTCTAAAATTACTCTTTTCTGCAGAAGTTCACCAGAGATGAAAAAACGTCTATAAATAAACTCACCTAAAAAACTTTTATTGTAAAATAAATTTCTCTTAATAAAACCTTGTCAAATTAATGTTGTATTCTAAAATTGTTATTTTCATCGACTTATCTATCAGTTTAATGCGAACAGAGGAGAATTTTTTGGAGCTGATAGAAATGTTTTCGCTGTCTACAATGATGTATCTCCAAACTATAAGATTACAAAAATAGTCTCGTTTTGATAATTTATGAAAGCGAAAAATGTTTTAATTGACAACTCGAAGAAAAAAAAAATTGCATTACTGACCGAAATATAATATTTAATATGGAAAATGAGAAATAAAATTTGAAGTTTTACTCTTTTCGTTGATACAGAGTCAAAACGCAAGCAATATTTTGACTTCTTTTTGTTAATTAAATATTTTTCATAATGTGATCTATCTTCCGATCAGCTTGAATTCATTCGTTGCTGGATATTATCGCACAGGTAAAATTTCTTTGAGGGAAGTGATCGAATTGTCTGATTACCACAGCGATATTTTTATGCCTTTTCACGTACACATTCAATATACTACTCAGGTGGCAGACAATATATATGCTCACGGCACCATCTACTAGCATTAGAATCGTACGAATTTTGTTTTAGTTAAAATTTTAACGAAACGCATAAAAAAATTTTATTATTCATATCACTTTATTTGGAGGTTGAACTCCTCAGTAAAACTTTTGGAAAGGCATGAGGTAAACCCTTTAGCGCGTATGATTACAAATGTAAGTATTAGGCGTCAAATAAATTTTACAAGTTAGAACTATTTAATTGGGGACGGGGTAAATCAACCCGTTATCAATTTTATTATTAACTTTTGTAATATACATATATATATATATATTGCTTCAGTTAGTTAGTGTTCATTAAAACGGTGAAATATTTAACATGCGAATAAAACAACTTCAAAAAAATAAATTTTCAATTCCTTTATTTTTACCGATATTTTATTTACCTCTGCTTCAGTTTGCTGGATTTGTTATTATATAAGCGAAAGAACGTTTGTATAAACTCCTATACAATTCTAATAACCAGGAAATCGGGAAGATTTAGACAAGAAAAATCGGAAATTTAAAAATTATATTTGAATAACCACTGTGTAAATTTAATTTATAATAAATTGTGTTTTAATTTATTTTTACATTTTTTTCTTACCATTTTACTACTTCCGCTTCGTAAGCATTTTTAATCGTTATCTTCAGCGGTGCGATACGCTGGATGGATATTACGAGCCTAATCGATTTAGTCTCCGAAATTCAAGTCGATAATAATTTTATTTTTTATGAAAAAGCTTAATGCATATGCGAATCTTAAACTGAGTTTTTTTGAAATTTCTTCTTTATTTCGCAAATGAGAGCTATATTTAATCAGCTTTTCGAGTTGGAGAAAATTTCATTTAAACAATTGTACTACAAGTATGTATTAGTGATTCGCACCCAGAAATCTGTTTATCCCAAATTTTGCTCAAAAAAATGTAAAACGAAATGCATTACAAATTTAGCGCATCAGAACTGTCGGTTGGGTTTGCATAAGTAGTAGATTAAATAATTTTTTTTCATTTAGACTCTCAGTCCAGAAACTCGATATTTGCCATACTCCGAAAAACCAAGTACGAACATGAAATATGTTTTTAAAATGAGGTTTTTAATTTTTAATTTGCGCTATACAACAGATGGTAATTGCTATCAGTTTTATTTGTTATATGTGTAAGTAGTAATTTGACTGACAATACTATATAATTTGCGTTTTTCGTAACAATATATAATTTTATTATTTCGATCTTTTTCCCCCTTATATTGGACCGGTATATATTCATATAAACAAAGGTGTGTATATATTATAAGTACCGAAAGAATTTGAAATAAAGTATAACCCAATTTATCCATTGAAAACTAAAAACACGTTTTTCGTACGTTTAGCAGAATAACCAAAATTATATTTTTTCATTGCGTCATGTTTATATCGTACTTATCTAATGTGAAAACGGATTATGTTGATCATCAAATACCGATGTATTTTAAACCATATGAAATGTAAACATTACTGTTCGACATGCATTTACCTATGATGATGTTGATCTTTTCTTTTTTTTTTTCGTCCTTTTATTAACTTGAAACTCAAAAGAAGTAACGATGGGATATAGTTTCTGCTCAAAAAACAAGCGTATAATAGATGTTATTAAATTTTATGATTTATTTAAGTTAAAAAAAAGTTTTATTTTATGCATGTTTTTCTATTTAGCTATAGTAGAGTTTCTCGAAGTAGCCGAAGCGAGAACCGCGTTTCGAAGATTAGCGTATTCGAAATTCAAAAATCTTCCTCTGTATTTAGAGTGGGCTCCTGATAATCTTTTTACAACAGAATTTACGTCAAACGAAGGTAATATTTAAACGTTTCGTAATTAATTATTCGATTAAAAATTAAATTTAAAAAGTGAAGAAAAGCAGCACGATGTGGTGATAGCAATGAAATAGTAAAACAGTTACTTTTTAAAGACTAAATTGGATTTATCTTGTAATTTCGAGGTTGCATATAAAAACAAAATAAATTATCGTATTTACTCGCGTAATTTACGCATTTTTTTGCCGTTTTTAACCCGCCAAAAAAGGGGATGCGTAAATTACGCGGGGAATCAGACGAACCTGCATTTTGCGGGTTATACGTAATAGGTGTGTACTTCAAAATTACCTCTTACCTAAACAGAACACTCATTAAGTTAAATCAATTACCTTTATTTCGAAAAATATATTTATACAATAATAAGTAGCTACATCACGGTAATTTATAAATTCGAGTACCGGTAATTTACTTTTAAGAAATTAGACGTTGTCTAGTAACGTTAGTAGCTATTAATGTATTTTAATAACGCGAACATATGGTTTATATTATTTCTCCAAAAAAATGTTTGCAAAAATTAGGGTGGTGCGTAAAAAACTAATACGAGATCGTTACTTTTCGATTGTGTGTCGCATCACGTTAGTAAACTGATTCTTACAGAGTAACGTGAGTTAATTTCTGAACTGCATTTAATCGCTGTCGTATCAAAATCGTATTGCTTTAGTGAACATTATCCTTAACGTGTTCTATTTGCTTACTTTTATAAACAAATTTAAATTATGACTAAGATTTGTACGAAAACGGACTGAGAAACCTGTTTTCGAATTTTTATGAAATATATTTCTATAAATATACGAAAATATAACTGTTTTTAAATATTTACTTGCAAGAAGAGAAAAATAGAAAGTAATATATTTTTTACTGGAACAATAATACTAAATTAAAAATTTAAAAAACATGTAAATTATGAACATTACAGTCAGCCTGTCATTAGAGTCGCTTATGAAATGATAAGTTTTTTGATTGTACTATATTATTATGTATCGTAAAATCTTTGCCGTTTATTTTCTCTAAGCTATGCAATACTTGACTGTAATTTCATATGTCTAGTGGTGATTCATCCTCTTCATTTGCATTTTTATTCGTTTATTTATCCCCGTAAATTTCTGGATAAAGTTATGTATGAGAATTACGTTTATTGAAATACTAACCCTGTGCACTACTTTTTGTTATCTTCGTTGAACCAATTCCGAGAATTGTATATTACCGACATAGTATATTCTGCAAATTGTGTCTCCGTCTGTTTTTGTTTCCTATAAGATCAGAGCTTCGAATTGGTAAGTACGCAGTTTCAGGCAAGGTTTTGAAGTTCTCTGTAACAAAGTTTATGGCTTTTGAGTTTTTTTTTGGATTTCCTGACTGCTGTTGGAAATTGTTTAAATTTTATTATTAATTTGCAAAAGTTGTTCCTCACTCATCTGAATGGATATTCGAGCCAGCCTGTGCTTCACCTGCCACTGTCGGGACACGCTAGTAAAAATCGTTTAGTATCTTTTCCGTTTGAACACCTCGGTTAGTTACCGACCATTTATCGTAGTTTAGTATACGAGGTCTCCAAGTGAAAGTAGAGAGGGAGTAAGTTGAAATTCCTATTTGTTAGCGCAGTATTTTTGCTATAGCGTATTGTGGATATTTTAACATCATAAACGCAGTAAAATTAATAATTAACAATCTATCACGCTATCATCCCGTGCTGACGGACAAATTGAGAGATGCATTTTATACCTACTGCCACGTTTTGATGGAAGTTGTTATATAAAACGCTAGTGCAGGCGCAAGACTACACTTGAAACTGATTTTGTAACTATTTGATTTACCGCGATACAAATGCAGTCCCGCGTAGCCTGCCTACTTTATACATTAACTAGTGCGCATATGTCGGTATACGCGGTGATTTGCCATTGCCTACCACGTGACTATTAGCGGCTATTCCATTATTTTTACAATACTTTCTGCAATAATTTCTGTCGTCTCTTGGAATCGAACTCAAGAATTCCGTAACGGAAATCAAGTGCTCTAGCAACTAGGCTATCGTGACGACAAAGAAGAAAAAAATCTAATGATATATTGTGCACAATTAACGTTCCGTATGTTCGAGTGAAATTAATGATAATAACAATGATTTGTGAAAGTTTATGATTATTTTCTTTTTTGTGATGATTCTGACAGATAAAAGTGAAAATAAAATCGGCGACGATGATAATAAAAATAACACGGAGTTTTACGATGAGGATGAAGAACCAGAACCAGACACTACGTTATTTATTAAAAATCTCAGTTTCGACACTACCGAGGATAAAATTAAGGAGGTGTAGTATGTTTTAATGGATATTTCTTTAATTTTCTTAAAGTATAATTTTTAGTCACATTCAATACAGCAAATCTTCGACTGTTTCTTCGGATAATTACGTATTTTTTTCTTATATTTTATCGCAACGTAGTAGTATTTAATTAATAAATTAAAATATGTGCACGAAAGTTTTTTAATCTAAACATGTTTGTTTAAAATGTATTACGAAATTTATAAAATCACGCTATATAATTATTAGAGAAGTTTAAAATAGTCGCGTGTATTTTTAACTTAGAATTATGTGGCGTTATTATTAGTGACTTTATTGAACAAGTATACGGTCTCTAGCCATCACTAAATCGGAAAATTTAGTTTCGTATATTCGAGTTTCGCTTACTTTTCTTACACATTATAGTTCAAATTGCGCATCGACGTTTAAAGTAAATTAAGAAAAAAGAAATGTAGCTCACATTATTTTAATTTTAAATAAACTTTGATCGCGCAAAATTGATTAAACGTTTTCAGCATTCCTAATTAAACCCGGAATTTTCTAATATCTGCTACTATTTCGATTGCTAATGCATTCAAAAAACAACATGCTATAATATCGTTTTATTAATCTCCTTTCCACTGATATATGTATTTACAGCATTTTAAAGACATTGGACGCATCGCTAATATTACGGTTGCCAGAAAGAAAGATCCAGCACGACCGGGAGTGTTGCTATCAATGGGCTACGGTTTTATTCAGTTTTACAAACAAGTTGCGGTAACGGAAGCTATGAAGAAATTACAACAGTCCGTGATAGATGACCATACACTGGAACTAAAAAGATCGAACAGAACATTACAGTAGGGATCTGAATTAACGTTATTTATTTATTTTATTTATTTCGTAATGTTGGAGCGTATTTGAACAATTTCACATTTTCTACTTCTCCTTTTTAAAGGTTTTGTTAATTTTTGACGCTGATATTCGCTTTTTCATGTCGATTTCTGTACCTATATTACTTGAAATTATTCTTGATACGATGCTAGTGCAAAAGTGGATCGTTACCGGAATTAAAGTAGTCCTTAATTTTCAGTTCTAAATAATTTTTATGGATTTCCGCATGAACATATATATATATATAAAAAATTTTAATTGCGTGATAGTATTACATGTAAAAATATTCTAGCTCTTTTTATAATTAAAAGAGACAATTAATTGAATAATTTTTGCTGAAACTATTACATATTAACATTATGTAGTAATATATTTGTCATCGTTGTTATACATAATTATATCTCTTTCTCTCTCTGGTAACGTTTTATTTTTTGTAAACAAATTATTATTAGTAATCGGGAAAAGGGTAACTTTGTGAATTCAGAAGTACATCTTTTTTAAAGATTTTCAGTATTTTCACTTAAGAAACTTGGGACAATATTTTTACTAAATCATCTGTTACGTTCGCATCTTTTGTCGGTAATTTACCTTATTGGCGCGATCAAATCTACTTGCCGCTAGTAGCTCAATTTCTTCCTGAATTAAGTCACATATGTGCGTGCATGCGGCATCTGTTTTTCCGTGAAAGATAAAAGTTTGCCGTTTTCGTATTGATCTTGTATATAGGATAAATTGTAACGATTTCAATGTTTTTTACAGAGATGAAAAAATGATCAGTGAAAGGAAAAAAAATAACGTTACGAAGCAAACCGGAAGCAAAATACTTGTACGAAATATTCCGTTCCAGGCTAAACAATCCGAAATTTTAGAATTATTTAAGTAAGTTTTTATTCATTTGCTGCGTTCGAACCTTACATATAAGTGTTTCAATAATTACCGAAATATTTATGATTTTTAGAACGTTCGGTGAAATAAAAGCCGTCAGAATGCCGAAGAAAATGGTTGGTAGCGGACCTCATAGAGGATTTGGTTTTATTGAATATTATACAAAAGCTGATGCTAAGGTAAACTGTTTTCGCGAATGCGTCTCAAATTCCTTCCCCTTTTTCGTTTCTATTAAATTAATTAATTGACAATAGAAAAATATTAATGCGGTGTTCGTCATTTCAGAGAGCAATGCAATCCTTATGCCAGAGTACTCATTTGTATGGTAGACGGCTTGTGTTAGAATGGGCGCAGACTGACGATCACGATGTAGAATATTTAAGGAAACGTACCATGGAACAATTTCAGTCATGTAAATTTCAAAACTTTTTCTATATATTTAAGTACTTTATATTTGACGATGATGATAGTACTACCGTATGACTGAAGTTCTCTAAACGAATTTTATTTAAAGTGGCGTAATGAACATTGTGATTGTATGCGTTTAAATTAACTTGGATTTATTGATATTTCAGCTCCGACGAAGAAAATTAAAAAAAGTACAGCGGATTTGATTATTGCGGATGAAGAAATGTAAATTTCACAAACTTTTTCGATTCGGTTCGATACCATTACAGTTGTAATTTATTACATTTAATATATGTTTGTTTTGTATAAATGTGTCACCTTTATTCGAAAAATCGATAATTAAAATCGTTTATCGGTGTAAATTTTTTTAAATTATACAAATATCAACGATATAACATTTACAAAAATGTGAATTGAAACGATTATTTTTTTTTTTTCGAAAAATTTATAAATCGCATTTTTTATATAATTTCTTTCTTGGATATTTTTACTTCCGTAGATTATTCGTTTAATATTAACGAATTAAACATTTTACAATTTTTTAATATTCGTTATAACCATATGTCGCGTGTTTAACAGCAACCTACGCGTGCGTTTAAAAAATATTACCGGTTACGTAAAGCAGCCTGATAGATTCAAGAGGAAAAACCGTTGTCATTAAAGCCCTTGAATAGAAGGTGTTTTTCACTGAAAAAACGTGTTTCTTTTTGATTTTTTTTTTGAAGAGTTTCAAAAAAAAAAATATATATATAAATTATGGTTAATTTATAAATGATGTCGTATTTTCCTTATACTTTATAAATTTTACGTAAAAGTAAAAGATTCTTAATGGACGCAACGGTCAAAAAAAAATATTTGCGCAAAACTATGTCACAAAGTATTGCAACCAATTTTCGTTATGACGACGTCATTGTACGTTTGACGAGATGTATTTTATTTTTATTTATCAAATAATCTGAGAATCCGAAAACTGTTTTATTTTTCCAATAAATCCGCCTTCAATTTTTCATGTTTCCCAATATCCCGCTAATATAAACTTATTTAACTTTTTTGGTTTATATATATCGAATATTTCGTCTGCTTGTACAGAAAAATACATATTTTGTTCAATTAAGTCATTATGTGTCTTAATGAAAATTACTGTTAATCAAGAAAACAGATTTAAGAGCTCTAAATAATTTCCCTTGTTATTATAAGTACTTCCATTCCTCTCTCGCTTACTTATTAAATAATTACTGAACGAGTGTGTATCTTTTCCAAACCTCATTTTGCGTTATGATCTGAAATTGACTAGTTTCTGGTATAATACTTGACGAAATGGCCTGCTGTTTAGTGAAAACTGTTATTTTATCGCCATCGTAGTAAAGAGTTATTTAAATCGTAAAAACCTTGTTGCAAAATTCGTTTTTTTTTCAAGCACTATGCGTAAGTAACGAAATATTTTGTTTTTTCTTTTCTGCAGAAAAAATCATCCGAGAAAATCCATTACTTGTATATACCAAAAGTGACGTAACTTTTTATACTGAAAAGTCACATCCATATTACTTATGTTGTTTTCGCGGGCCGCACATTATAATTCTGTCTAAAATTTAGAACGTATATTAAGTCATTGAATATTTAAAAAAAAAAAATTATTCGGAAGATAGAAAAGCTAAATTACACGTACAAGAACTGCTAAAGACAAAAAGCGTAACTTTGTTAATAGTAATATATTTATAATTAAATTAAAGTTCAGTGTGAAAGAGTGAAGGGCCAAATTCGATTCAGCAAGCGCGTCAAAATTATCTTCTTCTTTTTTTTTTTTTTTATACACCACCCCAGTCATTTGACCACTATTGGCGTTGTTACTTTTTATTATTAGTTTTTCTTTTACATAACACAAGGCTTTGACAGAATAGTTACTTATAATAATTTATCTGATACCCCTACCCTACACCACGCGCCTACGCCAAGTGATACTGTTACTAATCAACAGCTCTAATATATATATACGCCATCGTTAGCTATGATTTAGTGCATCTCAACACCATGTTCTTCTTAGTTTTCTCTGTGGATTTCCTGGAAGATGTCGGTGGTACATGCTAGAAGACGTTGATGTTATCACTAATTAACAGCTTCTCGAAGAATTTTCTACACTGCAAAGCGTGATATTCTGGAACATATGGAATATGAAGATCGTTGTGCAGCGTTCTATTTGAAACGAAGTAGGGAGCTCCAACAATTCTACGGTGGATCTTAAACTGCAACTGTTACGTTTTATTAATATTACTTCTAGCTGTCGACCCATAAACTTCTATACCGTACTTCTATATTTGGAAGCTATAACATACAAGACGTTTTGCAGGACAGCCTCAAAACGGATCGTGTACTAATAATATTTTTTAATATAGTCATTCTTATATAATTTTCCTCACGTGTTATATGAGGCTTCCATGTGAGACGCCGGTCCATGATCAATCCTAACTACTTAATGCTTTGAACTTGAGGTAAGGGATGGTCATTTAACTTGACACAGGTGGGCAGGTATTCTTATTTAACGTGAACGTTATTTGTCGGCTTTTAGTATAATTAATTTTGATTTCCCATTTTTTACCCGTATAGAGATTTTATTTAGATGTTCTTGTATCTGGATTTTCATGTGTAGCCAAAATACAGCTTTCATCTGCAATGAGTTCGTAGTAGGAATGTCCGCGGATATGTGGAATGTAGGAGCGGCTCCGATATACTTCGTTGCAAAACGGTCGCTCGTATTATAAATTTATCTGACAATGTTCAATTGATTTTAATTCGAAAGAATCTGTTTATCAGATAAGACCCGAATACTGAATAGACATCGTTGTTAATGTTACCTTTAAGTTTATATAGAAGCCTTCATGCCACACTCTATCAAATGCTTGCTCCACGTCCAGGAGAACCGCATTAAAATACTGTTTCCTACGTACGATCTACTCGATTCGGCAAATCTGCTAGATTGTTAAGTGTTTGGTGCGGAATCCAAACTTGAGTTTCGGATTTAATTTATTGTTTTCTTACTGATCTGAGTATGCGATTCTGTAGTAACATTTCAAATATTTCGGATAAAACGCCCGGAAAATTTACGGGTCTGTAAGAAGAGGGCTTGTTGACTAATTCTTTATTAGGTTTAGGTATCATCGGAATAATAGATACTTTCCGTGTATCAGGGTAATAACCAAGTCGTAATCTAGAGTTATATATACATATATATATATATGTAGGTTAACATTAGAATACCTTTAGGTGTTAACCTTTTTACTATTTCACCTGTTATTTCATCCTTGCTAGGAACTTTTCTTAGTCGTAACTTAGCAGCGTTCCCTTGTACCTCTTCCTTGGAGTTGTATGTTTCTCGGGTAACGTTAGTGGTTTTATCTCGATGTTGTTACTATTTTTAATACGACTGCAGATGTGTAATTTCAGAATTATTTATGAAAGTAGATGCTTCAAAAATGTTACGGTTCCGGCCTGCGGACCACCAGCTCCCACCCCTGTTGTACGCCGTGAAAACCGAAATGTTCTCTTTCAGTTTTTACACATTTCTTTAATGTTTAAATTCAGAATTCAGTCAATATCGTTGCTCGTGCGTCAAAATGTACGCCGAAATTAATTGAAATAAAGTACGGTTTACTACGGTGCGAAGATAAATTAAAAACCCGATTATTAAGTGCGTCAATTTGAGACGGCTATTGTAAATTGGTTTGTTTAAAAACAAAAACCTCTTATAAAAATCGATGTCGTTTGTGTATATCTTTGCGTGCATTATACTAAACATTAAATTTCAATTCATTATTCTGTGCCCATGCCTCTTGTAGAACAAACTAAACGAGAAGTATTTACTTGTCTCTACCATTTTCTTTTTCATTGAATTAAACCTATTAAACATCGAATTCGAGTAACATTCAAAATTTGGTGCTAGTAATTTTATTTATTTGATACTAACGTTCAATGTCTCGAAATTGCACAAAACCAGTGTTGATTGTTAAAAACCTAAAAATATATACCTTTTTTCCCTTGCCGTCTAATATTATTGCGAAAGCCGGGGCCATATGAGCGCTTACACTTATTTTTATTAGTAGGGTTTAACGGGTTTCGTTCTACTGAAAAAGTATTATATAAAGTTTTAATATAAGCTAATCTTCTAGTAAATTAAATGTTAAAAATATTTATCCAATCAAAAATGTAGAATGATTAGGTGTGTACCTTGCTTCTGTGGTAATGAACAATTATAATTTTGTAACTTTTCAAATAAGACGATACCGATTTGGGAAAATATAAAAATTTGTCCATTGAATCAAGATAGATGTACTGTTTGTTTTAAAATCAATTTCTAACCTCTTTAAATGAATATCGGTTATAGCGCAATTAATTTCTTTTGTTAATGTGATATTTTAATGATGTTGAAAAAGCAATGAGTGAAGCGGAGCGCGAAATCGATCCATTTGGTTTTACTGTGACAAGCTGACAGCGAAACTAGGAAATTCGTGGGGGATTGTAATGAAAATATTGATGCTTGGAACGTTTGCGCATTAAGGACAATATTACATGATTTTAGATTATATTTAAAGAATCTCCTCAAATTTTCCCCTTAATTATATATGATCAGTAAAGTCAAATATTTTCTTCTGATTGTGCTAATTCTTGAATTACAGTAAGATGATAACTGTGAAAGGAATATTTTCATAACAAAAATGATTATAATTGATATTCCAATGACGAGTATAAAAACGCTAATACCTTATAATATGCGTGGCGTTGTTTGTAATTAAATTTTTTGTTTTAAAATCTGTTAGACACAACTAGAGCATTATTTTATGAAGTAACAGAGTGGAGGGAATTAAAAGATTATATTATCAGTACGTTCAACGGTGATTGTCGGAGTTACTTTAGATTACTAACGAGGTGGTAGAGGAAAATTTGCAGCAATGTTTAAATTCAGAAACTTATAGAAATAGACGTTTTTTTGAATTTCCATGAAAATTTTTAATAAATAGGTTTTGACCCCTAAAATTAGATCTTGGTTTCAAGGCTTGGGACGCTAAATGAAAAATTTCGATCTATTTGACAATGCTGTACGTTTATTCGTGAATTCATTGGCTCAAGCAACTACCTCTTCGAGACTATCATTAGTAAAATAAGCGCACAGCGTTGTCAAATGGATAAAATTTCTATGTAGCTTTTCACGCATTGCTTGGTTCCGCCGGGAAATATATACGGAATAGATGTGATTAAAGTTCAATCGCTAAAAGATTTTAAACAAAATTAATGAAAATAAAAATGAAGAAAATTGTAATATCGATGCTTTATTTTGTGCAATATTCTAATTATTACGTTTCAATAAAATTTCTTAATCGAAGTAAAAATCGCTTAAAATTATATTTTCACTCGCGGGAAAATAAATATGATCTATAACACAGCGTTTTACGTTAATTTTTTCCCCGTAAGTCTAGGATATAGCTAAAAACGACGGAATTGATTACGATTAAAATGATTCGCTGATATTATACAAGAATATTTTAAAAGCAGAATATAAACTTGTGGAAGCTTTTAGATTTCGCTTTTACTTTGATAAATTAAGTTATTATTTTTAATTGTCCTATATTCGGACAACAAATCCGTGTTATTCGTTCTTTATTACAGCTTTTTGCTTTCCTGTAAATCGAAAGGTAAAGAATATTGCAAAAAAAAAAAAAGGAAAAAAAAGAAGTCGCGACGCAGTTTATTCGAGATTATTCAGCGCCGTACATTTTAGAAGTGTAACATAATACTCAAACTAATCGGTCGAGCCTGTAGCATTTGGCGCGCGCATTTGTCGTTCGCCTGCACTGTGCTGTTGCTGTGACAAGAAGTTTTATCAGTTTTGTTTGAGTTAGAGTTTGGTGTTGTCGTTTGTGTTTTATTGGCGTTCATTTCGATGTTAAAGTACACTTTTTAATTTTACGCTTCGTGAGTCGTGTTTATATATGAACGTGAGCCCGGTGTAACCTGTCGGTACATGTAAAAAAACAGACCAGCAACAATGGCCGAAGAAGAAACTGATGTACACCCGCCCGAAGACTATTCCAGCGAAACGAAATTTGGTTTGAAAATTCGAGGTAGAAAAGGAGCTTTAAAGAAGAAAAATGTATACGTCGTTAAGGATCACAAATTTATTCCCCGTTTTTTCAAACAGCCGACATTTTGTAGCCACTGTAAAGACTTCATTTGGTAAGTGACACACATATATAATATATATTATATTATATAATTGTTATCAATTCGCGTGTTTTTGTCGTAATCATTTAGTGACAAAATAGATTGCCGGATTTGATTTTTTATAATTCGAAAAATTTCCATTGTTTACATCTTTAAAATATCGCAAATATGTCGGAATGATAAGAAATTTAAATAAATCCATTAGAGATTTAAATTTATCACTGCGTTTCTCACACTTTTTCAATATATTCGTTTGATTTTTTCGAGTTGAGAGTTTGGAAAAATACGTTTCCGTTTTTCCCTTTTTGGTTAGTGTTACTTTTTTCTCCCCTTTATTTCAGATAGAGCGAATGAAACGATAAACATATCTTAGAAACTGCCAGAATGATCTACCGCATGCGTGAAAAAGGAATAATTTTCATTACTTATACTTTGTTAAAAAGATCAATAAATAGTAGCATGACGACCAGTTTTTTGAAATTCTGACGGAAATTATAATGAAATATCGAGATACGAATTTTTCGATATTCTGAAGACATGTTCGGTTCTGAAATGTTTATGTTTACGAAAATACATATGCGGTAATAGTTACTATTCAAATCTCAAAAGATACAGTATTAATCTTTATACGAAAATGTTTATGAAAATGTTTCCGTTTCAATTTTTACTGGATGAACAATATATATCGCGCGTTGCAGAATTTTTATGGCTTCGTCGTGTTGTACCGGTTGACCTTAATTTGTTCATAATTATGAGCAGGGAGAGAGCTATATTTTAATTTTCATTTAGCGAAACCTTAAATTCACCAAGCGTAAAGATGTAAACGCAGTCGTTATTTCCTTTAAACGGATTATAATATTTAATTTTCTGTATACGTAACGAGTATGTAAATGAAAAAGCCTTTGCTACGTTTACCACTGTAAAGTTAAACGATTAAAGTAGGAAATTTTCCTTTAACTTTCGCCCGGAACTTTGTGATTAGATGCAATTTAAAGGTGGTGGAGGTGGGGGAGAAAATCCTTAAATAACGTTATCAGTAGTGGGTGAGGTTTAATCATTATGATATCGAAATGTTTTTCATTTTTTTTTTTTTTTTTTTTATTTTTTACACTATACGTAAAATTGTAATATCGCGTATAAAACGAGAATAATCAATTTCAGTATTGCGATTAGAAGCTATTTAAATGTTACATTTGACTTTTTCATTGTGTTTCTTGAGCTTACTTCGAATTCCGCAAGATGTTAAGCAACTTTGAGTAGTACTTTCGCCGGGGGGACATAATGTTCATTGCATCACAACAAAACGAAGCGAGACATTCGAATTTAATATTTTGTAATAACGCTGACAGGTTTTGAATGGATTGCGTTCAAATAATCTTGATTTATTGAGCAATAGAGGGGAACATTGTTAATTATTTGTTGTCTTTCGACAGAAATATAATGCGTTATCAGCGAAATCGTTCCGACAACAGATATATATTAGCGTCGAATATGAAATATTATTCTTTTACAACAGTCCTCTATATAATAAGCTGAATAGCAGCTCGGAATGTGCAAACACACCTAGAGTGTGGTGCTTTATAAACGTGGAAACCCATATTTATTCGAGTACTATTTAGAAAATTCGAAGAACTTAAATGTTTTGTGAGCCACATTAGCTATTTCGCATGTATTAAGATCACCCCCTACTAAAAAAAAAAACAAAAAACAAAACAAATAAAATATTTACTTTATTATAAAAAAATAAGCAATGATCCGAAAAGTTTTAGGGATATTGTGCACGTTTTCACATTGGTCACGTATTTTTATAAAAATTGGAAATTAGAGATTAGACCGTAATTGCGTCTAACTTAAATGCGGGTTTTTTAATGGTTAACCTAAAAAGTACTCTCTAAATGTGTTAAGTTTAGAAGAGTGCGTAGAATTTTTTAGCACAAGTGAAAACAAAATTATTTCGTACTGTGTTGATGGGTTCAACGAGAAAATAGAAAAATAATAAAATCGAGAAAGAAAATTTCCCATCATCGATTTCGGTTAATTAATCTGGAAAAAATGTTTAATACCGTTAGGAGAAGTGCAATAATATCGGCGTAAGTCATCGCGGTTCGTAAAAGAATTTCCTGAAAACCTTTCATAACGTAAAAATCTCTGTTTCATGATCTAAGTAAATTTCGTAATATGTCCTTTTTTTGTGCGTTTTTTTATTTTTTTTATTTTTTAAATAAGAACATCGGAGCTCTATCGCATGTGTGTATTTGTAATGATGTAACTTTCCAATTAAAATTATTAAGCTTAAATGTTGAAGACGATATTACTAACTTTTTTTCGAAATTATCTCACATTTTAGTATAATACGAGAGACGGGGAAAAGTTCGGTTAGTGCATGAAAAAACCAAATTTGCGTTTATCTGGCTCTTTGGTATTTCTGTTTTTTTTTTTCATTCGAATTCGACAACTATCTGACCTGGTACAACTAATAGGTCGTCTCTGATACTTTACTGCGTAGCGACCGGATCGACCCGAGTTATAACACCGGTTAGTTTCCGATTTTCGTGTGAGAAGATACCTGTTTTAGTATTTTGACCGATCTTTAGGCCTGTGCGCGATCATCGTGTAGATATTCTCGAAGCGACAAAATGCCCCAAATCACAATAATTTTCCAGATTATTTTCTCCCGCTCGTGTTCACTTGATTGACGACGATATTTTGAATTTTCACTGTTTGAATATGTTTCATAGTTTCGTGGAAGATACTTAGCGCCGACTTTTAGTTGGGTCGTGCGTGATTAGCATTACCAGCGCCTGTAAATGATATTAGGCTGCTAGCCGCGTAGTTTAGAAAATATTGGACACAATGTTTTCGCTCTTACAACTACACCTTCTGCTGCAAGTTTCTTCGCCGTTCTTCATTCGTGAGATATTTTGTCTTCTTACAGCGGTGGTCTCTGTGTACGAAAAATGAGGAGATCGCCGAAGTTCATTCGAACGACAATGCCGCACGATCATTCTGAACTTCAGTATGGTTTTTAGGAAATTTTTTTTTTTCTTCAACACCGATACGGAAAGTAGACCGAACACGGATTGGCAGAAAATTTTCCTACTAACATCGTTGCGATCGTTGAAATTCGGGCGGTTCAATAATGGATGCCGTTGTGAATATCCAAAAAAATGTACACGTGCCAGGTCCAGAGCACTGGCCTCCTGCCCGTTTTTACCCTTTATTTCTACGACATTAGAGGTCGTCTACAACCTCGTTGAACGCGTTTTTCTGACAGAGCGCTCATACTCATTTTCAACAGACTGGTGTACACCACATAGTTCATTGAATAATTGTTCTGCTGTCTGACTACGGTACGCTAGCATTTTATCGATCAGGTTGCGCAGGAGTTTTGTAAAGTGACCACCGAAAATCTCCGTTTCAATTTTTTCTTTCTTTTTTTTTTTTTTTGTAAAGAGAATTCTTCTACGGCAAGTTGTGTTTATGTTAAACTTTTGGAGACTTGCTTTGTGTACTTCTTTTAAAACACTTTCAGAAGTTTACAGTAGCCTCCGACGATAGAGTTTATCTAGTTTAAAATACTACTGACAGGGATATCATAAATCACGAAAAAATTACAGAACTCCTCACTCGTTCGAGAGCGAAAGAGGAATTTTATTACAGAGTGCATGGCTGACATTTGGCACAAGTATAGAAAATTTTACGGTTTTGATAGTTTATTTACAATTAACGGTTGTTAACGTTTACAAAGCGTTTTGTGTACGTTGTAGACGGCGATGTACAGCTGGTGACGACAACAACGCGTTCGCTTTTATTATTGATATTTACACTTCCAGC
The DNA here is from genome assembly GCA_039619475.1 of Icerya purchasi. Taxonomy (NCBI): domain Eukaryota; kingdom Metazoa; phylum Arthropoda; class Insecta; order Hemiptera; family Monophlebidae; genus Icerya; species Icerya purchasi. Next base: position 219,844,950 of record CM077115.1, on the reverse strand, counting down.
GTTATATATAAATATTTACTTTTTAATTACCGTTAATGAATTGCTCTAGGTATCGTGCTGCGAATTTTAAGTAGCGTTCTTGCTCGACCGACTGTGTGTTTTCTTTTGGGATTTTTTTTTTTTTTTTCTTTTAATTTTTGGGTAGTAATTTTTTTCGTGTGGAACTTTTGTCCATTTCTTTAACGGGCTAAGCAAAATATATACCGTGCTTGCTTTTTAGAGGGAATTTAATGATTTCGCGTGTTTAATTGCGTATCACTTCGGCCGACCTAATTTTCCCTTTTCCGATTACATACATACAGTCGAAACAAATTGACGACCGCGGCTTTTACACCGCCTAGTTCAGACAAATTGACTAATTTATTCGTTAATTTCTAGTGATTTTTCCCGGCCGGTTTATTCGATCGCGTCTTATCTGCGCAAAAAGGCAGCTTTGTAAAATTACGTACACACGGATTCATGTGTCACGTTCCGAAATAAGGGTATTACGAGCTTTTAAACTTGTTGCTGTTAAATAATATTTTCTTCGTCAACTGCGGTATTAAAAGACGCGTAGTGAACATCAAGAGAATCTCGCTGTTTATTTACAGTGTCTCAAAATAGTATAAAGGTTATTGTGGACGTCGAAGATTTCGTGAAGTTAGGGGGTCTTTCGATGATTGAAATGCATCAATTCGGCTACCCCAACCTCGTTTTTAATGACTTTTGTGTGATATAGGCTTTTGGACTGTGTCTAATTGAAAATCGGAAAACGACATTTATCTTTTTATTTACAAATAGAAATCATCGAGTAAGAATAAAGTTTTGATCTAAATAGAGTAGCAGCGCTTGATAGTTCATAAATTACCATTGCAAAAATGAAATAAATCGTGCGAAATATAAATTATTATTTTTTTTTCTTAATTAATTTGTCCCGCAAAAGGTAGTTTTATTGAAACCGATGCGCATGTCAAGAAATTGAACAGAAATGAAAAAATAAAACTAAAAACGTTCGGAAGCTTGTGCTGAAAAATTGTGCAATTAATTTCCTTCATAGGAAAGAAGTGGAAACAGGAATAGCAGAATGTGCTTTAAGAATAGACAGATGCATCAGACTGTATTTTGCAAGCTTTTACGTGATGATATTTTTGATTGGAGTTAGAAATACGTAATTTGTTGGTTTTTTTTCTATTTTATTCATTACATTCGTACCTGATTAAAATTGATGACTTGTAGCAAATGGAAAGATTTTTACTCTAGACTTTTCCATGTGCTCGGCGCGATGCACACATACCGGGGAACTAATGATAAAAATGCACGATAATGATTGCCACGTGCTGTATGACATACTATAAAGGTGTCTTCTGTTGGCTGGTTCTAGAGATAGCGGATTAAATAAATTCTGTTTAATATTTTTGACCACAACTATTTCACACATGAATCTTTCTAATATACAGGTAGGTTTTCGCTTAATTATGTATTTATAAAATGTATTCTCATAAGCTGCGAAAAAAAAAAAGAGAAATTAAGCGAGTCGCTGAAAACGATCGGTCAGTGTCCTCTATAATTAGCTAAAATTTCAATGAACACTATCGAAGACATTGTTGATTAAAATTTTAGCTAATTATAGGGGATTGATGACCGATCATTTTCAGCGACTCGCTTAATTTCTCTTTTTTTTTCTCGCAGCTTATGAGAGTACATTTTGTAAATATATTAGCGTGAAAAATACTCGTGAGTGGTAACATGTTTTTTTTTTTTTTTCTTCTTCTTATTTGAGGTCGTTTTAAATTCTATATTATATATTTTTGACGGTTTTTTGCCGACCATAGTAGTCGGTTAGCTTGAAGTTGTAGACTGTCAAAGACAAGAGTTTAATTATAATTTTAAGAACACATTGATAGTTCAAAAAGGACGAAAATATCGAATAAAAATCAATAACTCACGAACGGGGTTTGACTTATAAACTTCAAAATTGGATCGTAAATTACAATTAAAAACTTTTGTCTTTGACAATCTACAAGTTTCAAGCTAATCGACTCTACCTTGGCCGCCAAAAAAACCGTCAAGAATATAATATAATGTAGAATTAATAAAAAATTCATAATTCATCACCGGAAGAAGATAACTCTTTAAAAGTGAAATTTAAAATATGAAACAAAACGCGGAAGCTCTTTCATAGAATCAAAAAGTTATTGAAATTCCTCTCTTTCGGTCTCAAAACGGCAAAAGAAAAACCATATTCACGTAAGTAATAGTCCTAGTAAAAAAGTTGAAGAAACCAAAACGTATCTGAAACATATGCATAAAGGGGAACGCTTTATAGGAAAGTTATAGCCGAGTTTATATTCAGGCCTTCGGGGTGCCGAAAGCTCGAGAGCTCGAAAGTTCTGAGAAAAATGCGATATATCGTTAAGAAAGATCGTTATTTGTCCGGAAACGAAACACCGTATTTCATTTTCTTAACGAAACTTTCGAAGTTGAGACGAAAAGTTCAAAAATGCGCGTAAATTAAATGTCTTTCGCGCGAAAAATCAGATTTATTTGTTTTGAATTAAGTATTTTATACGTATATGTAGAAATATTACGGTTATCTTTAAGTTAACATACGAAGAAATAACGCTGTGAAGCACTCTTGACTGAACTTGTTTACTTTTAATATGCTATTTCGGAAAAGTTGTCGCGCAACTTAATTTTCTGCCATCTTTCGCTGCGTGCGACAGAAGTAACGGGTGCGAAAGAATATAAAAGGAAAACGTCGTTTCGTTTTAATTCTTGCTCCGAGAGTGACCACTATAATCTGCGACGGAGCACGTAGCTGGCCCGTAATAAACGCAATTGCGAAGCACCGGCTATCACACGCAGTTCTCTTTGGTCTATAGAATAGCGTATAGGTTGAAGTAGTTTTTCTATTTCTCGGCTCCTAATGACCTGTTCCAGCGAGACCTGCTTTATTTTTTTCTGCTTTTCATTATTTTGAAAATTCTTTCGAGCACTCTATACTTTTATCCGTTTGCGAAATATTTCCAGTGCTTTGCGAAGTTTACGTCGACTGATTGTCCCATCGGATAGCTGTTGTGCTTCCAGTTCGCCAATGAAGCAAGCAGCTCGGTTTTTGATATATCCCGCCGACGTCTTTGTATCGATAGTTTCTTAATTCCTGTAGCACCTTAACCTGTGTTCCGTTGTGGCAATCGCTAACATTTTTCCAATTTTTGCCGAACTATTATGTATAAAGCGTATTTTCGTCTCCATTTTTCGACATCTTATCTCAGTTTTTCTAAATCCGACTTAATATGCAAGTCTGGAGTCTCATTCGGAGTGTACTCTGCTTTTTTCATACTACACGGTCGGTACAAAAAGTTCCCGGACTACCGCTATAAAATCCGTACTAGTGGCGCGATTAGTTGGAAATTCACGGTGCTCATACTTCAATGTTGTAAGAAGAGACGACGAAAGTTTCAGGTCGCTTACTGGCATTAGTTTACTCAGGAAGTCGCTAATTATGAGTGAACAACTTTGTGTACTGTGTCATGTTTGCGATAAAAGAGCCGCGATTAAATTTTGTTTTTTGTGCGCATCAGAAACGTGTACAATTTAATGAAAAAAGGCATACAAGTGTGTAAGCCGTACAACGTGTTTTGTATCGCCGATTTAAAAGTGAACAGAGCTCGTTGAAAGACGATTAGGATGACCGAGCAGGACGACTACTGACGAAAACGTGGCTCGTATACAAGCTACACTGGCTGAAGAATCGGCGAGAGACGTGTCGGTTTATCGCAAATGAACTAAACGTGAGTACCATGTCCGTTCACAACATTCTTACCAATGTTATGGGTAACAAAAAAGCTGTGTGTGCTAGGTTCGTACCGCATTTCCCCTTATGGCCGAACAAAAAGAACAGCGCCTGGAAGCGAGCGAGACTCTGATTGAAGCCGCCGATATGGACCCGAATTTTTTGAAAGACGATCATTACCGGCGATGAGTCTTGTTGATGCTTCGAGTACGAGCACAAAACGAATTACCACTCAAAAAATCAAAATTTAATCGCGGCTCTTTGTTCCATTATCGCAAACGTAACACAGTACACAAAGTTGTTCACTCGATAATTAGCGACCTCCTGAGTAAACTAATGCCAGTAAGCGACCTGAAACTTTCGTCGTCTCTTCTTACAACATTGAAGTATAAGCACCGTGAGTTGCCAACAAATCGCGCCGCTAGTACGGATTTTATAGCGGTAGTCCGGGAATTTTTTGTACCGACCGTGTATATCAAACTGTCAATTTAAAGTCATCTAAGTTTTTTTTTTTTTTTTTTTTTTTCCCGATATCATTCTTTTTCTTGAATTAGTAGGTAGCCCTCTCAAGATTTTCCCGAATATTTCGTTTCCCTTTTTTATTCAGCTTCTTCAATTCGGTGTACCAGAGCGAAGCGGTCTGGTAAAGTAAAGACGATGGAGGGAAAGGGAGCTAGTGCTCCCAGTAGTTTCTGCAGATTCCCCGTTACATTATGGCAAGTTTCAAAAATCCGTGAAATTATCAGCGGTACTCAATTTACTTCACTTCTGCTGCCTATATGAAAAAGAGTAAATAAATATCGGACCTTGGGGGAGTTCTGATGTTTGTTTTTTCTACTCCGGATGACTTAATTAAAAGAATCGGATTGCCGGCGACAAATATAATATACGGGCCGTGCACAGGAGAGAATAGCCCCTTTGAGTATAATATTATATAATATAGAGAGGTATATTTCGTGTGTTTTGCGCTTTGATTTTTATTATTTTCGTTGAAATAGGAAATTGTGTTGTTTTTTTTTCTTTTTATTTATTGTTTTTTATTTTCATCGCGTCGAATTCCCTCCCCGTTTTATACGTGATAAAACACGGGAAGAAGTTAACCATAGTACGAAGTAGGCTCGGAATGGAACGTTTAAATTGAAACGTTGGCAGTTTTTTAAACAAACAAGAATGAAAAAAAATCGATTTTTATATTTTCTCACCTAAAAAAAAACATACGCGTTTAATAAACAGGTTCGATAAAGAAATACGATGAAAGTGAACGAGAAAAGGCAGACATCATTTCTATACGCCTTTCATTGCATTTTGGTAAAATCGCCGTTGACCATCGCACGGGCCTTTTTTAAAGCCGCGTTGAAACTGTTTTACGTTTTGCGCGCCGAGTAAAATCGCGAACACATTTTCTCGGAAAAGCGTTTGGTCGAACAGGAAAAATGAATTTTGAAAAACCGATAAATGTTTTTCCTCTGCTTTTGTCGCTTTGCGTCGACCGATTAAGCTAATGCGCGAGCTTAATAAAAAGCGGAATGATCGAAAAAAAAAAAGTAACAAAAAAAAATAACAAAAAAAAAAAAAAAATCGGCTGGACAAGCAGAAGCAACTAAATTAATTCCTGACTGATTCCACGCGCGAACGTTTCTCGAAAAATCACGCGAATTCGCTAGAAATTGTTTATTTTTTATTTTATTTTCTTCTTTTTTTTTCTTTTTCGGACGTGCTAACCGTGGGCACTGCAACCCGGTGGTATAAGTGAAATTTTTAAAAGTTACAATGTGCGGCAGCGGCATATTCTACCCGAACGAAACGCAATTAACTAATCAACTGCGCCAGACGGTAGCGGAAATTAAATCTTCGGTGTTACTGGTAAAATATTCCTCTGGCCGCAAAAATAATGATTTCTCTAGCAAATAACCGGAATTAAAGCGATGCGAAACGTGCTATTGTATAAATTATAACTTTTCTTTTTTTTTTCTTTTTTTTTTTATTTCTATTTAACAGTATACGGTGAACATTTTCCGATAATAATTCGTGACCTTTAAGCAAAAAAAGATTACGCAGCCTTTGAACAGGATTGCGGAACCTTTAGAATATGATGCGCGAATGTCCTACGATAAAAATAATATAGCGAACATCAAAAAATTTACGTGACAGTATAGTTTTATCCTTACTAAATTCCAGTCCATCAGCAGCTAAGAGAATAGAATAAAATGCACCTCGCAATTGATGGGCTGAACCCGAATCACCGAGTGTGTATATTTGTCGTTTCATACATTTCTTGTTGATTATATTTTCAGTTGTATTTACTTTTTTTACACGCAATTTATAATTTTAGCCAAAAGGAGAACGATGGATTTTTCTATATCTGATTCCCACCGAGTTCACAAGTGTGTGTTATAGTTTGTTTATCCTCGCGGTGTACGGGCTTCCGGATTACGAGACCAACTTTTTCTTAGCACACTAAACGCGGCAGTGCATCCATATAAAAGAAGTGCTTCGAGTAATAATGATAGAATATTTGACATAAATGTGTACTAGATATGTATGGGGAATTGTAAAATACACGTGATATTAATTCTACGTTTACGTACATTTTATATCCGACATTTTATTGAAAATAATATTTTTGCATTTTTTAATAAATGTTACGAAACTTCTTCAAGAATAACAGAAATGGTTCTAGCCACTACTTACTTTCGCTATGACGTCGATATTATTATGTGTTTTAAAATAACAACAGTCTTACTTTAGTTTATATTAGCTGTGCCATACGCATGCGGATTCGGATCAGACTGATAATCCCTTTTTTCTCCGTAAAATTACTTCGTATTCTGTTCGGTTAGTGGTCCATTTAAGTTTCATAAAAGATGGCGATTTATTTTCCAGATATAAACTGCTGTTAGCGTTCTTGGTTTCGATTTTATTGTTGTTTTTTTTTTTATTCTCGCTAAAAAAACACATCTGAAATAATCGCTAGTTACTTTTATTTACGTTTGATCTTGAGAACTCGTAAAGTGCCGCATACAGGCCCCCGTTTGTTGTAAACTTAAATTTTAATTAGTAATACGCATTTTAAATATACCAACCGTGTAGTAGTAGTACAAATTGAAAATATTTTTTAATTAAAATCATTTTGGAGTATCATCTAACTTCATTTATTTATTTTTAAATGAATTTTTTATATTAACCTTTCTGTTTTAATTTTTTTTTTTTTTTTTTTTTGTTATTTAATAAAATACATTTATAAAATTGCTAAGAGCATAAGTTGACTTTTCATTGAAAATTTTTTGTCCTCCCTGCACCTTTAATTATTGAGATATGTAATGTTACCACTGGGCAACATTGTGACGCGACTGAAAGAACGTAATTTAAAGACATTAATTACTAGTTCGTAGAGTTGTCTCTCTCTATATAACATTTGGCCATAGTATTAGTCGAAATAGTGCAAGGTGAGAATGTAGTTAGTTGACAAGTTAAGAAAATTACACTTTTCATTTTGTATAGTCGAAGTGAGGCTTGTATGTAAAACCCCCTAGTATGATTAATGTTTAAAAAATTCAACAGAACTCGTGAGTACATTTATTTTATATTAAACATGGTAATCACATAATAATTAAGATAAGAAAAATTCTATAAAAAGTAATGTTATGTCGGAAACTAGTGGAGAATGTCCCAATTCAACAATTGTTAATGACACGCTGGTTATGGAAAGCCGAGAAGTGATTAGTGGTAGCATTGACGCACGCACAAGTAAAGTGACGATGGAAATAATAATGATAGGGACCACTCGTTTAAAAGAAAAAATATATATGTAATTTACGAAGTCGTAGTCTGCTGAAGCGAGTTAGATTTTAGTTTGGTTTCTGATGATGGACCGTGTAATTCGAAACGTTATAAATGTTGACGTCTACAACAAAAAAAAAATTGTGATTTCACTTAGACTATTGTTTGTTAAAACATTCCGAGTTGATTTCGATATAGTTTGTCTGTGCAGATACACGTGGAACTAAGCAGAGGGGTAGGGTTTTACAATTAACGTAAATGTGTACATTTTTTCTTATAAAGAAGTCGAGTATGTTTAGGGTACGGTTTTAGTGCTTCGTCCAGTTCCATCCGGTGTCAGCTGTTAAGTTGTGTGATTAAATTGACAAGAAATGTCTCCGCGATTATCTTCATGGCAACTATTTCGTAGTACGCTGATGCTGTTGAAATCTCTTCCTAGTTATTATTCTCGACCCTAGTCTAATGAAAATGTTAATTTTTCTTCGGAAAAAAGTAATATTTGAATAGACGGCATATTGCTGTAATATTAAAGTCTAGTTCCAGAGAGCATTAATGGCCATCAGTTGGTAAGGAAGCTTCCGAATGCGTTTCATAATAACTTAAAAATCGTACTAACGCTGCAACATCATGGCGAGTTTCAGAGGGAAGAGTTGCGATAAGTGTTATATAACCAAAAGTGTTGGCACTACTAGCCGTTGATACCAGTTTCGCAAAGTAACACACCTCGTGTCTAACCTATGTAAATAAATAATTCAAACTCACAGCCCTCTTAGATATTATTCATATTGCTAGTAATCTATTTGCTATTGTCAGTGGTTCCGTTTGTAGATTAGTTTTTCAATCAGTGTGCCTTAATATCCACTAACTCAAGGGCACCTATAATAATTTTAGTTGAGAATTTTACGATCATCTCCGCTAGGATAACGATGTTGTCCGAGCTTTAGTAGAGTTTATTTCTTCTATTTCTCTATATATTAAAATCTAATCCTTTTATTCGTAATTGCTGGATGATGGGTCAGTGCCCTTGTGCTTGGCGTTCCCAAAAAAACAAAAAACAAAAAACAAAAAACACAAAAAACTTCTTTTATTAAATTTACTTTTATTATTGTCTCCTCAACCATTCGGTTGATGGACAAAACCTATTTGTATGTCGTACATTTTTTAGCTGTACAGATATAGGGTATGTAGTAGGCAATTATTTTTTTTTCCAGTATGAAATTTCGTTTGTACGTGTGTATAAAGAGTGTAGTTAATATGAAAATTGGTAATTTTTGGGTGACGAGTTTAGATCAATGCAATATGCATGGGTAATTGCGAATTATCCGTGAAATGTATTATTATACACGTTCAACAACATTTCGTACATTAAAACCGGGTTTTTCTAATTTTGTTTAAATTTCCTGGATGTTGCTAGACGGATACGGAATCGTTTTTCCAATAACTGTTGCGTGAAAAAGTAATAGTTTTTCGTTTGTAATGTTTTTAATATTTTTACCGGAAGTATCAGCGCTTCGAGTGATTGTAGTAACTCTAGTATTGATTTTAATAAAAATTTAATGTTAGATCGTTACGCGGTGATGTAATCTTGTTAATATCTTTTACACTAGACTAGGAGCTATTGTTGTTTTAATAGATTTGTCTGCAGTAGTTTTTATATCGCAGTCGTTTTCTATTGCTTTATTACTGTTCGGGGGCATTATTGATATTTTATTTACCAACGAGGAGGAGTTTTCGGTATATTTTAAATTTCGCGTCGATATAACTGATTTATCGCTTACGTTCGCTTTGTTAGTTCTGTTTCTTACAGTTTTATTACCTATTATATTAGAATTGCCGTGCTTACATTCTCATCTTCGTCATCGTTAACGGATAAGAATTCAAACTTGTTGTTTCGTCTTCAAATGTTGAAAATTTGAATTTTTTTACTTTTTTTTTTTTATTTTTTTCATTTTAAATGAACGATGCCTGGTCGTTTTTTTTATTTTTCATCGGCCTAAAAAAAAAGGTTTTTATTTACGCGCACGATATATTATTATAATTATAGGTTTGTACTCGTTATCAGACACTTGAATATTTTCTTCTTATTAAACTTCCGAATAATCGCTATGACGTTATTTATTTCTGACTTAATACTTAATCGGATTTCATTTTAAAAGAATTATTTCTTTTTCTTATACTTTTATCAGTTATATCATTTGATTTTCACATTCTCTTTATACAGATCTAGTGCGCATGGCACTGTTCTATGTGCAGCGCGATTATATGGAATACTATACGCGCAACTAATTGTAAATGTTTAATTTTTCGGTCAAAAATTTGAATATAATGGTGTATAACCATAAAGATGGCCAAAAGACGGAAGCCAGGTCAAAAAACGAAAAAGATATAACCACTTCGACTGCTGGGTCTTGAACTCAGGACAAGTTACTCCGACACTTTTGCAGTTTGGTTAAACTGCTAAGATTTTACTTGCACTTTCCATCATTACCCATCACGTATTAAAGATACCTTTTATCAACTATGTTAATTATAATTTAAACATAAAATTCTTCGATAATTAGCCACTAAAAGAATTTTTTTTTTTTTTTTAATCAAAAATTGGGAAACCATAATAGAACATTTTTACATCCTAAGTACAAAACGTTAACAAAAACACACAATGGTTTAAAAAAAAAGGAAATATATATTATATATATATATATATATATATTTATTTATTCTTGCTTTGTACAAATGTAATCCCGACATTTGCGTTGTTTAATTATATTCGATGTATTAAGTGATCATTTTTAATAACTGATAAATTACTTGTTTAGAAGATACTTTTTAGACTATGACCATCGTATTGTCCATAATTGTTAATTTACGAAATATATTTGAATTACATGTAATATTTTATTAAGTTTTAAAAATTACTCTTTAATATGTTTAACGTTTTTTTTTTCCCTGCAAAGCGATGTATTTCTTCAAATAATAATGGACTATTTTTTTTCAACCTCCAATGGACACCATGAAAAAAGAACGAGACTAAAAAACAAAATGGATTTCATTGTCAAAAGTTATGTAAAAACATGATTACGTTTCCAAGAAACTTATTGACGATTCAGGCATTTGTCGGTGGACGAGCTTTCCGACTAAACTCTCTTCGAAGAACATTACCGCCAGCGATGTGATATGCGCCTGAACGTTGTTTTAAAACTGCTCGTTGGTCAGGAAACTTTGACTTTTTGGAGAGATAAAAATCATTCGACATACTACTCCGATTGATGAGACCAGCGTCCCATTTGAACCGTTCTAGATGGGGGCTACAGCAGCTCTGAGAAAGCGAGAGCGTTGAACAAATAAGAGCAACGCTAGAAGTCCGCATTCCCTTGTTTTTTTTTTATTTATTTTTTTCCCGTTTTGAAGGACTCTTTGCAGCGATTTCCATCTCTTTGCCGAATTGGAGAACCCTTCAAAATAACGTTTGGGCACATCCCAAATCGCCGCCGACGTTCTTTGAAAAAGAGCATAGTCGGAATTTCTTTGGAAATATAATCTTTTCGATGATAAATTCGTTTCATTCTTTACTCTTGTCCTTTTCTTATGGTCTACCGGAGATTGAACAAAAACGGCGTTGGTATTTTTCCGGTCACACTGCCCTGTCAATATGTACGCACGTATTCTGTTTTTTGTGCTTTGTATGAATAATCAATAAATCTTTGTCTATTTATTTATCATATTAACGTGGTTTATTTTTTAAATGTAATTAGTTACTACGAGATATTCGTATTTTCGGGGGTTTTTTTCTTTCCACTCGCGCACGATATGCCAACGTCAGTTATGGCCCCAAAAAATTTCAAAATGTGTTTAACATTTTGAGGGGTTGAAGTGAAATAGCGAATTTAAAACAAGCCTTCACAATGGTTGGCGGTGCTGATCAGTCAAAAGGCTGCATTTTGTGTAAATATCAAAATAGCGTCTTCCGATCGAAAATGTGATTCATCTTGGCAAAGTTTGTACTTTTATCTTGCCTTTTGGTCGAGTCTTCGACTCTGAAAATGTGGAATTATAACTTACAGAATATCTTGAATAGAACTAGCGCGCTTTGGAAGTGTTTGTACGCGTATTTATCACGGTACTCCTTTATTCAGTACTGCACTTCTGTTTGATCGATATTTTAAAAAAAATAAGCGATGTCTAAATACTTCTTTTAAATAAACATTGCTAAATTTAAAAAATTTGGCTATAGGAATTCGAGTAGATATTTTTAGTAAATTGTACTTACTGCTTAAAGTTGTGTTGAATGCTGAGATAAAAATTATGCCACTACTGCTAGAACACAAAAAAAATTAATGAACGCCGAGTTCATCGCGAGATCACTTTGAAATAAAACTGAAAGCGTCTCTCTTGAAGACCTATCCTTTTTATAAAATTTTGACAACGGTATGGCGCTAACCAATCACGTAAAAAAATTGGAACAACTTACGTGAGGCTATTCGGTTATTTAGTTTTAGGAGGCAAAGCACTTAACCGTGTCATTTCTCAATGTATCCTTTTATTAAAATTGATGTGTATATCTTTCGCTTCACTGAACCACATCTCTTTCTTTGCAAATGCTGATGCGCACATCATCTTTGATTATCTAATTCGTGGCAGTACAATTATGCATCGTTCTTTGTATACAGTATACGTCTGTGTAACTGATACTAGATCTTTCAGGTTATCGAATTCACTTTTTCAACGACGGACCAATTCAGCATCTTCTTCTAATTAGACCGCCCGCTTACGTTAATTGCAAAAACTTTTTCTTATCAACCGTTCTCTTTTCTCATTCCTAATAATTCCCTATATTACCCATTAACAGAAATCTATAGACCATTCGTTCGTATACATCTGCGGCAATCTAGTTTAATTAATACAATTTCGCTACATTACACATTAGCGGAATTATACACCTTTCCACATGTAGCTTCTCCCGTCAATCGGTGATGCTAGAGACAGACAATAGTAGTTGCCGGATCTGTAGAAACTTCTTTGCATCACTTTAATTTTTTCGTCTGAAGAGTAGCGACACGAAAAAAAAAAAGAAAACAAAAAAAAACGCAACTGTAAGTTTTTTTTATACTTATTTGTCAGTACATTTTTTAATTTTCTTAAAATGTTTTAACATATACGATCTATAAACTTTTATTTCTTCTTACTCCTTTATATTTCGAGTCTGCGTTACATATATAACTTAATTTATCTGTAATATTAATTTTTTCGTATAGTTTTGTCTTTCGTACTAATTTTTTATTCTCATACGAAAGCTCTAAACATGGCCATTACTAATATACTATACAAGACCCGATAATGTTCGGCACTGAAGCATTCTTCCAGGTTTTGCCGAAAGGTATGACGATGCTGCCGGCCATAAAGGTATATCAATTTATCGCTTATGTATCTTTTTTTTTTTTTTTTTTCTTCCAACAACTACTTCTCCGCGAAGATTTCTTTATTTTGTTTTTTCCGCTTATTTCTAGATGCATTTGTGTCATCATGTCTATCTAGTTGCGCTTATAGGAAACGTTGGGGGTGACCATGTATAGTCACCATCCGGTCGTTTGTTACATAGTAGAATTTGTACGGTGGCGGTTACTGTTGCATGTACCTCTATCGGTTCGGCCACTTCCACCATTACCCGTTCCCTCATAATATCAGTGCCGACTAAACAAGTAATGTAATTTTTTTCTATTATTTATTTTATGTTGTTTCGTACTTATTAAAAATTACAGAATTTTTTCCTGTCTGGTAAAAAAATTGATGACGAAAAACACTAGTTTTTAAAAACATTTTCTATATTATTATTCAATATATCGGAACACACACACACAATGCAAATTTATCAATTTACATTGTAAACGTGATGTAAAACATTTTTAAAAAACAATACTTACGACGAAAAAATCACCATTAGTATTATATTTCAAAAAAAAAAAAAAATACAATTAGGAAAATAAAAACAATTTTTTCGATATTACTTGGGTAATGCCTTGCATTTTTTACGAATAATAGTAAAAAAAAATATTGACCGGACAAACTTACAACACTAGTTTTTAATAAATTTTTCTATGTTATTATTATTAACCGACTTCAAAAAAGGAGGAGGTATTCAATTCGACTGTATTTTTTTTTTTTTTTTTTTTTTTTTATGTGTGTTACCACAGAACTTTCTTCTAGATGAACCGATTTTGATGATTCTTCTTTTATTTGAAAGGTGGCGTTTGTCATGTGGTCCCATTTAAATTTGATCAAGGTCCGACCGATAGTTTTTGAGTTATCCTTAATAATGCGGGAGATTGAAGCTTTTTGGATGCTTTTCATTCACGATTTTTTTCACCGTCGGATTAGATTTTTGACTTAAAATACTATAAATTTGCCAAATTACCATGGAAATGTAGCTTTTGGTGTTTTTACCGTGGAAATAAATGTTTTAATTTAATTGAATAAAAATGCACTAAAAAGTAAAAAATAAAATGCTTTTTTACAAAAAATAAATACCGACTTCAAGGTTTATTATAAAAATTTAAAAATGCACTAAAAAGTAAAAAATAATTACTCCCGATAAAATATATATATCAGAGTGATATAACTTAAGGTGATATCGTAATTCTTATACAACATTAATTTTTTGGAGTTGGCATCAAATTCATATTAAAAGAATAATTAAAAACTGCATTAAATGTTGATTCAATTGTTCCTAACATGAATTTAATTCCAACTCCAAAAAGTTAATGTTGTATAAGAATTACGATATCACCTTAAGTTATATCACTCTGATATATATATTTTATCGGGAGTAATTATTTTTTACTTTTTAGTGCATTTTTAAATTTTTATAATAAACCTTGAAGTCGGTATTTATTTTTTGTAAAAAAGCATTTTTTCTATATATATATATATATATTATATATTGAAACATACAGCGCATATTTACCAATTTATATTATAAGAGCGATGTATAATGTTTTTAAACCAAAAAGATATGCAGAACCAAAAAATTTATACTATTTCGGGGGGAAAAATTCATTTAGGAAAATAAAAATAATTTTTTCAAGCGAATATATTACTTCGATTACACTTAAGTTAAATTCTTGGCTGTGAGGTGCAGGGGGTTGCAGTGCAGGAGTCTGTTGTTCCAGCAGATGTAGGGGTAGTAATAACATGCGGGAGGGGGTGGGGGAGAGTGCTGGAGTCTACTATTCCAGTATAATTAGATGTGGTTTCGGTAGATGGGAGTGGCTAGGGGTAGTTTTTGACCTTCGGAAGGGGTAGTTAGATTAATTTCTGGCCTCTGAAAGCGATTTTGGGTTGTGACGTCATATACCTCCCGCACCGCACCCTATACACTGCGCTGGAATTCTTACTTTTTATCCTACTTCGCTGTCGCATTCTTTGTTGTGTTTTTGTTTTTGTTTTTGATTTACTTCACACTTTCATCGGACATAACATCTTAATAATACTGACTTTACCTGTAACCCCAATTAGTGAATATGATGGTCGGGTCTATCCGTTGGATATTAAATCTTAATGGTTGTAAAAAAAAAAAAAAAAAAAAAAGAAACCGTCATATCGGGAAAGCTGAACTAGTAATTTGTAAGAAATCGAGGCCAAAGTAATAAAATATTATTGTTTTTTCTATTTTAAAAAAGACGGGAAAAAAAAGTCTGGGTTTTATAAATTTTGTTGAGGAAGCACCATCAAATGATTTTCTATTATGATAAAAATCTTTCAGTATGGTCTTGAAACTCTGCGGGAACGTGATTATTATGCTGTTAGCACGTTTCTTTGGTTCTCTTATCACCCGCAACATCGTAGTTGCTAAAAAGCCAAACAAAATTCACCGTACGTGAAAGCAACTAACTTATTTTAACGTATTTCGATATATTCAGGTACTCTTCGCGTTTGAACAGAATGCTCTGATCGCAGTGTTTTATGCCCGCGGTTGTAACCGAAATAAAGCTCAGTTAAAGGAAGCTAAATCAATAAATGCTGACTTCTACGATATGCTGTCCGACTTGTAGTCTGCATGCCAGAACGATTTTCTAATGAGCTAAACAGTTTTTACTCGTGGCTGGTTTCCCGAGCCACGAGTATTTCCGATTTACAAAGGTTCAAGAGCTCTAGACCGCTGGCTAGCCTTTAATGTAATTTTTAATCAGACTATACCTCACTTTCCATTGGATCGTTATTTATTTATCTGACATGGTCAAAGAAAAATATAACAGAAATCTCAGATTATTTCCCGAGTTAATTATAAAATTTATACAGTTCTGGAATTTTTTTAACATCACTTTCCAGTGCAGGCAATCTATATGATGTGT
Organism: Icerya purchasi; assembly: GCA_039619475.1. Taxonomy (NCBI): domain Eukaryota; kingdom Metazoa; phylum Arthropoda; class Insecta; order Hemiptera; family Monophlebidae; genus Icerya; species Icerya purchasi. The sequence goes on along the minus strand of CM077115.1, from coordinate 219,829,050 downwards.
TTTAAACATTAAATAAAAGTTAAAATTTACAGACTCTGCCTATTTTCAACGCTTTCGTTCACGATCACACTGTATATGATTAATGATTACACGTAAGCATATTTGCGATATGTCTTGGAAATTTCTGTGCACATTTGTAATGCGATCTATTTTTGGTAAATATTCTTCTGCATACTTTCACTGCTGTTTTCGTTTTTCTACGATATCATTTTGATTATTATTACGTTAGTTTTTGGGCGCTGAATTTTTCACCTTTTCTCCGGAATTGTTAGTATTTTTTTCTCATTGCTGGAATTTTTTTTATGTTTATCTCTTTCTTTTTACCATCGCTTCACGTACATAAAATAACGCTATTGAAAAAAAAAACAATAAAAATTTACGATACGCAAATTGTGTTTTTGAAGAAGATTACAAATTGTGAACGGAAAATCGTGCAAATTGTTATCTCAGTTTTTTACATATATATCTGTTCTCTGCAGGATAAATATTTGTTTTCGTGAACAGTTCAGTAAAACACGTATTTCTTAGCGTTGTTTCGTGAAACGCTTTTCGCGACATTTTTTTTTTTTCAGTTTAAAAATTTAAAAAAAATACAGCGTATGTAGCGATTTAATTTTTTACAGGCAATTGAATTTATATAATTTCGTGTTAATTCGATATAATAGGCTAGTCGATTTTTCAGTCTTAATTTAACTAGCATACAGTCGTTGAAATTATAGGAACCTTAAATGGATGAATTTAAACGACACTTCCATCATTATCCGCGGAAATGTCTAAATAAGTGATGGTAAAGAATTCAGTTAAACACCGCGGAAAGTTTGCTAACTGAATTAAAATATAATATAATTAATTGAAGTAAAGGCGAAATTTACAATTCAGCCTCAGTACGTAGTAATTTAATTTTTCTAGGCGATTACGGTTATATTATTTCAATTAAATTTATGTCATATTATATATAGGGTGATTATAATTAAAGTTGAAGTTTCAAAACGATATAAAAAAAGATATATGTACGAGGGTGGTTTTGAAAAATTTCTGGACTTTGCTGAGAAATAGCGCTGCTAGGGTTAATTCATCGAGCGCGTTACGTAATTCCATCCTTCACAGCGTCACTGAACACGTTTCAGCTTGTTTGAAAACGTATTACCAGTTTTATGGCAGTTTCAAGCAGAGAAGTCGTGTGTTACGAAAAAAATGGAAAAAAAGCGAAATACGAGCTGTGATTAAATACATTTTTTAAAAGCTTTAAATGCAACACAAATACAATCTGAGCTCGATTTTAAAGGAGAAAAACCACTGTTAAACGCTAGGTCGGAGAATTTAAGATGGGTCGAACGAGCACAGAAGATGAACCACGCAGTGGACGCCCGATAGAAGCAACTACACCAGAAATCGTCGAAAAAATACACAAAATGGTGCTGGAGGATTGGCGCTTCAAAATTAAAGAGTTAGGTGAAGGTGTAGGCATATCGTCTGAACGAGTGTACCACATTTTACACGTAGTTTTGGGAATGAACAAGCTCTGCGCAAGATGGGTGCCGCGTTTGTTCACAGCTGAGCAAAAACAGTGTCGAAAAGACATCTCAGCTCAAAACCTTCAGTACTTTAATCGCAATACAGCCGAATTTTTGCGTCGATTCATCACTGTTGATGAAACTTGGCTTTACCACTATACTCCAGAGTCCAAAGAACAGTGTCTAGGCAATGGATTGAGAAAGGTCAAGTAGCTCCGAAAAAAGCAAAGGTGATTTTGTCCTTCAACAAAGTCATGGCGACGGTTTTCTACGATGCACGCGGAATAATCTTCATCGACTATCTTGGAAAAGGTAAAACAATAAACGGAGCATATTACGCGGCTCTGCTTCAACGTTTAAGCGAAGAAATAAAAAAAAAACGTCTTCATTTGGCGAAGAAGAAAGTCCTTTTCCATCAAGACAATTCGCCTGTTCACACCTTAATGGTCGCGATGGCAAAAATTAACGAATTAAGGTTCGAATTACTTCCGCATCCGCCCTATTCGCCAGATTTGGCACCGTGCGACCGTCATCTGTTCCCCAATTTGAAGAAATGGCTCGGAGGAAAAATATTTGCAAATGATAGTGAGCTGATCGTCGGTGTTGATGAATATTTTCGAGACCTTACTGAAGAAACCTGCAAGGTCGGTATTAATAAACTTTCCGGGCGATGGAGCAAATGTGTGAGCCTAAATGGAGACTATGTTGAGAAATAAAGCACTGATTTCATAAAAATATATTTTTTTCATTGAGAGGCCTGGAACTTTTCAAACCACCCTCGTAGATAGATCATCTGAGTCGTATCGCTCGATTCCGAGCGTCGTGACTACCTATTTGTACATTCTAGTTGTACAGAATAGGAAGCGATAGATAGATAAAAATTCGGGCATTTTGGCCTCACTAGGGGCTGTGTCCCTTGACCCCTCTTGCTTAGATTTCTGTCTCTTTCTTTTCTATACTTTGTATAAGATGATCAAAATTTATAACGTAATTCTTAAGCCGGTTCTCATTAGATTTTATAACGAAAAAATTGTCCTAATTTTATATAATAAAAAAAGAATACAACCAATAATTTATACCATATATTTCATGAAACTACTGGAACAACTTAACATACTACAACACATAAAGATAATACTTTTTTTGCGTTTCGATGGTATTATTAAATTAGCAATATAGTCTTTACATGCTTCTCCCTATGATGGGACTTCTTATTCATCAATCTGCGTGATAGTAAGAAGTATATTCATTATGTTCCTAAAAAGGAAAACTGCCACCGAACGTAAGCGTGACTTGCGGAAACAAAAACGGGATGACGAACTGTGTAATAGTGATGAATTTGCCACATTTATACGTGATACGCCTTTTGGTTCCAGATGTAGAAAAGTTTGGAGTGTTTGATAGCATTTTAAGTCAACCGCCTGTGTTATACTAATAAAAAATAATAAAAAAAAAATCATCCAAAGAGACCACATTTTTTCACGTTTTTTTGACGAATACTCGATTTATGTTCACCGATTTTCATCATTACTCATATGGCACCTAAGTTGAGTGGTACTCTTTTTAATGGGCAAAGAATCAGTAAAATCGGTCTATGTGAATATGAGTTATGCGCGAACAAACAAAAAAAAAACATATATATATATATATGCTATACGTGCAATTAAACATTTTTAAAACATTTTTTAGAAAAGTACCCGAGCGTTTTCGCTTGCAAGGTACAAAACAGGTGTAAATTATTTTTTTTTTGTGGAAACTATTTCACTTTGAAAACTATAAATGTAAACAATGGTGGCCAGAAAAAAGCACTTTCCGCAGAGATTTCTGTGCCCTTAGCCACCTGCGAACATTTCACACATGCTTGTCGCGTAATTTTATTTTTCAGAGAATCTCCCCCCCCCCCCCCCCCTATGAATTATCCTTTCTGTTGTTAAAGTCACCTCCTACATCCTGTGTGATTGTTCAGCACCCCCACTCCATCGGCCCCCTTTTATAAATAACAACACAGTTGCTAGCATTCTTGAGTGACACAGTTTATCAGAATTAGTGGAGTAGGAAGTTATCTATAAGAACAAACCGCACATTCTCGAACTGCCACGGAAGGATTTTTTGCGAATTTCATGAAACATCTTTTGCTTCTTTTTGCAGATAATTCGGACGTGTCCTCTGTGGGAGAAACGAATTTCACAAAAAGTTATTTTAAAATTTACCTTTGACAACGAGTCGAAATTACAATACGTGTCTCTTCTCTTTTTTATCGGTTAATACGTTTTCGGAGCTTCGTCTGTTTTCGGACAATCGGAAAATGTAAAACTTATTACGAAATTCGTTTTATTAAATTCTTATCATTGTCGAAAACCAAAGGATTCCCAGTTTTCAGAGTTATGCCGTAAATTTAGACTTTTAGAATTTCGTTAATGCGAAACATTATATAATTGAGGAAATTTCGAAGTGAACTCGTAATTTATTTCTCCTTTGACAGTTTTTGATTTCTCCAGAAACATGCCAACTTTTACGTAGAACATAGTACATGTATAGTTTTTTTTTTTTTGTTTTTTTTCGAGATTCTCTATCGCAGCGATACGAACAACTTTTTATTTTATTAAAGTTATTCAACATTACCATTGTGGAATCATTTTTAATAATTCGGAATGTTTGGAGGAGTTTGTTGTTGGTACAGAGTACAAGGTTGCGCGGATAGTACTTAAGGAAGGAATCCGTGGACAGAATTTCAGACGGTAGACTGGACGAAAAAACAGAGTAAAAAACGGGTAAACAACATAGAGAAGAATGTGTTTACTGGATGAGAAAGGCGAAAGGTGTAAAGAACAACCGATTGGAAGTAGAATGTACCCTAATAAACCATGTGATAAACAGCAGTAAAATTTTCGATGAAACCGAACATTGTATGATGCGAAACTCAGAGAACTTCTGCCGCTGGCTCTATTTTTCTTAGAAACGTACACTAGTCATCTCAAAAACATCCTAAATGTCTTTTGAAGATTGCCTTTAATATAGAAGAGGCGAGAGAAAAGCGGGGCCATTTCTGTTTATGGAAAATAAGTCAAGATTTCACGTTTATCATCCGTTGTTCTCGCGTAGCCTACGACCAGATACATTTTAAAACTACGTTCTTTGTGTCGGTATTGTGATTTTCGGCAAAAATGAAAAGAAAACTCCCCCATCTTTTTTATTCACAGCTGACGTTTTAATAATGATTCATTTGAAATTATTAGCCGAAGTGTTTGCTAATATTTCGAGGTTAGAAAAGGAAACATCATCGATCGTGCAGAACAAGAGAGTATATTCGGTGTTGACGAGAAACGCCCCTTGAATCACGACGTGGTAATGATCATGAAGTGGATAAAGTTAGTTGACTGTAACAGCCCATCAATATGGGAAAATATTGGATAACATGATATTAAAACAAGCGACAATGTTGCTCGCAAGTATCATTGTATATGTCCCTGGCTGACATATATTTTGCAGATAGAGCAGTCATAGTTTACCGGCATTTGATTATGCCCCTCCCGGGGGAGGGGGCTTAAACCGTTTTAACCGTACATCTCAAGTTCCTGTTCGTCAAAACTCGCTTTATTTCTTCACTTTATCTTTATCCTCGGTATAACAGTATCCGCGGAGATATATCACACTTACCATTGAAAATTGTGCTACTGAACAGAAGGACGAGCTTTGATCGATAAATATTCCGCTACGGTCTGAATAGTGTCGTCGGAGATTTTGCCGTGAAAAATCGTACTGATGGTGCGTTTACTTTGATACACTTATTTCATCGATCACTTTGCGCTGTTCCGGAGACGTACTTTGTTCTCTGTTGTAGTATTAGAGACGCGGACAAGAAATTAGGATCAAAACCCGATTAAATGTATTAAAAGAATTTTTAAACGCGAATTTATACATGAAAATTCAGGTCTACGGGAGAGGGCTGTGCTAAAGTGGAAGGGAAAAATATTACTTATCCGACATAGGCGATGTGCAGTAGAAATTAAGTGTTAGCGAATTAATTAGAAATGGTTTAGCCGGTTAAAATACGGGACAATTATGTGAAGAGAGGTTTTGGAGTTACTACTGTGCTATTTTGTATTCTTGTCTTTTTGGCCGCTGGCTTTTAAATTGAATCAGGGCGCATTGAACGAACGCACTTGAATACATAATGACGTTGCTATTGATGGCAAATGGAAAATCGTTGTTTAATGAACTATTCAGCGTCAGTAAGCTTAAATTTCTTACGTTTTAATATATACGTTTTTTTATTCCTCCTTTTTTTTATTCCTCTTTTTTTTCTATTCCTTGTTTTTTTATTCGCCGTTTTTTATGTGCCACATTCATTAAACCGGAAGACAGCTACTCGCCTCGAACATGGTTAAAACTTTTTCAATTTTTCCCCGAGTCAGAGTTTTTTGTTTTTTCTTTTTTTTTTTTTTTTTACTTTTGAAATTAAACCGAAGGTCGCTTGTTATATTTATAATAATTAATTTTAGGTTTTACAGATTTTAAGAAATTTTTCTTTTTAACAAACGATTTTTCATTCATTACTCATTCCTTGTGCGCTTGCTTAGAAGACTTTGGAATATTATGAAAGAAGTATTTCCATTATCGTTGGAATAATTTATCGTGTACGGTTTTTTTTTGTTTTTTTTTTTGATTTTTCGTAACGGTAATTTAAAAGAGTTTAAAAATGTAATTTATAGTTAAAAGTTATCCGGACTAATTGTTTTCATGATCGACAACTTAAACTAGCTGCGAGAAAATTTAATTAAAACATAATTTTCGAGAAATGAGAACGACCTACATATACACATATACACGATGAAATTTATTTTGATTTTTGTATTTTTGGTATAAAATTGTATATTACTCGGATGTAATAAGGATTGTCCTTCCTAAACTATTTCTTGCGTGAATAATAATAACGGTTTTAAAACCCCGAAACTTTCAGCGTTAACTGTACTGCGCGTTTCAAAAGTTTTGTACTGCACATACGATTCTCCATTTTTATATCGTTCACAATTTCCTTGTAAATGCGTTTTGTATTTGAAATAATTACGGTGGAAGACGAAAGCGATAATGATTAATAATTTTTTAATGTGATTGAAAATTTTTCGATATTTTTCGGATTGTGCTGCATAATTATACTCTCTGCGGACGAGCTACGCAGCTAACAGTGCCATAATATTAGTCGATAGCGTTGGAAACGGTTACTACTATTTCCGAAAAGAATATCTCTGATACTTTTAATAATACGGAAAATCTTTTCAGTTGAAAAAGGTGGAATTTTCATGGAAAGGACTGGAACTTATTTTAAAGCCCGATCGAACAGTTGTACTTCAATTGAAAAGTATAATACTATCTTCTATAAATTTCTGTTCTAGATCGTTTTATGTCCTTAACGGGGTTACATATAAGGGAAAGAGTTTTATTTTCATGGCGGAATTTTCAATGTAAAAAAAAAAATCACTGAATGAAATTTTCCTTTAAGATGCAGTGTCCTACTTTTAGCCTATCCAAAAATCATCGCGGCTGAACCTCGGAACAGAAAAAAAAGGGTTTTTGATCTGAATGCTCTTTAGAAGTCCTCAGCTGGAAGATTTTAAAATGAAAGCTCCCACGATTATTCTTTTTTAGCCCGGGCCAAATTACAACGTCCTTCTGGCCAATAAATCCTAACAATCAACAACACCCGAACAACACAAAAAGAAAACCTAAAAAAAAAATTATAATAACCAGTAAATGGATAAAGAATAGAATAAAATAAAACTAGCTCGTTACATAAACAAAATAAACTCTAATGCTGGACCGCCGACTCACATGGCGATTGCATATAGCGTACGTAAGACAGCAGATCATGGGAAGAGCCAATCAACTGCAGCCTCTAATTGGTAAAAAATCTAAAGTATGCCTTCGCTGCAAAAGATTAATTTATCAGACAATACTCGCTCCTATCTGGATGTACGGTATCGAGGTATACGGTTCAGCATCGATCAGCAACCTAAAGCGAATCCAGCAGTTGCAGTCAAAGATTCTCCGTATAATAACTGACGCTCCGTACTATGTGTCCAATCTGACCCTACACAACGATCTTCACATCCAGTATATTCAGGAATATTATAAGCAGCGTTATATCCGTTTTTTCAACCGCATGAAAGAGAATGACAACATCAGCGTGGCTGAAATGCACAGACCGAGTCTTCCGGGAAATTCCATAATAAGGCTAAAGAGAAAGCAGCCAAGAGACGTTTTGGGCCTTACCTAGCCGAGATGCAGATACTTCATCATGCTCCAGCTTATGTCGTAATAACTTGAAAACTCTATATAATAAGCAATCATCGTATAATTTATTCAAAGAAATTTAACAGTAGTAAATAAGGAATAGAATGTATTGTTATAACTAACTATCGATGTCGTCTGTCTTGCTGAAGATGGTCAGCATAGAAAGTCATGTACTTTGTGTCAGCCGTGCCAATAGTGGTCGTTAGACCGGGGTGGCAAGGAGAAAAAAAAGGGAAAAAAAATGAATAAGAGGGAAAAAAAATCAAATAACAATCCTGTTTCCTTCAATAAACCTAAAAAAAAAAAAAGAAAATCTTATCACCAGAACAAAGAAGATAAAAAATACACGATGGACGATAAATACCGTAGGACATGAGGTCTTTAGAAAACACAAGTCTCTTGTTGTCAAACTGGACGCAATTAAATAACAAGTGGTTGATGTCCTGTCTAAAATTTTGTCGACAATAGGTATTACAACCCGTGCAGTGTCCTGTGTTTGAAAGGTTTAAATCCAATCGGCAATGGCCGGAGCAGAGCCTCCCACGTTAGTACAATAACGGATAATCTGTGGTTTGAGGACTAGAAAAATTTATTTCACTCTACATGATGATTTATCGGCAATGTGTATATTACTATTGAGGAATTCTTCACTCTCTTACGAGAAAGATTAATGCATCTTCCGATTTCGATGACATCTCTCATTCGGTCTTGAACAATTCAACGACCTTGTCTGCGAATGAGCTAATTTAATATAAGGTTGTTCCGAAAGATTGGTCTTCATTTTTCAGCTATCCTTTTACCCAAATCCGATGAAAACCAATTAGAGGTAGCGTTCGTTGATTTTTTTGGTCCGGCACATTAGAAGGATACTGGAAATTGTGCTTAAGAATATACTGCTGTTATGGTAGAGTGTATAACGTCACACTTAGATGATTTACTCTCTTTCTGTGTTATACTTCTTCCTTGAGTTATCGTGATTTCTCTGTCTTTAACGCACGACGAACACACTGGACAAATTTAGACCAGTTACGTTATCACATCCGTCTAACGATTTGGTGGACAACCTTTAGATTATATATTTTTTTCGTCGTTACTGAATTTTTAAAGTAATTTTTATGACGAATTTAGTGTCTAAAAATCTGGCAAAAATCACCGTTATAGAATTTTCCATTATCTTTAACCTCCAACAAGAATTTTTAAAACCGATCGGAAAATGGCTGAGATATCGTAAAAAACCCAAAAATCATTAAATGTTGACTATAGCAGCCTCCTGCGGTACTAGGGGTCTGAAAATTTCGGTCTCAACTACTTTTTTCATGCCCTAGATGTATATATATTTTTTATTAAGTCTGGTTCAAAGCCTCCCCCCTTTCTAAACGGATAGACCCTTTTTTCGGAATATAGATCATTCTCGGATGATGCTTAACGCCGGAATCGTTTTAAAGCCATGAGTTTTTTGTTAACTTTTTCCTTCTTTATTTAAAAATTATTATTTTAGCTCTGAACTTTACCGCTGCGACTCCCATCAACCTTGCTATTATTTTTTCAAATTAATGTGTTTTTTCTATTTAGTTTTCCTTCATTTTCCGGCTCTTTTTTTCTGTTCAACTTTTTTCATTGTTGTTGTTGTGTTGTTTTTTTTTTTTTGTGATAAATAATTTTAGGAAAAATTTTCTTTCAATGTTATTTTTATGGTAGCCTTACTCGGAAAAAAAATAAATAATAACGAATTAAAAGTAAACGGACCGGCAATTTCAGCTATCACTTTCTAACGTAAAAATTCTTTAAAAATACATAATTAATTGTCTTTTGAATTTCACATGTTAGCCTGATTTTCACTTTTTTCGGTAATAGGGAAAATTGACAGTCAAAGGAAAAGACACATGTGAACTGGCAGTAGCGCGTGCTGGAATTTGCAGAAAGTTTTTTAATTAGTCGCAAGAATGCGCAGTTAGTTTACGACTATTCTGCGGGGTAATTAAGAAAAGCGGTCATTATGACGACGGGGCACTGCGCGAGCAGACAAAATAGCAGTTCCATTTGTTACGTTGAAAGAAAAAAATGTATAAAGCGAAAGCGCGACTTGGGAACAAAGTTCTTCGAATAAATTTTAATAATAAATGAACGAGGGGAATTTTTTCCGGAATAGCCGAGCTGATGGCTTTACCTTCGCAAAGTTTCACGCTGGAGCTTAAAACGTCGTCCTTAGGTGCGCGGTAAGAAAGAGGCGGCCTTTTTAAATTTGGACCGCAAGCGATTTTAATATGATATTTAGCTCTATTACTTTTTAAAATTATTCTTGTTATTAGTATTATAATTTTTATTTTTAAAACAAATTATATTTAAGAATAATTGAAACTAACTTTGTTTGGCCGGCGAATAATACTAATTATCATTTGGCAGTGAAAATTATAACCATGATTTTCGATGTCCGATATAAAAAAACAGAACCACAAAAGTACATTTATGATTTTGAACTTACGCTTGTTTTTATTTGTCCGGTTGAAAATTCGCAAAAATTAAATAAACAAATCAAAATGAGGCCATCTTAACGTAGGCGAAATTGGTATTTTTATTGTTAGCCATAGTTTTTCCACTCAATATAGTTCCGGAGTATGTTGATTATTTTTTTGTTTTTTCGTAACATATCTTCATTTTTTGAATTGTAATATGTGTCCTATTAAACACTGCCAATAAAAACTTTTACCTTATTTTTCAACTTCATAGGCTTTAATAGGTTTTATACTTTTAATGATATTTAAAATTTACCTCCCCCCACGGGTATCAGTAACTTTCAGGTGCTCCGGAAGTCGAAAAACCCGTCTGTTTTCAACATAATATATAATATATATATATATATAGTTTAAAATTACGTAATAGGTAACTCATACCTTCAGTTACTCTTTTCTTTTATTCTAATTCGTTATATCGTAAGACAGTGATAAAATAAATAAGTAAACATTTTACATTCTAGTCAATAAACATATAGTCCGGGCAAAATAGTCAAAAAATATGCTCGTTTGGTAAAATTCTGATAACCTCGCTTCTTGGGCTTAAAATTTAGTTAAAAATCAGCGGAATGCACCCCAAATTTTAAAGAGGACGTAGGTATTGCAATTATCTTTCGAATACTTTTTGTCTCATGTCGCAAGCTACCTCTGGGCCGAAGTTATACGCAATCGCGTTTTCAACTTTATAATTATGCAATAGGCCGTCATATTGTTATTGAGATTTTGGCTTCGGTACCTATTTTAAGAACCTCAAGAGCTACATTTTTCGAAATTGAACTTTTTGCCTGTTTTTATTTTTATTGCCAATTTTGCAATGTTAAATCATTTTTGCGAATTTTCGCAATAGCCTATCCTTGTGTAAAATGTACTCTGGAACCAAATCGACAAGTATACACCTCATGTCGATTTGAGTCTTATTTAACGAGATAATCGCAAAAAACTAAAAAAAAAAAAACATTTTTTATTTTTAAATTCGATATAAACAATGGTTTTTCACCTCCCACATACTCACAAATTTAGAGTTGCATTCCACTGTTTCTTAGCAAAGTTTTAAGCCCAAGAAGTCCAGGTTATAAGAATTTCCAAATTCAAATGCTATTTTGCCCGGATTAATATCTGCTATTTATTCATTTTGTTATAAAGAACTTACTACAACTAGAAGAAAATTTTTTATCTATTTATTTATTGCGCATTGCCAACGTTTAATATTACGTACATGGAATGTGTGTGTGTGTGAGTATTCTTTCAATTATAAAGCAAATTTTTTTTAAATCTTTTTTTTTTTTTTTTTGTGGCCTGGCATTAAACATTATTAGGCTACTAACTAATCATTAAATTAATCCTTCAGCTGTTTAATTCAATCTATACTTTTTCTGCCGTTGGGAATCGAACCCATGACTACTGTCTTAATAATCAAGCTTTTACACCGACGGCTATTCAAATTTTTTTTCCAAATATATTTAAATATATATATATATATATACACACAATATATTGATACATTCTTCAATTGGTGCGTTCTACTTCTGCGGGGGGAGGGGGCATTCTTAGATTTAATGTACGTTCATCGTCAGAGTCGTCTGAAACGACTCAAAAATACTTATAAAAAACTTAAATATAAATTTAATAACAAAATTTTCTCATACAACACGAACGTGCGTTGAAACGTGCGTGCTGTAACGTTGTTTTGGAGCGAGCAGAAACGGTGTATCATTTACACCTACATCAAAGTGCAGTAATGTGTTATTTTTCACCGTGTCTATATCAACGGGCACCGTTAATGGCCACTTTGCGCCAATTTATACTGAACAAAGCCACCACCACACTCACACTAGTATCACGGTTTATACAAGCTGGTCTCGGCAGTCTATCTAGGTATTGCTCGCGATGAGACGAATGTACAACATCGTCGAAAAATCTGTTCAACTGCGATTTAAAAATTTTTGAAATTTCAGCAGTTTTCATCATCGTTGCCAAATGTTATTTCGAAATTTAGAAAATACTACGGAACTACGACGATAGATGTGAGTGAAAAAAAAGAGGGCAGTATTATGATCAGAATAATAAGGGTAAGCTGAAAGATAACAAAAACTTGACCAATGAAAATTGAACAAAAATTGAAACCAAATAACTGTAAGTGTGTTAAAAAAGATGTCTTCCATACCTGCCGTTAATTCAATATAATTATTTTTGCTATATTAAAATTGTTCCTGGTTAATTCACGCAAATGCTAATTTATAATAATACATTTCGATATTTCGAAATTTATTCAATAATACCGTTTAATTTTTTTCATTTATGAAACATGAGTAAATGTGTAAATATTGCAAAAAATTATTGTCGTCGAATTATTTTATTCCCGGGAGCCAACTCTAATGAAAAGCTACTTTGCTTGTGCGATGTAAAACGTGGATAATGTTAGCATTTTACGTGTTGAATCTGAGGGAACACTATTAAATGAACACGAAATTAAAACTTATTAAGGGAATTTCTAGATGAGATTTAAAACTTAAAATTAATTGCAAGTATCTTACGTCGCGCATAGTCTACTCAGCTGCGAAGATATATAGAAAATATTTTGTATCTAGTCTATAGTAAAATTTACACGGATGTTAAAGAGCGATTCAATTATACCGGTATATATCGTGAGAAGTCGTAAAATTGTAAATAGCTTCTGTTCGTAGTTACTTTTTCACTATGCTGGAAATTTCTATGCGATTTTTTGAATTGCGTTAATTAGGTAGAAGAAAAATAATAACATGAAATTAAAAAATTACATAGGTCTCTTACTATTTTTTTCAACGATTTTTACGCTGGTCTAATCCCGGGGCTTCTTTTGGGCCTGTAAACAACGGACGATTACTCAACAACATAAATAGGATTCATCCAAGGAAAGGAGACCTAGGGTATAGCAAAGGAGAAGAATACATAGCAACCAGTAGAAATATGTTACATTATTAACGTACATGAAAGAATAGAGTTCCAGGAAAACTGATAGATAAAACAAGTTAGAAAGTAAAGAAGTAAAAAAATATTCCCAAAGAAGAAAGGGAATGGGGGAGGGGGTTACATCCCTAATTATCGTCCACGTAGTTGTGAGGTTTTTTGCGATTAGAAGCTACCACCACTACAACTGTAGGCGGATAGACAAGATTAAGGGTAGTTCTGGAAATATGAGTACCAGGAGGCATCGTGATGCATAATATACACTTTCACAAAAGCTTTCTGCGCTTATTACCAAAACTGTAAAAGCAGAGCATAAAGTATATAAAAACTGCAGGAGAGACGAGATCATCATCCAATATTATAGCTACAGTTGCAACAGCAGAGCCCACAATACCAACGGCGAGAAAAAAAGAAACCACCTTCAAACACTTTGACACTGCGACTGCAACATCAGGATCTACAGTATTGACGGGAAAAGGTGTGAGCAATTCACCATCCAGCACTATGGTCGCAACTGCAACAGTGAAGTCCACAATGCCGACGGGAAAAAGGAGGAGGAGTTCCAGCCATCTAACATCATGACTATACAGGTTGTGCGGTTAAGTAACTACAATTGCAGGAAAAAACGATACTTTAAATGCAAGAAGGACTGTGAGCGGGAATAACTAGGAGTAAAAGATTAGAAGTATTACAAGCAAGGGAACTAAAGAACGAGGTTAAATCATAATACGACGGTTTATGGAAGAAATGAATTTAGCTACAATTGGAGTGTAATTACTGGTGGGTGGGGTAGAATAGAGAATGTGCTGTATGGTGTGGGAATACCAGCGGACAGCAACTCTAAGTCGAGTGCTGTGTTTTTGGATGACAGGAAGGAGCACTCCCAGAAAATATGATCAGTGTCGCACACGATAGTGTTATCGTGGCAGAGAGAACAAAGAAGGGAATAGAAAAACGAAATAGTGAAGCAGAAAAAGCCGACTACGTTCGATTCGAAGACGGAAAATAGAAGAAATAATCGCATGACGAAGTTCTGGAAAATCTAAATACCAAGCTTCAACCAGCGTCGGTCGATGAGGATGAAGAAATGAATGCTGAGAGCGTGGGCTGGAGAAAGATGACTTATAGAAGGATTTCTAATAAGTGGTTTGGATCTTCTTGGCTATATTCAGTAACTGGTGAGCGGGTAATCGTCCGATAGGACACCGGAATGTGATAGCTAATGGCCGAGCTGCGTAAGGCGTAGAGGAAGCTACAGTAATCAAATTTAAAGCGGATAATAGATTTATGGAGAATGAGGAGTATCGCCGAATCATTGTCTCAGTCGGAATTCAGGATATTTTTAAATGTGTTTAAGAGTAGATGAATGGAGATAATCCATATGTTCTGAGAAGGAAAATAGACTGTTGAGGTGGATAAATAAGTAACAAAGGACAGAGGCGGATTATTAATAGATACGTTAATTAACGTCGGATTGTAGGGACAATAAGTGAAAATAGTGCACGATTATTTTGAAGAAGCGATTATACGATGAATTTCTGATAAGAAATCTCTTTCAGAATAAATAAGAACTCCTGGAACTTATGACGAGCTTCTACAATATCAGGAGCAGTAGAATAAAGGAGGATGCCGTCAGCAACGAATAATGGGGAAGAAAGTGGTGCAAGAGCGACATTAAGGTAATAGATAATAAGACAAGAACCTTGTGGGGGATCACGAAAGACACTCTTCGTGAAACAGGCGAGAGAGGATGATCTTAAATGAATTGTTTTATTTTGTAAGAGTTTCATGGCGAAGGAGGTGAAGTGGGAGGGTAGATTAATTGGAACGCTGTCGAAGGCACTTAAGATGTCAACAAGGCGACCAAAGTGAGTACCTTTTAGATGAACGACTTATAGACGTGATATAGGAAAGAAGCAATACACAATCGGAAGTACTACACGACCAGGGCGAAATCCATACATATTACATCAGGCATTATTTCCCGCCTCAGCGTATCTTTGTCGAAGGATAAAATTTTTTACACAAATCCGCACGCTGTTTATATTTTTTCGTAGCAGCTATAAAAACTTTTCACGTTCTGTCTAGTATAAGATAATTCAGTTTTCTGTTTGTTTGGGAACCTCCTTAATTGCTAATAGTCGCGGTGATATATTTTCAATAGTTTTATTCGCATCTCTCTCGAATTCGGCCAGTCTCTTTAGAATTTGCAACGTGATAATAATAGACTTTCTCTACGCTATTCGTCTAAATGTAAATTCGTGTTAATCCTAATATTGTGATTATTTTTAAAAAAAACATATCTTCAGTTTTCCTTTTCAGATTTTTTTCATAATTATTTTTTATTTCGTTAATAACTTTAATGAGACTTATAGCAGCTGCCTGTATAACCTTATAAATAAACTTGAATTAAAGCTACGCCAGCCATAGTCGGCCTAGACATTCCGAAACTAAACTGTTTCAAAAAAAAAAAAAAACCTAATAATAAAATAAACAAATCTACGATTTTATTGCCTACCGATCTTTTTTTGTTAAATTTTTTTAATGTAAAATGACTATTATTAACTGGCCGTGACAGACATTTTGAAAGTGTATCGATTTAGAAAAAAACCGTTAACCGGGAAATATGTTACTACACGATTATGGTCATTATAGTCTTTTTTGCATCGAGTTTTTCGTAAAAGAACTAAAAGACTACCTAACTACAGAAGAGTTTATATTTTTAAATTTCGATAAAACAAATTTTACATCAAAAAGAAGGAAAAAAATTTTGCATTATTCTGAGCATGAATTTCAGACTATGGTCGAACATTTATCCTTCTTTATTTTCTAATCCTGCCTCTCATTATCTTCAAATACAACCGGTTGTCCTCTGCGCTGGTTACAATCCTCTTCTTATCAGCGCTCCGCGATCGTCTCTTTAATCATACTGCGATTTAATCACTTTCTTCTCCCCTCTGCACGTTTTTGTTTTTCCCTGTCCTCCTCTTCCGATTGTCCTCTTCACAGTTCTATCCTTATTCCCATATGTGATGCAAACCACATCTTCTTTGAATGCCCCACCCTTGCTTCTGAACGCTCTGCTTTGTGTTTCAAAATCGTACGGGTCTTCCTGCTCCTTATGATTCTTCCTTTATGCTTTCTTTCCTATTTCCAACTATTATACTTGTACTCCAATCTTTTCTAAGCTCTATCTCCAATCGTCTCTCAATTTAACCTGTTCTTTTAATTTTTATAGTTGTTGGGTTAAAGCATCTGGCGCGTCCAAAAAAAAATATAAAATAATATTATTATTATTTTATAATAAAAAAAAAAAAAACAAAAACACGATACTTTGAATTTGTGAGGTCGTGTAATTTTTTCGTGAAATCAGTATAAACCAGCAGTTTTGGCTTTAAAGATAATTTTGTGCTGTTCCCGTATTACGATTCGGTTATTATATCAACCGTATTTAATTTTTCCCATCTGTATATCACCAATCTATAATATCGTGCGTTTTTTGTTTGTTAGTTGTTTTTTTTTTTTTTTTTTTTATCTTTTTACTACACTGGTCAGGTAATAGCCATCATTGGCACTGCCGGATACTGAAAAATAATGTTTAACAGTAAGCTAAAATCAACGTCTCCTGTGTCCCAGCGAATAGGAGGCAATAGTTAACAGTATGTAAGTTAACTTATTCAAATGAATCTTATATTATAATCGCGATAACCGTATAAAACCTAACTAAATAGATATATTTTTCCATATAAACCGCGATCGAATTGCTGTCGCGTAATATCACACTTTATTGATCTCTATTGTGTTTTGTTTAAGGCCTCTTATCCTCCGAATAGTAGCCAGCATATATAACACCTGGACGTAATATAATAATGTCTGAAGTACGCTTGACAATCACACACTATCGGTTAATCGTGAAAGAGAGCGTTTGTTTACGGACAGTGGAGACTCGTTATAATGATTACAAGTTCTTCTTCTTCTTCTTCTTCTTTAGCCATTATCAGTCCACTGCTGGACGAAGGCCTCCCCTAATTCCTTCCAGCCGTCGCGATCCTTTGCCTCTTCCCGCCAGTTCGACCTAAATTTTCGTATTTCATCCATCCAGCGTCCCTTCGGTCGTCCCAAAGCTCGTTTCCCATCAGGTTTCCAGAATGTCAATAGATTGATCCATCGGTGCTCGGCTCTGACCACATGACCGCACCATCTCCATTTATTGGCTTTAATGATACTTATTGCGTCATTTATTTTTGTGGTTTGTCGGATACGTTGTTTTGTCCATTTGTCTTTCAGGGTAATACCTAACATAAACCGTTCCATTCTGCGTTGATTTGTACTTATCTTTTGTTGTAGTTTTTTCGTTAATACCCATGTTTCGCTGGCATATGTTAGAACTGGCAGAACACATTGGTCAAAAACTCTTTTTTTCAGATTTAAGGGTGTATTAGTATCTTTAAGTATATTTCGTAGCTTCGAGAATGCCATCCAAGTTAGTTGTATTCTTCTAGTTATCTCCTCTTCCCAGTCATTATTTACTTTCATTAATTGTCCTAGGTAAATGAACTTATCTACTTTTTCTATTTCTTGTGTGTTTATAAGTATACTACCGTTTTTGTCCGTTACCAGTTCGTTACTCATGAACTTAGTTTTATTTATGTTTATTCTAAGTCCTATTTCTGAGCATTTATCGCTGACGGTTTGTATAATTTCTTGTAGTTCTTTTAAGCTGTTTCCAAATAATATAATGTCGTCCGCATATAATAGATGTGTTAGCCTTTTATTTCCAATTAAAATACCTGAGTTTTTTCAGTTAATTTCCTCCATATTATCTCGGAGTGCAGCTGTAAACAATTTTGGAGATAACGCGTCTCTCTGTCTTATACCTTTTTTCAATTGAATCTTTTCTCTTTCTTCATTAATCGTGATTGTAGCTGTTGCTTTTTTATATATATATGTTTAATTATTCTTACATATGTACTATTGATTTTTATTTTTTCCAATGCTCGTATTATCGCTTTAGTTTTCAGGCAGTCGAACGCCTTCTCAAAGTCTATGAATGCCATGCACATTGGTATTCTGTACTCCCTTGTTTTTTCGATTAGTTGTCTGACAGCGTGTATGTGGTCTATCGTACTTCTTCCTTTTCTGAACCCTGCCTGTTCATCCGATTGGCTCAAATCAAGTTTTTCGGTTAATCTTATCGTGATTATTTTTGTAAATAGCTTATACATAGTCGATAGGAGGCTAATTGGACGGTAATTTTGTATATTTTCTCTATCACCCTTTTTATATATAAGTACAATTTCCGCATTGTTCCATTTTTCCGGTATTTTTCCCTCATTTAAACATCTATTAAACAGCGTAGCCAGATATTTATTTATTTTTTCCCCGCCTAATTTAATAATTTCTATTAAGACTCCATCTTCTCCTGGGGCTTTGTTGTTCTTTTGGGTCTTTATGGCCATTTCTATTTCGTGTACTGTGATTGGCGGGATCGAATTATCGGGAGATAGTTCTTGTTGTTCTGTTTCGGTCGTGTCATCATACAGTTTATTATAAAAGTCTGATATTATTTTTACCATTTGTTTTTTGTTTTTGGTGCTGACGCCGCGATCGTCTTTTATCCCTATAAATTCATATTTTCCCACTCTTAATTTATTCCATAGTATTTTCATGCTTCTGTTTTTCTCGATTGTTTCATTTACTACAAGATAAAATTACCGGTCCTTCCGGTAGAGATTACCATTTTTTTTATAATTTTTTCATAGATATAAAAAAAGTCAGTATCCAAATTGATAAATCTTTAAACCGGTAATTGTGATTTTACATGAATAATTTGTTAGTGCCGTTCCGGGTGCGCAACTACATCATTTAATAACAGTTTTTTTTGTTTTTTTTTTATTTATTTAACAGCAGTACTTATCGCCTTTCGGCTACGACCACTTAATTTAAATTCATTAAAGATAACGCATTAAATCCGTATAAATAAGGTACGTGCGTAGTTTACGCGTTGTAGGTATATTGTTCCGGAGAACATCCTTCAAATCTTCCGTAGGTCTCTGCGCTCTACAATTTTCGTACTTCTTACATTTTATTATTAGGTGATGAACAGTCCTGGGTTCCTCACAGAGTTCGCAGACTGATGGTTCACCATCTTCGAAGATGTTAGCAGGGTGTGACCGATTCTGAGCCGGGCAAGTACTTCTTCATACATGCGACATTCCTGTGCCGTGGTCCTCAGAGGATAAATGTTGCTTTTAACCATGCGTAATTTATTTGCTGTATCAGTGCTAATCCAACTTTCATTCCATTTCTGTGGCGCACAGTCCATGATGATGGAGTGAATCTTTTTCCGTGGCAGGTGCAGCAATTTGGCCACTCCAAGGTTCAGATCTGCTAAATCTGCTCGAAACCTGGTTGCCATAGAGCTCGTACCTGAGAGGTCCATTAACACTAGATTGGGATGATTTATCCTCGTCAGTATTGTTGTTCCATAGTTTATCGTAAGCATCTGCCTTCGGATTTATAGCGGCGGTTCACCTGCCAGTGCTAGTATGCTAGGTGCGGGGCTAGTAGCATAAGCACCTAACGTTCTTCGTACTGCAGTGTGGTGTATTATATCCAGCTTCCGAAGTAGTGATTTCAACGCCGTACGATGCAGTATACATCCATAGTCCATCTTTGACCGGATAACCACGCGGTAAATCATCAGGAGCGTGTTCGTGTGCGGTCTGCTCTTTTTTCCGTTTTAACGGTTGTTCGCAGCTCTTTTTGGTTCAGTATTTGTGAATGCATTTTTTTTGTTGTATTATTACTGTATTCGTTTAGGTTTACTTTTATCTCAGGTAATATATATATATTTTTTTTTTCCCCGTTTTTTTGCGATATGACCAACATTTTCAATTGTTGGAATAATTTAATTCTAGGATGAGGACGAAAACAAATTTATTCCTTTGGCTCCGTTGTTTGCATTAATGCGATGGTTTTTTAAAGAATTGTTTTCCCGCTTATTTTGTTTTTTTTTTCATCTAACATGTTGGGAATTTACGTTAATCGGTATAGTTGAATTATAGTTTTGCACCGTGTTTGTTGTTAAAATTTATCGGCTATTTATAGAAATTTGTAATCGTCGCACCGATTTTTATATATATTTTTTATTTTTCGGGCAATATTATAAACAGGTATTTTCAACGAGTTTTCGTAAACAAATGTATACGGTCTGTGGTTTTGGGTTTGATATATTTTATTATTATTACGTGATATGTATAAGGGTGTTAGTTTGAATTTTATTGTTAGTGAAACGTTTTTAATTTTACGATTTTAATTTGAATGTTATGTAGTTTTCTAATTTACCGATTGTAATAAAACCCGTATATCTTGGCGGTACAATAATTTTACGTAGACAAATAGAAGTATTTTTTTTTCTTTTTTTGATCGATCTTTATAACGTTTTAAATGCAATTACACGAATGATATTAACTAAATTTTGCATGCACATAGCAAATAATAACCTAAGCGAGAAATGTAGCGGTCAAAATAATTAATATCACACGATGACCGAGAAAGACGCAAAAAACTCTGTGTGATCGTGTCCTGTCGTAAATTTCCAGAAATAGTGTATAACTGATAAAGTCCAACGCGGAACCCGTTACTACCAAAAGAGGACGCGGTTATTATTATTTTAGTAATTATCCAGGTCCGAGGTTTTATAAACGATGGCTTTAAAGAAAAGGCTACGCCTCTTTTCATTGGGAGAAAAAAAAAAGTTAATTCATAAATAAACATAAAAAGAACAAACAGAAAAATAAAACGGGTGAACTTTTAACAATTGTCGAATCCTTGATGATGTTAAGTACGCATCTGTCTCTAATTGTCAGTTAAACTGTAATGAACTTAATATTGTATGAAATAAGTGCCATAATAATATTGGAGACATATGCCGATCTGTTCATAGTTTTCGGAGAACTTGCAAGGAGATTATAGTTAATAATTATGATGAGATTGAGGATGGCACATGCTGACATCATCGCAACAATTAGAAGAACTGAATACAGTCAGCTCAAAGAGAAGTCTGTTGAATATGTGATAATGGTAATACAGGAAAGATGGAAGGAATTAAAGAAATAATACTTATTTGGAAGTATAATACGCTACGAGTTCACGTCAGTGTGTGGGGCAGTTGATTAATTATGTAGATTCTTAAAGATCGATAGTGTTAATATATTCGGTTTTAAAGTTGTTTTTTTTTTGTAGTATTGTATGTGAAATAATTATGTTCATCGAGAAAACCAATACCGAGGTCATAATAATAAAAAGAAGAAAAATGTTTTTTCGACGACGCTACTCTGTATTTTATTCGTCGAACCGAATTCTAAATTACCTAGCCGCAAATTGAATCTCTTAATTTCTTGCGGTAGATGTGCAGAAGTGCAGACAATGTTTTCCGCGCGCGCTTACAAGCATTCTGGGAGAAAATGCATTAATACAATTACTACGATTATTAATGCAAAATGATTTATCATCTGAAGCCAAACTGAGTTGTTGCGAATAAGCTATTGAAATATATGGGGTTAATTGCGTGCCGCGCAGGTGGCATTTACGTTCGTTTTTATTTAATATTTCATTTTTTATTTGCACATGGTTCGTAATTTTCATGTTCATTTATTAAATCTTCTTTGGAGTATACTCCCTTTCATTTTTTCTTCAGTGTTGTTTGTAGATTGATTATTCACATCGAAGAATAATAGTTTTTCTTCCTATCCCCTCCGTTGTGTTGTTTATGTAGGTTTGTGTTTCAGTGGTAAACTTTTTACACATCGGAAGACTCTATCGTATGTCGGTTGACTTTTCCATTTAAAATACCTTTTTGTTGTAGTCGCATTATTTACATTTAATAACATCGCGCATATGGTTATTAATATTGGTAATACTATAATGTTTGTGTACACATTTGAGATGAAAATAATGTTTTATCATTCGTCTCTTTCCGTTAATATCGTAATTATTAACGGTTAATGATTTGGGCGATAGTTTTTTTTTAATAATTACGACATTATTTTAATCAAACGTAGATAGATGGGATGAATAGAAGAAGATCATGAAGGAGCTATTTTGAACAAATGAGCATCGTTTAATGGTTAAGTGGGATAATTTTTAAAATATATCGTTTTTTTAAACACAATACAAGTTTTGCAGAATGTAATTCGTAACCTTATTGTTTCACAAACACATACAAATTTATATGTGTGTGTATTAAATATATATATATATATATATATATGTAAACTCGATCCTTTGAACCTCGCCATGGAAACATGTACCTCCAAATGATAGTGTTCTATGATGTTTGTAGAAGAATAAATTTCAGTTGTCTATGTCGCGCTTTAGTTTATGATTTTTGGCAAATTTTGTTTTTTCATTTATGGCTTTCCCGAAATCGTTTAATGAAAACGTTACACCTAATCGATACGAAAACGTTATGTGATTTTTCAAAACTAGGTAGAGTTATTAATATTTAATTGCATGAACGTAACTAATATGATATTCTTGATTATTTTCAAAATTTTATCGGTCAGTAGTGTTTCCATACGAGTGTACAGTGCTAAGTATCGGTGAATTAGTTAGTAGTCATTAAAATAAACGTTAAAAAAAGGAGTTCCCTTAAGAGAAATATGTTCTTCGCTTAATATAACCGGACAGAAATTAGTCAAAAACAATCGAATCATCGACTGAATTTAAATAATACTCCTGAACCGCGATAACTAACATTAAACATTCATCATTTTAGATTATCAGTCAAAAATAATTACCCTAAAACGGGTGAAATAGAGTATTTTTTTTTCCCCGAAGAAAAGAGACCCCGCTTCGAGATTTACTGTAAAATTGAATAAATTTCATTAAAAAGAAAAAAATATTTAGCCGATAAAAAATTATATATTTTGGAGTAATTAAAGCGATGTTATGGTAATTCCTGTATAACATTAATACTTATTAGAGTAGGCATGGGAATCATAAATTAGGATAATAATTAAAAACTGCATTAAATATTCCTGATGTTTACGTACTTGGCTTATAGATCAATTGTGTTGCTACACGCGTTAAACTTTTTCCAAGTATTGTTATAATTTTAATTTGACGTGCCGAGACTCTAAGAAGTTTTAACGTTATTTAAGAATAATAATATCTCCTTTAAGTATTATATTATTCTAAAGTATGTTATTTTTTATCGAGTAATTATTTTTTTTACTTTTTATTTTAGTGCACTTTGATTAAATTTTTACATTTATTTTTATAATTTTGATTGGCTGTTGAGCAAAGTTTTTATTTTGTATCGATATCGTTTTTTATTTTTATTTATTTATTTTTGTTTTCATTTGAATTAATTGCCTTTGATCACAAAAGACGCTGGGACTCGTGTCCTTAGTGAGTGGAGATATTTATATTTATTGCGCTTATTGTGTATTTGTGTGAATAAGAAGCAATTTAATTAAAGAAGGAAAATAAAGAACGGATGCTTGGAAGAAATAAGAAGTGGCAGAAAATGTCTATTTTGGTGGTTCCGCAGCAGGGAGCTCTAAAAATTGAATTCGTTATAATGTGTACGCAATTTTTCCTCATGTAACTCTTCTAGAGAAAGTTTTTCACATGTTCATAGTACGTAATGTAACTTTTGCTGTAACTGATAAAATGATAATATGTCGAAATTTTTGTAAATCGGTCTTTTTAGATCTGTGTTCCAAATAATAATCTTTCTTTTAAAGAATAATTATTATTAATCGTTCACATTGAAGCTAATGCAGTGGCGGATCCAGAAGGACATTTTAGGGAAGGAAATTATATAATTACGTAAAATGTTCTACGGTAGACAATGGATTTGAGAAAAACCACCTTGTGTTTTATAAAGAAAATCAAATAGCGACCTTTATAGAAATCTAAAAATGTATTAAAAATACATAATTATTACAATTTTTAATTTAACTTTAGTTTTATATTTAGGGGTGAAAAATAAAACGAAATTATAAAATTTTACCTTAAATATGGTAGTTTAGAAATAGTAAGATATTATTTTTATTAGACTTTATTTTTATTTTTGTTAGTAATCCGATCCGAATTCTTTGTTCACGAGCAAGTTTAAATATATATATATGCATATTTCTCATTGAATTCTATTACATTACAAAATAAAAATTAAAAATAAATAAAAATGGCAAAAGATCGACAACAGTATTGTGTTTAAAATAGAATAAAAAAGGAACATTAATAGTTTTACTAGAAAATAGTATTAAATATTAATTATTAAAATCCGTAGGTAAAATTCTTACAAATCTTTTATAGCACAAATTAAGTTTCTATGTTATAACAAATTTTTTCATAGAGGCTTTGGTTCCGGGGGGGTCCCCTACCCCCCGTGGATCCCTACTGGTTAATATTTATTTATATATATATATAAATTTTTTATTGGTGTGCGATTAAATCTTTCATTCCGCATGGTATCTTAAGCTTCGCAAGTTCCCTTTTTTTTTTTCTGTTTTGATTTCAGTTATTTTATCGAATGCTTCGGCATATATGATAAAAAAACAGACGTTACAAATTAAATAATCTAGATTACATCATATTAATTTTTTCATTGATAGATGGTGGATAATACTTTAGAAATTTCTTATGTCTCTTCGTTTATACCGTATTTTTTACTCGCGTAATTTGCGCCCTTTTTTCCGTTTTTAACCTGCCAAAAAAGGGGGTGCGGAAATTACGCGTGGAATCAGACCAACCTGCATTTTGCGGGTTACACGTAATAGGCGTGTATTTCAAAATTACCTCTTACCTAAACAACACACTCATTAAGTGAAACTGAACATTTATTTCGAAAAAAATATTCATACAATAATAGGTAACTCTACATTACGGTAATTTACTTCTAAGAAATTAGACATTGTCTAGTAATGTTGAACCTATTAATGTATTTTAATAACGAAAATTTGGTTTATATCATTTCTCCAAAAAAAGGTATTAGGGCGCGTAAATTATGCGAGTAAATACGGTAATTGCTTTTTTATTTTGCGCGTTTTATAATTTTGATTCATTATTTTTCGATTCTTTTTAAAAGGCTTTTCGCCTTCTATTCGTACACTCCTATCTCTTTTTTTTTTTTACTGTACTTCGTTTACTTAATACATCTTTCGGTTAAATTATTTCCTTCACTCGTTCACTTTTTCTATTCGCCTGGTCATTTGTACTTTCTATCCCCGCGCGGTTTTTTTTTTTTTTTTATAAGAATTATATAAAAAAAAAAAAAAAGTTAATTTTTTGATTACTAGAACCGTCGTAGATATTCTAGTAAAATCTGTTTTTATTTTTCTTGAGCATTAAGAAGTTTTCCGTCACTAAACTACTTTTTTTTTACCCGGATGCGGTTCCGAGATAGTTGTCTTTTTCGCTTTCTACTTATTATCGTTTTGTTGCGCATTAATTACAAAAATAGGAAAGAACTAAACGTCGAATTTTTAAAAAAGTTCAAAAAGCGGATTTCTACGAATATCCGCGAATTTTTTCTGGAAATCGTCAATTTCCGGCAGCAACTCTGATGACATATTGAACAATAGCCGCAAATATCAACTATGGATATTTAACTAGGAGGAATGCCACGGGCCAGACATCGGAGAGGTGGTGGTAGACCTATGCTCATAACCTTTTCTTTTATGTAGCCTACGTCCGGAGTTAAAAAGAAGAAGGAACAACCCGCCGATATCCATATTTATTCAAGTTCGCTGGAAATTATTGAAAATTTTTAAATATTCATTGTCGAATTTTTTCTAATCTCAAAAATACATTCGGCCATTTTCGAACGCGCGTTCATGTTAACAGTGGTCGTCTTTGCCGTTTTAATTTCAGCGTATTACACGACGACGTCATATATGCGAGCGCCTGTCTTTGAATTTCTGCATCCTTCGTAATTACGACAATGAGGAGGTCGATGCACGTCGGGCGAAATCCGAATTGTTCAATTTGTGCATGCCGATGTGCGGAACCGGGGCGGCGAACGTTCGACGCTACGGATTCAATAATGAAAAGAGACGTCGCTCTGCATACGCTGATCTGGAGTTCGATGTCGAATGTCGAATGTGGGTTGCAGTCGGCGCTTGGAGTGTTCGAGGTTGCTTAAACTCGGCCGAGCTGTAAATAAAATTTGCCTACAGAAGGGGTCGTCGCTGCATTGTTGACTAATATTGTGGCGGAATTTTGCCGCGGAAGCCGATTTGTAAATAGCGACGAACTCGTTTTGTCCGTAATCCGAACCATCCGTGTCGAGTGCGCTGAAATATCTGAACGGCTTCTTCGGTCGCTGCAAAGCCGATGACATAAATCCATTTTGTAAGCTTCTACTTCTCCCTGTTTACCGTTCCCGCGATTTTCCGCCGTTCTTTTAGCCGCCACGCTCGCTCGCGCGATCTCTGTTTGCATTTCCGTCCTGCCGTTTAGTCTAATTTCATTTTTCGCGCCAACAATTTGTGCCGATAGTTGCGAACTTTTGCGTTCGCTGGGCCCCACGAGAGACTAATGCGATTATTAACCTCCTGCTCCTGCCCCTGCTCCTGCTCCTGCGCCTGCTCCGTGTTCGGACAGACTGGCAAATTGTGCCTGCGACAGCGTCAAATTTGGCGACGAAATTAATTGTTTCTGTAAACGTTATTCGACGTTATTAGTCTGCTGCGTGGACCGAATCCTCCGGCCTTGGTAATTGAATTCCGCACGATAAATACGAATGTATACGGAGGCATTATTTGTTTGGCGTTTTCTCCCTGGTGTGTTAGTCTGTCGCGCCGTACTCGTATCGGAACGGCGTTCGAAAATTATTGAGCGTAAACGTTTAAGATTCCGTACGCGGCTAATGTACGGAGAATAATGCGAATAAGAAATAGTGTTCGGGAATGTTTAAAAAGAAAAAAAAACGTATCGATAAATATGCAGTAGCTCGAGGACGGCTTGACTTATTAATATCGGAAGAATTACGCGTACAAAGCCGTATCCGCGGTTAAGGTGCTCTTTAAGGCAATGCACAACTTCGCGACACCGATATTATGCTGGGTCAACTCGTCGATCAATGTGGAACTTAAAACGGTTTTTAAAAATCACCTTTAAAAAATTTGTCGCGTGATAGTCCTTTAGAAATGAAGTTTCAGATTTTTAAAAAAAATATCAAAAACTTTTTTTCGTAAAATTAGAAAATTTTCAATAAAAAATGTTAATTATGCTCTTCTCTTTGAGGCAAAAGGTAGCTGAAAAAGAAGAAGGAGAAGAAAAAAAAAAACATTCTTGTAAGCAGTAGCACGGAGAAAATTACAGTTTCATATGGCGGACGACGAAAACCTTAAAATTCGGGACCGAGAAGAGAGAAATGTTTTTAACATTATTTCGTTTTCTTAACGGAAACTTTCAAACTTGGCGAAAAGTTCAAAAAAACGCGAAAAACAGCGTGAATTCCTTTGCGACGCGAGCTTTACATTTAAAATGTCCAAACCTGCTTATGATGCACACGTTTTCGGCGATATTCATCTGAAAACGTACACGAATTTTAAACTTAAAAAAATTGAGCCCTCGGCATCGCCCGGAAACCTTGAAATTCGGAAAAAAAGCAGCGAAACAATCAACAGGTTCCAAACAGATCCTTCCTTATTTTTATATACATATATATGCGTATAAAATATTACCGAAAATTTCAATTTTGAATTTTCACCTGTTCATTTTTTGTTTTTTGTTTTTTAAATAAGCTTACTGTCGCATTAAAAAAATAAATATTTTCATTTTAATTTTTCATAAATGTTTCTTATAAATCAAAATTACTTTTAATACCAAATTTTCGAAGAAAAAAAATTTTCTTTCTAAAATTTTGTGTTAATTCATATGATATGATGCCATAAATATAAAACATAGGTTAGCCAAGTACCGAGCGAGATTTATCGGTCATTTTTTTTTTAATTTTTTTTTTTTTTTCCATAGAAACAAGAACCAAAATAACATGGCAATCCGAAGTTTAAGTATAACTCGAAGTTCTGAAAAGGAGCAATGATGAACAAAAAAAGTTTAAGCATTTCCGAATTTACACATTTGATACTGAGGGGGGAACGATATGCATAATTTATTACGAAATCGGGAAATTTTTGTTTTGAATCTGTAGTATTATGTAAACATAAACATCGCGGTTTTGTCTTTAATTTAACTGACGGAATTGTCAGCGCATGAAAGATCATGCTTAACTGACCGTGTTAAAATTTTATTTATTTATTATCTTTTTTTTAATTAACGGCGACGCTTCTGTAAATGTTTCACTTTGTCTTATTTCTACGTTTTTAGGAAGAATGCGGTCACGTTGCCGAATAAAATAAATCCATTGAGGATACTTGTTTGCGATGAAGATTTTTTTGAGAAGTAACTTAGACTAAATCTTTATCAGTTTCCATTACACTCTTATAATTTATGTAGCTAAATAATGGAATATAATATCCTTTCGTAGAGATCAATTAGAATCTCGTGGAACTATGTAAGCGAAATGTAAGGCAACATTTAGGAGTGACGTGAATGGCTACGTAATATTATGGAATTTTTCGATATGCTCCCCTTTCGGAGTAAATTCAAATGCTTGGAATCGATTATGCTACTAATAAATTCGATTTTTGGTTAAATATTTCTCTTTTTAAGCGAGTAGAGGTAATGTTTAAGATGCTGTTAGAGAGGATGGTGCTGTGCCGCAGAATTTTTTAATATTCCTTTATTCGAAAAAGCCATTTTCAGCTTTTCCGGGCTTTCACTCATTCGCGTTAGCTCTCTGTTTTTCGGAAAAATGTTTGTTTTCCCCGTTTATTACCTTTTTTTTTTTTTTTTTAACGTTCTTTTCCTTTCATCTCGATAATATTTTATGTCGACGTTTAACAACAACGTTAAAAGGAATCGATAAAAGTTTCTGTGTTCTTGTGTCGCGTTTATGACTACTCATTTAAACATGATGCTTTTATAACTAATCCAATCAATCTTTAAGGGCCAAAAGCCAGAAAAACTCGCAGAAACCTAAACTTTTTTAATTCAAGGAATTTTTAATTTTTTTCACTTGTCGGGCAGTAGCTGACATTTTTTTTTTTTTTTTTTTTTGAAAAATGAATAAAACTATTTCAGCCACACCAAAAAAAAACAAACGATTTGCGGACAATTGATACTTAATTTTATTTTCTACCGTGGTGATCAGTTCCGTTTTTAAACTTCTGTCGTCAGGCATTGTACTACAACAGTTACAGTATTCAAACAGTTTTTTCGGCAAATCAACTTTGACGCTTGACAATCGAAATGGCCTGAGGATGTTTTGAAAGTTGTTTTTTTTTTTTACTTTTCCACCGCCAATTCTGTCTACCTCTCTCTCTCTCTCTCTCTCTCTCTCTCTCTTTGTCATTGTCTACCTCTAATAAAATAAAAATATACTGATCGATGTAATTAGTTTGTCTTCATTTAATTTATCACATATTCACGTTTCTAATCGCGGATGATTTTAGATTTTCCGAAAATCTGTTTCCGTTATTTTTAATTTGTCTCTATATTTACCGATACTGACGAGGTCAGTAATAATATTAAAACTGTGTATTTTACTTACAAGAAGTTTTTGCCGTTTTCCTTTTGGTCACTGCAACATATAAACTATAAGCAGACTCGGTGACGTGGAAGCAAATGACTTAAAGTATGTGAGGAACAGCTGGTATATATATCGACATCAGCGGCTTTTTCATGTCCCTCGGGGATTTGTTAAACGCTCACAGGAAGCTCAACGTTAAAATTGAAATGGAAAATTATTATTAAGAGCACCTGATATGCGTGGCAGAAATATTATATCAATTGTTAAAATTTGCGTTTTAATTCGATTTTTCTGCAGTTTGATTACATTAAGTCTAGAGTTAATGCTTTCGGTAATTTTGGAGAGGAGTCTAGTTTAGAAGAGGCATAATCGGAACAACGACTTTGCAGTTCACAGTGTGCAGGGAGGCCGTTTACAATGAGAAAAAATTTAGAAATTCTACGTGCGGTAATTAGTCGTATTATCTCAGTCGACCATCGTCTTTGTTGACCACCTGTCAATTACTTCGTTTCCTTTAAATACCGA
Source organism: Icerya purchasi (assembly GCA_039619475.1). NCBI lineage: Eukaryota > Metazoa > Arthropoda > Insecta > Hemiptera > Monophlebidae > Icerya > Icerya purchasi. The sequence goes on along the minus strand of CM077115.1, from coordinate 219,798,655 downwards.
CAGAATACTGTTGTTAATTGTATTTAAAAGCTTTACCCGCCAACAAAGTTATTCCGATGTTTCGTTATACAGGTAATACGGGCGCCGCGATAAGGTTAAAAAAACTGAAAATTAGTGCGGAGAAAAAATTTCATTATTTATTTTTTTTAAATTAATTAATGGGTTGTTGTAAATATAGATTTCATGCCAATACGCCAAAAGCAAGATGGAAATTAAGAATCGTTTGAGAATCGTCGCTTGTTCGTCTTGTCGGTGGCAAGAGAACACGCATACTTGATAATCTGGTATATAATATTTTAACCTTGTAACGAGATGAATATCGTAATAATTCCAATGGGGGAGGGGGGGGGGGGGGGGGTAAATGACGAACCTTTGAATAATTAAAATCTAGAATTTTATTACCATCCGTGAAAATGGTTTCTTCGGCGTGATTTAGTGACCAATCTAGTTATTATTTTATTTGCAAAGATTTTTTTTTTCTTTTTAATTTGTGAGAACTGAAAAATTTGAACATAACTCTGATAGTTGATAACGTATCGAATTATTAATTAAAATATTACTACGTAGGTTTTATGAATATCGGTGTCAAAATATCGGCCACAGAAATAATAATTAAATTAATGAAATCGAATCAGATCAGTTTATACCGTTTTAAAAGTAACGCCATCAGTACTAATATGTACATTTGTCGAAGACCGGGATTAAAAATCAATGTAATTTGTTTGTACAATTGAAATGTTACCGGTAGCATGTGAAATTCCAGATTTTGTGTTATTTGCAAATATTTAATAAAACCAAAACGCTAAAAGTTTCGCGTAAAAAGAAATAAACTCTAATAAGTGTTGTGGACATTAATTTAATTTGTCAAAAGAGTTAAATTAATAAATAAACGGATTACGACTTTAAAACAGTTTAAGGGAATATTTTTTTGATTTTTTTCTTATATTCATTAAACAGTATTATATTTAATGCTCGGGAATTGTATAAAATATTTGGATTGTACATATGGTGACGGTAATATAATTTAAGAGACTTTAGTACAAATTTTTTAAATTAAAACAAAATAACTGGTTCACGCGTAATTGATATTAAAATATAAAAATTCATGTTTCTGTACGTTAAACAGAATTCGCAAGCTACTAACTTTCGACTTCAGAATGAATGTAATAAAATACTGCGAAACCTTATAAGGAATTGAATTAATCAATATAGAGGCCGGCAATTTTATCGGATTCAGTTTGTTTTTAAACCGTTAAGTAGCTGACATAATTAATAAATTCTTATTAAACGCCTAGTCTTCAATATCATCGAAAACGAAACGTTCGCGACCGCCTCGCAGTTCACACGTACGTATCCTTTCTCATACAGAAAAAAACATATTAGGTGTATTCACATATAAATGGAATTCAGTTTCAAAAAACTTGTTAGATGGCAGCGTTAATATAACTCTTGATGATTAAAGATTTATTTTAAAATGAATACGCGCATTTTTAAAATTTTTGTTATTCAGTGTAAAAAGTAATCTATTGCACTACTAATTTATAAAATTCTCGTACCTTTAAATAAATAAGCAACTTACTATGTTTAATTTTAAACCAAGTTAAACGTGATGAATTAAAAATTTAATATTACCATTACGCACAGATCAATTGTATGTTGTTTTAGATCTTGGTTTTCAATAAATGTCAATTCACCACCTTTAAATGAATTTATTAACTTTACAACGAAATTAGTAAATGTGTTTTAGTATGAATTTTAAGGCGTAGTTGCAAATTAATATATGAATAAAAATCAAAATATAATTATTTAAAATTAAACCATTGTTAATTTTAGAATTTTCGCTTTTAAAATGTTGTCCTTAGTAAAGATGATAATGTACCCTCTTGCCGTAAAATTACATTCTATTTATCTATAACGTCATGGATCGTACCTGTTTTCCTGTTCGAAGAAGTTTCCTTTACACATATTCGATACGTCATCAGGAAACTCGTACTCATAAATGCCGCATTGCGCCCTATGAAAGAATTATTCAGTGACGCAGAAAACGGTACCAAATAATTAACCGGGTTGTGGTAAATTCGCATAGGTTTCGCGCATTTGACGTCATTAACGCTGAAAACAATAGATGTCGAGTTATCGAATATCCAATAGAATAAAAAATATCGGACGTTTCAGAGGCACAAATTTTGTACAAACACAATTGTTACGTTTTATTCTAATTGCTAATCTAAGATAAAAACAGTTTATACTTATATTTTTGCCAAATAAAGCATAAACACTACTCTATCGCAAATAAAATAAATAAATAATTAAATAATAGTCCAATGTTGCAGTTATTCGATGTTATATTTACGTTATACGGATTTATATTCATTATTCATACATAACATTGATTATTTGTAATGGGAAACATAAAACAATTTCACCAAAAATTTTAATATATTTATAAAACTTAAAACATTTTAATTGTGTTTTTTATAGGTTTTAATTGTTTTTCAATAATGTTTTATGTTTTATAAACATAACAAAATTTTAGCGAAGCCGACCTATGTTTCCCATTGCAAATAATCAATGTTATATATATATTGGCTTTTGCAAGGGGCTGTGTACTTTGAGCCCTTTTTTCTCTTCTATACTTTGTATTATATTATCAAAATTTCCAACATAATTCTTTCGGTAAAAATTGAAATATAATAATTACATAAAATTGGAACACATATTTTCTAATGGGGGTCAGCCTAAGAATTACGTTGTAATTAATATATGTGTGTGAATAGTGAATGCAAATTGATATAACGTAAATATAACATTGGGTAACTGCAACATTGGACTATTATTTAATTATTTATTTATATTATATGTATATTTTTCTTTTTATAAAATATTAGCACTTTACGGTAAGTCAAAAACCATTACTACTATATCGTTTGGACAGTGTTTATTAATGACTATGTAATTTTTAGCCCGTGGTACACTGCATTTTTTGTCCTATGATTATGTCCCGTTACCTTAATAAGATAGCAGAAGTTGAATGCTGTGTTGTACAATTACTAAGATTTTTTTTAATAAATAGAGGGGTAAGAATGACATGGTTAACTGAAAATGATTTTTCTAAAATAAATTTAGAAGAAAAAAGATTAACTGTTAGGGAGCTTTGTCCCCTCGCGGGACCCGAGGAACAGAGTTTTATGTATAATATATATATATACAAGCCCGTATCTGGGGGGGGGGTTCAGGTTCAAACCTCTCCCGAAATGTCTGCGAAATCATAACTGCTTGAATTAAATGGACCGAAAATACCGAATAAATTTATTTCTTTTCAATTTTTGACAAACGAAAAGAAAATTAAAATTTTTATGAATTCTATGGAAACGACTAATTTATATTTGTTTTTATTGTAGTGTTCAAATATTGTATATATATATATATATATATATATATATATATATACATACAGGGCCGTATCTGAGTGGGGGTTTTCAGGGTTCGAGCCTCCCCCCACCCCCCGAAATGTTTGCGAAATAATAACTGCTTGAATTAAATGGACCGAAATTCAGCATAAATTTATTTCTTTTCAATTTTTAACAAAAGAAAAGAAAACCGAAATTTTTATTAATTCTACGGATGCGACTATTTTTTATTTGCTTTTATTGTAGTGTTCAAGTATTGCATATACAATAATTGACTACAAGGCTTTAGTGTACCGTTTATAAATAAATATATTTCATGATAATACATACACACACATTCGCGCACGCATATATATATTTATAAAAATATTTTCGTAACGCCTCTCGAAATTTTAGTCTAGATACGGCCCTGTGTGTATATATATATATATATTCAATATTTGAACACTACAATAAAAACAAATATAAATTAGTCGTTTCCATAGAATTCATAAAAATTTTAATTTTCTTTTCGTTTGTCAAAAATTGAAAAGAAATAAATTTATTCGGTATTTTCGGTCCATTTAATTCAAGCAGTTATGATTTCGCAGACATTTCGGGAGAGGTTTGAACCTGAACCCCCCCAGATACGGGCTTGTATATATATATATATATATATATATATATATATAATTATAATAATATCCCCCCCCCCCCCCAAATTTTGGTTTAGATACGGCCCTGGATGTTTCTACTATTTAATTGTTAGCAATAATGTTCGGATTATATGCATTTCATATATTTTAGTTATGCAAAACATCTTTGGATTATATGAAATAACAAATTTTACATTTTTTCAGGAATATATGTAATTGAAAGAAGAGTACTGGTTGACATGCATTGTTTAAAATTGTTTGGTATTATTAGAAATCAATTTATTACGTTATAACAAGATACGGATAAACTTATTTTTAATACGATATTTCTGAATATTATGTGGTAAATTACGAGTCGAAGGTGATGAGAAAGAAAAGTCTATTAGAAAAACTTAATAAACAATAGGTGAAATTAATACTAATGCGTTATATGCAAAAAGAAGAATAAAAGAAAAATAATTGATTTGATTTAGACCACTGAATTTAACTGTATTTTTAAGTTTTTCCTCATTAAATAAAGACTTTATCATCGGTACATTATTACTGACAGTTAAACTGTGAAAGTATGTAAACTGCAAGTGCAGTGAAATTACAGGTATAATTTTTATTTGTGCGTAACTGCATATTTAACATTTCCCGAGTATCCGTAGTGTTTATGTTTTATTTAGTAAATGTGTATGGGATAAATATAACTCCTTTGATCTCAGTATTAGCAGTCAAAACTAACGATCGTTTCACAACGAAATTCGTGTTTTCCTTAAACGTCGATTTATAATTATCAGCGGTTACCGATATTTTTTATTTCCATATTCGATAAGTCGACACGATATTGTTTTCGAAGGTAGTGACGTCAGATGTGCGGAACCTGTGTGAATTTAACGCAACCCAAATTAATCTACATATATATGTCCGACAACATCAGCACTAATCGCTAATAAAGTGAAAAAAACAACCAAACCACGTTTATGAAACTGCCTCGGTGTATTATTAAAATAATATTATCGTTTGTTGAAAATTCTGAAAAACGTCACCGTAAACAGCCCAAAGCAGATTAAAATTTTCACTCATCACATAAATAGTGATTTTGGAAAAAAAAAATTACACACCCAACCAACGCTTGTTTTACTTAAAAACCGCACACATTTTCGACGCGTAGACACAGTTTGTATAGTAATTTCATTAAACCGTACACTGGGAATTAATCTTCCGCGCCTTGACAAATTTATTTCTAAACGATTTCGCCTATAAAAGAAGATCAGAGTATAATGATTAATATTGATTTACTTTTTTTTTTTTTTTTTAATTTTATTTTTTGATACACCTGAAACAGCAGTTATTTTAAAATTATATTTAAAATTCGTTATTCTTGCCCTCTGATCGTCACGTCTGTCGTTTTAAAATGAATTCGGTTTTCGAGATGATTAATGTAATTTGTAAGAGACTCGTATTAATTACGAGTCCCAATATGTACACGTTGTTTCGTTTCCTTAATTGACTTAATTTACTCGAGAGAGTTATCTGTGTCGCTTAGTGTGCGGCTGAGTTAATTTGAAGCGGTACATTTAAACACTGTTTCACAAGGCGGAGCACGCGATTATCATGTATTTAATTACATATATTATATTTGAAATATCGGCTAAATATACGCACATTCCCTTTAAATAGGAAAATTTAATTTGTTCGTTCAAAGGGTGCAGTGTTTATTTCGGATACCGCCACTGTGTGTTGCGCAGAAATTATTTATTCATATTTTATATTACGCATTCTCGTCAACTTACATAGATTTTTTTTTTTTTTTTAATAGGTCGTCCGTTAAAAAAAACACGAGAACATTACATAGCTACATAATTATCAGTGAAATATTAAGTTTAGGATGTAAATAAAATTGTTGATCGCATCAAACTTTGGATCATGCCCGTTACTCGAAGGATAGCTTTATGTGATGATGTTCCGGTATGTGTACAATTCTTCGTGAATTTCTTCCGTTGATTTAACACTCAAGATCCCTCACAAAATGAAGATCTTTCGCTTTTTTCTAAGGGGTATGGCCACGGTAGCGAGTATAAAATCATACGCATATTTAACGATTTATTTTTATTATTTTTTTTTTTTTTTTTTTTTTTGTATGAAAAAGTAATTTATTTATAAAACTAATTACACATATATTTACTTGACATATCAAACTGTGATAAGTTTTACCTTTTATTTTTTTTTGCAAAATGGTCGACCGCTGCTACTTGCTTTTATCATTTGTTTTTAGACGCTTCGCGGCGTGACATTTGTGATCTACAATTTTTGACCTAGAACAAAAAAAAAAAAAAAGAAGGATTCTCGTTAATTTGTTTAAAGAAGTAAGTATGGAATTTTAAAAATATTGATTTCTTCGAAAATGGTAGGCATTTGAAGTTTGTGAATTTCCAGTGAAAAATTTCGCACAAAACTGCTTGTAAAATGTCAAGTTTTTAATTAATCGAAAATTTCGTACGTACTTATCTGCAAAAAATGCTCTACCACCGTGGAAAATAATTTTGAAATGTGAAGTCACTCGGATAAAACTTGTCCAAATTATTTGTCACGCCAATTGAAAAAGAAACTATTTTGAGAAAAACGCATTTAAAGTTTTACATATAACTTTTTTGTTGTTAAAATCAAAAAATTTTTTTGCCGATGCCAGCTCCGTAAAGTTGCCTTTTTGAAGGCAACATTTTCCTCCTCCATCGCTTTTTGGGCAACTTTGCGCTTAGCGCGTGTTCCTCGTCACATCCGACAACAGCCATCTCTCAGCTCGGTCGACGCGCACTGCATCCACTTTTTTTTTTTTTTTTTTTTTTCATATCTTTACATCAGGACTGGCCTTATTAGGCCATTAACCGATTATTCTAACATTATCAACACAATGGCGAATACAATGCAAACGCTACTGTACACAGTATATGTAGATTATTGACCACTGCCAATATTCTATCTTATTCTAACTTAGTGATACTATATGTTAATTTAAAATGATATATTTAAATTAAGTCGGGTGGCTTTTGGCGTTTAAGTCGCCTACTGCCAGATAATGCGTCTACCAATTCCAACATCTCCAGATTCTCATGATGACGTAAGCGGTCCTGGTGTTTTAAAGCAAATCGGGCAATGGCTTCATTGATTGTTTCAATCCGCAAATCGTTGTGCAAGGTATCATTTCTTACATACCACGGTGCGTTGGCGATGGAACGTAACAATTTATTCTGCACCGTTTGGATTACCTTTCTGTTTGTCGGCTTTGTGCATCCCCATAATTGGACACCATATGTCCAGATAGGTTTGATTACTGCCACATACAGGAGCCTCTTATTTGCAAGGCTAAGCTGAGATTTAAATCCCAGCAGCCAATACAATTTATTAATACGAATTTTCATTTCTTTAGCTTTCATTTTTACATGAGGCTTCCATGTAAGTTTCGCATCAAGATGAATTCCCAAATATTTCGTTGAGCTGGAATGTAATATCGCTTGTCCGTTTACCGTCACCGGAATACAGGTCGTTCTGCGAAGTGCAAAGACTACATGAGTAGATTTGTTCTCATTTAGTTTTATTTTCCAGCGAGACGTCCAAGCAGTTAGCTTATCTATAGCCTCTTGTAGCTTATGAGTAGCCTCTATCTGAGTTTTATCTTTAAATAAGATGGCAGTGTCATCTGCAAACATTGCTACTAATGCATTTGGTACAGTTGGTACATCCGACGTATAAAGCAAGTATAATACAGGCCCTAGGACACTGCCCTGAGGAACGCCAGCATTTATAGCGTACTTATCTGATTTAGCTTCGTTATAGTACACCTGAAAAAACCTGTTTTTCAAGTATGATTTTATTAGCTCACAGTAGTTGCCAGGTAGCAGCAGGTTTAGCTTGTGCAGTAGGCCTTCATGCCAAACTTTATCAAAGGCCTGCGCTATATCTAGAAATACTGCAGGGCAAAACTGTTTTTGCTCAAAGGCACTTTCAACATAGTCGGTCACTCTATGAACCTGATCAATTGTCGAGTGACTATGCCTGAATCCAAATTGAAAATTAGGAATGATATTATTCTCATTGATTACAGAGTTTAAGCGCTTCAAGAATAATTTTTCAAAAACTTTGGACATTATCGGCAATATAGATATTGGCCGATAGGATGATGACAATTCCGGCTGCTTTCCAGGTTTTAATATCATTATTATCTTCGCTATTTTCCACTGTAAAGGTACATATTGTAACCGCAATACCGCATTACATATATACGTGAGCAGAATTAATCCTTTACGCGGTAGCTCCTTAATAATTCTTGCTGTGATGCGATCAATTCCAGGGGCTTTTTGGGGATTTAAAGCCTTATCTATAACTGTAGCGACTTCTAAAGGTGAAAAATGAGTAACCGTATGTCGTTTGCTAAATATTAAATTTAGGTTAGCATCTGAGGTAATATTGTTGGGCGTAAAGACAGCGGCCAGATGTTCAGCGAAGACTTTAGCTTTGTCTTCGTTACTTTTAGCCCAGGTACCAAACTCAGTCCTAATTGGTGGTTGATAAGATACCGGCTTCTTCAGGTAACGAGTAACTTTCCAAAGTGAATAATTTGTGTCAATATTTGGTGATAAAGTTTGAACATAGTTATTAAACGATTCTGATTTGGTCCTCTGAATCAGTCTTTTCAATTTCTTACTAATGTGGTTGAAAGTATTTTTATCGTTAACATTCCGGGAAGTCTGCCAGCGCTTCCTAGCTATTCTCCTTTGCCTAACCATAATTCTTACTTCAGCTGCATATGGTATTTCTTTTTCAACGGTTTTTATTTCGGGTGTGGCTTGCACTGCTGACTCCCGAATTTGTTCAGTAAGATTATTTACTGCCAAATCAATATCTCTCGAATTTTTTAACTTAACTTTTAAGTCAATCCTATTTGCAAGAAGTTCTCTAAATAGGTTCCAGTCCGTTTTCATATTGGTTAATCCATCCTTCTTTTTCCTGGCTACTAAGCTAGTTATTGCTAATTGTACTGGTACATGATCAGAACTTAAATCAGTACAGTTCCTAATTGTCATATATTTTTCGGATATACCTTTATAAATAAAAAAATCTATTACATCGGGGATTTTACATATATCTGCAGGCCAATAAGTTGGTTGTCCGGATGAGATCCAATGACAGTGAGTATTCTGCAGAGCTTTCAACAATTCTCTTCCTTTACTGGTGACTAAGCGAGAACCCCATTGGGTATGCTTAGAATTGAAGTCACCACCTAAGATAAATCGATGTCCTAGCTTTGAAATGAGATCTACAAACATCTCTTCTTTTATTTTATGCCTAGGCGGACAATAGATCGCTGCTACATTAGTTATTACATTACCAATTTTCCCAGTAATAATTGCAGTTTGAATGTGTTCTGTGCAATATTTACTATTTTCCCAATGAGTGACATTTTCTTTTATCAAAACAGCTGAACCGCCATGCGCTTTGCCGTCTGGATGATCACATCTATATATAGTATATCCTTTAACTTTAATGTAAGATTTGGGTGTTAAATGAGTTTCAGAGATCAGTGCAATATCGACATAATTTTCATGAAGGAAAAACTCCAACTCCTCTTTTTTAGGGAGCAATCCATTTGCATTCCAAGTTATGATATTAGTGTACGTATTCATTTTGCCTTTTTACGCTTGGGGCTCACAGGAGGAGATTTTGACTCAAGTTTTAGCAGCCGATTACCAATTACCTGTAGTTCATCTGTAATAGTAGCAATCATTGCTAATATGTTACCTAACTGATTTCTAATTTTATCGTTCTCAGAGAGATCAGTTAATTTTTCCTGCGGCTTAGGCAATGCCTGAGTTTGCGCTTTAACATCAGATTCTGATTTGGCCACCTGCGAATATGATAGTTCTGGAACAGTATGACAGCTTTTGCTCGCATTGGATATATCTTTGCCAGATTTTATCCTATTAACAGCAGAGCTTTTTGCAAGCAAAGATTTTAGCAGTCGGGCCGCCCTCTAGTCATATTTAAAACTTTCGAGCAATATCTATTACACTGGTGAGGACATCTTGTTGAAAGTGCACACGTCAATATCGGAAGTTATATTTAAAACCAATTTCCAAGGTGCTCTTAGGTGCGTCAAGCTGCACGCAGTAGAATTAAAACTCTCATTGTTGTTTTGTGTAAAGTCCCCAAACAGCTAGTAAGCAGATCGTTGTTTGGAAATTCTTCATAAATTGATTTTATAGCTTTAAAAACTTCCATATTGAGTGGTTTATGCGGTCGGTAGGAAGCTAGAGCATTCGTAGCCGTTGCTTTCTGCCACTTACACCACGAGTCGATACCAGATGGGCATTTGTCATGCTGCGAAGTGGAGAAAGCTTGTAATAGAGTGTGCCCCAAAATTTTTCATATCTTCAATACACAGGCTCCATTTCTTCGCATCGCCAATCTCGGGTAGGCCTATGTTATGCATTTCTTTTTTTTTTGGCTATATAAAGTATCGTTTAAGCAAAAAAAAAAAAAAAATCGATTTTTTGAAAATTCTATCGTGAGACCATGTACACCTTTTTAACGTTTTTCCCGGCAAATGATTTTTTACATTAGAAAATCAAGAAAAACGGTTTAAACAGGATGATAGCGCAGATCTTATTAGTTTTTATTTTACCCTAAATGCCTCTTAAACATTAACATTTAATGTTGTATCTTTTTACATATACTCATTTCCGTGTCTTTCTTATTACCGTCGATCGTTTTCGTTCTTTTCCATCAATCGTGTAGTGGGCTTCATTACTACGGCTGGTTTTAATTCGCTCTCTTTTCCGTATCCTTTCACCGTCATTTAATTCTATACTTTATTTTATTTACTTGATATTTTTCCGATTGCAATATACAGTACATATTATGTCGTCGAAAAAAATTAAATAATTGACGATATTGAAATATTATACGTTGTTTATTTGTAATTTTAGTAATGTCATCGTCAGAGAGCATTTTATGTATATTGACTTTTGTTTTTTCGTTGCTTTTTCTGAACGGGTCAATTATGGATATTAATCCAGCGCAAATGAAATTTTTAGCAGTTTCAATGCACGGCAGCGGGATATTCTACCCGAACGAAATATGCCTAATTTAACGTCTCGCGGTAGCTATCTTCACGAATGATTTTCCGACGACAACTCCGTTATTTAACCTGCTCAAACGATTACGTTTTTTTTCGCTGTTTTTTTTTTTTTTTTTTTTTTGATTTGAATGTGACACTCGACATGAAATTTATTTCACCAAGCGAGTGGTAGAATTATGTAGTATAGTTTGTTGCGTGTTTTTTAATTTATTTTTAGATTTTTGCGGTATTCTTGTTAAAACTTTAACTTTTTTCCCCAAAACATACGCGGCAACTGAATTCGATCTAATAGAATGACCCCTCGACCTCTGCCCACATTTAACACCATCAAATGCCGTGTTAATGCGGAAAGTGGCACGGGGAGATTTTACGACAAAATAAAATTAAATAAGGAGCGAGCCTAGTACACTGGTTGATGAAAAACAGGTTAAGCATCAATGGCGGTTTCTCCATGAGATCATTAAACTCCTCCTAAATGATCAGTAAAAAATTTAAAATTAAAAAAGTTATCAAGAATCTTAACTATTCGTGAATATTGAAGTACTGAAATACTAAAGGAAAATGTTAAATTGAAAAAGGGTCGGAAACGTAAATTATTATATAGTTTTCTTCATGCTAATGCGGATATACACACGCCCGGTCAATATTCAAATCTGTCATCTATAGCCCTTATGGAAATGAATGTTTACGTTTTATTAAGTAACCGCTGTATTAGTGCATGCGCGATAGTAACGAGTCCCCGCAGTGAATATTGTTCGCGCAAATTCGCTTGATGTTTCTAGCACGAAAAAAAAAAATACATCAGTGAGACATGATTACGCAGATGATGTATAATACTATTGCTGTCGAAAACGTTTCTAGAATATTAATTTATATTTGATTACCGTTCGTTATTATGTTTATAAATTTATTATTTTATTAATAAACATTTTGTTTAGCTCTATGTGTCTGACCTTTGTTGTTTTATATATCCGGTTGGTACGATTATGTTTCGATTGTTTTTGTTTATTTTCATTTAACAAATTAAATATTGAAGTGTTTTTTAAAAATGAATGTATTGCGAAATACTTTGGAATTAAAAAGGATTTATAAACGTTTAAAAATGTCGAAGAACAAAAAAAAAAATTATTGCAAATTATGTATATATTCAAAAAACGTCGACATATAAATTACGCATATCGGCTAGTTTCGTGTTAACTTATCGGCATACTGTTTGGACGCAGTCGAATAGTGTGCAGAGAAACATGTGTAAAAAAATGAAAAGTAAGTGTTAGATAATTTTGTTAAAAAGTATACTACAGTCGTTTATAATTGTAACTTAATTATAAACGATGTAAGAAACGCCTATACTTTTATACTTCGAATATATTATCGTAATTACCAACGTATAATTCTGGCGAGGTTATCCGGGTGCACTACTGTATTTATATTTTATAAGTGACGCCTAAATTCCCTGAGAATTCGACACGCGCGTAAGTTAAAACGAGACATCTTATATGGCAACAAACTTATACGCGCTGAAACTAGGCGAATGGCGAGAAATTATTGTAATATGGCATTCGTTTATTTATTTATTTATTTAGAAATACTGGTGTGCTGCATATAGACGGGCGTTAGCCCAATTACATGGATCATATTACTTAGAAGTAACATATTACATTATTAATAACGTATTTACGATAATGATGATTATTAATTAACATTACATATAAACAGTTGCGATATTCATACGTGAAAAATATTCTAGCGTACACACAGAGTAGAGTGCTTAAAGGAGAACGTATTTATCCACCGTGACTACCTGTCAAGAATCTTGTAGGTGAAAATACGAAGAACTATACACCTCCCCGTTGCATTTGATACTGAAAATCAAATTTAAAATAATTTGCGAATACTTAATTCTCTATTCTATCGAAGTAGATATACATTTCTGGATATTCAATTAATCGAATCGGAGAACTCAGTGCAATATTTGTACGTGCCTGAGTTTCAACGAATAAACGATTACCACCGGTTAACCTTGGTACTTTAAAAAGTATTTTTGACAATAGATACTCATCTCCGATTTGCGCATTGCATATACCGTGTATAAATTTTAATCTGGCATGTTTCCGTCTCGTATGTAAAGTTTTAAAACGTAAAATCATTTATTCAATTATGATTCACATATGCTTTGGATCTAACCATGCAAAAATAAAGATACCTTAAGAATTTTGACTGAACATTTTCAATAATAAAGAATCTTTTACCATCCTGTTTGTTAATTATGTTTGTACACCGTATTTTCAATAATTTTATTATATCTATCATAAAAGGGATCGATCCCGATATTATTGAACAATATTCTAACTGAGCAAGTGCCTTATAAAGAATACAAATAGCGCTTGTATTAAGTAAACATTGTTGATTTTCTCATATTGCTGTAGTAAAAATATGCTCGATACGTTTTATAAAATTTAACCTTTTAAATGCTTAACCTAATTAGACCCCCCTTAAAAATCTCATTTAAAACTTTCGTCCAGTAGACAGTAATAATTGCTTCGCTGTTATTATTATTGGGCTTTTATCGAGATCTGCCACTTACCGAAATGCCTTATCGGTCGTCCGAGGCCTACATTAACAATTATACAAACTTTCGAGGAATAAGAAAAGAAAAAAAAGGGGGTTAAAAATGTTTTCGAAAAGCGACCGATGTTTTTCAACTTTTACAAAAAGCCTTTAAATATTTCCGTAAGAACTTCGACGAGACAAGATCTAGGTAACAACGCGCTTATTCATTGGCTGCTGTTTTTTGCACATCGTAAAAGGGCAGAAGAACGGAATTTCTAAATTATTAAGAAAAGAACGGTTTTTGTAAAATCTTCTCTTACCAACATCTGGATGCTGTTAAGCAATTTCGACAGATGAATAAATCGAGTGTTATACACATAGCTACTTTTAATAGTTCACTGATAAAATACGAATGTTGTTGAATTACGCTTATGATATGTTTATTTTATTATTTTTTAATTTTGTCTGTTGATTGATAATGAAAGTTTAAAAAAGGTAAATAAAAAAAAAAAAAAAAACGTTTTTTGTTTCCTTACACACGTTTTCTTTGAAAATTGTTATTAAAATTCTAACGAAACAACAGTTCTACATGATTTTTACATTTCGATTTACATTTATTTTATTAATAATTTAACTTGAAAATTTTAATTTATTTGCGCGCAAGGAATACCAAACTTTGTACTAGTAACAGACTCTGTAGCGTGTCTTCCTTGGAAGAGTCTTTTTCAAATTTGGACCCTTATGAATCAAAAAATGATGATGATTTCTTGAACTGAAAGTAGTTTTACAGCGATAAATCCAAATCTTGTAACTTATAACTTTGACGTTATGTTTAAATATTTTCATTTGCTGCTTTTTTCGGTGCCGTGTGTACTTGCAGTAACTGTACCGCAGGGGGGCATGTGTTAATATGCATTTGTTTTTATTTATTTTTAGTTCCCTTTCAATCTAAAATAGCTTTTTATATCATTGTTATAATATAGGTTTTTGTCACACATATTGTTTAATTCAACATATAATAAGTAAAAACACATTGATGTAGACAATTAATTAATATTTATTTGCCCCCGGGGCGTTCCGAAGACAAAGCTTCTCATGATCACGAGAATTATTGCACATTGTTTTTGTTTATTTATATCTTATAATAATTCCCGTGATTGTGTGAAGCTTTGTCTTCGAAACGCGTCGCGGTAAATAAATATGAATTAATGTGTTTATATTGTAGTGTGTTTTTACTTATTATAAGCTTTTTATATGTTTATTACTTCTGTTTCATTTTTGATTAACTTTTACTGTTTTTTCCAATACATTTAACTTTACGCAATGCGGTTATTTAATTAATTGACATTTGCTCAGAAAAATGCATCCGTTCTCACGTCTGTATATAAATTTTATTAATACTTTTCCGATTATAATTATGATTGTTATTATTTGTAGCGTGAATTATTCGCACGGGTACAACTAAATTTGATGGTATTACGAAACGTACGGCAGATTCGAGCGTCATTTTGCCAGGTTGTTAATCTAAAATGAAAGAAAACGGCGCGCTACTCGCATAAAATATTAAAAACTGTGACGTTAAATACCGCACCGCTTCACATTGTTCATCTGAGCTGGAATTAATTAATATTTATTGCTCGCTTTTTTCTCAAACACGTGTTTTTAACCATACCGTATTACTGATATCGCAATAAAACCATATATACATATATATATATATATATATATATATTAACATTTTGCACACTATTTCAGCTCATTATTGGTTAGTCCTCTGCTCGTGCATATAGGTCGTTTAAATTTAAAAATAATACTTTTAAGTTTTAATTTTTAAGAACAACAAAAGTCAGGATTAACAATTACCCTATGAGTTTGAGGCTTCCAGAGGGATATTTTAGGGCGATCATTGTGCTTCTGTTTCATCGGCTATCATGTTAAAAATGAAAAAAATTCGAATAATTCAATAAACCTGCTATTATCGTTACAACCCTGGCCACCTAATCGGCGGAAATAAGCCGGGAATTTTGTTGTAAAAATTATCCAAAAACGACGATATTTTTAATAAGAAAAAATCATTTGAAACGTTAAAAAGTGAATGTATTTTTACTGTACCTTACTGAAAATAAATTACGAAGTTCAGCTTTATTCATATAAAATATGCTGCGGCGGTCAAATATTATCAATAATAATAAAAAAAATCCATTCTTCTTTCTGTACAATTCTAGTAATCAGGAAATCGGGAGGATTTAGACCGGGAATTTAAAAATTATAATGCATTATATAATTTAATAGTTCTCTGTTCGAACGATTGATTTTAAGATTTTTACGATCGTTTCCTTCAAAATTTTGAGACTGTGATCAATATATGTATATATAAATTATATGGTATGTGCTCATTATTATAATAATATTCCTTAAGTTTTTTTTATTACATCTGCATTTATCACTTGCAGTTTTTTCTTACGTATACTATTTAAAGATGATAGAAAAACAAAATTTTCGTTTCGTTGGGCAGAGTTAAATGCGAAAGCGATGTAAAATTAGAAGTTGAATTAAACACTATTTGATATGTTTATAATTAATAGTTTTTAAAACTAGTTTTCTCTTTTACTGTAATAAAATCCATTCAATCATAAAAAATAATTAATTTACTGACCTACTATTGAACATATCGATATGATTTAAACGAGTATTTATTTAAATTTAGTCAATAAGTAGAAATAAAAATTAATTAATTTTCTATTATTAAATTTAAAAAAAAAAACAATTTTTCCCATGGTAATTGAAAACAATTAATGCAAATGTTACCTATTTTTTTATGACAATAATCGTAAATATTTACATTTCCTATGCCTACAGCTTCGTGCCTATTTGAGAAAAACGAGTTTCTAACGATTGAAGGAATAAATATTTTCCTGAACGTCAAACACGATAAAGTTCAGTATGATATATTATTTATTGAAAATTTTCATTTCTAGCATTAATAGTCGTGTAGGTTTCAGTTACTTTGCAAGTGTTGAAGGTTATTCTAGTTCTACAATCTTGTTTGTATAATTTCATTATTGAAAAAGAGAAAAAAAGAAAGAAAACAACAAATTGCAAGAGATTCTTCTTACACCGTGATTACATTATGATTTTCAATACCAAATATGCTCTTCTTTAAATCATTAGTAATTATAGGCTTACATGTATAGCTCAGTTTTTTAGATCCCGTCAAAGGGGAACCTCCTTGGCCCATAGATACAAATTATTTTTTTGATACTTATGATCGATTTCAACAATTGGTTAGAATAAAACAAAAAAAAAGGGGGAAAACAAATGTAAACATAAACTCTTACACATTTCATAATAGGATTTTTAAGTAACGCCTCATTACCCTCGAGGTAGGAACGACATGGGTACTATATATTAAATGAAAATTGGAAAATTTGTCTGTCCGTCTACCTGCCTGTGCCCGCTAATCTCACAAACTACCGAACCGATTTTGTTCCAGAATTCACGAGTGGATAGACTGATTTCGGTGGAAGGTTTTAGTGCATAATTTATACGTTTCTGGTGTGATTTGTGTTAGATTAAAAAAAAAAAAAAATGGATAAAGAATTCCTTCGTCTTTTTCTTTAGCCGTTGTTAGCCCACTGCTGAGTGAACGTCTTCCCCAATTTTTTCCAGACGACACTATCTTATGCGTCTTCCCATAAGTTTGCTCCAAATTATAGAATTTCATCTACCCACGCTTTCCATCGGGTTTCCATGATGTTGATAAAAATTTATTCATCAGTTATTTTCGATGTTTTGGCCAGATGACCGGATCATTTCCATTTACTAATTTTTAATGATGCTTATTGCATCTGTTAGTTTTGTTATTCTCGGATGTGCCTTTTCGTCCATTTGTCCTTCTTCAGAGGGATACCCAACATATTCCGTTCCATTTTTCGCTAATTTGTGCCTATTTTTTATTCTAGTAAACGTGGTAAATATAATATAAACGGAAAAATTAAAATAAAATGTTTACTCTGATAAGTAATTTAAATAAAATGATCGCCGCGATAAATATAAATTAAAGTAAAAAATTAAACAAAATTACTCTTACAGAAAATATAAATGTAAGTAAACATTTTATTAATTTTTGGTATAAGTAAAAACACCGTGTTCTACCTCTTATCTTTTTCCGTTACTCAAACTTGGCCTAGCTGCTGTACACAGCACGGGTATTTTAAAAAATGTGTTCTTCATTAGTTTTTACAGAGAAACAAAGAATCCTACAACAAAGTTTTTAATAGTTGCTACCGGAAATACTTTTTATATTTGAATTTTAAATCCGTGCCAAACTATTATGGTTTGATGTTCTGGTAATATACTAATTTTCACAATATGTTTAACGGAGAGGTTGGAGGACGCAGAATAAAACGGGTTCTAGGTGCAAAAGATGTTCCGTTAAATACAGTAAAACCTTGCTAATTCAGACTTTACTAATTCGGAACTTCTACAATTCGGACTGAAAAATTAATGCTGCCTTGTTAATTTTTGTGTAAGCGAAATTGAAGAAGACGAGTAGTACATAAATATTTTACAAAACGCTGGTGAATAATGTGGCAGACGTACGGGACTGGTTAAATGGAGATGAAGATGAATTTTGGTATCCTGTCCAGAGGGAAGAAGAAATAGCGGTTGTCGTAAATGAACGTTCAGTTGGGGTGTGCAACAAGATTCTTCTGATAGTGAGGAAGACAACTGTGAAGAAATCCACAAGAAGAGTCTGTGAAACTAACTAATGCTAAAAATCACGTTGATATTCATTGTTAACGTTGTGTAATACAAACAGTGTATTTAATAAATATTTCTTCATGTTAAACGAAAAGAAGTAGCACCACATTGGGTCAAAAGAAATCCGAAAACAATGCACTCAAAAAAAAAAAAAAATTCAAACTTTTTCAAATGAAAAGGTATCGTAAACAATATACACCTACGTACGTAAGGCAGTACTGTATTTAGTATATTTGAAGAATATGTAATTTGTATAGTAAATTAGTATGTAGTATACACAAAGGCGCACTCAGGATTTTTTTTTGGTCGGGGCTAAAATTTAGAAGATGAGTTAGGGGGTGATAACTCGGTACCTCGACTACGTATCTATCTATTTCTGTGGTTTGTAAATTAAAATAAAAAAAATACAAAAAAAAAAAACAACAAAATTAACGATTATTTTTAACAAAGTTACAAAACTGACAAATTTTATTTTTTAAAAAATAATTATAATAGATAACATTATGTTTGTAATAAGCACAAATTAGATAAGAATACGAATATTATTTTTAAAAAATTAGCTAAAAGTATATAACACTATACTTGTAATATAAGTAAAAAGTAAATATGTATGTTTTTAAAAAAAAATTAAGTAAAACAAAATATTACAAAACGAAATTAAGATTTCGAAGATTTTTTGGGGGGAGCAATGGCCCCGTGGCACCCCCCTTGAGTGCGCCAATGAGTATACATGTTTGTAGTTAATTTTCATTAAAATTAAACATAGAGTAATTCAAATTTTTCATTTCTATACTTCGTATTTATTACACCGACTTAAATTATTACATGTGCACTTACGCTTTGAAATTTATCTCTAAATTAAGTAATGTTCGTAAAAGTTCGGATTACATGTGATTTTAGAAGTGTTTCATAATTCGGAATTTTCGTTAATTCGCACCGATTGTGGTCCGCATTATGTCGAATTAGCGGCGTTTTACTGTATGTAATTATGTGCGTACAATTCACAACCGATTTATAACCGATTATTCTATGTACGTAAGGTAAAGCGGAGAGAATTAAGTGTCAGTCGTTGATTTTTTTAAAATGATGGCTGCATGTGATCATTAGTTGAGCGTAATTTTTTACCGGATCGCAACAAACAAAGGTTACAGAAATACTGAGAATCTTAAGCTGAATGTGAAGACCGTTTTTTGTTGGGGGATGATAAATGTGTTTCTTAGAGAAAGAAAGAATCTTTACATACATATATTAATTAAAATCAACTCATAAATAATAAACATTATACACATTTAGAGCGGAAAAAAGCAAGCGAGAAAGTAGGTAGTTTATTGAATGATTAAATGGTGCGGAGTGATTCGGTCAAGAGAGAGAGCAGATGATTGCAATGGTGAAAGCGACTCAGTTGACTTTACTAAGTATTTCAGCGAAAAAGGTGAAGTTCCGGGAATCAGCTTTATAACGTAGCCTTAATATTGAATTACTGCATATTGGAAAGTATTAATTATGAAAAAAATGTTACGTAGTAATATTTTAAAATTATTTTTAAATATTTGAATCCATAATTTAGTAACTGTGCGGTGTGTTAATAATGTTTCATACAAAAGGACATTATAATTCCAAAGAAATTAATAAAAAATCCTACAACAGGAGTTTTAATAGTTGCCGCTGGAAATATTTGATGTCGTGGAAGGTACTTTATTTTCGAATCAATCAAAATGTTAAACGTGACATGTCAGTACCGGATCTAATGTTTGGAAAAAATTTAAACAATAACTAATAATAATAATAACAAAAAATTAAAATTATATTTTAATTATTATATTAGTAATATTACCAAAAGAAAAAAAAAGTCTGAATAGAGGAAATAAATCTTCAGTGGAAATACGAAGTTGCCATATAAAAAAAGAGAAAAGATGAAAGATTTAAATAAGCATTAATGCGCGGTTGAAACGGTGAGCAGCGGCTAGCGCGAAAGTAAATAGACCGTTTTTAGAGTAGGTGAATGATATGATAAAAATAGTAAATGAAGAATAAAAACAGATGATTACAATGATGAAAGCTATAAGATCTGCAGAAATGGCACTCAGTTGACTGTAACGAATATCTTAGCAAGGGACGTACTATATTAAAAAAGTAGCGTGAAATAAAATAAAGATTTAAAAAAATATTTTGACTGTATTTTTTTTTTTAGGAAATCCAGTAGAAGCGAATTATTGTAGAATAGAGGAATCGAGAAATTTTTTCGTTTTACCGCAGAAAAAACCGTGTAAAGAAGAGTGGAGATTTTTTTTTTCTTTTTTTTTTTTTTTTTTTTAAGAACTAAGTTATAACTGTTTTTTTAATTCGTATATTTATTATCTGCGTATTCAATTATTAGTCTACTTAAAATTGTACGACATTTTTCAAACGTCGGGATTGGAAGGCCGAGCCATGCGATGGTCTTAGGGATGGGGCTCTTAGTATATATTAATGACTGTGTCATTCTTAGGCCAGGGTACACTACATTTTTTGTCCCATAATTATGTCTCGTTACTTTATATAAGATAACAAAGGTTGAATTCTTAAGATTTTTTTTTTTTTTTTTTTAAATAAAGAGAGGAGTAAGAATGACGTAATTAATTGAAAATGATTTTTCTAAAAGAAATTTAGAAAAAAAAAGGATTAACTGTTAGGGAGCTTTGTCCCCTCGCAAAACCCGAGGAGCAGAGTTTTATGTATAATATATATATATATATATACATATTAATTACAACGTAACCATTAGAAAAAATGTCTCAATTTTATATAACGTTTGTTATATTTTATAGGATTTCTGTGATTATGTTATTATATTCATATGGACCGATTTAGAATTACGTTGTAAATTTTGATCATTTTATACAAAGTATAGAAGAGAAAGAGATAGAAATGTAAGCAAGAGAGGTCAAGGGGCACAGTCCCTTACGAGGCCAAAATGGCCGAGTTTATATATATATATATATATTCACACATTATATACAT
This sequence comes from Icerya purchasi, assembly GCA_039619475.1. NCBI lineage: Eukaryota > Metazoa > Arthropoda > Insecta > Hemiptera > Monophlebidae > Icerya > Icerya purchasi. Next base: position 219,777,176 of record CM077115.1, on the reverse strand, counting down.
ATGTATGTGTGAATGTATAAAGTTTTGCAATTTTTGTATTAGAAATTAATTTGTAATTGGTTTAAAATTTTAAAATTATTTCAATATTAATCGAATAGCTAGAAATAATTAAAAATTGTGAAAGTTGGAATAGTATCTGTTCGATTTATTCGCGACGTTAGCTGACAGTTGTATGATGGAAATCGATTAATAGACTGTATTAAAGTTAAGCATCTCTTCTTTTTTTCCGGCTTTAATGACGATTAACAGAGTTAATATCAGAGCTGAATACAGTCTACATATAATTGCTGAGTATAGTTACATAAAAAATATCGACTTCTGTTGTGCTCGGTATGTTGTTTGAACTGTTCTTTGTACTTTTTCCACTGTGACGATTGCACGGTTTATCTATTTTGTTATTAATATCTAGTTTATATGTGTTTGAATCTGTGAAATTATCTGTTGGTAAAGAAAAATATCCTGTAAGTTATCTACTATTTTTCGTGGATTTAATATGGATAGTTGCCATTTGTAAAAATAATGGGAGGAAATTCTGTTCCTCTTTCGACTCCAAGATCATTTGAGAATATGTTTAATATACATTTTCAGCAAATTGTTCTACAAAGAAACCTTTAGATAATAGAGGCTCAGATTCAATTTAAATACCCCATGACTATCTGCTCCTTTTATTTGCTACCGAACGAATCTAAACTAACTGAAGAACTAAGAGATTATTAAAAAATTCCGAGGGAATATTCATTCAGTCAAAACACCCGATCTAACCAGGTTGGGAGATCTTAGGCTCGGCGTAAAAAAATATAAACAAAACAAAATTTCTATTTCACTGTTATGACCTGATGGGTTTACATAGTATATTTTAAATTTGTTTATTCTGTTAAATGAGTAAATTCTTAGGTCAGTGTGAAAAGGATATTTGAACGAAATTGAAGATTCATATTAGTTATGAATTAAAGGTATAAGTTGTTATTATTAGTTGGTTCAGAATTTTATGGCGGACCTACACTAGGTGCAAGCTGTTCATTTCGTACAAAAAAAAAAAAAAAACGTAGAAAATAAAATAGAAAATGTTTAAAGGCGATGTTACTTTTTCACTTTTCATGAACAAAATGATACATAACAATGAATTTTGGCTACATACCAGAAAATAGTTCGCACACAGTAATCTTTAATAACGAGCTGCGATAGCGAACTGGTGTGATTAAATTGATTTAACGCACCGACGATAGACGGTTGAGCCGGGACGGCAGTTATGGTATACACTGTTGCTTTTTATACACGTTTTAACTGTAACTACTAGTATATTAATACACGAATATGTGTACAACAAATTGTTTTTTCTTGTTCACAAGTCGCTTAAAAGATATATTAAAAAAAAAGAGGATTACGTAGAAGTTATAAATTATCCACTGGTTTAGCACATTTTTAAAACATAATTCGGTAGCTTAAACATATACGTAGCGCCGCACAAACTTAGATATTTACAATTTTTGCTTTGACAAATAACTAGTACTTCTAGCGTATATATTTTTATGATTCTGTTGTTCTGGAATTTAATTTTACCTTTGTCGGTTTTTAAACAAATTATAAAAATGCTTTTAACCCACCGCAAGTCATCAGCTGTGCTCCTAATCAGAAGAAAACACGTGTCCTGCAAATTTCATTAAAGTTTGACATTGGTGAGAGACTATAAAGAATCAATCATTTTGATAAAAATATTTATATGCACTTAGAAAATGAAGAAAGGAAAAATGCAATAATTACATTTTATACCTTTAGACAGGTATGGAAAGGTGGGTAAGACTTTATGTAACAGACGTCAGATCATTTTTTTTTTTTTTTTTGTTTTTTTACTCGTTCATATTACATTATTGCCATCAGTTCATTTTTGTGTATTGTTTATAGTTCATCGATAATGTATCGATTTTTCTTAGTAAATATTATATTAATTAAACATTATATTAATAGTAATTTGGTTTGTGGCTTGTTTTTTTTTTTTTTTTTTTGTTTTTTTTGCTTTATAAATTAGTTTTGGTTTAGCCGGCTTGGTGGTAGGTTTTATATATTTTTCTTTTCTTTTTCTTTACAATGAGTATGTTTTGTTAGGTTTGGTTTGTGGTTTGTTTTTTTCCTTTTTAATTTAGTTTTAGTTTAATAGGTTTGGTGGTAGGTTTTACTGGCTATCACTTTAATTTTAATAAAAATTACTGGCCGTTATATGCTACTGTCTTCTTTTTAACTGTTGTTATATTCTTTCACTTCCAAGCCGCTGCATTAACGTATGTACATTTTTTCATTTTTAAATTTATAATTTATTTCATTTTAATTTCTTATTTTATTCAATAGTTTTTTTGATATGGCCCATGAAATTACGCTGTGTGATACGTTGTGCGAGCTTTTTTTCCCTGAAAAAGATTTTAGTCCGTTCATTTACTGCTATTTTCCACTCTGAATTCGAACTAATTCAAAATGTGAAAAACAGCAATAAACGAATGAGCCAAAATCTAAATAACAACGAAACGTACGAATAAAGAAGACGCTATTTTAAAATTATCGACAACATTAATGTAAATAAGTAAGAAGACGCCAGTTTAGAAATAACCAAAAAAAAGATGGAATTTTAATATCATGACATACTAAAGTAATGTATTATAATTTTAAAAGTCGGACAGTTGCGGAAAAAAAAAAAAAAACATTTTTATCTAAAAAGAAATGAGCTTAATAGGGATTAAAAGAAATAAGTAAAAAAAATAAATACATTAAGAGTATAGTTGGATGAGTATAAACATATTTGTTTGAACAATATCTCGTTCTAGACAAGGTTGAGAATGCACACTTGAAAACTAGGATATTTGAGATTGCTAAACATGGTTTTGAGAGCAGTTCATTGTCGTAAGAAATTGTGACTAAACCGACTAAACTGTAGCGTTTGAAGAGTTATTCTGCAATTTTCGGGAACAAGATATTTGTATCTCTAAATTGGACAAAATTTTACTAATGTATTCTAAATACAAAAAGTTTTATCCGACTAATTTTATCCAATATAAAAAAAAAAAAAGAATTGCTTGTTATTACAAATCGCCGAATAACCCTTCTGGAAGTTTTTTTTTTTGCAAAATGTGATTTTAAGGTTACTTTCAACTCTCTCTCTCTCTCTCTCTCTCTCTCTCTCTCTATATATATATATATATATATATATATATATATATATATATATATATATATATATATATATATATATTGTGCAAACTAAGGTAGAGGATGGGTAGTGTTACGTAAACATTTATTTCGGGCCTGTCAACAAACGATTTTTCAGGTTAATATCACAGCTCAGTACAAAAAATCGTGTGAAATGCATCAAAAAATAAATGTGTGTATTTCTTCAGGCCGTTAAACTTGTCCTTTTTTGTGTTAATTTAATGTTTTTGAGCCGCATACCGTGACAAACTAAACTAAGTATGTATGCTAGAGGGTTTTTTAAGCCACCGAACTAATTTTCGAAATTAAAATTGCTTTTAGAAAAAAAATTGAGTCCTAAAATAAGTCAAAAAAAGAGTTTGTGTTGTTTTAGGGCACTAAACGGGTCTTTTTAAGGTTAATTTTGTGTTTTTGAGCCATATACTGTGACAAACTGAACTAAGTATGTATACTAGAGGATTTTTTGGGTCACTGAACTCATTTTGAAGACTAAAATTGCGTTTTTTGTTTTATTAAAGTCCTTAAAACATCAAAAATTTCTGAAAATTTCAGTTTTTTGTAATTTCGACTACTTTCCATTCTTCCCAAAGATGTGAAAAAATTCGGAGTATGAATTTTTATTCTAAAAAAATGTTTTTATGAACTTCAATATCAAATTCCGGCGTAGCGTTAATTTTTAGGCGAACTTGAAATTTTTAGTTTACTTTTTAGGTTATGTTTTTATCTCGAGAGATTCCAATGTGCGCCTCGTAATTTTCTTCAACCTCGCCTTAATTTTTTCAAAATCCGTTCATAATTCGCAAAGATATGATTAAATACTGGAAAACAATTTTTTTTTGAGATTAGAGGCTGAAATTTGAGCCTCAAGACTCAAAACTTTTAGGATCGTAGTTTTTCGGCAAGGCAGACATATGGGCCACATTTCAACAAAATGTCTGGAGTGTGGGGGGGGGGGGGGGGGGATTTTACATATTTATCCAGCTATACTCATGTTTTATATAAAATTCAACAATTTCTTCTTCTGTATATGAGTAACATTCAGGAAAGGAAATCTCGCACAACGTATCACATAAAGTAATTTCGTTGGCCACATTACAAAACTTAAGAAAAAAAATTACGTGAAATAAAATATGTAATTTTAAAGTTATGACATATTAAAGTAAAGAAATGCATTATAAATTTTAAAATGATTTAAACGTGAAATACTGTGCATACCCTAATGCGGTGGATAGAGCTGGTGCAGAATGCAAATGAGGGAATATAACAATAATTGAACGAACGACAGTAGCAGATGACGGCCAGTAATTTTTTTTTTTTAAATTTAAATGGCAGCTAGTAAAACCTACTACTAAATCAAAATTTAATACGGATGTCCAATTTAAATAATAGCGTAATTTTAAATAAAAAAAAAAAAAAAAAAACCAAACCTAAATTTATATTTATTAATATAGTATTTACAAGACATATAATATAATTACTAAGAGATATCGATATTATCAATGAACTAGCAGAAATACGAAAATGAACTGGCGGCACTAATGTAAACCTTTACCTTAAAATTATAGCCACAGATGAATATGGAACGAAAAAAAAAGTGCAGTAACGTAAAGGGAAAATTTTAAATACAACGAACGTGCAGAAAATGGCGTAAAAAAAAGTGAAGTAGAGAAAATTATACAAATAACGTTAAAATAATGTAGAATAAATAAGAAGTGTAGCGATTTTAAAAAACATGGCATATTGAATAGATTAAAAATTTACATACCTCAATAAGTGGATACACTTCTGTGGTCGCGTTGGAAAATTCATCCAACTGGAATGCAAATGAGTGGACTATAATAACAGTTGCGTGATAGTAACAAGCGGAGACCAGTTTTTTTTTTTTTTTTTTTTCTTTTTTTCTAATTAGGCTAACGGCCGGTAAATCGAAGTATTTATACGGATATTCGGTTTAAATAATTATGTAATTTTAAATAAAAGAAAGAAAAAAAAAAGCTAGAAACCAAATCTATACGTGATTTTCGCTAAAAATAAAAAAAAAAAGAAATAATAAAAATCGGACAATTTTAAAATCTTAATTTTGTAGTTTTACTTAATTTTCAAAAAGGTATAAAATAAATTTATTAATAGTTATTTGTCAAATGACTTAACTAGAAACAAACTATAAAGTAGCGACGCTATATATATATATATATATATATGTATATATCGATATGAACTGTAAAGAAGCAGAACGAAGGATGTGAGTCTTACATTTTATAGTTGAATTGAAATTTTTACTATTACTTTTCAAAAATAAATATCACAAAATAGTGTGAAATTTTCTACAGTTAATATTATTTTGCTTACTAAATTACTTCGAGTAAATTTTTTGAATATTTTAAAACAAAAATTACAAATTTGTATTTTTCATAAACTTTCAGTAAAATATGAAATAAATGTATTGATAGTTCATCGTAGAGAGATTAAACTAGCAATGAATTAAACAATGACGACATTGTATGTAGGAATAGTAATTAACCCACGAATGGGACAAGGAACGTTTAATGTATTTTTAAAATTATCATAGAACTACTATTTATATTTGCATGTTCTCTGTTACTTACATATAGAAATATCTATTTATCTATATGCTCGCGCGTGTGTATGTGTGTGTATGCGTGTGTAAGTTGAAAAAAATAATGGCCAATTTCTAGGACTACACAAAGCTGTTAGGGGTATAAGTTAAATTATTTAGAAGGATATTATTAAATATTTTCGCGGTAAACTTAAAATTCCAATTTTCCCAATGTAATCTATTTCAAAAAATATTAACTAAGTAAAAATTATTTTTATTTTTAGAACGTTACTGAATAAGTTTAATATTTTTAGATGAATATTAAAAAAGTTGCCAATCTTTGTCAACATAAATTTTTGTTTCATTCAAAATGTTAAGATGGAAGACAAATATAAACATGCAAAACATTAAATACGAGTATATTAAATTAATTATAAATTTCCTCAGTATCGTATTTTGAAATCTATTATCATTAATTAATACTGAAGAATTTATACAAAAAATAGTTTTCATCTCTTTCTTGTTTTTGATTTATTCGAAACTAAGTTGAAAATTTTAAATTAGCAATTTTTCAGTATCCAGTTCATTATTGCGAAAAATGTTGATGTTTTAATTTAAAAATAATTTTATTGCCAATCGCATTATTTTAATTCATACGTATATAAAATTGCGATTTCGATTAAAAATAGCGAACTTTACGGATTTTTGCTGAATTTTAATATCCCAGATATTTTCAAAACCATTATGTCTTTTTCGAAGTATTTTTTATAAAGAATAAACAACACAGTGATAGTTAAGTTAGTTTTCTTGTTGTTGGGTCAATGCCGCTGGCGCCCCCAAAAAAAAAAAAAGAAAAGAAAGCGAAAATCTATTCTAAATAATACCACACAGCAATATAGTACTTTAAATTGACTCGTTTCTGAAGTTCCCATCAGGAAATTTTCATGGTTACATTATTCAGCGAACATTAAAATAATTATCGGTAAATACATCCGCGTTTAAGGGACTTCGAATTTTCAAATAAAATGGGATTTGATAGTCATTACTTTTTGCCGCAATTTAAACTATTACGTAAACAAGCCATTTTTGTTTGTTTCCGTAAACAATCCATCGCTCAGTGCTTCAGAGAAAATTCTCGATTACGTTTTTGAGCCGTCTATGCTGAACAAATATTTTCAAGAATAATACCGAAGTAAAGCAGAAGGAAAATTTCAGACGTCATCAGCCCGTAGAATAACGATTACGTAGTTCCCGTATGTTGACCTTAACTGATGTAATCTTGAAGAAGACGATAAATGATGTCATTGTTCCCCGAAGTGTCACTATTGCATAACGAAAAATGCATATATATAGACCTTTACAGCAATTTGCGTAAAGCTTTTTTAAAATTAAATTGTAACGAAAATTAAGAGACCATTAACCTATTATCCGAAATACGCAGGAGAAAAAACTGGGAATTGCGACATCGATGGTGTACTAAAAATTCGATTGTTGAAATATTTATGAAATTTACTAACGCGTGTGATTAATAATTTTACGATTTCACTTTTTGTAAAAATTTTTACTCTTCGTTTCTCCCGTTTGCATTGCACAAAATTAGACAACCAGGATTGATTTTCAAATTACAAATAGACTAAATAATTTTGACTAAACATTAAATGCATTTTATCCTTTCTTATAGAACTGTTTTACTTCGTTAAAATTTAAAATAATTTTATATTAGTCTTTTTTTTTTTTTTTTTTTTTTTGCATAAGTCTTACGATAATTTTTTTTTTCTCGCCACGCGGGCCCTGAAATTATAATTAGGGTTGAGGTAGAGTTAACTTTTAATTTCCCTTTAAAAGTAATGATTACCATATTTTTCTTCTCTTTAGGCAGATACATATTGAGGTGACATAAACGATAAGTGTAGAACCTACAGGAGATCACGAAATAAAATAAAATGGAGAGAAAGAAATAAAATAAATTAAATTAATAACTAAACTAAAGATGACTAGAATAAAAAAATAAAAAATCTTTGCATTACTGTTAATTTCTTTAGACGTAACCAAAGATTGAGTAAAAGAATTTGTCCGCAAAATTGTTGTAATTGGCATTACGCACGTAATGCCCATCAATACCATTTTTAAAACTTACCCCCCGCGTTGGTTCCGTAGAAGTTATCAAACTGATTTTAATTTGTATTTTTTAAAAGCAAATTTCAACGTAATTTTTACAATTTTTCTTTTTCCTTTTTTTCGTGTTTTTAATCGACTTCAAAAAAGGAGGAGGTATTCAATTCGACTATATATTTTTTTTATGTGTGTTATCTCAGAACTTTCTTCTAGGTGAACCGACTTTGATGATTCTTCTTTTATTTGAAAGGTGGTGTTTCTCATATGATCTCATTTAAATTTGATCAAGATCTGACTGGTAGTTTTTGAGTTATCCTTAATAATGCGGGAGATTGAAGCATTTTGGATGCTTTTCATTCATGATTGTTTTCACCGTCGGGTTAGATTTATTCACTTAAAATACCATAAATTTGCCAAATTACCATGGAAATGTAGCTTTTGATGTTTTCATACCGTGGAAATATCTGTTCTTATTAAAATGTTTTAATTTATTTGAATAAAAATGCACTAAAAAGTAAAAAATAAAATTCTTTTTTTACAAAAAATAAATACCCTAACTTCAAGGTTTATTATAAAAATTTAAAAATGCACTAAAAAGTAAAAAATAATTACTCCCAATAAAAAATATATATTAGAGTGATATAACACTTATGTGGTGATATCGTAATTCTTATACAACATTAGTACCTTAATTAGAGTCGGCATCAAATTCATATTAAAATAGTAATTAAAAACTGCGTTAAATGTTCATTAAATTGTTTCTAGATATTATAACATGAATTTGATGCCGACTCTAATTAAGGTTTTAATGTTGTATAAGAATTACGATATCACCTTAAGTTATATCACTCTGATATATATTTTTTATCTTGAGTAATTATTTTTTACTTTTTAGTGCATTTTTAAATTTTTATAATAAACTTTGTTGCTTATATTATCGTTTTTTTAACTGCACTTCTCTATGCGCTCTTAATGGCTTACTAATATCGGTGAAACACTCAAAGCATCTGGTGATCAAAACATAAAAACGAGCTGATCATCAAATCGGTATCTCTGCTACCAGAGAAATAGTGGCGATTTTTTATTTTTCAGTTTGCTTTGGTACTTTACTACTTAACTAAAAGAAGGACCTATATATATATATATATATATATTAATTACAACGTAATTCTTAGGCTACCCCCCATTCGAAAAAATGTCCCAATTTTATGTAACGCTAAATGTCCCAGAAAAATGTTCCAATGTTATGTAACGCTAAATGTCCCAATTTTATGTAACGTTTGTTATATTTTGTAGGATTTTTGTTATTTTTATTTAAAAAATGTCACAATTTTATGTAATGAAATATGTAACGAAAAATGTAACGAAAAAATGTCTTAATTTTATATAACGGAAGTTAAATGTTAGAATAGGATTTTTGTAGTTATGTTATTTTCTGTGTGTGTTGATGCCAGTAAGAATTACGTTGTAAATTTTGATCATTTTATACAAAGTATAGAAGAAAAAAAGACAGAAATGAAAGCAAGAGGGGTCAAGGGGCACAGCCCCTTGCGAGGCCAAAGTGGCCGAGTTTATATATATATATATATATCATCATCATCATCATTTACAGTCGTCACCCCAGGTGGGGTATATTGATTAACATTTAATCCACCAGTGATTTTGTGATTTTCCACCATTTGTCACGATCCTCTGATTGACGTATGTATTGTGCGAATGACAATCCTGTTGTATGTAATATAATCCATCTCTTAGATGTGCGTCCCGGTTATATATATTAATTACAACGTAATTCTTAGGCTACCCCCCATTCGAAAAAATGTTCCAATTTTATGTAACAAGGTTTTTTTTTATTGTTATTTAAAAAATGTCACAATTTTATGTAACGAAATATGTAATGAAAAATGTAATGAAACAATATCTTAATTTTATGTAATGAAAGTTAAATGTTAGGATAGGATTTTTGTGATTGTGTTTTGTTTTTCTTTTTGTGTTCATGCTAGTAAGAATTACTTTGTAAATTATGATCATTTTATACAAAGTATAGAAGAGAAAGAGACATAAATAAAAGCAAGAGGGGTCAAAATGACCGAGTTATATATACATATATATACATATTAATGAATAAGTCATTCTTAGCTCACCGTACACACTACATTTTATGTCCTGTGATTACGTCCGCTTTTACATAAGATAATAAATATTAAATGCTGTGTTGTATAATTGCTAAGATTTTTCTTTTAATAAATGAGTCAACTGAAAACGATTTTTTTAAAAGAATTATAGGAGAAAAAAGATTGGGGGTCAAAGGGGCTTGCCTCCTTGTGAGGACTGAAGGATGGAGTTTTATATATATATACTCGTATATATGTATATATATGTATGTATGCATATGTATATGTATACATATGCAATAAGTTTGTCCACTTTGCTTTATAGTCATTATTATAATTATGCACTATGCAGAATTAGTGACGTGAAATTGTTCGATTAAAATATCGACGGTCAAGTGTGTACGTTTAATTTTTCTTTAATACTTAAAAACAAAAAAAAAAAAAATGTGTTCACACTGTGATTCTGATTATATTTTGTTAGCCTTTATTTGAAAGTTTCATTTGTATTTATTTTCTTCATCGAGAACACTAGAAACGTGCTGGAGGTCGTCAGGTGACGTTGCGGGGATCGGGGAGGATACATTATTTAGCGATAAACAGAATGTGAACGTCGCTTTGTCGCTTTTGGGGTTGTTCAGAATTGTGTAACGGTCGTTTTTAACAACTTTTCTGTAACTGTAACGGTGCGGTAGGAGTCGGAATGTCCGATAAAACGAGAAAGGAAGAAAATTTCTGTGACGTCAGTAGTCGAGTGGAAATAACCGTGTTTTGTTCGTCGCGAGATTTCCCTATGGTTTGTTAGCGTTCAGTTGAGGAAAATTGTAAGAGTTTTCGCCGTTATTGACGGTGATGCGGTTTACCTGTAGCTGCGGTCCTAATTTATCTTCGCTGCAAGGGGAACGAGAATTCTGTGCAGCCAGCTTTTGTTTAGCCTCTGCGAATTTAGGTTCTTGACAGGACGAAAAATCAAATTTGCCCCGAAGATTGCGAATGAATAAAAAAAAAAATAAACCGAAACGACGAAAAAACGCGGTCGGCAAGAATTTGGAAGAGAATCGTCACGATAAATATTTTATTAGCTTTGCTTCGTGTAGTATTTTTGAAATTTTGTCTGTCATCTGTCTGTCTCTTTGTCGGTCCATGAAAGCGAGGTCCAGAAACGACCTGATATATTCTCTTTTCATCTCAGACTGTTACCGACTCTTCTAAAACAAGTGGCTTGCGTCTTCTTTTGAAAATTCTTCTTCCTTTTGGAAACTTTACAGTACGCTTTTCCTAGCATGAAAATGCGAGTGAAATCTCCAACTCGTTTCAGTTTCTGTTACTTGTAATTTATCCCTCGTTGTGCTCTCACAACATCTTTTGGTCGATAAAGTTGAACAGTAGAAGAGTATTTTCACATTGCTGTGCGCGCGCACATGCACACAAGCACACATACATTAATGACAACGTCATTCTTGCGCCAGAGGTAACACGAAGAAAACGTTACGAAAAATGTTTATGAAGTATGTTAAATTTCAAAATAAATTACTACGCAAGTCGCAAAGTTTTATTTGTTTAAAAGAAAGATGTGACCGATTGAAATTTACTCTTCTGTAAGAATCTCTGGTTAGGAAGAGTGTTCCCATAAGAAACTACTTCTACACACACGCTCCCACTTTTATATACGAGTACATATATAAATATATATATATATATATATATATATATATATATGTATGTATTTGTATGTATACGGCTTTATGCTTGTATGTTGCGCTGTGTATATGTATATGTATACGAGTTTATTTATTTGAAAAACTGAAAAATTTTATTAATTATAGGACAAACATGCGATATGAAATTTATTTACGGAACCAAAGCGTATAACGTGCAACAATTTGAAAGAATAGTAAACGAATTTTACATTAGAAAATTTCGAAATAGTTGAGAAAGGTTTAATAGATTAGCGAAAATTTTTTTCTTTTTCGGACCATATTTCAAAGATTAGAAAACGAAAAATGTACATCAAATTATTTTAATGTGCTTGGCGGTGGAGTCAACTTGCACAATGTTCAGCTAAATTCTAAAGTCAATTTGCAGACTCTAAAGTCGATATGCACTACAAATTAGAGTTGCCCTAGCTGATATGTTTTCTTTAATAATTCGATGTCTACGAGATTATTGATTATTCAACACATAGATGAAACGGGAGATGCTCTTTATTATTTCACTATTTAATGTAATGACTGAGTTAGTAAATATAATTAGGAAGAGATTCAAATTTTTTTTACGCGTAAAAAGTTATATTTTAATTTTTTTTTTCCAGTCAACTGGGAGACGTTTAGAAGGTGACTTCCCATTTCGTTTAAATTAAATGTTTCGGTTACTCAGGTAATAAAAAAAAAATCAGGCAAACGTACGAATGATTTCGTGTTGGCAACAGCGCGTCATCATTGTCGAATTTTAAACATACTAAAAGCATCATTTTTTTTGCTATTTGATTCCGCCGTTAAAGTTTTTTTTTTCTTTCCGAAAAGCAACAAAAACGTTCATATGAAAATCAAAAGTGGAAAAATACCGCTAAAAATGTTTAATGTAAATATACACGAAACGACGACTCCGATTAATATTTGTGAGTTATTCCATTCGAAGTCCAATGCTCTGTATAAATCCCACCCACCTTATCAGTCAGTATATAAAAGCCTTATTACTGTCTAGTGTGACATGAAAAATTAAGGTTTTCGGAATTGCAGAAAAAAAGAAAGAAAAGTAATCTAGATAAAGAGTTGTAAACGAACAAACGCTTTTATTACAAATTGAAAACAATGCATATTTATGCTAGTTTTATCTAAGTTGCTCGTTAAAAAACAAACAGAATAAATTTTTTTTTTTTCTTAATTTCTATTTTGGACAGAATTTTTTTTTTTATTAATATTTTCTTTTTAAATCTTAAAAAGAGGCAGAAAGTGTATTTATTTGTTTATTTGTTTTTTCTTTATTGGGTCGGACTTGTCAGCAGTGGACGATTACCTACCAAAAATCAGGTGTATTTAAAAAGTTAATAAACGAAAAGTAAAGTTAATATTTAGCAAAAATAACTTATTATAGTATACTTTAAATTTTTTATGTCAATGAACTTGTCTTTAATTTTTAATTTTTTCCGATTTACAAATAGAAAGAGGTTGTGTGTTCTTCGCGTATGTTTATTTTTTTTTCTTTTTTGTTCGCGCATAACTCATATTCATATGGATCGACCATTTTACTGATTCAGACGTCATTTTTCGGCAAATCCAAAAAAAGATAAAGAAAAAAAATCTTCTATTTTACTATTTAAAATGTCTTAATTTAATAAATTGCCAAAAGATTACGATTTAACATTACAAAAAGGAAAAAGAAAGGTAATATAAAAAGACGCTATTCAATTAACCAAATATTTTATAATATACTTTTGACATACAAAACAAAAATTTATAGCAATTAGGAGAAAATAATTTTTTAATGGATGACAATTTCTGTTATTCTCTGTTGCCGAAATCTAATTGAATACCATTTCATTTAAAGCGTAATTTGCAATAAATACTTCAATATACAAATATTAGACATATGTATTATTTACCTGCTCGATTTGTTTTTATAAATGATACAAACCATTATTACATATATTAGATTGACTCAAAATTTTTGTTTTATTCACAAGCGACAACTTATAATATTCAAGATAGAAGAATAGTTTCCTTCAGAATACGCATAAGACCCAAGCCAGAACAAATTACGACTTCATAGCGTAAAGCAGTCAGTATGCGGTGATTTTCCGCATATTGAGACGGATTCGGCATTTCTTACGACCTTTAATGACGCTGCCCGGGCTAGAAAAATAATAAAATTTGGGTAACAATCATTCAATTTCTCGGGCGGTCTCGGCAGCGGGCAAACGCGGCATTGTTTGTCAAAGACGCTTACTCGGTTAAAAAATCGAGGGATCCCCCGCTACGTCAGGGTATTCTTTTTTTCTGCCTACCAAACGTGACCGTGTTGCCAAGTTGATTTTTTCAAATTATTATTATTATTATTATTTTTTTATGGGTCATTCTATTTTTATGGTACTGGACCGTTTAGAATACTGAGGAGGTACTACTGCGAGTTGCGAATTTTGGGGGGTTTATGACCACAAATTAATATCATTGAAGAATCGGGTACTCCTTCGTCGTTCACCTTGAAGTTGACGCCTCCGAAGTGACCAAAAAGATTTTTTGTACTTGTTGGAAAGTAAAAAAAAAAAAAGAAGAAAAAAAAAGTGGTAATGGAAAAATCAGCGAAGTGCACACAATTTAGGTGAGAACTAATAGATTCATTTTGTGATTCTGATTTTTTATTTGCGATATTAGTAAACGTCGCTGCTACAATGGTGCTTGCTGAGCAGCGCTGTTTCGAGTAAATTCGAAGAATCGTATTATTACCGCAACCATTTAGCTTGTACGGGAAGCAAGTAAAGAACATTTAAGAAAAATAAATAGCTTCACAAAACGACAAAAAAATCAAGTAAAATCAATTTAAAGATATGCTTTTTTTTTTTTTTTTTTGTTTGTTTGACGCACGTAAAATAACTGATAAGTCGAAAAAATTCTTTTTATTGGTGTAGAAATAATTTTTACGTGTTTCATAACGTTTGCGATTCGAATAGCGTTGTAGTTTACAAAAGATGCTGAAAAGTAATAATACTTTTGTAACTGGCGCCACGATGAACTTGTGCCATGATAAACGGTCTTTCGCTTTTCCGTTTGCACGGCGGAGTAAATATCTGGGCAAGAAATTCTGCGGTAAATATTAGAGGAAGATGGAATAAAACATAAAATAAATAAAAAAGTTTGAATAAATGAATATACGTACTTGACCAATCAGAATGTAAATTTGAATTTTCATCCTCATTTTCCTTTCCATATTCACCTTCATCATTATCTATCTTATTGCGTCCTCTTTTTCATCATTCCTTTTTTATTATCTTTAATACGTTACCAGTATTCAATCTAGGGCTTCCTTTTGAATAAATTTTGTTGCTTTTGCCTTGTATTCTTTTAATAGAAAACTCGTGTTTGGTTCTGAATTTTAACGCACCTCTGTGTTGTATTGTTCTCAAAAATTTCCTACTAAAATTTAATCTGCATTATCAGAAAGTTTATTTCTCGAGTTGAATAATTATTGGATTCAGCCCACTAGACTTTTATGTATAATCAGTGTCATTGGAATATTTTGATATGTCCTCACGTACAATTTTGTTGTATTTTGGGACTTCAGGTCAAAATTATCTATATATATACAACTATATATATATATATATATATATATATATATTATATAAAGCTGCAAGAAAAAAAATCATACAGCCCGTTCTATAGTAGCTAGAGAGTTAATTTTTTTTTTAATCAAAGTATTTTCTTCGTCCCATCATAAGAAAATAATAAGATCCTCAAAATTTTAAAATAAAAGGGCCCAAATTTCGAAAAACGTGAAAATCAAGTTTTAAGAAACAAATTTTTAAAAAATTCCGCAGCCGGTTCTATATGGGTTATGGTAACAATTTTCTTTTTAATCTGCGCACTAAGGTCTCCAGAATACGGAAAAAATAAAAGATTCGAAAATTTTTGATATTTAGGGACCAAAATTTGTGAAAATACACTCTTAAAGCAAAACCCTGGAAACTAAAAATAATGTCCACAGCCATTTCCGTGGTAGTTGGAGAGTTCCTCTTTTTTTTAAATGATGTATTTCAATCTCTAGAATATAGGAAAAATACGAGACTCCAAAAATTTTTAAATCAAAGGACCCAAATTTTGAAAAATGTAAAAATCAAGATTTAAGAAAAAGTTTTCAAAAAATTCCACAGCCGGATCTATATGAGTCACGGTATTGATTTTCTTTTTAACCTACAAACTAAGGTCTCTATAATAGGGAGAAAATATATAATTCGAAAAATGTTGATATTAGGGAACCAAAATTTTGGAAAATACGCACTTAAGTCGGTAAAAAAGAGTCCACAGCTCCCACCATGGTAGCTGGAGGGTCACTATTTTTTTTATATGATGTATTTTAACCTCTAGATTGTAGGAAAAATACGAGACCCTAAAAATTTTTAAATTAAAAGACCAAAATTTTAAAAAATATGAAAATCAAGCTTTAAGAAAAAAATTTCAAAAAATCCCACAGCCGGATCTATATGAGTTAGGGTATTGATTTTCATTTTAACTTGCATACTAAGGTCTCCAGAATGCAGGAAAAATAAGAAACTCAAAAAATTTTGATATTTAGGGAGCAAAATTTGGAAAACACACGCTTAACGTGAAAATACTGGAAATTTAAAAAAAGTCCACAGCACTTTCCATGGCAGCTGGAGGGTCATTCTTTTTTTTAAATGATATATTTTAATCGCTAGAATATAGGAAAAATACAAAACCTCAAACATTTTAAAATTAAAGGGCTCAAATTTTGAAAAATATGAAAATCAAGTTTTAAAAAAAAAATTTTTTTAAAAATTCTATAGCCGATTCGATATAAGACTCGGTATTGATTTTCTTTTTAACCTGTATACTAAGGTCTTCAGAATAGAGAGAAAATATAAAATTTGAAAAATTTTGATATTAAGGGACCGTAATTTTGGAAAATACACGCTTAAATCAGTAATCCCGGAAACTAAAAAAAAGTCCACAGCCCTTTCCGTGGTAGCTGGGAGCTCACTTTTTTTTCTAAATTATGTATTTCAATCGATAAAATATGGGAAAAATATGATACTTCTGAAATATTAAAATGAAAGTGCCCAAAATTTTAAAAAATTTGAAAATCAAGTTTCAAGAAAATTTTTTTGTTAAAATTCCGCAGCCGAATCTATATGTGTTACGGTATTGATTTTCTTCTTAACCTGCACACTAAGGTCTCCAAAATACAGGAAAAATAAGATTCGAAATATTTTGAAATTTGGAGACCAAAATTTAGGAAGATACACGCTGAAAGCGGTAAGATTGGAAACTAAAAAAAAGTCCACAGCCCTTTCCATGGTAGCTGGAGAGTCATTCCCTTTTTTAAATAATGTAATAGAATTCCTGGAATATATGGAAAATACGGGAGCCCTAAAATTTAGAAGTTAAATGCACATGAACGGTTTGATGGAATTTCTAGATAATAAATTCGAAGAACCGACGGAAGAAAAAATAAATAATAATATAAATTTAAACCGATATATATGGTAAATAATAAAAATAAAAAAATATCTCAGACAAAATATTACAAATATTTATTATTATCAGAATCACGATATATGCATTTAGATAGATTAGGGTAAGAATACTTTGTTGATATATGGTGTAAGGTGGAAGAAGAAAAATTACGGTTTTTATTAGATTTAATCAAATAAAAATCCTAAGAATGTCTACTCGAAGTGAAATAGACGAATGTATCGCAGCTGAAGGAGGTCCAAACCAGGAAAAATTTACCTTCCAAGCTCGTGTACACATGGTCCGCGCTATATGTAATTAACATATCAGGATGGTATGGAAGTTGTTGCCGGATTAGGTAAACTAATGTTTTTTATTACGATGACGTATACTCCTAATTGGATAGAAGTAACATTAAATTTAAATGAAAAGCAATATCATATCGATTGTGCAGATTTATATTGTAGGATATTCCAATTAAAGTTAAATAATTTATTAAAAGTTTGAAAGTCAGGTGAAATTTTCGGAGAAATGGTTTGTATTTTATACGTAATCGAATTCTAAAAAAGACGTCTTCCTCATGCTCATATTGCTTTAAGAGTAAAAAATTCGTCAGTAACTAATGAAGAGATTAATAATTTTGTTCAAGCCACAATCCGAATTTTTAAAATTTGATTCGTTAAGTTTTAAAATTTTTGCCTGTTTATTTATTTTTACATTATAAAGGCGAAAAAACGTCAATTCAAAAAAATAAAATATCTCCAGCTGCTTTAGAATGGAACTAGGGACATTTTCTCTATTTTTTGCTTTACATCTAATGCACCCGAAGTATTACAATCGTGGGAGAAAAATAAGAAAAAAGTCAATAGCCCTCATAACAGCTACAGCTTTTCTTTTTTTTTTTAACCAACGTCGTTTCATTAAAATATAAGAAAAACATGAAATATTCAAAATTTTAAAATTCAGGATTCCGAAATTTTAAAAAAATATAACAAAAATTATCAATGTTAGTTACAATGGAAATGTAGCAGTTCCTGAAATTGAAATATTTAAACTATGATTATAGAACATTGTGTCCCAGACATTTCCGTGTGAACAGAGTTAATATAATAATATATTATTTCTGACAACATTTATTTATTTATGTATACTGAATCATTATTGAAATCCATGAACATATATAGTTTATGAATTTATGAAAAAATATCTGGCTATTGCGAAGAAATTCTTTCTTCTTAATACTGCATGGCTAATTTCGTCGTTATATTTCACCGAAATTATACATAAGTAGGATTAATTATTTAGTCGAGTGATTATTGATCTCGAGAATCAGAAACGCAGTGAACTGATACCAAAGTCAACCATCATCGCACTCCAGCCGATAACAGTGATACGTTTCGTTTTAAATATTTCCATTATACTATCCACAAAACTCTTTGTATATTATTATTATTATGTTGTTCTTTAGCGGTCGACTGACAAAGAAAATGCTTTAAATTGTAATTAGAATATCAAATTTCAGATAACGTATCGATGTATTTCAACTTTCGCTTACCGTATTGATTTTCTTTTTAACCCGCATACTAAAGTTTACCTAAAAAAAGAATTAAATTCAATATATTCCTCTCACATATGTTACACTGCTAGCGCTTTCAGTTTTTCTGATATTTCAATCTAAATTCCACTTTTTTAATTGACGTATTGGTGTACTTCTTTTTTCAAAAAAAAATTAGTATATGTAAACGCTGCAGACTTTATGAAAATTTACAAAGTAATATAGTTTAAAGTCCGAAAGAACGGGCCGCGATATATATAAAAATCCGATTTGTTATTACGTAAAAAATGATTTTATTCGAAATGACGCGCAGTGAATTTTTAGACCTAAGCAGACTGAAAATTGGGCACACTTCCACGTCACATAATTATTTCTTTGGACGTGTTTTCTTCTTAATAGCGTGCCCCTTTTGTTTGCAGTCCATTCCAGTCAGTCATGTACTTTTATATAATGCCTTCTTATAGATCGTATTGCATTTGACTCCGTTGAATCAATGTTGAATCCCAATCAATTTCAACGAATTATTAATCTGTGCAAACTAAACGGGTGTTCACATAAAGCAACATTCCTGAGATTGTCTTACAGTTGCAAACGGCATATGGACCCGTATTAATATTTAAGAAAATTTTGAAAAATTTTCTTGAATAAGGTCACAAGATTGTCTTTAGTTATTATTAAATAACGTTTCTAGATCACTATGAAAACTATTAAAAGTATTTCCAGTATTTATGTTTTCGAATCCTGGTTTTGATATTTTTATTAGCGGATTGAATAATTTCATACGGTTTTCTGATTGTTGTTTTTTTTTGTCAATGGCACGAATATTATTCAGCGCGAGTGAAATTTTTGAAATGTCAGACAACGAGATATCAGGTCCGAACACCATTGCCTATCCAACTACGCCTCGGTAACTGGCTCTTCTACCTTAGTTAGCCGCTCTGCAAATGTAGCTAATGTTTCTGCAATTTTTTTTATAAGGTTAAAACTGTCGAGCAAAAACAATCAGTTTTCTACATTATTTAGCTTTTAGAAGCGCGCTCGTTACATTCATATATTTAACTGTGAAGCAGTCAGCCGTGTCGCCGACGCACTATGGGGTATTTGACCCTAAAAGCTGGCCAAAATTCCAATTCGTAAAACAGATAATCTTTCAGAAAAAACAATTACCGGAGGTACGTAAAGAGTCTGCGAAGTAAATGGGACAGTTGGGTTTTACCTAAGCTATGCATTATTGTCGCTAGGTCACTTCAAACTTACCGTTTGCTAACGGTGGTTGTGTGATTTGTTGATATACTGTAGACTCGTTCTCATTAAAAATGCTGTAGTTTGGTTTTGTGCATAAGTTTAGGAATTTTTTAATATGGGTTCTTCAGAACCAGGTATGTTTATCAATTTGCATGATATTTTTAATAAAAATAATATTTTATTCATGTAATACTCGTATTAATCACATAATTGAGGTGATAAAATTTTGCTATTTCAGACATTGGCAATGCAAAAATTAATTGTTTTGATTTATTTCTAAGCTTTTCTAACAATTGTAATATATCTTGAAATAAAGTAAATTTATCGTAAAAGGCATTCTATCAAAAATTTTTTGCGTAAAATTGCGTTTTTGTGTTTTATGAATTTTTTCCTATATACCATCAATATTATTTTAATATATGAAAAATGATATTATTTTAGTTCTTCTTTTGTAGGATCCTCGGGGGTTAAATGTATATTGAGAAAAGATTTATGCACTATAATTAGAGAATCAGAGGCGTCAACCTTTGAGAAAAAAGTCGAATTTATAGCTAAATATATTGTACAGAAATATCGTAAAAGCGCAGATCATCAAAAGGAGTTCAAGCACAAATAATCTTTAATAAAGCATCAGTTTAAATCAAAATGGAAGGCAGCACAAAGAAAGAAAGATGTGTTTGAAAAAAACAACAGTGAATAAATAAATTACGAGTACCAATAACAGAATGGCAGGCAAGATCAAGAGCTCACAAAAACACAGTCAAAACAAGAAAACAAGAAATACAGGACAAATTCAAAAATGAGATGGGTCTTACAGTTGATGTTCCCAATGCTGGATTCGGAAATACAAATGATGAGAATAAAGCAGGCGCTTTTTTAACAACCATGAGTTGTCGTCTAAGATAACTGGAGTTGATCTAAATTTAATATATAGATTAAAAATTATTTTAGAAGTTCTATCAAGTGGACACAAAATTAATTTCAAAACATTTGAAGAATATACAAAAGAGACAGCAGAACTTTATGTTCGATTATACTCATGGTATACGATGTCCCCGATCATGCACCAAATTTTAAGACATGGTCCACAAATTATTGATAGCTTCCTTCTGCCTATAGGGCAGCTGTCTGAAGAGGCTGCAGAAGCGAGGAATAAACATTTTCGGTCGTACAGACTAAATTATGCAAGGAAATGTTCTCGAGAAGTATGTAAATTGGATATTATAAATAAGTTTCTTCTCACTTCTAACCCATTAGTTACGGGCATGAGACAAAAATGTTAGAGTAAGATGAGTTGTTTTTTAAAAGAAAACAATCGAATTACTCTTACCTGGTGGAAGCGGAAGTCCTAAAGAACTTGAACCTGTCGAAGAAAGTAGTGAAGAGGAGTAATTTATAATAATGTTCTGTAAATTTTTATAAAACAAAAAAAAAATTTAATAATTTCGTGTTTTTTTTATAAAGAATCAAATGTTTTATTAAAATTTAACAAAATTTTGTTTAATTTTCGATAAATATTGATAAAATCACAAAAATATCCTTTTTATACTAAAAAATAATTTTGGCCAGCTTTTTGGGTCAAATACCCCATAGTGCGACGGTTGCTCACGCTAGAAACGTAGGTCAGTTTGTGTTTCTCCGTTTACAGCGATAGCAAATTTTGAAAACTTTTTTCCCCAGTTTTAAACTAAGGCTATAGAGGTAAAGTAAGTTATTTTCGTGGTTCGATCACTTTAATCGGAATGGATAGGATGATCTTGTTACGTAAAACTTAGTCGCCGATTAAAGAATGAAGCAAGTCTCATACCCTTGACTGGGCATTGAACATTGTAAGGTTAAATTTTTCATAATGGTATATTAAGCCTAATGGACCAGAAGAAAATATTGGAGCTAGTTCCTTTCTCTCCGTCGCCTTTGCTTTCCTAGGTTTCTCTGGCACTCAATTATTTTAGGCTGAGTAAACCTAACAGGGACTTGGATCTGGAATGAGACAACTTGCCTGGTTTAGTAGCCACGCACCTTAACTATTAGGCTACTGTGCTATCCGGTTAAAAGATACGCATTATTATGAACCATATCCCTTGATTGGAAATAAAAAAGTATTCTGCTGATTAAAAGTGTGTGTTAAACGGTAACTTCGTGATTCGAATGATGAATTATTTTTTTCATAATTGCGGATCCAAATTATTCGAATCTCAGATTCCTTTATTGTAAACGCTTCAGTGGTAAGTCTAATAGAAGATGAGAAAAAATCATTGTCGAGAAAACCTTTAAAGTTACTAACCATAATTTTTTAAATGCATTCGTGAAAAGGCTCAAATTATGAATAAAAATAAATTTCTTTTATGGTTAAGATATTTAGTTGATCTCCTGCAAGGCTTTCACATTTTTCATCAGCTTTCCATTCCGTTTTTTGTCTTTAAATCGTTGCTCATTGCTATTGATCATTGCTCAATGTCTGTTTTTGATCTGGAAGAAAAAAGTCCTTTTGAACTGCCGACTATTATTTAACATTAAAATTATCATATGCGGAATGCTAGCTTCTTGTCGTAATATACTTTTTTTTTTTTTTTTTTTAATTTTAAAATAAGTTTGTGGGTCTCACTGGGCAAGTATGCCCGTTATGTGAGTGCCCGACTCTCTTATTATCGTTTATTTAGGTTGTACACGTTACAAATTTATACATACTTATTATACACATCGATATTATATAAACCTTAATTAATATTAGTCCTAGTAAATATATATAACTTATGTATAGGTATAAAGAATAAAGAAAAATCGCTCAAAATAGTCATACATACACATATATAATGATAGCGTTCGCAAACAATATCGTCTTTATGAATTCCAAAACAGTAAGTTAAACGAAAAAGGAATGACACAATAACAACACAGAATACGTATATAATCAGTAGCTGCATGATTGAACTATCTTAGGTGAGAGGAATTTGGATGCAGTTTGTTTTTATTCTTTGCACCACTCCTTCAGCCATTTCACCACCTCTTTTTTCCACACACCTATACTTTTTTCGTTTATAATGTGATTGGAAATATTACTCATTAATTTAATTAAGACCGAATATCACCTGTGTTATCAATTCGTAGATTTGCCCCTCTAGGGTATATGTAATATATATTTTTTTGATTTCTTATTATTCGAGTTTTTGGCCTAGTTGGTAACATTATACATATTATTGATATTATATTCGAGTAACCTTTAATAGTAGTAGTACATCTCTGATGACATTTCATCATTTTCCCTCCACCATGTTGATCCGGAGTCATTTCGCCTCCAGTAGGGTAGTATAATTTTAAGACACCTTTTTTGATTTTTACCTATTTTATTGATTTCCGTTTTCTTAGCTTCTCCCCATATTTGGATTCCATGTAGAATTCTAGCCATAATTATTGCACTGTAGTATATACGTAGTGTTTTATACGAAAGTATCTGCTTTAATTTGTATAATTATAAATGTAAGTTTCATTCGTGCGTGGAAATCATTTTGAACACGAAATACTACAATTATGGTTCTTCGTTTGTCCGAAAACAGTCAGCAAGTTATATGTATTAATTAATTACGTTTATATGTAGTAAACATGATTATTGTTTCTTTGTTCTGAAGAGTAAAATGAAATTAGATCACTTGGTGAAACCGATGACTGAATATGTTCTGGTGAAATTTTCAAATTCTATCTGTTTTTTTTTAATTATCAATACGGTGCCATGTGACAGTAGAGTCAAACAGCGATGTCTCTAGCTGACTTGGAAGTAGAAAGACATTCAAGTATTTTACTTATACTATGGCGATTGTAGGTAACGCGGTAGCCTAGTAGTTAAGGTTGGTTTCGTTTCAGATCCGAGTCGCCCCTCAGATTTACCCCCAGTCTGAAGTAACTGGCTACCAGAGAACTTTAAAGAAGTAAAGGCGGCCAAGGGAAAGGAATTATCCCCTCCCCCTTCTACTCTCATCAGCGCTGTTGGCCTTTTTAGTACATTGTAAACCTTGACTTCATAATCCATGATGATACCTTTTATTTTATTATTTATTATGGTGACTGTATGCCAGTGGTTGCGGAGATTTTCTCTTTAATAAATTTGCCGCTGTAACTTCCTGTGATAAAAGATGTCCTTGATAAGAAACAAGCCGATTTTTTTAAATTCGAGTCACCACTACCTTTTTCAGAAGAATGCAGAATCGACGCATTTATGTTAAACTGGTTAATTCTTTAAAATTTTCCTACTATACTATGTAAATAAGTTGGAGTTGAATTCTGTTTTAATGACGCATGTTTTTATACCGCAGTCGATTCAAAAGAGTTGACCCCTTTTCAAACTTCGGAATCTATAATTCTTACATATAAACAAATTATTGCACATGGCTTTTAACGAAATAATTAAGACATCATTTATGCTGACAAGCTAACCATTTCAAAAGGTGATTTTTTTTTTTTTTTTTTTTTAATGGTTTCGTCAACATGGACATTAGCCCAAGAACAACAGAACGGAGGAACAAGAGGGACCTTACATCTTTACACGATCAGAGATAGCCGACAGAAAATAATCAAAAGCTAGGATAACCGAAGGAGAAGGAAGGGGGAGAATGAATGAAGCACTGTATGGAATGGGAATAACGACTTGTAAAAAGAAGGATTAGAAAGAAGCTTGTTCAGTTGAAAGTGACGAACAACTATATGATTGGGATCACAAATATAAAAATGGGTTGCTATAGGGCTGCAATGGACAATAAAGAGAAGCACGAGAGAATAACGAAAGATTTCTACAATTTTGAATATTTATAAATTGAATAGAAATTATTGAACTGAAGCGGGTTACAAACGTTTATGTACGTATATCTATTTTTTATTAACAAAGTTAAAAAGAACGTTAACATAGAATATTGTTGGAAGAATTCAATTTTCAGAGTCAGAAAAGAACGGGGAACATGGCACTTCTCGTGAATAGGTAGATAAAATTCGTTTCATTTTATCAGTAATTAATGTAATTGTGCACGAATTTACATACTGATCGTATGTAAACTTCATAATATTACGATAAGATTGATGTTCTGAGTGGAATGTGACATGGACAACACAAGCCTTCTGTTATAATTATAAAAAATATTGGTCGATACTCCACAAGAAAAATATGATTAAAAAAAAATAAATAAAATAAACATTTTTTAAATTTTGAGGACCTTCAATACAAATTAATCATTAATGTGGAAATTTGTTATTTTTAACTATTGGCGCCTGATGAAATTTATTTATTCTGCCACGTAATGTGATAGCGTGCAATAAATGAATATATTTTCACACAAATACTCGCTTTTAAAAGAAATATTTTTTCTGAAACGAATGAAAAATCCGTAAAATAAAAATTAACCGAAATCATTTTCGAAAGCAATTTAATTACTTATATGCGCATGTTACTTGCGTGATCGCTAGCCTGCCTCTTGCGCGCAGCTATTTTATTTATAATTGCACTTTTTCTAATTCCTTTTAAATATTTCACCAGAAGGGCGATATTTTAAACATACCGACCACCGCAGCTAGCTGCTACTTTTTAAAACTAACCTTCCCTGTTTCATCTTATTTCTCGCCGTTGCCATATTATTTTTTCTATATAATTGACCGATTACATCGACTTTGACAAATACATAAAATCGTATAAATAATTAAAAATTTGTTTCATGCAATAATAAATGAATCCGCAGTTCGCGGGCACGAGTGTGGCGCACCCGTGACATTCCAGCTGGACTCTGCTTCGACTAATCTGTTTTACGTGAAAATCCTTTCTGTTTGTCTTCTCTGGCCTCTCTTAATCGACTGTTGCGCTTTTCTTATTACTTTTCATTCATCCCCCCATGCTTATTTTCCTTTCTTTAAAAAAACTTAATCCAAATTGTAAACTGACCTGTACCGATGCTAGATGGCTAAATAAGAAATCTAAAGCCAGAAAGGTGCGGAACGCCCGGTTTACTTTCCGCTCGCCGTTTTATGCAGAACTGTCACGGTTAACTTTTATTCGTGGCAACGAATGCGAACCAAAAATTACGTTTAAAATTTAAACCCAAGCTCCGTAGTAATGTTTCACCGACCAACGAGCAAAGAGCGCATCACAAAAACGGGAAACTAAAATATCGCACAACATGGGCGCCTAGGAAATAAATAATTGCACCAGGCGACGTAACAGAAATGGTGGTATACTACTCATTAAATTGAGTAGTATAACTTCAAAAAGTATTTCCCGAAAAATAACTAAAGTCTATTATAAATGTCACGGAACACACTAAATGATGGGAAAAAAGTTAGCGTTTAACAACTTTTGAAAGAAAAGTAATAAAGTGTGCGAGATGGATTAAACCATCTCGCGATTCCAACGTACGTACACACAAAAGTGCAAAAACACATCCGACATACAAAAATTCTTACACCAATAAAACAATAATAAGAGTAGTCAGATTTAATCGGGGTAAGAATTACGTAATACGATTAATATGATTAGAATAGTAAAATTAAGCTATAATTAGATGTAAATACCGGAACACTCATTCCGGGAGCGAAACGTATGATAATAATAATAATTATCATTATTAGAATTTATTATGATGCCAGTGTATGAAGCTTAATTTTTACGATGATTAGTCAGACATGATGAAATGATTATAGAGATTAAATCAAAAAATAGGAGTAATAGTAAAAGGTAAGAAGGTAAAGTCACACGCGAAGGAGATAGCGCAGGTATAAAAAACACGGTCTCCAGTTATCCTAGGAATAACTGATGACCTAACATGAACATTGCGAAGCTTCGAAATCAATTTTTTTTTTTTTTTATTCTAGCAAATGCCGATGCAATTCAGTTACGACTCTCATTCTATGGTTCTGCAATATTTATTTTGAACGAGTCCGTGAAAAATTCGCAAGTCTCTAGTACGCGGGGAAGGTTGTAATTGATTTCATCGCGCCATTTTACTTTTCAGGGATGTTTGTTTATTAACAAAGAAGCACACTCGAACCTAAATTACAATAACGACTGAGAAATTAAAATAAAAATAGTCAAGTCCGAAAAGGGCTATTGCAAAATATGGAAAACAAAACAAGAAGGAATATATAATAAAAGGATAATAACAGAGCTAAGGAAGAACGGGTAAAATAAGTAAAAAAAGAAATGGATAGGATTTTGAGGGAACGGTAGAATTATTAAAAAATTTGTATAAAGCGAATAATAATAATAATAATAATAATAATAATAATAATGAAAAAAAAGACCTATAAACGCATACGAGTAAGGCACGGAAAACCGTAATGTATAATATACCGCAACGAAGCGGGATTACTTTAAATAGTAAAATAACTGTTTTAATGAGATAATGTTACATAGCCGACAAAAAAAAAATAATCTTTAACCAGACTTATTGTAAACCATTGATTACTTAACCAAGATTGTTCTCGTATAAAGTTAAAATTCCGTAGGCAACGGTACAGCAGAAAAACCGTTTCTTCATAGCCCCCCCCCCCCCCCCAATAGCAGACCAAGGCCGTTCGTACTAGACTGGTAGTATTCGGAAAAAGTTTTCGCTTTGTCATAGTGTCAGTAGGCAGGCGCAAGTGAGTTATCCTTAATTTCCAGCTCTGCCTCGATCTACAATGAGAAAATTATCCCATTGTTAGGCTATTCAGAGTGAGTGCACGTGTCGTTGCAAATCGCTATCGGTGGACTACAAAAGCGTCGCCAATTTTTATGTGATCCGGTATTGTCACTACCGGTATTTAATATGTGTCTGACTTTTCGAAATCATATACTTTTAGTTTTTCATAATCCTCCGCAGACTACCTTATGAAGAGGTTAAGGAGCAATGAAAATCTAGCTGATATTTTCCGATCAAGCGAACTTGCAGAAAATTTTATCGTTCCCGAAAAGCTTTTTGCTTTGTCGGAATTGATTTACGTTAGTATACTTTGACTAGAGATGAAATGAGGTGTACGTTTAATCTCTTTCGTCGATGAAAATGACAGTTTCAGTATGAAAAAAATTCGATCCGCAGGAAAATGTTGTGGCATATTTTTTGAATTGTGTGGTTGAATCTTCTGCCGGCTAGACTTGTTTAAGCTCTAGCTAACTGTAAAGTTGCCACAATTCGGCGCCTAATGATCTAATTTAAAATTGCCCATTTTCTGTGTATCATTATAAATTAGTATATGGAGCAGAACATATAATAATAATTCACTAAATGTTGAGAACTTGAAAAATGAAAAAATTTGGATTCGGAAACTCGTCGGTTTTTTCGAATTTATTAAATTCTTAACATATATTTAGTGAACTATCGTATTTTCTGTTTCATGTTGTTTTGCGCCAATTTAATATGGACAGTAGGATTATTTATCGCTGGATGAATTTTATCATAAGTCAAATCACGAGTAGAATTCCGAAGGCGCCCTTTCACTCTAGCGATTTGATAATTGAGAAACGACCTTACGGGACTGCGTTTGTTAGTTTACCGCAAAGAGAAGGGGCTATTTGTTCAACTCGAAATGTAGCTCCGTTCGTGCTCGGTCTGTATTCGTATAGCGGGAACCATCGAAGTTGACAAAAATTGCTAACTTTGCGGATAACGATCAAAAATAATTTTACGATTGTGTCAAATCGTGTGTAAACGATACGAAAATCTAATTAAAGGCGTGATTTGTGGTTGATAAACTGCGGGTTTGTTTAATCGATATCTCCGAGCTTAGAGTATACGTATTATCGGCTGGTCAGAAGTTTGACGGAATGAAACGTAGGGGCGTATTTCGGAAAAGTCGGAAAATACCGCTGATAGCTCAGCGGGGTTTCCCCCCTTCTTTTAAACATTTACATTACCGCAATTTGTTTGTAGTTTCGGAAGTTTTTTTTAACTTCATTTGAGATGAACATTCTCCACCGAGTCGGGAAAGTAAAATTGTCAGTCACCGCAATAACGTACGTTCGATACTTATTTTTCTTCGAATAATCGAGCGATCGCCGTTGCGGCCAGAGGCGGAGCTAACAATAAGTACTTCTCAGGCATTCCAAACGCGGAAATATTTCTGTTCGAAGCTCTGAGATGGAGCAGCATAAGTGCATTCGCAAACACCGGAGAAACGAACCAATGTGTATTTTTGGATACAGCTTTTAGACGCGCTCTAATCGCGATATTTCTAAACCATCGCCGGTTTGTTCCCCAAAATTACAGCTGCTTGGGCTGTCGCTGCGGTATACTACTAATAGGCTAACCGGGAAAGTGAAATCTAGTGCATCGAATGGATATGGCAGAGAAGAATTTAATGCGAATGGTATAAAGTCAGAGCCTGGTTTAATAAAACAGCGTCTAATTTAAACCCAATGCGGTTATTACGCATTTTTCATTGCGAAATTTGCCATTTAACTTTCTGACGACTTCATATCGGCCTTGATAATTCCCCACAACTTCTGAAGTAAAATTAATTTGAATTTCGACAAAGGAATTCATTGGAACAGTCTTCTCTTCGGTCATTCTTTTATCTCGGTGGCTACCCTTCTTTTAGGCGTGAGTTTTTTAATAGCAAAGTTGTTTCGACGCCGTCGAGCAGAAGATTCGTTTTAGACTGTTTTAACATTGTCCGCAGTTTTCCTCAAATTTTATCAGTCAAACGTTACATCATTAGTAATTTTGAAGTGGATTTTTAAAATTCCACATCAATATAGAGCAGTTTTTTTATCATTAACAATAATTTTTTACAAAAAATAGCGTTATGCATTTTGTAATTTTTACCGCTTGATATATTTCTTTAAATATTTTTATCGTATTTAAGTAAGTATTGTATAAAGAGTGAGCTATTCCAAACTTTTCCTATCGAAGTACATTTAGTTAACCAAGCTTACGATCAGAAATATACCGAAGAAAAAATTAATTGAAGATCCCTTAAGAGCATCTAATCTTTCTATACCCATGTCTCAAGTAGTATCAAGTAAACTCGTCTCCTTCCCTA
Source organism: Icerya purchasi (assembly GCA_039619475.1). Lineage (NCBI taxonomy): Eukaryota > Metazoa > Arthropoda > Insecta > Hemiptera > Monophlebidae > Icerya > Icerya purchasi. Next base: position 219,747,221 of record CM077115.1, on the reverse strand, counting down.
ACTACATTCACATGCACACCGACGCAGCTAAAGCGAGTCCTACTAATTCTCCTTCACCAACTGCATGCGATTATGAAATTGGAGGTGTAATGTACACCGAGCGCCTAAACGACTACTGCTCTACTTCAGAGGCAGAAATGTTTGGGATCCTTCTGTGTCTTGAGCCATATTCTTCCAACCCAGCGTCTCAAAATGCCCTTCTTATTACAGACTCACTTCAATCTATCAAAGCCATCCAGAACCCAGACAGTTGCAAACTTTCTAATAATTAAAATAAAAAACCTCCTATTCCAACTTTCATGATCTGAGGTATATGTCACGTTCTTATGAGTCCCTGGTCATGTTGGGGTTCCCGGCAATGAGCAGGTTGACTTGGCTGCTAAGGCAACTCTATCTAGCCCGATACCGTTTAACGCTGTACTGTCTCGATTGGGGTCATCAGTCTTTCTGATGAACTTTGCTGAAGAGTGGAGCAAACTATGGTCAGAACAAACGACCTGGCTCAGGTCCATAAAGTCGGAACCGACTCATGGTGGTCGCTGTTCCCCGTCTCACGTAGGGATTTCTCGATCCTATCGAGACTGCTTCTGGGGCACACTGCACTGTCACACAATTACGTCTTTGAAGGAACTCCCCCTCCATCCACTTGTCCACTGTGCGGGTTCATGGCCTCGCCAACCGTAGAGCATCTGCTGAAATAGTGCCGGCATACTTCCCGTACTTCTAGTCATACCTCACCACACCGTCTGTTGTCGAACTACCCGGATTGTGTTCGGGCAGTGTTGAATTTTGCAGCATCGAACAGACTGCACCACTTTCTATAATTTCCAGTGAGTCTAGATGCCGTAATAGCCCAGGTAGTTACACACGGCGCCTAGATTTATATTTATATTTGTAAATTTATTTAAAAAAAAAATAAAAAAAATTGAAAGTTAAGCTAACAATATCGAATATATATAAATATATATATATATATATATATATATATATATATATACATACATATACATATACACATATACACACACACACACATATATATATATATATATATATTAATGGAAATGTCATTCTTTGCCCGACCCCCATCACTTTTTTTGTTTTAAAACGTTTCATGTATTGTATGTATAAGAAGACAAAGTTGTAACAGAGAAAGTAGTGAGGGTCGGGCTAAGAATGATGTCAATTTTCCTGGTTCTATACGAAGCGCGGGAATGGTAGAGCTGGGGGTCCGATGGTGTTACCATGCGGGGTCAAGGGGTGGAGCATAGATTTCGGTAATTTCTTTTCTTTCAGAATCATTTTATTAATTGCTTTCGTTCAACATTCAACCTTTAATACGGTATTCGTGATGTTTAAACAGTGTTTTTAAGATAATTCCGCCAGCGGCCTTAAAAGTTCTGTATTACACCGAATAACCAGCCCCTTCTTATTCTCAAGCCTCTTCTTCTAAAACTAATAAATTGTCTTCTCCTCTTCGTCCTAAATCTCCTACTTTTCATAAATCTCCTAAATCGAAATCACATTCCAAACCTCTCCCTCACTTTCCCGCCGTCCCTTCCTTCTACTCCTGTTCTCCATCTGTTGGTTGGGCCTTGAATCGTGAAGATTCCCCCCAGCTGAATTCTTCGCTGCCTTCCAGCAACTTTCTAGCTCCTCACAGCCTGCTTCTTAATTCCTCCCCTAATTACTCCTCTCTTAATATCACTAATCTTTCCGCCGCAATCATGGAACTCCTCGCTTCTCATAACATAGCCGCCTCCTCTTCTTTCCTATCCAATTACGTCCATTCCTCGTAAGGCATATTTCGCCTTCTCCTTGTCTTCCCCCCCTCCCTCCCCCGGTAGCTAAGGATAACGCCTTACTTACGCTTCAGGAACACTAGACATGTTTCTGTGCTCATGTCGTTTGATTTGTTCATATGGAGGTATAATTGTTCCTTTAGGGGAAAATACCTACAAACTGGTCGACAACCATGTTCGTGTAGGTACTTCTTCCTGCGCTTTGGATTATACCAAATTGATACGAATAGAAAAGGTCCGGCAAATTGGCCCGCATATTGTGGCGGGCAGGACTTCTTTCGTCTTCAGTTTCCTTGTTCTTCCTTTCTCCTCCTCAAGTTGAGGTGTGCTCCCTTCTTATTTACTAACCTTTCTTCTTTTATAGCTACTTCTATTAAAGTGGAATTGCGCGCAAAAAATATAATTTGTACAAGTGGGGAATATCCGATAGCGATCGATGTGACTGCGGTGAAGTTCAAGACTATGATCGTCTATTTACGTGTCCCGTCGGCGGCAAATATGAACTTGGAAGCTTGTACGACGACGTTAATAACGACTTGATAAAATTTATAAAATATTGGACAACCTGTTGTATTTAGTCGACCGGATACGCGAATAATACTTCATCCTCGTCCCTGCCCTCATTTTCTATCCTATTCTAATTTTCTTGTATCCTAGATAGCATGTCGCGTGCTCATGCTTTGAACATCCTACAGTGGCACTGTCGTAGCTTACAAGCTAACAAATTAAGTTTAGAGGGTTATTAGACCTCTATAATATCCATGTGGCGTTGTTATCCGAAACTTAGCTCATATCCTCCTCGTCTCTACATTTCAAAGGCTATTCTTTAGTTCAGTCAGATCGTGTGGATGGTTACGGTGGCGTCGCCATTCTTATTAGATACGATCCAACCTACCTATCGCACGATATCCCATGTCTTTCTCTTCCCTATCCTAATCTTCCTAACATGGTTCACATTTCTTTTTTGAATTTTCTTCCTAATCCTTTACATATTGCTTGCGTTTATAACTCTCCTAACTCCAGCCTCTCTAATCTTCGTCTTATCTCATTTCTTTCATCTTTGTCTGGTCCATTCATCATTGGAGGCGACTGGAATGCTCACTCTCCTCTTTGGGGCTGCGCTGGGAATAATCCTAATGGTTCGATTCTTGAAAATCTCATCTTGGATCGTGATCTTTTTCTACTTAATGATCGGTCCCCTACTCTCTTCAAGCAACCTTCTTCCTTTAGTTCAGTTAATCTCTCCTTTTCCTTTCCCAATCTTGGTCTCTTATGCTCCTGGAGGACTCTCGACGGCACTTTTTGCAACGATCATGACCCCATTCTGCTCACTCTTAAGGACTTCCCCCCTTCCAAGTCTTTCAAGCCCCTTCAATCTCCCCGTTGGCTCCTTTCTAAAACTGATTGGGCTAAATTTCGTTTCTTAGTGGATTCCTCTCTCCCTTCTTTTTCTGCTGTTCCTAATCCATTCTTCCGTTACGATTTTTTCATTCGAAAGCTAAATTCTGCTCTCTCCGCATCTTCTCCTCCTATTACCAGCACGCGCAGTCGCTCTTCTGCGTATGCCTCCTCACTCTGGTGGAACAAAGAGTGTAAAGCAGCGTTCCAAAAAAGTTCTGCTAGCTTTAAAGCCTTCCGCTTTCATTTCTCTATGTCCAACTTCCTAGCCCACAAAGAAGCCAACTCAAAAGCTCGTTTCATCTTTAAGTCCGCCAAAAAGAATTTTTGGAAGTCTTTCTGTTCCTCTTTCTCCAGAGATACGCCCTTCTCCCAGATCTGGAAAATAGCTAAAGCATTTAGATCACCCTTTTCTGAGCGCCCTCGTCACTCCCACCCTTTCAAACCCCAGCTGGCTGGAGTCCTTCTTAAATTCTGTTGCTTCCGCCTATGCCCCCTCTTTTGAAGAAACTGTTCTTCCTTCTCTTTCTGTTGACTCTGAGCCTCACTTCCTGTCTTCTCCTTTCCGTTACGACGAGCTTGCATCCATTCTTAATAAATCCACCTTGTCTGCTCCTGGCCGGGACGGTTTCTCGTTCCTTATTCTTAAAAATCTCTCTCCTGCCGCGCTGCTTTTCCTTCTCCATATTTTTAATTTTTTTCTCCTTTCTGGTTCTACTCCAAAATCCTGGAACGACTTTATTGTCGTTCCTATTCCTAAAAGAAATCCATGTTCTTTCCGTCCCATTTCCCTAGCTTCCTGTCTGCGTCAACTTTTTGAAGGTTTGATTAACAATCGTCTCGTGTGGTGGCTGGAGCGCAATAATCTAATCCCTCCTGATATGTTTGGTTTTCGCCCTGGGCTTGGACCGGTTGACTGGATTAATTATTTCCTTTCAGATGTCTATAAGTCTTTCCTAACTAAAACATTCACCATTGCCTCATTTGTTGACGTCTCTTCTGCCTTTGATAATGTGCACCTTCCTTCTTTGGGTTCCAAACTATTTTCTCTTAACCTCCCTCCCGTCGTCGTCATACTCATACTCAACCACTTCTAGAACAGAACTCTCTTTATTTCTTCTCCCTCCCTTTCCTGCTTCAGATGCGTTTATCGTAGGCTCCCACAGGGTTCCTGTCTGAGTCCTAAACTTTTTAATATCTACTCTTTTGATATCGCTTCTCTTCCTATTCCTTCTTCCTCCCTCCTCTCCGCTGACGACATTTTGGTCTATTCCACCTGTGACAATCTGTCCATCGCTATCGATGAGTTGAATAATTCCCTGTCTATTTGTAATAATTCGCTTTCTCGTCTTCATCTCTCTCTTTCTCCTACTCAGTCGTCTTGTATCATTTTTTCTCTCCGCCCCTTTTACCGAGCTCTAACTCGCATCACTATATTTGGTCTTCCTACCCCTGTTGTCAATTCCATATGCTATCTTGGCCTTTTCTTTGAATAGCCGCCTCACATTCCATGAGCACATTAATTTTCTCTATAAATCCTGTCTTAAAGGACTTAATCTCCTTAAATCTCGCTCTCCCCTCAGATGGGGAGGCGATCCGTTTATTCTTCTAATTCTTTTCAAGGCCATCATCCGGTCCAAGCTCGACTATTGTTTCTTTATCTGCGGTAATTCCTCCAAGTCTCTCCTCACTAAACTTGACGCGATCCAGAACTCTTCCATATCCTCTCCGCCTTCACATTCCTCTGATAGTATTATTCTCTCAATTCGTTCTATTACCTCCACTCTGCAATAATCCCACTCTATTCTTATTGTTTTTTTATGGGGCCCCAGTAATTCCGGAATTGATGGCAATGATGCAGCTGATTCTTTGGCTCGTCGCCTAGATTCATTCTCGACTATTTTCCTTCTTCAGATATCATTTCCTTATCCATCTCCAATCACGCCAGACTTTGGCGGGATATTTATCCTTCCCTATTTTCTAATCGTCATTCGCATTACCGTTTTATTCAGCCGATTCCCCTGTCTTGGTTCCATTCTATTCCTTTCGGTCGTCGCTCTTCTATTGTCTCCCTAATTCATCTCCGGATCAATAATTCTCTCCTCCCCTCCTCTCGCTTTCGATTTGATCTATCGCCTTCTCCGGATTGTTCTCTTCACGATCGTGATCCTCCCGGTTCATGTGATGCTGATCACATTTTCCTCGAGTGTCCTGCTCTTCGTAACGAACGCTCTCTTTTATACAGTCAGCTCTTGTCATTAAGTCTCCCTACTAAATATAACTCTTCCTTTATCCTCTCCTTTCTTTCATCTTCTCTGGTGTCCGCACTGCTGTCCTTTGTTGCATCCATTTCGGACCGCCTAGTTATTTAATTTTTTAGCTTAGTTTTCTTGTGGTTGGGTCAATGCCGCTGGCGCACCTGCAAAGAAACAAAAAAAAAAAAACAAAAAACAAACAAGCATTGGGTATTTTAAAAAAGCACGGAAATCTCCTGTCATTATACATGTCGATGGAGAGCTCTATAAAACAAGCTACATCTTAATTAACTTTCGATGTTTGCAAACAGTTATGCGTAAAAGTCGTTCAAAAAAAAAAAAAAGAAAAAAATGAATCAATCGAGGCAAATATCGAAAATTTGCAACGAACAAGCACATAGCACTTTCTTCATCGTTCGAAAATCCTAAATCCGAGGTAATATTAGGAACGTACCAGAACACGGTGTGTTTAAACTGCATCGAGCATATCTGGAAAATTGTGCTAAAGCAGGCTAGCGGAAAATTGGAAAATTGTCATCGGACTCTTTTTATTGTTTGTTACGTTTTTAACTGACGAAACACGAGTCTAATGATTCGATTATTTACCGGCGCGCACCGGTTAAATCGGACCTTTACGGAAAAAGAAGGAAGATTCCGATTTCGATTTCGATTTTCGGGATGGTAAATTTCAAACATGGTGTTTATACCACCGATGATCAGACGTTAACTATAGCCTGGATTTTTGGCCGCTTCAATCGCAGACTATTAAGGAGTTGAATTTTCTCATAGGCCTCATTTGCTGGTTCACTGGTTTGTTATTATTATTCCATCGGCGGCTAAACGATGGGTAAAGAAATACGGGCGACTTTTATACGTAGTTGGCGCGGAAAGACTGCTGCAGTACTACGATTAGAGTTCCCTTTGAGCGAGGAACTCGACAAAGAATTCTTCGGAAAAGTCGCGCCGTGTGTTCAAAAGTTAGTTTGGCTGAATTTGTTTGCTTTTGCGAACGTCGAAGTTTAATATCAAAACTGTAGCGCGGAAGTAAATAGTATTAAACTTTAATACCGTTCATTATGGAGTAGCTTCGCGTCGCCGTGTTCGGAAATGTTCGTCATCTTTTGGGAATTCATGCGCGATCTGTAGCTGTAGACGAAACTTCGGGCCACCAGCTAATTGTAATAGGCTTTTTTGTTACCGATTGTTCCATTCGAAAATGAACTAATCTTCAATTAGTCTCCTTTTTTACCGAAAGCCGAATTTCAACGATGAGACGGATATTTTTAAGAGTGTGTCGGTTTTTTTTGCAATGCTTTGTAACCGTCGTCGATACTGCAATATTTTTTTGGCATTTGCAGAAACTGTCTACGGTAAATTAGATTTTATTCAGAATTTTTAACGAGCTTTAAGCGAAATAATCTCTCTGCGAGGGCATAAGCCGAGTTTTTGACTAAAACGGCCGTTATACAGTCTTACGGTTGCTAACGTTAACTACAAAAATAATTTGTTACTTCGAACAGGTTGAAAAATACGAAGTTTTTTGTTTTGTGATTCGGCGAGCTCCGTCGTCAGGTTTTTGCAAACGGCCTTTGTTAAACATTAGACACTAGAAGAGATGTATATTCACAGTTCACGAATGTCTTTTTCTGTACTTACTTTATTATAGAATGTAATTTCTTAAAACACGAGTTATTTTCTTCAATGATGTAGCATGCAGTTCTCATGTTTTATTCATAACCGTTTCTTCCCATTCGTCCATCGTACCGTATGAAAAAACCCCTCCGCCCACAACAAGCGTTGAAAATTACGTCGAATTCCAGCTCAGTTATTTCGATAGACCGATTGCCAAAGGAAGTGGAAAAGATATATTTCTGCTTTTAACGCTTATTGTCACCGAATTAGAACCCGCAGCTTTAGTTATCCAAATGCCGGTTAGAATTTCTAATTCACATTTAACGTGACCGCACATCACCTAGCCTTCTGTCGTAAATGTGCAAAAATGTTTATCCAACAAAAAAACGAAAAAAAAAGCTTTCTCATAAAACCGTCAGTGCGGTTTGAACATTAAAGGAGTCGGTCGCGGGAACTTTGCTACAACTTCGCTAAAAGTTATCAGCTACAAAAGTTGGTTAAACTGACTAATGATCTCGTCGAAAGACATATATAGGAAATTAATGAACAACTGAAAAACCGCCTTCAAAACTATCGTTCTACGTTTCTGATGTAATCGATTTCAAATTCGCACACAGATAAAGAAAAAAGGGGTAGCGGGTTAATTTTACTGCAGGCACAGTATTATTATGTAAAGTAAACAAGAATTCTCAAAGGTTTACAAGCCAAATATGTTCGTCCAAAGGCACTAAAATGATATATCAAGTTTTCCATTACTCTAGCAAGCATTTGATAAAAGAGTCAACTATCGTGCCGTTAAATCAGTTAATTATGTTTCGCTTTCAGGTAGAATATCCCGCTGCCGCACAATGAAACTTCTAAAAATTTCACCTTTACTGGATTATAATGTTCATAGTTGACGCGCCGATCACAAAAAAAAAAAGTAAAAGAACAAACTTTTAAAAAATTGCGAAAATCAGATGATGTGCTCATGTCAGCTGTCTGGAAATCATCAAGATGCGACTGTATCATTTAAATGTAGAGACTTATTTTTAAACCTCTGTGCTTGTGATCACGTCGCTTCTTTTCGCGTTATCGGTCTCGGTGTTATTAGTTGTTTTCTCAATTCGTCATTATCCTTCCCCTTTCTGACATACTGTGCGACTGATGCAACATTAATTTAAAATCTATTCCATCTTCTTCGAAACCAATCAATCTATTCTTGGGAATTTTTATTTTAACCTCGATTGTGACTTGAGTGACTCGTTAAGATTCGGGTGATGCTTAATCACCTTGCATGGATTGAACTATCTGATGTAATACGTTCTGGTCTCTTGCGCTATTCTGAATAAATCCTTTGCTCTCTTAATTACGGTCTATTTTTTGATATTGTCTAGCCAGGAGGCCTTTCTTCTTCCTTCTACCATACCCATTATTATTGTCTGCAATAATTTATATTTTTCAACTCTCACGATGAAGTGTCCGAAAAATTGCCATTAATACCCGGTCAGTTTCCATTAGTTCTAGCAATTTTTCAATTTTCATCTTCTTCGCCCACGTTATTTTCCACGCTCTTCGGTAACACCACATTTCGAATGATGAGATACGCTTTTTCGTATTTTTCTTCAGTGTTCACGTCTCGCACTCATGTAGAAGCACTGACAATGCGTAACATCACATTACCTTCTTCTTGATCTCCAGGCTTAACTTCCGATCACAAAGGATGTTTTTAAATTTCATAAACATACTCGTATCGCTGGCCATTTCAATACCAGTTCATATAGGATCATTATCTTTTGTTATCCAGCTGCCTAAATATTTATATTTTTCTCTCTTTTCGATTTCTCTGTCATACAGAAATAGTTTTTCATTTGAATCAGGTTGTCTTGTAGATTTTTTTTTTTTTTTTTTTTTTTTTTTTTTTGGTATTTATATTGATTCCTTTTTTTCCACTTCCGAAGGCAACACTATATCTAATAGTTTCTGTAAGTCTACTGCATTTTACACTAGCAATGCGGTATCGTCGGCAAAGCGGATCACTGAAATTCGTTCACCCGTAATTTTATTCCCTCATCACGTCCTTCTAAAGATTACGAAAAAATTGCCTCCAAATATAAATTAAACGGCAGTGGTGACAGTACATTTCATTGTCTGACCCCTCGTCGTATTGGTATTTCCGTAGTTAGTTGCTCATCTATTAGTATTTTTGCATGTTGGTTTCCATAAAGAGTTCACATAATTCTAATATAGGTCTGGTTGATATCTAAACTTTTTAATGTTTTTTTAAATTCTAAATGTCGCACTTTGTCGAATGCTTTGTTCTAGTTGAAGAAACAATTATAGACTGATTTTTGGAACTCTAGCTGTTTCCGGATTATTAATGTTTTCATGCAAAATATTGCTCCTCTTGTACCCATTCCGTTACGAAAACCAAACACTGATTCCACTTTACGTTTTTTTCACATATTTTAGTTATACGTCGATGAATTACTCGTAAAAATACTTTTAAAATATGACTCATATTTTAATCTATATTCATCACAGCTGTATGCATTTGTTGTTTTTGGTAAGGCAACGAACCTTGAGTGTTCCGGTAGTTTCTCATTCCTATAGATTACATTGAAAAAACAAGTCATTTTTCTGATCTCCGTAAGGCCTAACATTTTCAGTAATTCCAACGATACTGCATCTGGTTTTACTGCTTGTCGTATTTTAGCTTGCTTGAGTATCGCCTCTACTTGTGATTCCAAGATTGGTAATGCATCCATTTCTTCTTGCGGTACCACTTCTTCTTGATTGTTGAATAGAGTTGTCACATACTGTTCACATATTTTTACCTTTGCAGCTGTATCCCCGTTATGATATCTCCATGCTCCATCGTTAGTTATATGTCTTTTTTTATGTGTGTGTGTTGTTTCTCTAATTTTCTTGTGTATGTGTCAAATTCATCGTGTTTGTTTTGTAGTTGCTCAATCTCTTTGCATTATGTATTCAGTCATTCTTCCTTTGCTTTTGCAATCTTCTGTCTGATGTTTCTGTCAATTTTTTTTTTGTATTTAGGCGAATCTTCCCAGCGCCATCAAATCTAATATTTCACTGGATTTCTCTTATGATGGCTGCTTTGTTTTTTGATAAGATGTTCTTTCGTTTCATCATTAATTGCAGATTTTATTTGCCTCCAATCTTCTTCAATATTTTCGATGTCTCCCATATTTCGTATTTGATGGTTAATTTGCTCTTTTATTTTTTGCTGTATTTCTCGATTCTGTAAAATCTAGAGATCTATTCTTGTCTTCTTGCTTTTTTTGATTTTTTTGACTCTTAGGCGTACCTTGGCTTGTAACAGAGCATATCGGCACTTAGTTCTAAAGCACTTATTAACTATAAGTGTTGAAAATAGTTTTTTTTTTTTTTTGTTTCTTTTATAATCTGCCTGTTAAAACTATTTAAGTAAAACTATAAATTGTCGTAATAAAAAAAAAACAATAGAGTCGGTCGACTTAGGAGAAAAGTTTTGCTATCAGTTTAATTCGTCTCTCGTTCTTCTTCTTTAGGTGCCGTACGCTACATAGAGCGTTGCCGCAACCAATTCGTACACTTTTAGCTGTACCGATATAGGTTGTGTACCAGGCAATTATTATATGCAACGCAGGTGTACACACGCAAGACTACATTCGGAACTGATTAGTAATCGGTTGATTTACATCATTTTACAAAAGTGCAGTCCCGCGGAATGGAATCTGACAAAGAATGCTATACCAAGGATGGAGAAACAGTGACAATTAACGTCGAAAAATGCCAAACGTATGCATCCTGAAAAGAAAAGAAAAGGCATTGCCGAAGGTAAGAGCAAAAGGAGTTAGCTGTCCCATACCATGGCCACATCTGCAATTACAGAGCCCACAGTACAAACGGACAACGGAATCTGGCTACAAATAATTAAGGAAGAAGAAACACGGGATGTTTAAAAATCAGTTAGAGCCACCAAGCACCGCGGCCATATAAAACACAGCGCCTAGCGTCCGTGAACAATTATCCGAAAGTTCAATGACTTTCTCCATCACTATAAAGCATATAGTTCTTAATTATGAACCATTAATTATATTTATGGCGACGACTAAGAAAACAACGCCTACCATTCTGGTAAAAGGAAATGAGCAGAATTTATATCCAACACTATGGCCACACTGCAACAGCAGCGCTCGCAGTGCCGGCCGACAAGAGATTCACTATCTACCATTAGGGCCGCGCCCGTAAAATGAACTGCGAGCTGCGCCTGTTTGTAACTATAACTGCAACATCAGTGCGCGCTCTTCGTTTAGTGAGGAGTACATTGGAAGTAACTGGACACGATAAGTTAGGAATGCCAAAGTGGAAGAGAAAGATCTTAATATAATGAAGTATAGAAGATAGGAATTTTGCTACATTTGGGATGATCAACGTTGACTGTAGAGAGAGAATAAAGGGCACACAATATGGAGTTGGAACATCATGTGAGAGCAGCTCCATGTATAGAGCTGCCCTTTCCGATGATAAAGAAGAGCACTCAAAGAATACATGATCAGAGTGTCACGTACGACTGTGTTATCGATACACAGCGGACAAATAGGAGAAGACATTAGGAAGAAATGATGCAATGAAGCAGGAAGTCGACTATGACCAGATCGAAGACGACAGTTAGCAGACATGATGAAACGGGGAAGGTGCGGAAAATGTAGATATCATGGTTGAGCAGGTGGATTAGGGTGAATGGAAAAATATTGCGAATTGGGATTGGAGAAGGATGATTTATAAAAAGATTTTCAATTGGCCTTTTGGATACTTTTTGCTATATTTCATAATTCGTGAGAATCAACAATCTTATAGCGAGGTAAAGTTTATTCTCCAGTTTAGTCGAGAAAACAGGATCACCTGTATACTGTTTTTAAAAGTCTGTTCGTTCGATTATCACCTTATTTTTTCTACCTTTTTTTTTTTTCTCCTTTATAATTTATCTGCCGATAGAACTTATAAGAACTCTGCTGAATCAGATTTTTCGCTGCTTTCAGTATCAAACATTTACAATTATAATATTCCAAGTTCGAAAGAGATTACCTCTTTAATTGATCATTCACTGTTGTTGTCTAAATGAAATACGTAACGACGATTTTCTTATTAAATTTATCGTTCGCGACTTCATTTAGCACGACTAGAGTTATTATAATAATAATTGTCGAAATTTACGCGATAAGAAGGAATAACGCGACGGGAATTATTTTTAACGTTCGTAAAATCTCTTTATTTTAAGCATTAAATCTGGAATTATGCTCCAAAAATAGTTAGGGAACAGCGCGCACAAGAAAAATTTTGCTTTAAACGAAATCATTTTAGAAATCTCTTTTGATCGTTATTAAAGACGTCATTTTACGGGTTAGTTATAACTCTATTGTTTATCGTTATTATTATTTGTGTTCGAAATAGCCCAACAGTATACTAAGTTGGCGATTAGTTTCTATGAAATTCGGTGTCGGCATTGCTGCGGTCGAATTTTTCTTCATAGATAATTATGTCAACCGCACCACGCTGGCTACAATTTCCTTTGCCGAAGCGAGGAAATAAAAGTTCAAAACCTCTGTCGCGAACAAAATTAAATGCCAACCGTAATCCTTTACAAAGGCTAACCAACAAAGTAACGTGTAAATTTTGAACCTCACCCTTCGTATAAATTTTTACGGATTTCGGTGTTTTTATCAGTTTTTGTTTCCTTTTTCCGGTCGAATTCGCTCGTAATTTTGTAGAACCCAATTTTCTGGCGAGCTTGACTAATAATACACGTTATTAATTCGTGCGCAGATTATCATCGGATTTACATACAACTATTTAATTCGTTTTTGTTCCGGTACATGTCAATATTAACGGAAATGAAGGTTTTGTAACAATGCAAAATCGCGTTTTCCTGTTCTGGAAGTAATCTGATGTTGCACATAAAGAACTTTTACGAGAAATACCAAAATTTTGTTCTGTCTGATCCATTTATCATTAATTCGTACAAATCTTTACAACCTTTAATACCCCCAGTTCTCTCGCACCTGTTTCTTCCCGGTAGGAAATGTACAGTTCCGTTAGCAGACTCGAATTAGATGTATCCGGTTTCGCTTCTTCCTTCTACAAGATATCCGTAGATTACTGACCTAGAGCGTGTTTTTTTCGAATAAAATTATTATACTCTTCAACAACGCGCCTAACTTTCCTTTTGACTCTATCTAATTTAAATTACAAGGCCGCCTGATATTATATTCCTTTTAGCAATGAAATACATTGCTGCACATAAAGCGCTGTTTTCAGCCTAGTGTAATTATATAATCTACAGAACAACTTGTCCATCTACTGTATAGTTTGATTTGTATTTTTCATTCGAGAAAAAATCGGCTCGAATTTCAATATCATCACTAATTAAAAAGTTCAAAAATTTATCATTGTGCTGAAAGATAATTTCCACCGCTGACAAGAAGTCGAAATGAATTTAAAAAACTGCTCAACTTGTAAAAATTAATATACATTAATTTATATAGCTTATATATGATGGGGCAATGTTGTACGTAAGACCAAAAAAAAAAAAATTTATTGGATTAGTAAAATTTAAAATTGTCGGGATTCAGGATGTGGTAGGTTTACAGAGAAATTTGTTGGATTTTTGAAACTTAAAATTTTTCCCGTCCTTTTAGAAAATTGTGTTTCGCCAATCTAATTAAATACATTTGCTATTGTGCGACACTTTCATATTCTTTAACGTTTCAAAAATATTAGTTTTAAATCTGTATTTCAGTCGTAGAAGTTACAGTCTGGTATAATTGGAATTTTTAATGTCAAAATCGGATATTCCAATGAGATGTGAAAAACAAATAAAATCGTAACACTCGTCAAAAGTTGAAAAATGTTTGACGAGCGTTGTGTTAATTTTTCCCATCTATTTTACAATAATCATGACAATTCAATTGGCAAGTGAAAATTTTAAAGAAACAAATGTTTTAATGTAAACATGGTAAAGCCATGGAAAAATATTAGTTCAAAAGTGAAGTATTTTCATCAAGAGGGTAACACCATCATCTACCATCTTTAATTTTATTCATTTAGTCCTAATGTAACATTTAATTCAATTGTCTTCTAATTAACCAACTATATAAAAATTGTGCGCCTTGAGAATTATCAATTCCATTAACTCTTATAGACCATTTTCAGATGTAACATTGTTTTCTTTTTGTTTATTGCTGCTGTAGAACTATATTTTTTAAAAGATTTATTTATTTATATATATATATATATATATATATATATATATATATATATATATATATATATATACTCGGCCATTTTGGCCTCGCAGGGGGCTGTGCCCCTTGACTTCTCTTGCTTATATTTCTGTCTCTGTATAAAATGATCAAAATTTACAACGTAATTCTAAATCGGACCATATGAATATAATAACATAATCACAAAAATCCTATAAAGTATAACAAACGTTAGATAAAATTGGGACATTTTTTCTGATGATGGGTAGCCTAAGAATTACGTTGTAATATATATATATATATATATAAATGTGTGTGTGTGTCTGAATTTTGGGCGTAATATTCTAAAGAATACAACTTCAATGATTTATGTAGATATGAAAAAATGATAATTCTATTTTCATGTTATAAAATGTAGCTTACGCCTGATTGGGCGAATAAAGATATTATGATTGAAATGAGTTCTTGTTCTATTCCAAAGCCTTTTTATTATGCTCCGTCTTCAATTAGTTGGCTTATTCGGATGTTCTTTTCCCTCATAATGCATTTTTACACATTGGTCTTTAATTTTCTTTTATGACAGTAGCCTACTTTTTTGATTTCTAGGACGTAGTTTTAATTTTTACCACTAGATGATTCATGGACGCTAATGTCGCTCACACAAAAAGTGCATAACAGTTTTGAACACTAACCCAAAATCAGTATGACAGATGCAAAAATTAAGCTAAATTTTCTGCCCAAAATCTGAAACTAACCCTAATCCGCTTCCTCTTCTGCTATACATCCACAAAAATCTGGCATCCATTTTCAAAGTTTATCCTAAGTATATATGCTGTCCTAGTACGAAAAAGTAACTCCCAGCTCCGTCCCTCCTACTATACGTCACTGAAAATCCTTTGATAAATATTCTAACGTAAATTTTCCTATCCCATACTCAGAAACTAAGCCACGCTCCCTCCCCCATTAACTGATTATGCTTCATTTTATCCTTCCTTCAATTCAACCAATCTTATTTTAAATCCATGGTTTTCCTTCTCTACGTTGCTCCCTTGTTGTTTCTGTTATTTGTCTAGACTTAGGCCATACTTGACTGCTTTCTGCTTTCGTCTTTGCTTAGTTTCCTCTGTCTACTGCTTTTTTCACGCCAATGAAGCGCGCCCTAATTATGTTTTCTTCAAATGCTCTTCTCGCTCCTTTATTTACATTTGTTAAAGTTAGGACTTTTTGTTCTTTATTGTGCTCCTAATGTCTTGTTCTTTTCTTTCCAGTCGGTTATTCCTGTCACCAGTTCCTTCAAATTAGAAGTCTCTGATTAAATTGAGATCTAATTAATTGACTCTTTATTTTGTATCATTTCTAGGCGAAGGATCCTGTTGACGATCGTAAAAAAAAAAAACGCTATTTTATACTTTTTTTTAAATTTCTTTCTCTATCGGTATCATTAAAAACTTATAACATTTCTAAAGCCTTTTTTCTGTTTGTTCTCGTCGCTTATTAATTATTTCTTTAGAAATTTGTTTCTCAGATAACGACATTTGCGTTTAACTCATTCATTATAAGTCCAAGTTCGAAATTCCATCTGGTACATCCATTTCATATTTCAAAACTTGTGTAGGTAACGTTGTAACATCACTAGACAGCGTATTTAATTTATCCGTTAGTTTTTTAATTCACTCTTCTCATATACGCAAAACCTAAATGTCGTATCATCTTTAAATTTTAATACATCGTCACTCGTTAAATCAATTTGAAAAGAATACTGATTTTACGAATATAATCTGTAATTCTATCATTATCTTTCTGTAACTTATTATGATTTGCATGTAGTGCTCCGCATTGCTCTGAATAGGTGTTTTTTATAAAATTATTTTATATTTTAATATAAAATATATTCCTGGACTCCTATGGGCGGTGCTTGAGTGCATTTGCTGCCATGGTGTCCAGGTGCTATATGAAATACATTCTTTAGCCAGGGTCCTATGGGCAATGCCAAGTCGCATTGTAGCCATGGGGGCCGGATACTGATATTATATATTTCCCAGCACATCCTCGCAGCAGAATTGGTATCTCGGATCTAGTTCTTTCGTTGGAGGGATTGGCCTGATTTATTTGGTAGGTTAAAGTGGAAGTCACTGGCGGCGCTGTTTATGGCCTCTTAAGCCGGTACAGTGGAAAAACAGAAAAAAAGAACAAAAAAAAACATTTGCTACATATGCAATTTCAATATTATTTTGACATTAACGGAATATCATTGTATTATTTACAATTATATAATTTTATTCCTATTTATGTTTTTTTTTCTCTCCCTCACTCTCTCTTTTTACAACTTATTCTTGCCGTAATACTTTTTCTATGCTCCTTGCTTGTTGCAAGTAATTTTTTAACCTTTGTTGTAATTCTCCGATTTTATTCTCTTTCATTATTTCTTCCGGGGTTCCCGGATCGAAAGAATATGCATTTATTAGTTTGTTGCCCTAATATTTATTTTCGGTATTGACATATTTAAGATTTTTTCAGAGAGAATACTCTGTTTCCTTTTTTACCTTCAACTTTGCCACTTTGCCCCCCTGTAATATTTTGCCATATTTTTATCACGTACATTATACCTCTTCCGTCTAATACATTTTCTTCTTTAGTATTTCATGATTTTGTTATTTGCTATATCCTTTATTTTCAATATGCGTTTCCTTTGCCATTGTTCATGCTTGAATGCCGTATATTATTTCCAATTTTATTAATGCAAAATATTTAATTTTTAATGTATCTTTATTTACACATATCTTTTCATTGTGTAAGTAGATGTTTGCTCTACCTTCTTAGCGACATAATCGATTTATTTGTTGCAGCATAAAAGTTAGTCCTACCATTGTTGTGCCTAAGAAATTGAACAATTTCCATTACTCGAATTTATCATCTTTTTTCGTTTATATGTATTATTATTTCTGATTCATGTTTTACTACTTTTACACTTTATGTATGCTTACTATTAGATTTTTATCGTATGCTCATTTACTAATTAGCCGTAAATCGCCTTGTAATTTCTTTTCTACCCGTCTGATATCTTTGTGAGCTATACCATCAGCGAAGCATATATTTTACTGCGTTTCAGATTTTCCTTCGAGTCATTTGTGTTTTATAAATCGTACTTGTTTCTATTTAAAGAAATAGTTATAACATTAAAAACAGAATGATCGTTGAGAAGTGTCGATTCATTTTCAACAATTTTTCAACATGAAGTCTGAAAAAAATTGTTGTTATTAATTTGTTCTCGGCCATCTCGTTATTAAACCCTTCTCTCATTCACAGAGTTATTCTTTGCTACAACGAACAATTACTTCCTCCTTTTTGACGTCGGGCGTCCTTTTGGTATCGTAGTCGCGATTTCAATGCAACGATAGTTGTAAATGTTTAAAAAGTATAATAATAATAGCGCCAACAACAACAACAACACTAATAATAATAATAATAATAATAATAAAATCAATTTATTATTATTATTGAAAAATTCCACAAATGCGCCACGTAGCGCGAGTAATGAAAACAAAACGTAAATTAAACATAAAATCTACAAATTAAGTGCAAATACAGGGATAAACGCAAAAATAAATAAAATAAAAATAATAATAATGATAATACATGAGATCAGTGAATGAAGAAGAGTTATATAAGTACTTAGGAATAATACAATGCAAACGAATTGATCATAAAATTATGAAAGAACAATTGATTAAAAAATAAAATTAATAGAATAAAGAAACTAATAAAAACACAATTAAAAAGTAAATTCTTATTTCAAGCTATCAATACATAGACAGTTTCAATTCTAACATACTCTTTTTTGGGGTGATGCGATGGAATAAAACTGTTATTGACATAATTAATATCATAACGCGTAAAATCGTTTAACAAAAGCAAGGATGCATCATCCGAAAGCGACTATCGAAAGACTGTACATCAAAAGGAATGAAGGAGGAAGAGGATTAATAATACACCTGGAGAATTGATTAAATGGTCAAATAAAGAAAATGAGGGAATATTTTACTTAGAGGTGTGCGGAATAATCAGATTTACACGCTGCAATAAATCAGTCAAATAAGAACTATACTTCGCTTAATTTAAATAGTGTTACTTTTATTAGCAACCGGATAGACTTAAAAGAACATGAGGGGGTTTTGAAAATTTTCTTCGCATCTTTATTTTATATAAATAACAATACATTTTTCACTAATATCCCCGTGCTATTAATAATTTCCATCATTTTGATTTATGTGTATTAATAATTTGCATAAACGAATTACATATGAACATTAATAAAAATGACATATATGTTATTAATTATACGAGTACTCGTAATAAAAAGTTTTTCCTTAAGATATTAATGAAGTACCCAAAAAATATGGAGCATATTTTTTCTTTTTTCTTTTTTAATGTATAAGAACACCCTAAAAAGTCATCAATATTTATTTTAAATTTTTGATTTTTTTCAGATTTTTGTGTATTTATAATAACTATTTCAGTAACCTTCAAAACCCACCCCATGGACACGGCTTTGCATATACTGAACATTAGTATAGTTAACATAATTCCGCTAGTTGTTGGAAATAATGGTGTAATACCGAATAGTTTATTTAAGAATATAAGTAACCCCTTAGGGGATTGGCGCGGTATATAGTAGATCTTATACAAAAAGCAATTTTATTAAACATCGCCACAAATATAAGGACCATCCTTAATCATCAAGATGGAGAAAATTTGTTATTTACTAAATACATTAGCCGTATTACAAATCTAACCAGCACAGCTGCGATTATTCGGAGAATAATAATAATAATGGTATAACGGTATTATCGAACTTTTTTTTTTTTTTTTTTTTAATAAATATAAACTCATTAAAAGTGTCACGGTATACGTAAAATATACACTGGTCATAATTTCTCTTTTGCTAGAACACGATACACACAGGAGAGTGGTCGGCCCTTCGCACGTTTGAGCGCCGGATTCCAAGTGGAAGAATCTGCTTGTACTTTCCAATTTTATTCGCATCATACTATACAGTGGTGCACGTTAGAAAAGGCTGTACCGATGGAACTTGCGAAATGGATAAATTTCTGTACTGTTACTTGGATTTTGATTATACAGGCGAGACTCTTAATTGAAAAAAGCAAAATCCCGAGCAATTTTCAACGGGAGTTGATGCGAGCAACAGGAAATGGGCTAAAGATAAAGGTACGATTTTCAAGATGATCTGCGTGTGGGTGTATGCGCCCGTAATTGAAATGTCTACACTTGTTCACAAAGGGCAAGAACGAAACGAACAGGCGTGAGAAAGCCATGGTTGACGCAGACGTTGATGTTGACTCTGGCGTGCCGTCAACGAAATGTAACTGGCCGCCGTGTTCGAACTTAAATTCCGTTACGTTGTTAAATATTTCAATATCTCGGACGGTGAATTCGCCTGAAATCCATTTGCGAAATGTACACTCGCTGTGATTTTCGCTCGACTTCTGAATTATGTATAGTCGAGCGCTGCCGCTGTTTGCAAAATTATTATTACAATAATTACCGTTGAAGAGAATTCCGAATCGTCGATGAGCCATTTTCCCGTTCTTTGTATCGGCGGGCCGCTACATAATTCACCGTCCATGTCCGACGATAACGGATTTGTCGATGCAGAAAGAGCGATAAATGCACAACCGTCGTCTCCATTCATTATTCATAACGTATCTGGCGCACTAAATTCGTAAAAGCCGCTTCTCTTCAAAATTTTTCCGTCGCTGTAAAAAATTTATTAGTTTTCGACAAGCGGAAACACGAAGAACCGTTTTAGTCGTGGGTTGGAAGGATTATTCAAAGCCTGGCCTAGAATGGCAGCTCTTTTTATTAACGCAAGTGCCGGAAGAGAGCAACGAACGAAAAGAAATTATTGTTTCGCCCGAAATTATCCTTTACATCATCGGCCTACGAAATTTCTAGGTTCCCCCCAGAGGTGCTGTGCAACCGGTAAAAGTAGAACTTAAAGTTTCCGTCGAGTTAACTTTAATTTTATTATATTTTAACGAAATAATAACCGGTAATGGATTAATATTTCAATACGAGTTTGTTTCGGAACATTCCGCGAAATCCCATAGCTTCGCCGGCTCGTTGCATTATTCTCCGCATTAATCCGCCGTCTTGATAGCTTCCAGCCCCTCGATTGTCTTTAACTTAATTATCAAATTACCGACGAATCACCTTGATTTAATCCGTTGCTACCTTGCCATTACCCTTTAACTGCACTTTGTACAGTGAAATCGATTCCGGACTATGAGACTTAATATTAATTTTTCCTATACAGATGTTGATCGTTTATTATTTCATTAGTAAAAGTATCCAAGATTTGCATTTTCTATAAGCTTTTCCCTTCATTTCTTCCTCACTTTTAAGGATTAGAACATTTTCAGCTTGTTTCGTTGTTTTTTTGTTGTTTTTTTTTCTTCTAAAAAATGCTTCTAAAATTACGTGCGGAAGAATGTCTCTGCTTCTCTGTTTGTGATTAAAAACTACCGAAGTTACAACGTAATTAAAAACTTTCTTACGGCTCGGAAGTCAAAAATTTATTGTTTTTTTTTTTTTTTGTACTATTTTAATAACCGATTTTGTACAATGGTAGGGGCCTATTGATTGGGAGATTTTTTGATCTGAATTGTTCGAAATTGATAGAAAACATTTAGAAAATCTTAAAAGCGGCCTCTTCTGTTTGAGATTAAAATCAAACACACGTACGTATACTAATATTTCGACCTCATTTCTCAGATCGAATGCAGAATTGAAAAAGGCTAATTATTGTTAGTAGAGTCGGAAGTTGGTCAAGTTAAAAAATTTAAACGACTACACCTTCTACACAGAATTACGGTTTGACACGGATATGTCTTTCGGCTGGTGTATATAAATACGAGAATATTTCGTCACGAATCCGAAATTTTGATCACAAACAATGTAAATATAAATATGTAAATGTAAAAATTTAAATAAAATTTCTCAGTGAAAACAAAAACTGTTGATCATACATAGCGGTGATTACGTCACCACGGTAACATTTTCGTGTAACAACGC
Organism: Icerya purchasi; assembly: GCA_039619475.1. Taxonomy (NCBI): domain Eukaryota; kingdom Metazoa; phylum Arthropoda; class Insecta; order Hemiptera; family Monophlebidae; genus Icerya; species Icerya purchasi. Next base: position 219,725,795 of record CM077115.1, on the reverse strand, counting down.
ATTTTGCGTGATGACCGCCACCCGCATCCATAAGGCATATCCGCGTCGAAAAATAAATATATATGCAACGACGGACGCGTCATTTTTCTTTCAAAATACGGATTTTTCTTTCCCTTTTTTTTTTATCTTATCTTTCTCCTTAATAGGCGTATGAAAATGTGAAAAAGGCTTCATTTCGTAATGGGAAATTTTATGAATAGTATTTATCCAGCTACCGTGGCGTAATTGATTAGTTAATTGTGTTTTATTCGGGCGGTGTACTGGGTTCGAATCCCGCTGCCACACATTGACTCTTTCAAAAATTTCACTTGCGCTGGGTTAATGTTCGTAATTGAAGAGCCCAAAAATAAAAAAGAATAAAAAATGGATAGTATTTAAAGAGATAAACGGTCGGTGGAATTTACCGCTGCGAAAATGTACATCACCCAATGCAAAAGAAAAATAGAAATAAAGTAATCGATAAACATAAAATTATCAAGCCCCAAGAGAATCAGCTGGTTTACGTTCGCATGTTTGTTTTACGCGCGTTTTTCAAACTCGAACAATAATAAGTCCTCTTAATTTATATGTTGTACGGGACGCATTGCGTCGCGATGGCCTGGTTGCCTAGAGCGCTTGGCTTCCGTTTCGGAAGTCTCGGGTTCGTTCTCGGGCGATGACAGAAATTATTACGAAACATGAAATTAACTAATCGCTAATAATCACGTGGAAGGCAATGGCAAACCACCATGCACGCTAGTTAGTACACAGCAGACGAAACACACGGGACTGCACTTGTATATGCCGATATAAATCAAACAATCACAATATCAGTTGCAAGTGTAGTCTTGCGTATGTATATTAACGTTGCATATAACAATTGCCTAGTACACTATTATGCCTATGTCTGTACAGCTGAAATGCTAGTCGCCGACGCTCAGAAATTAAGTATAACGCTATATTATGATATAACGGCGGGACGCATTAGGTGTTGAGCACGTTCAGCGTATATTGCATCTGTTAGTGCAGTCGGCACTGCGCAGTGTCTTTTCTGTGCATCACATTCGAGAATGGCTTCTAAATGTAACAGAAATTGCTCGTTAAGCAGCCTGTCCCATACACAAGGTCAACGCCGGCAATGGCGATAACAGTAGTAACATCGGCGTTTAAAAAAAAGGAAATTTAAAGAAATCGACGTTTAAAAAAAAGGAAATTTAAAGAAATCGACGTTTTGTTTATGTCGCAGTTCTAATTAATCGCAAACCGTTGACCTTAATAAAAAAAAAAAAAGTTGACCTTATTATATTGTCATTGTATCTAACATTCAAATGATTATACACAGGTGCAAATTTTTATTTGTGGGTACGAAGAAAACATATGAATGAAAAATGTAGAATAAAATTATTGATTCCAAATAGAAAAAAAAAAACCCCTAAATTTACGTATAATTTTGGAGCTAAAACGAGCATTTCTGCCGATGATACGACTTCAAACCGTCTCCAAGTCCCCACTGACTTTATAATTAAAACTGTATGATATATAATTATACTTAAGTAGTTTGTAGTGATAGTCATAAGGCATTAATTACTCGTAAGAAAAAAAAAATGAAGTTTCTCGGATATTTATTTTTTCCCCGTTAGCTCATCGAATAGAGGGTAACACGTTTTCTTTTCGAAAGTAATGGAAATATTAATTGAATTATTTTAAAATCAATGAAGTTGTATAAAATCAGCCTCCAATGCGTTTTTTTATGTATTAAATATAAATCGATATTTCAAAATTCTCGGAAACGATACTTTTTACGGACGAGATAATAATAAAAGGTTAAACATTTTTTTTCCTCCTAACATATTTATTCTTATTTCTAAAAGGGACTGTTGAAAATATGTTGTTGCAGCAAGAGCGCATGATAGAATGTAATAATTCAAATTGAAATGCTCACAAAATTCGGTTATTAGAATAACCGAAAAGGTACGGCGGATACGATTATTTAAAATTCGATTCATTCGAATCGTAATCACAATTTGAATTAAAATCTTTTCGTACTTTTGCAATTCTTTTAAGAACCGTTTAAATAGTTTGAATCGTTAAGAATTATAAATAATAAATAAATAAATAATGGTTCAACTATCGTGACGACGGTTGTGTTTGTTTTTACTCCTGTTTTAAAGTGTTTTTTCGTACTGAAAAAGTTGCATTTGTTGACTTATTTTTTAACCAAAATACAGCATTTTAAAAGATCTACATGGTAGAAATATTTGTTTTCTGAAAGTCTTAATAATTTGCCGTTTTATCGCTAAAAAAAAGAAGTTGTAGATCGCTGTTTTTGGTTCCGCGTTCATATTGGCAGTGTAGCTGAACTTGGTAAATTTTACTCGTATTTCTTTATCAGTAATTAAAATCAGTATTATGTCGGCTATTTGCGCAAAGTGCTCAAACGATTTGCCGGTCGATGGCGACTACGTCACATGTCCCCGCTGCCTGCGTACATTGGATTTCGACTGCTCCGGTGTTCAGTCGAGCACCTGGGCAAACATGTCTAAGAGGAGTAAGGGGGCGTGGAGATATGTGCCTCCTGCCGTGCAAATGATTCTGATACGGGCAGTACGCTGGATGCTGCTTTAAAGCCGTTGATGAGTGAGATGCGAGCGTTGAACGACAGGATGCAGGACATGCAGTTATCGTTCGAGCAGCGCATGACTGAGATGATGACGGCGATGAGTGCAGCGCGGGAGGAGAATGAAGCGCTGCGTAAACAGAACGCCGATTTAGCGGCGAGAGTAGAACAACTAGAACAATATACACGAAGAAACTGTGTGATTGTCTCAAACATCCCGCGCTCGCCCGACGAAAACCTGATTGATGTAATGGAGAAACTGGGAAAAGCGATAGATACTCCGATTTGCGAGCAAGACATTGATGCTTGCCATCGTTTGCCTAAGTCGCCCACACAAAGGCACCCGGCCGTCATTGTTAAGTTCGTCCGGAGAATAGTAAAGGATCAGGTGCTAAAAAACTGCCGTGTAAAAAAGCCAACACAAGTAGACATCGGTTTCAAGGGTGAGGGAAATTTTTTTTGTAAACGAACAGCTAACGATAAATAACTCGAAACTGTTTGCATGTGCGAGAGGTCTACGCGATGCCGATTGGAAGTTTGTATGGGTACGTGGTGGTAAAATATACGCACGTAAAAGCGAATTAACACCAGTTATACGCATCATGTCAAAAGAACACGTTTCTGATCTTCTGAAACAGAAATGACTAGTTCACAGGCTGATCTATTTTTTGAATCATTATTATTTTAATTTTCCTTTTTACGTCGTATTATTAGATTCTTGTATACTATTATTTTGTAAATATTTGTATATTTCCCTCTTTATCTATATACCTCAATTCTGTCTACAAGCTAAATTTGGTTCTACGGCTAGTAGTTTTAACTTTATCGGGGTTGAAAAGCTGGCGACTTCAAAGGTAATACTTAGGTTTATACATCAGCTTAATTTTAGATTTCTAATATTTTATCCTCATATTCATATTCTGTCAATCATTATATTTTAAATTCCTATATTACTTATTATATTTTTCCTTTATTGTTCTTTTCTGTTACTTCCACTCATCTCGATATCAAATACCTTATATCAACTATTTAAATTATTGTATTACTGTATAAAGTTATTATTTACCTTCTCAATAATAATTAGGTTTTTAATTAAACTTTTAAATAATACCCGTGCAATAGTTATCCCACGGCACGATAGCTATAACCATGCATATGCACATTTATATACTACGATTATCATATTCTATTTTAGATTAATATATTATAACTAATAATTTCGCTAGTACATTATCCGAAAACGATATCTATACAACATTAAATATCGCTGCTCCTCAAAAAAGAAAAAAAAAAAAAAAATCTTTTCCCGGTCACTTGTCTTTAACAAAAATAAATAAGATAATGATCTAAACTACTCAAAAATGATGAATCATAAAATACGATTTTACAATTTACGGCATATTAAGTAATTTAAGAATTTTTCCCTCCATTATAGTTTGCCGTAATGGATATAATAATCAACTAGCTAAATTTTCCCATTACATATAACTCAAAAACACTCATATGACTTCTAACAGTTTAAATATTTTATCACTTAATGTACGAAGCTTAAGAGCTCATTTCAACGAACTGATATTACTGTTGAATGAGTGTGATCGGGAATACGATCTGTTAATCTTATCCGAAACCTGGTTAACCGATGAGGAGGTTACTCGCTATGATATTCCGCGATACACAGTTCGTGCAGATTGTAGAATACATAAACGCTCGGGGAGTATATCAGTTTACATTAAAAAGAGCTTAAAAATTTCAAATATTGAATGTAAAAAAATTTCCACTGGAAACATAGTATGTGCAAACATTAAATTATACAATAGTTGTATTCTCTCGGTCGTAGGAATTTACCGTTTTTGCGATTCGCAACAATCAGAATTTCTCTTAGAGCTCAATGAGGTTATAGGTACGTTAAATCGAGTTGCACTAATTACAGGAGACATAAATATAAATCTACTTGATAATTTTAAAAGTACGAATTATCTAAACTTGCTCAGTTCGCACGGATTTAAAAGTATGCATAACCATCCTACATATAGCAGGGAAAAAGATAGGTATTCATCTTGTTTGGATCACGTTTTTGTCCGTGGTATTATAAATCACAATACGCCGTTGAATGCCAGTGTCCAAATTTTACCCTGCAATTTCTCCGACCACTCTATGCTACATATTAACATTAATACAGTTTTCAACCCTCATCTAAATGGTAATGAGCAAGCATATACTGTTGTTGATAAGTTGTTGCTGAAAAACAACCTAAAGCAGTGCAAATTGCAAGTACTTTACACTGAATCACAGTCTATAGACGAGAAGTTCGCGACATTTATATCAATGGTTAAAAGTGCGTTAGGTCGTTCTAAAAGGATATGTAAACACAATAAATCTTGCCGGAAAAGAACAGAATGGGTCACTAACGAGGTAATGGAGTTATCATGGGAAAAAAACTCATTATATAAACAAGTCAAGCAGTATCCCACAAATGACAATATACTACGTCAATTTAAATTTGTTTCTAAAAAATTGCAAAAATTAGCTAGAGTTGCGAAAAAAGAATATTACTCAAATAAATTACATCACTACAGTAATAATCCTAAACAATACTGGGCTCTTATCAAAAAGGTAATAGGTAACAAAAAACTAATCTTACAAGAAATTTCTGTCAATAGCGAATTAATAACAGTAGGCGAAAACGAGTATATTATAGCTAACCATTTTAACAACTACTTCGTAAATATAATTAAATCTATTAAATCCGAACAGTTTCTTCACGCCTAATTATTGTAGTAGCTCGTTTGGGTTTATAAATTTCACTATGCACGACATTAGAACTGCTATATTGTCACTCCCGAGTAAGAATTCATATGGCTTTGATGAAATCTCAATAATACTTATGAAAGAAAATATAGAATTCTTCATTAAACCTTTAATGTATTTATTTAATGAATCCATTATGATGGGTACTTTTCCTGACATTTTAAAAATCGGAATAATAACACCGGTATTTAAAAGCGGCAATGTTACTGACATCGCTAATTATAGACCGATATTAATTTTCGAAAAGTGCATAAAAATAAAGATTTTAGAATATCTAAATAAACAAGATTATTTCAGTGAAAATCAATACGGTTTCTTACAAAACAAATGCACTGACGACGCCTTGTTTAATCACATAACAACAATTTCCGAAAAATTAGAGTATGGGTGTTCCGTTGCTGCCGTATATTTAGACTTATGCAAAGCGTTCGACACAGTTGAGCACAATATACTTTTAAAGAAATTATACGCTTGCGGTTTCCGCGGTTTTATGTATAGTTGGTTCCATTCTTACTTAACAAATAGGAAAATTGTCACAAAAATAAATAAAACTCTTAGCGATAGTTTAATACAAGAATACGGCGTACCACAGGGTAGCATTTTGGGACCCATTTTATTTTTAATATATATAAATGACTTATGTAATTTAAATATATCAGGGAAAATATACACCTATGCGGATGATACTGTCTTGATTGAAAGTTCACGATTTGTAAATTTACTACAATGTCAAATTCAGAACGATGTAAGCAGAGTACGTAATTGTATGTATAACAATAAGTTACAGTTAAATGTTAAAAAAACAAAATATTTAATATACAGCAATCTTCCACAGCACAGATGGGACCAAATAAAAATAGAATGGGAGGATAATATTTTTATAGACCGAGTGTATGATGTAAAATATTTGGGGGTATACTTAGATTGCAAATTATTATGGAATAGACATCTACATTACCTATCGGCAAAATTAAGGAAATTGAACTACCTATTTTATTATTTAAAACAACATTTCAGTAAGAAACAACTCCGTACGATATATCTTGCACTTTATCAATCGGCATTAGCTTACGGTATTATACATTGGGGTGGTGCGGCTAAATATCATCTTACGCCGATAATTTCTTTACAAAAATCTTTAAGTAAAACGATTAGTTCTGGAATACACTCCATCACTAATAGCAGTTTAGTAAATGTCGAGGATCTTTATATTACGAACTTATTATTGTATGTGCTAAAAAATAAAGAAAAGTTCAATATACAATTCAAGTCCGGAATAACTAGGGCATCACAGCAAGAGAAAGCAGAACTACCTTTTTACATTAAATTTCACAGTAGAACGCAAGCGAGATACATTGGGGCTAAGCTTTTTAATACACTACCAGAAACGCTAAAAAATAAGCTTAAAAATTACAAATATAAACGAAAAATTTTAATACATTATATCACTACTAAATCTAATGAAAATAGTATACGTTAATGAAATTCTCATATTACAATGTCGATTTGAGAACAAGTACAATTTTAGTTTAAAAATAGGTCTTTATTCGTATACACATAACCTCTTACCTCAAGAATATCTAATATTATATACAGCGTATGTCAACAGCTTAATATTAACAAATTAATTGTTACAGTATCTCACATAGTTAAAAAACCTTAATGATAGAAACAAAATAAATACACGTCTGTTCATACTATCACGATGTACAAAAATATAAATCAAATTTATTACTAATGTATAACACAACCCGATACACACTTCTATTAATATAGTTTAGTAGTTTCTTAATTAATAAATGTTCAAAATAACTATTAATCCACTAATACGGCATTACACCCCTGGAACAATTGCAAAGTTATTATCTGCTGTAGTAAATACCACTCGTAGTAATTCGCAATGTAAAAATACATTAAAGCGTATAGGTACTATAAAAAAATTAGAATCTAGATTTCGCCTTATTTACATTACAAATTTTGCTACAGAAAAACTATCATATACCAGTAGGGTTCAGGGCAACTGTTTTTCCAAGTATTTATGTGCGATAAAATCGACTTATTCGAAATATATCACTTCATTTACTTCGCAATTAAACGGTATCTAAATTTAATTTAATTTAACTTAAACCTATATATTAATTAGTTTCATTTGTAGTTCATTTCGATTAGGATATTTTTACTACTAGCGTTATCTTATGACTATAATGAATATTTTATAACACACTATTACTATAATTACTATTATAATACTACTGCTATAATCTTTTTATTATTCTATTATTAATGTAACCAATAGATTCATTTCACTATTGTATATGGTATCGCCACTTTTATGATTAATATAATACTTATATTATTATTACTTTCTTACACACCAGTTATGCTTATTGTTTTTATTTAATGTTATATACCTACATAGATTTTCTCGTTCACATATTACTTTTGAGGTTGCCATCAATTTCAAGGGAACGGGGAGTGTGTGTGTTTCAGTGTAAATGTAGTTTTTAATTTTAAAATCTTAAGTATTACTTAGTTTGAAATTAACGTTTAAGTATATATATATATGTAAACATGGGCTAGTAGAAACGTGTAAACATCGCCTGTTCAAATTTTCTTGTTTATCTCATTTGGTTAACTGTTGTGTTGATTCGTACACTAAACACTAGCCTTTGTAAGCTTCGCAGTTGTTTATTTTTAATGATTGTTGATTTTACTTTTAGTGAAGAATAATTGTTGTAACCGTACGTTATTACTATGTAAACCTGGACTACAAAATTGTCGTTTCCCTGTCTCAATAATAATTGCACATATTTATAGTCCAGGTATAATGACCAATAGTTCCGCTGCTCGCGCTAACTAAGCGCATTTGCGGTTTATGTAAATTAATTTAATGAAAAAATCAAAATGAAATATATTTATTTATTTATTTATTTATAAGAATTAAAATCATAATAGGTAATTGTTATACTTAAATGTAAGCACGCACGTATATATATAGTTTTTCAATGGGAGGGGTTTAAATCTGAAATTCTCATAATTTTTTTTAAAGTAAAATAAAACAGTAAAGGTCGTTCTATGTTATATTATTATTTATTAGATTAAATAATACAATCCTATTTCATTCTTTACTTATATTTTTATACAATACCATTATTATAATAATATATTAAGAATGTAATTTAAAATTTAAAATTGAGCCATTTACGTCTTATTGCCAACTTATTTTTAATTTCTTTAGAATCTAGTTTTACCGCCGGGTCATGCGGTGAATGCTCATAAGAGTAAGACCAATGTTTTTTTGTCACCCATTCAATTCCTAATATAGGTTCTTAATTGGAGAAACATTGGACACTAGAAGTGCGGTTAATATAATAAGAAGCTTTTTTATCAAAGGAAAAAAAAAACTGTTTATCCCAATGATCAATAGCTTCTACAGCAGTGATAGGTTTTCGCGTAGCAAATTTCTAATGATAATGCGGTATCTCATATTCACTTAGAAACATCGTGTCTTCATTTTCACCGAGAAATGATTGTACTGTTTTTATCAGTTTTTCTTGTGTGCTAGAGTAATTCTCAGGTAAAAGCATTTAAATCCCTTCGATCGTTTCTTCATATGGTTTAAAGCGGTCGCACCGAGTTCTGTAATGACATGGTCAACAAAGGGGTAAAATACATTTTGGCAGTTTCTTTTGGTACATTATTACGCTGAGTTTGCTATCTGTTCGTTTTGGGAACAACTATGTATTTGAGCTCATCTGCTTCGCTTGCTCGAAAAGGACTGAGAATTGACTTTCATCCCGAATGTTTTTATAGTTTTTGCATAACTGCAAGTGTTGGTCAAATCCGTGTTAACTGTTTTCATTATTTTGTTTAGTCTTATATATTAAGTGAATTAAACACACCAATAAAACAATTATTTAATTTTTATTATATACCTGACGCGTTTTGAAGACAAAAGCTGTATAGAATAAAAATTAAATAATTGTTTTATTGGCGTGTTTTATTCATTTAATGTATAATAAATATAAACGACGAGTATATTAAATAGGTATATTGTTTAGGCTTGTTGTGTATGAGAAAATGTTTCTCAGTACAACTAGCGACACAGCAAATTGGCTATTTTCTTAAATCCATTTTACAACGCCCCACTTCAAAATTTTTTTTTCATATATAGCGCAATCGTTTGTGCACATTCCTATCCCGCGATATTAAAGAACAACGGTTGGGAGGCTGTTGAAACGTTGCCCCCTACCACATTAATATTTTTTTTTTGAAAATATGGTGCAAACGTTTGTGTATCGTGTGTGCAGAAATGCGTAAAAATTTTCATCGTTTGCGCGCATTCCTATCCCACAATATGAAAGAAAAATAGTTGGAGGTTGTTGAAATTTTATCTAACCAAATTAATAAAAAGTGGTCGATGAAGTTGCTGGGGTATTATTAGTTCATTGCAAAATAATCGTTTAATACAAAAATCGAAAAAAACATCATTTAGAAAGCTGTTGATTATTTACATTTTTTAAATACATATAAGGTTTTTGATTTTGTAAAATTTTAATAAGACATATTATAAATGTTAAATTAAATTTTACAAAGTACAAAATTTAAACATTATGACGCGGAAAATAATAAAAGCGAGTACAGAAATAATCAATAATATTTAAAATATATAATTTTGTCATTGAATATTTCACTTCTGTAAATGGAACATAGCCTATAACTATCTGCATTAGTGTAGCTCTCAAAGACAAACAAATTTTTAATAAAGTCACTCGAATTAAAAACAAACTGAACGGTTTTCAAAGATTTCTCCTGAAATAGCCTCCTCGATAAATCCATTTACCGACGGCGTCAAGTCAAAAGTCCCTTGTAGGATGTGCCGTAATCCCCGAACAGATAGGTACCATCCGCTACGTTCTCCCACATCTTTATTATTCCGTTCTCTCTGCCGAATTATTTACAATCAAACTAACAGTTAAAATTGGCATACAATCAAAACAATACCGCTCGATCTGTATTGACTCTTCGAACGCTTTAATCTGTTCATAAAAGTTTCATGACAAGTCCCAACACCCGATAGCTAAGAAAATAATATCTGCGATAGCTACAGTGGACTATAAGATTTGGATACCAGGACACAAAGGTATCTCACAGAACGAATCAGCCAACCGTGTCGCGAGGGAAACAGCGTCGTTTTTGTCTGCAAATAACTAGTCAAAGGAATGGTTCGAATCATGGCTTAATACTACAACATCGAGTAAACTTCGTTTCATCAAAGAGGGGATACTAACTTGCGGCAATCATCATTCAGGTCAAGCAGAAAAGAGTAAGTAGTACTGCGCCGATTGCGCATTGATCACCACACACGAATTACAGTGCATTCATCCTGAACAAATCTTCGCCAGCTATTTGTGAAAGCTGTTCTTTTCCTCTCTTTGTTCAACACATCCTATTAGGCTGTCGCAAATATGATCATATTCGCAATGAATTTTTACCCCCATCCATCTTGAAACAACTTCTGAGTGACAATGAAATTAATATAAAGAAATTATTCGCATATTTCAAATCCACTCACCTCCTATCCCATTTATAAAATTTTAACTTTCCGTACCTGTGGCCTTTGTAGCATAAAGACGAAGGAGAGAAGAGTATCTAATCGATTCAATTATTTACATTGCTAGTGCATACTTTAAACGCGCCAGTGCCGCATATTAAAAATAGAACTTTTCAAAGTTCTCTATATCTCTTATATGCGGTACTGACGCGTTTAAAGTATGCACTAGCAATGTAAATAATCGGCTTTTAATTTGACTTCCCTTTCCTTAAACGCTCTACAATCTCTGCAATTTGTCACTTTCGCTTTAATCATCCTTCCCGCATCATTTTCATGGTTTTCTTCTACTTCTACTCCATTTTGTCCTTTTTACACCCTTTCTAATTACGTTCCTTGTGACCTTGATATCATGTTTTATGTGAATGTGCGGTCTTCTTTGCTGAACAATCGTCCTGCTACACTTTTCTACTAAAACTAGGTCTTCCTACTCCTTATAATGCTTCTTACATTCTCTCACTTCCTTCTGCTTCTGTTATTCCTGCCCTTGAATTATTTTTATCCTCTATTCTCAAACGTTTAAGAATATAACGTTATTTTCTCCTTCTTTCCATTTCTTAGGCTAATGTCTCGTTGACAAACCTATTAGATAAAAAAAAAAAAGGGAAACTTTTCGTACTCGTTTCAATTCGATTACTTTCAACTTGTGAAGATCTTTTCAACCATCGAAAAAATGACGTTTTTAGATTTGTTTTTATTTTTTCGGTTAAAAAAACTAACTTTTTCCTCAGTATCACATTTTGAACATATTGCGTTTCCGATTTTACACGTCTGAAGTTAGCTTCTTTTTTGTTCCCGATATTCTAGTACTATAGAAATAATTTTGTTTCTAAAAATCGAGAGAAATGGATAGGTAATAATAATTAACAACAAAACACATTTTTATGGAGTGAAAATATCACTTCATTAAAACCCGTTAGGTTGATAGTTAAGATTTTTTATTTTTTTTTGGTGGGATTTGCTGACGAGCACATTAGCCCAGGAACTGGAAATAAAAGTGGAATCACGCGATCAGAGGGAGCAGGCAAAAAGTGCGTGCGCTACATACATTGCCTCCGTCAAGAACTTCCTTAACGACCCCGTTCCAACTAGGTATATAAAGTCTTAAACGAATTCACAGGACAATTTAACGTAATTTTTATGTCAGCACTATAATTTTCCTAGTGAACTAGATGAAAAAACAAAAAAAGGAAAGAAAAACCGATATAACGAAAACAGTTTGAAAAATTCAATGCTGAAGATTTTAAACTCAGCGCAGCGCAAAAAGTTACCGAGAAATTTTGATTATCGAAAACTTTTAAGTATTACTCCAATGAAGTATTATTAATTTTTTATCAAAAAGAAAAGAAAATGTGAAAATATTGTTTGAATTCAATATCTCATATTAGTCTCTTCGAGGCGTAGGCGACCTTCATCGCATTTTATTTACGTACGTATATATATATATATATATATTTTTTTTTTTTAAATTATCCCTCTCATCTTCTCATCATATAACGTACTATAGTTGAGTAATTTTTTTTCAACTCTTTTCACTCTTCCGTATCTCTCTTACTTGAAGATCGCAATTATTTTAATACATAAATCGTCTTGTAACGCGTTGTTTCAAATTTTGTTTTGCTTGAATACCATTTTCAGGATTTTTCCTACGAATAATATGTATAATTTAAAGTCTTCTCTTTGTAGTAAACAGTTGCTGTTTTTGTTCGCTTAAAATTTTTATTTCAACTCTTAATGAGCTCTTTCATTAACGTTAATTTCGTCAATACTAATTGGCAAAGTTGAAAACTTAAGAGAAGAAAATTTCGGTATAAATTTAAAAAAAAAAGAAGGAAGAAATAAGAAAAACCGGATGAATGAAATTAGTGAAAAGTTTACATATTTTGTTTTAATTTGTTCAATCAAATTACTTTTACTATTTTGATATAATTTAATTTTCAACTAAATTTATTTAAATTGGAAAATTAGAGCCGCTTTTAAGACTCGAAAGTGATTTAAAATAAGTTTCTAAATCCGGAGTCTGTACTCGAACGTGCTTTAAAAACTCGATTATAGTATTAAAAGTTTAGGAAAAGTTTCTTATGTAAGTTTTTTCTTCCGCCTAGACACAAGCACACACACTCACTCATCACGTATTTTTCAATACTCGCGATACGTTCGCTACGTCATATTCTATTGGCTTTTGTAATAGTCCGCTTTCCTTAAACGTTTTAACTCGACATCTACTGATTTTTAAAGGAGGTTTGTCATATAACGTTTATAGAGATGGTTGATTAAATTTTATATCCATTCTCATTTATTAAAAACGTAAGAAATTGTTGGATTTTAAATAAAATTTACAAGTATTAATGGTCGCGTTAGGAGTGACCATTGGTGTCGCATTCGTGGTAGTGTGGGGATAATGCACGACTGCCGACTTCTCGCGTTAATGTTCACAGTGGACGCAGGCCCAAATGAAAAAAATTAGGAAGAATTACGACATAAGTAAAATTGATTTTTTTAGATGTCGATTTTTCACCAATAAAATACGAAGCCAGTTACGTTCTGGTTTTCATATTTTACCTTTTTCTCTAGTACTTTTGATTGCGTATACCGATGGAAACTAACAGTAGGCCAACAGTTTTCAAAGCCGAAAGTTAAGAAATAAAAACTGACCGAGATTATCGTTTTAAAACAATTTTTTTATCTTCACAATATAATAATAATAATAATAATAATAATAACAATAATAATAATAATAATAATAATAATAATAATAATAACTCACGTGTTTTAACATCGTGAGATAATTGGCAGCCTTCGGTTGTTGATGTATCTCTAGTCTCACAACAGGTTGCCTTATAAACTAATTTATTTACAGTATATTTTATTTTTTGTATTTCATTTTATTTATTTTTTCATTTTTGAAACGTTTTTCCAATATCGTGCAATTGACGTTATAAATATATTAGAGATCGTGGGGGAGTATTCTCATCTAAAGCTCTTTTTTTTTTTTTTTTTATCTTTTGGGCGCACCAGCGGCTTTGACTTAACAACCACATAAATTATGCAAAGGGTTACGTAGAGAGACGATTAGAAATAGAGCTTAGGAAAAATTGGAGTACAGGGATTATATCTGGAGATGGAAAGGAAAGGACAAAGGAAGAATTATACGAAGCAGGAAGATCCAGTGCCAAGATTTTGGAGTACAAAATAGAGCGCTCAGAATCGAGGGCAGGGCATTCAAAGAAGATGTGGTTTGCATCACATATGGGAATAAGGATAGAACTGTGAAGAGGACATTCGGAAGAGGATGACAGGGAAAAACAAAAACGTGCAGAGGGGAGAAGAGAGTAATTAAATCGCAGTCTGATTAAAGAGACGATCGCGGAGCGCTGATAAGAATAGGATTGAAACCACGGCTCGGAACAGGGAACCGGCTGAATTTGAAGGTAACGAGAGGCGGGATTAGAAAATAGAGAAGGATAGATGTACACGACCATAGTCGGGAATGATTAGCTGGGGAAAGAAGGAGGATGTCCGAGGTAGGAAAATTACAGAAACGTAGAACTGACATAAGCGAAGTTGTCGTCAAATTAGGAAAACTGGGAGTAAGCAGGAAAAGTTTTATAGTAAAATCAGGAAAAAAATAAAAAAAATAAAAAAATATTTTCGATTGAAGAAAAAATAACGTTCTTTAATATATACATTTATTTTAATCAATGATAAATTATAAAACCCTTTTTTATTTCTATCAAACATCAACAATGACAAACTGACGTTACAATTTGCTCTTATTTTTTCCGCTAAATGATTTTTCTATAATTACGGGTCGTTTTTAAAGATAAGTAATAAAAGTTTAAGTTTATTGCAATACAAATATAATACGTGTTGAAAAGCGTCAAATTGATGTCTCTGCGTTCGACATATTTTGTCGGCATCTTAGTAAAAATTTTTCGCTTGAATTTCGGCTTCTATGTACAAAAATGAAATGTTAGATTTCAAATAAGCTTAATAATTTAGATATATTTTAATGAAGAAGTGTTACGATTAGTGTGTTATAAACTTCATTATTAACTTCTACGTCAATGAAGTAAGCATAGTAGCCATTATAACAATGCAATATTTTAAATGTGAATAAAATAACTTCAAATAACTAAAAAATCCTAATATCCCCCCATTTATTTTTCCCGCTTTAGTTTTTTTTAAAAGTCTTATAACTATTATTCATTAAAGTTTACATTACTTAAACACTATTGATAATTTCGGCTTTAACTAAAAAATTGTTAAGAACTCCCGAGTTGTACACATATATCAGGAATGATAATAGTGTTTAGTAATGCTGGTTATGCTCCAGGCAGATTATGGTAATGGACTAATGTGCGAGTACCATATCAAGGCGGCGGCTGATCAATAGTATAGGTAGTTTCAGTATATCGAGGTTATATCCGATTTACGGTTTAATCTTACCAAGCACGCTTTACCAATGAATATAGAGGTCAGGCTAAATGTTCCTTCTTTATATTTCCGAGAATACTTGGCCGAGCATAGAGAATTATCAACTCCGCGAGTTAAATACCTTATGGACAAAATGTTACTAAACCGGCGAAGCAGGATTAAGCTCGTATACAATTCTTTTGACCGGGAAATCGTTTGAACCGGGAGTTTAGAAATTATATTTGGGCGGCAAGCCTCATATGCCAAAATGTAATATAGTTCCTCTTAGTTTAACTTTAAGAGTGTTATAAGCGCGATTTCATATTTTCTTGGAGGTAATAGAAATCAATCATCCCCATCACTTTCTCCTCCCTCCCAATCCGAGCTAGTTCTTCCTCTCACAACGTAGTTAACTTCGAATTCCTTCAGCTGCTGGACTCTTCTTTTCCTTCCTATGTCTTAATTTTCACGGATGGCTCCAAGAGTGATGAGGGCGTAGGTGATGCGTATACGTCTCTTAAGTTCCTGCACTCTGGGTCTTTCGGACTTCCTTCTTTCTGCTCTATCTTCTCGGCCGAATCAATCTGAATTCTTCGTGCCATTCATTTTATATCCTCTACAAGTGGGGTTCACAAATTCCTGATCGTTTCCGATTCCAAAGGCGTTTTTCAAGCCATCTCTTCTCCTCCTTCTCATTCTTCTGACGGTATCATTCTCCCTATTCGATCTGTCGTCTCCTCTTTGTTCTCGTACCGTTCTATTCTCATACGACTTTCTATGGGTTCTTAGTTATTCCAATATAGACGGCAATGACTCAGCTGACTCTTTAGCTCGCTCAGCCGCCCGCATTGGTCTTTTCCTCGACTCTTTCTCTTCCTCAAACATTCTTTCTCTATCACGCTCTAATTATTCCAGACTTTGGTCTGACATGTATCCATTTTTATTCTCTAATCATTATTCATACTGCCGTCTTATTCAAACGGTTCCTCGTTTGCTGCCTTGGTTTCATTCTATTCCTGTCTGTTGTCGTTCCACGGTTGTTTCCTTAATTAGACTCAGAATCAATCATTCTCTACTCCCCTCTTCTCGCTTTCGTTTTTCTTTAGCTCTTTCTCCTTTTTGATCTCTTCACGCTTCTGAGCCTTCTTGTATTCGTGACTCAAATCATAACCTTTTCGAATGTTCTGCACTCTCTAACGAACGCTCCCTTCTTTACGCCCAACTTTTAGCTTTGGGTCTTCCTGCTCCCTTTAAAGCTACCTATATCCTTCCCATTGCCTTCAGTTATTCCGTTGCTACTGTCCTTTGCTTTTTCCATTTCTGACCGCCTGGCTATTTAGTTCTATCTCTTAATTTATCATGTTGTTGAGTCAAAGCTGCTGGCGCGCCTACGATAGGAAAAAAAATACATCATCCGCTGTCAAACTGGCTTCTAAACCGACAAAAATTATGGCTTTTTATTTAAATTATTTTCATTGCAGTCGTTAATAAACAAACCGGACTGAAATTAAATAATTAAAAATGTTTTCTTCTTCTTTTTTCCTTTACTGCATACAGTATGCATACATTTTCATGCTATCGATGTTATTATTTAATAACGATATATTCTGTTATTTGTTTTAGGGGATTCGGTAAACAAGGATTTCAATGTCAAGGTAAGATATCTTTCTATTAATTAGTATTCGAGACGTTTTTAAAAGTACACGGGAATACACCCTGCTCCTCAGATGTCATAAGAACATCTTTAAAGAAATTTACGAATTATTTTTATAAAAGCGTAGACCAAAAAAAAACAAAAAAAAAAGAAAACGGCTGTTTTAATAACGCATTTTTATTGCTACATGTTGAAAATCTAAAACTTCATTATCACGTCGCATTAATTTGTCTAACGTAAAAAGTGTTAATTGTACCGGCATAATTATTATTATTTTTATTTGCTCCGCACGTATTAAAAATGCAAATACAAAATAAATTGTTTTTTTTTTTTTTGGAAATAGGCTTCAAAATTCTCTGTAACCGTGTTGCGGGGTGGTGTCTTTTTCGTCGCATACATGTTTCAAAATAATGGTTTTAATAAAATTTTAATAAATTCAAGAAATAAAAAACTTTTTCGACAGTAGTTATTATTATATTATGGTCGCAAACAAAAGTATGTAATAAACAATTCTCACGTATCACGAAACTGATGCGTGATTACTTCACGAAATCGTAAAGAGTGGTCTGTTTTAATTAATAGAACTCGTTTATTTCTTTAATTTTATTGCAAGTTTATATGGAATGTAAAGAAAAATCTAGATGTATGCTGATGTCTGTCTCTCCTGATCAGACACATTTGAAGATGCAGGGTTATTTGTTGAAAATTCCAAATAAGAAGGTTCAATAACGAGTGAGTTTAAATGGAAAATTAGCTGTCGCCTCCGAATGTGGAGTTGACGTATAAACACGGATAGGGAAACATCGGTACATGAACAAACTACATGGAGATATATTAATTTACTTTTTACATTTTACACATCGAAAGAATAGTAGCTTTTTACCATTGGCTAGTTTATCATCTCCTTCAATTACAGCGCGCTAGTTTTTACATATTTCGTAAGTGCGCATATTCATCTTAAATTTTCAAGAGAAATCTAAGAATTTTAGCGAAAGAGCTGTACGACTGCCAGCGAACATAGGACAACGATTTTCGCAGTCGATCGCGCATACACCGTAAACTGAGTATTACGAAAGTATAATATCAACCAGTTCCATAATAGGAACTCACTGACGTCAGCAATATGTTTACTATTATTGTTATTACCTAACAATTATTAATAGGCTTCTCGACGTGATAAGTATGCAATTACTGTATGGTCATGTGGAACGATTTCACTCGGTGTTGCTTGCCCGTGATTGAAATTGCCGAAAGTTGCTATTTCTATTATCGAAGTAGGCTACTCTAGCTGCTGGTTAATATTTTATTCATTTGTTTAGCGAGCGTATGAATAAAACATGATGAATCGGTTCGAACTGAGAAATGTTCTAATTTCCTTTTATTACGATTATCGTATATTGAAAAAATCGTATCTGCTGAACCGGTTTTTACCTTCACTCTATGAACAAAAGTGCCTGTTTAATGTGTAGTATTAATAACGGCGCATGGCGAATGGTATTTATAAAAAAACGTAATTTCAAATAGATGGTATGGAAAATTATAAAATTAGTAACTGATTATCATCGCGACGATGTAATGTTAAAATATAATATATATATAATAAAATAAACTTTAATAACAAACAATATAGATCAATAAATTAGATAAATACCTATTTAGAAACGTTTTCGGGCATAACCCATCATCAGCTAACACTAACTTAAAGGAAACTTAAAACATACTAATTATACCATTTTAACAAACAGGATGTATTCACCTACATTTAATGTTAAAATGTTTTCCGGCGTAAATATTAAAACATAAACGGATCGCGTTTTAAACATTTTTCTTGTATGGTTGTCAAGAAAAAAGATCATTTAAGAAGAAGTTTTCGTATCGTTAAACATAACGACCTGCGACTTTTACCTCAGAATTTTGCCAGTTTAAAAAACTTTCAAATCATCTTCCAGAATAATTTAGTGTTTTACTTTCATTCGATTTAATTCGACTCGTCTTTTATTTTAAGGATGTTTATATACGCTAAGAGTTACTCAAACGGCAACATATCGTACGATTCACGATCATGCTCTCGACTAGCTGTAGAACTACGGATTGAATTATTAATTGAAAAAAAATTGCCAAATTTTAGTGTATGAAAAGAGTACGTAAACAAAAAATTTGTTGGTATAAATGGTTGAAGACACATGGATACCGGGGAAATTATATAACGTAAACCTAAAAAATTAGAAAACATTATTAATATATATATATATATATATATATATGTATCTAACTCGGCAATTTTGGTCTCGCAAAGGATTGTGCTCCTTGACCCTCTTGCTTACATTTCTGTCTCTTTCTCTTTTACACTTTGTATAAAATGATTAAAATTTACAACGTAATTCTAAATCGGTCCATATGAATATACTAACATAATCACAAAAATCCTATAAAATACAACAAACGTTACATAAAATTGAGTCATTTGGCATTACATAAAATTGGGACATTTTTTGTAATGGGGGGTAGCCTAAGAATTACGTTGTAATTAATATATATATATATATATATATACATAACTCGGCCATTTTGGCCTCACAAGGGGCTGTGTCCCTTGACCCCTCTTGCTTTCATTTCTGTCTCTTTCTCTTCTATACGTTGTATAAAATGATCAAAATTTATAACGTAATTCTTACTGGCACCAACACAAAAAATAACATAATCACAAAAATCCTATCCTAACATTTAACTTTCATTATATAAAATTAAGATATTGTTTCGTTACATAAAATTGGGACATTTTTTCGAAGGGGAGGGGGTCTAAGAATTACGTTGTAATTAATATATTTCCTCCCCCAAAGAACCAAAGCCTCTATGAAAAAATTTGTTATAACAGAGAAACTTTGTTTATACTATAAAAGATTTGTATGAATTTTACCTACGGATTTAATTATAACTAATATTTAATACTACTTTCTAGTAAAACTATTAATGTTCCTTTTTTATTCTATTTTAAATGTAATTATCATCGATCTTTTGCCATTTTTAATTTTTATTTAATTTTTATTTTGTAATGTAAATGAAAATAGTTCAATGAGAAATATATATATTTAAACTTGCTCATGAACAAAGAATTCGGATCGGATTACTAACAAAAATAAAAATAAAGTCTAATAAAAATATTATCTTTCTTACTATTTCTAAACTACCATTTTAGCTAGAATTTTATAATTTCGTTTTATTTTTCACCCCTAAATATAAGACAAAATTGAAATTGAAAATTGTAATAATTATGTATTTTTAAAACATTTTTAAATTTCTATAAAGGTCGCTATTTGATTTCCTTTATGAAACAAGGGGTATTTCTCAAATCTACTGCCTACCGTAGAAGATTTTACGTAATTATATAATTTCTCCCGCAAAATGTTCTTCTGGATCCGCTTCTGTATATATATATAAGAGTTGCAATGCTCATTGGTAAAATTGAAAAAAATATATTACAACTACACACGGATGAAAAAGGAATAAGAGTTCAATTTTTTGAACTGGACTTTCATTTATCACGCGGAATATTAAGGGGCAAGCATGAAAAGTCACAAATTTTTATTTTTAAATATACAAACATATATAATATATTCCAGCGTGCAACATTGGCCAATGTACATAAAAATTAGGCTGAATATATATTACGGTTTTTTACAATGTGTCATTTTTGTCTTAAAAAAAAAAAAATATGTATCAACATCACTTCGATTATAGTTATTTGGAACAAAATACAAATATAGCAAACAAATTTAAATGTATGAATGATACATATATATAAATATATATTGCTTAGAAATGTTCTCGGACATAACCCATTATCATCAGCTAAAAATTAATAAAACAAGTAAAACACACAATTAATGGGTTGTTTTTTTTTTTTTGTGGGCGTGCCAGCGGCATTGACCCAACAACAGGAAAAGATAAGCTAAAAAACTAAATAGCTAGGTGGTCCAAAATGGACGCAACGAAGGACAGCAGTGCAGGCACCACAGGAGATGAAGGAAAGGAGAGGATAAAGGAAGAGTTATATTTAGTAGGGAGACTTAATGACAAGAGCTGGCCGTATAAAAGGAAGCGTTCATTACAAAAAGCAGGACACTTGAAAAACATAACTTATACGAGGAAGATTACAATCGTGAAAAGAACAGTAAAGAGTAGGCGACAGAGCAAATCGAAAGCGAGAGGAGGGCAGGAGAGAATTATTGATCCGGAGACGAATTAGGAAGACGATAGAAGAGAGACGACCGAAAGGAATGGAATGGAACCAAGACAGGGGAATCGGCTGAATAAAACGGTAATGCGAATGACGATTAGAAAATAGGGAAGGATAAATATCCCACCAAAGTCTGGCGTGATTGGAGATGGATAAGGAAAGGATATCTGAAGAAGGAAAATAGTTGAGAATGAATCTAGGCGACGAGCCAAAGAATCAGCTGCGTCATTGCCATCAATTCCGGAATTACTGGGGACCTATAAGAAAACAATAAGAATAGAGTGGGATGACTGCAGAGTGGAGGTAATAGAACGAATTGAGAGAATAATACTATCAGAGGAATGTGAAGGCGGAGAGGATATGGCTTGAAGGACGCTTTTAGAGTCCGAAATAATGAGGAATTGGGAAAGATCGCTTAAAGAAGAAATAAAAGAGATAGCCTGAAGGATGGCGATCTACTCGGCAGAACAAATAGTGCAGAAAGAAGGAAGCCGGAAGGACTCAGAATGCCGAAGCGGCGAGACAGTAAACGCACCACCTACGCCGTTCTCGCTCCTGGAATCATCAGTAAAGATCAATACATAAGCAGGAAAAGAGGAATTCAAAAAATGAAGAAATTCATTGTTGACTGCACCGTGAGAGGAAGAATTTTGGTCCGAAGTGAGAGAGAGAAAAATTTGATAGGCTGCCATAGGCTATTGAAGTCATGAGAGAAGTAAGGGAGAGTGTTGTAGGAAAATTAGAAAGACAGGCAGCAATGAGCGACAGAATTGGGTTTTTATGAGAAGAAAAACGCCAGCGGTTTTTGATATACAGATAGGAAGAAATAAGTTTGTACGATGAGATGGGAAGCCGTTTAATTCGGATGCGATACCCAAGCTGAGAACGGTGAATAAACAGCGATTGGGTAACCGACTCCGATAGAACTGCGGGAATGGGGGAAGATTTCAAGGCTCCAATGCACAGAAAAAAGGCAATAGTTTAGAGAAGAGAGACTTGGAGGAATTACCGTAGATAAAGGAACAATAGTCGAGCTTGGGGACCGAATAATGGCTTTGAAAAGAATTAGAAGAATAAACGGATCGCCTCCCTATCTGAGGGGAGAGAGTGATTTAAGGAGATTAAGTCTTTTGAGACAGAATTTATAGAGAAAATTAATGTGTTCGTGGAATGTAAGGCGGCTGTTCAAAAAAAGGCCAAGATAGCATATGGAATTGACAACAAGAATAGGAATACCAGATATAATGATGCGAGTTAGAGCTCGGTTAAAGGGGCGGAGAGAAAAAATGATACAAGACGACTTGGTAGGAGGAAGGGAGAGGTGAAGACGAGAAATGGAATTGTTAAGTATAAGAAGTATTTTGTAAATTGAAAGAGACAAGTGAATGCAAAAGAGAAAGATAACCGTTTTAAGGGAATTTGAAGTACTCAGTGGTTAATCAATACCTGAGCAGAAACCGTTCAAACGAATAAACTTGCCGACTTTTTAAAAACACTTATAGAATGAAAATATTGCCATATTATATCTGTCTGCTTGCAGCGAATAAAAACGAATTTTCTTTACTGGTTGTTGATATCTCCGATGAACCAAAAGCGTTTCGTCACTGAATGATTACGCCGAGAAAGATATTTGTAACTCGTTAAAGAAAAAAGAAAATTCTCTTCTTTTAATATTCCGATAAAAAGATTTTTTTCTTTCTCGAATTCCATCCAAAATCATTGCTAGTTAAAAAAAAAAAAAATCACTACATTATAATGTCACATACGCTGTTTACAATATTACATGACATATAAACATTTTTGAACAAATTTTTTATACGTTAGCTAAAGTTTGATTTAAATTTTTAAAGAAAACTTCGAAATTTACGAATTTTTAAAAAATAAATTCCACTTGAACCACGAAAAGAACGCCTGGGAACGAAGAAGCTAGAGAAGTAAGCTGCACAGGGTTACGAGATTAAAAAAGCGCCACTAGAGAAAATCCTTTGCTGCGGCGATGGGGTTAAATTATTAATTTTAAAATTTGAAATTAAATTAAGCTAGCTAAATTTTTAACACTTCGCAAACGATTAACGAAATAAACGACATTTCCAAACAACGAATTAAATTCGTGTATGGGGGTCGTCGGATGCGTCTAATCCAAATCGAATTATTCATATCTACCGAGTAAACGATTAGACGTTAACCGTAGTTGCATACATTTTGTTCTTCTAGAAATAATAAAAAAAACATTGATGAAAGTGCATGATTTTGTATTATCGCTTTTGCGCATCTAAACTGAAATTAGGTAAATGTTGAAATTGATTAATATTTAAAAGTTAATTTATTTCGTTATTTTCAGCTTATTTTTTTTTTTTTTTTTTACGAATTCATCCTTTATCATCATCTCTTTTACGCGAATATATTTTGAAACTGAATAAGATTAATTTGTTATCCGTTGTTATTCTAATTTATTAAAATAATACGTAAAACTCTGATTTATTATAATAATACAAATTTAAAAAAAAAAAACTGATTTATTAAAATAACGCGAATATTAAAAAACGGTGCTATTTGTTTTCTTTCAACTTATTCCGCGTCCTTCAGTAATTTTAGAAACGTATTATTGGGGTAGACTGTCGTCGCATTCCCCTCGATTTTTAAATACATTTTTACGCGAACAAATACGTTCTTGTTAGTTTTATATTCAAAAAACTTCAGTACTGTGACTTTCGAATTAATAATTAGGTAACTTTTTTGCTTCAGTAACGATAATGCTAGTGAATAAGATGAAATAAAAGGAGGCTGAATTTCTCACCGTAAATTTTCAGCAGAACAGTTAGTACGGTAAATTTACTGAAACTTCGTCCTCACGATTTTTTCATATTTTTTTTCAGTACTATAACATCACGTACTAAATTAATTTTATGTTCCATGGAACTTAAAGATAATGTGTTAATTCGGCAAGACACCATTTCGTAATTTATGTATGTATTTGTTTATATAAAAAAGAAAAAGAAAAAAAAGAAAAAGGAAAAAGAAAGCATACATAATGTGTTAATAAATAGATAAATAAATAAACCTTCTCCTTTTTTTTTTTAAACCGAATATATTTTTCGGCTGGATATCATTCCGAAATTGCGTCATCATTTTTTATGTTAACTACCCTTTTTGGGTTAGACAGATGACGGTACTTGTTGTTAGAGAATCGCGATGATCTGCGAAACTATACCGAAAAATGTAACGTTCGAATGTAAGTATAATGCCTTAAAAAAGTTAAATCACTATGCGGTATTGCTGTGATTGATTGACTATTTTATTCCCGTTGCGGTTCGATCGAAGAGTTTTGCTCGCATTTATTTTGCGACGTGTGCTGTGTTAATTTCCTGTTTCGATATTCAATTTCCAAAATGCTGAAAAACCAAAGTTATATCGTGAATGTGCCAAAAACTTCTTGAATTTGAACAATTTCTTTTCGAGACGGCGCCGTTTAAGAAATTCTCGATTTTTAAATCTCGACGACAGACAGCGAAGGTAGGATGG
The DNA here is from genome assembly GCA_039619475.1 of Icerya purchasi. Classification (NCBI taxonomy): domain Eukaryota; kingdom Metazoa; phylum Arthropoda; class Insecta; order Hemiptera; family Monophlebidae; genus Icerya; species Icerya purchasi. Next base: position 219,700,951 of record CM077115.1, on the reverse strand, counting down.
TTGAAAACGAAAGAATGTAGAGATACTATCATATGAATAAGAAGCGTAATTCCTAATTTCGAAATTGTCTGCGACAAAGTTGCTGTACCGGTGGAATTTGAGAAAGAAACTGAATCCACTCGCGAATTTTGGCTGCACAGAACGAACTGGCGAAGTCGCACAAATCGAATTTGAAGATCGCATACCTAAACGCTTCATATCTGTGAATAGCGTAGCCAACGTGAAATTTACGAACGGCTTTTTTTGTTGGAAAAATCTTCGGTATCGAACATGAAGCTTCCCTCGCGTCTCAAAAATGCCACTACGGAGAGGCCCCTCGGAGAATTTCCGGGCGAGAGTGTGAACAAATTGAAATTGTGTCAGACGTGTTCGAAATTTTAATGCAATGTGGTAAAATTCCGCGTATCTCTCGGTTGAACGGCTTCATCTATCCCGAGTTTTCGAGATACTTTTGTTAAGTAAAAATGAAAGACTTGTCTCGTCGAGGATTTATGTAAATTCGTCAATTACGCTTTGTAAATGGTTTCAGAAAAATGTTATCAGTCACGTGATCAATGTACTCGCCGATGTAAATGGTACACCATATTTACCTCGTCATTCGACACAATGACTTTGCACTCAACTTACATATCGAGCGGCATCGGATATATAAATTGTATGCTACCCACAGGGTAACGAACAAAGAAGTTATCTTCAAGAATTGGTTTCGATATCTCGCGCAGAAACCAAAATTAACAGAATTAAAACGAATTACATTCTAAAACTGAAACATCCGTACACATCTGTAGATCCTGAAGAGAAACAAAAATCGAATCGATTTTGAACAACGCGGACCTGCTCAAAAAGCAGACAGATATACGGCAATATTTTCATTCTATAAGTGTTTTTAAAAAGTCGGCAAGTTTATTTGTTTGAACGGTTTCTGGTCAGGTATTGATTAACCACGGAGTACTTCAAATTCCCTTAAAACGGTTATCTTTCTCTTTTGCATTCACTTGTCTTTTTCAATTTACAAAATACTTCTTATACTTAACAATTCCATTTCTCGTCTTCACCTCTCCCTTCCTCCTACCAAGTCGTCTTGTATCATTTTTTCTCTCCGCCCAGCGGTAACTTGCCTCAGTCGGTGCATATTGAAACACCATGAAATTCAATTTACACAATTGAGGACCCGGGAATAGGGAGATGTACTGGAACTAGTCCTCTGAAAAGACTTCAGAAATGCTTGCTGACCCGATACTAACGATATTCCTATCTCACTTGTTACCTAAAGGGTTAAATAACCAGATAAGGAAGAGGAGTTTGTACCAACCGAGTCGCATAACGAACAGTCAATTCCAGAGGCCAGCTGATGTAACTGAAAGGGCCAAGTACCTTTTCAATTCGTAACACTTAACTTTCTTAGTGGGATTTGAGAAATTCAGAAAATTTATCCAAACAGTAGCGGCACACTCAAAGTCACCTTTGCTACTAATTACACAAAGTGCTACGACGAATTGGTATATATGCTCACAACGGTTAAGCCATTTTTCATCAGCATCAGAAAATTATCAGAACGATTTACCACAACGTCCGAGGACGAGCGGCCTCACGACGAAAACAGCATTCCCAACACCAGTTAATAAATTTCCCGTTTTCATATAGCCTAGTAAAATTCCTCTGAACCCTCACTGAGCTATGTGTTATTATAATCTGGTTAATTACACACAGCATATGGATCATATAATCAATCAATCAATCAATCAATCAATCAACTTTATTAGAAAACAAAAAAATCATTACAGAATAATTTATCAGCATCACACGTACACCCACGCGCACACATGCACATATAAATACACATACATATCCACGTGCATACATAGACATATAGGCATATACTTGTATCTATAAAAAACATGTCTTCAGATTTACTCTCTGGCATGATTTTGCTAAGATTTTAATTTTTTTTTTATATATATATAGGATTAATGTAGAGTAGACACAATAAGGTATGTTTTGGTATTTCAGATTTATGAATTTCACGTGTACTCCATAATTTTTTACGGCGTTTTATATAGTTCCAGAGAGGTACTTTTAAACTAATTGGAAGCTTATTATATATCTTGCAACCCATATATACGGCCTGTATTCTAGTGTGGTATTTAAAGAAATTTGGTAATTGAAATGATTCAGAATGCGCATTTCTTGTAATATGGTTTGGAACTGAGATTTGGAATTTATTTTTATTTTTAAATACAAAGTTTGAGAGTTGGACTTGATATAGTTGTTTTAGTAGTAATATCTTGGGATTGGTTGAATTTGTAACATTATAGCCAATTGTACGGAAAACTGAATTTTGCAAGGTAAGTAAGGGTTTTATCAGATAATTTGCTGCCCCTCCCCAGTGGACCAAGCCGTAAGCTAAGGTAGGTGATATATAGATAAATATAATCTTTGCATGTGTTCAGTGTCGAATAACTTTCTAAGTTTTTTGTTCATATAATTTGTATGTAGGTCCCGTGACAATTTTGTATCCAAAATTAATCTCGGATATTTAATTTCTTTTGCTATAGTCAATAACGTTTTGTCATTCCAATTAATTTTGAAGTTTTTAGTATATTTTGGATTTTGGTACCTATAAAGCAAGTATTTTGTTTTTGAAACGTTTAAGATCAGTTTGTTCTCTGTTAACCACCCCGACATTTTATTTATATCTGCTTGTATCAAATTTTGTAACTTTTTTGGACAGTAGCAACTTGACACTAATACTGTATCGTCTGCATAGCAGAAGATTTTTCCATTTACCGCCAGGTTGCAAAAGTCATTTACATAGATGAGAAATAGATATGGTCCTAGAATGCTTCCCTGTGGGACACCACTGCTTAATACTCTGTTACTACTGTAATTCCCGTTTATTTTGGTAGCGAATTTTCTATCTATTAGGTAGAATTTGAACCATTCAAACATTTTACCTCTAAAACCACATTTGTATAATTTATTCAGTAAGATTTTGTGGTCAACTGAGTCAAAGGCCTTTTATAGGTCAATGTATACGGCTGCTGTGGTATAACCTGCCTCCAATTTCCTGGCTATGTATGATATGTGTTCAAATAAAGCAACATCTGTTCCAAAAATCCAAACTGATTTTCACTAAAGTAATTTTTATTGTCAAGGTATAAAAGTATTTTTTCCTTTATGCATTTTTCGAAGATTTTGGACAAAGTTAGGATAATACTAATTGGCCTGTAATTTGAAACCAAAGCTTTATCTCCCCTTTTATGAACTGTAATAATAATAATAATAATAATAATAATAATAATAATAATAATAATAATAATAATAATAATAATAATAATAATAATAATAATAATAATAATAATAATAATAATAATAATAATAATAATAATAATAATAATAATAATAATAATAATAATAATAATAATAATAATAATAATAATAGTAATAATAATAAAAACAACAATAATAATGATATTAAAAAATCCTAGTATTTATTTTGACGAACGTCGTACCAACTGAAAAGATTTAAATAAAATAAACAAGTAGACACTTACACGAATTAGAAGTAATCTTTCAGACGATCCGCGTAACCGATGAAAATAGTACATATGTTGCTTCCGCAGCAATCGATGTTTAACCGACACATTCAACCGATGCAATATTACAAACATCTTCAAGTGTTACAAACATAAAAGTACTTTCTGTAAATATCATCCCGCTTACAAGTACAATCCACATCCGGATAGTTTTTACACATTTTGTGGGTTTACCTGTTTATCGTTCGTTTTGCCTGTTATATACCGCAAACCCCGGGCTCGTGTGGAAAAGAAGTTAGATCCTGAAAACGGTTTCGGTAATTATGAAGTTCTAACATTTTTTGGAATACTTTATTATAAGAATCGGAAAGAGCATTATATACGAGAATAAGCGAGATTATTTTGAAATGATCACGTGTACAGTGATGGGATGTTTCAGAACGGACAAATTGAAACGGATTAGGGTTTGAATTATAGTATATACGCAGGCAAATAACCAGGATTGCCTGTTTCTCTAGTTGTACACTTTCAAAAATCTACAGCTTGTACCGCGGACCGACGTTACGTATAATTTAATACCTTTCTTTTTACGTTCCTAAAGTGCTGTTTAAATTTTTCCTACTTTTTCTCGTACGAAGTTTTAAAATAATCCGAGTGCTCCTTCTTCTTGTTCTTTTTTACACCATCTCCGAGCAAAGTTGAGCGATTATCATAGCCACTCTTTCTTTGTTCTTAGACGCCTCTGTTAATTCTACAGTTGTTTGATTGTACCAGCGGCGCATGTCTGCTCTCCATGACAACTTTTTTCTGCCTGGTCTGCGATTATGACGAGCTGTAACAAACTATACTTCTCTGGATTTCTGTTGATGTGTCCGTAATATTTCAATTTTCTAGACCGTATGTTGTGTAGTAGTTCAGTTTGTTTTTCCATTCTTCGTAGCACTTCTTTATTGGTTATATGGTCTATATGCGAAATTTTTGACATGCGGCAAATAAATATACATCTCTAACGCCTCTATCCTTTTCTCCAATGTAGGTGTGAGATTCCAGCTTTTCACGCCATAAACTAATACCGACCATACATAGCCTTGTGTTAGTCGCAATATTAATTGCAGATTGATATCCTTCCTGATCATTAGGTTTTTCATATTTAAAAAGGTCTTTCTTGCCATTTCTATGCATGACCTTATCTCAAAGGACTGATCGGTTTCCTCGTGGAACCGGGTTCCAAGATACTGGAATTTAGTAACTCTGTCAACGTTCTGACCGTTTACTATTAACTTCATTTTTGAAATACTCCTAGCCTCGCTTGGTCTGTGTACTGCTATCCATTTTGTTTTCTTAACATTGATTTCTAGACCATATTCCTTACTTATTTTGGTGACCCGATCCAGTATCTCTTGCAACTTGTTAATGTTGTCAGAGATTAGTACTGTGTCATCCGCATATCTTATATTTGAAATATAACTGTTACCGATCTTAATAGCATCTTTGTCAGTCGGTGTTTTCCTGAAAATATCTTTTGAATAAATGTTGAAAAGTACCGGAGAAAGCACACAGCCTTGCCGTACGCTTCTTTCTTAATGTATATTCCCCCTGATTCCATATTCTCGCTTCTGATTTTTCCAGTTTGGTTCCATAGAGTCTTCCTATTATTCTTCTGATAAAATTAAAGTTATTAACGGGAAATACGTAGTAGAACTTTGCTTGATAACTGGTGTGTAATTTTTCGAATTTTCTTTAATTTACAAATCATTAATACGCTTACTAGAATCTTTTTTTACTTAACTTTATATCGCGATGTTTTTTGTTATGGTTTATTAAAATTATTGTCCTCCCTGATGAACGATGTTATTTAATTTTCGTATTTCTTTTCTATTTTGAAATTCACCTTGTGCACGAAATTCGTAACAAATGAAACGGAATCGGAGTAGGTTCAGTTAAAAGAGAATGACAATGCAACATTAACAAAGTAGTCCAGAAAGAAACCTTATAAACGACGACTCGAAGCGCTACAAATTCGCAGCGGTAAATTTATTATTGAAAACAATGCTTTTCTGGACTTTTGCATATATACGTACATGTATGTATTTGTATATGTGTATATATATATACACACACACATATATATATAAGCATTTACAAATACGAATTAATAACACTGCTCATGTAGTCGTATTTAGGAATACAACAGTTTTGCCATTTATTTGATATCAGTCAAATGAAGCAAAAGGAATGACTAAAATCGACACATTATTGTATAAGTGAAAAATAAAAATTTTTAAATAACCTTGAAATTAATGTCTCCTTTTCAATTGTTTGAATTATATAATAAATCGACACAGTCGGTATAATAGCCAGTGGCGAATGTTGATCCCCCCCCCCGTATTCCCTGCGTAGGAAAATATTGAAATAATATCGGCATACATAAACAAAAATAATTTAAGAAGCTCACTAAAAATAAAAAGTTAAATTTACATAAAAGAAAATTTATATTTAAATTTTGATAAAAAAAATTAACAAATCTATCATAAATAATTATATAAGCAATAAAAAGGATTAATACAGAATGAAAAATTTATATAATAATAAATAAATAAAAATGATTATTAAGTAATATGTAGTTTTAAAACTATAAAGTTTAATACATGTATATATATATATGTATATATATTAAACTTTATTCATCGTATAAAAAAATTAAAGTATATTATTAAGAGCGAATTACAACTGTATTGAGAAATTTGTCAATCATAAGTAAAATAAATAAATGAATGTTCGAAAATTAACTTATATTGAGAAATTTATTTAAAAGTGAATACGTCTGCTCGCATTAACAAACTGTTCTAAATTGCTGATGTCTTAATGGCTGGCTTGCTACGCTACCACTTTTATAGCGCTTTTCATTTGTCACAGTCAACATATTTTTTTCGCTGGTATTATATTTCTCCGAGCGTATTTTTAAATTAGGCGTGCGAATGTCGTTTTACTATGATCAAATAGCGCTAGCGCAGTCACAGTTTTCCAGTGAAAATTGGTGCAGTGTACAACGCGCTGGTCATTTTGTCAAAGTTGAGAAGTACTTGGCTAGTTAAACACTCGATCAGGTTGGCTGTTTATGTTGTTGATTCGTGTATACTTCTAAAGGCGCTGCTCTTGGTGACTCGCTCGTGTGGAAGAAGTGCTCACAGAGCGACTGGCAACATAACAGACGAAATCGAGCAGATTGTCAAATCAGAATTTAACTGTTACTCAAAGTCTTCGTAGGCACTATTCTTCCCATGTGCTCCGGCGACTCTCAGTTTTCTACTAGCCAGCTAGAAATTGTTAATGGCACATTTCTTTCTTTTTCAGTTTTCCTTGGTATTTGGCCATAAGACTAGAAGTACCGAAGGATAATTGCCCTTATCTGAAATTTATCTCCAACGTTAACTTAAATTTGCCTAAATTCTTCAGGTACAGTTCTCGACGGGCTGATAGTTTATACAAACTGTAATAGTTTTAATGGCTTTTTTTGTATATTTATTCGAAATCTATCGAATTTAAACGTTTACAGTGTTTCCGAGATGACTTTTTGTCGAAATAAAATGCAGCAGCTATCTAACCAGTCTAAAAATTCACAAAAATACCCGTAGCCGGTGTTCCTAACTATATTAAATTTCTCTCGTTAAGATTAAAAACTGGGCTGGATTAAAAAATTTAATCCTTACAGTGGTACAATGTTAAAGAGATGCTGCTGCACTGGTTCGTTGCAGTTTTACGCGTACACTTTGTAAATTTAAAACTTCGCCGATAAATTACACTGGTCTGCAAAAAATTTTTTTTTCCTCTCCTTCCGATTTTTATGCATAATTATCACAAATTTAATATTTCTGAATAGAAATATATAGTATAAAAAATTACAAATCAGGTATACATTTTTTTTTAATGTAATTTTTCAATAAAACTCTTCTTTTTGCTTCAAACTTAAATTTTATATTTTATAATTGATACAATATTGATAAAATTTGTTACGAAACATCAAAAACCATTAAATAATCTAATTATACTCGCTGTTAATAGTATTTTACTTTGCACTTTTTTTCCTTTTTATATTTTTTATTGAAGTTCCGCGACGAATCGACCAACGAAAATCGGCAAGCATTGCTTCTAACCATTTCCCGTTGTAGCGCCTCTCTATGTGCACTATGTCTTGATGAAACAGTTCACCATGTTCATATCTGATACTGCTCCAAAATTTGCGGGGAAGAAATCTAAGTGAGAGTCTAAAAAATGAATTTTAAGGGCCATGTTGCCTTTCAGAGCTTTACACGTAGAAAGAAGTTCTAAGATGATTTCCTGATAGTTTGCATTTTTTTTTTTGTTTCCAAAAAAAATAATGACACACTTCTACGAAAGCGGTCCACGTTCTTTTTTCAGCTTTATTCAACGTACTTTAAAAAATTGAGTCCTTCATAAGCCCTCGTATTTGGGGACCTAAAAAGATTCCTTCTTTCAATTTCGCGTTGCCGATTCGAGGGAATTTAGTTTTGAGGTATTGAAAACCTTTACTATCTCTGTTCACGGCTTTTACAAATTTGTCATAAGACTCAGCTTCATATGAAGTGGTGGTAAAAAAATTATTTCACTTTGAACTAAAGGTTCTTCTTTTACATGCTTGACTCTGGGCATCAAACTCGCTCTTTTTGGCCAATTTTTTACTACGTAGTGCTTATCTTTTGCGCGACTGTCCCATTCGCATAAAAAACAACAGAATTTTGTGTATCCTCCTTGCAATCCAGTTAACAATGCTACAACTGTTAGATCAGCACGGATGTTCCATGTGTACTGTAAATATTAAATTTTTTCCAATAACAGTTTCATATTTCCATAATTTTCTTTCATGTTTGTTGTATGTGCGAGGGGAATTGAAGGATATTTATTGCCATTGTGAAGGGTAACTGATTTTGGACGAAATAATAAAAAATTAGCCATTCCTCCGATCCTTCGGGAAAACCCATTTCTTGTAGAAGTTCTTTAGTATCATTACAAAATACCAAATCACTCTCTTTGGTGAAATAACTCATAAAATCTTGTCTGTTACGAAAATATGAGACCTTCGTATTTTTATCTAACAAATTCCATTGTTGTAATCTTGATCCGAGAAGTTGAGCCCTAGATTTTGGGAGTCCTAAATCGCGAACAAAGTCATTCAAATCAGATTGCGTAAGAAGACGAAGTTTTGTTAAGTCCGTATATAATGACGAAGAAGCAGAGGAAATACTCGATTGACTAAGTGTAGGATAAGCGTATCTGATATCGTTCTCTCTCTTTCTGTCAGTGCGAGTTGTTTTTGTGTGTACAAATACGATCTGAACTGAATAGAGCACCGCTAATGCAAGAACGGCATAAGACAAAATAGGTATAATTTTGAGCTATTAAAAAAAAAAAAAACATTTTAAATAAATATATACATGTTGGCAAAGAATGGAGAGCAAATCTGGATTCAGCACGTTAAACTCCTCATATTCATCATATTTTTATTTAAAGGAGGATTTTGTTGCAGACCAGTGTTATTAGAGATAATCTTCCGTAAGTAAGTGGCATCATAATAAACGTAATTTCACAACTAACATCAATTTTGACGCAGCAAAGGCTGAACTCTGCTACATTCAAATCTCCACAAGAAATAATATTAATAAGGTAAAATCTACAATTGATGCCGTCAGCGCTTTCCTACCGTACGTATTTTTGAATTTGTCACGCAGAACAAAATTCGTAAAAATACAAAAACAAATTAGGAATTAGGGGTGGTAAAAATTTTGCCGGTCAGAGACAGTGTTCATATTGTAGCCCTAAAAAGTTAGCTTCAAAATCTATTATTCGGCTTATAATGCTATTCTTAAACTTAGTTACTTTCTGCAAGAACGGAAGATTTCTAAAATTACAGTCTCCCCCAAAAAACCTGGACATAGAAGACCCCGCAATATTCGGCTTACTAGTTTACTCAGCAACTTAAACGAATGAAAAGCGTTACGTACAAACAACTGTATTCCAACGGTAAAAGTTTAATAGCTCCTGAACAGTTTGGTTTTGCGTCTCATTACTCGACTGTTCATCAATTTACTAGGATATGCGTCACTGATACCTTCAACAGGCACAAACATTTTCATATCGCAAACGCGTTCGGTCCTGCGTTAAAATTCAAAAATAGCTAAAACTCGATCGTGAATTCAGGGGCTACGTAACTCGGTCATCAAAAAGCTCTCGAAAATTGTCGCATGTTTCTATCGATTTTTCATTCCTTTCTTTCCAACTTCTTACTTATCAAGTTCAGATTGAAATTTCAAAGGGACCTCCTTCAACAAAGTAACGCCAATTCGACTTCCTTTAAAATCCCATTGTTATTATTATTATTATTAATGTTTTCCCATTTTCGGGCAATCGACAAAAATTTTACTTATAGTACCGAAACCGATCGCAGCAATTTGATTTTTCCCGAACGCCACCATCAACGGAACTCATCAGTTGCTTTTGGCGGTTTTTATAATCAGTCAAACGTGTATCTCTGTTCAAATGTGCGCATATTGAGGCGTTTAAAAATATCCACTGCTTGCTCTTTCAAGTAAAACACGATCGAATGTGTTTACAAACTATACTCCTAATGCTAAAAAGTATTTTCATTGATATATATATATATATATATATATGTATATAAATTCGGCCATTTTGGCCTCGCAAGGGGATGTGCCCCTTGACCCCTCTTGTATAAAATGATCAAAATTTACAATGTAATTCTTACTGGCATCAACACAAAAAAAAATATAACATAACCACAAAAGTCCTATTCTAACATCCCCCCCCCCCCCCCTAAATTTATATGGTCCATGTACTGTGTGTAATTGCCGGGATTATTACAGCACATGGATCAGTGCAGGATCAGAAGTGTTTTAATAGGTTAGCCGCTCTAATATGGTTTAGCATATCCTGAACCTGTTTTGATTCGTTTGACAACGCAACCGTCGGTAGTTGGAGGTGCCTGCAGGCAGGCAATGTTCCAGAACGTATTCAGCAGTTGGTGAAATTTGGGAATTGCATATGGAACAGGCAGAGGGAGGAGATGTTCCTTCCAGCAAATAGTTGTGGGATATTGCTGTGTGCCCTATGCAGAGTCTAGTTAATGCTGCAAACTCTCTGCGGGACATGGATATCGGTGGCCACCAAGGCTCAGTGCTCACCTTAATAGATCGCAGCCATGATGTGTGAGCCGACCACATACTTTCCCATGTCTCTGCCTTATGTTGCTGAAAAAAGGTGGCCCCAGCTGAGGCAGAGGGGCATCTTCGGGCATTGGACTATATGTTGCTGCCTTAGCAGCCAAGTTCACACGCTCATTCCCCGGCACATCGGTATGACCCGGGACCCACAAGAAAGTTACCTGTGAGCCAGCCCGAAAAAGTACGTTAATGATGCGCTTTATTTTTCAAGATAATGTGTGTGAGGTTTTAGGTGTCTGGAATGTCCTAATCGATTGCAAGGAATCTGTGACTAGAAATGTATTTCGACGTTGGGGGTAAGACTGCAGATATTCTCTCAAGCAGAAGAAAATACCATACAGCTCCCCCTCCAGTACTGAACAGAAGTCGTGGAGCCGAACCGCATGAACAACTCCCTCCACCTCGTAGGCGCAAGCCACCGGCGAGGACCCATTGAGGGGGTTTGCTTTGGCACCATCTGTATACAGCTGACTGTAGCTGGGAAAAAGTTGCATTTTTTCCGCCACGTACTGGGATGGCCGTGTGACATCCTGGTCCGAGCGATCGCTCAGCAGAGAACTTTCATTATATAAAATTAAAACATTTTTTCGTTACATATTTCATTACATGTGACATTTTTTAAATAACAATAACAAAAATCCTATATAATATAACAAACGTTACATAAAATTGGGACATTTCTTCGAATGGGGGGTAGCCTAAGAATTACGTTGTAATTAATATATATATATATATAAAGAAAATGCGTTACTGCGTAATAAAATAACATTGCCTCCCGGATAAACTTTCAAACTGGAGTTGTCGATAAAGAATAAAAAACGGTACACTTACGTGTGTCAGTGTCATGCAGTATGCTACTAAGAGGTAATGTGAAAATGATTAAGAATTTCTTTCCGGTCCGAATAAAATGATATTACATTTGAAAACACTCGATCGGACTTGTGCAAGAAAAGGGAAAATTACATTTTCGATACGCTATCAACATTTAACAGGCAATGTAAAATATCAGTACTAAAGTATGTATAACCGATTTATCGTTGTTTAAAGTTCTTTCAAAAAATTGAGAATTGTTTTCTTTTTTTCTTTTTCGGATTTTGTCAGAGACACCTCAAAATTAGAGGAAGTGCGAGTCGAATTTTTAAAAATTATATATAAATTCGCCTTTCTGCTCGAATATATTACTCGAAATAATACGAATAGAAAAAGTTTTTTCGCTTAACCAACTTCCGATAAACCGTGTGAATAATACGAACACTTTTAATGAAATAATAATAATGTATTTAATTTATTGCACACTAACGCGTTTTTCGAAATATATATCATGATCATGAAGCTATTCGAGACACGTCAGTGTGCAATTATGAGTAAATACATTATCTATATATAAAAATAGGCAAAGGAAAAACGGTTCGATACCTTTTTCTCCTCTGTTTATTAACCGATGTTCTTTGTTTTTTTGTTTAGTAGCTATTGACGATCTTTAGTGTTATCAGTAAAAACTTTTTAGAAACAGTTATATTTTTTTTCTTATTTAAATAAAAAAGTGAATACAAAAAAGTGAAAAATGAAATCGTTATAGCTAGTAAATCCATTCTTATTAAAATGGTTTAATTTTTCTTAATAATCTCATTATTGGAATCTTAAGTTGTCACGGGGTTTTTAAATTGTGATTTACTGTTGTTTTATTGAATTTATTATTCAATTATAATGGTGCTGAACTGTTTTGCAAAGTACATGTAAATTTTTTTTCTTCTCAGATATACAATGAACGAATGTATAAAAGTAGAAAATTTTTTTTTGAAAATGTCCAAATTCATATACGTTTTTGTTCAAATTTTTAATAATATTTATAGTCGAATTTTGACCAATAGGCGAAGAACACTAGTTATTATTATTTCGTAAAAAGTGTTTATATTATCCATATGGTTTATTCGATAATTAACAGAAACAATTCGTGGTGTAAATTTTAACATTAGCTTCGAATAAATATTATTTCTAGACCGTAAAGAAAAAAAACAAAAAAAGTGAAATGTTAAGTAAAAAATGAGTCCCTTTTTTTTTTTTTATGAGGGCTTATGTTGAGGACCACTCGGGGAGCCCTTTAATTTCGCTACACGATGATGAACGTCAATGAAGAAGTTGCTCAGAATCAAAATCTTTAATTAAATTGGCCGGGAATTTCTGAAATTTAACAACATTTTTTCATTATGTAATGCTTGCAGAGAGGGCAGAGAATTCATAACGCCAGCTATTTCAGAAATAACTCGAGCTAATAAAATGTAAGTTTATATTTTACGAAGTGCTCCGATGCTCATCAGAAGAGGCTCACGGCATGGCCGACGAGTTTAGCAACATCAAATAATAACTCGTTTGAATGCCGTCCACAGAACGCATCTGCTGCGTTCTTGGCGAACTTTAGAAGCATCCCCCCTCCCACACACTTTGTCTGCCAACGATCTTGTCATCGGTATCGTTTGTATTTGTTGCATATCATAAACTCTTCGCATTGGTTAAACTTTAAAGCGATTCTATTAATCTTCTTCCTTATTGTACAATGTTACGTGAAAGAGGATTTTTATCGAGCAATGCGAAATCTTCTTTATGAGCCCCCCCCCCCACATACACACACACTTCCCCCTCATATTTATCAGTCAACACTCAACTGCATATTTTTCTTTAGTTTTTATTGTATGACGTTTTCATGTTTGCATTTCAGCCATTTCTTCTCGGTTAATTCTGTTATACATATATTTAGTTCTGGATGTTGAAAGATAGCCGACTTTATTGTCTCATCGCATTTCCTTTTTTCTTTATAGAATTTCGCTAATTTTGTTTAATTAGAATTTTCTGTAAGACGGTTTCGAAAACCGATCGAAAAATTTACTACCACCGTTTGTTTTCTAAAAATATAACACCCGTTTCGAAACAGCGCTAAAAGTTTTTTCATAAAAAAAAGTCCGCGGGGGTCAGGTTAAAATGATTATGAAGCCAATTATGTATTAAAACTTTGCAACAAATCGCTAACATTATGGAGCCGTTTACCGGAACACTAAAAAAAAAAATAATAAAAAACTTTAATTGTTTACCTAGAACGAAGTTAATTAAATCAAATGAATTAAAACTACGCCTGAAACCGTCTAATCTATCTGAAAATCTGTTGACTACTCAGCGCGACTGAGTCTTCGGATTCTAAGAGAATCTAAACACTACAAAAAATAGACATATATATTTTTTTTTTTTGGGGGGGGGGATTAAAAATGAAATAACTTGTTGAATTTAAGTGCTAAAATTACAAAGAAAAAAAGAAGCGCTAGATGAAAGGGCATCTGCAAGAGCCAGTGACAGAAATAGAGCTTACTATTTCACGTTACTACTGCCTAGAGTTGTCTCTGAACGATCTGCTGCATATCGATGATAGAAAAAGGTTGCGCACGCATATTTGGAAGCGCAAGGTTGTGTCGCTTCAAGATCACAATATGATTTGTGCGAATTTTGATCCGTGCGATTCCAGAATAATCTATATCGGGAGTGAAGAAAACAGTCTGGAAGCGTTGAGTCAAATCACTTTACGGTCACATACACCGATTAATGTGTGAGTACGAGCATAGGCTAGTGTGGCGTTTGCAGTACATTTTCTTTCGATCGTTTTTTATATGCTGTCGTTTACTATCATCGGAACTGTAAGCGATCATCGGTCCCGCTTTTCAGCCGGTAGTATCACTATACTGGTTCGTTTATCTTATTTCCGCCGCAACGACTAATGTTTCAGTCTGTTAAAATGCACCTTTGAAACTGGGTCTACATACAATTGCATTATTGAAAAACTTAAAATAATATTATTCAAAATGATAAACCAACGCCTAGTTTAGAATATTCAATTACAAAATCGAAAAGTATGTGGAAAATTATTCTCTTCCATAATTTATCAAACTTCTCTCTATATAATATCGTATGTAAAATATTTAACCACCATTTTCAAACAAATTTACGCGCAAAAATGCCCCGTGTTTTTATACGGTTGTGAGAAGATAAAAAATTGTTCCGTTGTACTTGCTTTTTATTTAAGCAAATGGAATGCAAATGACCTTAACTTGATTCAGTTTTTGGGTAATCATGAAAAAAAGGATATTTTTAAAAATTATCGATGTTACGCAAACAAATATATATATATATATATGTATCTCTAATAATAGATTTAATAATGTGACGAAATTAAAATTTTTAAATCTCTTAAATACAAACAATTTTTTAAATTTTCAATAAAATTTTCTGGAAGAAGACTTTTTTAAAACCGAATTACGGAAACTTTTTCGATGTTGCAAATTTGAAAAGTTTACTTTCAAGATACTAACATATATAAAGAGACTACTACGGTGGTGCATCTTATACTTGACCGCTTCAGATCTAACAGATGTTTTTCCAGAGGTGTGTACAAGCGTTCTCTCATTTAATAATCACAATTCCAGCAACCACTTCGTTTGCAAAAGTTGATCATTGTCAGCAGTGAAACGAATCAAAAACGTATTTAAGAAATAAGCAAGGTCGGAAATTAGCTTTTTTTAGTATTTAAAACGAATTATTATCAAGCATCGGAAAAAGACTATCTTCTCGTGATGATGTAATAGACACTTTCGCAAACAAGAACCGGAAAATCGAATTAATTTACAAAAAAAATGAGACATTTCATTCCTCTTAATTAATTTTTATTTCTGTTCTGTATTTAACCGAATTTTACGCATGTTTATTTTTGTGTAAAAAAATATTTGATTGTGGCGCTTCCTCAGTTCTGAAATTCACGCTACGCCACTGAATAGGATTGACTGTCAGCAGAGGATATCTTGTCCGCGTGAAATGAAATACTTCTGATATCTGTATGGAGGATGCAGGGACATGGAAAAAGGTCGCGTGAAAAATTGGCGGTAGTGAAGGGGTTTTAGTGGAGAAACAACTGTCAAATCTTTTCGATCGGTAGACGGAAATGAATGGCGTGCAAAAAAAATTGGCGGTAGTGAAGGGGTTTTAGTGGAGAAACAACTGTCAAATCTTTTCGATCGGTAGACGGAAATGAATGGCGTGCAAAAAAAATTGGCGGTAGTGAAGGGGTTTTAGTGGAGAAACAACTGTCAAATCTTTTCGATCGGTAGACGGAAATGAATGGCGTGCAAAAAAAATTGGCGGTAGTGAAGGGGTTTTAGTGGAGAAACAACTGTCAAATCTTTTCGATCGGTAGACGGAAATGAATGGCGTGCAAAAAAAATTGGCGGTAGTGAAGGGGTTTTAGTGGAGAAACAACTGTCAAATCTTTTCGATCGGTAGACGGAAATGAATGGCGTGCAAAAATTATTTGCTCTTTATGATCACGATACGTCATCGACGTGACGTACTAGAAGAACTTTAAAAACGAAAGGGAAAATTATAGAATATCTTCTATTTTCGTTGGAGCGAAAAGAACAAAATATGTCGTTCCGCTAAACTGTCTGAAGTGAAGAGCAGAGTGCTCACAGAAATTTTGTTGTTGGTGCAGTTACCAATCGTTATTTTTTGTTGTTTTTTTTTTTTTTTCTTTTTTGGGCACGTCAACCGTGGACATTAACCTGACACAAGTGAAATTTTTGGAACTTTCAGTGTGCGACAACGGGATTCTTACCGGAACGAAACGCAATTAACTAACCAACTACGCCATGGTAGCTGGCCCTAAATGGTTATAACGCTTGAATGCGCCAACAAGTCCTTCGTTTGATGTTTGACATGACGCTAGAAATAATCTCTCAAAATTCGTGTCTACGGGTTCCATCGTAATAGATTACACTTTTCCAAGGGTAACGACTATTTAAAATCAGTCTATATTTCCGCGCATATGTGTGTGTATTGTAGTGATAGGTAAGTACGTTAATTTTTCAGATGCGGATCCGGAAGTGTATCGCAGGTTCGAGAACTGTGTCCTGAATACGTAATCGGACTCATATGGATCATCCGGTGTTTACGTACAGAGTTCACTGAAAAATTAGAAATAGTTTGCAATAGTTGTCGACGCGCGGAGTATATATCAAAGTGTGTTAGGTTAGATTACGCGTGTTGGAAAGAGAGAAGGAAATTGCAAAACAGCCAAGTTAGGAGTGTAATCATAGAAAAAGTTGTATCTCCCGAAAAACACGACAAAGTTTCTTTTTACTTATCCTAATGTTATAATTTTTCACTTTTCTAGTTGATCTGGCACATTTCTGCTCTCAGATATTCTTTTTGCCCGTATGAAACGCGAAAAAGCACAATCTATTCTTCTCTGTTCAAGGTCTTTCTATAGCGGAAGAAGCCTAGATCTGTATAGCATTCATCAATTCGGTTTGTATTTGCCGGGTTAGGGGTCCAGAACTGTAATCGGAGTTAATGTATTGTTCCGGACCTACTCATCACTAGTGTGTTTTGTAAGTGAAATTGTCGGTTGTGCGAAAAAAGCGCACTGTGAATAAAACGCACTCATAGAAGTGTGTGAAATAAGCGCACATTTGGTCGAAAATCAGTAACACGCCTGTAGAAGTTGGAAAGAACCGTGAAGAGATGTGAAGGAACTGGTGACATTATGGCAAACCTTTTTTTCTTAGCTAGAAATTGTAAAAAAAGAAAGACAACAACATGTAAACAGGTACATATAGAAATAAGAAGAAACTGAAAATATAATAATATTGACGAAGCTGTAGTGCTTATTTTAAACACGCCTGAATGATGAACTATTAGTAATCGTTTAGCCAGTCCACACCCTGGGTTAAGTGTGATGGGAATCAGATGTTGTAATCCAGCTTGACGAACCAATATAATACCGCGTGTAGATGCTCCGAATGATCAAATTTAACCGGCCTATTATTAGTTGGCCACCATGTTTCCGTGGACGATGCGTAACGTGTAATCGCTGTGGAACAATTTTTTAAGTGCAACAAGAGGTTGTGTATTCGTTGTACGTTTAAAAATGAGTTTAAATTAAAAAGACACGAGAACTCGCCCGACCTCAAAACCACCTTACAGTGGATAAATAACTGTCGAGATACAGGAAAAATATCATCTAGTCGCACATTCGTCGGTCTTCCAGGACTAAAGAAAACATCCAAAATGTGCATGCAGCAATAACGTGACTCTGTCCCAATCGGCCTGCCACCACCACGCTGTCGCCTTAAACACTTCGGAGACGAATCATAAATGAAAAGATTTAAACATGCATCCGTGTACAAGGTACAACTCACTCGAGAATTATTACCAGCGGATCATCGAAAAAGATTAGATAACAATTTTTTAGACGTGATTGAAGAAGAGATTGTCAATTTGAAAGATATTTTCTTCAGTGATGAAGCGCATTTTGAACTACACAAGCATGTTAGTAAACGAAACATGCGTATTATTCCAACGGAAACCTCACATTACTGTATGGTGCGCATTGAGTGCTAAAACGATCACATCGGGGTCTATATTTCTTTTTTCTTGAAGAGGTCGGAGTCAACGTAACCGTGAACAGGAGTCGCTACCGGGAAATGCTAATTGACTTCTTCTTCTTCTCCTCTTTATGACGAAAACGAATTACACACTTGATTCCAACAGGACGGAGCGATTGCGCACATTTGTAGCGATCTGTTAGCGCCGCTAAAAAAGAAATTTTCGAGCCAACTGATTTCGTGCAATATTCAATGTTGATCTGATCATCTGGTAGCTTGGACTTTACGCCTCCTGATTTTTTTTTTTTTTTTTCTACGGAGCTACCGTAAAAGCAAAATACACCCGGACAAGCCAGCCTAAGGAGAAGCGGCGGTTCCTAGGAGAACTCTTTTCAATGTAATCGGTAATTCTCCAGAAAGACTGCTAAGTGTAAAAGGCGTCGCGGCGATTATCTTTTTTAGCGAGTTTTGTTTAAAAAATAATTTCATATTAAATAGGGCATCGTTTTTACTTTATTTTAGAGTTTTATTCGTTATTCTAGTCGTCGCGATGGTCTAGTTGCTAGAGCCTTCCGTTACGGAAGGCTTGGGTTCGATCCCGAGCGACGACGGAAATTATTACGAAAAAAATTAAATTAAATACTCGCTAATAGTCACGTGGTGGTAGGCAATTGCCAACCGCCAAAAAGACACACACACACAAGAGACCGCATTTGTATAACGATATAAATCGAACAGTTACCAAATGTTGTCTTGCGTGTGTGTACACGCATGTTACATATAACAGTTGCTATGAATACTAAGTCTATGTGTCTCTGTGTACAGCTGAAATGTACGAATAAGTGTAGTTGCCGACGCTCAGGAATTAACTATGGCACTATACTCGCGTATGATGATGATTCGTCATTCTATCTCGAACGACGACCAATATTTGCGAAGCGTTTGAAATTAGCAAGTTCATTTTGGCCCACCCTGTACAGTTCGAATTCAGTTAAGCTCATACTTCGAAAATTACCTGTAGCGAAATATTCATGATTTTCTTCATATACATACACTTGTTTGCTATTAAAGTTGTTAGCAGACAATTTTTAATATTTAAACAGGAGCGCATGCATCTTCTTTCGTTAAATTTCAGTTTTGTTTATACATAAGTTAATTTTTATTTCATAATTTTCAAATAGCGCGCGGAAAAAATCGGAATATTCACAGTAGTGCATTTAAGCTCTTTGAAAATCAGTTTATCATTTTAAAAATGTTCCTTCATTTAGGTCGTATTCTGTTACAGTGTAATGAGTTTCAAGTAGCCGTTTTGGCTGCAGCGATAGAGCACACGGAGGAGCGTTTTGAACGCAAGATGAAGATAAATCATCGTTGATTGGTCTTGTAACAGCTCTCAAAGCAACATCAAAAGTTGCACTCTAATGAATAGGATAAAAGAGTGATCTCTGTAATTACCGCCGCGGCCTTTGCTGTAAAGATGAAGAAAAACTAAATAAACAACAGACGAAGTTGCGTGCGTGTTTTTTTTAACCTTTTAATTTCTTCTTTGTATTGTGCCTTTTTATAATGAGCTGCGAATTCTCATTTGAGACGGAACCGAAGACCCGTGGCAATCTTTTTATCATCACTGTTATGAAGCGTCGCAGCGACTTTGAGACTACGAATAAAAGCACAGCCGGAGATGCGAGTTCGTGTTCTCTCGTTAGTTGCTGCGCGCTAATGAAGCGGCGAATTTTGAACGATTCCGAATTCTCAACGATTAATGTCCCGACGAAATTACGGTTTGCCTATTAATTCTCCGATTAAATTGTTTTAACCGAACTACTACTATTCGCTTCACTCGCAGTTCCTTCCGTTTCCGTCGCGAATTAATAATTCATTTTTTTTCCGGATACGAAATTGTGAAAGCGTTCAATTTCAACAAAAATTTTAAACGACGCGAGACGAAATACCGAACAATATTGTACGATGCGACGTTATTATCACATTAAGTGCCCTCATTCAACTTCTGGTTAAGACCGAATTACGAAATCGAATAGATGACTTTAGGGCGCATTTTAAACGAAAAATTAATTTAGCTCAGATGATTTATATACGCGCGGGCCCGGCAACTCGAGAGCCTTTAAGTGTCTGAGCTAACCGCGAAGTTTTGAAGTTTTTCTATATTTTCAAAATTTTTCATTTCACATTTCATCTATAACACCACAGCTTACACACCGAGATTCGGAAATACTTGAAAAAAATAATTTCCGTTATTCGGTAAAATTAAAAAAATTAACGAAAACACGTATTTCTCTGTCTCCGGGAATTTTAATCTCGAGTAAATTTTATCTGTCCTCTATAAGTATATATGTAGTATTAAACGGTACGATTTATTTTTCGAAGCCGCATTTACACATCATGATGGATGAAGGATATATATATATATATATATATATATATATATATATATATATATATATGTGTGTGTGTACGCCATTAAGCTGATGTAGTGAATGTACATTTGCGCATATGCAGCTAGAGTTTAAATCGAATCCGAAAAAATTTTACCGCAACGATGAAAGATTCTAGATGTATGATTAAATGTGCTGAACCAGCAGTCATCAAATTACTGCATTTGAAGTTTCGTTGGCCACTCGCTAGCTAGATTCTTCTTTGTGATAGAGGGTCTGCGATAACTTATCCTCACCTCTTAGATTTAAAACCCGTTCGTTCAGTCGATAGTTTTTTTTGTTTTTTTTTTCCGAAGGAAGATATACACACACACACACACGCATAGCTAATATAGTAATTGAACAAAAAAAAATTTAAACGAAAAGACACGGCCTGATTGCACGTATAATTCTTAATGAACAAAATTTTTTGTCCTTCAGAATTTTAAAACATTCCAATATAGTTTTTTAAATAGGTCTCGAATAGAGTTACAGCGATTAAATTTCCGTTCGTGTGAATTTACAAACTAAACGAATAAAAAAAAAAGAAGAGAAATCCAAAAAAGCGAGAGAATTTATTTCTCGAAATCAATCTGCTCATCGGCAAAATTATTGTCTCTACGACGGCGCTTAGATTATGTAATACTTTTCATACGCTCGCTCATCCATGATCTTTAGTTCACTCGATTGAGATGATCCTTGGCGCCATCTAGTCAGTGAGTGTAATAAATTAGCGGATATATTCATTAGCCGGTTTTTCCGTTACAGATTTTTGGGTACCATTTTCAGCTCGTAATATTGCTCTTCTTTCCTTAAGTGACTCATTCTAGATTATGGCTCAACTCTTATTCTTCTTTATTTTCTAATCCTGCCACCTTTTACCTTCTCATCCATGATTTTCTAGATACTTGCTCTTTTTTAAATCAATCCCGACTATTTGACGCCTCTACTTCAACCCCATGGTCTCCTCTTCCTGCATCATTTTCTCGTTTTTCATCTGCTTCTATTCCAATAATGTTCTTTTCATTCCCCTTCTAAGTACTTTTTTTTGTGATCGTGATATCATGTTTCATTTGAATGTTCCACCACTTTTCTGCTGAGAGCAACCGTCCTTAAAACTCGGTATCCATACCCCTTAAGGTGTTTCTTACATTCTCTCATTTCCTCCGACTTCTTTATTCCTGCCTTCGGATTATCCTCCTTGAACGTGTAGAAATACACTTTTATTTTCTCCTTCTTCTCATTTTTTAGGCTAATGTCCTCGTTGACAAACTCCTCATATATATGGATATTAGGGTGGCCCTTGGTTATAGATGACGGAAATTTTTTTTTCAAAAATTAGGTGTCCTAACCCGCAAAATTGTTCTCTTATATGAAAAAATCATACCGTTAAAATTTTAGCTCATTTGGTCAACTTTAAGACGTGCCGAAAAGCATTTCGGCGAAACCAGCGTACACGCCCGCCGCAAATACTGCTTTCCCTCGTTACAGTATACTGCTGTGTGCCAACAACGCAGTACAGTTCTGTTGCGATATTCCTTACAGTATCATCATTTGTATATCTCTTCTAAATGTATGATAAGGATTCTCTACTGCATAAACGGGGCAAAGAAAAGAGTGAACAGATTTTTTGTGCTTGCTTATATTTCTATTTATTGCGCAATCGTAAGTGGGAATATTGTTTTGAGCTTCATATTGATACGGATTCGGTACTTGCAGCGCTATCGTTTATGTCCGAGGTAAAAAATATTCTCCGAAGTGCCAGTAATTCACCATCTCTCGGACATCGTTCTTTTTAGCAGTCGCTTTGCCTTGTCAAGAAACTCGGCCAAAACCAAAAAATCTCGTGCCTGTATTATTGAATGTATTTCTTTTGACACAACTGCCGTTAATACTGGTGTCAAAGAAGGGACATGAGTTGGAACGGTTCCTCGACCGCAGATTATTACATTTGGCGTGTCGTCACCATATTTTTCAAATGATTGTAAGAACACTGTTTTCAAACTGAAAATGCCTCGCACTTCTGGTCCAAATGTTGCTATTTCTAAGGAATTCTAAAACAAGTGATCAAAGATGTGAATAAAGA
This sequence comes from Icerya purchasi, assembly GCA_039619475.1. NCBI lineage: Eukaryota > Metazoa > Arthropoda > Insecta > Hemiptera > Monophlebidae > Icerya > Icerya purchasi. The sequence goes on along the minus strand of CM077115.1, from coordinate 219,678,223 downwards.
CAATTTTCGCTCAGCATTAATGGAAGAAGAAATGAGATCAGTATTTAACGATGACGGAAAATCCCAACTGATTAGATATTCCTGCAGCATGCACTTGCTACACACATCAGCCTCATGACGATTACCAAGAATTTTTAGAATTATGCTTAGTATTTCCAGGAGAAACTCCAAATAATTTTTCATTTCGATATCCCGGAGTCATGCACCACGCAAGGTGGATGTCTAAAAGGTCATATTCTCCCTGAAAATGTATTTATTTCGCTATGAATTTAAGCTGAAAACTTCAAAAGCGAAAGGTTTAGCTCTGACATTTTTGTATTTTTATTGCGGCAACTTATGTGAAAGCGTTGTTTTCAGCTCCGGTTACTATAAAAGCACCAAATTCTGATTTTAATTTTCTAAAAAAACTGAATTCTTATAAAGAAATAGACGAAGAGGTTTCAAAAGCGACTGTAAATCAATTTATTCGCCATTTATGGTATCTAACTCCGGAAGCAATTCGCTTTCTTTGATAACGATGTCAGTAATGAGGTGAAAGAAAGAATGCACAGAAACCTGGATCTAGACGCAACAGAAGATTGAGCCGATTGCAAATTAAATTTTCTGACGTGGAAAATTTATGCCGAGGAGATCCAAATCAATTTGTTAATTCGCTGACCAAAAATTTTTCTGAGAGATTTCGCCTTAACACCGATTTTCTTCTCAGAAGTCCAAGTGAATGGGAGCGCGATGAAGATTATCTAAAAAGTAGAGAATTAATCTCCCCAAAATGAAAGTGGTCAATGATGCAGCTGAACGCGCGGCGTACAATTAATTAAACAATACAACAATAAAAACTGACCCGCAAAGAAGATCAAAAACAGTATTTTTCTTTTGGGGGGGGGGGGGGGGGAGATCGCCAGTCGAGGGCATTACCCAGCACAAAAACAGTACCTACTTCAAATGGTAGCGGAATATCGAAAAAATACTCGGATGCGAAAAAATCGACGCACATGTCTGGCATTAATACTTAACTTTCTTAGCTATTCTGTGACAAATTGTAAATGTGTTTTCAACGATTTTTTTATTCTTATCAATAAAATTATTCACACGAGAAAGAAGGATAAGAAAAAAATTGTGATATTTCAAGTATAGTCTTAATAAGCCTGTAATGAGAGTTCCTGTTTTACTGCGTAACATCCGCTAAACCACTCTGTCTAGTAACCACCGGAAGTGTACCTTCGTACGCGCGCGCGCTGAGTTGCGCTATTGGCGCTATCTTCTTGACCATATCGGCTCCTATTAAAGTTGACCAAATTAGCTAAAATTTTAACGCTATGATTTTTTCATATAAGAGAACAAGACTACGGGTTGGGAGATTAAAAATTTTAACCTTGAAAAATAAGGGCCACTCTAATGTATATACACAAGAAAAAAAAACAAAAAAAAACACATTTCTACAATTATTTTAATGTTTTTGGTAAAATCCTCATTAGAGACACATTGCGTGTTATCTTTTTGAACAGATAAGCACTGTCCCCTCATCTGCAGAACAACAGTGAAACGAGTGATGATAAGAAACGCTAAATATATATGTAAAAGAATACCAGTCAGGTAGAGCTATCCACCCATTTCTGTTTGGTCGACACTGTTTTATCTTCCTGTTCACCGTTTTAAATTTTAACTGTCTTACTAAAGGTCTCCATGTCTTCATTTATAACCGTCGTCATCGCGGTTAAAATTTTCACATTTTCCATCTCGATCGTTTCTCCTACCAATCTAAAAACCATAACCTTATCCGATTTCGCTAAAATAACTGTGTCCTCGAAATTAATTATACGATTCGCCCGTCTTTTTGGTGCTTGTGCAATCGCGGTTTTTTCTACGCGTTTGTGACGGCAATCTGCTATATGTTCTCACGTCAACTGCTCGGCCTGTCTGCCCGATATGATTTTGACCACACGAACACGGAATCTTATAGCCGCCAATCGGTACTAGCAAGCGAGCTATCTTTATTACTACTTAAAAATATGTTTTACTTTCTTACCGATGGTAAAAACCGGTCTTAATTTATTTTCACGCAAAATTCTGTCTTTCTTTTATTTTATTGGGGGGGGGCTCGTCGGACCTCGCCCAGAAACAATAGAAAGAAGAGTTAACTAATTAAAACTTAATTTGATCGGAAATAGCGGAAATAAAGGAACCAATGCAGGGACAACAGACACTGAGAGGGAAAGGACAGGATAGAGGACGCATAATAATAAGGATCAGGAAGCCTTAACTTTAGAAGGAGTGAATAAAGAGAAGAACGTTCCGCCGAAAGAGCAGAGCACTAAAAGAATATGTGATTAGCATCACAGATAAGTTCCTCATTCGGATATAGAAGACAATAAGGAGAGGAAACTAAAGAGAGACGATAGCGGGAAGAGGGCAATAGAATGTAATTGAATCGTAGGCAAATAATAGGGACAATAACGGACGACGTGGAAGAATTCTGAGAACCAAGAATTAGCAAGAAGGTTAGGTTGAATTGTGAGGTAGAAGAAGCAATCATTGGTAAAGGAGGAAGATCCGACCACAATTTAAAGTAAAATTTCTTACTTAAGGAGATTAGTACTAGGGGTCTTTTTAGGGTAAAAGCGGGAACGGGCAGCAACTTGAGCTAATACGCCATTTCATTACCTTCGATGCTTCTATGACACCAGGAACCCACAGCAGATCAACGTGGATAGAGTGATGAAAGGAAAGATTGTGAATGAATGATCGTATACGAAGAATGATGAAATCTGATGAGAGAGGGGAAGAGGTAAACTGATAGCCTGGAGGGCGCTCATAGGGTAGTCGGATATTATTATTTTTCGATATACGGTAATACTACGTTGTCTTCAAATTCTTTTTTTTTTTTTTTTCATGTAGGTGAATACACATGCCTGTTTGTTATAAACTGTATAATAAAAACCAACTTTTTTTTTTTTTTTTTAAATATTTACTATGGGTTCGTCAGCGAGGACATTAGCCCAAGAAATGGGAATAGAGAAAAAATCAGATTTTTATGAGGCGTGAAACATTCAACAAGAATGTATCAAGCGCCTGGATGACAGAAGGAGAAGGAAGGGAAAGAATAAATGCAGCACAATAGGGAGTAGGAACATTGTTTGATAAGAGAGAGGAGTAAAAGGAAGATTGTTCAGATAAAAGTGATGAACATTCGAACATTATGTGATCAGGATCACATACATGTTGACTGCTAAGAGGATGTAAAAGACAATACGGAGATGCCGCGAGAGAGAATCGGAAAAGCGACGAGGGAAGCCAGCTGTGCCCAAAGCGGAGGCGGCATATTGCCGAGATGCTGGAGCGACGCATAAAAGGGAAGTCAAGAAACCAGGAACAGAAAGGAAGAGAAGGCTGGATGGATAAGTAAAAGGGATCCGGGTTTGAGAATGAGGAGTAGTAGGAGTTAAACCATAATTGGTTGTGCGCTGCAGAGGACAGAAGATTAATATTGACGGATGGAAAAGTAGTAAGGAACCTGCCGGAAGAAGAAGCTCGCCGAGCTAATAAGTCAACTGACTCATTTCCTTCTATTCCAGAATGGCTAGGGATCCAAAGGAAATTAACCTCGATTGCACAAAAAAGAAAGAGGTCATGGATCAAAGAACGTATAGAAAGGATTACATAATCAGTAGAGTGGGGAGGCAGAGGAGATGCAACAGCCTGTAGCACGCTTTGAGAGTCTGATAGAATAAGGAAATTACGAGAGACCTTCGAAGATCTGATGAAGAAAAGTGCATGGAGGATAGCAATAGACTCGGCACAGAAAGTCGAACAGAAGGAAGGAAGTTTAAAGGACTCAGAGTGATTTAATGAAGGACAAAGAAAGGCTGCACCAACTCCACTTGGGCTCTTGGAACCGTCCGTGTAGATTGTAACGTGGTTAGAATAGTGGGAGTTTAAGGTATGTAAAAATTCCGATCTAACGGCGTGATGCAGAACGGCTGTAGGGGGAGCAGAAGAGTAAAAGCAATTAATTGGATGAAGAAAGGAGGAAAAGTTAAAAGAAAAATATGGGAGCTTATCGCAAGTGTGAATGTATGGTAAAAATTGAAGGAGTCGAGTAGAAATAAGAGACAGAATTGGTGTTTTATTGGCACTAAATCGCCAATCCTGTAGAATGAGGGAATAAGAAGGAATAAGTGAGGAAGAGGAGATAGGAAGACGTTTAATAAGGAAGCGGTAGCCCAAATAGGAACGCCGAATAAAGAGTGGAGGAATGTGGGTTTCCGCTTGAATAGCAGGGATAGGAGAAGATTTCTGAGCTCCAAGACAGAGGCGGAGGCAAGTATTTTGGACGCGATCGAGCTTGGAGAGCAAAGACCTGGAAGAGTTACCATAAATAAAACAGCAATAATCTAGAATAGAACGGATACAGGATTTGTAGAACATGAGCAAAATGCACGGATCACCTCCCCAGTTCGTATGTGAAAGGGACTTAATAAGGTTGAGCCTTTTTAGTAATGACACGTATATATAGTTAATATGCTTGTGGAACGAAAGACGGCTATCCAAAAATACTCCTAAGTAACGGAAATGGTTAGCCAGGGGGATCGGATTACTATTTAAGGAAAGACTAACTAAGTAGGGGTCAAAAGGACGAAGAGTAAAGACAACAGCAGAGGATTTCGTTGGAGAGATAGACAAAAAACCAACTTAAATAACAAAACAAATATAAGGTTTTAGCTGGTGAGATGGGTTGTACCCAAAAACGTTCCTAAATAAGGTATTTATTTAATTTATTGTTATAAATTATTGGTAAACGCCTAGATAAGCCGCTCCAGTTCATTTGTGGTCGAAATTTCAGTTCGTTCATTTTCGGTCTTATTCATACTGTGTGAACTAACAGAAACTACGAATAAAAACAAAAATGAACGGGGCGAAATTTCAACCAAAAATGAAATTGGCGCGAGAAAAAAAAAAAACGAACATAAAAAAAATAACGAAGATATTAGTTAGCGCGAAAGAATAACGAAGAGAAAATTTGAAAATAATGTTAAAATAAGATAAAAATAAATAATTAGTAATTTTAAGAAAATAGCGTATTAAATAAATATAGCAAATTTACATATACTTTAATAAACCAGATACATTTTTGCGGCGGTTAAAAAATTGATGTATTTTTCGGGAGTTTGGAATTCGCTGTAGGAAGTAAAAATCCCTGAGAAAGTATATAACAAACTATATTTTGTCAGAAAAAAAAAAAATTTAAATAGGGTAATAAATTGAAGAAAAAAGAGTATGTATGTGAAAGAAACTCGTAAAAATGAAATTCGGCTGAATGCAGAAAAATACGATAGCGAATATAAAACTGAATAATTTCTTCTTACATAAATCTAATCAGTTGATAAAATGTGTGGGATTGCACGACTTGTTAACTCAATTTCGGCGGACATAATCGTGAAAAATGCCGGCGAAAACACAAAAAAACGAAAACATAAAAACAGAAAAAACTGAAAAATAAACAAAGATATATATATATTAAAAAAAAAAAAAAAAAAAAAAAAGCGGCCCAATCTGGAAATTGCGCTACAGGCAACAGGCGAAAGCCAGATAGAAACTGCTAGAACAGGTTGCACCCTATTATAATGCAAATGGCGGCCAATAGTAACAAATGGTGCCAAAAAACCCTGTCTATTGCAGACGTAACGTACGATCTTTTAATAGGTTCAGGCATATAGTTTTAATATAAAAAAAAAAAAAAAAAAAAAAATATTTATAATTAAAATATAAATTAAAATAACAATTTTTGGTTAGTAAAGAATTTTGTAAATGTTTTTAAACCAGTAACTTAAATTTTTTAAAGTAAGAAAATAAATTTATCACTCGATGTAAAATAATTGAACAATAAATTTATAACTTTTTTAAAAACAACAGTAAACACCTACGGTATATATTAAAAGTGAAATTAAAATTTTTACAACTATATTTCAAAAATACATATATTAATATTGGAATAATAGATCAGCTTGATTCCCGCTCAATAATGATATGTGAAATCATGAAGCGTTGCATGTTTTTATTACTTTTCTGCGTTCATTTTTTTTCCTTATTTTGTAATAATTTTTCGAAAATACATATACTAAAATTGAAACGATACACAACAGAATCGCTTGACCCCAGCGCACAAGGGTGATACATAAAATTTAAAAGCGTTGCACATTTTTACTACTTTCCGTTAATTTTTCTTTCCTTATTTTGTAAAAATGTTTCAAAAATACATATACTAAAAATGAAATCATACATAAAGAATTGGCTTGACCCCTGCGCAAGGGTGATACATAAAATTTTAAAGTATTGCACGTTTTTATTACTTTTCTTCATGTGAGTAATCGTTAAATTTTTTTCTTTCTTTTGTAACAATTTTCCAAGAATACACATATATGCTAAGATTATTTCCGAATTCCACTAATTACAAAAATTACTTACGATAAATATGAAGTATTTTAAAACTGGAAAATTACAAATTTGTATATGTTGTAATTTTTTAATAAGGTATAAAATAAATTTATGCTTAAATTCGAAGTATTTTAACATTCAAAAATTACAAATTTGTATATTTTTCCGTTTTTCAATAAGATATGAAATAACTTTATTGATAATTCTTCGTACAGCGATTGAACTAAACAACGACAATATCGTGCGATTGAACTAAACAACGACAATATCGTGCGATTGAACTAAACAACGACAATGTTGTGCGATTAAACTAAACAACGACAATATTGTGCGATTGAACTTCTTCTTCTTGCTGTCCCGACCGATCTCGATCATGAGTGGCCATCTAGTGAAGTTTTAATGATATCCTGGTACCGCTCTCTGTCGTACGCGGAGTGTACCAACCACTCTGTATTTAATCCTGTCCACATCTTGATATCACAGAACCAGGTACGTTTCCTCCGACCAACTCTTCTTTTACCTTCAATTTTTCCCATCAAAATGGTTTGTAGCAAGGTGTACCTTGTCCCACGGATCAAGTGTCCAAAATATTTCAGTTTCCGAATTTTTATTTAATTAATTAATTCGTGGTCTTTTTTCATAACCCTAAGTATCTTCTGGTTGGTCTTCTTAGCTGTCCAGGGTACCCTCAAAATTCTCCGGTAGCACCACAATTCAAAAGCTTGTAATCGATTCAGGGCATTTTTCTTCAAAGTCCACGTCTCACAGCCGTATAATAAGATGGACCATATGTAACACTTTAAAATTCGAACCCTTAATTCCAAGCCAAGATCGTGGGCCGTCAAAGTTTTCCTCATCTTGTTGAATGCACTTCTTGACTGCTCAATCCGACTTTTGATTTCCACTTCAGATCCTGCTGTAATGTTCAGCTGCGCACCTAAGTATTTAAATGATTCGACTTTCTCCAGGTTATCTCCATTAATGTGAACTAAACAACGACAATATTGTGCGATTGAACTAAACAATGACAACGTTGTACATAGTAATATGAACTAAAACGGAGCGGCTTATCTAGGACATTACCAAATTAGGTATTTTACTTTCGTATTTGTTTTTTATTAAAGTTGGTTTTTATTATAGCTTTTTTTTTTTCTTTTCTTCTAATTATTATTCCTAAGCTTTTTTAATCAATTTTGTTATTTGATACTTTCGAAATCATCATTTTCCATTGTCAATTTTGTATCATTTAATTTTCACATAATCCCTGTCTCATACTTTTTCTGCTCTTTTTACGAGGGTTTTATATACACTTACTATTTTTAACTTGCAAAATTATGTGAATCTTTGTGGTACGTGCGTGTGTGTTAGCTTTCGGTAAATCAGTTCAGCATATCATTCGGCTTTTTCTTAACTAAAACATCCGGAAAAGGATATTTTCCATTGCTTTCCACTTCCATCATGAATTGTATATTTCCGTGGTAACTATTTAAATCGTTTAATTCCTATATCTCATCCACACCGTGTTGCCAAATTACGAAAGTATCGTCAACGTACCTAACCCGTAATTTAAGGTTTTTTGTAATCAGCTTTCCGATTCCTCCGTGAATTAAAATATATTATCAAACATTAAAAAACGCTCTTCTTCACCGTTTCGTTAATAAACTTCAGGGTTTGTTCTCTACATCATCCCTCTAAAGAGATATCCCATCAACTTCGTCTTGAATGCTAACAGACTGCAATTTTTCCACAAAAACTCAATACTGTTACGCAGGTGTGACTCCGTATTTCTGACAAACGCTTTTAATTTATTATACCCCTCTAAATTGTACGTAAGCCGATTTATAGAACAAACTATAAGCCTCACATCGGACGCCCTTTTTTATGAATTTTAAGAAGTAGTCCATATAATCTGGGCATGTTGTTAATTACGGGCAATAATGTCTTCTTTATTTTTACGTCTAAGGTCGATCTTTTTCCATTTACGAATATGGTCCGGTATTAATTAATTCCAGCATCTTATTATTATTCCGCAGAATCTATAATTACTACTGCATTATACGTTTATCGACCTCGAAAAATTATTACTTCATTGTTAGCTTTGAAAGACGGTAATGCTTTCCTCTCGAGGCGGTAATTTGGTTTCGGAAAAATATTGGCACATTTACGTAAAGTAGCCGCACAGCCTGATAATTTCCGTAGTTTCGCTAGAAACGTTTTTTAAACCGTCCTCTTAATTATTTCTTCTACCGGAATCGTTTTCGAAACCACTGAAAAATTCACACACTTTTACTGAGTACATTCTCATCTACGAGTACTTAACCCCTTCGTTTGATTTGCCGCGCGGTCGGGCATGCAGTTCTTCCTTCACTATTAATCGCTCTTTTCTCTTTTCCTGCATTTAAACGATCGAATTTTTTTTCATCTGTTTCGACATTTTAGCTATGTTCGTAATATGGACTCAACCTTATTCCAATCTTAACCACTGAGAAGGAGATGCCTTAACTGCTTTTCCACTTCTATTAAAAAGCTATCTAATCTGAACAATTTAATTTCGAAAATTAATTCAAATACACGATATTCCTCGCATTGGCCAAGTGGTGATTAATTTTAACACACGTAGGCATGATGATTCTTTTGTCACGACATTGTTTTTAAAAAAGCCAGTCGCATAACCTGTTAAATTTCTTCATATTTAAAAAAAAAAAAAAAACAAAAAAAAAAACGAAAAAAGAACGATTTTATCGCTCAGGACGTGCCTCTTTTGGGACCCCAAGTTTCATCACTGATTGAAGTTTACACGCTGAGAATGGTCCCGTTGACTTCTAGTGGTACTCGTCGCAGGGAAGAATAGCGTTGAAAACCCTACGACGGTCAACGCGTTATGCTAAGAGAATTGATTAGTTACTCGTAAATTGGATGATGATGTAATTTATCCGCTAAAATGATTAACTCGAATTTTCCGATCGTTTTTTTTTTTTTGCAATCAAACATTTACCGGAAACGAAATGTCTCAAATGTAAACGAATCATCAGACAAACCGTTCGAAAATATTTTCAACTTTTTCCCGTTCTTTTGTGCTATTCTAGAATTCCGACTGTGTCGGAGAAATCCAATTTCTTACGCGAAGCTGAAATCCGTGTTTACACCGTCGTATATAGAGCGAATCGGCCGACTTGCCGCAACCACTCCAATCGAAGCTCAATTTTCCAGCAGTTACCGTTTGGATTTTTTGTTTTTACGCCGCCCTATTTTTACTTTTATTATTATTATTATTATTATCATCATCATTATTATTATTATTATTGTTATTACTTTTTTTTTGCTATTCTTTTTATTCTCGCAGCTTTTCCTTGCTAATATTTTCCCGTGTCGAATATTCTGACAACTTATTTGGTTTTATTACCGGAATAAAAATGAATTACCAATCGGAGGAGAATATTCAAGCGAACGGGAATTCCGAAGGACCGTTTAGAGCGTGGCCGTATTTGTTTAAAGCGGCCATGATGAAAATATCGTTCAAGCTGCGTCGTCGCCTACTACGCGGAGTCTGATAAATAAACAGTCGCATGCACGCGCCTCTGTCTTACGCCGTTTTTCGGAGAAAATCCGTGCCACAAACTGCGGACAGGCAAAAATTTGTTGCTCCGGAATAATCGGTCGACCCGGCCCCCGGTTCATAGGTGACCGAACAGCGTGTGTCGGATTTTTTATTTATTTTTCGGATAAGATATTTTTTCGGAACAACACAGTTGTCAGCTTTCTCACAAATCTCTGCTTCCGCCCCCGCGCCATTTTCTGTTCTGATTCTTTAAACGCTACAAAAAAAAAAAAAAACAACAAAAAAAACCCCAAAAAACCCCCAAAAAAAAGCGATTTACCGAAAGAGTTTTTTATTAAATTTTTCCTTCCAATACGGAAACAAAAAAACCCCGTCATTTCCAGATGCACTCGTCAAAACTGCCCTTCTCAACGTCGCTCTAACTGCTACCCTCTCCTTGTCGACCTGTTCTCGTACAGTTTGCACCGCCTCTTCTTTGATTACCATCTGGCTCCCGTCGTTATTTTCAATCTAGTAGTCGGGACTGATACCTTTCTCGATACCGTTGGAATATGATATACACTTCCGGTGGTGAATGGCAATTTCTTCCATCGACCGTTTCGACGCAAAAAGGGCAAATAGGAACTCTCCCGTTTCATTTGAAAACGCTACTGGAAAATAGTCCCGCTCCGTACGAAGCGCGCCAAATTCGTATGCTTCGACCGACTTGCAATTCCCGACTTTCTTAGGACGAATCGACTTTTCCGGAGAACTAATAGATAAGAACGAGAAAATGATTGGCTGAAAAATGTCGTCTTCTAACCGTCCACTAAATGTCGTTCGTTAGTTGTTTTTTTTTTTTTTTCCTATTTTCACTTGTGGAGAAAAATGACCATAATTTATTTACCAGTTTCGCTCGATTTTGAAGATTTTTGGTACAAATTTTTCATCGTAAATTTTAATTTTGAACTTACGGCGTTTCGTACGTTTTATTTAATTATGAAACTGAGGTCCGGCAATTATAAAATCAAACAGGACCTATTAACGAATAAGTACACGTAAATTTGCTACAAAATAATATTTAATTATCTCACATTCACTCGGACGCGTTTTTTGAAATGGCTATCACTTGTCAGAAAAAATAATTAAAGTTTAAAGTGTTTTTCACGTGTATTTTATCTGTTAATTAATCGGAATAACGAGTAATTTAAATGTTGGCAGTGAAATAAGTCTCCTAATAGGGTATGCGACTTAACTAATTCTGTAGAAGGAATTACAGTGTTATACATAATATCGATAGATGTCCTAAAAAATTAACTTCCGATTTTGCTCTGTGGACTCGTAGAATCTACCGAAATGCTTCTTTTTTTTCTTCTTTTTCTCGAATCACTCCGATGTCAGACTTAGTACTTGTACGAGGTTAAACAGTATCTTTCCAGTTTGCTTCGTACGTGTACAGTCCTTGTAAATAGTTTTCTAATCGGAATTTCAAATACTCGGCTAATCGTCAACACTCTGCTTTTCTTTTTTATCCAGAACTCTTCGTCTGTAGGCAATAATCTCTACCTTCATCGAGGAAAATCGATGTTTTCCATACTATCGTATAGCTCTTGAAAAATATGACAAAACTCGTTGCGAGATTTCAAATATTTTTAGACTCGTGTAATTTCCCAAATCAACTCTGTTCTCAAAAACACCGTTTCCTTCTTCATTCAACTCTTGTTCATTAGCCAATCTATCCTTTCCCAGAAAATAGATGTCTTCATTTCCGGAAGACTAGGACATTTTTTGAGTAAACTTTACCCTCTTGACAACCACTTTGCTGCCAATTAAACCGTTATAGAGCAACCGGCCTCTTTCCCTTATTCGCATAATATTTTCACTGTTTCCTCAATTGTATAATGAATAAATACAGTCTAAGTAAGCCACGATTGCCTAAACAGTCGGTACTGTCTTATAAACTGTAACGAATTCGTCTCTTTTATTACCTCCTCTATTATGCCGAATCCGCGTTTTTCTTTTATTTATTTATTTTTTTTTTTGAAGTGGTAAAAATAGGCTTTTCTTTTTCGTAATCCGGATTAAATTGTTCGCTTCAATTACTTGACAATCGCGTTCTTAAATTTATGCACTCTTGCTGTTACAATTTTTTGTTGATTTTTTTTTTACATTTTTTCCGGCTCCCTGGTTTCTCCAGATAAAGCGCCGGGAAATTTTTCACTATTCCCAATGAGAACTTTTCCTAACGTTGAGTTAAACAGAAAAATAAAAAAAAAAATTATACAAAATATTCAGAACGTGGTGAAAGTGTGAGTGCACGCGTGTATAAAAAATTATTGCCGGCGGTTGACGGAACACGAGAGCCGCCATTGTCTTCAAAATTGAACGCGGTGATCGATTAGGGAAAAGGTGAAGCTAAAAAAGAAAACGTAACGGTCGGGGAGTGCTTTCGGAGATCACTAGGTGTGCTCAGTCAGCGGACAATATTCATAAAATTTCATAATTTAAATTTTATGAATCCTTCTAAGCATTGCAATTGACGGAGAAGTTATGGCGATTAATGTGATTTATTTCAAATCATTCCCCTCCACTGGCCTAATGTTACGGCTTGGATGGAAGTTGTGGCGTGAGGTGCCATCGGCCCGTATATTTTCGACTTTACAATTAACAGCGAACGTTCCAATCAGCTATTAAATGAATTTATGCAACCCGAACTGACAAGCAGAAGGAGATTATCAGGTAGCTGGTTCCAGCAAGACGACGCGAAGTGTTATGCGGCAAGGGAAACGATGATTTGTTTAGGACAAATGTTTGGTAGCCGTTTAATTTTGAGAAACGCGCAGATTGTTTGGCCATCCTGCTCGCCGGATCTTTCGGTCTGTGATTTTTTTCTGTGGGGGATTTGAAGTCAAAAGTATACGAAACCAAACCTCGAGACCTGGAAAAGTTGAAGGCCGAGATTAGATGTCATGCCGCGGCTATTCCGACGACTATGTTGGCCAAAGTTTATCGTAATTTTGCTTTGCGACTTCATAATTGTACCGAAAATCATGATCGTCATTTAAATGATGTTATCTTTAAGACTAAAAAGTTGTTGATATAAATAAATACATCAGAAAAAATGCTCTTTCTTTTTCTTTCCAACGAGACCAAGCTCGTTTTCCTAACTTACATACAGATAGCACTATTACGTTTTGAAATACGATTCGTTTCTCTGCCACACCCTGTATAATTATTAGTATTTTAGATAAAATGTACAAGTTGGTGTTTTATTTATATATTTAATGACCTACACCTATCTTTCTTGGACGGCCGACCACTGAATAGTAATATATATGTATATATATATATATATATATATGAGATCACTGGTAATAAACGATTAATATAAAACAAACCAAATTTCGACATATCACTCGTGTGCCGGTGATTCGAAGGTAGTTGTACTGATGACAATTGATGATTTCTTCTCAGCTGGATCAGTGAATTAAGAATTCGTTTTTAACTTATAGATCACCTACGGAATTTCATTTGAAAAATAAAGGGAATCATATGCGCGATACCTTAACGAACTTCGTAACAGTGAAGGTTAATTAATAAAATAATGTGGTCGCTGGTCGAGACGATCTGCGAACTCTTCGTCGCTAGAGGTTACTGTTGAACTGTCGCTAGAAGTCAAAGGCTAACGGAGAACTAGGTGAGTCGTGAAATCTAACTGTTTTTTCTCGGCGCTGAACTTGACTAATTCTCCCGGAATAATCCTTCGGTACGTCTTTTTCTTGATCTTTTCACGATTCTGACGACGACCAGGACCGCGCACACGTTTTCTCTGTCACGAATTATTCGCCATTTCTTTTAGGTGTTAAATATATTATTTTTAATAGCACGCAGTAGAAACCAAACTGTCAATTTCGTATGTTTTATCTGATCTTTTCCAAAATGTATTTGTCTTGACCCGCATTTATGTACGCTATTGAGAACAGTGTGCAGTCGATCTTTGTTAAAATTTTGTACGTGTACGTTTTACATTGTTCTAAGTATTGTTCGACGCTACAGTCACATGTATATTGTTAGTGAACTTTATCGATTTTCCAATTTCGCATGTAAATTATCACTCATATTGGTCAACATCGTAATAAACTATATTTAATTAACGGGGTGCTATTCGCATGCTGTTTGGGCCAGTGTTACGTTCACAATCGTTTAAAAACAAGAAAAGAAAAGAAGGTAAGAAATACAATCTATATACATATATATTAGTGAATTGTGAAAATCAAAACCGACCCGTAAAATACGTAAAAATATAACACTCTTCTTTTTATATATATATATATATATATATATATATATATATATATATATATATATAACTCGGCCATTTTGGCCTCGCAAGGGGCTGTGTCCCTTGACCCCTCTTGCTTTCATTTCTGTCTCTTTCTCTTCTATACTTTGTATAAAATGATCAAAATTTACAATGTAATTCTTACTGGCATCAACACAAATAAGAAATAACATAATCACAAAAATCCTATCCTAACATTTAACTTTCATTATATAAAATTAAGATATTGTTTCGTTACATTTTTCGTTACATATTTCATTACATATAATTGTGACATTTTTTCAATAACAATAACCAAAATCCTATAAAATATAACAAACGTTACATAGAATTGGGATATTTTTTTGAGATATTTTTTTGGGACATTTTTTCTAATGGGGGGTAGGTATAGCCTAAGAATTACGCTGTAATTATTATAATATAAAAAAAGTTAACAATTTTTTAAATTTTGTCACTTCTTCGATTCTACAGATCAGGGAACGCTCCAACATACATATGTGGTTATAAAGTCTCGCGAAAATGAGGTTTATTATCGATTTAAGTAGAAATCAAATAGATTCGTGATTTTTCCCATTGCAGACAACGTCGGTATCGCGGTCCGGAATGTTAACTCGTCTATTTACGACGTGGTCCCTTAACCAAGCCCAGCAGAGTAGTGATTCGTATTGTTTATATTTACACTCGTGTTATGTGGTATTTACTTTTACCGGGGAATTGTCTTTTTACCGATCAAGCCCGGGTGCGGCGGAAATACTAGCATAAAAATAATTAAATAGTGAACGTGCGCAAGACGCCTTTAGTCGAGCTACAATAGTTACAGTTGAACACTATACGACAGGTGGAAAGTGACGTACAGTTTCGGAATGTTACTACCCTAAACGAAAATCGGTGTAATGGCAGTGCTAGAAGAACACGTTGTCGAGAAGAAAATGCAGACGTTGCCGGAAGAACAAAACAAAGAACCGTGTTTTGAACGCAGTCAGTGCAAAAGAGCTCGCTCGTTTGTGCAGCACCGGCGTCCTTAATTAATTCTGTCGAGAATTATGGAATTAACGTGCAACGAATAAGACAGTTTCGATTCGATTTTCACTGCGCTAAACTCTTTCAAATTAACTTCGAGATAATTTCGATTGCAGCAAATTTTCCGTCAGTTACCTCAGTGCGGATACTGGTTTTGGTTAGTCATCGTCATTGGTTGAAACCGCGTCGAAACACAATTGTCGCCTTTTCTATCTGAAATTTATTTAAAAAAAAAAAAAAAAAAGAAATCCTAATGTCTCACTTAAGATAACCAGGAAATTGCAGTCCCTTTGTGTGTATCGGATGCGTGGTTAGCCGTAAGGCTAGCATAGTCGGTACCAAGATAAAGTTCTGAGAACGATCTCAGATAAGGACAAGTAGAAATCATTAAAAATAGAAAATGCACAACCGTGTAAAAGGCACCCACTACAGAGCCTGTGTATGTGTACGCGGGTCGATGTATAGACACGCCCATTTTTAAACTTACACATCGCGATAGAATAAACATTTACTATTATTAGCGTAAAGAATGTGCACATATTCGCATTTATGCCATAAACCCTGTTCATCATCGGTGAAATAGAAATGTATATAGGAATAGGGGTGATCGCGACGCTCAGGATTAGCCGATCGACTACATCCATCCTAATGTTCAGTTCAGGCGCATGAAGATACGAGGAAGAGGAGCGAAGAGCGGTATCTCGTATATTACAAGAGTATGGGCAAAAATTATACGTATCTTTGTAACTGAATTCTCGAAAACTGCTCTGACAATTTTTAAGAAAATTCGCGAATTAGGGGTTTTTAGAGATTTTTTTAATCGATTGGTGAAGATCTTATCGTCGAGGAAATTCTACGAAGCATGAGATATTATTTTAAAGGGTATTCTTACGTTATGGAAATTAAAAACAAAAGGTTTAAATCTACAAGCCAATAATATTAGTGTAACATCTTGAATTGATGTAATATTTTTTAAATCCTTTAAGTAGAACTAGAGTGTAAATAAATATATTTCTTCACGAAACAAAAATACCACATGCCTTTATCTATTCTCAGTTACTAATAGTTTGTAATAATATTTCTGGCACTTTTGAATTTTAATTTATAAGAATAAACCAATGTAAGATTGTTTCCCTCCTTTCTTCTCTAAACCATCTTTTTTTCCGCTCTTTTTTTGTTTATTGCCTTTTATATACAGTGAGCAAAAAAAGTATGTAGAAATCCGTGATAGAAGAAAAAATGAGGAATAAAAGAGTGAAAACGAAAGTCATTTAATGCTATTTTGTATATAAATAGAAAAAGGAAACATTCGCAAATACTTAGTGTACGAAAACAAAATAAAAAAATCACAGCTGTGGTAAAGGTAAACGATTAAAAATCAGAAGTTGCACGCAAATAAAGTATATAGACTTTTGAGTGTAAGAGGTTTTCCCCAGGTATGGGTCATACGTGTAAGAAGATAAGAGATGAGTAATGCATGAGTAATGCATCATAGTGCATGGCTACTACGTACAGTATATCACGACCAAACTAGCCGCATTAAGAACCGTATTCGAATGGGTACGCTAAGATGAGTCAAAATTCACGAGAGACCCCGTTCGAGCTACGCAGTTTAGTGATTTCGAAGTACGCCGAGGGTATGTCGGGCGATCGGATTGCGGACATGTTGGAAATGAAGCAAAGTACGGTTTATCGAATTATTTGGTGCTTTAAATATGAAGGTAGAGTCGCAAGAAAGGCCCGTGCTGGTCGACCCGAAAAATTGTCTGCGCAGAATAAGCGCTTTATCATTCGCACAGCTACACGGAATTCGAAAGTAAGTGCACCACAGATATGTCATGAGATTATCGGTCGATCTGGTATGGAAGTCACAGCGCAAACAGTTCGAAATACACTGAGGAAGGCTGGTTTAAAATCTCGAATCGCTCGTAGCAAACCCTTCATAAGTCCCGTCAATAGAAAAAAAACGTATAGCCTTCGCGGAAAAATATATTTCAGCCGATGAAACGTTTTGGAAGACAGTTTTGTTCAGTGATGAATCGAAATTCAATTTGTTTGGTCACGACGGTAAACAGAGAGTATGGCGGAGGCCTAGGACAGAATTGCAAGAGAAAAACCTCAATTGTACAATCAAACACGGAGGTGGAAATGTTATGGTCTGGGGGTGTGTGGCGGCCGCAGGAGTAGGGGCGTTGGAATTTATCGATACAACGATGAACGCAGACCACTATATTACGATTTAAAAAAAAAAAACATCTCCGCGCAAGTGCCGACAAACTCAGAATTTTAGAATCGTACCGTTTTTATCAAGACAACGACCCCAAGCATAGGGCTTATGTAACCCGTGAGTGGCTACTCTATAACTGCGGCAGAGTGTTGGAAACGCCTCCACAATTCCCCGACCTTAACCCGATAGAACATGTTTGGGATTATATAGACCGTCGAATTCGTCAGCGCCCAGTTTCCAACCGAGACGAGATGAAAAAACGGCTGCTCGAGGAATGGCAGAATATTCCATCCAGTTACCTCCAGACTTTAGTCCAATCGATGCCCCGGCGGTTAGAAGTTGTTATTAGAGCCAAAGGTGCTTACACCAAGTACTAGGCAGAGCTAATTTTTCAGTTTTTTCCGTCATTTTAAACAATTTTTTTCAGAAGTCTATATACTTTATTTGCGTGCAATTTCTGATTTTTAATCGTTTACCTTTACCAGAGCTGTGATTTTTTTTCTTTTTATTTTGTTTTCGTATACTAAGTATTTGCGAATGTTTCCTTTTCCTATCTACATACAAAGTAGCATTAAATGACTTTCGTTTTCACTCTTTTATTCCTCATTTTTGCTTGTATCACGGATGTCTACATACTTTTTTTGCTCACTGTATATATGTTATTTTTTAATATACCATATGTATGGAAAAAATAAAAGAACAGTAAGAGCAAAATCCGCTTGCCAAACTATCCATCGAAGCTACACCAGCACTCCTATAAAAAAGCATCAGACAAACATGTCCGTAATTGTTTTAAAGTAACCTACGAATACGCGCCTGTATAGGACAATTACAATATCAGAAAACTCATTCAGAGTAAAATAAAAATACTCGAACTCGACTCAGCAGCAAAAGAACAATCTTAAATTTCGCTCCCTTTGTTACAGTGCTTTGATGATTTTTCTTTTACGTACGCCTATTGATTTTCAGAAAAAGATAAAATTTAATAAAAACATAAAAGGTCCTGCTAATTTCTAATAATATTTCTGTTATTTTGTTTTAGTGCGATTAATTTTATCTACCATGTTTCAAAAATTAAAAATTTTTATTTACCATGTTAAATACGGTTTTTGGTATCTGATATAATTCTTTTCCGTTTTACACCATTTAAAATTTACTAAAATCCTTGGAGAATTTTCAATAAATTTATTGTATATAAAATATTCGATGAATGAATTTTTATAGTCGAACATTTTTTCCTCCCTGTGCGTTTTCTTACAATATAGTACAATGTTAGATATCTCATTTTTTTTTTAAATTAATTTTTAATTACAATAAAGTTTGTACCATTTTGTATGTTTAATTTTTATTTGTAACTTGAAAATTTTAACCGGTGAAGATTTAATAATGACAACTTTATCTTTTATCTTTAAAAATTTAGGTTCGCTTCATTTATATTACCTCGGTAGATTTTTTAATTTATTTTTTTAATAATAAGTTGCGGGTCCCACAACGCATACTGCCCGTCTGTAGGTGCCCAACAATATTATCGTTTATTCATAAATATAAATAAAAAGCTTCTTAATACCTACTTGGCATTATATACAGTACACGTATCATACGATTACACTTGACGAACATACATATTAATTATATACATATGATCGGTTCTCCACCATTTGCTCCTATATATATATATATATATATATATATATATATATATATATATATATATATAATTAAAACCTAACTTATTGTCTCTTATTTATATGTTTTCAACCAGCCACTGCTTAATTATTAGTTTCTAAAGTAGTCCTATCTCTGCGTTCATTAAATCTTCTGGAATTCATACTAGCAATTTACTTAATACTCTATCTTGTTATTTATACCTTTTAGTCGGGTATAGTACACTTCCCTATGATTCCTATTTATTCTACTTCTTTTCGTGGAATATAATGGAGTATTATTAGTCTTATACTCGACTAGTCGGTGATAATAATATAACATCTTTGGGTACATTTCTTTTTTCTCTCTCCATCAGCAAATGTTGCTACTAACCTGATGATCCTTTTTAGGGTATTATTTATCTTTAAGCATCTATTTTGCTGATTACTAATCCTTTTGATTATTGTACTCTTTGCTTCCCCCCAAATTGATATTCTATATAAGATTCGCGACAAGACTATAGCGTTAAAGTATACACGAAAACCATCATATGGTGTCGATTGAGCTAATCTATATAATATGCTGGAATCGTTTGCCTGATTTTATTAGATAAATTTGTAATATGCTTGCCCCAAGAGATAATGTTCTGTCAAAAGTTAATCCAAGGTATTTAACCTCATCCGTCGTTTCCAGCGGAGTACAACCACAATTCAAGTTAGGAGTCAAACAATTATGTAAGCAACTATTACTATGCATTATAATATAGAGTTTGTGTATTCTATATTTGCTGGATATATATATATATATATATAAAATCTTCGATTTTTTTATATTAATCGTTAGGTATTTATCATATGGCCAGCCATTCATAGTATCGACATCCTCTTGCAACAGTTTTTCAGCCACGTGAATAGTGCTCAATTACAAGTGCTATATCAACCGCATATTTGCATATACAGTCGAATGTTTAACATATTTGTGAAGGCAGTTGGTGTAAATGAGAAACAGCAACGGAACTAAAATAGTTCCTTGTCCTACATCTCTAAAGCAGTTTCCTCTCTACTTAGTTCTTCATCAATTGTCACAACTCTCCCTCTCTTACGTACGTATAACTTTCAAACCATTTATTGTGTTTGCCTATAATACCAATACCTTCCATATCTCGCAACAGTATTTGATGATTCACCACTGCATCAAATGCTCTTAACTGATGTCTATAAAAATTACGAGAAACTGTTTTCCAGGTGCTATTAATTCTTTATTAATTCTACTTGTTAACACCATAGGAAGTAACAAATTGAAAACAAATAACGGTGAAACTTACGACTACACTAATTTACTTGCAAGTTCAGAACAGATCCGAGTTCCAGGCACACTGAAATTTAAAGTCTCAAAAACACAAACCACAACTTTTTATTATTAATTTGCAATAACTTATATAAATATATATGTATTTGGAAGAATATCTTATAGCAAAAATTGTATATATGTATAACCGGGTTTTCGGGAACAGCTCTTACCATTTTCTATGAAATTCACGAATTATAGGCTTTCAGGTATTTAAGTAAATCAGTTGATTGAGATTTTATCGTCGACAAAAATTCTACGATACGAACAATTCTAAAAGGGGGGAGCAACCGATGTTTAAGCGATCATCGTATTTTTGTGGTTTATTAAAAAGTAAGCGATACGCTTATTTACAAAAATAATACATTTATTTACCGTAGTGATTGAACATATGTATAAAGACTTTTAATATATAGTTGTTTCGTGATGAAATACATTTATTTACGCTTTACACAATGGACGTAAATTTTACGCCGGTTAAAATATACATATATAGGGTGTCGTTATAGAGTTGCACAGATGATAATTTTTACGTTATGATTATTAAGTAAACCATTTCTGCGTTCGTATTCAATAAAATAATAAAAAAGCAAACAATTGACAGAAATTATTATTTGTAAAATATTACAATACCGACATGTTTCGTAATGACAAACTATACATGTTCACGGTGTAACAATTAACCAAACCACAAAGGATCGATGCCGTGATGAACTGGTGTGAGCGTACCTTACATTTTAAAACTGAATTGAAATTTTTCCAATTACTTTTCAAAAATAAATAGTGTGAAATATTTTGAAACATAAAAAGAATAAATTTATATTTTTTTATTTAAATTTCAGTAAGATGTAAAGTAAATTTATCGACAGTTCATCGTATAGAGCGATTAAACTAGCAATGAACTAATATGATAACATCATTGTACGTAGGAATACGAACTAAAAAAGCCAATACGAACTGGAAGGACTGATCTATAACTGTATCAAAGTTTTCATTATTTCACCATTAAAGTAAAATAAAACTGGCAAACTCGATAAAACCGTAAGCGGTGTTTTTAATTTTAAAACTTTCAACAAACGTTAAAAGAGATTTTATGCGGTATATAATACGGTGTAAAAAAATCTTGTTTTACTTCGATCTTTAAATAATTATCGATTATAATTAATCCTCAATTTAAAATGTATTAAAATACTCGTTGGTAGGCGCAATGAAACTTGTAAATAATACCTGCAAAATTTCAGGTTAGTTTAATATTTTAGCTTAGTTAATGCACCTGTTGTCCTATGCTAACAATACACACTTCTCTGTGAGCGCGCGTGTACGTTTGGGTGTGTACATAAGAAACATAGGTACACCAATATCGGATTAGTTATAATCTATGATAATGCACATCAGTAACGAAAGACCAGACTGAAATGGAATTTCCAATGACCAGTTCAATGAAGCAATATATGTACCTACTATATAATATGTATAGCAGAAAGATTGTTCTATTTGCCCTTTTGCCAAGATAAACTTTCTGCGCTCATTGGAAAGTAAGTTTATTTTGTGATATATTGAGCCCAGATATTTAACACGATTGGACCAAGAAATGCTGAACTCAGCAATTCCTAAATTCTTCGGTGTTTATGGGTTAAAAGGTACTAATGTTTTAGAAGAGTTTATATACATTAAAGGAGTAATTAGAAATACGCGTCGAAGTGATTATGGTCACAGTGTAGAAGGGAAGAGTCTAGAAACACTACCGTACAAAACCTTAACGCGAGGCTTTTTTTTTTTTTTTTTTTTAACGTAGTACAGTTACATAGACAACATTTATGTACATATATCAATTGAGTAGGCAGGAAATTTGGAAATTATTACTTTATTTGGGAGTCCGTCATATCAAAAGACTTAGTCAGCGTTGTTAATAATTATTGAACCAGTAAACTGGATATGCGAAAATATTATTTATGTCCGAATGATTTTTTAATTTTTTTAAGCGGTATTTTTTCAACTGTTTTACTCGAATTACATAGCAGATTAATAATAAGTCTAATAATAATACCGTTGATTATTTATCGAAGCATTTTTGTGTCTGATTTAGTGGAATTACTTTTGCTAACGCGCTCACAGAGAAGTGTGTATTGTTAGCATAGGACAACAGGTGCATTAACTAAGCTAAAATATTAAACTAACCTGAAATTTTGCAGGTATTATTTACAAGTTTCATTGCGCCTACCAACGAGTATTTTAATACATTTTAAATTGAGGATTAATTATAATCGATAATTATTTAAAGATCGAAGTAAAACAAGATTTTTTTACACCGTATTATATACCGCATAAAATCTCTTTTAACGTTTGTTGAAAGTTTTAAAATTAAAAACACCGCTTACGGTTTTATCGAGTTTGCCAGTTTTATTTTACTTTAATGGTGAAATAATGAAAACTTTCAGTGTTTACATTTCAACGATGCCCCCTTTTTCGGCATGTTTTTGACGGCAGTATTCGCGGTATTATCTTTTAATATGGTTATAAATTTGATTAGGGGCGCGTAGTTTTACATTAGAGTGTACCATCGGTGTTATTCTTTAGTATAGCATGTTTAATTAATTGCAAGGTAGAAGTTCTGCCAGCGTATCGTAGAGTGGTACAGAGCGAGTAGCTCATAGCTTAGCTTTAAGTTGATCTTCACTTGATTTTTGTATTTGTGTAAGATAATATTTGTCACGCGTCTGAGAAATATCGTGATTTACGTTGTAGTCGTACAGACAATGTTTCGAAATGGTAAACGGACTAAACATTTAATAGTAAATCTAATTACAAAATTACAGATTTATCTTTGGTGTAAGAAGCCACCGGCGGAAAAATGTTTCAGAATTATTTTGCCTTGTATCACCCCACGTTAGAGATGAAAAATGAACGAATTTTTTACAAACTATACTGTAGAAAAATAGTAGCCTGTGAATTATGAAACAAAAAAAAATTAATTCCCTACGTAAAAGTTGGACAATACTGCTATCAACAACATCTTTTACTGTGGTGTGTGTGTGTGTGTGTGTGTCGTTTATCAATTCGAAACGTGCCGAAACCTTTCATAGATGACAATTGCTATCGAGATGATTAAAAGCCTGTTTACGCTTGCCACAGATGTCTGCACAGAACAGATAAATTGGTTGTTTTATTGTCCCGTTGTTGTAACTTGACGAACACATGACAGACACCGGACATGCTGCTTATTTGTCAGGCAATTATTTGAAATACGAATAATTAGAACGACTTTAAAACAAACGTGTATAAAGAGCATTCGAAGTATACCTGTCCAGCGGATTCTATATCCGAGCAGATGCCTCGACTTTCAGCACGGAAGCCTTAAAGTGTGTATAGCGCACATCATTTCAAGCAGCTTCGTAACAGCCGAGATAGAACCGATTAATTTTAACTATCGCACCGAATTATCGAAAATCTATATTTTAAATGTTTTCATTCGCAACTTGTAGTACAATGTGATTAAATTAAACAAATTTGAAGACCAACTATCGATAAATTTCAACAAAAGTGCAATACAAATTCAACATTTATTAAAATTTATCCGTAAAAGTTTATTTATTTATTTAGTTATTTATTTTACGTTTTTTCGGTTCGAAAATAAGCCTCTTGATTACTATCAAACATGTGTTGTTCTTTTATATATTATATATAACGGCGAATATTATTTTTTAACCATTCGAGATTAATTTTAATAACAATAATGCTTAATCCTTTTACATTTTTAAAATATTTATACAGTAGTCATCTGCGCAAATTTCATAGATCTCTTTTTTAAAATGTTTATCGCCACAATTCACGACGTTTGCTGAGCTACAGGTTGTAATAATTTCGTGGGGCGCCAGGGGGATTCGTCGATACGCCAGTTTAGTTACGCAATGTACTAACGTTACGTCATAATTTACGTAAATACATATATTCTATTCTATTCTATTCTTTCGTAGTCCTATAATAATTAGTCATTTTTAATATTAACTCCAACGAAACTTAGTAAATGCCAAATCGAACGTATATATTAATAATTTTATTTAGGTGAAATAAATTACGAAAAATTACGTATTAATAATTTTCTTCAAATGCGTAACAGTCATTATTAAACAGCTGTCGGTTTATAATACGGTCAATTTATTAATCTTAATGTGAATGGTATTTGACTATTTTTTTCGTTGTTTTTGTTTTTTTTTGTTTGTTTTTTTTTTAAAAGAAAAAAAAATGAGCTTATTAAATTAATTAATGGAAAAAAATGTTTAATCAATCAATCAGTCGCCGCGTTTTACTGTTACTACTGAAATTCCTAACAAGTTCCAAAAATCCAAATAAACCCCGATATTATTTTGTCCCGCGGATAAAAATCAAAAATTAACCCGGTTTAGTGTCTGAAGAATTGTTTATTTAACATAGTGTACAGAGAAGAATTTATTTCGCACTTGATTCTTCATTTTTAAGATTTTAGTTTCGCAGAAATTACAAAATTCCATGTCAGATGCTAAAAAGCGGGCAGCAAATCACATTTGAACTCTTTCCGGTTAATTCCAATATTCCCGCTGGAGTATTTGAACTTCCATATGAGGATTATACTCACGGCAGAGATAATATATTGGTAACGGCGCATATGAATAAGCAGATAAAAGTCGTTAGAAATCACCACCGGCATTTATAAAATTGTACAGGCGATATTATTATCGGCGGATTTTTATTACCTACGTTTACCTCACCTAGTTTTCTTTTGATCGTAAGAATGGTAACATTTCTTCTAAATATCGATAAACTGTTGCATAAATTTATAAAAGATCAGTCTGACGTAAAAACATTAAAATGGAATACTCATCTACTTGCCTAGCTGATAAAGATTTACAACATGAATCTGTCACGAATAACGGAATATTTATTGCAATTGACAATCAGAAAAAAATTCATTCCGATTCATTAACAGCAAAGATATATAAAAATTGGCACTCGAACAGGGACAATCAAGTGTAGAACTTGCAACTTACTAGCTAGACTGTAACGGAAATACTGCTGATTATCTTGAAATGTAAGCGAAACGAAACGGAAATCCTTCTAATATGCACAATATTTAACGTCTGCAATATGCATTTTTATCTACCATTAAATTATTACGTATTACATTTGAAATTCGTGAAATGCTTGCAAAAGAAAAAATATCGATATATTATCAACTATAAGTAAAAATATATGTATTATTTTATGTGAAATATAAACCCAGTTGAATGTGTTTTTTGAAGTCCCATTCGTAATGTATTAGTTACAGCGAAATCTGTATATGCGATACCCTTAAAAGTCCACATTAGCGCTTGCTGTGTCAACTTATAATCATTATTTAATCAATAAAATACGCCTGTGAAAAAAGTAAAACAGGCATATAGGAATACCATAAAGCGAAATAAGAAGTCAGTCACGAACATTATTATTATTTTCATTATTATTATTATCAATGGTAGCAGTAGTACAGCGTGATTATATATAAAAAAAAAGATACACCTCATTTAATTTTTATGGAAACAATGTGCTTAATTTGCAAAACTAATGTGTGATATTTCTTTTTCAAATTTCGAGATGAAACTATACTAAATGTATTACTTACGGATCAAACACGTTATTTTTTATTGTTCTCTCGAAATTAAATGGTATCTCTCATTTCTTTCATTTACATTTAGTCCAGTTAAATTAGGTTGTTTTTCCGAAAAATAACGAAAAAAAAAAAAAACATAAAATAATCGCGGAAATTAGGAATTATCGTAAACGTGTACGAAAAAATTCCATAAAGATACAAAAAAGTGTGTTTCGCTTTAAAATTACCAAAAAAAAAAAAAAAAAACAATAATCAAAAAAACAAAAAAAAAAAACACTCTTTAAAAGACAAATAAAATAGAATTTGAATCATTAAAGTTGATTAATTATCTTTTTCCAAAAAAAAACAAAAAAAAAAAAAAAACCGCTAAAAATGTACGGTTTTTCAAAATTTAATTATTCGGTTTATATATAACGCAAGAAGTACTTATTTGGCTTAAACTGTAGGTGTTAATAATGTCTGTTTACAGCTACAGATATTACTCATAAATATTAATAACTTTTTGCAATATTCGCGAGAATGTAAAAACAGGTGTCTCAAAAAATAAAAAAAAATTCTCCCGTAATGCTAAACATTTGTTAACATTGCTCTAAAACTTCGTAATAATTAAAAGTGAATAGCGAGAATAAGGTGCAATTCTTTTTTTCCTAATTTCTGGCCTAGTTGGCTGGTTTTTTGTCCGCGCACATGCACGTAATGCGTTGTATTATTCCCTGTTTTTGACAAACTAAGTCTCTTGAACCTTAGTTCCAAACATCTGGTCACCAGTTCTTAAGCAGCCAGTCGCCGATTGCAATCGAGCTTGTCCTTCAACGACTTCTCTTTAACCGTGCAGATTTTCAGTTCTTTGTAGATCAATTCGTTTTTAACAAATACCATGACATCCGATCTAGTGGTTTATTCTGAAACTGTTGGATGGTCAATCTATAATTTTCTTTGCGCATACCCAAAGCGATGCTGCGTAATTTTACGTGTCCTCGGGAATACCATAACGGCTTCTAAATACTTGGATATGAAATTTTATCTTCTTTTCTTTATTTTACATTAATTTACTATCTGTTAGCCACGGTTTCGCTCGTGTACCCGTTTAAGTCTGTGCTTTGAAATTGATAACAACATTTTTTGCTTTATTTAGAAGTTTTGTACAAATATATGTGTTATAGTGAACGTTTTTCTAAATTTTTCTAAATTTTTCATCCTTGGAAAATATTGTTTAGTTAACTGAATGATATTTCGGGAAGTTCAAAGGCTTAGATCATAGTAATCATCTGTTTTTTATTCTTTATTCGCTGTTTTTATCACATCATTCACTTATCCATTTACGTATCCACGAGCTGTTACATCCAGATTCAGCCGCATATTAATATCTATTTAAGCCTTTTTTTTATATGATGAACTTTGTGTATTTCTACTAAAAATTAATTTTCTCTATTCAGTTTTCTTTTCACTTGGAAATATTACCAATGCAATAATTAAACTTTATATTCTACAAAAGCAATCTACGATAGTTTCCAAGGGTTTAAGATTTTAATTTAAATAATATTTTCGCCAGTAACATTTAAAACTTCCGTTGTTGCAGGATTATTTATTAATTTCCCTATAACTTTAATATATTTTGTACAGAACATTACTAACACACTGCGTGGTTACTAAATTAAGTATTCAAATATTAAGAAAAAAATTAAATATTATTACTACATATAAAGTATTATTTATAAAGTTTTTGCTTTTTGCTTTTTTTTTTTTTTTTTTGCTGAAATACTTATTAAAGGCAACTGAGCTTTATTTCTAGAAATCAAATTGCTTTCATTACAGCAATCGACTGTTTTATACTCCTTCTTGACCATCCCATTTTCATCGTACCTTATTCTATAAACTGCCCTTCTATCTACTTACCCGCTTGCTTCCTTGGACTTTAAACGTGAATAATGTTTATTTCTTTTTAAAGAGCATTTTAATTAATTGAACAATTCTTTCCCTGTCTAACAAGGAGAGGTCACGATCTGCGGGTCACCGATTTTGATGAAACTTTGCATATCGATAGAAGACCATAAGTATATAAACTGTGTAAAATATTAGAGTGCAACGTTTTGATTTACGCGAGAAATTTAAATGTTTAAAAGCCGAATTTAACGGATGATATACATAGCCGTTTAGACAAAAATATGCAAAAAATTCCAGATCACGTTTTTTATCTTGTGCAAATAATTCGGAAGATTGATTATTCCAAAATGAAGTATATTTAACAAAATAATTATTAAAAAACAATAAAATAATTTTAAAAATTCAATTTTTAATTTAATAAAAATTTAAACATGTCATTTATTACATTTATATACTATAAAAACACAAACTACTATTTATTTGTTTTGTGGTGTAGCGGTAAAAGTGACATCTATTCGTACATACTTGCTTGGAAGTAGGTAATCCGGGTTCGAGAATCCCCCCACGGTGTCTCGTAAAATTTTTGATTCTCCTATTTTAAATTACTAATTTTTAACTAATTATTTCAATTCTTTATACATAACTACATAAATATAATAAAGCGTAAGATAAAGATGTTTTATACACAACGAATTCATTATATACATACGTATATAAATATAAATAAAAAAATATACTTGTCTACATATAAAATAAGAGAGTTGATGAATATCAGTTATAATTAAAATGCTACGAACATAATTTTTACTTACATAATTTGGGGTGACATAGATCATAAAAACAGATAAAACAGCAATTCCTGCGACATATAAATGAATTATTACCACAAGTGCAAAGTTCTTTTAATTTTTTATTTGAAAAACAAATTTTATTCACATTTAAAAATATTTCACGTTTATCTGAATGTTTAGAGGAAAGCCATGCACAAAAACAATCGTTAAATAATTTAAATGTTTAAAAATTGTTATTATATTTATATAGTTATGTATAAAGAATTGCAATAATTAGTTAAAAATTAGTAATTTAAAATAGAAGAATCAAAAATTTTACGGGACACCCGTGCGCGAGGGGGGGGGGGGGGAATTCGAAACCAAACCACCTTACTTCCAAGTATATACAAATAGACGTCACTTTTACCACTACACCACAAAACAAGTATGTACGAATAGACGTCACTTTTACCGCTACACCACAAAACAAATAAATAGTAGTTTGTGTTTTTATAGTATATAAATGTAATAAATGACATGTTTAAATTTTTATTAAATTAAAAATTGAATTTTTAAAATTATTTTATTGTTTTTTAATAATTATTTTGTTAAATATACTTCATTTTGGAATAATCAATCTTCCGAATTATTTGCACAAGATAAAAAACGTGATCTGGAATTTTTTGCATATTTTTGTCTAAACGGCTATGTATATCATCCGTTAAATTCGGCTTCCAAACATTTAAATTTCTCGCGTAAATCAAAACGTTGCACTCTAATATTTTACACAGTTTATATACTCATGGTCTTCTATCGATATGTAAAGTTTCATCAAAATCGGTGACCCGCAGATCGTGACCTCTCCTTGTAAGAAACATAAGTCATCCTTCAACATAAAACAGTTCACATTTAGCTGATGATTGCCGATATTTCTATGACCTGTGCCTGTCGCAATGGAACAAAAAGTTTCCTAGAAGTATAAAGATCGCGCCCAGCTATCATTTTAATAAGAATATATGAAATCAACAACTGACACATAGTTCTTTCCACTTTACTTTAAACCGTGAACACACCCTGTCCCCTGAAGCTCGGGATCCTCCGGTTGCGCATATCTGTGAACCTCCGGGTGGGTTTACCATAATAATTATTTTATTCAAATTTTTACGTTTATTTATATTTACAATGATAATTATTTTATTAAAAGTATTTACCGTAGTAAACATTTCAGTTAAATTTTTAGCATTTTTACCGTGGTAATAATTTCATTTAATTTTTATCATATATATATATATCTATATATATATAAATCCCGTGTCTTTATGTTTGTGCAGGATAAACTCGGAATTTACTTAACCGATTTTTATAAAATTTTGAAAGTACATGCAATTTAATCCAACTCTTAACAGATAGGATACTTTTTGTTTTAATTATTTACATAAATATTTGTCATATTAAATAATATATATATATATATATATATATATATATATATATATATATTTAATATATGTACGCGAAAAAAATTGTAAAATACAGTTCGTATTTATAATTTTACCTAAACAATTTGTAATGTAAAAAACATTATTTATATCAACCATTTTTTTAGAGAAGTTTTATAGATTACAGCACTCCATTTAATAATCACTTTTGTGTAAGTTCTGTGATTTTATTATTTCCTACTTACACAAGTAAAAACATAATTTGTATACTGATATAGGCGAAATATATAAGTATAACCCAATAATTATGGACGAAGAATTTGTTGGTAAATAAAAAGATTAAGGAATGAAGGTGTTTGAGATTGATTTAATTAGTTACTTCTTATTCAAAACTAGTTTCACGCGTTTAATTATACAATTGTATAATAAACATTTGTATTTTTTATACAACTATCACATTTAAAAGTAACTAAAATAATTTTCGTATGCTATCCTGAAAATAGATCCATAATGTATTAAAATGTATGAGATTTTCTTTCCGAGGTTATAAATTATCTTTCAATTCGCTTCTTACTAAAAATGAAGCATTTTAATACTCTTAACTATATGACGTCACAAATAATACGATTATCTGTAAATGAAAAAGTGCAAACGGGTGGATTTTACGAATTCGCGTACCGCTTACTTAGACTATTTATTGTCCACATCGTACGTAAACTCACAGCTACCCTGAACGACTAAAGCATTAAATTGTTTAGATCTCTTGCTGCGATGGTCAAACACTTTGCACCATTTGTTTTTCAAATTTAAAGGAAATTCTATTCGTTGACGTAACTATGTAACGGTAGTTAACTTTTTAAGGAACGGAATTCATTTATAACTCACAAGAACTACGTTGTTGAGGTGCAGCCTTTGTGGATAAATAAATAAATGCTCGCTTTACTTTTTAATTTTCTACTTTTTCCTCTTTTCAGATTGAAAGCGCGTCACATACGTCTGATAATTTCAGAAAAAACCGAGAGGCAACTTTTTTACTCTTTTTTTTTTGAGCTTTCTTGAAATTTACAAATTTTTCACTTTTTACCGTTTATACATTTTCAATGCGTTTTAATAAAGTTTTTATATTTGGAAGAAAAATGTTTGCTCACAGAAAGAAAATTTTATTATTTCTTTCTACTTTTCTGGCCAACTGCTTTATTATTCTGCTTGTGTTAGCTTTTAGCGAAATTGCTTTTTGGTCTTTGTTCTCAGTTTCGTATACATTTAATTTCTCCTCCTATTTAATTTTTCCCCCTTTTTATAAAAAAGCATTGTGATTGATCGCTTAAGGAAAAAGTAGAGACCATAAGGTCGTTTTTTTTACTTTTTCATTCAAAACTTAATTTAACTAACATATATATATTACATATATATATATATATATATATATATATATATATATATATATATATATATATGTGCGTGTATGTAGTATAGACCAAAGTAGTTGGTTCGAAAAATCACAACCGAAAATATCTAGAAATAACAGCGGCGGAGACTACTGGATAACGTACATCATACTTTTTAGTCCTTGTATTAGTGCAATAAGATACAATTATTTACAAAAAAACATCGTGATTTTGAAATTACTAAGAACACAATTCAATTTTAATTGCGTGTTGGAAAATGTTCGTAATCTAAATTTTTCCCCTGGGAACACAGCACTGATCGGATCTGCCTATCGTCACGCTTCATTCACCGCTAGTGTGTCTGCTTAATGTAGTCTGCCTCGGGAATTCTCGTTAATGTTCCGCGTAAAACTAAGCACGTTTCTAGTCTGATGTTCTTATTAAAACTACTGCCTTTTCTTACTTCGATTTTAATACATTTTCAGCCATTTTAAAACTGAATTTTCTAACCAATTCCTGCGTTCAGTGAGATACGATTGTGGCGAAGGGTTTTATGCAGAGTGATCCAGTTTCCATATTTTCTCGTTTTAATGTGTATGTGTTTCATTCCATTTGCCTTACTAAATAATCCTCTAGATTGCTGTTTGTAATTTGTGCGAAGAATTTTCAAGACCAGAGATAGTATATGGGTTAACCAATTTTCATTTAATTACTCGAATAAACGGCATTGAAAAAATACTGGGTCACTGAGAAACTTGATATGTCGCAATCGTCGTGAATTTTATTAGTTTCCAATCGCAGGGAGAATTTCATTTAGAAAAAAAAAGTAATATTTTTTACTTCTTCTTTTTTTTTTTTTTTTTTACTATAATGAAGTCATCAATGAGGATATTAGCCCGAAAGAGAATCGTTTGGCTTCTGACATTTTTGGAACAATTTCATAATTTGAACTTTTAGTGTTACTTTTTCTTGTTTTTTATGCATCTAATTTGTGTGAGATGGATAAGACGAACATCGGATTATTGTCGACCACCTGTGTAAATTTTAAAAAGCTGCTTTCAGTGACGTTACAAACGCTAAGAAGCCTAGCGCTTTTTAAGGCGGAAAAAATGGCAAGGTTCGAAAAAAGGTAAAGAAAGCCGAACATTCTTAGCGCATTATAAGTACAGTTTTTTTTGTCCTCTTTCTAGCCTGTAACTGGAAAGAGTAGGTGTCTTATTACTCGGAAAATCCGGTAGCGTTCGTGTAGCGTACCAACGGCGGGTGACCGTAATTCTGGAATTAGACGATTACAAGTAGAAAGGTAGGTTCCGCGATTCTACGGCCCCTTGAATTGAGATTAAATTATTTGCAAAAAGTCACCCTTACTGCTGATCATATTTATTCTTGAAGATGCTCGAAAAACCTGGGCGAAAGGAGCCTCTCTATATTTTCGAATTCGTACAACTAAGAAAATTTAATTCGAAAATGTTCCTTACAAATTATTTTTGCGTAACTCCGATGTAGGTATGTGTTTTCGTTTTTCTTATGTTAGCCTTTGAAATTGGGCGATTTAAGCAGCTTCTAAATTTCAGAACTAACGACTAATTTTTCTTTTTTCTCTCGCTAAAAATACAATCTTCTTTATTTTATTTTATTATTTTTATATTTAATCAAAGCCACCCACACGTAACCAAATTTAGCTCGAAATAGTAGAATCATTATTATAATTTCAGTCTGATTTGAAGTTTACATAAATCGGAGAGTCTGAAAATTTACCGCTGACCACCCGAGCATCTTCGCTGTTTTTTCCTGAAATATTATTTTCTTTATAGTCGCCGATAGTCGCTGAAAAATGTTTTAGAATTATTCTTAAATAATTTCCTTTCGTTAAAAGCCGCAATAGGTTGTTTTTAATAAAATGCCACGCTGTAAATTAATCGGCGCATTGATTAGGTTATTAAAAATGTGTTTCTGCAACAAATTCAAAATTTTTCCTTTTTTTTTTTCTCGATAATAGATTGAGTATTTTAAAATCGATGGTTTTGATTTATATAATCACATAATAACGTCAGAGAATTTCGAACCAAATTTGATCCTTATAATTCACTCTATTAAATTTATTTTGGATAAATCTCATCATCTTGCCAGCTAAACCAGCTACAGCGGCATAGCGGTGTTTCGTTTTTGGGTAGAACCCCGGGTTCAAATCCCGCTGCTGCACGTTATAACTTCCTAAAATTTAATTTGCGCCGGGTTAATTTTTGTAGTTGATGCGCTCAAGAAAAAAAAAAAAAAAAAAATCCTGCCAGTTACTTTTGTTCTTCGCAATTTTTTTAAAAGACTTTACCGCCACAGACGGTCATAGGCTTTTTCTATGTCGAAGAAAATGGGTTTTGAGGTGCTATTAGTTTTTTCAAATGCCGATAAAATCTGCCTCTTCGAAAGCTAACCCCCCCCCCCCCCCCGGTGATACGATGTAGATTTAGTCTTAAGGCCTTGTGTCCGGAAAAACGAATATTATTGGTCGCAGAAATGGAGAGAAAGCCATTTTTTTCTAGTATTTTGGATATTAGTGAGAAGTTAAGGCTGTAGCTGCTGAGTGAGAGAGATGCTTGTTTTGATTCCGATTAAGCCGTCGTTTCTTGCTCGAGTCAAGAACGTTCCCATGACCGTCCTGTATATGTTATTGTGTAAGTGTACAGCAAATAGCGCGGCATGGGAGGCAATTTTAACATTAACGGGGATGGGTAGCCTTGCCGTCAGCTATTATTCGGTACAAAATTTCATTGCCAAATTTATCTTTATTTTGTTTTTTTAAACGAAAGAAAAAAATCTACATTCACCCAAACTAATATCATTTCCAAGCTTTTTTTTTTTTTTTACAAAATGTGTACAGGCAATTGCCCTGTCGCATTACAAATGCAAACATATGGAGATAACGAAAAATTTGTGTGATAGGAAAAAAGTAAGTGGAGTCTAATGAGAAAGAAAACAAAATAAGATACTTGCGGACTAAAACGGAAAGTAAAAAAAAAAACGAATTTCTTAAATTAAAAGATTAGCAAATAATGTTTTTTTTACAACTGAACGTATTATTGCGCTTATACAGTGAGTCCATATTTGGTGTAAATAGTTTATTACTGCCTTGCGATCGTAATTACTGTTAGAATTAATGGTGCGCGTGCTCTGTAGCAGCTTTTAATTCGTGGTCTCTAATTTGAGGCGAGTTAAAAGTTTTACGCATAGCTAATACTCTCGTGTAATTATTCACGTTAGAAATACTATTTCGATTCCAATTATATACTTGACGTCCACAGGCAGTCGCTTTTCATGCTTTTCGAGGCCTCCACATTATTCCTATTCTTTTTGAAAAAAGATTAAAATTTTGAAATAGTCACACTCATGTTATACGCGGTACTTGAAAACCAGAAAAAAGGAACAGTATCAAAACAGTATTTTCATTTTTTGAAGTTTTTCAGTATGTCCGACTGTTTAAACGCTATGCAACAGCGGCTAAATAATTCACTTATGCCAGATGAGCAGGTAGAGCAGGGTCAAATTGTAGCGGTACTATCGATTTCTTAAGAACGAACGAACGATCAAATGCATTCGTGTCCGGTTACTGTTTTTTGCCGATCACTCATCTGCAACAAAATTAACACGAGTGGAGCATACGCGAAAACAAAATGTGCAAAAAGGAATCGCGCCGGTGTGAATTATTTGTGTCTGTTCGTAGTGAGACATGCTGCAGTATTTGCTTTGTAGTATTAATCAAGCGAGCTTTCTACATAATCCGTTGTATAACAAAGTTCTCTTATAATTAATTCATTCTTCTGTCGTTTTTTCGATCATTTTCTGGTGTTTATTTATTTTTTTTGTGTAATTTGAATCATCAAAAAACCCATAAAATCGCTGCTACTAAATATTTATCTAACAGAGTGCACACACGCATATATATATACATATATACATATATAGTTATTTATTTATTTGTGTATGTTTATACATAAGTCATCCAATTTCCTAATGTTCTCTCCAAAATCGTTTCAACGCTGCTGGTAATTTTTATTCGAAATTCTAGGACAGAAATTAATTTCCAATTACTTTTTTTTTACATCTCTTGCTATTTTTCAATTCGCTTGAACTTTATTTTCACTACATTTAATCAAAAAGTTAATAATGGAGCTTAAGAAATGCATTGTCAACACGAGGTGTCTGTATATTCGCTTATCATCTTACTATGTGATACCGGAACGTTGTTAACTACTTACTCATACCGTCCCGTTCATCCGCTGAACAAATATTATTGCCTAAAGTATTAAAAAATGGTTTTTCAACTGCCGAAAGTTATTGTTATTTTCAAAATGCACCATTAAACGTCTTAATAAAAGATTAAAAGTGTTCCCTTTGCGGTTAATTAAAAAGGAGGGTGTGTTGTGTATATCGAAACAAATTTCCAATTCAAATGTTTGTAATTAGAAAAAATATTTTACTTAAACAGCGCACTACGTTTTATCTGCACTGTATTGTAAAGTTTTCTTTCTGGTCGATAGAGTGACTATATCACAAAAGTTTAGCGAAAATTCTGGAGTATTGAAAATTGTGATTTTTTTCCCCTTTCGCTTTATCCTTTTAGAGAATACCAAGTGCATTCTGATATTAATTTGTTTTTAGTATGCGATATTGTTGCGTACGTCGTCCAGTAGTTATATCCAGAATTACCGAAATATACTCCCCCATTGGAAGCAAAACGTCCCTGGATCAATTATGTATGGAAGGAAAACAATGAAATGTCCCCCAAGATGTACTATTACTATTACAGACTACTAGAATTTAACGTCAATAATATAAAATTACCATCTAGGCAAAAAACTCGATTGACAAGAAACCAAAGTAATACATACTACATCTATCCTCGTGGGGTAAATCTGCGAATTGATAACACAGGTGATATTCGGTTTTAATTAAATTAATAAGTACAATCCCGAATCATATATTAGAGGAAAAAAGAATTGGTGTGTGGAAAAAGAAGGTGGAAAATTGGTTAAAGGAATGGTGCAAAAATTGAACAACAAGCTACGTTCTGAATCTCTGTACCTTTTAATGCTCCTTTCTTTATATGTTTTTGTTTTTGACTTCCTAGTGTCTTTACCGGACATTAAGTCGTAAAGAAGATTATGTTTTCCCATTTTAAATATTGAACTGTCGGCATGTGATAATGTACAGATACGTATTACGGGGCGTGTTACGTAGTTGCATGCGTATGTATATTTATACTTAATCTTAACGCTAGAGTTTTAATATTTTTTTTTTTTTTTTATAAATAAATAAGTTGTGGGTCTCACTGGCCAAGTATGCCCGTTGCGTGAGTGCCCAACACTCTTATTATCGTTTATTCTAGTAAACAAAATTACAATTAATCATTCTTACTACTTAGATCGAACGTATTAAACCAAAAAAATAAAAAAAAATAAAATATATCAATCGACGCAATTATATATATGAATTACACAATAATACACTCATACATAGGAGCCGCTTATATTTTGCACATTGCATACATTAATGTACAGGAAAGAAAAAAGAAAAGGAAAATGGTAAATAGATGGTCTAAAAGAGCCTTAAAAAATGCAGCAATAAAAATAAATGGAAAAGAGGATGCAGCAAAATTCCTTAATCTTTGCACCATTCTTTCAACCACTTCCTCACTTCCCTCTTCCATACACCAATTTATGAGTATAGAATAAGTTAAGGTAAATTATAATTTTTGTATTGTATATTTTTTTTTGAATAAACGTTAATAAGAGTGTCGGGCACTCACACAGCGGGCATATTTGCCCTGCGAGACCCACAACTTATTTCAAATAAAAAAAAAAAAAAAAAAAAAAAAAATATTCAGCAGTGCTGATGATAGCTATTAAAATTATCAGTAGAATTAACACATGGTTTTTTCAGTTGTTATTTTGTACATTTGTTTTATCTCAGAAAATATATATATATGTAGACCAGATAGGTTACCGCGAGCCCTGGTCTTCTGAACCTCGGTCCTAGTATGGCTGATTGATGGTGGTTCTTGTAGGCAAGGACGACAGAAAAGTATCGAATTTACACAGGCACAATAACCACAATAATAATTTAGATAACGATTAATCATTAAAATCCATGGATATCGAAAGATAGCGTGGTTGGCATCCCTGAGGACATTAAAATAAAATTAACCGTTTCAATATATATATATATATATGTATATTTTTTTTAATACGTTAATAAAACCTGTGCGATTTCGTACAAATTTATGAGAACAATACCTTATCGGTGGAAGAACAAATGTGTGGTAACGTCGGCACATTTGTTCTTTCCCCGATCAGGTATTGTTCTCATAAATTTGTATGAAATCGCACAGGTTTTATTAACGTATTAATATATATACATATATATATATATATGGTTAATTTTATTTTAATGTCCTCAGGGATGCCAACCACGCTATCTTTCGATATCCGTGGATTATAATGATTAATTGTTATCTAAATTATTATTGCGGTTATTATTGTTCGAGGTTTAATATGATTAATACCTCTTCTCTTCATCTTTTCAAACTTCAAAAACGGTTTTTCGAGGTTTTCCCCAAGATTCCCCACTCAGTCCTGCTTTTTTCAACATATACACTATTAGTGTGGCTTCTCTTCCTTTAAATTCTTCTTCTGTATTCTTTGCGGATGACATCCTGTTCTTTGTCTCATCTCATGATATTATATCGCCCAGTGAAGCATTTAATTCGTCTTTTATTCCCCATCTTCAATTAACCATTTTATTTCCCCTACTAAATCTTGTTATGTCGTATTTACTCTGCGACTTTATAATCCTGCTTCTCTCTATCTATCCCTAGCAATACACTCCTTTCTCGTGCCAATTGTTTTTGTTGTCTTAGTATCTTCCTTGACAGTCGGATATCTTCCTCCGAGCACATCAAGTATCTTTCCTCTTCAGAAACCAAAAGGCAAAACCTTCTGAAGGCCCTATCTCCAACCAAATGGGTTGGTGATCATTATGTCATTATTAGGCGAGCGAAGCGAGACTACTTATAGATCATAATGAGCATTTCCTGTTCCAGTCATTATAAAAAAACTACTAAACATATGGACATAAAATTGAACATAATTATTCATATTCGTGTCTAAATGTGCCATCAATCGTTATTTTAAAAAAAAACTTGTATAAATAAAAAATATTATTTTTTATTTTCATGTCTTTATAACTGTAACGCCAAAAATAATGGTAGAACATATTCCGTAAATTGCGATGTTGCAATTAGAAAAAATAGTTATTTATTAAAAAATCTGCAACCACCACATTATTCTTGTTGTACCTACATAATTTCAATACAACTCTGCACTTGTCATAGCTATTTACATTATACTATTTTTAATAAATAATTATTCTTTCAAATTGCAACATCGCAATTTAGGGAATATGTTCTATCATTTTTGGATTTTGAAAAATGACTCCATCTGTGAAATACATTACTTACGTACATTTTTTAATCTTATTATAACGGAGAAAAAGCGTAATAATCATGATCTATTATCTTTAACAGTTCCAAAGCGAAATATCTTCAGCAATTAATCGGTAACTTTTATTTTTCAATTTTAAAAATATTCATGCAAATAATGAAACTATTTTTATTAAGAGCAGATTAGTGGTCTATTAAAATCAGTAACCCAATTATTTAAAAACAAAACTATCACTTCCTTTACTAATATATTTTCTATTAGATCGTTGGTAATAAAATCAATTATTTTTCTCTTATTTAATCCATGCTATACTTAGTTCTTGTATGTATCATATTTTTCTGTTTTATATTATTTTGGAGGGTTTCAAAGGTATTGTATGTCTGATAGTTGGCGTGATTCTTTTTATGTTATTTGGGCTATATTTTACACATATTAACATTATACAACAACACTAAAATTACATTTTCTTCTATTTTTAGTATTTTCCCAGAGGAGTGCATGTTAAATTTTCATATAAAAATAGCAATATTTCTTAATAACATATTATACTAATTAAGACAATTGTAAAATATTCTTACTTAAACTATTCTTCTACACTGTGCGTTGGTATTACTTCGTAATTATTGCATAAATGTAGTATGCATAGAGATGATTTATATGATCATAAAGTCGTACATCCCATTTATAATGTTATGTTTCCGACAA
Organism: Icerya purchasi; assembly: GCA_039619475.1. Lineage (NCBI taxonomy): Eukaryota > Metazoa > Arthropoda > Insecta > Hemiptera > Monophlebidae > Icerya > Icerya purchasi. Next base: position 219,638,368 of record CM077115.1, on the reverse strand, counting down.
GTCTTTTGTAATATTATTTTTATGCAAGTTTAGCTCATATTTAGTGAAGTTATGGTTTATATGACAAGAACCTTAATGTTGTAATATAGTTAAAATTATGTTCAAGAATATATATACATCTCAAATGTTAGCTAATTTAATTTTGCTTATAATCATTATAACTTAAAATGTTACAGTTCAAATTGTAACGGTTGTAACTTCAATAACATTAGTTCAGAATTGATTTATTATGTACTCCTAACTTATTGTTCAAGTTTAAAATATTTTATACGCAATTTAGTTATTATATACAATTTTAAGAGTATTACAATATTTAATTTCCGATAAGAAATCTAGAACTTAAATTATCGCTTTAAATGCTGTGATGTACTATTTCACTCTATAAATTGTATCTGCACACAAGCATAACGTAATGAATTTTAATTTCATCTTATTCCATTTATTTTTACACTCCCACTTATTGTATTAATTTCTGAATATTAAGTTACATATGTGTGTAAATATAATATATGTACATATTAATAGTATATATAAAGAAGAAATGGAAAAAAAAAAAATTCAAATGGATTGAAGGAAAGTAAACTGATTATTCGTTTAGTTCATTCAGTTATTAGTAAACTACACAGCGTTAACTCTGTCATTATTTTTACGACGTTCTTGGTAATTATAACATATTTGTATTATAAAACAAACTTTAATAACAAACAATATAGAACAATAAATTAGATAAATACCTATTTAGAAACGTTTTCGGGCATAACCCATCATCAGCTAAAACTAACTTAAAGGAAACTTAATTAAGTTAGTTTTAGCTGATGATGGGTTATGCCCGAAAGCGTTTCTAAATAGGTATTTATCTAATTTATTGTTCTATATTGTTTGTTATTAAAGTTTGTTTTATTATACAGTTTTAACAAACAGGATGTATTCACCTACATATTTGTATTATCTCTTTAATGTATATCTTACCAGATTTAACTAATGTTACACAGTTTTCCTAGTAGTGAAATATCGCATGTTGCTTTAATAATATCTGGATAATTGTTACACCGTTTTATTAAGTTGATTTGATTTTAGATTTTTTTTTTTTTAAGAAATTTTACTTTTAGTCTTAATTATCGCAGTGTTAAATGATATATGTACTTTAATTTACTTCATAACTTTATAATCAAGGTATGAAAGTGTAAACGTTATTTTGAACCAAAATGAACTTCAAAAATAAAATTAATCTTTTTATGTTGAATATTCAGAGTTTATGTAGATATATTGATGAACTGAATATATACGTAACAAGTGTGAAGTTATTATCTTGCTTATAAATCAAATCTAGGCTTTGTCTTAAAACATGAGTATAAATTTAAAATTCTCATGTTCCAAAGTAAAACTATATATTGATGAATCTCACTTTGTTAAAACCAAGATGAGAGCACAGGTAGTGTATTTGGGAGCTCTTTATTTTTCAATAAACTTGCTGAAGTCTTGAAAACACATTAAAAAAATTATAAAAAACGACATAGGAAAATATGGACGTCGTTCTTTAAACATGGAATCTAGATTACTTAATCTATAAAAATACCTTATTTTATTTATTGCATACCATACTGATTGTGAGTATAGTTATTTTAAGTTTTAATTCAAATAGTTATTTGTTCAAATCTGCTATGATATATCCGCGCCATAAGGGAATTTTAACATATTAAAACAAATCAGATCGATCCTGTCATTTAAATTCTAGGAATTTCCATATGCCGTAATGACCTATGCAGTTATACACGGCTCATAGTAAGAAAAAAAGAAAAAAAAAATGTTATCTATGATAATATTAATATGTGTAAAATAAGTGAATTTTATATTACTTCAGCCCGAATGACATAAAAAGAATCACACTTACTATCAGACGTACAATAATACCTTTGAAACCGCTTAAAATAATTTAAAACAGAAAAATAAAATACACACAAGAACTAAGTATAGCACGGATTAAAAAAGCGAAAAACAATTGATTTTATTACCAACGGTCCAATAGGAAATATATTAGTAAAGGAGGTGGCAGTTTTATTTTTAAATAGTCGGGTTACTGATACTATTAATCCGTTTTTAATAAAAATATTTTTATTATTCGTATGAATATTTTTATTAAAATTGAAAAATAAAAAAAGTTACCAATTAATTGCTGGAGATATTTCACTTTGGAACTGTTGAAAATAATAAATTATGTTTATTTTTCTTCACATTTTTACTTATGATTTTTCGATGTAATTTGTTTAGTGATTTTTATATTTGTTTTTATAAATATTTTTTGACGTATAAAATATAATTATTTTCCTTTTAGAAATACATATTTCACGGAACACAATTTGCGAGCCGCCACAAAGTTGTGCTTTTCGCTAGTTTCTCTATATAAATCCATTATCCGATCCAAAGTTGATTACTGTTCATTTATCTATGGTTGTGCCTTTAAGTCCCGACTTTCTAAATTAGATGTAATCCAAAATTTTTGCTTTCACCTATGCCTTGCTGCTCTTCATTCTTCCCCAATTCCGGCAGTTCTTGCTGAATCCTATTTGGACTACCGTTTTCTTGCTAAGCGTCTTCAACTCTCGTCCTTTATTCTTATCTGTTGCTACCTTTCTATTTCTAGAAACTGGCGTTTCACACTTAAGAAAACCCCTATTTTATCGCTCATCTTTCTTCGGCTTAGTTCGTTTTGTCCTTACACAATTACCTTTGACAATCGCACCTATTTCTCTTTTAATTTCACTGCCATCCTCCTAAAATGTTTACTATACCTACGATCTCCAAATTTCTTCCATGGGCCCTGATCGGGCAGGAATTCCACAGTGCCATTAATTCTCAATTTCCATCTCATGTAACCGTATTTACAGATGGTTCGAAAAGGTCGGTTGTTTGTAGGTTTTGGCCGGTTATGTACGCTTCCTCCTTTTCTAACAATTCTTCTTTCTATCTGTCTGTTCAACCTAGCATTCTTGCCTATCCGTGGTTCTTTCTGTTTCCTTCACTTCGTCGTTCTCTTGTTGTCTCCGTTATTTTTTTCTGCTGCTTATTAAGCCATACTTTATTATCTTCCCCCCGTTTTCGTTTTTCGTTGGTTTCTTCTCTATATTATCTCGTTCACCCAAACGAAGAGCATATTTGTGATGTTGATCATGTGTTCTTTGCTGTTTACCTCTTTCTGTTTTCTATTCCAATTTGCTGCGAATCGGTATGCCTGCTCCGCATTATGCTTCCTATATCCTGTCTTTTCTTTCTTCACACACCGTTCCCATTGTTTGTTCTTTCCTACTAATAATATCCGACCTCATCAAAATATAATCGACTCATTCCCCTTCCTAATTAGGATCCCAAAAAAGAAGAAAAACAAAAAAAAAAACAAAATTATTTTTTATCCCTCAGTACCAAACTCTGCTAAAAATCGTTAAAAATACGTGAAAAAAACCCATTTTGAATGTTTTTTTTTTTTTTTTTTTTTTTTTTACTATACATTTATCATTTGACAAATAAGAACATGAATTTTTTTGCGGTGTATCTGCTCTACCTGCCGTTTCCACTTTTATCGCACTGATCAGTTTCACCTAAGGGCGTTACTTTTTAGCCTCTATATTCACCATTCAGCCCTTTCATTTAGCTTCCTTCTACGATGAATGCTGATCCTTTTCCATCGGGAAATATTTAAACTTTGGTTTTTTTCCTTAGATCTTTTCTTCCTTTTTTTTTTTTCTGCTTTCAAAAACTCAAAAAAATGTGTAAGACCGAACGGGAGAAAAAATTAAATCATTTCAATGGAAATTTCACAAGAAAAATCCAATTTAAAACTGCACTCTTTTTTAAGACCCCAAAAATGTCAAAATAAGAAGAAGATAGCAGAATGTAGTTAAAATGGCGTATGCGAATAATAAAAACGATAAAGCGGGGAAGAGCTCAAGAGTGAACCAAAGAGATTAGAAAGAAAGAGTATGTAGGGTAGGTAGATAAACAGAGCGATCGTTACGAAAATGTAATACCCGCACTAAGAATGTAAGATGGAATTTTTTACACAGGTAGAATATTAATTTGTTTAAAGAAAAAAACATGATGAAGCGGCAACCCCTTTTTATGGGCGAATTACTTGCCATCCTGCTACTTACAAGCCTTATTTTTCCAGAGAATATATTAATAAATACTTAACCATCGCCAACTCGACAAGAGCGTTCTTCAAGTTATTCGATGTGCTTTGGGTCCCAAGCTATATCTAGCGATTAGTGGCAAGCGAACCCGATCGATTACCCTGAGTGGGGTTCGTTAAAAGAGCTTCCGCTTAAAACTGTTTTCTATCTTTTTTCCAGTAAATATCACTTTTGACTTCGGTGTCAAATTTTAAGTTTCTTCCTGCTTCGATTCCGAACTATCTCACGTTTCTTAATTTTATCGATTCCTTCGTCTTTTTGTTATCCTCACAATCTGCCGTCTACGTTTTATATTGTATTTCAATTATAATTTACGGAGTCGACCGGTCCCGTGAATAACACTCCGCATATCGCTTATGTATATCAAATAAAAAAGTAAAAAGAAAAAAAAAAACGTCACTAAGCGTGCAATTCATGTAAACAACAATACTGATAATAAAAATGGCTTTGCAGTAGACTAAATATAAAATTAAATAATTCTTTCACCCAATTTTGCGGAAGGAGAAGTATGTAAGCAATTTAAGAAATAAGATTAAAAATCTGAAGCGCTTGTTAAAACCCAAAACCGGTTTCTTGGGGCAGTACTTCGTACGATTCATTTTTGTTCGACATCGCAACTTAAGTTTCGGCCTACGGATCTGAAGTATCCGTCGCTTAAATCAGTTTAATATTCGATAATGTTACACTTTTTATATTCTATCTTTCCATTTTCTGATCATCATTCACGCTTTTTTCGTTTCTTCATATTGCAGTATTTAACACTGACCTCGCCCCTGCCTGATTGTTTTTTAATTGAAATAACAAAAAAAAAAAAAATAATCGACAATACTATATTTTTTTCCGTTGTGCGATAATAATCTCGATGCGGAATGCGATGGGAATATTGCGAAGTATTTCATTTGTACCCGTTGAAATTGAGGCGATATATATCGGGAGAAGTGAGCTTTGTTTGTTTTTTAATTACGCTGCGCTCGGCAACGAAGTAATTGCTAAGGCAAACAGTAAAACAAAGAATAGGTAACATTTGTCGTTAACGCGTAAATGCGTTTTTGTGCATTCCGAAACCAGCGGAGTGCCGACGGTATCCATCTAGATGCGGAATCTTGCCGATTTTTTGTTTACTATTTCTCGTTTTTCGTTTTTCTTTTTTACTTCGTTCTCATCTCGAAAATATGAAACACCAAGCGTAATTTATGGAAATAAAATAAATGAATAATTAAAGTAAATTTAAAGGGAGAACATTCCTTTTACAGAAAATGTTAAGACGTTACTTTATCACACTTTTTAATTTCCTGTTTAAAGTTTCAGAAGAAACATCCATGCTGTAGCCGTAGCCTTTAATTATTTCACGCCTTTGATGTCGCTTATTATTCAGAAACGCCTTCGAATCGTTTGCAAACCCTTTCGTTCGTTCTTTGTTGCCTCGCTTGTGCTATTATTTGCACTAATGGAAAATGTGCTGCTCGCATTCACTCTAATTATCCCAATCTTCCTTTCCATTATGTTCTCTTTACTCTGTTACCTGCCCATCAGTGCACAGTGATCTAGGTTGGTTGTTCTAGTAACGTCGCTCTGCCGATGCCATTCTCACACACACCTAAATAGAGTTTTTAGAGCTCCGCTTATGATTTTTTTTTTTTTTTACCTGTTAACATAGCAATTCCGTTGATTCGATTGATAAGTAAACTTTTCTCGATATTGAAATCGAAATATATTTTTAATAATTTTCGTAATCTTATGCGATGTTTAAATATTTGCATTTTCGGCTGATGAATAAGAAAATAAATATGAACGACGTTTGTTATGTGTGCTTTTATGCGCTAAGATATTTCTATGTGAATGTGAAAAACGTGTCTCTTAACTGTTTTTCCGAGTTTTCTTGTGATAATTTCACAGCCGCCCTCCCCCCGCAGCATTTGTCGACTTTGCATTTTCATTCTAGAAAGCGTCCTTAGTTTTTACCTTTAACTTTAATTCGCAAGAGAAAATTTATGCAAAAATATGAAAAAGTAATTAGAATTTAAAATACGCAATGAAAACGGAAGCTTGAAAAATTTAAGAAAAACTGAAAGAAATATAGACCGTTTAGGAGGCACAAAATTCAAAAAAGAAAAAACGGAAAAGATCGGAGTAGAAACAGAGTGTTTGAAGATATCGGATGAAGACGGCGATTAACAGGTAGGCATTGGAATTGGATCTTGCATTGGGCCACACTGTTTTCTCGCTATTTCGATAATCGGCTCATTTTCTGTTTGGCTTTCCTTTGCATTTTCTACCATTTAGGTTCCATACTACCAGTTCTTTTCACTGACTTCTACATTCCAATGCCCATTTGTTTATCGCTGTTTTTTCTCTCATTTTTCTGGTTTTTTATTTTGCGCCCTCTAAGCGGTCCATTTTTCTTTCAGTTTCTCTTGAATTTTTCAATTGCTTTCCGTTTTAAGGGCCAAGTCTGTGCGGCCTATTACACAGTGGTTAACTGACCATAAGAGGGATCATCGGTAAATGCCTCATTGTCTCCGATTCCACAAGTGTTCTTCAAGCTATTTCTTCTCCTCCTTCTCATTCTTCCGACTTTATTATTCTCTCAATTCGTTCTCTCATCTCCAATCCACTCTCAATCCGCTCAACTACTGTAGACCTTTTGTGGGTTCCCAGTCATTCTGACATTGAGGGCAACGAGTCAGCGGATTTTCTAGCCCGTTTGACCGCCCGCGATGTTCGTTTACTTTGCAATTTTCCTGCCTCGAATATGCTCCTTCTTTCCTCAGCCCATCATTCCCGACTACGGTCGGACATTTATCTTTCTTTATTTTCTAATCCTACCTCTCATAATCTCCAAATACAACCGGTTCCTTGTCCTCAGCCGTGTTTCAATCCACTTCTTATCAGCGCACCACCATCGTTTCTTTAATCAGACTGCAATTTAATCACTCTCTTCTCCTCTCTTCACGTTTTTTCGGTTTCTCCCTGTCCTCCTCTCCATGTTGTCGCCTTTACAGTTCTATCTCTACTCCCATATGTGATGTTAACCATATCATCGGTTGCTGTCACGGCATCAACCAACATATTCGCGTGGCACCGACGCAATGGTTAAGTTCCCAAAATGTACACAGAGTCGCCGCGCCAGCTTCGGCGTTTTTTCTCGCCTCTGAATACCTTTAAATCCAGAGCCGATTACTACCTAGAGAAGCCTAGTAAATCGCCGTTCCCATCGATTTTGGTCACTTGGATAACGTGAACGTGTGGACGGTTCGGATACTACACCATCCGGAAATCATTTGTAGCACTACCGACCAGCGTAGCGAATAGCGGCGTTACCAGAGTTCGGGATCGCGCGCAGCCAGGAAAATCCGAAAGCCATTCGTCCCACCACTGCGGCCAGTGGTACTGCCACACTCCGACGACTGAACATTAGTACGACAGTAATGTGGTTCTTTCTTATATTGCGGTTTTCGCTCGCTGCCAGTGCTGCTTCTTTTAGCACCCGACCTAAAAAAAAAGGCAAATATCCATAATGGAAATTCATGATAAGATTTACGTATATATCTATCCATTACGTAAACAAACTGCATCAATATTCAAACAATAATAATTGTAACTGATTAAAAAAAAAGCAAAAAAACATAAAAACAGCGAATCGTTGTATATAAATTTGCCGACTGATTTCGGTTTCAATGACCCGTAATCATGGGATATTTTGTGTAATTGACATGTCGAACTGCCTTTGCATGGTACATTGGTTGCGATAGTGAAATTGTGATGAGAATAGGCGAGAGAAAAATACAAAGCAGCCTTCTATAGCGAAAACTATGCTGCTGACGACAGCGTTGAAATTCGAGTTACTACCAGCGGGCAAAAAAGTTTGAATCGACTTTGTCTGCATCTTAAGCAAGAGGAAGATGCCGCATCGCTACTAGGCGATTGCATTAATTTTGTGCGAGAACAGAAAATGAAAATGTCTCAAAAAACCCTCGACAGTTTTTCTAGTTGCTGAAATTGTGCATGACCTTTTCTTATCTTCAATTTTCTGTCTCTGAGCTAATTTACGTCCCATAAATATAAAATGTTTGTATTTACTTACTTTTTTTTGTAAGTTGACATTACCACCCTTATGTGGAACATTTCCCTAACCACGATAAAACGGTTTTATCCGATGCGTTCCAAATGAGTAACTCCCACTGATTATATATATACAATATATATACATATATATATATATATATATATATATATATATATATATATATATATATATATATATATAAACTTAATGTATTAAATTCCTTTTAGGCTTTTTCTATTTCATCGATTTTTAATTATTTTCAAATTTAATCCCCTGGCTTCTCTCGTATTTAATTTTTCTAGACTAATGCCTTTAGTAAGCAAACCTCCCCTATCTCCCTCTCTATGTTTGTGTATATATTATGTATGCGTAATATTAAAATTAGTTTAGTGTATCTTGTTTTGCAAAAGTCGCTGTTTGTAGAAGCATTCTTCGTATAACAAACGTTTATTGTCAGATTCGCTAGTGCGCAGTTAGAATAATATTTTGTCAACGGTGATTATTAAATTCCATAGACCGGAGTTTTCTTAAAAGTTGTACTTTTATTATGTTCTCGAACACGACATACAGCGCAATGATTGCCGTAATAAAATATATGAACTTTAAATAAACGAATTTCAACTCGAAATAATATTTTTAAATTATTCTTCGACAAGCTTTTCCCCTTGATTTAATACAATGTCATGTTTTGTGGGCTAAAACTTAATTCGCTGGTAAAAACTGCGTTAAAATAACGGCATTAGCGCAGACAGGTGTTTTTAGGATAAAGAATGGAATTCGTGCACGCGTATGGGGTGCGTGATCGTCATTTAAATTTCGGATAATTTCCTCGACCATTAAAAATGATAATAATTGTCAGCTGTGAATACGTATTAAATATGGATCGTCACTTAAATTTCTAGGTAATTTATAATACTCTTTTCCATCTCTAGCCGTTATTCCCCCCTCCTTCTTTCCTTTATACTCTCTATCTCCGATCGCCTCAGAATCTAAATAGGTGATCTAAGCTCATGTAGTTGGGTCAATGTTGCCACTGAGCCCATTTAAAAAAAAAAAAAAAAATACTTTTAACAAATAGGTTTTTATTTATTTATTTTTTTTTTTTTAGTCTGGTATGGGTTAATCATAAATAAAAATTCAATATAAAGATCAAAAATGGTAAAAATAAAAAATTTGAATCGCGGCGGGCTAGAGGTAAATGATATTTATTTATTTATTTATTGAATTTACAAGTCGCTTTTGGACTACAAGGTCATTAGCGACTACGGTTTTACAGATAATTATAACATTTTATATTGAATATTTGAAAATGCGCGAAACAAAAAATAAACAAAAAAGTCAGCTGAAGGCTGAGGAAGTTAGATCAGTTGGAATACTGAGATGTCTTTGAGGACGGCTACGATTTTTTTACACTTCTCGGCGTCCGAAAACATCTCTGGAAGGCCGTTGGTAATACCCGCTGTTGTCTGGCCTGCTGGTAGTGATTACACTCGATCAAAAGATGCCTCACCAATATTGGTATGTTGCAGCGTTGACACAGGTTGGGCGGTTTTTTAGATATGAGGAACGAATGAGTCAAGTTTGTGTGTCCAATACGGATACGAGTTAGGACACACTGCTCGTGTCTACTGAGAGTTGGCATGTTTTCGTAGGTATCTTTTCTAAACTCGTGGAGTTTGCTCGGCGTTTGGAGCCTTTGACTGTGTTGCTTATCGCCATTTTAGCTTCATGAGGTGTCATAAGTACTTCAGGCGGGTAGCTTGGTCCGCCAATTCATTTCTTTGGATTCCTGTATGCGCCGGTGTCCACACAAGGCTGACCTGTATATGCTGTGATTGGAGCTGGTCCAATTTTAGGTGGATGCGTTGTATGATAGGGTTTTCGGTAAACTGATTTTGGATGGCTCTTAAGCAGGACAACGAGTCAGTAAATATGGTACAGTTTGTTGCGTCTTGGCGCAGTAGGATTAGTTCTAGAGTATGGAGAATCGCCTTAGCCTCACAGGTGAAGATTGAATTATTGTCGTGCGTTCGTTGTGCTGCTAACGTGATAGAGTCAGAGACTATAGCGTAACCTGTTTTGCCGTTGAGAATTGAACCGTCTGTATAGTATTCCGTGCATGGCTGAAATTTTTCGCGTATTTCAAGGAAAAGTAATCTAAACGTCTCTGAGCTTGTGATTACTTTCTCGTGCTCACTTAGATCAACATTTATTGTCAGATTGGGTTGACACCACGGGGGTAGGAACCCTAGCGATCGTTCATAAACCGTTGGTAGTATTATTTCGAGTTCTGCTGTGTATCTGGCTATCCGCGATCTGAGTGGTTCTGCTGCCGAATAGTCGGGGTCGATATTGTGCACAGGGACCTTGAAGATACTGTCATAAGCTGGATTGTCCGGTGTCGAGGAGATTGTCACCGCATATTTTAAGCAGAGCTCTTTTCTTCTGATAACCAGTGGCAGTTCGTTGGCTTCTGCGAGCAAACTATTGACTGGACTCGTTCTGAACGCTCCTAAGCAGATACGGCATGCGGAATTGACAACCGGTTGCAGAGTGTCCAAGAGTGATTTCTTGGCTGCATCATATATAAAGGCACCGTAATCGAGCACGGATCGGATAAGACTGCGGTAGACGTTTAATAGCGCTTTCGTGCTACTTGCCCACTGTTTGTTGGCGAGAATTTTGAGTATACGCAATCGGTCAAGGCAATTCTTCTTTAACGCTTTGATGTGAGTTTTCCACGAGAGCTTTCGGTCGATCTCGAGGCCAGTAAAGTAAGTCCAATTGATAGGACGTCGGGGATTGTGAAGATTAGGTTCGCAGTGTGCTAAGTCCAACGGCACTAATGAGAGTATCGGCCGTCTTTACTTTCCCAGATTTCTCTAGTACCCAATTATTTCAGGTTGGGTAAATCTGGGAGCGATAGCAACTTAACCATTAGGCTACCGCGCTACCCCTGAAGAATAGTATAAAGTATAATCGAACGGGAAAAAAAAAAACTTTATAATATAGTAGCCGATAAACATGAATTCCCTAGTCACTATTCATCCACCCTATCTAAAACACTGGTTTTGTTTCACAAATATGAATTTGAAATTATTATTTTTATTTACTATGGTCGAGGATAGAAAAAAGAAAAAGGAAGCATAAACATCTTTCAGATAGCGATCTTGCAGTCTCTGTGTGTACATGTCAACTTTTTTTTTATCCCATGTTGTGTCCCAAGATTGAAGTGGCTATAACTGCGAAATGTAGGCCGCTATTTGTGACTTATTTTGATTTAAAAAAAAAAAAAAAAAAAAATATGATGACCAAGACTCGTCTATCAATTTTTCAAAGGAAAATCATTGAATCATGATTACGCTTATTTCTTCAGTTTAAAGTTCTACTCTTAATAGTCGCATGATCTTCGTATTCATCATTCACATTCCGAATCCTCGTAGTGCATAAGATGTCTCTTTCATTGCGCATTAGCAGTTATTACCCTACCGCCAAGACCACGGTCTAATCGCATAACTTTTTTTTGTTTAAATTTTATCCAAATGATTTTTCCTTTGACATATTATCCCGTTTACTAAAAGAAACTTTAAAATTGCATTCGAGAGTAGATGCGGTTTATCCCGACTGTAGGATTCTGTACTAAGCCAATCATCATAAAACTAATCTGGTACGAAGACTATTTGGAAAGATAAAAAAAATACGTGAATCGCATTCATAAACAGAGCAAAAGCTAATCCACATAATGGCTCCTTCACAGCTACATGTACATCTGAAATCAATAACTCACAGTAACAACTGTTGTTCAAGGCAGAAATGTACGTAATTTATTTCTGTCTAAAAAAAGCTGTTTTATATCTCCAACCTCATCGCAGAAAATTCTCTCGATGATAAATTCTACTATTCTACTAAAACATATAGCTTTCCACTGAATACCTGCTAGTAGAGGAAGTAAAAACCATTATGAAAGAACTGAGGTTACTATCAGTTCCAAGTCACGTCAAAGCGTCCGGTAATGAAATGCTGTGGATTTGGTAGCGAAAGCGAACTATCAGTTCCTACGACTGAGATGATGCACTGCTCTAATGTGAAAGTCGGTAATTTCAATTTGTCAACTATCACAAGAAAAGTGAACTTGATTATGAGTGACTCAGACAAACTAGCACGTAAAACCACAGGGGTATTGAGCCGTTCTGGAGACTGTCCGCCCATTGTACACACTAACAGACCCAGTATTTACCACGAATCTTTTTTGTTTTATTCCATCGTCCAGTCCCGCATATCACTTACCTCGGGCCCTGTTTTTACTCTTATTTCACTAATATTTGTCAAACCTTCGCTATTTAATTGTTCAGCAAATTATATGTAATATTTTAAACACTAATATTTATAATTTCTAGAGAACGAATTGGAATTCGTTTGGTATAAATTATTCATTCTATGCATGTAAATAATTGTTTAATTGATTGAAAATAAAAATAATAAACGCGAATATTATAGAAAATTTTTTATAAATCATTTAAAGCCGACATCTTTCGAAGTCAAGCGAGCTTATTATTAAAATATTAAAAAATACAAATTACGAGTCCGGTTTCGAACTTATCCTTTTTTCATTATAAAACGTAATGGTATAAAAACAGCAGCGGATGCGAGTATTTACACGTACGTTTTGTTGTTTCCGTAGCAATTGTATTTAATTCTAATTACTGCAACTTGTCTAAATATAATTTTTACGCTAGTTTTTGAACCGGTTTCCACTAACTACTTTTCCACTCGACGCCACTGATTAATTGAGTTATTATTTATTCAAAATGACGCGATAAAAATAATAAAAAATAAAATAAGTAAATCGATAAAACAAAATTAAAAGAAAAATCTCGTATTTCAAAGGCCTTTTAAACACTTGTACGTTTAATCTCCTAGCACTTGACGTCCTTGTTCCTTACTGCGCTTCGTATATCTTGTCATTCCCTTCTTGTCCGTCATTCCCCTACTTAGTTCTTTTATATCAACAATCTCCGATCGAATTGCAATTTTACTGTTGAATATTTTCTCTCTATATAGCTTCTGGGCGTAATAGGATCTTTGTTAGCGCCACCCACAAAAAAATGAAAAAAGAAAATACCCCCTACCTACGAGCAAAAGTGTATTTTAATAACAATAGCCATTTGACAAATAAGTAAATTAGTTTCCACTCATGCAAAAACCGTGCGCAATACAGCATTGACAACAAAGTCATAATTTCATTTACAGTTTATCAGAAAAACCAAATACAAATGCGATGCATAATAAAAAATTTTAAATGCGTTGTTTAAATTATTAACTCTAATCATAATTTTAAAAAAATGAACGGGTTATTTAAAAAAAATTGATAAACTCGCAATTTTTTTAAAAAGTAAGTAACTCTTTTTTATTAAAATGCAAGAGAATACCGCACACAGAGATTAATGGCGCAAAGGCATAAAAGCATTATAGAAACAATATTTTGTAAAGGTACTTTCATAACCTTTTTTTTTTCTTTTTTTTTTTATCCGGAGGATACTGTCGGAAAGCATTGACACATCAGTATACTGGAGATGGATCATACAGGATACTACAATTTTTATTTTATCCGCTATGGAAACTAATGAAAACTTCTAGACCTTGAACAGCCTTGAGGTCGGCTAGAGAAAATATTATATTTTATAACATTTGTCTAGAATAGGTGAGTTTTTTCTTTCCTTCTTCCTTTCCTTCTTCATTTCTTTCTTCATTTCTTTCTTCCTTTTTTTTTCTTTATTTCTTTTTTTTTTTGCGTTATACTGAATAGGACTTAAAAGAAGCCGAATAAAACTCTTTAAATAGTTTATTTATTTTTTCGGTTTGGCAGTTCGTTTTTGTTTTTTTCAACCATTTTCCCGGAATCCTCTGATAAAACAAGTTTCCTGTTTTCGATATAAGCAGTCTAGTTTAGTTGGAAGCATGTTGAAGTATTGCTATATTGCAAACTGTACTACGTTGTCTCTGCAACCAGCACCTAGGAAGTACGGCGCTACAACGATCGCGAGACCTTTAGGGAGAGGACACCAGCCGCTTGCTAAAGATACCGGGCAGCATATTACGTGCAACGCTGCCCAAATGGCCGGCTGTTCGCTTTTTTCCTGTCGCTTGTATCGAATTTGCCTTGGTCGCAAGTTCGCGCGCCCGTTCCTCCATTATCTCGACTATCCGGCAGGCCTGTGAGCCAAACTTAAACTATTTTATCTGCAGCGTGCTTGGAATTTTACGTAGCGTCGCTACTTTTAGATAACAATTTCCGCAATTTAAAGTTGATTGGAGTTTATCTTGGCTTGCAGTCGAATGGCGATTGCACTCATTTTACATCCTATGGCCTGCTTCACAGTCCAACTGCGTTCCCTTACATCTTGTTGATTTTCTTTCCATATCGTTTTCCGGAAAAAGCCGACGTCTGACGATAATACTGCTACCGAATATCAAATGAAATTTCTCTAGGCCGTTCCGATTCTTTCTTTGTGCAGATAAAATTTTCACTATGGACAAAGGTGTTTTTTTTGGTTTTTTTTTTGCATCGCTTTCGGTCCTCTTGAACGAGCTGTCTTTAACATTTTTTTCACGTAGTTGTGTTCGAATTACGCAAAGAAACACTAGCAGTTAAAATTTTACCCGAACCAATTGCAATCGCGCAGACTAACTGGCGTCGCTACATGTCGAACTCTGTTTTTAAATCTCTCTATTTATTTATTTATTTATCTGTTTATTTTTATTCGACTGCGCGCGCAAATTGAAACTCAGCGACAGTCTTATTCGGCATGCTACCGTCGTCCCTTTCGGTATTAAAAGATATAGTGCCGCTGGA
The DNA here is from genome assembly GCA_039619475.1 of Icerya purchasi. Taxonomy (NCBI): domain Eukaryota; kingdom Metazoa; phylum Arthropoda; class Insecta; order Hemiptera; family Monophlebidae; genus Icerya; species Icerya purchasi. The sequence goes on along the minus strand of CM077115.1, from coordinate 219,623,265 downwards.
GAGCGAGTAAGGAATTGTACGCAAAGCCCAAAAAAAACTTTTTTCGAAAAACTGTTCACCGAATTCTTTGCAGTGAATTCGATGTACACAGGTAAAAACATAAAGCACCGCCCTCTCTTTTTAAGTACCGCCAACGTGCCTGTTCTTCTTGAAAAAAGTGTAATGGTTGTATCACTTCAGTATGCTCACGGGTTCGAGTCTTATTAATATAAATATATCTCAAATACAGCTGAAAAAGCAATCAACAGAACATTTTTCAAAAAAAAAAAAAAAAGATAAAAACACCTGAAACCATTAGTAGATATACGGATTTCCTATGGCAGTCTATGACAATAGTGCAAATATTTTTGATCGAGCGTCAGCAACTCGCTCCTTCGAAGTATTTAACTGCCGAGATTATTCCTTCCGATTGCGCGTGATTAGCGCAAAGTACTCGATGCTGAATTGTACGTGGTATCTTGTATTATTCGCATCTATGCGGTCGACACTCATCTGCTTATTAGAACGTTTTTAGTCACAGAGTCGGTGGATTTAAAATGGCATCCACTTGCACATAGAAGAGAACTGCAAGATTTCATTTGTACTAGTCCCTAGTCATGTTTAGCTATCTTGAGCAGGTGTTCAAAAGTGCACCGTCCAATGGCGTGCCGTCATAAAATAAGAAGTTAAGTTCAAGTCTTACCGAGGTAGAAATAAATTTACTAAATACGAAATTATTATAAACGCGGGGCCGTCTCTGTTAATTTGGATGGTCGACGATTACCAAACTTCGGGTCGGACCTGTCAATTTAAAAAATTATTGAGCTTCTTGCTCGTTCGAACAGGTGAGTTGTTACATCTAGTTCCTGCAAAGAGTTGTGTGCCATTTCGCGAACTTTTTGAAACATCAATTGTGCTCCCAAAAGTTTTCTGACAATATCAAAATTAAACGAAACTTTGAACCAAATCTTGCTTGGCTAAACTAATTCTGCGACTGATCGAAAGCGAAATTTAATTCTTTTGCACATTTTAATGTGAAGTCCCTCCACCGTTTACTTTCTGCAAATTCATTCGCCGCGGTTATTACCGTCCGCGCAACTGACCCGCTATTACGCAAACTGAAGTTTTTAAAATTTATTCTTCAAAGTGAAGAAAATTTTCGCAAAATCTAGAAAGTTAGTTGTATACAACGGATCTTTAAGCATAGATTAAACACACCGACGTAAAAAATACTAGTCTGTATGTGCGCGCATTCATCATCTGGTATAGTTACTTCCGGAATATAACCTTTTGAATAGGTAAACAACTTTTTTTTTTTTGAATAATTTCTATTAATATGGTCATATTATTGAATAGAATAGGAATAGTTTAAAAAAAAAGAAGTTGAATAAAACCCTTGTAAATAATTTATTTCTCTTACTTGCTACGCGAATTTGTGATTTTTATTTGTTCATTTTCAAATATGTATATTATTTTATTACAACCACGTTTTAAGTAATTATAATGGCAAATTATTTATTGAATTCAATTTTCATTTTTAAAAATTTTTCGGAGATATTAATTAACCTAATATGTTTCAGAATGATATTTCTCTTTGCTTCAGTCTTACTACGCGATGAATATAAAATTAATAGAGTAAATATATTCATCTTATTATTATTATTTACTTTTCATTACAATTGTGTTTTTAAAAGTACTTTTCTATGTGTCTTATTTCGAATTTTTCCTCGAATTTACAATAAAATTACCGATCATCACGAATACCTTTTATGTTAATAAATGCATTCATATTTTAATTTTGAACAGTGCGGTAACCAAAATTATTCAATCCAAGCGTTTCGTACGTTAACATGTATTTTTTTTACAATCATTTATCATGGAGAATAGACATTTGATACCGTCACGTTGAATTAAATAACATTAATTTCTGAGACTATTGCGTCGATACGAACAAAATACAAAATGAAAGTCTGGCATTGCGTCTATGTACGGGGACGTTCGTTAAAAACCTTTCCGATTCCGTACATTCTCCGGTGATAACGGATACAATTTATATGTGGTTTAGGCTGCTTACTAACATCTGTATTGCTAGTTAAGAAAATTCAATTTAAAAAATACTGCGTTGACTCGAAAAAGGTGATAAAAAATTAGTTCTCGCCTATTTCGAATAAACCATTATAATTATGTTGAGAGACAACCCACAACCGCAATATATGCGTTGCGAGATGCGCGAATTGCGATTTCTTTTTAGACACGTTTGTATAAAGATTTTAAACTATTGTTTAAACAACACCAGTATGTATAAACTCTCTGAAATTTAGTATATAGGATTCATTAAATAATTTTTATTATTTTTAATATATACGTAAATAATAATTAGACACACACACACAAAAAAAAAAAAAAAAAAAAAAAAAAGAAAAACCTTATCCGCTTTTATGCGCTTTGGATATCTAATAATTCATCTGAAATCAAATATATGTCTATTTCTCAAGAAATTCCGGGTAAAAATATTATAATGCAAAATTAGGCCGTTCGACGAAGCATTTCCATTGTGAACTAATTTAATGAGACTATTTGTCGCTATTCTAAAATCCTTTTCAATTATAGGGCATCACAACCGCAGGGGAGTCGCACTGTAAAATGTGCTTTCGCGATTTTTAACCAAAAAATTTGGTATTTTCCGGAAACCCATAGTAATGTTGAGCTGGGGCTGCAGCTTCAAAGTGCTTGGGTGTCTGAAGAATAATGTTTGGTAAAATAAAAAAGGTGATTTAGAAAAGATATTTCGAGAAAAAATTAACATTTTGTAAAGTCCCCAAACTTTGACACAAGTCACAGGGCTAGCGATGAAGCAGTAAAATTCAGATTACTTTCTTCGGAGATTTGAAATAAAGAACAAAGAGAGGTTACGGAGGTCAACAATATATGATAATATAAAGAAATGTTTAATTTAGCGTAAAAAATAATTATTTGCGGTTTTTCATAATACTTGTTACACATGTATTAATATTCTTACATTTTATTGAATAAATTTAATTTAATTAATCACGCAAAATACGGATTAATTTTAAAATGTTTACATCATAATTACGAGTAAATTTACTTTTGTACTATTTCGGTGTTCAACGGTTCTTCACACGATAGTAAAAAGAATACTAAATACAACAAACCCTTAACACATTCGCAAATTTGAAATCGGCTTCCAAATTCGTGAACTGCAACATTTAGAATAGTATGCGTACAAGCTTCGGTCAGTAAAGTCTGTATTGAAATTCAACATTACCTAACCCATTTTTGTCGTTTAGTAGTGCAATATGCAGGTAACGACTCTCTTGAACGAGTGTAAGTCTTTATTCGCTTCCGGACTCGGATGAATTGGGAAATCGTTGAATGTCTTCTTTTTAATGTTTTTTTGTATTAGCCGATTAAGTTGGTTGCTAAACCTGTCAAGTATGGTTTGGTCTGTTTAATTGCGTAAATTATGCCGGCTAATTTTTGATTTTCCGCGCTCTTCTATCTGAATGGTTCGGCTCTGGGTTTGAGAATTTGGCAGTTCTTCGAATTATATCGATAATACATTAATTGGAGTTCGTTTTTTTTTTCACCGAGATTCATTTCTAGATCAAGAATTTCTCTGAATTTTACCGTCAGTGAATTTATCAGTGAGATTCCGCTTCTATTGTTTCGGTATAATCGTAATATATCGCACGGGTACACGAGCGGAAGGCAGTTCATTGTAATTTTCGACTTCTACATAATCGAAAAGATGCCTTTAGTAACGAAGCCACTGTAGTTTCGATATTTTTTCACTATCGTCAGTCCGGTACATCGATCTTGTCGACGAGTGAATTTTACATGAGTTGACATTTCTTAATTTTTTCTATACCTCTGCGAATGATTAGACAGGATTCTCGAACAATATGTTTACCATTAAAGTGTGTGAAATGTCTGCCTAATGCTGAAAAATTTCTTCACAATTCTCTTTTGGATAGCATATCTTGGTGAGTTATCTACAAATATCGAGTTTAATGCCTGGGGCATTTATTACGGTACCTTGAAAGTACTCTTTCTCGATACCACTTTCATTTAGATTGTGTTTAAAGGGAACTTTTAACGAATATAACCGAGCGAGCGCGAGCTTTGCCGAGATTTGCAATATACGGTGCGTGCAATCCCATTACAATCTGGACATACAGTTGTCGGTAAAATGGGTTTCTGATGTTGATGAAATGTCAACAATTTTATCTTTAATAAAGAGGTTTCTAGTTCATCTTGTCAAGAACTGAACTGTTAGCATTCTAAGTAGTTAATGATTAAAATTAGGTCAGTCATTTCACGTTCTTAAAAATTTTTTGAGTTGTTTTCCAATCAAACAATTCTTTCATTCATTTTTTTTTTTTCTTTCTGTAGGAGTCTAATTCTTGTTTGGATGCTGACTTCCCCCGAGTACTTATTAGCGTTTTTTACAGCATCCGTAAATATTTTATTAGCGATGAGTGGTGTGGCAGCTTTAAAACTTTTCTGCTGACTACTGCTGTCGCTCTAGGCTTTTATCTTTATAGCCCGGATATCGCTTCCAATTGAGAGTATATTCTCTTTCACAGTTTGCACATTTACGCGGTTTGTATTTGAACTTTTTGCACTCTGCTGTGCCGTAATGTTTACCATATTTGTTTTATTTCGTTTGCCTTGTGCAGTAGTTTTAGTGTGGCCCAGCTGCTGACAAATTTTAAAAAATTGAAAAATTTCATTCTTGGAACTGCCTTTTTATTATTGTCTTGCAGTACCAAGTCCACAAGGAACAACGGCAATGGCCTCTTTTCGTTGGCATTCATTTTCGTTTTTTCGTTTTTATTTCAACGTTACTGTGACATTAACTTCGTGGTCCGCGTGGTCAGTTCTCCCTTGATGTCGACGACATATATGGCCGGTGCAATCCTCTGATGACTATTTTATAAAGTTTGATTCAATTACATTGCGTTCTTTGCGAAGCAGGAATAGACTGTTTTATAAATATAAAATAAATACCATTTTAACAAAACGATAAATAAGTATTTATTATTAAGGAATTTATTGATTTTATATTTATAAATTTTAATAAACGGGTGTTACGGGTGTTACGGGCTTACTGACATGTAGGGTGTTTTGTTCGAAATCCTACTACGCGATACATAACTTCATCTTGTAAGTTTAACTTCACCAATGGCTAATGTGTTTGATGTAGAATTATTTCCCTCCATCTTATCATTTATAACATTAATAAAGTATTAATATACTGTCCTTTGTTGCGTCCATTTCGGACCGCTTAGTTATTTAATTTATTAACTTAGTTTTCTTGTTGTTGGGTCAATGCCGCCGGCGCGCCCAAAAAAAAAAAAAAAAAAAAAAAACTTTTCTCCACGCTACCGAGAATATTAGAGGCAACATTTTTTTTTCTTTTATGTTCTCCGGTGATTTTCCTTCTACTGACTAATTGGTTGTGTCGGAGGAGTTACACCACATGATGTGGTAATGGTCATTTCTTTGCGTAACTATTTCTTGCAAATGTCAACTCCGTTTTATTAACTACAATCATGGTTGTATTATTCTGAGAACTAGCGCACAGGTATTAACTAAACGGTCGGAATCAAAGTTATTTACTGTTTTTTTTTTTGTTTTTTTTACTACTGATTTGTTTTAGTTTTAATCGGAATTGAAGCATACATTAAAAATATGTATTAACTATTGATTGCTAAAAATTAATGTTAAATAAACGAGCAATAATCCATGTGAAGCAGTTACTTAATGATGTTACATTTTTCATTGTACGAACTGAAATTCATGATTCACGCATATATAAACTTTTTTGTTAAGTTATAAATTAAATATTATACGTTGAAATTACTAAAAATGATTACAAAATTATAGAAAATTAAACGTTTAAAACACTGTGCGACGACCGGCTTCGTTTCAATTATTTAGACATATTCATGGACTCATTAAATTCCAACGTTTTATTTCATCACGGCCACGGTTGCAGATCTGTAAAATCTTTAATGAAAATCAATAACAACTTCAGTGCCCGGGCTAAAATAATACGGCTCAACAACAGTGCAAATTGATCGCTAAATTATTTACCAGTAGTTTTGGCTTTATTTCAATATTGCAATGAAGTATTTCTTAAAATATATAATTCTCTTCAGATTGATAATTTACGAACACAATGTTTTAAATAACTGCTTTTTCAGTCACATCTGTTATCGATAAAAAGGATGTGTACAACTTCGATCGCAAGCTTACTTAGGAATTGACCTGGTTTACAACTGAACTCGTAACATATTCTTTTAAATCGTTAAGAGCATTGCGTAAATCAGCTTTATAGGCTGCGTTTTTGGGGGTAATGGCTACAATGTCATTGACGAAGTTATCAAATATTTCCCTATGTTTATTGACTGATAAAACGTTATCGGTGTTCATATTGTACGATTAATTTAGAGCTACATAAGTGGCTACATTGGTGAAAATGATGATCATAAGAAAGATAACGAAATAAATAATATTGAACAATATTACCTTTGCCGTTGTCTATTGCACAGTTTAAAAAAATAAATACTGATATATATCAGTGATGGGCATAATCGACTAATTTGTATAATCGACTAATTAGCATTAGCAGTTTTTAATAAATCTGCTAATTAGCTGGTTTTCGAATAATTAGCAAGTTTTCGAGTGATTAGCAGGTTTTCGAATGATCAGTAGATTTTCAAATCATAAAGAAGTAGCGTGTTTTTCTAGTGTTGCCAATTTAAGGATTACTTTTCCAAATTTACTGGAAAATTTTTAAGAAAAGATCTATTTAATGAACAGTTTTAAATTAATTTATATTTTGATATATAATCAAATGTTATCCAAAAATATTTTCCAGTGAAAATCTTTAATAACTGAACTTTATCAGAAATTGCATTAATTTCCGCTAAAGTTCAGTTATTAAAAGTTCGTTCAAATCGAAACACCAGAAATAGAAATAATTATGAATTTCCATTAAGTTTGGTGTTAGTAATAAAATGTATAGTATGTTGAAAGCATTCGATTCTTGTTATAGTTATTAAATTAAAATAACTAATTAAATGCTTAACGCTACTTTTAAATAATGATCATTTGAAATATTGCTATTTTTGTTATATTTTTTACAAGTTTGAACCATGAAAATAACTTCAATAAAACGGATTATTTTATGAACTTCTAAGGTAACTTAGGATTGATCATATTTAACTAATTTATAAGGAACGAATTATGTCTCCGCACTAAATTTCTATATATCTTTTTTCACACATTTACATGAAAGTTCTGTTGGATATCGTTAAATTAACCTTGTTGCGGAAGCATAGAACAAATTAGTCTATTTATTCAGCGAATTAGAAGCACATAGACAACAGTTTACTAATTCTCTTAATTGAAAAAGAATTATAAATTAAAAACTTGTAAATACCTAGAACTATTAAACTTTACACATCATAAAATATGTAATTTTAAATGAATCAATAATAATCAAATTAATCAAGAACTAGTTTCCTTCCGATATTGTCAATTATTTTTATTCTTGACTTATTACGTAGGTATTTAAAATGAAATTTTGGTATCTACTTTACTTGATTATGCAAAATATTTTAAAATATAATATAAGAACAAATAAACTATGAGAACCTTAATTAAAACTAACGTTACTTTGTTTTACAATAAGATATAAAAAGTATAATAATGAAATTTTGTATTGAAATATCACTATTGCGAATCTTTCAAATAATGAAACAATAAATTTATAAATGTATAATATGTATTTTAGATTGTTAATTAATCTATAATCTTATAAAAAAATAAAGTATTTAAAAATAATGTAACCATTCTTACTATATCATCAATGATAATTTATAATTATAGTTCATAAGTGATATAAACGTAGATAACATAAAATAAGAAGAATGCCCCTTTTTCTAAACTAAATCGTCTCCATACTCAAACGGAAAGATATGAGTATAAAATGTGAAATATGAAGTATAAATATAAAATACAGAGTTCATACTATAACATTTACAATAAAATATCAACAGTTATTTCTAACAGCTTAAATTATATTAAAAAATATTTAATAAATACTATAAATTACTATTTAAAAATAAAATTAAGTCTAACTAAATATAAATTCCCAAACCGATTACTCTTATATTAAATATTTATTTAATTGCCTTTAAATTGTAATATAAATCGTAAGTATAATAACAGCATAAATAATACAGGAGGATAAAACATTATTTTTATGTCGAAATGTATATCAAAAACTTACACAAAACATTTAAATTTAAATAAACTTTAAAGTATTCAGTAATTAAAGTTTATAAAAAAAATAAAAATCTACAATAGTAAACAAAAACAAACTTTGATTGTAATAAAATCGGAAACATTAATTATGGAAAAACGACTTACAAAAAGCAGCTAATAAATAGGTATCAGTCAGTTTTAGAATCGACTAATGTTAGTCGTTTTTAAAAGCAGTATCTAAAAGTGACTATCGAAATTAGCAGTTTCTAAAAGCGACTATTAAAATTAGCAGTTTCTAAAAGCGACTATTAAAATTAGCAGTTTCTAAAAGCGACTATTAAAATTAGCAGTTTCTAAAAGCGACTATTAAAATTAGCAGTTTCTAAAAGCGACTTATGAAATTAGCAGTTTTTCGATTATTCAAATAATCGAATTATTCGTTTTGGAAAAAAAATCGAATTAGCAGTTAGTCGTTAGTCGATTATGCCCATCACTAATATATACAGTGGGTCAAAAAAGTATTTGCACACCACGAAAATTGGCTACAGGGTTACAGGGGAACGGCATAGGACCCGGAAACATTTATTAGACATAAACAGACAAAAAATAAAGTAAAAGAAAATATACATTTATTTCGAGAAAAACGAATCACAGCCTGGAATTTAAAAAAAGGAAAAAAGTAACCTCAAAAAAGTATTTGCACACATACAAAATATACAGGAAAACATGAAAACAAAACCTGACCATTTAAAAAAAAAAGGATATTAATATTTGGTGTGCATTCCTTTTGCATCTATAACAGCTTGAAGACGCCGCGGCATTGATTCGACTAAATTTTCCGTTACCTGGGGGTAAATATCTGCCCAAGCAGCTTGGAGGGCCGCATTTAGATCTCCGCTGTTTGATATTCTCCTCTTACGTACTTCCACTTCTAGGCAATTCCATAAGTTTTCGATTACATTCAAATCCGGAGATTGTGGTGGGGTAGACAGCCGGCGGGGCGCGTTATAGAGCAACCATTCACGGGTTTTTAGCGCAGTATGCTTCGGATCATTATCCTGTTGAAAAATGAACGACTCCCCCAAGCCTACTTTGTGAGCGCTGCTCTTTAAATTATCGCGCAATATGTTGATATACATATTGGCTGTCATTTTTCCTTGAATGAAAACTAGATTCCCCACACCACTGGCCGCCATGTACCCCCATACAAGCACCTTACCTCCCCCATATTTGACGGTAGCCAGTAAATTCTTGGTTTGCAGCTCGGTGTTTGCTTTCCGCCATACATATCCACGTCCATCCGATCCGAATAAGTTGTATTTACTTTCATCGGAAAATAAAACTGATCGCCAAAAGGTTGCGGGTTTGTTTATGTACGTTTTTGCGAATTCCAAACGTTTGATGCGATTTGCTTCTGAAATGAACGGTTTTTTACGAGGACATCTACCATGGAAGCCGGCCGAATAAAGCACGTTCCTAACAGTTTGAGGGTGAACTTTTACTCCTGATGTTAACGCGAGGTCATCGGCCAGTGCTGGAGCGCTCAAAAATGGATTTTTTCGCGATTTTTGTATAACGGATCTTTCATCTCTCGGTTTTAATTTTTTCGATCGACCTTTACGAGCGTCATTTTCGATTGTTTTTCCGACTTGAAACCGTTTTATTACATACCGTACTGCGGAAAATGTAAAGCCAACTTTTTTTGCTATTTCTCGGTAACTTTCACCTTTTTCATATAGGGTAACAATGCGCGAACGTACAGGTGCTGGTATTTCAGAAACTTTCGGCGACATCACACTTAAATTTCTTACAATAATTAAACTATTTTATGCTAACACGTGCACCTTTTGTCACTCACGTACTACTGCATTCGCTGCAGCACTCGTACATACACGATATGATCATTTCAACGGTTTTTCCAAGGTCAAACTTGCATGCGTGAGTCATTCGTTTGTACGTGTGCAAATACTTTTTTGGCGCTGCTTTCCCCCCTTTTCCACCATAGCGGTGTTGCTTTTTATTTGTCGGCCATCGTATGCGGCAGTTAAACATTTTAGGTGATTATCTACATCAAACGTTATTTTCTTTTATCCGGAACCCTGTTGCTGCCCTTTTTTCGTATTTTTTTATGGTGTGCAAATACTTTTTTGACCTACTGTATATATATCAGTGACGGATCCACGGTGGGGAATAGGGGACATTTCCATCCCCAAAGAACCAAAGTCTCTATGAAAAAATTTGTTATAATTTATGCTATAAAAGATTTGTATGAATTGTACCTACAGATTTAATTATAACTAATACTTAATACTATTTTCTAGTAAAACTATTAATGTTCCGTTTCTATTCTATTTTAAACACAACTGTTGTCGGTCTTTTGCCATTTTTATTTATTTTTAATTTTTATTTTGTAAGTAAATGAAAATAGTAGTTCAATGAGCGAAAATCGGGAAATATTTGGAAGACGCAGCAATTATTAACATATCGTTGCAACTACTATGTCTATGAAGCTGAAAATTGGAACTTAATACAACCATACTATGTACTGACACCATCTAAACCGCATTAAAAAATTCTGATTTTTTAGGGGTGAAAAAAGGGGTAATAGTCAAAAAATCACTTCTTAAAAAACCAAAAATCACGCTACAGCCGAAACCATTTACACCAAATAATTGAAATTTTACATAAACATTACTTATGTACTCACGATGAACAATAAGAAAGCTTTTTTGAAAATTCGAACTTTAAAGGGTGAAAAGGGGTTAAAAACTGTTTTCCAAAAAATACACAAACTAATCTTTTTGGTACAAATGGGTTTATCAAATTGTAATACCAAATGTGTGCAAAATTTTTTTCAAACCCTAAAATTTTAAGGGCGGAAAAGGACAAAAACTCGTTTTTGAGAAAACCAAAAATCACGCTACAGTCCAAACGAATCGTGATTATCGCATGTAATTTCATGTTGATATCATGTATATACTGAATATGTAAAACAAGAACGTTTTTTCGAATTTTAAGGGGTGAAAAGGGGTTAAAAACTTTTTTTTCAAAAAAAAAAATATATATATATTTTAGTTACTCGTGAACAAAGAATTCGAATCGGATTACTAACAAAAATAAAAAATAAGTAAAGTCTAATAAAAAATACGATCTTCCTTACTATTTCTTAACTACCATATTAGCTAGAATTTTATAATTTCGTTTTATTTTTCACTCCTAAAAGTAAAACGAAAGTTAAATTAAAAATTGTAATAATTATGTATTTTTAAAACATTTTTAGATTTCTATAAAGGTCGCTATTTGATTTTCTTTATGAAACAAGAGGTATTTCTCAAATCTACTGCTCACCGTAGAAGATTTTACGTAATTATAGAATCCCCCTCCCCAATATCCTTCTGGATCCGTCGCTGTATATATACATATATATATATATATAATTTACAACCAGCTGGGTATTCGAAAATTTTCACTTCAGATCTGCGCAGCTGAAGAAAAACTCGTCCAGACACACATAAATAATATGCACACATCGATTACTATGTACTTCAGAAAAAACTTGCCGCGGCATTAGTTTAAATACTCTTTTTCAATGTCTTTTCCTTCTACACTTATTATCCCCTCCATTGTTTCCTTCTTATTGGCGATAGCTGATCGCCCCACTATATAACTTTCGTTTTCCCTTAATTATTTCTGGGTGAAGGTCCTCGGTTGACGAGCCCAATAAAAAAAAAAAAAAAAAAAAAAGGAGAAATAAACCGCAAAAAAACATTTGTTTTTTTCGTTTCTATCTTTATAAGTGACCAGATTAATCAAATAGGTACCTCTAATTTTCGTAATTATTCGCTTCTTTACTGAATCTTAGATATTTCGTTCTTGGTTCACCTCGTGCTACTTTTCTATCGGTTATTTCCTACTGTGATGCGATAAACAACTTTAAACTTTCTAATAAACGCTGTATTATTATTAAAATAATTTCTCTGCTGAGGAATTTAATCTACAGATCGTGTTAAACTCGTAATTTCGTAAACTCAGTTCGTCCGTTTGTTTTTCCGAAGAACATTTAAAAAATACTAGTTGCGCCTAAATTTTAACAAATACTGCATTTACGACGATAGCTGCTAACAACTCTCCTTATCTGTTAATATTTTCGGGCACATCTACTTACCACATTTCATCTATATAAATATCGCCAACTTAAATTATCTTCCGTAAATATATCTATCTGGAATTTTTATTAGAAGTATTATAAATCTACGCTTTGATGACTTTTACATTTTTAGTCAACTACGATATTACCGAAATACGTGATTTGGATTTTAAACGGAATTTCAAAGCAGCGAAACGATCTGCAGAAGCGATTATTGGGATTACGTGTAAAGGGTACTATCGAAACAGGAGAAATAAATATCAAAATCTCACAGTAAACGGATTTATTATAGTTAATTTAGATGAATATCGCTTTTGTGATTATCCATTACTCGGGGTGAACCTTCCGCTATTGTACGGAAGATATTAACATAAACTCGTGCTACAAAAAAGCGTAGAATATCTCAATTTTTATTATACTTCAATCTGCTAGTTCATTTAGTCGACAATTAGTAAAATATTTTTTTTTCGTGACTAAATCACCTAGAGGAAGCACAAATTTTCTTTGTAATTCAAGTATTAATTATGAATTAAGAAAAGCTAACTTCACTTACATAGTATCGCAGATGGAGCGTTAATAATACTTTTATATATCGCAACTTTTTGATAAATTACTGACTTAAGTGACCTGTTAACCGTGCATCTACAAACACGAAATAGGTTTTCTTGCTGAAATTTGTGGAATATATAAAAAGGAAAAATATGAAGCTTCCATATATATGTATGTGTTTTTTTTTGTTTTTCTTTTTATTTTGAAAAAATCTCCTAAATGGTTTTTCTTACAATCTGTTCAGTTCTCAAACATTCAGTATATAAAACACGTATAAGGAAAGAACTGAATAGGTAAATGGATAGAATAAGAATAAATTTATACTGAAAAAGAAAGAAAAATGTTATATAGCTCGTGGTCGAACAAAAGCCAAATATTGTTAAAAAATAAAATGAAAAAATGTAATAAAAAAACGGATACAGAAACGTAGTGAAAAAATGAAAAATGATTGTTTTCCTCTAATGTTTCGATGTTACGTAACTAAAAGGCTGCTCCTCTTCATTTGAAAAAAGATAATGAAAGAAAAGTTTTACCGGTAACGAAAAAATTTCTCTTAAATAAAGCCTTTTCAGTAATAGGTTTTGATTTAAAATAGAAAAATAAAATATCCGCATCGGTAGTTTTTGTATCCCCCGCGGCGAACTAACAACAATCTTTAACCAATAAAATCACTTTAAAATTGATAAAATATCTGATCATTTTCTCTTTTTTTTTTCTTTTTCTTTTTTTTTCTCTTTTGGCCTGGCAATAAGTCATTTAGCCACTATCAAGTTAATATGACTTTACCTGGGATAACATGTGCGATAGTCCGTCTGTGTTCTGTGTGAATTGTTGGGCGTACTTAAGATAACTGGACGATGTGCTGATACGCTTTATGAACTTTTGGAAGTCGTTGTAATTGAGAATGAAGGGCACTTGGTTTTCTTCGAAAAGATGTTTTGCTCCTGCTATGATTTCATCAATATCTGTCCTCTTCTTTTGCGCCGTTGGTCCTTCAGCTGTTTCTGTCTGCGCATCAGCGGGTAGGTGTTCCATTGGTACTTCTGCGTTGGCTGTGTCAGCAGTCTGTACTAGGCGTCCCTCAGGGTTGTAATTGTGGTTGTCCAGAATGATCCGTTTTGGAATAGAATGTGTAGGATATGTAGGCTCTTCTGCTCCTGCTTGACATTCAGGAGCTTTGGGATGCGGCCGTTTGAAGAGTGGGTTTGCTCTTTCGCTGTCCTTCTGTTGGCAGTTGGTTTGGTTCGCTGGGGTAGTGATTTGACGATCCGGCCGCTGCCCCGGTGCTTGGTGGAGACTAGTCATGCCTATCTGGCTTGTTATGGGGTCACTTGTTTGTTGTTTTTGGATATCGTGAGGAGGGGGATTCTCTTTTTGTGTATCTTGATGGGGCCTATTTTCGGAAGGATCGATAGGCACCTCCGGAAAGGGGCTTTCTGTTTGAACTACACTAGGGGGGGTCTGTGTCCTTATTGCATGCAGGGCACATATGGTTCTCCAAGAGGGCGAAAATTCGGTGATCTCTGCCGTTATAGCTTATCAGAAAGGACTCCGGTATGTTTGTACAGCTGGTGTGTTCGATGTGAAGCTGTCGTCGCCAGCTTAAGACGTGACCAAATTCAGCATCCATCGGATTTACCCGGAAGATTGCTATCTGTGACAGGGGTTTTATTGCCAGGTTACTGCTCAAGTACTGCAAAAGTTTGTCATTCGGAATGGTGGAGGATACATTTGACAGCACCAACTTATTTGTTGGGTTCCGTAATCTGCACGCGGCGACTGGTTTCCCTCTGGCAAACAGCAAGTTAGTTACTTCGGTGGAACTTAAGAACATCATTACCCTGTCTTGGCTGATTCTTGATCCGGCCAGAATATTTGATGCGCTACCCCTATCTGCTCCTTCAGCGCTACTAAATACTCTCTTATGGTGTGTGGAGCGATGTATGGAAATATAATTCCCTGCTCGTCAGTTATTGGTTGAACATTCGTTATTGGGACTATTCATTTAGCAGCGAGAAATGGTGTTCTGTTTGACGATTTTAACTTTTCCGAGAAGGATGATAAGAGCGGCTCTGTTTGGCCGGGCTGAGAAATATCACGCGATATGCCGGGTAGCGCTGGGAATTGGTTGTTATCAATTATCGGCGCTTCGCTTTCGGAAAGATCGAGGGATAACGGGCTATTCGTATTGTTATCAGTAGTAGATGCAGCTGTACCTGAATTCGCGGCTGACTGCGGGAGTGTGTTAGTGGTGGCGGTCGGTTGTGCGTGTTGAGTTAAATTAACAACGTTCGTCTTACCTGCATTGCTGCTGTTAACGATGTTACGGGTAGTTTTTGTCGCACCAGTCGCATTGTCGAAGCGTCGTAGCGGTGGTGATGATGAAGGGCTGATTGCGTTGAGGCTGCGCGCTGAGCTGCCTTGTGCGCGTGCGGGGGGAGGTTTCTTAGTCGCCGACATGAATCGGCACAAGAACGATAATTACGATAATATACACACTATAAATTATTTAAACGCGATAAACACAGAACTACTTTCGTTTACCGAGGGGGTCGTTAGTGAACGCTGCGAGTAAGGGGGTTTTGGGATGGATATAAGGCAGCTTTAGGGATGGAATATTGCACCGCGGGGTATGCAGGGAGCGATAGAATTTCAGTGGGGGAGTGCCCCTTAGTGGCACAGATACTCCTACACGGTGTTGTATAATGGGCTCCGGCGATGATTCGTAGTGCAGAGTGGTGAATTGCGTTCGGTTTTTTCAGGCGCCTCTAAATGTTTTACAGATGGAGCAAAAGCAACACCCGTCGAGGGGATGTCGCCAACTGTGTGCGCCTTCGAAGTGACGGGAACAATAACAACCATCCATCTGAACGATTACTGCTCAATCCTAGATGCCGAATTATATGCAATGCGCTTATGTCTGGAAATGATCTTGGCGCCCACAGAGCCAATCTTTGACATCTTATTGATAACAGATTAATTAGTGGCGGCTAAGATGTTAGGGGGGGCAGGGAAAGGGTTAACAAACCATGTCCTGGCACTCATCATGGAGCTACAATCGAAGGGATGTAATCCAGTAGTGTTGTGGGTCCCAATTCACGCGGGAATCCCAGGAAATGGAAGGGTGAACACAGCAGCTCACTCAGCCATTACAGCTCCCAGTCCACAAAGCATACTTGGGCCCCCTCAAATATCAGAAGCAGTAAAAATACAAATAATGGAACAGTGGAAACAAGAAATTTTCTTAGGTTTATGAGAAAACATTGAGAAATCCGTAGAGCCATGATGGCCCCCCCCAGGGGACCTTACGAGTTTATTATCGCGCTCTCAACCGTTTACGCCTGGGCCACACGCGACTATCCCACGACTACCTGTTAGAAGGTGCTCACCCTTCAACCACGTGTCCTTTCTGTCGCGCACAAGAGCCCCCGGCGGTTGAGCACATTCTCATAAATTGCTCTGCATTCCAATCCTCCAGAACGAGACATGGATTTGATAACCTCAGCCATATTCTCTCAAACCGAGAAGCGAACCAAAGTGCAGTCTGTAACCGGAGACTCTCGATTCGTAATAGCCTATACACGGCCCGGGGTCTAACCACGGTTTGAAAATTTAATAAAAAAAAAAAAAAAAGTTAATATGAGAATGATTTCAACTAAAGGTGAATACGTGTAATGTTTAAAATGAAATAATAAATGTTAATGTATAACGTAACCCACGAATATCTGCATAGAATGATTAGGAAAAACAAACTGTACAGACCGAGCCCTCGGCTGAGCAGCAGTAGACACTGGAGAAAGTGCATCATGTAGAACAAATGTAGCAAACAAAAATAAGGTAAATGATTTAACAAAACCCAGGAATGCCAGAATCAGTCGGAAAAGAAAACTGCCCACATCATCGGATTCGAGACGCGTGAAGCATCCGAACACGACTGAGCAGCGAAACTTAGGGTAGGAAATCACATGTCAGCGACAGTTATTCTGGATAATAACTTAATAATTGAAAATCAATTTACTTAGTTAAAATGAATTTAAACACAACAACACATGCCCGGGGTCGCTATGACACAGGAGGCTATGAATAGTGTAAGGAGGAAAGATCTTAGCAGACATTAATTGTTCATACTCGGCAATGTTCATATTTATTTCGGTTAACAGCAAATGATTAATGCCTTCCAAGAAATTCGAAAAATAATGATCATTGCAATTTACTCTGTAAGTCTGGTTAGAAAAATTCAGACCTACCGGCCACATATTTATGAACGAGATGGCCAGCGAACGATTCCGGAATAGAAAAATACCAAGCTATAGAGGAAAGCTCTGGTTGTATCATACGGTAGTATTTGCCTTGGTTCTGACTATTTATAAAATTAATCCTGCTTTACCATCGGCTGTAACCACGGCATAGAGATCTGATGAAAGAATAAACGGTGACGATTCACCATCCATAGCAGCCCTCTTCATAATTACATTGGCGATTTAGGAAAAAAGGCAAATGCAACCTAAAAAACATCTGAGAAAATGATATTACATTACCTAACAGACCTAAACTTTTTTATAGCTATCCGGTATTCTAGAATGTTTTTTTTTGTTTTTTTTTCAATTATGAGCACGTCAGCACAGGAATTTACCCAACACAAAAGATTAGAAGAATAGAAAGACATATGGAGCGACGGGTTATATCGAGAAACGATTAGAAACAGCAGAAATGAAGGCGGTTAACAGAGGAACAACAGAAGGATATGGAAAAGCGAGAATGTTGTAGATGGCACTGTAAGAAGTAGGGAGGCCAAGGCTAAGCAAATTGGAATAAAAGATCGCGAATTCTATAGAAATGAAGGCTCATTTGAAAAGTACGTGGTTTGCATCACACGTGACATTTACGGTAGGAGGATGAAAGGGACACAAAGGAGATTGAACACAAGTAAAGCGGAAACGAGAAACCGGGAGCAAACTATGATTCTGGAATGGTGCCTCACAATGATAATATTGGTTTTAAGCATTTAAAAAAAAACACACTTTTTAGTGCTTCATCTTATGCTTCTCTAAAAGCACTATATGTAAAAACGTAAAAATGCCTCTAACGACTCGATACATTTTTTTTTTCTTCCAACTTTAATTACTGTGCAAATAAATCAAATACACTACTGAATAAAAAAAAAAAACATAAACTTACACGTCAATACTACTATTTAGTTATTGTTCCATTGTCCGTGCAGTCTGCACAGGTTGATGTCGTGTGTTGTTCACTAATGAATTTTCGGCATATTCTGCAATTGGTTTTTGAAGGACGATTTTTTCCCAGTCTCATTTTAAAAAATAACTTGGAAGCGATAATCGATTCGATGCAAAACCAAACAAAATAATATCTGATAATATTGTCACCTAGACGGGCAGTCACACACAGGTGAAAGACTCGGTCTTGCGCGAAATTTACGTCAAATGAATTTTCTTAAGCGAGTTAATAACTGCAGTCGTAATAAGTTAAAACGTGCTGAAAGGAAGATAGGAAAAATCTGAAATTATTCGAAAAATATCGCGCTAAAAATTATGCTACCCGCAGGAAAGTTCCGTGTGCAACCTCTGTTAAACGTTTAAAATGTAAAAGTTACGCATAATTATTTACACACTACGTAAATAATTGTTAACGGTTCGACAAGTTCAACGAAAAGTTTGCAAATTCTTACCTACTGTATAAATATATATAATAAAGTCGTTTTTCACGTCGCCTACTCTCTTGACTGTTTGCATGTCGGTAATTATCGAACCGATTTTGGTCCGGATTTCGCCGGTCGGTGTGGGTAAACACGCTACTTCCTGAAGAAGGTTTTAAATGTATACTTTATAATTTTTTGGCGTAATTTAATCGGTACCTACGAGTATTTGTATCAATACACGAAGCAGGGGGGAGTAGGACTGTAGGAATAAATAACTCGATAGAATAACAAAAATGTTAAATAATTTACTATGACGAATGTAAATTCTAAATGAAATAAGAAAAAAAAAATCATTAATTTATAGATAAAATTTAAACGGATATTAATATGCGGGCAAAGCAGTTAGTTTTTAAAAATGAAAACAAATTTAACCTTCAATGAATAAAACAAGATCGATCAGCACAGTGTCAAAGAATCGAAAGAACCCCGCCTTAATATTTGTAAATTTCATTGTCACGTGAACAGTATATTTTATTCGATAACCTAAAAGATTTATTGATAAATGATATAAAGCGACGTATTATTTAGCACAGACTAAACGTTCTTCATGTTCCCTCACTAATTCTTCTCATTTGAACTACTGATATTCTTAAAAATTCCACAAACGGGACACATTTTTCGTTTTACTTACTTTTCTTACTTTATCGATGCACGTGTCGGTGTACTACATCTAGGCCAAAGACACGATAGAAATGTAGGGATACTTAAATCGTGAATTATTGGTTGGTGAGTTTAAAAAATATCATTAGGATGTAGCTTTGTAGGAGTAGGAAAGAATGTTTTGGAGTGTAAGGGTTGATCGAGAACTGCCTTATGAAAATTGTATTACGGACAGCTTATAAGGGGAAATGATTTACAGTAATAGGGGTATTACAGTGTGAACAATTGGGAGCAGGTTGATTTTTAAGCGGGTAACTATGCGAAATTTTACTGTGACCCGGACGCAGTCAAGTGGGCACCGCTTCTTCTTTCCTAATTTTTTGAAGTGGAAGTATTCGAGCGAAATGTGGAGTCACGTATGGTACGCAGCTTGTTAGATAATGGCTTCGCTAAACAGTTGAGGTTCCAGGATTCTTGAACTGACTTCTTTATAGTTGTCTGAAGATCTCTGATCGGTGTAGGCGATTGAACCTTCTTTTGCTGCTGTATCGGCAAGAATCAACATGAATACGATTCGAATATATTAAATATCACGATGATGTGAATTATTTCTTTCGCTATAGAATTTTGTTTCGGATTATGTAAATCGTTTAATCATTGCAATGCTTCAAAAGAATCTATACAAAGAATATGTGGGTCGTTTTCATCCCTGACAATAGAGTTAATTTAATGGAGTATAGTTCTGCGGGAAGAATTGAAAAGTGCAATGGGAGGGAGAAGCGGAGATTGAAGAAGCATCTTCACATCCGACTTTATATGTGGTTTTGTGATCCGTTGGTAAATATCCTCTGCTGATGAAGATATCGAGATATCATGTCCTTCTAAGAGTTTACTAGAATTTGTATGAAACTAAAATCTATTTAAATGGTACTGTTGTTCCAGGCTGGAATGATGAAGGAGGTGAACACGAGAGGCCGCGGGAAGTATAGGCCTAGTGAGGAGAGAGAATCTAGTATCTGCAGGTAGAATGATAAGGAGGGGAGGTGGAAGGGAATAGTTTCATAGTAGAAGGGAAGATTTGAATCTGATGAAAAACGATGAGAGGAAAAGAGGAGGGAGCGTATCTATATATAAATTGAAAGGAAGTTCACTAGATTTAACTGAAATAATTTTTAACGGAGTCCGGAGTTTCTGGAAAGTTATGTAATTTTCTAAGGAAGGTTGAGATTTCAATTTCTTCAAGTCTTTGCGACCGTTTCTTATAGCAGCAAAGCATTCTATAGATTACAATAGAATAGTGTTGGAACGGGTTTCTATTTTCGGAGAGTACGAGTTGGCATAGGACACTGGTTGGTAAAGTATTGTATATTAGTTTCAGTGACTAGTTTGATGGTGTCTAGAATTTAAAGTATGAATTAAGGTGTTGTTGAAAGTTGACCAATCCATTCTTCGGTAGTTGCATTTTTGTTTCCGAAATAAAGAAGGGTGGAACGATTTCTTTGGACGAATGGCGATAGGTGGGCGGTGATCGCTGCCGCTTAGGTCGTAATGACACCAAAGATCTGAAATTCTGCGGGAAGATCTGATGACGAAATTATGAGGTCCAAAAGGTTAATGATGTATTTAGTTTACGTTTTAGTTTGATGAATCTAGTTTTTTTCAACTAGTTATTTAAGGAAGCGTAAGTTTCTTCGAGCTTTTTTATTATATCCAGCGGAGAGACACTGAATTCAGCGAGAGCTTCTATTTATGTCTATAATCGTTTTACTTTTAGTATTATCCATTAATCAAAAAGAGAAAACTTTTTAGTGGGTTAAATTTTTCGTTAATAATATCTTCAATCGGTTTTATAACTGTTCCCTTATAGAAGGTTGAACTATATGTTGATCTGATTCATCTTCGGATAGATTAGTGCTCGGCTTATCAAAAGAATGATGCTGCTTATTGTTGTTAGATTTAGTTCTAATACGTTTCTTTTTCGGTTTTTGAGGTTTTGGCGAGTACTGTAGTTAATTATTTTTGATCATTTTCTGAGGAGGATAGCGTTGAACGTGGTCGATGGTGGCGGGAGTAGTCATTTATAGAGAGATCTGGCCGTTCCGCTAATCCGAACCCCAATTCCTGTCCCGGAGGCGAAAATTCACCCCAGACCGGTGATCCGAACACAAAATTCACCCCAATTCGTGTCCAGGTGTTCAAAATTCACCCAAGTTTCCCCCAATTCCTCCGAGTTTCCCCCTGAGGTTCCCGTGCATATCCGATAAACCGAACATCCAAACAGTGTCCCGAGGTCAATAAACTGTCCAAAGAGTTATTCGGGGGCGCAAGTAACCCCAATTAGTGTCCAGGTGCTGAAAGTTCCCCCAAGTTCCCCAAATTTCTCCGAAATTCCCCCGTACGCGTCCCGCTCGTTTCCGATAAACCGAACCGATTATTAATTAACATAAGTATATTAATTAATGTTCGAAAGTAACCCAAGTCTCCGATCGCCCCACCCGCCCGATACGTTACCGCAATTTTTTTTTCAAAATTCCGAGGCATAAGTATGAAAATTCCAAAATTTAACCCCAATATATTATTTAAAGCTAAAATCTAACCTATAACTCCAGTTCACACCTCTCACATGTATATTTCGATCCCGCACACGCTCCGGTCGCCGTCGCGAAAGCGCACGCGCCGATCCCCAGCATATTCCGATATCCGCCGCGATATCACACACACACACACACACACACACACGAATGCTCCGTCTCCAAAATTCCCTCGTACGCGTCCTGATCGTTTCTGATAAACAGAACCGATTATTAATTAACATAAGTATATTAATTAATGTCCGAAAGTAACCCAAGTCCCCGCTCGCCCCGCCCGCCCACTGCTATGTTATCACAATTTTTTCAAAATTCAGGATCTAAGTAAGAAAATTCCAAAATTTAACCCCAATATATTATTTAAAGCGTAAATCTAACCTATAACTCCAGTTCACACCTCTCACATGTATATTTCGATCCCGCACACGCTCCAGTCGCCGTCGCGAAAGCGCACGCGCCGACCCCCCGCATATTCCGATATCCGCCGCGATATCACACACACACACACACGAACGCTCCCTTTCCGATACTGCGATTATTTCTTTAATATTTCAAAGTCTAAGTATACATAATATAAAATTAGCCGAAGCATAATTTTTTATTTTCCTGATTCCCCGATCTTACTACCATATTCCAAGACGCACGTCCCGATCCCACACATATATCTAACACAGCGTTATTCTCTGCGAAAACGCACGCGCTGACCCCCCCGCATATATCTATCATAACGCTCTCCGCCGCGAAAGCGCACGCACCGTTCCCCCGCACGTGTTGTCTGTTTATACTATCGCGATTACTTTTTTTTTAATTATTATTTTTTTTCACATAATAACCCAATCACTGCTCTGTTGTCTAAACCTAACCGGTTATCCAAAACATTTACAAATTAACAAATCAATTATTTCTATAGTCTAAAATAGCCTTAGTCTCCTTTACCCCTTCCACCCTCTTTTTCGATCGATTTCGTTGTTTTAATATCGAATATATCGCATTCTATTTACTTTTACTACGACCATTAAACCCTCGATCGACGCTCCCGACGCCTCCGTCATTTCATATTGAGAGGTAAGTATTTTTTTATGTGACCGCTATGAATGCACACCGTCCATTCCCGTACACCCATCTGATGTCGTTAGTTTCCATATCGATCTTAATAATTTTTCGAGCCTAAATATTATAGAAATAGCCGAAGTACATTTTTTTCGTTTCCGATCGTTCTTCCGACCGTTCATAATATTTTTATTTTCCTCCGGTTCTAAAAATAAATCCTACAATATCTTCACCGCTATGAATGAACACCGCCCATTCCCACACACTCATCTGCTGTCGTTAGTCCCCACATCGTTCATAATAATTTTTTCGAGTCTAACTATTATGGAATTATCCTAATTATATTTTTTTGCTTCCGATCTTTCCTTCCGACGGTGTATTATTTTTATTTTTCTCCGATTCTAAAAATAAATCCTATAATGTCTTCACTGATATGAAGGCTTACACATCCTCTGCAGTTAGTCTACATATCGTTCATAATATCCTTTATTCAACTCCAAGTATTATGGAATTATTCCAATTATATTTTTCACGTTTCCGATCATTTCTCCCGACAGTACATTATTTTTATTTTCCTCCGGTTCTAAAAATAAATCCTTCGATACCTTTACTGTATGATTGCATACACATCAGCCGTCGTTAGTTCCCATACCGTTCATAATAACTTTTTTCAACTCCAAGTATTATGGAATTATTCCAATTATATTTTTCACGTTTCCGATCATTTCTCCCGACAGTACATTATTTTTATTTTTCTCATAATCTAAAAATAAATCCTTCGATACCTTTACTGTATGAATACATACACATCCTCTGCAATTAGTTTCCATATCGTTCATAATAGTTTTTTTTTCAACTCAAAGTATTATGGAATTAACCTAAGTATATTTACTTCACTTACGTTAAATTCTTCCGTCCGTTAATAATTTTATATTTTTTTCTCAGATTCTAAAAATAAATTCGTCGACGTCTTCACTGCTATGAATGCGCACACATCTTCTGTCGTTAATTCTCATATCGCTCATAATAATTTTTTCATGTCTATGTATTATGGAATTACTCTAAAATATTTTTTTTCTCCCTCCAAAGATTTTTTTCCAAAAGTAAGTATTTGTAAATTTATGTCGAGTAGAGTTTTATTTAACACGATTTCAACCCCCCCTCCCTCTCCTTTCCGCCCTACACAAATTACAAATCTTTCATATTATTTTTCACGAGGACATCCACCCGAATGTGAATCCGCGCCACTCATTCCTGCACACACATATGCTAGAGATGGTTTCCCAATCATTCATATTAATTTTTTTTCCACGTCTATTAGTTTAAGAATATTTTATTTATTTCAAACTCCAAATATTTTTCAAGATCTTTTCATATTATATTTTATTTTCTGTTTAAGACCCCATCAAACCCTCGACTGTCGCAAAAGCATCCCGACACTTCTCACACACGTTCTCCATTATACATTATCAAAATGAATCGAAATTTATAATCAACGAAGACAATTTACTGATGGTATATACTTTTTATATTTTTTCCCCGTACTCCTCGACCGCCAGATCCGTCACAAAAGCGTACTAGTCGTTCCCGCACATATATACATTGTCACGACTACACAACACTATATCTGTGCATGTTATACATTCCTATTATGTATTTTCAAAATCGAACCGACTCTCAATATTTTTCACTTTACACGGATCTAAAAATTTCTTCTTCTCTCCTTTTACTGCCCTGTACTAAATTAACAACCATACATAATGTTATTTTTATTTATTTATTCTCAAATACCTATACACGCATACACATCCGTTAGCACTATTTACCAAATCATTCATATTAATGTATTACAGATTTTTAAGCTTCCAATCATTTCACCGGTCATAAGTTTTTTATTTTTATGCAAATCAGTCGTCGTGAATCTCAAACATCCGTTCTGCACACATGTTTCTACGCATTCGTCACTGTATCCGTCCGTTATTCCACTTCCATTTATTTTATTCATTTGTTATTTTTCTATCAAAAGCCTGAATCTAACCTTGAACCTCTTTACCGTTCATCATTCTTTGTATGTAATACTTTTCTGAGCTTAGTTGCCGTAGAATTTAATTAATCGATATATTTTATTTTTCAATCGACAAAATTTTTTAAAATCTTTCATAATCATATTTTTATACAAATACAAGTATGGTTTTAATATTTTTTAAATTTCGTAAATTATTTTTCCGCGACATACACGAGTTCGTCTATGAGGTGTTGGTGGTCAATTGTATAGAGCGACAGATAGAAAAAACCTGTTAGTTTACGAACCACAGCATGTTCGAAGAAAAAAAACACGCTAGCACGACCAGATCAGGGTTGCAATGTGCGAGTGAGAGAGTGTATGTGAGTGAAATAGAAGGTTATATTCTCGAGGGCAACAGCCTGATTGTAAAAATACGTTAAAGATACCTGCATCTATCCCTGAACAGTCATCATATCGAACACAAAAAGGTCGCCTAAAAGAGTATTGTTTTCTTTTTCAGGTAACGAACAGTAACATTTTTTTCTCTGTGTTATAAAATTAGCCCAAGTATATTTTTTATTCTTTCATTACGCTAAAATTTTTTCAAATCTTTTTTGTAATATGCTGTGCAGACAAATGTACGCCGCAGACACTTCTCGCTTCATTACTACTGATATATCTGTACGTTCATTGTCACTATTCTTATCGTAATATAGTTTTTCAGGAAATCGTAGAAAATGGTTCGTCGCTCCATTCATACTATGTAATCTATTTCCAAAATTCAAATCGTGCATAATTACTTTAAAATCAACTTAAATATATTTCATCATTTCCAAAATTAGCAATCTCCTTACAGATCATTATCTCATTTTCCGATTGTCAATAATATTTTTTTTTTAATCTATCGTACATATATTATTTTTTTATCGTTTAAATTTTTCTTCAATTCGCAAAGGGCCTAACCTATAGAAAACATATTCTTGTAAACATTCATGACGAATTCACTCCTTCTACTTACATTATGAGTTAATTTTTCTGTAATTATTTTTAAAATCTTGAAATTATAGTAGTATTTTTTTAATTTTTTTTATTTTCCATACATGACAAAAATATTGAAATCACTACATCTATAAATGCAGTCACCGTAAGACTACACTAAACTATCATGAATTTATAAAATTATCCCAAACATACTATTTTTCACTACAAATTACATTCGCCTATAATTTTTTCTATATAATCACTAACCTACGAAAACACGTCGTTCGTTTTACTCATGTCGAAGCAATCACTCCTTTTCCCTCTTGCTATCTATGTTCAAAGTCTAATAATGTAATACGAAATTATTCTAAATAAATGTTCATGCTAGCAAAATTATTACATCACCCCTTTTTCTACACAATTGTATGCATGTTTCCGTAAAATCTCACTATATATTTTCAAAATTAACTCCAGCCCACGTATTATTTTTACATTTCATTCATTTATATTTGTTTAATCATATCTGCTGCAAGACCGTATAAAAGAATACAAGCAGTTCCCGCACACATAATTATTGTTCAGAGGTGATGTTGGCGTACTTTATCATATACTTTTGTAAGCTCATACAGAACGGCTTCATAACCTTTTATCATTCATTTAGATGCGGAGTCACATAACTTTTAGCGGAGCAATCAATTCTTTGCAAAACTAATGATTGAAAGCAACCCCCCACCCCCCAAAAACGTGGAATAGCGAGGATTTTTTTTTTACACACCCAAAATAAATGAGATAATTATTTCTCTATATTTATCACATTACCAAGATTGTGTATATCACGCGATCGCCTCTTTCACTCATTCGTCGATTTCAAATGTGAATGAAATTTTCATACCATGCTTTATTCATACATTTTATTTCTGAATAGAATGTTATATGGCGGGGATGGCAGTAAAGATTTCAATTTTATATATGAAGAATGGATGAAGCAATCCAGAGTCTGTTGTAAATGTATAAGTCTTATTATTTGAAATATAAAATTTGAAGGAAATTTATATATCTTGCTTCGTTTTAAGATGTTTTATTTTTACATTTTTTTTTTTAATCTCCCTCTTACTATTATTTTTGAAACGGATGTTGATAACTATGAATAGTATTTGTGATTATAGAGAGAGAGGTAAACGTTTTCCTTACTTTTAACTAATTATGTACAATTTTCAATCATTTTTTACAATTTTTCGCACATTTTACTACTTTTACATTGTTTTAAACAATTTTTGCTATTTCGCATCATTTTCCAGTCTTTTTTTTGTACTTTTTACACAATTTTCATCGATCTTTCAACAACTTTGTAAGGGTTTTTTTTTTTTTTTTCTTTCTTACATCTCATTACAATATCGTTAGTCATCAATGATAACAGTACATATTTATGCTTTCACATCACCTTTCGCTTCATCTGTGCACATCTACAACTTAACAAGCGCAGAACCAGTTGAATGTTGTAGGCCCGCAATCACGATCTCCATTTGATTATTGGATTTACCAGTCACATCTTTGAACGTTTGATTTAATGAATTGACAGGGACTTTGTATTTTGCTCGCCCGCTCGATATCTTCAACAGACTAGCAGCCATAAAGCTCCAGACGTTTACTGAATGTTTTCTCAACACATTCACAGCCCATACCCCATACACTAAGGAAATCTTTAAACACCTCTATAACCATTCCTTTTAAGCTGGAGGGTGCAAGGGACTCCTATAATCGTTTTGACAATCAACACTTCGTCGTCCATCGCCCTAGCTTTACTTGTCGTTGCACAGACATGTAGTAAACGTTTTCTTCTTTTACAATTTTTTTATATTTCAACACTATTAACAAATTTTCCCACCATACTAACTAATTATAAACAGTTTTCCATTATTTCTTAACATGTTCTTATGTTTTAGAGTCTTTTTACGCTATTTTTTTCACCAATTTATGATATTTCTTATCATTTTCTTGCGTTTTAATGTCTTTCATACAATTTTACTCAATTTTTCGTCATATTCGTCAGTTTTTTATTTATCTCTTACATTATATATCTGAATGTGTCGAATATCCAACCTTTTAACTATATTTTATAATTTGATACGATCATAGATAATAACAAAAGATTTAATTCAATATTGTTCACAATTTATTCAATAATTTTTATGACATTCATTATAATCAATAAAAATAATCATTGCTTCATTGTTTCAATGTTAAATTCTAATATATCATTATCAGCCATTAATATTTTACAACATAAAATATCTAATTTAACTGAATATATCCTTCTTCAGCCAACTTTTCTTCAATCATCCGAATTTCAGTATCTAAACCATTATTTCCCGATTGTTTAGATCTGTGTAGTATCAATAATCGCTCAACCAATTCATTAGGATCGTCAGAATAATTGAAATGAGAGTCTTCAAGATTTACTTTGCGAACAGTCCTATATGCACGTTTCTTTTTCGTTTTACCATGATAAACTTTTACATTCTTTATGCTAGATTGAAATAGAGGACGTATTATTTTTCTGTATTTAGGAAGTGGAGTACCCTTTAATACACCAGTAACACGTACATGAGCTCCAGTAAATTCCAGTATTTGTTTATATAAAGCTAAATCATTATTTGTATATTTATTCTCATCAACATTTGCTTCCATCAGTAAATGAATCAGTCCTGGTGTGTAAGGAAATTTAGTTAGTGTTCTTCCTTTTCCTAAATAAATTTCACCACATTTCCGATTCCATGAAATTGGTGTTGAACCCATCATATACTCATGTGTGGTCGCATTATATTGTATTCCATATACAGGATCATTTGGTAGAGGTTCATCATAATCTATTTGAAATGGAGCCGTTTCATGTATATTAAGGGCATTATTATCACGATTTTCATATTCTTCTTCATTTTCAATAGCAGTCTCATAATCACGTTTCCTACTGTCATTAGAAAGTTTGTGTCGTTTTACCATTGATATATCATCACTTATTCCATCAGAACCATTTTTCATCCTTTTAGGTATTTGTAATGATTCCCGAATATCCAATATCTGTTTTGTAACAGGTTCAAGCATTGCAGCTGAAGTATTTGTAATAGATTTAGTCGCATACTTTAACGCATTATATTTTTTCATTATATCGCTGCGTATCCTTTCCAGTTCGCTTTTAAGAATTGCTTCTTTATTTATTCCGTTATTACCAACATTAACCATCACTTTACTCGTTGATACCATTATTACAGGTAATTAAAAATTCATCAAAACTTACATGTAAATCTTCTCTATATATACATTTCACAATCTATTTTGAACACAGAGAGTTAATGCTAATTCATCAGCAATAATTTATAGAATGTTTTTAAAGGCTTAAAGGATGCTTATTATATACATATTGTATTTCAAACTGTTCCCTAAAAACACTATTCATGAAACAAAATCTTTATAAATAAAAAAAACAACAAAATTGGAACAGAAATTTTAATGGAATTTAAGAATCAGTATTTATTTTTCAATATACTAATATCTCAAAATAAGTGATAACATCTAACCTTTTACTAATGATATTACAAAATCTGGAGCAGTGTAAGTCACATGCAGGATATATATATATATATATATATATATATATATACACATATCTACATACATATATATCTACATATATACACATATATATCTATATATATATATATATATATATATATATATATATATATATATATCTACATATATACATATATATCTACATATATACATATATATCTACACATATACATATATATCTACATATATACACATATATATCTACATATATACATATATATCTACATATATATACATATATATCTACATATATACACATATATATCTACATATATACACATATATATCTACATATATATACATATATATCTACATATATACACATATATATCTACATATATACATATATATCTACATATATACACATATATATCTACATATATATACATATATATCTACATATATACACATATATATCTACATATATACATATATATCTACATATACACATATATATCTACATATATATACATATATATCTACATATATACACATATATATCTACATATGATGTGCTATACTTTATGAGATGGGTATGTTATAAAATTCAATTTAAATCTAACAATCTTGTTACACAAATGTAATTCGTAAAATGATATAAATTTCTCAAATGGCACTAAAGTTACATGTTTTTCTTTTTAGGCTTTCTACTCAAAATTAGTTAACAACACTGCACTTTAATATTGTTTAAAAAAAATTATAAATTTTTTATATTATCTATTATTTTTTATTATTTAAATTATACTTCGTGTTATATAAGTTATACAAATTCATTATAACCAGCTCCAAAAATTGTTTAGTGCTATCCCCAAACAGCAATATGAAACATCATAGTTCCCCAAAATCCTCAGGCGTCCACTGTAATTTCTATATTATCATCATCACTAACACTAATAAATTCTTTCTTTTTAACACCATTATCACATGATTCATTGTTTAGAGGTTGCAGAATACACTCAAAACCAGAAAAAATGACAAATTTACTTTTATTCCATCAACTGCTCAGGCTGATGTTACATTATGATCAAACCTATACCAGCTTGTTATAATGAATTTGTATAACTTATATAACACGAAGTATAATTTAAATAATAAAAAATAATAGATAATATAAAAAATTTATAATTTTTTTTAAACAATATTAAAGTGCAGTGTTGTTAACTAATTTTGAGTAGAAAGCCTAAAAAGAAAAACATGTAACTTTAGTGCCATTTGAGAAATTTATATCATTTTACGAATTACATTTGTGTAACAAGATTGTTAGATTTAAATTGAATTTTATAACATACCCATCTCATAAAGTATAGCACATCATATGTAGATATATATGTGTATATATGTAGATATATATGTATATATATGTAGATATATATGTGTATATGTAGATATATATGTATATATGTAGATATATATGTGTATATATGTAGATATATATGTATATATATGTAGATATATATGTGTATATATGTAGATATATATGTATATATGTAGATATATATGTGTATATATGTAGATATATATGTATATATATGTAGATATATATGTGTATATATGTAGATATATATGTGTATATATGTAGATATATATGTATATATATGTAGATATATATGTATATATGTAGATATATATGTGTATATATGTAGATATATATGTATATGTGTAGATATATATGTATATATGTAGATATATATGTATATATGTAGATATATATATATATATATATATATATATATATATATATATATATATATATATATGTATATATGTAGATATATATGTATGTAGATATGTGTATATATATATATATATATATATATATATATATATATATCCTGCATGTGACTTACACTGCTCCAGATTTTGTAATATCATTAGTAAAAGGTTAGATGTTATCACTTATTTTGAGATATTAGTATATTGAAAAATAAATACTGATTCTTAAATTCCATTAAAATTTCTGTTCCAATTTTGTTGTTTTTTTTATTTATAAAGATTTTGTTTCATGAATAGTGTTTTTAGGGAACAGTTTGAAATACAATATGTATATAATAAGCATCCTTTAAGCCTTTAAAAACATTCTATAAATTATTGCTGATGAATTAGCATTAACTCTCTGTGTTCAAAATAGATTGTGAAATGTATATATAGAGAAGATTTACATGTAAGTTTTGATGAATTTTTAATTACCTGTAATAATGGTATCAACGAGTAAAGTGATGGTTAATGTTGGTAATAACGGAATAAATAAAGAAGCAATTCTTAAAAGCGAACTGGAAAGGATACGCAGCGATATAATGAAAAAATATAATGCGTTAAAGTATGCGACTAAATCTATTACAAATACTTCAGCTGCAATGCTTGAACCTGTTACAAAACAGATATTGGATATTCGGGAATCATTACAAATACCTAAAAGGATGAAAAATGGTTCTGATGGAATAAGTGATGATATATCAATGGTAAAACGACACAAACTTTCTAATGACAGTAGGAAACGTGATTATGAGACTGCTATTGAAAATGAAGAAGAATATGAAAATCGTGATAATAATGCCCTTAATATACATGAAACGGCTCCATTTCAAATAGATTATGATGAACCTCTACCAAATGATCCTGTATATGGAATACAATATAATGCGACCACACATGAGTATATGATGGGTTCAACACCAATTTCATGGAATCGGAAATGTGGTGAAATTTATTTAGGAAAAGGAAGAACACTAACTAAATTTCCTTACACACCAGGACTGATTCATTTACTGATGGAAGCAAATGTTGATGAGAATAAATATACAAATAATGATTTAGCTTTATATAAACAAATACTGGAATTTACTGGAGCTCATGTACGTGTTACTGGTGTATTAAAGGGTACTCCACTTCCTAAATACAGAAAAATAATACGTCCTCTATTTCAATCTAGCATAAAGAATGTAAAAGTTTATCATGGTAAAACGAAAAAGAAACGTGCATATAGGACTGTTCGCAAAGTAAATCTTGAAGACTCTCATTTCAATTATTCTGACGATCCTAATGAATTGGTTGAGCGATTATTGATACTACACAGATCTAAACAATCGGGAAATAATGGTTTAGATACTGAAATTCGGATGATTGAAGAAAAGTTGGCTGAAGAAGGATATATTCAGTTAAATTAGATATTTTATGTTGTAAAATATTAATGGCTGATAATGATATATTAGAATTTAACATTGAAACAATGAAGCAATGATTATTTTTATTGATTATAATGAATGTCATAAAAATTATTGAATAAATTGTGAACAATATTGAATTAAATCTTTTGTTATTATCTATGATCGTATCAAATTATAAAATATAGTTAAAAGGTTGGATATTCGACACATTCAGATATATAATGTAAGAGATAAATAAAAAACTGACGAATATGACGAAAAATTGAGTAAAATTGTATGAAAGACATTAAAACGCAAGAAAATGATAAGAAATATCATAAATTGGTGAAAAAAATAGCGTAAAAAGACTCTAAAACATAAGAACATGTTAAGAAATAATGGAAAACTGTTTATAATTAGTTAGTATGGTGGGAAAATTTGTTAATAGTGTTGAAATATAAAAAAATTGTAAAAGAAGAAAACGTTTACTACATGTCTGTGCAACGACAAGTAAAGCTAGGGCGATGGACGACGAAGTGTTGATTGTCAAAACGATTATAGGAGTCCCTTGCACCCTCCAGCTTAAAAGGAATGGTTATAGAGGTGTTTAAAGATTTCCTTAGTGTATGGGGTATGGGCTGTGAATGTGTTGAGAAAACATTCAGTAAACGTCTGGAGCTTTATGGCTGCTAGTCTGTTGAAGATATCGAGCGGGCGAGCAAAATACAAAGTCCCTGTCAATTCATTAAATCAAACGTTCAAAGATGTGACTGGTAAATCCAATAATCAAATGGAGATCGTGATTGCGGGCCTACAACATTCAACTGGTTCTGCGCTTGTTAAGTTGTAGATGTGCACAGATGAAGCGAAAGGTGATGTGAAAGCATAAATATGTACTGTTATCATTGATGACTAACGATATTGTAATGAGATGTAAGAAAGAAAAAAAAAAAAAAAACCCTTACAAAGTTGTTGAAAGATCGATGAAAATTGTGTAAAAAGTACAAAAAAAAGACTGGAAAATGATGCGAAATAGCAAAAATTGTTTAAAACAATGTAAAAGTAGTAAAATGTGCGAAAAATTGTAAAAAATGATTGAAAATTGTACATAATTAGTTAAAAGTAAGGAAAACGTTTACCTCTCTCTCTATAATCACAAATACTATTCATAGTTATCAACATCCGTTTCAAAAATAATAGTAAGAGGGAGATTAAAAAAAAAAATGTAAAAATAAAACATCTTAAAACGAAGCAAGATATATAAATTTCCTTCAAATTTTATATTTCAAATAATAAGACTTATACATTTACAACAGACTCTGGATTGCTTCATCCATTCTTCATATATAAAATTGAAATCTTTACTGCCATCCCCGCCATATAACATTCTATTCAGAAATAAAATGTATGAATAAAGCATGGTATGAAAATTTCATTCACATTTGAAATCGACGAATGAGTGAAAGAGGCGATCGCGTGATATACACAATCTTGGTAATGTGATAAATATAGAGAAATAATTATCTCATTTATTTTGGGTGTGTAAAAAAAAAATCCTCGCTATTCCACGTTTTTGGGGGGTGGGGGGTTGCTTTCAATCATTAGTTTTGCAAAGAATTGATTGCTCCGCTAAAAGTTATGTGACTCCGCATCTAAATGAATGATAAAAGGTTATGAAGCCGTTCTGTATGAGCTTACAAAAGTATATGATAAAGTACGCCAACATCACCTCTGAACAATAATTATGTGTGCGGGAACTGCTTGTATTCTTTTATACGGTCTTGCAGCAGATATGATTAAACAAATATAAATGAATGAAATGTAAAAATAATACGTGGGCTGGAGTTAATTTTGAAAATATATAGTGAGATTTTACGGAAACATGCATACAATTGTGTAGAAAAAGGGGTGATGTAATAATTTTGCTAGCATGAACATTTATTTAGAATAATTTCGTATTACATTATTAGACTTTGAACATAGATAGCAAGAGGGAAAAGGAGTGATTGCTTCGACATGAGTAAAACGAACGACGTGTTTTCGTAGGTTAGTGATTATATAGAAAAAATTATAGGCGAATGTAATTTGTAGTGAAAAATAGTATGTTTGGGATAATTTTATAAATTCATGATAGTTTAGTGTAGTCTTACGGTGACTGCATTTATAGATGTAGTGATTTCAATATTTTTGTCATGTATGGAAAATAAAAAAAATTAAAAAAATACTACTATAATTTCAAGATTTTAAAAATAATTACAGAAAAATTAACTCATAATGTAAGTAGAAGGAGTGAATTCGTCATGAATGTTTACAAGAATATGTTTTCTATAGGTTAGGCCCTTTGCGAATTGAAGAAAAATTTAAACGATAAAAAAATAATATATGTACGATAGATTAAAAAAAAAATATTATTGACAATCGGAAAATGAGATAATGATCTGTAAGGAGATTGCTAATTTTGGAAATGATGAAATATATTTAAGTTGATTTTAAAGTAATTATGCACGATTTGAATTTTGGAAATAGATTACATAGTATGAATGGAGCGACGAACCATTTTCTACGATTTCCTGAAAAACTATATTACGATAAGAATAGTGACAATGAACGTACAGATATATCAGTAGTAATGAAGCGAGAAGTGTCTGCGGCGTACATTTGTCTGCACAGCATATTACAAAAAAGATTTGAAAAAATTTTAGCGTAATGAAAGAATAAAAAATATACTTGGGCTAATTTTATAACACAGAG
The DNA here is from genome assembly GCA_039619475.1 of Icerya purchasi. Classification (NCBI taxonomy): domain Eukaryota; kingdom Metazoa; phylum Arthropoda; class Insecta; order Hemiptera; family Monophlebidae; genus Icerya; species Icerya purchasi. Next base: position 219,587,825 of record CM077115.1, on the reverse strand, counting down.
AAAAAAATGTTACTGTTCGTTACCTGAAAAAGAAAACAATACTCTTTTAGGCGACCTTTTTGTGTTCGATATGATGACTGTTCAGGGATAGATGCAGGTATCTTTAACGTATTTTTACAATCAGGCTGTTGCCCTCGAGAATATAACCTTCTATTTCACTCACATACACTCTCTCACTCGCACATTGCAACCCTGATCTGGTCGTGCTAGCGTGTTTTTTTTCTTCGAACATGCTGTGGTTCGTAAACTAACAGGTTTTTTCTATCTGTCGCTCTATACAATTGACCACCAACACCTCATAGACGAACTCGTGTATGTCGCGGAAAAATAATTTACGAAATTTAAAAAATATTAAAACCATACTTGTATTTGTATAAAAATATGATTATGAAAGATTTTAAAAAATTTTGTCGATTGAAAAATAAAATATATCGATTAATTAAATTCTACGGCAACTAAGCTCAGAAAAGTATTACATACAAAGAATGATGAACGGTAAAGAGGTTCAAGGTTAGATTCAGGCTTTTGATAGAAAAATAACAAATGAATAAAATAAATGGAAGTGGAATAACGGACGGATACAGTGACGAATGCGTAGAAACATGTGTGCAGAACGGATGTTTGAGATTCACGACGACTGATTTGCATAAAAATAAAAAACTTATGACCGGTGAAATGATTGGAAGCTTAAAAATCTGTAATACATTAATATGAATGATTTGGTAAATAGTGCTAACGGATGTGTATGCGTGTATAGGTATTTGAGAATAAATAAATAAAAATAACATTATGTATGGTTGTTAATTTAGTACAGGGCAGTAAAAGGAGAGAAGAAGAAATTTTTAGATCCGTGTAAAGTGAAAAATATTGAGAGTCGGTTCGATTTTGAAAATACATAATAGGAATGTATAACATGCACAGATATAGTGTTGTGTAGTCGTGACAATGTATATATGTGCGGGAACGACTAGTACGCTTTTGTGACGGATCTGGCGGTCGAGGAGTACGGGGAAAAAATATAAAAAGTATATACCATCAGTAAATTGTCTTCGTTGATTATAAATTTCGATTCATTTTGATAATGTATAATGGAGAACGTGTGTGAGAAGTGTCGGGATGCTTTTGCGACAGTCGAGGGTTTGATGGGGTCTTAAACAGAAAATAAAATATAATATGAAAAGATCTTGAAAAATATTTGGAGTTTGAAATAAATAAAATATTCTTAAACTAATAGACGTGGAAAAAAAATTAATATGAATGATTGGGAAACCATCTCTAGCATATGTGTGTGCAGGAATGAGTGGCGCGGATTCACATTCGGGTGGATGTCCTCGTGAAAAATAATATGAAAGATTTGTAATTTGTGTAGGGCGGAAAGGAGAGGGAGGGGGGGTTGAAATCGTGTTAAATAAAACTCTACTCGACATAAATTTACAAATACTTACTTTTGGAAAAAAATCTTTGGAGGGAGAAAAAAAATATTTTAGAGTAATTCCATAATACATAGACATGAAAAAATTATTATGAGCGATATGAGAATTAACGACAGAAGATGTGTGCGCATTCATAGCAGTGAAGACGTCGACGAATTTATTTTTAGAATCTGAGAAAAAAATATAAAATTATTAACGGACGGAAGAATTTAACGTAAGTGAAGTAAATATACTTAGGTTAATTCCATAATACTTTGAGTTGAAAAAAAAACTATTATGAACGATATGGAAACTAATTGCAGAGGATGTGTATGTATTCATACAGTAAAGGTATCGAAGGATTTATTTTTAGATTATGAGAAAAATAAAAATAATGTACTGTCGGGAGAAATGATCGGAAACGTGAAAAATATAATTGGAATAATTCCATAATACTTGGAGTTGAAAAAAGTTATTATGAACGGTATGGGAACTAACGACGGCTGATGTGTATGCAATCATACAGTAAAGGTATCGAAGGATTTATTTTTAGAACCGGAGGAAAATAAAAATAATGTACTGTCGGGAGAAATGATCGGAAACGTGAAAAATATAATTGGAATAATTCCATAATACTTGGAGTTGAATAAAGGATATTATGAACGATATGTAGACTAACTGCAGAGGATGTGTAAGCCTTCATATCAGTGAAGACATTATAGGATTTATTTTTAGAATCGGAGAAAAATAAAAATAATACACCGTCGGAAGGAAAGATCGGAAGCAAAAAAATATAATTAGGATAATTCCATAATAGTTAGACTCGAAAAAATTATTATGAACGATGTGGGGACTAACGACAGCAGATGAGTGTGTGGGAATGGGCGGTGTTCATTCATAGCGGTGAAGATATTGTAGGATTTATTTTTAGAACCGGAGGAAAATAAAAATATTATGAACGGTCGGAAGAACGATCGGAAACGAAAAAAATGTACTTCGGCTATTTCTATAATATTTAGGCTCGAAAAATTATTAAGATCGATATGGAAACTAACGACATCAGATGGGTGTACGGGAATGGACGGTGTGCATTCATAGCGGTCACATAAAAAAATACTTACCTCTCAATATGAAATGACGGAGGCGTCGGGAGCGTCGATCGAGGGTTTAATGGTCGTAGTAAAAGTAAATAGAATGCGATATATTCGATATTAAAACAACGAAATCGATCGAAAAAGAGGGTGGAAGGGGTAAAGGAGACTAAGGCTATTTTAGACTATAGAAATAATTGATTTGTTAATTTGTAAATGTTTTGGATAACCGGTTAGGTTTAGACAACAGAGCAGTGATTGGGTTATTATGTGAAAAAAAATAATAATTAAAAAAAAAGTAATCGCGATAGTATAAACAGACAACACGTGCGGGGGAACGGTGCGTGCGCTTTCGCGGCGGAGAGCGTTATGATAGATATATGCGGGGGGGTCAGCGCGTGCGTTTTCGCAGAGAATAACGCTGTGTTAGATATATGTGTGGGATCGGGACGTGCGTCTTGGAATATGGTAGTAAGATCGGGGAATCAGGAAAATAAAAAATTATGCTTCGGCTAATTTTATATTATGTATACTTAGACTTTGAAATATTAAAGAAATAATCGCAGTATCGGAAAGGGAGCGTTCGTGTGTGTGTGTGTGTGATATCGCGGCGGATATCGGAATATGCGGGGGGTCGGCGCGTGCGCTTTCGCGACGGCGACTGGAGCGTGTGCGGGATCGAAATATACATGTGAGAGGTGTGAACTGGAGTTATAGGTTAGATTTACGCTTTAAATAATATATTGGGGTTAAATTTTGGAATTTTCTTACTTAGATCCTGAATTTTGAAAAAATTGTGATAACATAGCAGTGGGCGGGCGGGGCGAGCGGGGACTTGGGTTACTTTCGGACATTAATTAATATACTTATGTTAATTAATAATCGGTTCTGTTTATCAGAAACGATCAGGACGCGTACGAGGGAATTTTGGAGACGGAGCATTCGTGTGTGTGTGTGTGTGTGTGTGTGTGATATCGCGGCGGATATCGGAATATGCTGGGGATCGGCGCGTGCGCTTTCGCGACGGCGACCGGAGCGTGTGCGGGATCGAAATATACATGTGAGAGGTGTGAACTGGAGTTATAGGTTAGATTTTAGCTTTAAATAATATATTGGGGTTAAATTTTGGAATTTTCATACTTATGCCTCGGAATTTTGAAAAAAAAATTGCGGTAACGTATCGGGCGGGTGGGGCGATCGGAGACTTGGGTTACTTTCGAACATTAATTAATATACTTATGTTAATTAATAATCGGTTCGGTTTATCGGAAACGAGCGGGACGCGTACGGGGGAATTTCGGAGAAATTTGGGGAACTTGGGGGAACTTTCAGCACCTGGACACTAATTGGGGTTACTTGCGCCCCCGAATAACTCTTTGGACAGTTTATTGACCTCGGGACACTGTTTGGATGTTCGGTTTATCGGATATGCACGGGAACCTCAGGGGGAAACTCGGAGGAATTGGGGGAAACTTGGGTGAATTTTGAACACCTGGACACGAATTGGGGTGAATTTTGTGTTCGGATCACCGGTCTGGGGTGAATTTTCGCCTCCGGGACAGGAATTGGGGTTCGGATTAGCGGAACGGCCAGATCTCTCTATAAATGACTACTGGCGGGCATTTAGTAACATTAGAGGAAAAGACGTTTATAATGTGGTGCAGGGTTGTGACTGTTAAATGAGTGGAGAAGCATCAATATTCGTCATTGTCTCTATATTTTATATTGAGTATTGTAGAATAAATTTCTTGAATTAATATGTATATATATTATATGCGTCGTCGCGATAGCCCAATTGCTAGAGCGCTTGACTTCCGTTACGGAGGTCAGGGGTTCGATCCCGAACGACGACCGAACTTATTACAAGAATTAAATAAATAATCGCTAATAATCACGTGGAAGGTAATAGCCAACCACCACGTCCAACATCATCATATAAGCGCTAGGTCAGTACACAGCAGACACACATGGGACTGCACTTTTGTAAAACGATGTAAATCAAACACGATTACTAATCAGTTCCGAACGTAGTCTGGCGTGTGTACACCTGCGTTGCATATAATAATTGCCTGGTACACAACCTACATCGGTACAGCTAAAAGTGTACGAATAAGTAGTCGCCGACGCTCAGAAGCTGAGTATGGCACTATAAGGATATATATATATAAACATTTATGTTTTAATAAAAAATTACAAGTTTGGTGCATACACTGATGAACTAATATCTCTAGAGCAACCTGTTCGGTATTTTACATAGGTTGGTCCATAAGTTTTGACTACACCCCTTACACCTCGTGGAAAAATAAGACAGCGAAAATTAAAGTGCATGTAACATGGAATGTTTTACATTAATTCTGAAAATTTCAGCTAGATAGCTTTATATGGACGCCCGTACGAGCCTCCGCGTAAATCATATCGGATTCCCCGTACGGAATTTCGTGTTAGAAAAAAAAAGGAAAAAAAGGGGGTAATTTTTTTAATATTTATTCCAGTTGCTATTTACATTTTTATCCTTATGTTTCTTACATTTGTTTTCTACCCATTTTACCTTTACGGTTTTCTCAAGCTCAGCCTGAGGAACGCGTTTAAGAAAGTTCTCACAAGCGCAGACTGCTCGCGCCACATAAGATCCGTTTGAGTATTGTAAAGAGTCAAAAATCACAGGGTGCGACGTCAGGACTGTCCGGAGGGTGTGTCAACAGCTCAATATTATGGTTTCATAATAATTCGATCGGAAGTTTCGACGTATGCGCTTTGATATCGTCGTAGTGCTTATTTTCACGAAAACACACCGGCATCAAAAATCTCACGCGAAAATCACTTCGTTAACGCAATACACTTCCGCGGGCAAAAAGCATTTAAACAGTACCGTTTTCTTTTCTCTATCAGCTCAAAGTGTCTACTGTTCTACCGCGGTGGTTTTTTATACGCAACAGTGTTACTGTGTGAGTGACCGTAAATAATCCGTAGGCAGATTTCGATAGGACACTTAGCATGGATGGCGGCCGTACGGTCATCCACTTGAAGCTGTCGGGCTGAAATGTTCAGAATTAATGTAGAGCATTTCACGCTACAAGCGTATGTAATTTAGTTTTCGCTGACTTATTTTTCGGCGCGATGCGAGCGCTGTTTTATGGACCAACCTATGTCTAACCGTGCATATCAAAACGTTTTTTATTTATTTTTTATCCACTTTTAATTCGAGAGAATTTACTTTAACCTGATCGTCTTTTACATCATTCTACCACTTCAATTTTAACGTATTTTTACTTGTAATGATTGTGGTAGTACTTGGTTATCGAACCGTACACATCATAAGTTTTCCGAGAAATTGCCTCGTTCCGAACTTACGTCGCTGTCTCATGGTATCCGCTTAACCTGAAATCGGATATTGATTACACCATGGAAATCTGGGAAAGTAAAGACTTCCGAGGAAAGGAAACTGCTCAGAGTGTTCTCTTCGGATCTCCATTAAAGAGACTCTTAAGCATATTATGAAAAACTGAATTACACAGTATCCGTTATACCTTATCAAGGATATATATAGGGGGACTACCTTGACCTAATAATATTAATAATAATGGTAATTAACTTATTTGACCTATTTGATTATTATTGCAGAAAAATCGGCATGACTCGTATTTACTGTTGAAATATTTCGAAATATTAGATAAATTTAAATTGGCACGATAAAGCATTCGTGAATTGCAGAATGTACGATTACAAAAAAATCGAATAAAACGAAGTGTTGATGGTACCTGCAACGGTATTACTCGTAAGAAAAGTGTATGACACCGAAGTTTATATTAGTTTAAATGATAAAAATACTCTGCAAATTAGTGGATGTTCTAAGTGAATTCTTCGGAAAACGAATTTTCAACTGATTGTCGTTCTGCACATTTTGAGTCGAACGCGCGTTAACGTTTTCCTTTGTTACCACCGGCGAAGGATGCATTACTCGTCGATGAATTTCATCTGCTTTCATTATCGATTAGTCTTTTTTTTTTTTTTTGGTTTCTAATTAAACGTTTATTTTATCGTTTTATTTACAGTATCATTATAAAAGAAACTTTATTAGAATCATGGAAATTTACCTGAGAGTTTTAAGTCAACGGTATCCTTAAAGTAGTTTCTTTGACTCAACTACAGATATACATATAAACATTGAACCGTTACATTTCAAAAGTTAAGTTCTAGGATAATTATTTTATATATATATATATATATATATATATATATATATATATTTCACTTGACTTGTATTATCTCCAAACTTTACAATATTGCAATTTTGATTTATTCCTATACTTCCGCAATCACGGTAAAAAAGTTCACCCTTTTTAATTTCCCCATTTTTTATGGCTAAATTTTATTTCTTCCGATGTTATATTGAAAAAACAAAAAAAAACCCTAATATTGCTTTTTTTTATATATAATTTTAAATTATTATTTCTTCTTCATTCGTGCTAACATTATTAACATAGATTTTCTGTACTACCAATGGAATCCGATTTATCAGAACATCACGCAAATTTATTTTACTAAGAATACACTGACTTAAATATACTTAAAATATAAAAATGTAAATCAACCACTTTTTATGAAAAAACGGTAACACAAGTTAAAAATTAATTTCAAAAATAATTTTACATTATAGTTTTAATTTTACAACTTACAATATAACACTTCAACACTTCACTTTTATTAATTTCACAAAAATGAATGTTAAAAAACACAATTTAAAAAAAAACAAATATCACTTGTCACTATTATACTGGCATATTGGAATTTAAAAATATGATTTCATTGAGTTTATTTGCATTTAGTCTATTTCGTCTATCATTTAAAATGTAACCAGCCTTAGAAAATAACCTTTCAGATGGCACGGATGTTGCTGGAATCATTAAGTATTTTTTTGAAAGAGTAAAAAGTTCAGGAAATATTTTCATATGATCTTGCCAGTATTTCAGTGGGTCTTCTTGTCTTGGTAATAACTTTGTTTCAGTGTATTGTTTTACCATTACCAAGGCAGATGAAGTAGATGAATCTGAAATTGAAGTTTCTTGTGATATTTTATTATCAAAAAGAGACCAAGGATCATCTTCATCAATATTTCGTGATATATTTCTTTGATTACTGCTATTATTTGATTTCAAACTACTAATTTCTTTATTTTTATTTATAAGAGCAGTAAGTTCCTCTGTTATCCAATGCTCAGCATTTTGTGCATTTTCTTCTACCCCAAATCCAGACTTTTTAAATCTTAGATCTAAGAATGTAGCTTTTGCTACAAATTTTGTAGATTCCAAAGACCCTAATCTTCTTGAAAATGAATCAATTAATTTTACTCTAAGCATGGCTCCTATGGTTGTGTTTGCTTGAATTGATACTAATCTATGTTGCACCCCCCTTATTAAAGGAACAATTTTAGGCATTGTTACATATTTTTCTGCAGACAGTTCCTCAGTAATTCTAATAATTGGTTTCAAAATTGGCACAGAATCGGCAATAACTGCCCATTCAGACCCATTCAAGTTTTCAGGTATATTAGATGTTAATTCGGTTAATGCCACTGATAAGGATTGTTTTACAGCTAATAACCGTTCCAACATGATATACATATGTTGAATTCCATCCAGTTTTAACATCCAGTTTCAATTTTAATACAGGAACATTCATTTCAGTCTGTTTTTCACGTAGTTTATTAGCAGCTAAAACACTGTGTTTAAAATAAGAAACAATACTACGACACTTAACTAGCACAGTACAGACTTCTGTGCACTTATCTATTGCTTCATTTACAGATAGATTAAGTGTATGAGCTACACATGGATGATGGTGAATATTTAATTCATGTGTAACTGCTTTTTTTATATTTGGTGCATTGTCTGTAACTACTGTAACAACCTTATGAAGCAAGTTATATTCACTTAGAATTTGTTTTATTATTATTCCTGTATTTTCACTTGTGTGTGAATCTGTCATTTTTTTAGTTGCTAAAACTGTGGATTTAAGTTGATTATCAAAAATATAATGTGCAGTTACACTAATGTATGATTTTTGATCATTGGACCAGTAATCAGTAGTTATTGATGTGTACTCAATTAGTTCAAACTGTTTTATAATATTTTCATGGATTTCATTATATATTTCAGTAATTAATTTATATGTTACAGTTTTTCTGGATGGTAGAGTGTACTGGGGATTTAACTTTTTTGAATAGTTTTTGAAGCCTTGGTCATCAACTATTGAAAGTGGTTGGTAATCATGAACAATCATTTTAATTAGTGATCTGTCTATTTCTTCGATTTTGCTTTCTGTCAGTTGATTATTTTCAAAACTTCCACTTAATCGAAGCTGTTTTTTGGAGGGGAAGGTAAAGCAAATTCCACATTTGTATCTTGAATACTACTTTTATTAGGCGTTTCTTGTTTAGGATCATCTGGGTTTCCCGTTTGTTCTTGAATAAGAAGAGGATGTATTCTTTTCAAGTGTTCTTTTAAGTTTGTAGTATTGCCGCAAAACTTAAATTTTTTTTTACATATGCTACACATTACATTTTTTTTATCCGCATCAGCAGTGAAATAATCCCATACTATAGATTTTTTAAATGATGGTCTTGGCATTATATATCTAAATAGAAAATTTTTTCATAGATAAACAAAGTAAAAGCGAGTTACTTAACATTTATTTCATCATAATTACTGTAATCTTCAAAAAAATATGATTAGCCATGTTTACCTCATGTAATATAGCCCTAAGTTTTTTAATTAAGCAAGGAAATAAGTCTACTTACAAAATATATGCAATTACAATAACCACAAAAGATAAACAAAAAATAGTATATTTTATACTTTACACTTAAATTTTTAACAAACTTAAAATAACCGCTACTAATAATTACTCCAAAAGACGTGTACTACTTAATAATCTTTCTTGCTACTAATGCCTATCATGAATGATGAGTTACTAATAATCTAGTTTCTTGTTAGTTCTTACTAATGTGTATCATGAATGATGTACTACTAATAATCGACTACTAATCTATTACTAATAAAACCAATGAATACACATCATCGAATGATTAGTAGTCATCATTCGATTATTAATATCATTCAACTACTAATTTTATAATCGATTATTAATTAACCGATTATTACATCACTCGATTATCAAAATCATTCATAATCGCCCATCACTAACTGAGAGTTGGCATGTTTTCGTAGGTATCTTTTCTAAACTCGTGGAGTTTGCTCGGCGTTTGGAGCTTTTGACTGTGTTGCTTATCGCCATTTTAGCTTCATGAGGTGTCATAAGTACTTCAGGCGGGCAATCTTGTGTCGTCGCGGGCAGCTTGGTCCGCCAATTCATTTCTTTGGATTCCTGTATGCGCCGGTGTCCACACAAGGCTGACCTGTATATGCTGTGATTGGAGCTGGTCCAATTTTAGGTGAATGCGTTGTATGATAGGGTTTTCGGTAAACTGATTTTGGATGGCTCTTAAGCAGGACAACGAGTCAGTAAATATGGTACAGTTTGTTGCGTCTTGGCGCAGTAGGATTAGTTCTAGAGTATGGAGAATCGCCTTAGCCTCACAGGTGAAGATTGAATTATTGTCGTGCGTTCGTTGTGCTGCTAACGTGATAGAGTCAGAGACTATAGCGTAACCTGTTTTGCCGTTGAGAATTGAACCGTCTGTATAGTATTCCGTGCATGGCTGAAATTTTTCGCGTATTTCAAGGAAAAGTAATCTAAACGTCTCTGAGCTTGTGATTACTTTCTCGTGCTCACTTAGATCAACATTTATTGTCAGATTGGGTTGACACCACGGGGGTAGGAACCCTAGCGATCGTTCATAAACCGTTGGTAGTATTATTTCGAGTTCTGCTGTGTATCTGGCTATCCGCGATCTGAGTGGTTCTGCTGCCGAATAGTCGGGGTCGATATTGTGCACAGGGACCTTGAAGATACTGTCATAAGCTGGATTGTCCGGTGTCGAGGAGATTGTCACCGCATATTTTAAGCAGAGCTCTTTTCTTCTGATAACCAGTGGCAGTTCGTTGGCTTCTGCGAGCAAACTATTGACTGGACTCGTTCTGAACGCTCCTAAGCAGATACGGCATGCGGAATTGACAACCGGTTGCAGGGTGTCCAAGAGTGATTTCTTGGCTGCATCATATATAATGGCACCGTAATCGAGCACGGATCGGATAAGACTGCGGTAGACTTTTAATAGCGCTTTCGTGCTACTTCCCCACTGTTTGTTGGCGAGAATTTTGAGTATACGCAATCGGTCGAGGCAATTCTTCTTTAACGCTTTGATGTGAGTTTTCCACGAGAGCTTTCGGTCGATCTCGAGGCCGAGGATTTTTATTGAGTCCTTTTTTTTAAAAACTTGGTCATTTAGATACAGTTGGCAGTTCCTCGCTTCGGCTTGTTTCTGGCTGTCTATTATCATGTACTCCGACTTGGTGACCGAGAACTTTAGACCGCATTTGGCGGCCCATGTTTGGAGGTCTACAAGAGCTTTTTGAACGATGTGGAAGGTGAATTCAATATTTTTCCCCCAGCATGATATCGTGAGGTCGTCAACGAAGAGTCGTCCCTGCAACGGAGATCTTAAGATTCTAAGCGCATGATTAATTGTCACGATGAACAGGACGACACTTAGCACAGATCCCTGGGGAAGCCCATTGATGAAGACCAATTTGGACAGGATTCCCTGGATCCGGACTCTCATGCATCGGCGATTGAGGAAGTTGTTCATAAAGGCGATGATGTTGCCAGTAAAATTCAGTGACCGCATAATACTGATTACTTCAGGAATCGAGGTTGTTTCGTAGGCCTTTTCGATATCCAACGATACCAATAGGAGGTGCGCTTGGTCCGCCAAGGCGTCGCACATATCAGCTTCGATGCTTGCTAGGTAGTCAGTCGTTGATCTAAAGTTGCGGGAACCAAACTGATGTGGTGCAAGCAGTTCATCTTTTTCCAGGCGCCATCTTAGACGACGACATACCATCTTTTCCCAAACTTTACAAAGATTGCATGTAAGTGAAATTGGTCTGTAGTTGGAGGAATGGGAGCGATCTTTGCTCGGTTTGTGTATTGGTATAATAGTTGCTTCCTTCCATTAATCGGGGAAAGTCTGCGTAAACCAGAGGTAATTAAAAACTGCCAAAAGGTATTCCAGGTAGTCGTGGGGAAGATTCTTGATCATCGCGTTCGGGATGCCATCCGGTCCAGGGCTGGAATTTAGGGTCTTCGCGATGGCGTGTAACAGTTCGGCAAGAGAGAACGGATTATTGATAGGATCCGGCTCAGGAGGTGCGTGCTGATGTTGATGAGCTGTACTTATTATGTCATCGCTTAAGTTTTGGTTAGGGCTACTTGCATTTGCGGCAAATGTGTCTGCAAAGATATCGGCTACAACTTGGGTATTATCAATAAGATTACCAGCATGATCAGAAATGGTAGGTGAATGGAGAGGCGGCCGTTTCCCATTTCTGATCATGCTGGTAATCTTATTGATTTTTATTTTTGAACTAATCATAATCATTCTTCATATTATGTTCAAATTTTGTGCAGTTGAATTTGGAGCAGTACAAAAAAGTACGATCTGATAAGTCTGCTTCAATTCTGTGATCTGCGCATATTGTCATCAGTTACGTTCTCTTTTTTTGTCCTGATATAAATTGAGCTAAAAAGTAAATCTGGAATGTTTTGATTGTTTTTGAGTCTATCTTAAATTCTAATTAGTAATATTGTACGTCTTTCTGTTATTTCCGAATTTACATTGTACAAAAGAATAAATAAATAATAAAATAAAATTAAGAATAATTTGATGGTACGAGTGTAAATGTGCGTGTGTGAGATTCTGTATTGTCGGTCGGGGTTAACCAATCACCGCAAGAAGAAGCGTGTTCCGATAAAGGCCAGCGGTCATATAGGACAGAAAGAAAAAAGAAATGGGAGAAGATCTAATGAAGATTTTTTAGTTTAGAATGAGTCGCGTTTTTACCTTCGGTGAAGAAAAATACTCTTCTTGAGGTCCTGTCTAGAATCGAAGAAGTTGTTTTTCCAACCTTAGCAAGTCGAGCTTGTTTTTGTTTTGCTTCTGTAATTGTTCATGTTGGTCTAAATTGACGCTTTGCCGAATTTATTGTCGGATATAAAAGAAAGTTTTTAAATCGCGGCTAATTAAAAGTCCGTAGTAGTAAAAGTATATTCGCGTTGAAATTAAAAAATATCCTTTTTCCATCACCGAAGTCTTTTCGCAACAGCAACGCATTCCATCGTATCCTGCTACCATCAGATTCGCCGCCGGCAACAGTGATACGTACCGTTTTATTTTAATTTTATAATCGTTGTTTTGGCACTATCCGTCGCAGAAAGATTGGAATAGGTTTAATTTTCAACGTAATCCGTACATATTTTAAATAATAAAATAAAAGTATAAATTTACGTCCACGGTATTAAGGAGACTGTGGTGGCATTCCTGAAGATTTTAAAACATAAACGTTATATTTGACATCCCTGGTGGGGGGGATATTACCAAACTTAAACGTTACAAAGTTTTTGCCAGGTATTTATGCGCCTTTCTTCTTTTATTTTCTGTGCTACCGTTTTATGCCATTGTATTTGTTTGCAACTATCTTCATTTAATTTGTTCAAGTCTAACAGCATTATTTCTGTAGCACTGTGTACAGATTTATTTTATATAATTTTTCTTTGCTCCATTTTATTTTTCAATATTAACCGTAATGTTTCGAAAAAAAGATAGAGGAGCAACACTGTTGATCTAACTGGTACTTTTTAAAGAATTTTTGCTATCGTCAAATTTCGGCTCGAAGCTTTTATTGCATAGGATTATTAGTCGTGTGTAATAGTTTTCAATTTTGTCTATGTTACATGTAGTCTTCATGTTTGTTAAAATTAAGATTTTCATCTCTGTACATATATATATATAACCACCAAATACTTCAATTCTTAACCGATTTTAAGAGTTTTATTAATTAATTTGAATTCTCTGTCTATACTTGTTTTGATTTTTTGCTTTTTTTCTATTTCCTTATTATAGGTTTTCTTCCGGTTTAAATGTAGACCCAGTTTGTGAATTTATTACGGATTCTGTTAATTTTCTGTGATTTATTTGAAGAGTATTCTCAATATTACACAATGAAAATGTTTTTTTCCGTTGATTTGTGTTATTCTTCGTGTAATTATATTGTTGTTCATGCAGTATTTCGTTGTTCTCTAGTACCGCCTTGTGTCGATTTCATATTTTATTATTGTTTTTTCATATATCTTTCCGATGTTAGGGGAAATAAATTAGTCAATAAAATTTTTTGGCAACGGACTTGTTCATTTGGCCTCTTTAGTATTCCCCTTGGCAACACCAACTGTAGAGTTTTGGGTCCCTTTTGTTTCTAAAGATCCTTCCGACGTAGATCTTTTAAAACAAGGGTGGTGTACGACCGGCAACAAATCTATTTTAACGATTTTTATGGAAAAAATTTAACATCATTTAAGAATTCTCCGATGACTGTATTACATCATTTCGCGCCGAGGCGACGTGACTGTAATCAAACTGTTAACAGTCACGTTTTTTTAGTCTACGTCAGGAAATGTAGTTATTTTTCTAGCGCTAATAATAATAATAATAATAATCGGAAATGTTTGAATTTCTCGTTTAAATTTGATCAGTTATGTTCAAAAATATGAATGTGTAAACTTTTGTAGGTAGCTTGAACAGAAAAGAATATCTAATTAATGCACTTCACTCGGTAATAAACCGGAAGCTAAATTTACCGAGACATCGGTTCCAATCGATGTTCAAGTACTCGATGCTGCTGGCCGTTAAACCTTAAGCTGCACTAATAATTTCGCTACAATTGGACTTTGGAGCGAAAGATCACGTTATATTATAAATGTTTCCATTTCTATTCGGGAGAAAAAATGATTGTGTCGGTGGTCAACGGTTTATTTTGAACTATGATTTCCACGAGATCCAAATGATTGACGACCGCTGCCTCTTATAAGCGTATTGTATTATTCTGTTGTAAAGGAAAAAAAGTACTCATTACCCCTCATTTTAATTTTGGCAGTGTATTTTTCATTGGTTTGTTTGTTTGGCTCTATTTTTTTACGAAAGGGCGTACTCGGCAGCTATTAACTCGACCCCATGAACGTTAATTTTAGCGTGCAGGCAAGCGAACTTGGACGCACTTCGGTCGAATGAAGCGACGTCCAACTATGCTAATTCCCTTGCAACTAGATTTAGTAGGGCCTATTTCACCACTCTGTTACTTAAATATACTTTCAGCTAAACGTTAATTGCTTTTTTCTTCGTCACTTCCTTCTGCCCGCAAAAAAAAAAACATTATCGAAGTAATACATTCTTTTGAGCTGCGCCTTCGCGCTGTCCAGTTTTGCTTCTTCCATAATTCGATGAAATAGACTGTGAAATCGAAATCAACGAGGGCCGTCGTCCGCACGTGTTGATGAAGAGCGTTACGAGGATTGCGTTGATTAATTATTGACATTTCTGAACAGAATAAAATCGGTATGTGTGCGTGAATTTCTTCCTAAAATGCATCCTCAATAGTAGAATTTTCTTCACGAACTTAAGGTCTCAGTGGCTGTAATATTTTCAATTAGATTGGCGAAAAAGATTTTCGGGAAAACTTTTCCAACCCCCCGCGACCCACCCCGGCTAGATCTTTTCGTACAGAATCGACCGGAATTAGATGAGGACAATAAATATACTATTCTCGTTTTCAATGAGATAGGAATGCGCGAACAAACCACCCCCTCTAGATTTTTAGTACGCTGCTCTCAGAAATTAAATATTTATGAAATTCGTAACAAATTTAAAAAACTGGATTTTATTATAAAAATTTTATCCGCAGAATAGGAATAAGCGATTAAAGTACGAATTTTAGACCTTTTTGTTCTGGCTTAAAACTTACGAGAAATTATTGAAAATCGCGTTAAATCTTAAAGAAATAATAATGCTTAATTTTACGTACTAGCGATTTATCGGGAAATTTTCCTTTATTCATTGTCGCCAATTGTTTGTTCCAACTAGTTTCAGAAATGCACCTCTAATCTATAATTCTGACGTTTTTGTATAGTGACGTGCCAATTGACATTTCTATTGCAATGCACAGAAGTGTTGTGCTGGGAGTTAGATAGCCGAAAAATGTCAACACTTATGAAACAAACGTTCCACTCAAACCACACATTACTACCTCAACCAATCCATTAGAAAGAGAAACATAATACCGCTAATTCTGATTGCTTTTTGCTGCATGAACTTGCTTCTCTTGCCGTTGCTGTCCCTCGCTCTTGATTCTCGCCGTAGCTTCACATAACCGCATGTAATATGACTAATATGCTATTACAATAGAAAAATATTGAACTTTGCATTGTGATGCAGACTAGTTAGCACAAATGAGTTTTTCTTTCTTTTCGTTATATCGTGTACTGGCTATTAATTTGATTTATCCGCTCTATTCGTTCCGTATTTTTCATCATATTCCCAAGGCGATCGATGGAATTTGTGTTTAAAGCCCAAAAAAAAAAAAAAAAAAAAAAGTCATATTCATGCGCTGTTAGACGAATATACCGCAGCGAGACTGGCTGCTGTGTACACTAATTCATCGTTCCATTCATACAACGTCCTTTATCGTCCCACTATGTACTTAGCCGTTAAAGTTGTGTATTCACTTCTGCACAATATTCTGAAACTGCGTACAGGATAGGCGACTCTAACCTGTAGTGCATTTCGACTCTAAAGTCGACTTCATAGCTGCAGGGGTCGACTTTTGAGTCGAACGTTGTCTAAATCGACTCTATCTCGACTCTGTCGGCGTTTAATTTTACCGTTACAAATACATTTTTAGAGTTATAATATAATACATACTGTTTGCCGGCAGCACAATAACATGGGAATTTTACTCCTCCGACACAGGTTAGTTTTATTTTTCTTTTACAATACAACTGATTAACGTACTTTCGCTATGAAGCGAATTCGACGTAATATTAATGAGAGTCTATAAGAAGTTCTACGGATGATGGTAATAGAGAAATAAAAAATTGCTACTGCTAGCAGTCTAGATAAATGACAGAAAACAGACAACATGGACTGAAAAGGGAAAGTATGTTGACAGCTTACGCTGCAATAAAAAATCTACTACTTCTGCCAAAGAATAAGCCGATTCTTTGAAGTCGAGTCGCAACTCTACCTTTTCTCAAAGTCCACAGTTTACTCGTTCATATTAATTTAGTTCATTTTTTAACGTCTGTTCAACTCTACAAGCCAGGGGTCAAGTGGTTCTATTTGCGTATCTTTTTAACCCAGAGTCGATTCTAAAGAGTTTACTTATGCAAGTTGACTCTGACGACTCGTGAGTGTAAGTCGACTCGTAGTCGAGTTTGGAGTCCGAGTCGGCCACCTATACAACAGAATTTTCTTGATCTCAATGAATATTTTCTTTTACGCAACTCCTATTTATCGAGAACGGATAGAAAACATTCGGCACGCGTGTCATTTTCAAATATTCTACCACGTGCGTTTTGTTTATTTCAGCGTGTTTGTGATCATTGCGCAGAAGTAAATGCGCGACCTGAAAGGTTTTTATTCATTAAAAACTACGGCACTTGTCCTATTTATTTTTGTAATGCAACTTTGGGTTACAACAGACAGTATTTCAACTAATTACGGACAATTTAAGAATACAAAAATAAAAAATAAATAAATGTAGATATCAGATACAAAAAAAGTAACTTTATTGACCAATGTGCTCTGTATCGACTATTTGTGTTTAATACATTTATGTATCAGTGCTAATTGTATTCAATACTTATCATATATATGTATATATATATATTGTAATAAATTTCACTGCTAGGTCTCTGTTCAGGGCGCCATTTGTTATAAATCACTACTCTCTGTCACTGTTCCGAGCGCCATTTGTAATAAATCGATATTGTTCCTGATTAGACTGTTCCTGTTACGGGGGCCATTTGTTGTAAATCTACTTTTGATATCGATATTCCAACATAATTGAATAAAAAAAAAATAAAATAAAATATAAACCAAAATATCGGGCGCCAGAGACAAGAACGGCTTGTCACCACCGGATAGACCCTCTGCCGCGCAGAGCTCTAGGCTTTTATTACGAAAGAAAAAAAAAAAAAAAATATATATAATTCGCGAAAATCCGCCGTTCGAAGGCGTAGCGTGAGTCTCCGCGTTGGAGATGTCACGGGCTCACCACGTGTCCAATAAGAAACCTTTTTAAAAAAAAATATATATATATTCCAAGAAAATCACAAATAAAGCGACGGGACCGCGTAATAAATGCGTAAGCGAAAAAAGAAATGCGGTATCGACTAGTAAAATTACATAAAAAAACAGTGCCGAATACACGTGGAAGTGAACAATGACTAGGGTACAACCGATACACGCGGCGACGTGCTTTTACCCCTCAATTAAACGATCGACCATTAACGACTAGAGCAACGAACTAATTCACTCTCCTGATATAGTGCCATGCACACACGACGATCTCGGTACACAGTGGGCTATTCCAAGCGACATAGTTGAATCGCTGAAATTACCCTGTACCTTATCAATTAATTCGAACGCCGTCGAATTTTCTAGAATATCTCTATAACCCGTATTATAACGCGACTACGGATTTCACAAACTTCCCTTAGCTCAATGTTCTCGGCTCAGCTGCTACCCGACGCGCACTCGCCTCGGACTCGTAGAGTACTCTCCACTATCGGCCGCTACCTACAATACACACGCACACAGTCTCACCTGACGCAGTCGTCTGTTCGACCGTGCCCGGGAATTTCGATTTTAGCCGATAAGCATCTCCGATACCCACTACGATCCGCGATTACGTCGAATAAAACGCGGTGTTCGATAAATCACGAAATAAATGATTTTAATCAGAGAAATATATTTTTATAATTCGAACACCGCTAAAAGATAGCGCTATAGGTATCGAATCCGTTACACAGCCCCACCTCCATTTTCATCCAAAAAAGCAGTTTTTTGGATGAGAACACAAGTGCTAGTGATTCAACGGATTCGACCCATCATCGCCGAGAAACAGAACTATAACAAGACTCCACCGCTCGCGTCCCCACACGCACTCTCATTTACCCCGAATATAATACACACTTAAATTCACCACAGAGACCACACGAGGTTATGACCAGAATTGAAACTTCAGGAGCTTAAGGCTTAAAACAATTCATAGAATTTTTAACATTTCAAACAGCTAACTGCAATAATAAAAGAATTCGAATTCAACATAAATATAATTTTTCTCGCGGAACGACATCGCATCCCTGACTCCAGAGTAGGTTAGGAAAAGAGAAATAGATGAACCCAACCGTGAAATCAAAAGGAGAAACGGAAAAGTTATCAGAACGAAATAGATAAGAGAAGAAACAAGTAAGGAACTCTACCACTGTAAGCATGGCGTTCTGAGCATATTTCTGTTGCTATAGTATTTCTCTTAAAATGTGAGCTCCTCGGTAGGAACCGGAAGTTCGAGAGAAGAAAATATACATATATCATTTAGGCGACGCTAGGAACACGAAAACAAATATGTCAACCGCAATACGGGAAATTAAAGTTCGTCAATAAATCGCTATCACGGATAGAGATCCCAGTCGCCTATCTCCACCATATTCTATAAATTTACCTAGGTACTCCGCGTCAGTAAGCACGAATGGCTTAACGGCAAACATGTGCCTGTCGGTCGAGTACAACGGTCTCGGGTTTCCAAAGACCCACTCGCCTACTATAATCGGTGGCCATCAAATCCAACCGATTTAAAATTATTCCTACTCTGTGGCGCACCCAAGACTTCCATCGGACGCTATGGCCGTATGCATTATCTGCTACCCACAACACCAATCGCTCGGACCACGAGATAAGAATACATGTATATAAAAATATAGCTCACCGGAGTACCAGGTATACTCTTCTCACTTCGCGAACCATATGGCCACGTCTGCTTTCACAGCGCCCACAGGGTCAACGTATCGACAGAGACCACTACCGATCCGTCGAATTGACGATCAAAGGAAAGAATGAAATATTGAGGATAGGAACGAATGAGAAAGGAAGGAAAAATAATGTAAGGAGTGTAGGAGGAGAGATTAGGAGTAGAAGTGGAAACGGAATAATCCGATCGGGGAATCTGAATGGATTTGAATGGAGAAACAAAATTCGATGGTTCATACCCCGTACTAGAAATATGAACAACGCGCCAGAGTTTCCGCCTTTAGTGGTAGCAGCGGAGAAAAAGAATGGACGAGGAAAACAAAATAAATCAATAGATCCTATTCGGAGCCAATAGTCCGCGAAAACCACGAAATACAATATAATAATCCCTTATAGAAATAAATATAAACATATATCGTCGCCACGCAACATCATACTGGCCTAAACGATTATAATTCAAAAAAAAAACAACAGCTAACAACTAACAAAACAATTAAATGATATTCGCAAACGCCTAAAACGACCATTACGAAAAGGTCTCACAGCGATCACCTCACCGACGATTCGATCCACGGAGAAATAAAACGAACGCACAAAAAGATGGTTGACGAAAACCACGCACCTAGCTACTCCAAGCTGCTAGTGCAAACAGACTGAAAATCACGTTCCACGGAGAAATAAAACGAACGCACAAAAAAGATGGTTGACGAAAACCACGCACCTAGCTACTCCAAGCTGCTAGTGCAAACAGACCGAAAATCACGTTCCACGGAGAAATAAAACGAACGCACAAAAAAGATGGTTGACGAAAACCACGCACCTAGCTACTCCAAGCTGCTAGTGCAAACAGACCGAAAATCACGTTGATCATTCATAGGAACAGGATATTCAGAAAAGGATACACGGTGTCGTGTGCATACACCCGACTAAACACCAAACGACAAGGGCACCACCATGGTCCCACAACAAAAGCTAGCAATATATGCACACGCACACCCAGAAACGGTGGACGCAGTCAACGAACATCTCATGTAAACGACAAAAAAAACAACCTATGCTCGACTATGCAAAGCGATTACCAATCCAAAGCAAAGCCGGGCCATCGGGCGCGCCCCGATACACGAAACACCAAAAAAACGAAAGAGACTCGCTGAGGACTCCAACCGAAATGAGGAAAAAAATACAAAGGACAAACAGTAAACAGGATAGATAAATGAAATCATGCCAGGAACGACTATTAGGAGGACAACAATGAAGATTCTGATCAACGTAACAAACCGAACTTCCAATACGAACAGGGGAAAACAAAACGTTACTGCAAAAATTCTCCGTGGAGCCTATAAAACTTCGGTCGTGAAGACATATCGCTTCATATGCACCGGATATACACGCACACCACTCTCACACACGTTCAAGAATTGATAAATTAACCTATAGTCCGTTTGCGAAACGAAACGTGTGGGAATCGCACGCGATATCCGAAGACCGCTATACGAACAAATTAATCGCAATAAAACAAAATACATAAACGAAACCGCAAACTTTTCATTGCACGGTACACACCGATTTTTTAAAATACTCTAACCGCTTTCCGTTGTGACAAATCACACCATAACAAAACAATAAATACGCAAAAGAAAAACCGAAACACAAACACAAATGTAAATTAACATAGAAATCGTCCAACGACAACTTAAATCGAAAATCGAACGGACAGACAAACAAAATCGTCGACCGATTTAATCAACCGTAAATATTGGACGATAAACAACAAAATCGGAGATCGTCGGCAATCGCAAATCGCACGACGATAATCGTAAAAAAAATAACAAGTCGCACGACGATAAACGTAAAATAACAAATCGCTCGACGATAAACAGCAAATCGCAAATCATCGGACGATAAACAAAATCGGACGTCGACGAACGACCGGCGGGAATCGCAAATCGTCGGACGATAAACAAAATCGGGAAAATTTCACCTGACGGTAGGCATGGTTAAAGAATATCGTCGGACGATATCAAAAAAATCGCGAGTCGCACGACGATAACCGAAAAATCGCAAATCGTCGAACCACAAGCGGGAATCGCAAATCGTCGGACGATAAACAAAACCGGAAATCGTCGGCCGAACAACGAAATTCGAAAACGCCGACAACATCAAAAACATAACCAAACGCCAGGCGTTAAGACACATCCAGGTTATTTTAATCAAGGTCGGACAGCGGAAGAAATCACGCGTCGCATAACCATAAAAGTCGCAAAACGTCGGACGACAAGCGAAAATAGCAAAACGTCGGACGACAAGCGAAAATCGCAAAACGTCGTCCGAACCGCGCACGCGAGCGAGAACATCTCCGCAACATAATATCGGCACGAAACAAATTAAATATAAACCGTAATGTTACCTCGTCGCGTTGTCCTGCCTACCTTCGGACGACTCAAGAGCGCAGTATGGGTCAAAATCGGACATATCGATCAAACAAATCGCACGAACGGTTATTTACTCGAACTACGGCTAATATTCGGCGAAAATCGCGAGAAAACCGTAACGCTAACCGTTTCTTTTTTCCGCGTAACGTATCTTCACTTATGAAACCAATCGCATCACGGGATATGTCGTCCATATCGTCCGTCGTGCCTAAATCGTCGAGTATATCGCAATAACGAAGACCGAGAAAACTAAAGAAAGATACATAAACGTACAGTACACTGAACAATTTGTAATTAAAGTGCAGGCCTAAGGTCGACAATTTTTCTGACTAGGTCAACTATTTCAACTTACTCGTTCAGTAGGGTTATTCTTATCCTACATTTAAAAATTTTTTACGCGACTAGAGTTTATTTTAATTTACTTTACGAACGAGTTTCGACTAGAATTTATTTTTAATTTAACTTCCGTACAATATTTCGACTAATCCAGGAAAACAGGTAATCTCGTAATTTCTTGATTACTTTCGACGGTACCTCCAGCACCGGAAACCGTAACGGGAGCCGTGTCCCTTTTGACGAGAATTATCTACTTTACAATAACTTACCATAACGGGCATCAGGTTATTAAATCTGGTTTTAATTTTTTGCTTATTTTTCAGTTCATTTTTACGTTTTTTACTCATAATTTTAACTGTATTTTTTCTTTTATTTGTTTCGGCACATTTTTTTCCTATCCATTTTGATTTTTTATTACTTTTTCCACCCTTTTCGCCTATTTTATTTTTTCGATGTCTCTTGCGACGTGTCTTAGTTTTGTTCTTTACATTTTTTACATTGTTTATTTCAGTTTTACTTTTAAGATCATCGTAAAAATTAATATTATTAGTTCTACTATCCTCGTTGCCATTATTATCACCTCCAAAATCATTATTAGCATTATTTTTAAAAATCTCGTTATCGTTAACAATATCTTTTTTATTATCATTATTCCTACTAATTATATCATTGTTCTTATTATCGTTTTTTATTTCGCTTTTTATTTCACCTTTTAATCCCTTGAATAGTTTATCTAATAGTTCATTCTGCTTATCGAATTTTTTATCTAATTTTTCAATTAACATTTTTACATATTCCAGAACGGCCGGATCTTGGTCCTCTACAATCCTGCGAGTCTGACTCGGAGGTAAATATGCCTCCGGGTCGTCGTCCATTGACCTATCAGCGACCACGGAAGTTGTCGCATCTCCGTCGTCGCTGGAGTCTTCAGGAATTGTAGTGGGCTCTCGATACTGCCGGTGTCGCATCGTGATCCCTGCCAATTGGTCTTTTTCCATTTTACTTTACTTTACTATAATTTTTTGACCGGACAAATAATAATAAATACCGTGAAAAAACAAATTAAAATAAATACCAAAACTGATAACTGACTAACGAATACATATACAAGAGTAAATACGATCGAGAAAAATAAGAAATATAAAATTTTTATG
Source organism: Icerya purchasi (assembly GCA_039619475.1). NCBI lineage: Eukaryota > Metazoa > Arthropoda > Insecta > Hemiptera > Monophlebidae > Icerya > Icerya purchasi. Next base: position 219,564,365 of record CM077115.1, on the reverse strand, counting down.
ACTTATCGATTTTTTTCAATTTTCTCCAGGGTCCTTGCGCACGATGTCTTCTAACTCGTGTCCTCGGTTCGGGCCGCCATTTGTTATAAATTTCACTGCTAGGTCTCTGTTCAGGGCGCCATTTGTTATAAATCACTACTCTCTGTCACTGTTCCGAGCGCCATTTGTAATAAATCGATATTGTTCCTGATTAGACTGTTCCTGTTACGGGGGCCATTTGTTGTAAATCTACTTTTGATATCGATATTCCAACATAATTGAATAAAAAAAAAATAAAATAAAATATAAACCAAAATATCGGGCGCCAGAGACAAGAACGGCTTGTCACCACCGGATAGACCCTCTGCCGCGCAGAGCTCTAGGCTTTTATTACGAAAGAAAAAAAAAAAAAAAATATATATAATTCGCGAAAATCCGCCGTTCGAAGGCGTAGCGTGAGTCTCCGCGTTGGAGATGTCACGGGCTCACCACGTGTCCAATAAGAAACCTTTTTAAAAAAAAATATATATATATTCCAAGAAAATCACAAATAAAGCGACGGGACCGCGTAATAAATGCGTAAGCGAAAAAAGAAATGCGGTATCGACTAGTAAAATTACATAAAAAAACAGTGCCGAATACACGTGGAAGTGAACAATGACTAGGGTACAACCGATACACGCGGCGACGTGCTTTTACCCCTCAATTAAACGATCGACCATTAACGACTAGAGCAACGAACTAATTCACTCTCCTGATATAGTGCCATGCACACACGACGATCTCGGTACACAGTGGGCTATTCCAAGCGACATAGTTGAATCGCTGAAATTACCCTGTACCTTATCAATTAATTCGAACGCCGTCGAATTTTCTAGAATATCTCTATAACCCGTATTATAACGCGACTACGGATTTCACAAACTTCCCTTAGCTCAATGTTCTCGGCTCAGCTGCTACCCGACGCGCACTCGCCTCGGACTCGTAGAGTACTCTCCACTATCGGCCGCTACCTACAATACACACGCACACAGTCTCACCTGACGCAGTCGTCTGTTCGACCGTGCCCGGGAATTTCGATTTTAGCCGATAAGCATCTCCGATACCCACTACGATCCGCGATTACGTCGAATAAAACGCGGTGTTCGATAAATCACGAAATAAATGATTTTAATCAGAGAAATATATTTTTATAATTCGAACACCGCTAAAAGATAGCGCTATAGGTATCGAATCCGTTACAATATGCGTGCGTGTGTGGGTGCGCGCGATTTTTTTTTTAATGGAGCGCATCAGTTATGCACGTTAAACCAACGTAAGTAAAATTTTTTGAAGTTTCAATGTACGGCAGCGGGATTAAAACCAGGTTCTATTTGCACAAAACATCACTGTACCTAATCAATTACGCTCCGGTAGCTGGTGTATGTGTGCTTGTGTATATAAAAATATAACTCGGTTCTTTGGACTTCGTTAAGGAGAAACCCCTAGATACGCAAGTTCTTCTATAATATTTATAGAAAAGTTGATTTCAACTAACCTCGCCATTCTTGGCTAAAATAAATAAATAAATCGAAACGTATTCTTTATTTTTATTGTACATCGAGTTCTGACAGAAGCAGTAAGATAATTCATAGATCTTTTGGACAAAATACTATAAACATCGTTTGGTAATAACTGAAATAATTTTTTTTTTTGTTTTTTTTGTTTTTTTTTGTTTTTTTTTGTTTTTTTTTGTTGTTTTTTGTTGTTTTTTTTTTGTTTTTTTTTTTAATGCCTCATAAAACGTAACGTAAAAATAAAACATTCGTAATAGAATTTTCTCATTATTACTCCCGATATAAGAATGGTACGATGATATATATGCACATGAGCGAGCACATTTATTTTTTCTTTTTGGTATAGCGCAATGAAAAAAATTTCTAAAAATGCTTACACAATTTCGATGTTTCCTTTAAAATTTAATTGTTAAGTACACGCTGAACGTTTTTTATGAAATATACCACTTAAAAACTCAGTTTTTATATACTTCATGGTATATTTATTAAATATGTAAATTTACCGAAAATACGTTGAAAACAGCTAAAATTAAAAAACCCATTGTTATTTTTAAAAGTAAGGTTATCGGCGAAATAATCCATAAATTATAACAGAAAATTTTTCGGCATTTTCCATAATCTGTACAACAGATATGAAGAATGCAAGAACAGCTAATAAAATCGTTAAAAGGGGTTTTCCGTTTCATATGATCTATTGATTTGGTAAAATTAGAGTGACCTACCTGAGAACGGACTCGAATAGAATTTTGTATCCGGTGAATGGGGTAACCTATATATCGTGAAATTATCTTCAGCACCTGAGAAACATTTGGGAAGGCAGGATTGTTGGAAACAGAAAGTGAACTCCAAGGATTCTGTAATTATTAAATGTCTTGAGTTAGAGGGATTATATTATAGCGAGCCGAAAATAATAATAATAATAATAATAATAATAATTATGTACAACCGCATCGTTAAGCTAAATATCCTCCATCAATTTCCAGTTGGAGAGATTTGAAATATGAGAGGATTCTTTGGTGCAATGTGTATAGCAATTTAACTGTTACATTTCTACATAATTTCCCATGCCCATTTAACCGTATATGCACTACAGAATATAATATTTTACCATCAAAATAAAGACGCTGGTTATTTCCATTCGCACCATCGGCAAAATCTGCTGTAGTGCTTATGCAACATACGAGTTGGTGTATTACGTCTTTTCTGTACGCCACTCATCTCGATGACATCACTTTTTAACCACTTCTTCTCTTCCTTCTCTTTTTTCTGTCCTCTTACTTATTAGTTCTCCAATTCTAATCCCCGTTTTATTCTGATATATTCGTTCGCAACATGCAGATAGTGTGCACTTATAAAGCCTACTTTTACAACCGCTCGCTTGTATAATATGTATTTTTGTAGTAACGCTCGATATGGTTACGTAGCAACTTATGTTTTCAACCGAAAACATCATTTGCTTGCTTTTAACCTCTTCACTATATGCAACTATTCTTCTGCGACAGGACGTCTTTTTTTCCATTTACTGTCTATGTATAATGTATATGTATGTATGTATAAACGAGTTAGCTTAAGTAATAATAATACAACTTCAAGCGAATACACGTATATAAAAAAAAGGTACGAAATTTCGAAATTTTAAATTCTATTGCGGAAATTGTCACTGACATCTTATATTATATAATTCATATGGATTTATTTAAAAAATTATAAAATGATATTTAATCAGCTGCTGTAGTTGGTTAGTTTGTTCAAATCGAATCTGGATTAGCTTGCTCTTCTGACTAATATTCTTCGTATCAAAGAAAGAAAGATTTAGAGGGTTCTTGTGTGAAAGGTCAAGGGCGGAATAATTTTTGTCGCAATGAACGCAATGGAAATCAGATGGGTCATTTTTTGAACGGTAAGACTTTCCAGAGAAGAAAGATTAGCAAATTGCTACGGCAAATGGCTCAATGTTGACGCGGTAGGCATCATAGACGTCGATAAAAGACGGGAGAACAAAACCCACGAATTTAACTTCTTAGAACGGGAGAATTGGCGTAAAGGAATTTTCCGAGATGGATTTTTGTAACTTGCGGATATTGGAGATTGGTAAAATCTCGGTGAAACAGTTTGGGACAAATTTCTCATTAAACACAAATCGGCCCCAAAACGAAATAGTAAAGATTGGAAGGTAATTGCTTATTTTAAGTTCTTTATGAATATCGTTCTAATGTTTCTCTGTAAAGATAAAGGATAAATTTAATTGCAAACAGTTGCGGATATAGTAGTACCGCTAACTCTTTTATATAGCATGCTTTAGCTAAAGACATATAAAGCTGAGCTGTCTTTATTTTCTAAATTTTCGGCGGAAATCACATAAAAATAATTCGTATTTTTTCCAAAAAAAAAAAAAACAGATTATACTGTTCATCATCTACAATTGTCTCTGTGATGATGAATTGTATAATCTCTTTTTAGAAAAATGTTAAGAGCCAAATAAGAATGGTTCTGACGCGGTTTCCGCCGAAAATAGACGCGCCGATAAGAACCGTGATTTAGATCAATAACACAATTTTCAAGGTTTTCCCGAAACAATAATACCCCATCTCTGATTTACTTTGCAATTTGTTTTAGATAAAATAGACGCGAGAATTATTTTGAAAGGCAATGATTGCATCTATTTCGATTAAATTGTCTGGATTTTTATAGTTCGGAGCTGGAAAGTTGATTAAAGTAAATGTAGGAGAAAGACAGACAACCAGAATGCTAGACCGGTTTTCCTGACTTGTTTGATGACTTAAACCGAAGGCTGTAGGCGCGCATTTGTTAACTGATTAGAGCGAAGTAACCTTCGTCATACGAGTATACTTTATAACTAAAATTATTAAAAAACGATGCCAATAACAAAAAATACAATATATGTAATAAACATTAGAGATAATTATAATAATATAATACTGCCGCAATAAACTTCAAACTGGGTCCCTTCGGCTAAGGGAGTAAAGGCAACGGGAAATCATCACTGTGCACTTCTTTCTCGATATTATGACATGTCCAGAAAATCATTCATATGCTGAACCTATGGGATATACTGAAAGGAATATATCAGGCAATAGGCGGTCTCCTGTAGCAATATAGGAAGACTTGTGTTTTCCCGCGTCCATATCGGCACAGCACTCTACAGGTGAGGACAAGCACGTTGAAGAATCGAGAGGACAATTTCTAGTATGGTCATCGAACAACAGGTTGAAGGGCATCAGCCGGAGCTACAAGAAACATCGTAATAAGCTGAATCATCAGAATGGTCAAAGAAGTCAAATAATACATAAGAATGTCAATATTGCAACTTGGAACGTAAGATTAAATAGGAAAAATGGCGAACCTTGCTCTTGAAACAGAAAGACTACAAGTGGACATTTTAGGTATCAGCGAAACACGTTGGTCAAGATGTGACAAAATGAGTGTGAACAGTAAATATGACTTTATATACACATACTCAGGTAAACATAGACACGAATATAGTGTGGTAATTATGCTAAAGAAGTTAAGCAATTTCGTAAATGGAATATTAACATAGTCGGAACGCATAATCTTAATGAAAGCAGAGACAAAATCAAAGACAGTGAATGTAATACAAATGAAAGCGGTACAGAGGAAATAGCTAAAATTCTACTGTAACCTGGAAGTATTAAAAAATATAATAAATAAGGATATTACATTTATGTCAAAGTAGTAAATAAGGAATATTGAACAACTGCGGATGCATTTGGCTTAGGCAATATAAATGATAGAGGAAAAAGACTTGTAGAATTTTCAGGAAAATTTCGATTCACGGTGTGCAACACGTGGTTCCCGCAGCATATAAGACGATTATATATACGGGGACAAGCCCGGATAATAAAACAAAAAATCAAACTGGATTACATTGTAGTCAATAAAAGATTCAGAAATACCGTAAAAAATTGCCAGACATATCCTAGCGCAGATTGTAACACAGATCACAGACTGCTGTGGACCAAGTGTAATTTAATTCTTAAAAAAAAAAAAAAAACAGATTGAAAAATATTAATAATAATAAAAAATGGAATACTGAGAACAGCTATCTACGGATCTATAAGCATGCTAAAAGAATTTCAAGAAGAACTGGAGAACAAAATGGAAATAATAGTTGAAATAAAGAAAATGGGTGATATTGACATTGAATGCTTATGGAAAGAATGAAAAAGTTCAGTAATAGATGTAGCTGATAAAAACTTAAAATCGGGTGAAACAAGGAAGAATAGTGCATGGATCACAAAGGAAATAATAGATATTATAAATGAAAGAAGGAAAATAAAAGACAGATCGAGCGCCCAATATAAAGAGACCTGCACAAATTAATAATAAAGAAATGTAAATATGTGTAGAAATGGAATGGTATAACGAAAATTGCAAAGAAATTGAAGAACTTCGAGAACGGCATTGTACACAAGAATTTTTTTTTTTTTTTTTTTTTTTCTCTCAGAAGCCATTTTTAGCCTATTGGCTATCGGTAGCTGATATGATAAATGATTTTGACGTGAAGGGTTCGTAGTCCAGTGACTAGTCCCTGTATTAGTAACTTTATGTTTGAATAATTATCGCAAAGATGGTTTTTTTTTTTTTTTTTTACACTAAACCAAGGCCTAAAGGTTTTGTTCTTTTTAGTCTGCGCACTTGCGTTTGTAACAAATTATCCAGTAGGCCAATTGCAGACCAGTTTGTGTGGTTATATAATCGCTCCTGATGTTTTATTGCCATCCTGTTGATAACGTCAGCTACATAATCCATGCAAAGATCATCGTGAATGGTTTTGTTCCTTACGTACCATGGGGCGCCAACGATTGACCTTAGAGTAATATTTTGGTATCTTTGAATTTTCATAATATTGTTCTTTGCACTACAGCCCCACAATTCGCATCCATACTTCCATATTGGAGCGAGTAATTGGTTGTATAATAATAGTTTATTTTCCACACAAGGACAGTTAGGACCGTTTTCCTAATAGCCAGTGTAGTTTGTTAGTTTTGATTCTAAGTTCAACTTTTTTTGTGTCAATGTGCTTACGCCATGTTAGCTTCTGGTCTAGGTACAAGCCTAGGTATTTAACGTCTTTTTTGATTGGGACTATCTTGTTGTCGATTTTTATATTTTCTGGCTCTATATGTCGATTTGTAAATATTATATGTGTTGATTTATTTTCAATTATTTTAATTCGCCATTTCCTGCACCAGGACATAACTTTATTCACGGCTTTTGTAATTTACTATTTGCTTTTTTTTGGCTTAAATCAGAGCATAGTAGTGCGGTGTCATCTGCAAAAGTTGCCATTAAGGAATTGTCTTCAACTGGTATATCTGCTGTAAAAATAAGGTATAATAACGGCCCCAAAGCACTTCCCTGTGGAACTCCTGACTTAATTGGATACATGTCAGATACTTCATCTCCATACTTAATTTGATAGTACCTTTCGTCCAAGTACGATGAAAACAACTCGTAATAGTGATTTGGAAAACTTTTTTTTATTTTATACAATAAACCGTTATGCCATAATTTGTCAAAAGCCTGACTTACATCCAGAAATATGGCATCGCAAATCCTTTTCTCCTCTAAATCAGATTCAATCTGTTGTACCACTCTATGTACTTGTTGGACTGTAGAGTGTTTAGCTCTAAATCCGTACTGATGAAATGGTACTATTTGATATTCATTAACTGAAGGAAGTACTCTTTTTAATAACAGGGTTTCATATAATTTCGATATCACTGGTATTAATGAGATAGGCCTGTATGAGGCAACATCTGTAGGTGGTTTATTAGGCTTCGGTATTACTACTATTTTCGAAAATTTTAATTGCGCAGGGTAGTAGGAGAATTGCATGTGAAAATAAAGTGTACGATGAAGATGCACAAAAAAAGAAAACCGAGAATAATAAGGATAAAAAATAAAGAAGGATTGGATTGCATCGATAAAAAAGAAATCGGGAGGGCCTGGATGGATTGTATATGGCTCATTTATACGATGATATAAATAGACCGGATAAAGATAAAGTTAAGATTAAGGCAACAGAAAACGCACCGTCTATTGAAAAGTGCGAATTAGACAGAGCAATTAAACAGGCAACAAAGGGAAAAGCGACGGGAGTTGATAAAATTTCAATAGATTTGATTAAACACATTCTGGAAAAATGCAGACCACTCCCGCTACGTCTTTTCAATAAAATATATTACAAAGGCGGCAGGCAGGCTCTCAGAAGATTTAAAAAAAAGTTAGTTTCATCTCAATACCAAAAAAGAATAATTCAAAAAAATGTTCAGAACACCGAACAATTGCTCTAATGAGTCACACGTTAAAACTCTTACTGGCAATCATAAACTACCGACTGCAGCATAGAATAGATAAAACCTCGAGTAAAACACAATTTGGTTTCGTAGCGTATTAAAAGTGATAATACAGAGAGCTTCAAACATAAACGGAGATATATTAGTTTTGTCGATTACGAGAAAGCTTTCGACAGTGTTGATCACTTGAAGCTAATCGAAGTATTGCAAAAATACGATGATAATAGTGACATACAACTTACAGAGCATATTTATATTGGGATCAGAGGGCAAGTGTGAAGATAGGAAGCGAATACACCGAAGAATACTGTTGTATTGAAAAAGAAGTCCGACAAGGATGCTCGCTGTCTCCTAGGCTTTTCAATGTATATGCGGAGGAAATAATGAAATCCTCGAAACTAAATGCATTGGGATTCCGAATTAATGGGAAATTGATAAATACCATTTCATATGCGGATGATAAAGTACACTAATAGCCCCTAAACGGTCGAACATTTGTTGAATGCCAGACATCATAAATAAAGAAGGAAAAAAGTATAATATGAAAATAAATACAAATAAAACGAAAATAATAAAGTTCTCCAGGGTAAAAAAAAGCGCAGATACACAAATACAAATGGAGAGGGACAGCGACTAGAATATGTTAAACAATATAGATACGCAAGTATACTACGGATAACTGAAGATGGACGCAACGATGTAGAAATAAAATCCGGAATAGCAATGACCAAACAGGCTTTTGGGAATTTGGAAAAAATAATAGCAAATAAGAAAATGAATATAGATACGAAAAAACGAACATTACGGTGATATGCGTGATCCGTAATGTACTATTCTGCTGAAACCTGGACAATAGGTGCAGATTGTAAAATACAAAAAAATTCACTCCGTTGAAATGTGGGCGTACAGGCGTATGCTAAAAATCCCGTGGACTGATTTCATAACAAACCGTCAGGTGATGAATAGGTGTAAATTAGATAAGTTGCAATTATATGACGATATAAGCAGGAAAAGAAGTTCGTACACAAAATTAAAGAAGAAGGTTTATTCAATCTAGTCACTTACAGGGGAAAATTAAAGGAAGAGCTCCCCAAGAAGAAGGAGAATGGAAATGATGAATAGAAACACACTTCCTACTAACAAAATTAGCCAGACGCAGGAATTTATAATATTCGTAACGTGCAACCTCCCGCGAATGGAAGATGTAACAATAATGCTAATGAATAAGGGAACAGCGATAAAAGTAAACAAATTTAAACAGTCTCGGCGATAGCGGTGAACGCAGCAAAAATAAATATAATCACAATAAACGATCGGATGTTGTTGCAATGTTGAAAAATAAATTGAATGTCCAAAAATTTGTTTTAATACATAATTTTTTTTTTTTTTTTTGTGAAAGCAACATCCTGTACCGTGTTTAACTGCTGTGGCTATTACAGTACGAAGATGCGCAGTTTGTTTTTATAGATATCTGATTATTCCGCTAGTTCTGATAAATTGTGTTATGGATAAAATTGCATCGGGGGAATTCTCAAGAATGTTGGTGACTGTTTTGTTATTAATTGAAGGGGGCCGGTGAGGTGATGATGCTGGACAGTCGCATAGTATATGAGGAGTTGAGGGAGCAACATCTTGGCCACAGAAAGGACAATTCATAGGAGAGGGGGTTCTTTGCAAAATAAAATTATGCGACATGGCCGTATGGCCTGTGCGCAAGCGGCTAAGTGCACAGAAATCTCCGCGGGAAATGCTTTTTTCCGGCCACCATGGTTCGGTTGAGGGTTTAATTAACCTCGAGAAAGTCTGACACGAGGACCAATGGGTTTTCCATAAGGACGTGAGATTATTAAAGATTATGTTCGAGAGATAAGGTGGAGGTGGGCTGTTACTAGGCGAGGGGCAATATATTTCTGCTCGGGCGGATGTATCGACGCGTTCATTTCCAGGAATCCCTGCATGGCTGGGCGCCCACAGAAAGGATACGGAGCACTGTCTCTTAATAAGTTCGTATAATACCTGCTGGGTTCGAATTGCTACAGGATGTTTGGTGAGGGATTAGAAATTGTCAATAAAGCTGCGGATGAATCAGATACCAGCAGGGCTTTCTGTGATGTAGGCTCTGTAGAAAGAAAATATTCCAAACAGAAAAATACTGCGTATATTTCAGCATCCACTACCGAGCAATTATCATTCAGTCGAATGCTTCGAATCACGTCGCAGACTTCAAAGGAACAGGCGGTTGGGGATGAAGTAGCCTCTGGGGTAGCCTTGGCAGCATCCGTGTAGAAAAAGAGGTGGTCGGGGTATTTTTGCATTGTTGCTGTTGTCAACTGAACGCTATTCGGATGCAGGGGTTTATTATACTTCGTCAGGGAAAAGTTAACATCAATGTTTAAAGGGGCCCACGGCGGAATCATGATGTTAGGAGCTAGGTTAGGGAAAGGGATTACACTCACGTTGTGTTGCGATAGGAGAACCAGGATTTCTGGGAGAGGGTCATTAGGGAACTCTGGGGTGTTGGGGAGGTCATTTGTGTCGATAGGACAGGCACGTTTACTAGAGAAAAGAGCGAGGGTCTCACGGTGGTAATAATAGGTTCGGAAATACTTTAGTGGGGGAGTGCCTAACAAGGCACACAAACTTACAGACGGTGAAGTTCTATGTGCGCCAAGTATCGTGCGGAGCGCCGTGTGGTGTATTGAATCAAGGGATTTAAGTAAAGAGGGACTGGCTGACGCATACGCCTGGGACCCGTAGTTTATTCTGGAAATGACTAAGGATTTGTATAATACTTTGTGTTTGATACATATTTAAGAATAGATAGGAATTTATGACATTTAACTTTAAGATTAGATATGTGGGATCGCCAAGTTAGCTTTTGATCGAACAGTAGTCCAAGGAAAGTAGCAGTAGGGTGGAAATGAAGTGAGGAATTTTCTAGATTGAGGCGGATGCTGGAAGAGTTTTGACGTCCCCTATAGAAATCAACACAGATAGACTTAGATGGAGAAAACACAAGACCATTATTGTTACACCAGGATTGTAGTTTTGAAATAGTTTTTTGTAGGATTTTTTGAGCATTTGCTGGAAAACTGGAAGACAGGGAAATGTTTAAGTCGTCAAAGTAGAGCCGGGCGTTTACAGGCGGAGCAATACAATTATTTACATCATTGATATAAAAAATAAACAAGGTTGCACTAAGGGCAGATCCTTGTGGTAAGCCATTCTCAGTTTGAATGGTGCTCGATGTTGACGAACCAATCTTAACATGGAACGTTCTGTTTGTTAAAAAATTATTCAGATACTTGGCCGTGTTTCCACTTATACCAGCTGTTGTCAGCTTGGATAAGAGGCCGTATCGCCATACTCTGTCGAACGCTTTTTCTATATCGAAAAAGACGGAGTATACATGTTGGCGTCTGTGAAATGCTGTTAATGTTTGCCTTTGTAGGCTCAGCAGATGATTAACTGTAGTACGCTTCTTACGCCCTCCGACTTGTGACGAGGATAGGAGATTGTTCTGTTCAAGGAAGAAAAGGAGACGCCGATTAACCATTTTTTCCAGCGTTTTGGAGAGGACACTTATGAGGGATATAGGCCTGTAGTTTTGTGGAAAAAGAGGATCTTTATTTTGCTTCAGAATAGGAATAACAACTGCTAATTTCCATGGCTCAGGGATCGATCCGGAGAACCATATTTGGTTATAGATATGTAAGAGGAAGTTTTTCGCTGATGAAGGTAAGTATTTTAACATATATGGATGGATGGAATCGGGCCCAGGCGCGCTGTTTGCAGTATGGTACTGGAGTTGATAGTCTAGTTCAGAAATGGTGAAATGGCAATTGTAGGAAAGTGAGGAGTCAGAGATGGTATTTATTGGTTGTTGTTCCGTGGAATATTTCTTTAAAGGGAAGGCAGACGAATATGAGGATGACTCCATTGCAAAATGATTCGCAAAAGCATTTGCGACTTCCAACGGGTCAGATAACATGGAACCATTCTGATTTATCGAAAAGGAAGGGGTCGCACGATTAATACCGTTCAGTGGCTTAATTTTGTGCCAAATATTGTGACTAGAAGTATTTATGGAGATTGAATGCATAAATTGCTGCCAAAATTCCTGTTTTTTGCGCCTAATGAGGCTCCTCGCAGCTGCACGGCGTTTTTTAAATTCGATCAAATCAGGATATAAGCCTGTTGATTTAAACTTCCTAAGGGCATGTTTACGTTGGCGTATGGCTGTTCCTATTTCGGGGCACCACCATGGGACCCGTCGGGATCTGTTTGTTGGGACAGACCTAGGAATAGATGCTAGAGCAGCATTCGTAATAGTGTCGATAAAAGAGTTGATGTTCTCTGATAAAGATTCGGATGGCTCGCTGGGAACGTTTACTTTTTCAATTTAAAAATAAACCAAAAAAAGTGACAAAAAGAAATAATAATAATGACGAGTAATGTAATAATAGCGGTTCCGGAAATTATTATTAATCAGCTGAATAAGTATTGTCACGATGGAGGTGAATCGTTGAAAATGGTGTAGGGGTTACGTGTTCGATAGGGTAAGAAATTATCGCAACCAAAGACTGTACAATAAGCAGATATTGAAATGCGCTGTAAACTGCGCAATATATAGATTATTAAAAGTCGTACACGGCCGTTTAAAAAACGTGTCGTCTCTTCGATATTTTGCCGTTAACGGCGAGGTCAGCGTTTATCGGAACGAAAAATTGGAAAGGCCTCTCTCTCTCTCTCTCTCTCTCTGGGAAACTAGTTGAGAATTTGAAGGATAAAATGGATAGGTCCAGTTTTAATATTCAGTTCAGGCACTTTCTCCGGTGCAGTTCCGGCTACCCAGTTTTTCGTTGAACGCGACGCTATTTTTTTCCCCGTTGAAATTAGCAAAGAATTCCAAAATGTTCCTCTGAACCGAATGAAAAAATAAACGGATTAAGAGCATTCCGACGAAGAAATTTCACGTTTCAGCACATATCACGGAATTTCAAATAACCATCGACCTTTTTTTTTTTTCCTCAGTAAAATTAAGTATATGTGTATATTCAAAAGATGCGGGCCGCTCTCCACGGAATTAGTTATCTGGCGTATTCGAAGGTTCTTTAATTATACTTAAAAGAAGGAAAAAAAAATTGATGTTCTATTATTACGTTTCAGCAAAAGAACAGTGGCCTAAATCAAATCGAAAAAGTTAAATTAAATTCAACAAAAGGTCAAATAGTGAATTTTAGAAAGAAAAAAAAAATGGTTTTTTGATGAGAAGCATTAAAAAAAATTACCAGCGTGTTTTTCGTGGACAATTTTAAGTACAAGTGTAAATTCACAAACAGTATGTAACACCGAAAAAGAGAAAAAAACAACAACAAAACAACGACGTGTGTACGCTTTTAACTTAACAACGTGTGTGGATTCCGGCTCATGTGGGTACAGATATGGTAATAAGATAGTGGATGAAGCATCAAAATCAGCGGCTGATGAGGTTGCTTCACTAATTCCGAAATTCCCTAGCAAAGATCTTTTATATTTCATTAAGTTTGCCCACAAAGAATAATTCCCTTTGGTACAGTCCATATAAATCGAAATTATATCAATCTATTCAACCGATATATCCCTAGATTACTGTGTTATGCTTCGATTTCGGATAGCGACATTTACAATATTCAGAAATTTATAGTGACGATATGTCGGTTACGGTTTGAGGTTGTTATACACTCCATATTCTATGTATAAGCAGGGTCTCATTTTGTCCACATCCGGATGATAGAGATAAGTTGGCAGACGCGGACCATTTATTTTTCGAATGCAGCCGATACAAAAACACTCAAATCTTAGAGTAGACCTTCCATGTCTAAACAAGTTCACTCGTGGCTATAAATAATATCGACTTATATCGGATATTACATACTCATTTATAATGTCATCAAAAATTTTAATCTAACCTTGCTCTAATATAATGGCCGATCGGTTGTCTTGCATATAAGCCCAAAAGAAGAAAAAAAAAAAAAACGCGTAGAAAAAACCATATGCGCGTAAATAATGTGAACGGTAAAAAAAACATTGAAAGGAGTGATATATAAAAGTTAAATGTGATAGGTTGTCGGAGTTGTATGAAAGAGTTTAACGCAAACTAAATAACCGAAGATTTCATTTAAACAAGAGTTACAGTGAAGTACAGTGGCGGACCTGTTATGGTAGCTTCCCGAGTTGGTGACTTATAGCGTTTATCGAGGCGAAGTATAAATTTCAATATGCACGCCGATATATTGAAATAAAATCTGTCCGAGAACGCTGAAAAATTAGGGCTTATCTCAAGGGTTCCATCAGGACGATGGCTTAAAGCAATAAGGCTTACAATGTACGCTTGCCTCAATCTCATGTGTATCTAGTGATGGGCAATATAGTTCTTTTTGAGGAACTAGTTCTCGATATAGGGGTACTAACAAAAAAAAAAAATCGTTCTCCGTTTGTCCGTGAAACATGTTCTCTGAAAAGAAAATTATTTATTTGTAAACTTCATAAAATTTAAAAATTCTTCATCAGTTACCTATCCACTAGGATCTACTGCACCTAACCAGCTGGACCAGTTAATATAAAATGATTTTATAAAATTTTCTCAGAAATATTAACAACACAGCCGGTACACTATCTCCGTCGGCATTTGCTGCAAACACCATTGTTACCGCTCGTACTTTTTCTGTGAAAACAATAGCTCCTACTTGTTTACTACCTCTACTAGCAATTCTTTTTGTTGGTTTTTGAACCGTACTAATGTCAGTTTCGTCTACTTTATAAATTTGTTCAACAGTATATTCATGTAAATGGTTTTGCTAATTTATCCTGAAAATCTTTCACATTAGACTTTATTAAACTTTGGAGCTCTAGCCAGACTCGTTGCTTCTGGTTGTCTATGGAAAGCGAGTGCCTTTTAATAAACTCAGTAAGCTAATCTTTTCCAGCCTTTTGGTTTATAACCCGGTTATCGCGAACTTTTATTTTATTGGCATCATATTGTCAAGAAGAATTTTAATATCTGTTGTTGTTGAGCCAAAATATATTTCTGAACACCGTTTTGTGTAGCTTGCAAGCTCTTTTTCTTACTTATTATTAAATATCATTTTCGGTTTAGCATATCCAACACATTTTTTTCTTATATTATTTTCCCCATCCAAAAAAAACATGCGAGAAATGCAATTAAAATAAAAGATTTGTCTGCGATGAATTTTCCAGTTCCATATTTAAATATAAATTAAAAATACCGTTATTATTTTCTATTTTCTAAAGGAAACGGTGCAA
Source organism: Icerya purchasi (assembly GCA_039619475.1). Classification (NCBI taxonomy): domain Eukaryota; kingdom Metazoa; phylum Arthropoda; class Insecta; order Hemiptera; family Monophlebidae; genus Icerya; species Icerya purchasi. The sequence goes on along the minus strand of CM077115.1, from coordinate 219,549,184 downwards.
AGTCATGAAGTTAATATTATGATTTTTCGCAGCCTCTCGTAACGATAATTTACTGTACTGTACTTCATAAGCAGCCATTTTGTAGGCATTTTCTCCTAACGTGCCTCTCACAAGGTCTTCCTTAAATATTAACGTGCTATTATTACCTATGTAGAATAATATGATATTTGTCATTTTTATGAATTTCTCTAACATTGTTTAAAGTGACTGGCGTGAGGTAAATTGTTACACTGTAACAACGTACCCGTCTGTTTGTGTAATAATTTACCCAGTACGGTACTTTTTTCACATAATATTATGTAACTTTAAATCCAGTGAACTTCTTTTCATATATTTTACGAGTATGTTAAATTATACCTTATAGATGTCTCTATAATGCAATATAAAAGTAAAATTGCCTAAACCTAAACGACAGAGATTTTCACTCGAAAACAAAAAAAAGGGAAAAAAATTTACTTTACATGTCAAAAGCACGTTTTCCGTTAAAACTTAACGCGTAGTAGATCAATGGCGACAAAAACCGATAAACAATGGTGACACGTTGTGATACATGATCTGTACCAATAATGATGCACGCGATTTATTATTCGCCGAAAAAACTGACTGTAAGAACTTTACCCCACTTCTTCCTTTGCAGTTTTATTTCGATTTTCTGCTATTATTTCTTTAAAAAATCTAGTAGAAAAAAAGTGGCGTATTTTAAAAAAGGAAATTATGCTGCCGTACCCTGCATATATGTATATATTATATAATATGTATATAGTGTTAAATATTTTGCACCTGACAATTAGTAATAAAATATATGATTGCAATCATGATTCTAATTACAATTATATACCGTATTACTTCGAATTTAAGACGCATCGTAATTACTAGGTATTTAGGAAGTATTTGGAAGAAATAAAAATACCCAAAATAGAAATAACATAAACGTAATTTACTTAACGTTAAATACCTGCCACAGTAAACAGTATTTTTTTTCTAAATAAAGTAGTCTGTTTTGGTAACTTTCTAATTACGTTGTTGAATCATCGTTGGACGTTGCCGACGTCACTGTGATTCCAAAGAACATCATCTCTCGAGCCATTCAAAGCACTCGACAAGCAGCACTTCAAAAATTATCTAACAATGATACCCGCTGGCAAATTTTTCCAAGCTTTTGAAATCCATTCTACGGTGGTAGCTGCTGAAGCTCGTTTAATTTTGCCGGTTGGTATAAGGGGATGGTCAGTCTCAGTCAACCACTGATTGTATTGTGCACAAATACGATCTTTAAATGGTTTATTAACACCGACATCAAGTGGTTGTAACCGGCTTATCATACCTCCAGGAATTACTACTAAATCACATTTTCTATTGGTTAATCGTAACAAGGCAAGGAAGAGGTAATTTACATTGTACCTCGAATTTAAGACGCACCCATTATTTTCGCCCTTTGCTCGAATAAAAAATGTGCGTCTTAAATTCGAAGTAATACGGTATTAACATTCACACGTAATCATGATTAATGTTTGTGCATTGTGATCATTACTAGAATACGTATATTACTTTTTATAATCATAATCACGATTAGAAATGTTGGCCAATTCTGTAGTGTGGATAATTTCCGTACAATTGCTTTTTTATAACACGATTAAAACTGGACAAAAAGCGAAAGTCGGATCAAAAAAAAACAAAAAAAAACAATATTATGCAGCAGCACAATATTCGAAAATATTCAGTACACCAAAATATAGTACGTCTTGCAGGAATTTTTTTTTTTTAATTTCAAACGTATATGATTTAAAAAGTCTCATTCGTCTAATTATTCTTTAAATATACTCGTTTTTATTTAATAGCGGAGGAAAGTCTAAGTAAAATAATCCTAAATTTCAATTTTGTAATTATATGTAAAAAATTTCGAAGTCATATTTCTACTTTTAGCGTGTACACTGTTCACGCATAATAATTATACTAATAAACGTAGCACTTTTTTATTTTCTTCGCGAAAAGTCACGCAATGTGGATCGAACTTTAATAAAGTAGCTAGAAATGTTTGATCGGCATTGATAAGGTAGTAATGTAGGAAATAAACTGAACGCAGTAACCGTGTACATATTTCACGAACTTTTATTCGTATTTTTTCATTTAATGGCTATTTCTCAGAGGTGGCTGAAAGCATAGCTGTGGCTACCGTTTTTTTTTTTTTTTTGTTTTTTTTTTAGGTGGAGGCTGCTAAGAGAGTTGCTAAAAACGCCAATTATTCATTGAGAAATAAGTTTTAAGAAGTTGCTCTTGTTTTATAAGTTTATAAAAAAAAAGTGATTAACGAGAAATAATAAAAGAAATAGAAGATGTAAGCACATAATTTTGTTTTGAATTGTTTTCGAAGTGGAGTTTTTTGTACTTTTTACATTGATTAGAGTAATATTCTAATTTTTTGAATTATTTACTGGTGCCAATATCGTCGTTTGATTAATTATCATCGATTTATAAATATTTTCTTGCCTTCCTTTTCTATATATTGCTTTAGTTTAGCAGAATTTTAATCCCGATTGTATGATACTTTCGTTTAAAGAATTACTTATTTATTTATTTATTTTTCTCTTTAAATTCCTCAAAACGCGTACCATTTTTAACTGCTACGGTCATTACATCGCATGGACCAGAGTGTGTACATTATTTCAAACTTTACCTAACAAGTTGTTCTCCCCAAGAAAGCCAAATTTTGGGTCATTGTGAGAATAATTGACAGTAACACCATTGTTGACGTAACGGGTAAAAGCCACACGTTGCTTAAACAACTATTCCTCGGAGAAGTAGGAAGAACTAGAACAAAAATAACATGTGAATGGAGCGGTTATTTTTTCAAATATGTAGCTATGTGAGACGACCAACCCACAAACGACTTAAAACAGTATAATGTAAAGGAGAGAAAGCCGTGGATTAGTTGTAAATTTTATATATTTTTTGACTGATCAACTCAGCGATCATACAATCGTAGAAATTCACCTTCATTTTAGAAATTGGCAAAGCTCATTGATGCAAGCTATGTTGACATAGATGTCAAGTCAACCCGCTTATTTTCTTGGATTCCCATTGAACTCGGCACCCGTAAAAGTTTTATGTGACTTCTTACATAATGGAGCTATTTCAGAGTGTAATTAACCTTCAGTGCCTAGATATTTCTGTTGTTTCTGTGATAAAATAGCTTTTAGGGACGGCAGGGAATTAGTCATTTCACTACGTCTAAATAATTATTGTTCAATACAAGAAACAGAATTGTACACCAATAGTATACAAACGTTCATTCTGGGACGGAATTTAGTGTGTGGGTTGCATACCCATTTTATTGGATTTCAGTAACAATTAACTATCATACTGACTTGTTATAAATCAACTGCACTTCTTTACTTATTGCATACATATGTTTTAAATGCTGCAAACGCAAAAAAAAAAAAAAAAAGATCTGTCTCAACAACTATTTCCTCATAACCATTTATTAAACACCTTTGCATGAGTACCCTCACTTAATAGCAGCACTTGAATACGACAAGGTTTAAAGTGAGGCTTTAACTAACTAATTAATAATTTTGTAACCTATACTAAGTTGTTTGGTATACTTTTATTTTGTATGCGCTAATCAATGTACTAATTTGCTAATCCGTACTTAGTTGATTAATATGTTCATGTGTTTGCAAGTCTTTTAAGGATAACCAACTTTAATGCTTTTTTAACTCCTTACTAAAACCTTTGTTTTTTGTGTGTATACTCTTAAAGAATACGTTTTATTGCATCCGTATCTACCAAAAACTATAACTTACTAACCCAATACTTACTGTATTTCATGGGTTTTGTTTAAATGAGTATGATTCTGAAAATTACTTGAATATGACATCTAACACTTCTAAAAAAATAAATCTTCATTTAATGTCATATTTTGGAATAAATTTTTGTGATAGAAAAATTAGGTGGTTGGGCTAAGAATTATGTAAGTGATGGACGTCAGGCTAAGAATGACGTTGTCATTAATATATGTCTCGTTATGCACCTCTTTTGATTCACTCTGCTGATGTAGGAATTCGCCGGTGAGATAAGTTGGCCTAATCTCGCATGCTAGCCGGGTAAATTAGAAGCTGCATTTTATACCTGCTGCTATGTTTCCCGGGCAATTGTTATTTGCGACGCTAGAATAGACGCAAGACTGCACTTAGAACTGATTGTAAATGTTTGATTTCAGTAAGGAAACATAAGGAAATGGATTTATCAGATACTATCAATGTTTAATTTATCGATACATAAAAGCAGTCACATATGCGACTGTCTACTATACATCAACTAGCACGTATACGATGGTATACGTGGTGGTTTGCCATTTTGCCTTCCATATGGTTCTATTAGCGATTATTTAGTTATTTTTTGTAATAATTTCTGTCGTCGCCTGGGGTCGAACCCAAGACATCCGCGATAGAAGTCAAGTGCTCTAGCAACTAGGCTATCGCGAGGACATATATACGTACATAAAGTAAAGTAAGTCCCGTACATCCTTGATAAGGTATCACAAATTGTGGAATTAAGCTTTTCATAATGTACTAAGCCCAACGGCACTAATGAGAGTAGGGAGGCCAGTTCCTTTCTCTCGGCCACCTTCACTTTCCCAGATTTCTCTGGTACCCAATTCCATTTCAGATTAGGTATAAACCTGGGAGCGACTTGGATCCGGGATGAGACAAGTCTCGATAACCTATGACACTTCTGATTTGGTAGCCAAGCACCTTAACCACTAGGCTACCACGCTGCCTATATATATATATATATATATATATATATATATGTATACAAACTTGGGCCTTGGGGCCTCGGAGTCCCTGACCCATAATCCTTTTTTCTTCTAAAGTGCTTTTAGAAGAATCGTTTTCAATTGACTATGTCGTTCTTAGCAATCTTGTATAAAAACATCTTCATTGTTTAATCACATTTTTCATGTATATACAAAATTATTATTTACATTTGTTTTCATCACCACCTATTTTTTCTGAGAATAGAGGGAACGAGCGCAAGGGCGTTGGTCTGCCTTCTTTTCTAGCGTTTACATTATAAGGGAAATTGTAATGGACATTTTTTGTAAGAATGACACGGTCATTAATATATATATTAATGAGTACTAAACGATCGAATTACCACATTGAGATTATCAGTAAAAAATTCTTAAAGAAAATCATTGCTATTAATCGCATGGAAAGCAATGGCAAAGCATACCGTACCATCATATGGATTTGGATGTATAAACATATAAGCATTCTGATAACCGTTCTGTAATAATTAAAAATCAAACATTTCTAATCAACAGAACACGTTCGTATTACATATATTCTCATGAACAGTTTAATCTATATACGGAAAGAATGTACGAATGGTCACAGTAATTGACCAGTCTATTCTTGGTGGTGAGATGGAGGAGTTAAAACAAAAAATCATTTACAATAACTCGCGGAAAACATTAAGATTTAACGAATGAATAAGTGAGAAAAAATCGTTCGTTAAGCTTCAATGTTAAAATTTTCGAGTACGATCTAAACTGTATTCTAGGTCATTTCTAGAATATATATTGACGATAGCGAAAGATTTGAAATGAAGTAAGTGCAAAAAAAATGGCTGCACCATACGAAAATTAAAACCAGGTTTCCGCAGAGCGGGTAATTAAGGATCTTCCAATCTAAAATTTTCCTACAACATACTAAAGAAATACGTGAAAATAAATATTATAACTCCTACAACGGAAGCTAGACTGGAAAAATTGTATTCGCGGCAATCCTATGCAAAAGCGTTCTTGATTGACTCATGATTGTAAAGGTGTCCACCATGCAAATTTCGAACTCTCAAACCTACAAATTTATATGATGTTTAATCATTTTTTATTTTAAATTTATATGAACCTAATTTTACTTGAGGGGGTATTCTGATCTAGAGGCGTAAATTTTAAGTGTTTTGTTCAGCTCGATAAGAAATAAAAAAAAATAAAAAAATTTACTATCTATTTTTTTTGCAAAATATTGATTAATATTTTAGAAAGATGTAAAAAAAAAAAAAATGGAAAAGAAATAATTTAAATTAAAGAAGTTATAAGTTGGTAAAGTTGGAGGCAAAAAAAAAAGGGGGGGGGCGCCCCGCTCGGCACGATTACAGCCCTTTTGGTCATCTAAAATAAAATTTAAAAAAAGATTCTTAATTAGTAAGAATGTCGTTATAGCCAGCCCCTATCTAAGAGAAAACGGATCTCTTTTTTTTGGGTTCGTCTACAAGGACATTGGCCCAAGAACAGAGGAAAAAGGACGAAGAAACTTAGATCTTTATACGATCAGAGATAGCCGACAAAAAGGAAAGAGCCTAGAAAACGGATCTATTTTATTTCACAAGATGGCGGTTATCTCCCACATTTTTCCAATTTTTTTTTTATAATTTTTAATTTTTTCAAATAGTAAAAAACACAACACTTTAATATACAAGAGTGGGGGCGATAGAGGGTTACATATTAAAGGTTGATACGAAATTTGAAGTAAATTGCTGAAATAGAACTTGTGATACATGTCAATCACGTTGAAAAGAGTAGTTTTGAGAAAAACGCGTTTAAAGTTTTAAACAAATTTCAGACAGCCGCAGCGCAACTCAAATCATAGAATGATATAGTTAGATTTTGTTTAATCAGCCGTTGCACCTTCTTCGACTTCAAAATCGATGTTTTCGGAAGCTCGTTCTAGTCGACGAGCAGTTCTAGATTCCTTAGAAGAATCGGTAACTCATTACTCGAAGCACTCAATTCGACTATTGTCCCGTTTAGTAGCGAACGCATAAGGTTCAGGGATAATTTTTTAAAATCGGTAAAAAGTCTTCATTGAAAAACAGCTATGTATAATTTGCAATTTCAATTGTCCGTGTTGCTGAATGTACATCTGATTTTAGCGGGATTTTTACAATCTTGCCTCGACTCGATGTTACTCGACACACAGTACGGATGCGCTCAGGCACATGTGTTACTATCTTAGCTTTCGACTTCTAGCACTCAGACATCAACGCAGTCTCTACGTGATGCGACAGTTTTTTGCGAACGTGCACGGAGATTTGGTTAGTTTTGGCTGAGTAAGCATCCTTGACGGAACCATTTAGCAACGGCAAATTAGAACGATGTCTGAGAGATTGTGAATTAATGAAATATCAGGGGGAATATTTTCCAACTCGAGCGCTAACGCTACAAGTACCGGGTCCGTGTCACATTTTACGCGCAAAAATTAAAATCAACACTCGAAATGATTTATTTTCTAATTATGAGCAGCGTACGCATATTTACGTTCCTTGAAGATTGAAGCTAAATCGTGTACTGAACACTGAACACTGAACACTGAACACAGAAAGGTTTCCTTCAAAATTATACGTTATTACGATCTTCGGTTAATCGATTTTTAAATGTTTATATATTTATATAATGTTATCGTACCCAAAAATAGTCAAATCCGACGTGACAAGCTTAGTTGCTGCGTCGCTAAAATTGCTATAACTCCGTAAATTATTGGAACTTTAAAGTTTCCTCTCGGTTTAAACTTTGAAAATATGACAAAAAAAAAAAAAAAAAAAAAAATGATTTTTTCAAAATTGTAGACCAGAATACCACCCCCCTAATACCTTTTTTGATTTTAGACATTATAAAACGGCTCTGTTTGTAACTGTGCAACCATAAAAAAATAAATAAATTCGTAAATACTAAGACGCATTGATATCAAATAAATATGCTTTATTTTAAAAAAAATACAGATCACGTTTAAAACGGTAATTTGAAATTTTAAACTTTTATATATACTAATATGGTAAATTATAAAAATGAAACAATAATTTAAAAAAGAAACTAAAAACATTGAAACCAAATATGAAAAAACGTTTTTGGGACTACTACATGATCTATTAGAAAGAGAATCTAAAGGAACCGCGATACAATATATAGAAATGTACTCATGCGCGGGTCTATTCAGAAACTTTACAAAGCGTTTTATTAACTTTCGCAATTTACCGCTAATATTTTAATATTTTCGAATAGTTTGGGTAGATTTTATTAACCAGGGAGGCTTATGTTTTTCTCCCTTTTCCCGTCACTGCTGCTGCTGCTGCTTTATCATTCTTTGTGTTTGCACCCCCTGTTACAAGTATATTTTAAGTAGTCCGTTTTTTCTCATGTATTTTAAAAGTTTCATTACGGCATGTACGAAGCTAATTTATTCAAAAACCTTTATTCGGTAAACCCGATTTTTTCGCGATCAGAGGGATCACAAATTAATTCAAAAATGTACTCAATGTCTAATCTGATTTTAGCTGATAATTTTAATTTTATTGGCGGGAAATGACTAATTAAAAAATAAGTTGTATTAAAAAAATCTCTGTTAATTTAAATTGATACTATCGTATTTTTGAAGTAATATTATTTAATGACAAACTTAGGTGTTAAATTATCCTCATATCCGTGTTTTTTCAAAACTCTTTCGTATAATCACTACGGTAGTTTGAGTTAATAACTATGCTGAGTACCGGCCAAGATATGAGAACGACTTGACGTCGGGATCAAAACGAGCGGTGACTGATAAAATTAATAAAACTGTTAAAGTATAATAGCCGCATAAAAAAAAACGATGGCAAACATGCATACTATCACAGCACTTAGCACTGCCACTTCCTGCTCCTTATAATTTTTCCTTTTTCCTTTATTTCCCATCTCCAGCCATAATTCCTGTACTTCGATCTTTCCTAAGCTCTATTTTTAATCGTCTCTCTATTTAACCGTTTCTATAATTTCTGTAGTTGTTGAGTCAAAGCCGCTGGCGCGCCAAAAAAAAAAAAAAAAGAAAAAAAAAATACTATCGCAACATGCGTCTTGTGTATTAGTGTGTTGATAGACACACTTAAGATCGCGATAATAAGCGATTATAACGATCCGGCAAGTATGCAGTTTTGCGTACACATTTGTATTTCGTGCAGAATTTGGTATAAAAAATCTATACAAGAATAATGTACTCAAGCATGAGTAGGAAGTTTAGAATCAAACGGTACGACCCATCGTCATCAGCCATTGTAAAAACAGGCGTTCTTCTTGCTTGCAATAGCTTTTTTTTAATTTATTTATTTATTTATTTATTTTTTTATTTATTTTTTATTTTTTTATTTATTTTTTATTTTTTGTTTGTGTGCAGCAAAAGAGGGCGTATCAGTTTGTCCTATACCTTTCGATTTATTTCTATACCGGTCGAGTACGGTTTATTTCATATCAGAAAAAACTACTTATCGATGATATTTCATTGAAGCGATAAAATGAATTAAAAACACCAATATAAAAAATTAAAAACCAGGTCCACACAATGTTGTTTACTGCTTTATAATAATCGTAATTGTAAAATCGATTCGATTAAATTCAGTTTTTTGTATCATATTCTATTTTATAAGTTTTCTGCTTCGAATCAAATTTATTAAATAACGCGGAACAACGGGTTTCAAATTGAAATTTAGTCGCCCGATTAAAAACTGCATACCTTTTAAGTGATCTATTTATCCGAATACTGCAAACGTGGTTTATATTACGCTTCGGAAAAAAAGAGACATTTTTGAATGTTCTATTTTTAAATACATTCTCCGTTGCCGTAAGTTATAAAATTCGGAAATTTGTCAAAGAAATGTATTTAAACTGAAAGATCAGACTTTAAACAGGGATTAGCGCAAATGTGTATTTTTAATACGTAGGGCATTTCGAAAGTAATGCACACGACGTTCTTACGCAGCCTGTACGTATTTTGAGAGGGGGTTGGAAATAGAAGGGATGTATACTATAAAGAGTTTTGTCAACACGGCAGCGTATATTATGATTGGTTTCGAGTGAGCTGTGCGTACGTACAAACGTGTTTTTGTAATGATGGAAGAGCGCTCCTCGGCTTGCGTTACAAATCTGGACCAGCGATCTCGTATGTGAAAATTGAAAAACTTTCCGTGATTGTACGCCTACAGAAATTCATTCTGCATTAGAAGAAGTGTAGTATAGCAATAACACCATGGACCGTAGCAGTATTTCCGGCTGGGAAAAAAACCATTTAAAGAAGGCCGTTTGTTGACTGGGCATGCGCCTTATACTGGTCGTCCAAGAACTTCACGTGGCAACACAAACATCGCTGTAGTGGCCTCGCTGATCGATGAAGATGCCCCCCCCCCACACTTTTAACGTGCGAAGAGGTAGCGCATACAGCTGGTATTGAAAACTTATCGGCCACCAGCGTTTTTCGTATTCTACGAAACGAGTTGGCGAAAGGAATATCATGATAACAACGCACGCCCTCATGACAATGATGAAATTCGAGCAATTTTTGCGGAATACGGCTGGGAATTGTTACCACATCCACTGTACTCGCCGGATATGACTGCTTGCGATTATGACCTGTTTTGAACACTCAAAGAGCCGATGCGGGGAATCCGTTTTCCGGATTTAGAGGTCTTAAATAGTGCTGTGACCCGACGGATTCGTGAACTAAACTTCAAAGACCTCCTGGACGGCATCCAGAATCTCCCCCGACGACGCTGGGAACATATCATTAAGGAGGAGGGCGATATTATATTGAAAGATTATAATATTTATATGACTTTTTCAAATCAATTTTTTTTTTTTGTATGAGCGTGTGTGCATTACTTTTCAAACGCCCTACGTATGTAATTTGTTCGTTAAAATGGCTTTTTCCTATATGTATATATCGAAATTTTATTATAGACCTGTTAAAAGATGAAACGAGTTTTTTAAAGGGCTTTGAACAACACACGCCCGCTAACAGAATAGAACTTCGGAACGAGTTTATTTATATATATATATATATATATATATATTTTTTTTTTTATTCCATAGCATGTTATCAGCTATTCCGTTGATAATTTCTGGTGCCTAGTAAATTATTATATAATACTTCATCGATATAAAAATTTGAAAAAAAAAAAAAGAATTTTGCCTATTCATGCTTGAGTAATTAGCATTGATATTTGATAGACACGCGAGTGTGCGAAAAGAAAGAACAAGCAGAATGAAGATGCAGGGGTGCAGAAGGAAGATTTAAAATAAGAAAAGCCTGTGACCGACATCCGCCCGAAATTGTTATTTTAACCCGCGGTGACAATCTGCTGACGGCAACAGAGTTAAAGATATTAAAGACATCGAGTGAAAAATTAAATTACATCGACCGACGATAGCAGTGTATTTGTCAGTGTATTTCATTTTATATCGTTCCCGCATAACCGGCCGAGATAATATCGTCGTCACTTTTATAACGACATTTCTGGATAGATTGATTTATTTTTTCAACATCGATTGTTAAAATTTCGGCAAATGCTGCTGCTACGTCATTTGCGTAGCAAAAGTTCATTTCATGAGGTAAAAATGGTTTTCTCTGTATCGACGTTGATATGTAGAATCACTGATAATTTTACTATCGGTAGTTTGCGATTGAACGAAAATGAAGAAGAATATGTCAACTTAGGAAGAGAGCACACGAGTAAAATCGAAAAGCGCTCGGATATTGCAAAATTCTTAACATCCGCGCACCGACCATCATTCGCGGCTGCAATTAGACCGTTTATCGTCGACTTTTCATTCCACTGTTCTTGAAGTTTTCTCAGTTCGTCGTTTTTTTCTTCGTTTTTTTTTTTTTTTTTTTTTTTTTTTTTGTGGCCTGAACAATATAGTTTATTTGGCCGACTTTTCTCATCTTCCTTTGATTTCCTTCGAACGGTATTAGCTCTCGTACCTTTTGCTTCAGGTGACCAAAGTAGTAGTTTTTTTCTAATTGATTTAGGGTGGTTGTTCGCTCTTCCCGACACTTTGAAGTTGTTAATCTCTTTAGTGTCTAGGCTATTTTCGTATTTCGCGCGCTTTGAGCTTGACACGTCGTCTCGTTATTGATGTTTTTGCTTCCATGGGACAATATGTGAAATCTTTTCTTTTTCGCATAAGTTTAAAACCGAGAGAGAGAGTGTCTGAGAGTAATTTCCTATTTTTTTTCGGTTCATCAACGTTCGAACCCGGTTTACTATATAGCAGTAACGGGAGCATTTCAGTTCCATGCAACTGCTTTCACTTATGTACACGGTTTTTATTGTAATTTCACGCGTATATTTCTTTTAAACTGAAAAGTAAAAGAATATCTTAAATTTTAACCGATTTTGATACTGACAGAAACGTGTATTGTACTAAACGCTTCCGATTTTTTCGATTGCAATTGCTAATAGTCGTAAGTGAAGAATTATATAGTTAGATTCGCCGAGTGGCAGTTAAGCGGTCGTTTGCGGCTCAAGATCTTTCGGGGACCGAAAAAAGGGAGATTAACGCGAAAACTTGGTCCGGCACAGCGTTTATAGTAGTATTGAAGCGGTATCGGCGTGATACGGAAGAAAGTAGATGAAAAAAGTAGGAAAAATGATTATTCAGGAAAAATGATTATTCAGGAAAAATGATTATTCAGGAAAAATGATTATTCAGGAAAAATGATTATTCAGGAAAAATGATTATTCAGGAAAAATGATTATTCAGGAAAAATGATTATTCAGGAAAAAATACGCTGGAACAGACCGTGATAAGAATCTGTGGGCAGAAACGAAAGAATAGAGCTAAAAAGATGTCTGTGCGTGCACGTTTGCTGTGACACAATAATGCGGTTTAAAGAATCGTCTCTTAACTATGAATTAATAATTAATTATAAAGAATATAGAGACATTAACCGGAATGGTTTAGTGACAGGTTAAAAATAAATATGTATATATATTATTCGATCCTTTGAAAAATTTCGATCAACTAAATTTTCTTTAATAACAACAATTTACGGTTTATTATTCGTGTCCGAGCGAATTATAGCTTAAGTTAAATTAACTTTTAGAAGTATCCACGTGCTAAAGTAGACGCCGACATTTTGCTGAGATACTAAATAACATGCACAAAAATACTGCTTGCTATGGCCGCGGCGTTGGAAGTATATAATAATATTACAGATGTCATTAAAATTTTAAGGATTTCGGTTTTTTTGTGATCTCGCATACAGCCCGTGATTATTATTAAACTAGAGGCAAAGGCTACAGTTTTAAATATCGATTTAAGATATATTGAATTTAAGTGTAAACAAATTTACGATGAAATTTCCAGTCCTCAACCGAAAGAACATGGTTTTTCCGTTTCAAAATGAAGTTCGAGATAAATTATGTGATCCGCATAAATTCCTTCGTAAATTTTTTTGTCAGTAGTAAAAGAATGAACTTGAAATATAAAAATTATACAAACGCTTATTCTTCGAATGTGAAATAACGGAATCTTTGAATTTCTCCGGTAAACTGTCTACTAAAAATTGATAGCGCGAAAAGTCTCTCCTACAGATTCATGTACATAACAAAGTAACTTGTTTCAGAAAACTTTTTCCCAACATTTCGATTCCAAATTCTGTCAGTTAAGTCTACACTATTAAAATATTCTGACACGTTTTTTTTTTTTTTTTTTTTTTAATAACTGGATAATGATAAGAAATTACGGAATCCAGTTTGAAAATGATCGAAAATGTTCGAGAGGTACCGTTCGAAATATAAATATTCCGAACCCTAAAAGATTGGGCTAGAGAAAATTGGGACGTTCAAAAAAGATGGAAAAATGGCGAAAATGTGTAATAAAATTTAGATACCGTACGATTATTTAAAAACGTTTTAGAAATTACAATAATTCTTACGTTCTACGACAAGTTGTATAACATGAACTTATCCGTATTGTCCGAAAATATGAAAGAATATATTATTAATTCGAATACTAATTTAGGACAAAATATTTACTGATCACGAACTGTAACTTTTTCGAAAAAGTGACACATGTCAATGAAGGATTTTTCCAAAGAATGGAAGAGAAGAAAAAAGCTAATTAAATGTTAATTTTTCAGTCGATGTTGACAGTATGAAAGAACTAACAGCGAATGTTGCGAACACACAGAGAAAGAATAGAACGATGCGGGAACGACAGATAGAAGGTCGGAAAACTCCAACAAATGTGAATAAAGAAGAGAGCGCTCAGTTGAAAGGATCTAAATAATCTGCTCTGCAAAGAGCCTTTGGGCAATAGGGGACCGAAGAGAGAAGCGAAAAGCAAAATGGCATCAAAGCGAAAACGAATTTAATGAAGACTATGAGAGAGCGAAGAAGTGAGGAAAATTTAGGGAACTTTTTTGGATTAGGGATGTAAGGAAGTTCAACCTAATCTTTCTTCAAACACCGCATTCCTCGAATTATATCATCATAACGGGTTCTTTGAAAAAATGTCCATTTTAAAATTTAAATATTAAACGTTTATTAAACAATTAGTGGAAAAACAGAGTTGTCTATTCAACCGAAGATAAGCAAATCTCAAAATAATTCACCCCATCGCTTTGTTATAGTTTGTAATTGGAATTCAAGAAAGGAAAACTAAAACCATTAATAAGGCTCGCTTCTAATAATAAAATTTGCGCGACTGTTTTTTTCTAGATTAAAACTTTGTGATTTCGTATGTTTTTTGTTTTTTCACTTTTGTGACATTTTTAATTTTTAAATTTGAATTTTAAATTTGAATTTTAAATTTTGAATTTTAAATTTTGAATTTTAAATTTTGAATTTTAAATTTTATTTCGCATATTTCTTTTCTACTGACTTTTCTTGTGCTAGTAAAATGACGTTAACGAACTGAAGAGTGAGCGATTAAGACAGCGATTTTAAATAAATTCGTTGAAAAGTCGTCTCAGAATGAACTTAAAACAAGTGGAGAGCAAGGGAAACAGGCTGAAATTATACCTTGAAAAGAAAACGGGAACTATAGAATCCGAATTTGTGTGGAAAAAAGTTTCTTTCGAGAGTTGTTTTCATTTTTCTTTATTTCTTTTCTTTTTTTTCTTTTTTTTTTTTTCTTTTTTTTTTTTTTTTTGGAAACACAGTAAAATTATGTAATTTTTTTTATCATAATTTTAAAACATAGCGATTTTCCGCAACACCTCGCAGGACTTGTTTTAAAGTGCTAAATTTTCTTTGTTTATCGTACCTAACTCTTTCGACTAGAACGAGACAGGAACTTGCTGAAATTTCATCGACTGAAGACTAGTAGTCTACATCGCAAGCACGCGTATAATTCACGTAATAATTAATTTTTGTAGTTTGTTTCACTTAATTTTACAATATTATTCCGATCTGGCACTTCGATGTTTCTTACATTTCTTCATTTATGGCGCGAAAATACTCTTACAAAATGCCTTTTTCAGTTTATCGTATTTCTTTCACGTACTGTTTATGTACTCTTAGAAAACGAATCGCAAACATCAACGTCCATAACTTTTAAATTCGTTAACCGAAAATAACTGCGCCTAGCTAAATATCAGCGGAATCTGAAAGTCCTAAACGTCAAAGTACATGCAAAATTCGTCGTTAGACCAGTAAAAAGTAACACATACACGAACGGAAGAACGAGTTCTAATGGCATATCTCTGTTCAGCTAGAATTAATATACACCGTCATCCGCGTTGGCCTTTTCTTTACGTCTTTTTCGGCTTATTTATCGCTCGTATTTTTAATGTGCTGTTTTATTGCACTATCGCCCTGCTACCATTTTCTTTTATATCTGCGTACCTCTCCAACGGACGTGTTGTCATTTGTTCGTTTTCCGTTATTTGCGAAATCATTATAGCACTAAAGTGACCGTCATACACCAGCGCAAAAACAGCGCGAACAACTGCGCTGCCATTAATCCTCACCTTCACATGTCTCGTTTAACTACTCTTAGTTATGTTAGTTAACCCTTCCTTGATCTTATTTCTGTCGGACCAGAGCTTAATCGTTTCACTTATGCCCCCATCTTCGTCCAAATTTAACGAAAACTACCTTATACCGTCATCAGTACCGTGTTCTAGCTAGTACACACTATGTATCTTGAATCGGAATTGCCAACATATTAGGAACTCTCTGAAATATGTTTTTGACGAAAAAAGGGTTACAGAATAAGATTTTAATTATAACTGTTAGGAGGTAAGTATCTCCACAACAGCGGGAAATATGTACGAGCAGATACATTCAGTTTTTAAGGGCTTTTACAAAGAATGCAAATTGGAAGTACGGGAGAGTAAAAAGGTGACTAAATATAGTTCTAAAAATGAATGGATGAGTCAAAAAATAATCAATTTTTTATGAAAATCAGAGATCAGTATTTTAAACTTAGTAAAGGAAATATAGAACCAATACTCGATACAAAAACTTCTTTAGAAAATATCGAAATACAGTTACAACTGAAATAAGGAATGCGAAACAAAAGTTTTACCAAAGTCAAATAGTGAAGGCAAATAATGATAGTAAAAAAGTGTGGAATGTAATTAACAATATTGTTAATAAAAAAAAACAAAAAAAAACAACAATAGATAATTTTATTATAAAACATTTTGGAAATACTGCAATAGTATAGCTGAACAATTTAGTGAATACTTTATGCGTTCGGTGGAACAACATAGACACAAATGTCACATTCAGTTATCGAATACGAATTCTGATAATTTCATTTTGTGTCTTCTTTTTATATTTCACCTGCAAATAAATCTCAAATACGAGTAATAATTAACGATCTAAAGGATGGGATGAAATTAAGGTTCAGGATATTAAATCTAACTCAAATATCTTTATTCCTATCTTAACTAACATGGTCAACTATTCAATAAAGGAAGCTATCCACTCTGGATGGGCTTACAAGAGGTATTGTTAGATCGATATATAAAAATCAATTAACAATAACATCGGTAATAGCTAAAATTTTAGAACACTGTACTGATAAACAATTAAGAAATTATGTGGAAAAAAACAACCTACTCTTTAAAAATCAACACGGTTTTAGAGAAAAAAGATCCACGGTAACTTTATTGAGAACTATTGTAAATGAGATAAATATAGAACTCTATCAATGGGGAACCAATTTTTAATTACATTTATCGACCAAAGCATTTGATCTAGTTGATCGTGAATTATTAATCAAGGACCTAGAAAATCTGGGCATTAAAAATAATCAACTTAAGTGGTTTAGGAGAATTATTATATAACAAATAGGAATAACATGGTCAAAAACGCAGGGAATAAATGTAATGAAAAAACTATTCAATACGGCGTAGGTCTGGGTACCATATTGGCCTCTATTCTTTTTCTCATTTACACCAACTCGTTACACGAGCATATTAAAAATGCAAAGGTTTACCTTTTTTGTTGATGATATTGCTTTATTAATGGAGCACAAAAATTTAGAGATCGCGGAAAAATTATTACAAGAGGATTTAGATAATTTCAGTAAATGGGCGCATATGATAGGAGATTATGTATAAATATATAAATAAATCTAAGAATTGTCCTTCATAATAACGATTGCTTTCGTGAGCTTCATGTAAATAATTATATCCATCGTATGTTTTTGTTCACCGTTAAAGAACGTAAATGACTTTAAATATCTAAGTGTATATATATATATATTGATAAATCCTTGAATTGGAAAAGGCGCATTCAAAGTTTAAACTCGAAAATAAGACAGACAATTCCAGTTTTATATAAAATAAAGCAGGTACTATCGAACACTACGTATATACTATAATTCAGTAATTAATAATGTCTAGAATTTTATATGGAATTCAAATATATTATGCGAGGCTAAGAAAACGGAAATAAATAAAATAACCAAAATGCAGAAAAGGTGTTTGAAACTTATACTCCCCTATCGGAAGTAAATCAACTTCAGATCAATTATGTGTGGAAGGAAAACAACGAAATGTCCTTCAAAATGTACTATTTCTATTATACATTACCAGAATTTAATGTCAATAATGTAAAATTACCATCCGGGAAATAACAAGAAACCAAAGTAATACATATTACATCTATCTCGGCGCGGTGTAAATCTACGAATTGACAAGACTGATGACTCGGCAGTTTTAATTAATTTAAATAAGTACGATCTCTATTCATATACTAGAGGGGGTGAAAAAAATTGGTGTGTGAACAAATGAGGTGCAAGAATGGCTGAAGGAATGGTGCAAAGATTGAAGTTCAAGTTACGTCGCTACTCTTTAATTCTTCATTATTTGCGGTTTTTTTGGTTTTGACTTTATCGCGTCTTTCCTGGATTTTAAGTTCTCACAGAAGATCATATTTTTCGATCTTAAAGTATTAAGCTGTCTGCATGTACCGGTGTACAGATGCGTATTACGCGGCGCGTTATGTGTTATCATATGTATATATACTTTTACACTTAAATATAATGCTAGGTTTATTAATATCGTGATACATGGAATAAGTTAAGAGAGTTGTAATTTTTGTGCTCTGTATCTTTGTTTAATAAACGTTGATAAGCGTGTTGGGCACTCACATAACGGGCATATTTGCCCTGTGAGACCCACAGCTTATTTTTTAAATAAAAAAAAAATCTTTACAGTCCCTCCGACACCCTACCGAAAGTAGTATAAGACTCATTTTACTGCGTCTTGCGAAGAGTTCACTGCGTTAGAATTTGCCCGTTTCGTAAGAGGACATGTCAGGTTTGGTGTATATTCTAAATTGCAATATAAGCGCTTCAGAATTGATTCTAATCTTTTATTCCCACTCTACGAATATATGTACAGGTTTTGTTGAATCCTCTTCTGCAATCTAAAATTTCTAGTGAGATAAGAAATTCAAAACCTCATATTGTAAAATTGATTAATGTCGATCAGCAGAAATATGTTCCACTTCCGTCCTCCATCGGAACGTGGCCTATTTAAAAAGTCAGTTTTCATTTTATAGATTGCCTTTTGTTCAGATTGCGACTACTCGAGCTTAAAAAATAAAAGACTTCTTCCGTTTGAAGTTTTCTTTTTTCCGAGGCCCTCGTTTTCAACCCATAGATGCCTTCTGAAATTTCATTTTCGCTTAGCACGTATGAAATTAATCTTATTCAAACGAATGACAGTGTTTTTGAACATTTAAACAAATCGATTTTATTCAAACTAATGTTCAAATTGAACACACTCCTCGTTGTCCGGTAAAAGTTGAAATTCTTTTCGGAAACGAATCATCGGCTCGAAGAATTTTTGCAGCTGATTAATAGCGGATAGCTTGCGTGATTCTACGTACTACATTCTTTTTTCGCTCTTAAAACAGTAGTCGAATTTAACGAGCGAAGCGGATGATTTCGACTGCGGATGTTTTCCTCGTCCTGCTTGAAGCATCTTTCTTAAATATACCATAACTGTAAACTGCTGGAATGAAATACGAACTTTTATCGGCGCAGCGTTGCTTCGACGGAGACAGCGATAATAATAGTACTAGAAATATTAAATTACTTTTTTTATAACAACTATTTCAACAACGAAAAAGCACAGAAACACGCGACTTCGTTAAGTTCTACGACGTCTTTATTCAAATAAAATATCTCTATGCTGCTATTTTTGCTAATTTGTACGTAGTCTAGTTGGCTGTCAAACAAATGGTCTCTTGCATGTCCCCCATATGTGTACGAAATACATCCGTTGATGTACTTTTTCCTATTTTTTATTTTTTTTTTTCAAACTAGGTCCTGAACCTTAGTTTTCTTCAGTGGTCTTGCTACTGATTTATCTGGAAAAGCAGCTGTCAACTCGTTGCAGTATCCATGTAATCGCGCCAGATGCTTCTGAGCTTGTTCTTCAGTGACTTCATCAACTATGGAGATTTTCAAGTCTCTATCTATCAGCTCGTTCGTAACATATCATTACATTCGATATATCATTCGAAGAGTTTTATTTTTAAACCACTATATAGTTAGTCTATTATAGTTTTCTTTGCACATTCCCAAAGTGTGGCATAGCTTCGTATTGGTTTTAATACCATATTGTATATCAATACTCTGTTCTTTGGAGTCAGTTGCGATTGAAGGCCTATAAGCTAATATAAGATATTTCAACTTCTGATTCAGCTCCTTTCTTTTCTTCTGTATACGGAGTTTTTAATTTAGTCGTTCGATCTAAGTGTAGTCCAGAATATTTTACACGCTGCTTCTTTTCGGAACCACGTTCTTTCCTAAAAATATCTGATTGTTATGATCCTTTTTTATTTGAAAATGACACATGTACACACTTATCTGGATTTATTTCCAATTTCCATGTCTTTGATCATTGCAGAATGACGTTCATGTTTTCTTTTTCTTTTTTTTCTAAAGCTGCTGTTGCAATAGCAGGGATTCTTGTTTGAAGCAATTATCATCGTATCATCAGCAGATGCGGCCATTTGTACATTTTCCTCCGTAGGAAGATCCACTGCATACGAGTACAGCGTGTACAAAAGAGGTCCTATTAATACGCTTCCCTGTGGCACTCCGGTGTATTAGTAGAATATAACTTGAAATTGTCGGTCAGTTAAATAAAACTTTAACAATAGGTCACGAACAGTCGCTTGAATTTCGTATAATAGACTTTTATGCCATATTTTATTGAATACTTTAGTAATACACCTACAAACAGTGCTTCATTATATTTTTTTGTTTTCAGTCCCTTTTTAGAGATTATTTTTACCACTTTGAGTAGTTGCTGTTTTGTAGAGTGTGCGTTCCTAAAGTGAAACACCGATGCTATGGAATCAAATTTTTTCCCTCGAATATTTTATTCAATCTAATAGATATTAATTTTTCCAGTAACTTGGCCAAAACAAGCAATAATGAAATGGGAGGACCATCATACGATAGTGCCATCTTTTTCGGGGATTTAATATCATAATTATTTGTGAGAAGTCCCATTGAAATGAGAAGATTCTCAAGACAATATTTATATAAGTGTTGGCAGCGTTATCGACTTTTTTGGTAATTCTTTCGAGACACTGTTGCTGTGACCGTATTAAATCCCGGAGCTTTTTTATTAGTTAGTAGTTTTATGTATTTTTTCACTTTAGCTGACGAAAACATTTTCATTTTATTATTTTTCTGTCTACTTTGGGGATCAGAGTTAATCGTTGTATTATTCACTTTATAAATATCGGCCAAGTACTTAGCGAAAGCATCTGCAATAATCTGTTTTCCACTTTTAGCCTATTGGCTGTTTTCTTGCTTTAATAGTCGTTTAGATCTGGTTAGTCTATTTATATTCTTCGCTGCCTTTCGCAAGTTGTAGCCTGTTTCTCGAGTGAGTGATAAATTAGCAACGTACTTAGAAAAAGTTTCCTTTTTTAGTTTATTTAGTGCACATTCTGAACTCTCTTTGTTGGTACATTTAATTGTCTTTATTCTTAGGAATACTTTGCTATAGTATTCGTGCCCTTCTTTTTTATAATAAGAGTTTGCGAATATATTTATTTGGACTAGTTGTCTCTGTGACTGTATTTTTTATCTGGAGCGGAGTTAAAGGGCTGCCGTTTGCAGTTGCTTGGTAAATTTCCGTACCGCTTCCTCTATTTGTTCAGAAGAATTTAACAGAAAATTTTCTCAGAAACGTTACCTGAAGATAGGCAAAATAATGACACTCTATTAGTATAACATTACGAATTACCGACTTTATTTTTAGCCGAACAAAAGAACACGGAAACACACTTGATCACGTTGCGCTAAATCCCACAAACAGTAAAGTACTGCGTTATTTTTGGAAAGATTTGGAAGACATTTTACAGCAATAACGTTCATTTAAAAATTTTTAAAACCGGTTATAGATTTCGAACATTCTTCGGTATAATTCCGAGTTTTTTAATCTGTCCTCCATTTTTTTCTGAATTTTTATCCAAAAGAATACCGCACTATATTCAAAAGTACGTATTACTTTGCCATTTGACTATTCAATTTCCGGTTGAGGTACTCTTGGACAAAACAAGAAAAGTCGTCAGCTTTACAATTCTTCACAGCAGACATAGCCTTGTTAACGCATGAACTGTACAGAACGGCGCATCACTCTTCAATTGGATGATTAAACTTTGGAGGACATTTTAGAACTGAAAATGAGGGTTTCAGCAATTTTCATTTTTCACGGTAAGGTTGGGATCTGCAAAAAAAGGAAGTACCGCATTCTATTTAAAGAATTGACTTACGATCTAAATAGGCCACTACTTCCGGTGCTAAGCGGAAATCGAAAATATTTTCAATCGCGATATAGCGCGGTCAATTTACCAAATTCATCTAACTAGAGTTGAGCTTTTTTTTTTTTTTTTGAACTCGTCAACTCTACATATATATTAATCTCATTTTTAGATTTATATTGTTCAGTCGCAGGATGTTCAAATTAAGATTCTCCCGAGCAAAACACTTTTTGCTTGATCAACCGCACGAAAACAAAAAAAATACTACCTTCATTACAAGCTATTTCGATAAACGGCTGACATGCCGAATATGCCTAATTCTAACAGGTTGACCGAATTATCGTAGAGGAAAATAGAAACAACATTAAATTACGGAATCGTACTAATTATTTTAACATTTGCTTCGAACAAATGCGAACAGTCTAGTGAATTATTTTAGTTTTTGTTTATCCGTTTTGAATGATTTATTACATTTCCGAGTTCGAAAATAGGAAACTACGAATATCATTCCTCGCGTGTTATATTTTGCCATTTCGAAAAAAGAAATTTGTTTACTCGTAATTAAAATGGTCTTATATTACACCTGAATATAATATTATCGAGTGCTTTTAATTAATTTCGTAATGTTTATTGTTTGTTTTCTGTTTCTTTAGTGTGCAGTTTCGTTGTGCACAAGCGCTGCCATGAATATGTATCTTTCACTTGTCCGGGTGCGGATAAAGGTCCTGATTCCGACGTAAGTACATGCAAACTAACTTAAATCTGAATTTACAATAATGGTTTTACCTTATCTTAAGCACACATACATTACTGATTGTGTACATTACCTTTATACATAAATGTGCGTATGTACACCGAATAATTCAAAAATAAAAAATAGAAATTAAAGTAAAAAATAAATTTTTGATAATATTTTACGTGAAAAATCGAAAAATCTCACAAAATAACTTTAATAACCGCCCAAATTGAATTGTTCTTATTCGTTTTTTTTTTTTTAAATTATTAAAGAATTTCTTTTCTTTTTTTTTTCACCGAACAATGTTTTTCCTATGTTTAAAAATATATCAGTGCAGCAAATTATCGTGTTACCGAAATATTCCGTATCTTGTTATTCTTAATTATTTAATTATGATCGTGTTTTGCAGACTTATTATTTCTGAAACCTTTTATTTTTCTAATTTAATCGGGAGCTATTTTATATACACGAGAAGTAGTAATCTTCTTTATTGCTCTTTTTTTTTTTATAAGAGTTTTGCATTACGCAATATGTATGTATGCATATAGAAATATTAATTATAAAAAATCAAACAATCAACTATTACAGTTTTTGCAACATTTACATTTAACGTGTGTGTACATACATATATATATATATATATATATATATTTATTTACACGCATTTTGCTCGTTTCATGTAAAATTTATTATCTAAATATTATATGTAATCACGAGTTTTATTCAACGTACCTCTATATTTTAAATTACTAACTTCACTAGAAACGATGTGTAAATGACTTAATTTTTAAACTTAAGTATAATTTGATTATATTAGAATATAACCACTTTTTAAATTAATAATTGGTAAAAACATTCAACAGTAATAAATTAGTCGATTAAATGTTTTAATTTATATTAATTTGTAAAGTGTATTGGAAAAAAAAAAAAAACGCTACAATCGATTTCAAAAAATCGAATTATTATTATTATTTTTTTTACAAACATAATACGATGTTGATTTGGACTAATGTATATTTATATGTGTGTATGTATAATATGCTACCGAACTAGAAATAGTTTTAATGCTTGCCGAATAAACTAGTTCAGCCTGAAATTTTTATTTCACCTTGGAATAAACTGGTTTACTGTTCAATATTTTCAACTGAATTACTCATTATTCGCGCGATATTAATAATACTAAAAGTAACACTCATTAAAATAGAATATTTATATGTAATTCCGAAGTGCTTCGACGCTTAAGGCTTTTCATGATTAAACTTCGAAACGTGTCGTAGTTATCTTCTTTTTTTCTTACATCGTCACCGCGATCTGCATGATGTAGGTTAATTTAGACACTGCTGCCCCGAAATTTTCCTCAGAAAGACGCTTTGCAGTCACCGATTCAGATCGCCCATCCATGAGTTTCGTTGTCTACCGGGTAATCGCTATCTTCTCAAGGACCAATTGTGGACTTGCCGTCTCCCATAATATGTCCTGGATAGCTTACCTTGCGTTCCTTAATTGTCACCAACAGTACCTATTTTTCTATCAATTCGCTGTAAGACCTCTGCGTCGGGTACTTACCGTGTCCAAGATATCCGTAGCATTTTCTTGTACACAGGAACATTTCGGAAACGGCTAATTTAGCCTCCAATACTTTCGTATAAATATATTAATTTCTATAACTGTTAATTTCAGTATTGTTACTTTACTCTTGTCAAAACTAATTTGCTCTAATTAAACATTCTTGTAATGAAAAAGTATGTCAACATATCGCTCATTAAATACAATAACGTCATAGCTCAAAAAACGCTATTTCGCAGGAAACATAAATTAACATTTACATTTACTATAATTTGAACGGTGTAGCCGTTCCAAAAAGCAATGCTTATTTTGTCGAGTTTCTTATTTACAAATATGGCGTTCTAACCTCTAATTGTACTCATAAAATGCATTCCAGCTATACACATAACTCAAATTCGCTACTTTTTTGAGTTATGACATTATTGTATTTAATGAGCGATATCTCAATCCCCTCCGAAACACCCTTTAGATCCTCAGACGATGTAATTCTCGTAGATTTACGGTTTTGCGTAGCAATTTCTAATTATCGCCCGTTGATGACGCTTTCTGATTGGCCGATTGCATTAATAACTTTTGAGAAATACTTTCATTATATAATAGAGTTACAATCGACACACAAACGTTGCATGATTTTTTATTTTACCCTCGCCGTAAATATTCATTTATATATATATATATATATAATATATATATATATATATAATATAATATAATATATATACAGTGAGTCACAAAAGTTATAGGACACCTACGGAATTTCGAGTTTTTGCCCTGTGGGGGCTAGGAAATGAGCGGAAAAAATTCAAAAAAAATGTATTAGCTTCAGGTAACACAGATAAGAAATAATTCATCAATATTTAAACGAAAAAAATGCTTTTTTACAAAAAATAAATACCGACTTCAAGGTTTATTATAAAAATTTAAAAATGCACTAAAAAGTAAAAAATAATTACTCCCGATAAAATATATATATCAGAGTGATATAACTTAAGGTGATATCGTAATTGTTATACAACATTAATTTTTTGGAGTTGGCATCAAATTCATATTAAAAGAATAATTAAAAACTGCATTAAATGATGATTAAATTGTTCCTAACATGAATTTAATTCCAACTCCAAAAAATTAATGTTGTATAACAATTACGATATCACCTTAAGTTATATCACTCTGATATATATATTTTATCGGGAGTAATTATTTTTTACTTTTTAGTGCATTTTTAAATTTTTATAATAAACCTTGAAGTCGGTATTTATTTTTTGTAAAAAAGCATTTTATTTTTTACTTTTTAGTGCATTTTTATTCAATTAAATTAAAACATTTATTTCCACGGTAAAAACACCAAAAGCTACATTTCCATGGTAATTTGGCAAATTTATAGTATTTTAAGTCAAAAATCTAATCCGACGGTGAAAACAATCATGAATGAAAAGCATCCAAAAAGCTTCAATCTCCCGCATTATTAAGGATAACTCAAAAACTATCGGTCGGACCTTGATCAAATTTAAATGGGACCACATGACAAACGCCACCTTTCAAATAAAAGAAGAATCATCAAAATCGGTTCATCTAGAAGAAAGTTCTGTGGTAACACACATAAAAAAAAAAAAAAAAAAAAAAAAAAATACAGTCGAATTGAATACCTCCTCTTTTTTTGAAGTCGGTTAAAAACGAAAAATAACACTCCCGCAATAAAGTAAAAACAAAAAAATACATCACCAAAGTTATAGGACAGCCTTATAAAAAAGTAAAAATGGTCGAGTAGATGAGGAAATAATACCTAAAAAATATAAAATTAATATCGGGTTGCATTCCCATTATTATTTAAGACACATTGTAGGCGATTCGGCATATTAAGAACTACTTTGGAAGTGTAGTCAGCGGAGATATTTGACCATTCCTCCTGGAGCCGCTTTCGGAGATCAGTTTTGGAACTAATTGGATGTTTTTGAATTCTTCTGTCCAGTTCCTCCCAAACATTTTCAATTGGGTTAAGGTCCGGGCTTTGTGCTGGCGTTTTAATGACCCGTGGGCAGTTATAAAGCAGCCATTCGCGTACTGTGTGCGCTGTATGTTTGGGGTCATTGTCTTGATAAAAGTGATATGTTGATGCTAGGCCTAGTTTTTCAGCGCTACTTTTCAAATTATTTTTCAAAATTTCCAAGTAACCCTTCGCATCCATTTTGGTATCAATAAACACTAAATTACCGACCCCACCCGCCGACATGCAACCCCACACCATTTGATTACCGCCACCATGTTTAACAGTTGATTTTACCATGCCCGGTTTGGACTCTTCGTTCGGTTTTCTCCAGACCATGACTCGCCCATCAGAACCAAAGATGTTGAATTTTGATTCGTCCGTAAATATTACATTGCTCCAAAAGCTTGAATCCCGGTCAATATTTTCTTTTGCGAACTGTAATCTACTTTTTCGGTTTTTTTCGGAAATGAATGGTTTCTTACGTGAAACGCGCCCATTATACCCCTCCTTCCTAATAACTTGTCTTATTGTTTCTGCGTTAACTTTTTTCTTCGTTTCTTGCAAATATTCTCTGGCAAGGGTAGGAGCGCTTACTGTTGGAGTTTTCTTTATTTTTCGTAAGATAACTCGTTTTTCGTGAGGTGTTAATTTTTTTGGACAGCCACTTCTTGGTCTAGACTCGAATGTATCCGCATGTTTAAACCGTTGGATGATACCCGCGATGGTTTTTCAGTTAACTCGCAATAGTGTATCAATTTCTGTGTAGGACTTACCCATTCCGTGATGGTAGATCGCTAGTTGCCTCACCTCCGACGATGTTTCCTTTCATACACGACATTTTTTTTAAAAAAACACGTCCCGATACAGTAAAAACACAGTATACAGTGACTCATTACGGTAATATGCCTGAGTCACTCAACTGTCCTATGACTTTTGTGATGTATTTTTTCGTTCATATATACTTAATTCGATTACGAGAGGCTTATCTCTTGTTTTTTCGTGCAAACATTGATGAATTATTTCTAGTCTGTGTTACCTGAGGCTAATAAAATTTTTTTGAATTTTTTCCGCTCGTTTCCTAGCCCCCATAGGGCAAAAACTCGAAATTCCATAGGTGTCCTATAACTTTTATGACTCACTGTATATATATATATATATATATATATATATATATATATATATATATATATATATATGTATATAAATGTATATATAGAGAGAGAGACTCTACTTCCTACGTGATTCGCCCGCACAGCCTCCCTCTACGCCCTTGACTGTTGTTTATGTACTATTAAGAAATCATAATTTGAATGGTGTCGTAATTACGGGAGTTTACCTATTTAAAACAAAATAAAAAAATTTTGTTCGGCATTCATCGTAAATGGAAATACATTTCGAGTATAGCCGGCGCGAAATAAATTAAAACTAAGAATTTAACAGCGCATTTGATATCAAAAAAATTGTTGTCAACTGATAAAAGGAAAAATCCGATCGAATATTTCTGGCTATTAATATAGCAAATCATGTTAAAAATTTCGGAACTTTTTAAATGTTACGTGATTTTTTTTTTTTCATTGTTTATTATTCAAAAAATTAACTTAAAAATCGATATTGTTTATTATCAAAACGACAAGAAAGCTACTGAGACTTTCAAAATTACATAAGACTGCCATTTTTCAAAGAGAACATTTTTACCGTCTTCCAAAAAATGAACCGATTTAACTATCTATATGGACTATTTATAAAAGCATGTATTTCCCTCTCCGTGTTTGCCTTTATGTTCAGCTTAAACACGGTTGCCAGGTACTCAGCAAATAAATTCGACTTCTGTTTATGATCTTTTGCCCATGACCCCCGTTACCATATTCCACCAGAGGAATATGTTTATTCGGTTGCCTAATATTTTTGGTACACTTCCACAAGAAATAATCATCATTTGCTAAGGGCGATAGTTGAAATAATTATTGAGTGTTTTATTTTTGATTTCTTCTAAAAAAAATTTTAATTCTTTTATTTTATTATTAAACAACTTTTTATTCCCCGTTTGGAACTCTACCTTCTTCTAAGCTTTCTCTTTTCTAAGACAAGCATCCGAACTGATATTGGATAATTTTTATTACTGTTTTTATATTTAAGAACAGGATTACTAAAGGTAGCTGCTATTTGTACTTCGTTCGTTAGATCCCGTACGGCACTCTCGATGTCAATTCGACTTTTTAAAGGAACTTTTAAGTTTAATTTTGTATCCAAATAATTTCTAAATGATTTCCAGTCTGTTTTGTGGTTATATCAATGTATTTGTTCCTCTCTGCATACTTGTCCATTAGAAATAGTCCCATCAACTTAGGTACCATGTGAATACTGATAAATAACGGGAACATAAACCTACTGTTCGTCGAAAAACGTGAAAATATGTAATCCTTTGGATAACTTTTTTTTTCCTTCATATTTTTTATCAGTATAACAGAGACGATTGACTTAAAATACTATCAATTTGCCAAATTACCATGGAAATGCAACTTTTGTTGTTTTCACTGTGGAAATACAGTTCTAAATAAAGAAATCGATTTTTTTTTAAGCATAAAGCGTGGAGAAAATGTGAAACAGAAGTTGATTTTTAGCAAGAAAAATATTCAAATATAACGCTAAAAATTGTAAAACAAAATGTGCTTTTACAAAAAAAAGTACTAACTTCAAAGTTTATTATGAAAATTTAATAATAATGCACTAAAAAGTAAAAAATAATTGTTCGATAAAAAACATATATCAGAGAGTGATTTACCTTAAGGTGATATTATCGTAATTCTTATACAACATTAATACTTATTAGAGTCGGTATCAAATTCATATTACAATATCTAGGAACAACTTAATAAACATTTAATACAATTTTTAATTATTATTTTAATATGAATTTGAAACCGGCTCCAAAAAGTTAATGGTGTATAAATCACCTTAAGGTAAATCACTCTGAAATATGTTTTTTATCGAACAATTATTTTTTACTTTTTAGTGCATTTTTATGGAATTTTTATAATAAACCTTGAAGTCGGAATTTTTTTTTTTATACAAAAGCATTTGTTTATTTAAATTTAAACTTTACAAAATGCATTCGACTGTACATCAGAGACTTTCTAAAAGATTTTGTGTTGAGTGTAAAATTTTCGATTAGAAATATTGTTTTTTTTTATTATTACTATTTTTTGCCGACTCAGAAGTATCGCTTTCATTAGTTGAATTCTTTCCGTTTCAACGGAAACTGAAACTGAATATGCTGGTTTAGCCTATTCTCAAATTAGTTTATTCTAAGGTAACATAAAAATTTCAGACGCGGTAGGCATTAATAGTATAAACTAGCTCGGCGTGTAACATATGTATCATTTTAAAAAATTTCGTCAAAAACAAAAATAATTTTTTAAAAATAAAACAAAAAACCCATTTGCCCGTTAACGTTTAATAACTCTTACCTCCTAAAACTGGTTCTGTTACGTGTGTTTAAAGTTATTTCCATCCTTTAATTCCAAATTATAGAATTGTTAATTCCGTTTTAAGCTAAGGACTACCAGCTAAGAGGGTAGTGAATAAAGAATGATCAGTTTCTAAGAAAAACAACGAATTATTTCTGGTGATAACAAAAGAAAAGAAATAAACCATAACTGGAAAACAATCGGCTACTTATCGAATAGATCACTAGTTCAATTTTAGAAAAGGTTATCACGACTTGGCTAATGTTTATGACGACGGATTTCTGTCTCACCTGTTGGCAAGTAGAAGAAGAATAGTCGAGGGTTCTAAAAGTTGACATAAAGGTATGCGCGTACCTCTTGATCTTCTGCATAAACTGCAAAATTACTGAACGGAGTAAAAAACTCGCGATGAATTTGAAAAAAATAGGAAATATTTTGAATTAACGAAGTTCAGAGTTAATATACTATAGTACTGCTTTTTATATTCCGAATTAAAAATTTTCAGAATCTTTTTAGACTTACCAGATAAATTTTATCAATTGCAACATCGGCATTTTGACTTTTTCGCGTCCTTCATCTAAATATTATACAAAAAATGTGTTTTTGACGAAATATGCACGATAAAGATCGGCGCATAGGTTGTTTATAATACAGTATATCGCACGACGATTCCCTTTGTTAGTAACAAAGAAAATACTTTAAAATCCCGCACACATGGATGCGTTTGTAACAACACTTGTTCAGATGGAATTAGAAAAGAATAATACGTGCATTTCAATTTTATGTTCCCATCACGTAATAGGAAACACTCCGTTTTATACAGGTCTCCCCTAAGCTACAAAATTTAAAATTCTCCCTTCCAAACCTTTTAATTTAAACCAGGGTGGCGGTATGAAAAATAAGTAGAGCACTAGTTTATGGTTATATTCTTAAAAGACTCCCCCCCCCCCCCGCCGAAAAATATTCCTTAGGTAAATTATAACCCTGTCAACCCGAATAATATTCCGCCCCGCTACTATAAAACTTTAAAAAGGAACCGTTTAGAATATTAATAATGGAGACAAATAAATTCAGCTAGAAAAAAAGAACAAAACATGTACTGATTCCGTTTTAGAAATTTTGCTCGTCATCATTTTGAGAGTTATTTTTCAAAAACACAGATTGGTGAAAAAGTTGTTTTTTATTTGCTTCCAGCATTAGGTTTCAGCTTACCTAGATGTTTCTTTAAAAACGCCCCTTCTGATTTTACTGGGAACATTTTTCAGGGAAACTAAAAAAACTATTTATCACGGAGGAGGAAATGTAGATCTTTCTTTTTTTTTTGAATTTATGATTGTCGTGGCTTATTGACATTTTACAAAGTTTGAAAATGGTCCATTAGCTTAAAATATTACACTGGCTCATTAATAATATTAATATTAATAATAATATTAATAATAATAATAATAATAATAACAACAGGTTTACCGGATGTTTTTAAATTGTTATTTTTCCAAATCAAATTAATTGACGTTACTATTTTTTTTTTTTTTTTTTTTTCCTGGTGGCGCCCATGCACCATTAAGCAGTTGTCAGTCGCATAGTACACTAGTTGGAACCGACAGAAAACTGAGATATGATTTAAAGATAAATTGAAATATTGCTCTCCTATTACGGGCGCTGATGTGATGATAATGCTTTTATCCCTACAGACACTATTGAATTTCTATAATATTTCTTCCGACGCTTACATTGAAAATTTAGACGACTTTCGGCTTTCTTCAAAAACAAACAACTAATATTCGCAATATTCTGTGTAATTGCGAGTTCCATTTCAAAATATTGCGTTTTCTATTTTCTTAGTTGCAATTGTCTGCGCGTCTTTATAGCGCTTCAGGTCGTTCCTTTTAGCCTTCGGACTTAACCGAGTTTTATTATTTAAGTTTCATAAAGTCTGTCAGACGCACGCTAAAATAAATTTTCAAAAACGAAACATTATCTTCGAATAAGTGTTACACCAAAGTCAAGTCAAATTTAAACGGTCGTATATTTTTCCGAAATAATGTCGGATTAGGTTTTCGCTGGTTTGAGTTAGGGAATTAGCCATTAGTACTGTTGTAACTTTTCTGTATATAAGTAGGCAAGAAGGTTTTTTTTCTTTTTTGATCGAGCTGGTCTTCCGGATCACTACTGATATTGCTAATGTAACTTAAGAAGCTATTAATAATATCTACGCAGATTTTCAGAACTTGCTTATCACTATGTGCTGTGCTTATTGGTATAAGGCAGTGGTTCTTAACCGGTGGTCCGCGGACCACTGGTGGTCCCTGGAAGCACTCAAAGTGGTCCTCAAAGCCATCCTAAAAATATTAAAGCTATAAAAGTAGTTAACTTCATTAAAAAAAGAGTGCACTAAATACTCGTCTCTTCAAACAATTGTGCTCTGATATGAACTCGGAACACGAAACTCGGCTTTTCCATACGGAAGTGTGTCGGCTTTCCAACGGAAATATGCTGTCGGGGTTGTACGAACTGAAAGAGGAAGTACAAATATTATTAACTAACAAGGAGAACAACGGAGTTGCTGGATCAGTTCTGCGAGTCTAAATTTCAAATTTGTTTCGCTTATTTGGTTGATTTTTTCGCGCAACTAAATAAATTGAACCTTAAACTGCAAGGGTCGTGAAATTTTAAGTTGCAAGGCGCAAGCAATAAATTTGCATATGAAGATAAAATTAGTGAATTTATCACTAAAATCGAGCTATAGATCGACAAGGTTGAAAGAAAAAAATTTTCTGCGTTTGATACGCTGAATCGAATTATTGGCAGGCAGCGTGCTGAGATTAAAGGAGAAATACAAAAGAACACGATAGTTTATTTGAAAAATTTAAAAAGTGAATTCACTCTCCATTTTCCTGACTACTGAGGACGAAGGTGTTCGGAAAGTGATCAACGTTTCTAAGGTGCCTGATGAAATTCAAGAAGAAGTGATTGAAATGCAACACAATAGTAACTTGAAAGATATATTCGTGACAGGAATTAATTTTGCAAATTTTTGGAGCCAAAAGGCAATTTCTTTCCCAAAGGTCGAAGAAATTGCTGTACGTTACCGAACTTTGTTATCATCATCTATGCGAGCAGGGGTTTTCGGCGCTTTTGATAATTAAAAGCAAGCACCGAAATCGGTTGGATGCTAGTGCTGACATGTTTTTGGCTTTGAGTAGCACTGAACCAAGGATTCAGAGGTTAGTAAAAAGTATGCAGTCACAGCAGAAATCGCATTAAAATAATATATTTGCCTCTATTCTGTAAAATTTTCATAAAAAAAAATTAAAATACACAATTCTATGCGTGTCTTATTTATAAATAGAATAGAACAACCTTTTATTTATTTACATTTACTGTATATTACCTTCAAACAGTAGGTGGTCCATGGCAAACAGAAATTTTGTCAAATGGACCCTCATCACTTAAAGGTTAAGAACCACTGGTATAAGGGAAGAAGAGTTCAAAGCAACTGTGGATGTAGGCAATCGTCGTTTTGACGAAAATGATACTTCGCACGAAATGAAATAATATGGTCGTCGATATCTTAATCAGTTTCGATGCAACTGAATTCTTACAAACAAAACTTTCTATAAATTCGTAGAAAGATTACTACTCGTCGGGATTGAAAAAAAAAAAACACCTTTAATTAAACTTTATCGGAAAATATATTTCAAAAATATTTATATAAATACCAACATGTTTCGGGAACACAGTCCCGTAACCATGGTATATGTTACAAATTAAAAGAACTGAATGCATTTTTTAAAATTTGTAATATACCGCGATAATGGGACTGTGTTCCCGAAATATGTCGGTATTTATATAAATGTTTTTTAAATATGTTTTCTAATGACGGATCGAAGAACCCGAACGGAGTTGGATCGTCATTCTTGTGCGCTCAGTTCAGTTATTCTTAGAGTCCTTTAGACTTCCGTCCTTTTGTTCTGTCTTTACTGCGGAATCTGTTACCATCTTACAAGCCATTACTTATATTTCCTCTTCTGCAAGTCCTTCAAAATTCCTTATTGTTTCTGACTCTTTAAGTATCCCTTTCTCCTTTCACTGATGCTATAATATTTTCTATTCGTTCTCTTCTCCATGATCTATCCTCATCGACGTCTACCGAGATTGACTTTCTTTGGATTCCCGGACAGTCACGCATTGATGGAAATATAGCCGTCGACCTCCTTGCTAAAGTTGCAGCTTCCGATGGAAATGTTATTAGTAGGGTTCCAGCACACAATATTCTTCTTTTAACTAAATCCTGCCATCTTTGGCAATCTGTTTATGTTTCTCTTTTCGCTAATCCTAATTCCTTTTATCTCTTGATTAATCCTGTTCCTTCTTCTCGTCCTTGGTTCTATGATATCCCCGGTTTGCGTCTGTCCATAATTACTAAAGTATCTCGCCTCCGTTTCTCGCATAGTCTCCTTCCTTCTTCACTAAATCGCTTTTCTTTGGCTGCATCTCATAATTATCCATTGGATCCTGAAGGTTCCCAGTATGTTTGCGATGCGAATTACGTGCTCTTCAAGTGCTCCGGTTTATCTCGCGAGCGTGAGTTACTTTATTGTCATCTTTTAAAGCTTGGTCTTCCTGCTCCTTTCAACGCCTCCTATGTTCTTTCTCTGCCTATTCTCTCAGTTGTTCCTGTTCTAGAGCTTTTCCTTGATTCCATTGTCGATAAAATAAAAATATAGTTTCCATTCTGTTTCATGCATCTCTTCCATTTTGCTGGGCTGATGCTCTCTGGTAGCATAAGATTCAATTAGAAGTTGTTTTTTCTTATTCAATTTCGAACAATCATCAAAAAAAGTCATTATAAATGATAAAACGTCTAGTTACCGGTCGAGGTTGAAAATTTCATCGACAAAACAAGAATTATCGAAACACAATGAACATCGATCGACTATTATTGGCGAATAATGCACTTGTAAGAAATATTATTTTTTGCGGAAAGATGAATTGTATATAATAAGTAAAAATACACTAATATAAAACAATTAATTAATATTTATTTACCCGGCGCGTTTCGAAATTAAAGCTTTATGGTCCAGGGAGTTAATAACCCACTTGATCATGAAACTTTGACTTCGAAACACATCGAGTAAATAAATATGAATTAATTGTTTTAATTTAAGTGTGCTTTTACTTATTATATGTTAAAATAAAACAATGAGTGACAGAAACATATATATATATATATATATATAGTAAGGATGTATTTTAACAAAAAAGAGCCTTGTTTTACGTGTATTAAAAAATAAACCTTGTATTTTTTCCCTTAAATAAACCTTTAGTCGTGTATTACAAGCAATTGAAGTGTATGTAGTTAAGGGTAAACATTGTATTAAGCTAAAAGAATATTATTAAACGTTTCTGTTATTACGTCAATATTTTCATTAATAAATAATCAGAGATTATACTATTTAAGCGAACATGTTCTGTGGGAACGCGTTTCATATTTATTATAACATTTTAAAAATTGAGAAATAATGTTTGTAAGTAATAATAGTTGATAAATTAAAATCATCTTTAAATGATGGGTTATTGGCTACCTGAATATTGTCGCTAATAATAATAACAGTGGTAGTAGGTTTCTGCCAGGGACCGACCTATTGATTCTGCTGCTTCGTTGCGTAAAAAATTCGTCGCCAATTATTATGGCTTTAGATGGACTATAGTGATGAGATACTCTTAAGAACAATATAACGAAAGCGGAACATTATAATTTTAACTCGAATATATGAGCCGTTTCTTGAAACGTTTTCATTAATGAGTCTTCTGTTGTAAAGCTCAAAATGGAATTTCCTCTAATTGGAGTATTAAAATAAAAACTGAAACTGTACAACGGATTTACTGTTTTAACTTTTAAAAAAAAACGCTTTGCTCGTAATCTTGTAAAATTTTTGATGGCCTCATTGCTGGATCTGGAAAGTAGTGCATGTATCATAAAACTGAAATGATACCTTAATTCCATCTCTGCGCATACAACTAAAATGTTTTTATTGAATTTTTTTCGATTCAGTATAATAGTTGGTCATCATCATCAGCTGGTACGTTCGTACAGTCGCTATGTTTGTCAGGTAGGCTGTCTGCAGGATTCTTAGTGTATTTTCGGTCGTAGCAAATTGAGCGCGTTTATTTTCTTTCGGAAATGACTAATTCGCGTTTCAGAGTTGCACTTGGTTGTACGGAATATCTACAGAATGTACGGTCTTTTTAATTCATTACTTCTTTCAACCTTTTCTATACTATTCCGTCGTGTTTGTTATTTGTCGGTTTTTCGATTTGACAGTAATTAAGTTTAAATCGCGTTGTCAGGTATTATTTTTATCCATTTTCAGAAGCGACTTTCTGTTCAACTTCAATTCATCTGCGCTAACTTCAATCTTATTCTTGCTATAAAAGTTGCGTAGTCGGCATATCGAAGATTTAAAACCTACTTCCGATTGGCACGCGTTCCACACACCCTTCGGCTACCACTCGCCTCTATACGTTAAACGGCTTCGGTTACGGAACACAAGTCTATCTCGCTCACACCTTTCGCCACGAAAAATTCCACAAATACGAGTACTTCATTATTCGCTTTGTCAACGTGTAAATTGAAATCGTCAGATAAAATAAGCGTTTTCCTAGCCCCACAGTTTATCCTACTGCATGTCACCCGCAGGCTTTATTAGAAATCCAGCAGACGAAATATATAAAGTTCTCCCGTTACTTTATTGATCCTGTCAGCCACTATTAATTTCGCTTTTCGAGGTATTCCGTTTTATTCTTATTTCTTAATCAATTTCGACGGCATTGCCGTAACTTTCCTCTCTGCAAATTAATTGCGTGTTTTAATATTTTGCTCACGCTGTCTCTTAACTATAAATTTTTTTTTTATTTTTCATAAAAAGCCTTTCGGATCGTTGTGATAAAATTATAAATTATTTTCATTAAATCGAATTTTTTACCGAAAAAAAATAAATAAAAATTTAACTCCGATAGTTCTCAATTGCAGTGAATTTTAAAAATACCCGAATTTTTCGGTTGTTTTTATTTTTTCGTTTCATTTTTATACTATTTTGAAATTACATTTCCGAATGTTTAGTAAACAGTTCACACGTTGAATTATATAATAAAACCTCAACAGGTGCTATTAAATTTAATCGTTTTTTTCATGACGACTTATCATTCTGACTTTTTTCTTGTTTTTCATTTGTTTATTAGCAACAAAATAAAAAATCAGCTACATAAGCGAAGCAAAAATAAAACAGGTAGTGCAATTTAATGCAGATAATATGACACGTTGCCAATTGTCCTTTTTGATATGAAACGCTGTGCTTTGCGATACTCTTTATGTCGTCTCTTCTTTCCTGTGCCCGGCAGCCTCACCCTCTTGACGGCATTGTGTAGAGCATGGTTCAAGCTACATATCGTACACTTACACCAAAGCTCAAAAACGCGTCCTTCCCCCTCTTGCGGCCATTTGTAGTGAAATCGATATTTAAAACATCATTTTAGAACGCACTGTGGTGTATATATGTATATTAATTACAATGTAATTCTTAGGCCGACCCCCATTAGAAAAGATGTCCCAATTTTATTCTAACGTTTGTAATATTTTTAGTTTTTACCGATTTCCAAAAAGAAGAATGTGGTTATATACACTCGTCGCGTATTTTTTTTCATTTTTTTGTTTGTTCGCGCATAACTCATATTCATATAGACACCGATTTTACTGATTCTTCATCCATTAGAAAGAGTACCATTCAACTTAGAGGTACCATATGATGAGTAATGATGAAAATCAGTGAACATAAATTGCGTACTCGTCAAAAAACATGAAAAAACGTAGTCCTTTAGATAAATTTTTTTTCTTATTATTTTTTATCAGTATAACAGAGGCGGCCGACTTAAACTGCTATCAGTTTGCAAAATTACCATGGAAATGTAGCTTTGTTATCGACCTCCAAAAAGAAGAAGGATACACGTTTGTCCCTTTTTTTTGTTTTTTTTACGTTTGTTCACGCGTAACTTATATTCATATGGACCGATTTAGAATTACGATGTAAAATTTAATTACTTTATACAAAGTATAGGAGAAAAAGAGACAAAAATTTAAGTAATACGGGTCAAGGGGCACGACCTCTTGCTAGGCCAAAATGACTGAGATAACTAAAAATCCAATGGTGCTAGGAATCGGAGGGGCTTTTACTTTTCTCGCATACAGAAGAACTTTATTCGGACTAGGTAGCGCCTGCATTAAACAAATTAGTTAACTGTTCGAAACTATTTCTAGCCAATCTGTTCATCTCCGGAATTAACTTGTCTGTCGTCCATCCCTGCTCGTTGATGATGTAGCTTAGCCCGGTCCGGAAAATCCGCCAGGTGGTAGGCGTGAAGCAACTTTGAATTGTAACGAAATATTGAGTTTATTTAAGGGCAACTTTTTCTTTTTTTGTCGCTTTTATTGACATAAATGCGCCACCCTTCGATGACTCCCTGCGTTACATTCTCATTCCCGCTTACCTCTGAAACAGTTCCGTCACGGTTGCATTTTAATTACTAGACACTAATCGTCGCGACTAATAATTTATCTCGCTTTAATGCAGTCTGTCAGTTCAATTTGTTTCCTCTGATACTGTTTAAAGCTGCCAACTACTGAAAACTTCTACATCCATCCTTCAACCGAAGCATTTCATTGCAGATCGACAGATGACGAGACGAGGTTTCTTTTCAATTTATTTTTACAGTTTTCGTGCTGAATTTCTCAGAATAAATAGAATGCTCTTCTTTCTATTTTCCGGCAATCTAAAAACGGCTGTACAAAAGTCTTGCTCCATGAGCAATAATCTCCAGAAATGCTCCAGCTAAGGATTTTAAAGGTGGCCAACCGGCGGTCTTATTTCTACTGTTCCACACACCCTGGCGTAATGTACCTCTGATAGGCAGTTTGCCTTTTGTTTTCTACAGTCTTTAGTCTCCCCAAACGGGCTCCGTTATTCGTAATATGTGGTTGACAGTGTCGTTTAATGTTTTCAGCTTTTTCTTAACAGTTCACTACTGGTCGTGTTATGGGCTTTGGGGGGGGGGGGGGTGAAAATATACATAGCAGCAAACTATCCTTGTACGTTATTTTCTGAATTAATGCTATAAAGGTAAAAAATGTTGTTTAAAACTATGGTGAACAAGACTTTCCCATACATTTAATTTAAGTAATTGATAAGTAAAACGCTCCAAAAAAATGTAAACGCAATTAACATAATAAAAATGAATTAATTTAAATTTATGCGACTAGTTCCTCGGACAACATCAGTTACCGCAGTTCAAAAAGTGTAAAGAAATAGAAATATTCTTCTTCTTCTTCTTCTTCCTCTTCTTCTTCTTCTTCCTCTTCTTCTTCTTCTTCTTTGTCTGTATTACATCACTGTATTGATGTCTCCCTTAATATTTTCCATCCTATTCTATCCTGTGTTTTCTGAAGCCGCTGGGTAGCCCCGCTTTGATAACAATATCGTCTGTCCATCCTATGTTTGGCCTTCCTCGGTTTCGTTTTTATAAACTAACTAAAGTTATAAATTGATTAAAAAGTTAAATTTCAAAATAAATAATTAGTAAAAAAATAATTTTTTTTTTTTTTAAAAATGGGCTCTTATTTATGCACTAAAAAGAAACATAAAATAACTTTATTAGTATGCGACTACCAGGTAAGCATCTTAACATTAAAATTTGAAACCAGAAAATATTCTGAAAAATTAAAGCGGGGGCCGCAGTTACAAAAACTTTTTCGATGTGTGTGTAGTATTGTGATGCACAACAATGGAACAACATTAGATAGTGATTGTAGTTTTGGCTTAGGATGTATTATAATATTAATATTTAATTACTAATCTGCGGCTCACGCTTTTATTTTTCAGAATATTTTCTAGTTTCAGATTTTAATGTTAAGATGCGTGCCTGGTAGTCGTACACTAATAAAGTTATTTTGTACTTTTTAGTGCAGAAATAAAAGCCTATTTTTTTTAAAAAAATTTAATTTTTTTTATTTTTTAGTCTGGACTTTTTACTGTGCATTTCAATAAAAAAACAATAAATTTGGAATTGTATTTTATTTTGCTTTATTTTATTCAATATCTTTATTATAGGACATGTACAGAAATTTGTGTTACATTTTATTATTAAATAATGGATCGCATTCTTTCTATTGTATTGTCTTTTGCTTTTTATGCAATACATACGGAATCTTCAGCACGTGAAACACAATGTTTCACTAATAGAGCGATCTTTCCGTTAATATATATGACATGATCGAAAAAAAAATATTTTTTTTTTTGAGACTTCCGAGCTTTCGGCGCCCCAACAGTCCGATTTTAAAGTTGGAAACCGAAATGTTCGAAAGTAAAGAAATACACGAGGATGTGCCTTTTTTTTTAACCTTGTTCAAAATTTTTTGCTATAAAGCTGAGCCACAAGCGGGAGCTACACGTTGTTTTTTGTGCTTTTTTAAACTTTTGGTAAACTTCCAATGTTTCTTTAAAAAAAATGGAATACGAGTTTGCTCCCAAAAAATAGCGCTGTTTCCAACAGTATATCATATTCCCGGAAAAAAAAAAAAAAAAAAAAAAATCCAATAGTTCGAGCCCTCGAAGCCCCCCGAGGGGCTAATTTTAATGTTCCAAACCAAAGAAATATACGTGAATGTGCATATTTGCAACCTTGTTTATAATTTTTAACTGTAATACTCGCACCACAAAGAGGAAGCTACATATTAGATCATACGCTTTCGTGAACTTTTCGTCAACTTCGGAAGTTTCATTAAAAAACGACAAATAGCGATCGTTCCAACGATATATCACATGCCCGAAAAGAAAAAAACAAAATTCCAAAATTTCGAGTTTTCGGTTTAGAGCTGGAAACCCAGATGTTACATAATAGTATATTGTCATCTATAACTTGCATCTCTGCAAAAGGACACTTTTTTAATTCATCCGGAAGTGGGTGAAAAATTGTTTCCAAAATTCCCCTCAGTTCGGCGCCATTAGGTAATTTTGAATTCAGAAACCCGGATTTTGCATAATATTGTATTGTCATCTATAACAAGCATTTATGGAAAAGGAAACACTCTTCTAAAAGCCTATAAAAATATAATATATTGAAACACAATAAAGATTTTTTTATTAAAAATTATCGAATTTTAATGTTATACAAAGGACTTCTCCCAAAGGTTTACAATAAATAATAAGACAAATTATGATCAAAAATATGATAACTTCGAGATTTACGGTTTAAAATGGCACGCAATAGTTGCGAATAATTAAATCCTTTCGGATTAGATTTAGAGAGCAAAAAACTATACACATTTTTAAATAAAATTCATCGCTCGGCATTTGTAGAACACTTATAAGCATACCGTTGTTACAACAGATATTACCGGGAAGACAGTCGTTAACCTTTTTGAATAACACCTTTCCCTTAAATTTCACTGAAAACTATTATAAACAAAAGCATAAGTTAATCTTTAGTGTAAATCTTTTATATAACATTAATATTCGATAATTTTTAGTGAAAAATCATGTTTTAACGTTTGGTATTTGTAATTGTTTATTCTAATTCAGAAATTACAATCGATTTGTCACTTTATTTGATTTGCATATTTCTGTCTGTTTTTACATTATATGCACTGCGGTAAAGAACCGATGTTGTTCGAAATTAATTCATTCGTAATGTACTGTGACTTACCTTTTTTGAAGTAATGGTAAGCTACTTAGCCGCCAGGCCATAAAAAAAAAAAAAAAAAAAAAAAAAAAAAAAAAGTATTTTATTTTTTTATTAAAATTATGTTTTTTTTTCTTTTGCTTATGCGGTTTGTCTTCGTGAGTTTCACGCGGTTTCGACCGATGATTCTTTAACCGGCTTCACTTGAAAGTCGAATGAGGAATATAAAGAAAACTTTACGAATTAAGTTTTCCGCCTCTCATACAGAAATTATTAACATTCGCGCGCAAATCGAATAGCGCGCCCCAGGAATTGCAAGTCTGTCATAAGTAGCCTGCGAACAGTTAAATAATACAGACTGTTATAAATCAATTAACCGCATCTGGTCAATAGGTATGGCATAAATTGACCATAATATATAATGTACATGTTGAGTTTCGAAAAACATATAATGATGGCGGCTGTGCTATGTTGGAACTAGTTGATTCGCGTAAACCAGACGCGAAATTATTTTACCTTTTTTCCTAAAGTATTTTCGATATTTAAAATTAATCGACCTAACGTGACGGTCTATATTTTCCGTTGTCTGTAACGAAAAATGTCCGACAAGAATGTAGTACCGAATGCTTGCTTACGCCAGGGGCTGATTTTGGAGAACATTTTGTCAAATCAAACTAACCGAAGCGAATGTGTACAGTCTACATTCCACAGTACCATTTTGCAACGCAGCGTTAAACCAGCCCTGATAGGAAGCTGATTAGTTTTTTCGCAAAAGAAAATTGCTCTAGGCGCATTTATAAACACTTCTCTCGACGAGAAGAAAAGCTTTTCCGAAAAAAAAGTTTTGTGTAACACGAGCGTTATTGCTTTTTGCAATCTGTTCTTTTCGTTGTTTGAAAATACATACAGTTGTTCTCCGTTATATTATTAAAGCCGATGTTCCCATATGCTACTATTAACAATAATAACTACTCAGTGTATAATACGTCTCGCTGCTTTACTTAGAGGTACCCCCTATCGAGTATAAGAAAAGCTCTTATAAAGGAACAGTTAATGCATTATAAATCACTAACCCAAGTAGCAACTCTTGTAACAATAATAAACATTTTACAAGCCGCGCATACGAGCATCCGAAGCGTAAAATCAATAGTCAATTTTATACGGATGCAATTTTAAAGGAAATAAATGCAAATATAGGCTGTTCAACTATCGGTCTGAGAAATTCATTTTCCGTCGTTAGCGCATCGTAATATTCCTAGCACTTCAATTCTTCTTGAACTAGAAATCAGGCAATTCAGCAGTAATCTGTTCCGACTCTCTATTGCAGCTTTAAATTCCATATCCGATGTTTTCAGTGATAAAAAACATCCCATTGCGAAGGAAATAGTCAAACTACAGGTATGTGCCTCGCTCGCGCGATATCATTCCTCTGGATTCCAAGTCACCCGGGAATTCCTGGAAATGAATTGGCCGACAGAGCAGCCGAAGAAGAAGCCTCAGCGATTCTCGACACTCCGGTACCAGCTTCAGACTTCGTTCACTACCTAAAATTGGCTCTGGGCACACTATGGAACCAACGATGGCTGGCCATCCCGTGTTCAAATAAACTTCGTCAAAATTAAGCAGTATGTCCGACCATGGAAGACTCACCTGAGTCAAAGAAAATGTGATATAATCGTTACCAGACTCCGGCTGGGACATACGCAACTCACGCATGGTTACCTACTGCAAAAGACACCGACTCCAATCTGCAGTATATGTAACTCCGATCTTTCTGTTCTCCATATCCTCACAGAATGTCCTCAGTTCAATTCCTTCAGATTAACACATAATCTTCTCTCCTCCTTGTCCAATATCCTCTTTGATGACCTTTCGAACCTAATCACTTTTCCGCACTATGCAAAGCTATACTACGCAATATAAATTCCTTAAAATCGAGAACGGTCGAGACTCGAAGAAGAAGGAGAATTCGTTTATCTACCATATACATCTATATTTATCCG
Organism: Icerya purchasi; assembly: GCA_039619475.1. Lineage (NCBI taxonomy): Eukaryota > Metazoa > Arthropoda > Insecta > Hemiptera > Monophlebidae > Icerya > Icerya purchasi. The sequence goes on along the minus strand of CM077115.1, from coordinate 219,505,633 downwards.
AGCCTCTAACCGATAGTTGCTGTTCAATTTAAATAAATAAATAAATAAAATAATAATAATCCAACAAGAACTCGAAAAGGTCTAAAACAAATTTTGAATTTGAAAACAGAGGCGGTTAGATTTCTTTACTACGCGTTTGAAAAAACTGAAGACGAATAATTAACCGTTTTAAAGAAATTTTCCTAATGGGACCTAATTGGTTTTTTTTTGTTTTTTTTTTTATTTTTCGAAAATGTAAATTTTATAAAAGAAAAACGTTGACGGAAGAAAAGAAAAAAGCGCGCGGCAGACGCACACTTGTTAATGCGCGTGACTTAGATGAAAATTTGAAACGCGACTGAAATGCTCGACCGACGTTGTCGATCGAAGCGAAGGTTGCCCGATATGATGAAATATTTGAGTTTATTAAATAGCAAATTAAAAAAGTAGTTTCGAAAGAGAATTTTAATTGCCGCGTAAATATATTACGCGCAGTACTTCGATATAATTAAAGTACTTCACTTTTGAACCGAAAAATGAAACTAAAAGGAAAAAATGTCTATTCTTGTTCTGATAAAAAATGTATTCATCGCAGCATTCTTGATTTTTTACTCGTTAGCGACAAATTAGAAAAACAAAAATTAACCGATGAAAAACTTTTCCAACTGAAAATTAAAATAGCTTTATATCGTGCGCTAAAAATAAATTTTTAATAATGTTTTCGTAAACTATCAGGAAAAATCTGTCCAGCAATACCTTGTGGGAGGTTAGCTAGAGGGGAGCGGTGGAGATAAATACTCATTAGTTACATTTTTTTTTTTTTTCCCCTAAATAACCATAGCGACCTGAATGTTCAAAAATACCGGTGCTTCTTGAAAATATTTTAAGTATAATTCGAAATATTTCCTAAATTTAGGAGTAGAATCGAACGATGTAGTTATTTCCGATTAAACCTTCGAGACTTTTTTGGCCGAAGCTGATTATTCAGCAATGAATCTCCGATTGATGCCGATTTTCATTAGATTGGTTGATAATCGAAGGTAACCACTTCCCGCTATTCGTTATATTTAATTCTAAATTCATCAGCCAATCTCCTGCTTGTAGCTTGAGGTTCCGTAATGATCCAAGTTTTCGGAAAAACGCCTTTTTCTGGTGAAGTCAATCTATAAAAGTTCAACTTTTATATACAATCGAAAATAATAAGACCGGTGAATTGCTAACGGCCTTTAAACGGTCACGGAATAATCGAATACAGCTGAAAGTAGCAGCAGAAAAACTTGTCGAAATCTCTTAAAACATCACCAACCTTCTTAAAAACAAACATTTTTAGTGTAGAAACTGGACTGCGTACAGAAATAGAATGACGCGGCACAACGCGTTTAAATAAGATTGAACTTTTAGCTGACCGACTTATTTTTACGTAGAAAAATAAATAAATAAAAGCCATAAAGATCTTTTAGAGAAATAAATTGTAAAGAAAATAAGTAGTGCAGCGAGAAATATTTATTTTTATAAATCCATTAAGAGGTTGTAAAAAGGCAAATGTGGTCAACAAAGGGATCCAAATTTTTTGCTATTCGACGGTAAATCATTTATAATAGGGTACGTATAGTAATATGAATATATATATATATATATATATATATATATATATATATATATATATATTAATTACAACGTAAATATATATATATAAAAGCTCGGCCATTTTGGCCTCGCAAGAGGCTGCGCTCATTCACCCTTCTTGATTACATTTCTGTCTTTTTAAAATCGGTCTATATGAATATAACAACATTCTATCCTAACATTTAACTTTCATTACATAAAATTAAGACATTTTTTCGTTACATATTTCGTTACATGTCCAAAGTTGTACGAGATATTTTGGCGGCTCCATGGTTTGTCCGTAATGATGATATACACAAAGACCTCTGCATTCCAACGGTTAAAGAAGTAATTACGACCTTTACTAGAAGATACTTTCATCGACTTAGAAACCACATCAGTCCGCTAGCAGCTAATCTTTCGCAAAATAGCGTACGATTCAGACGATTGAAACGACACAGTCAAATTGAACTGGAATTTCGCCCGTAGACATTAATTTGTATAGCTCAACATATTCCAATAAATAACGTACATACAAATAAGGAATAGCGACCACTGGGAGGCGTTCCACCCACCATGGTTTACATAAAATAACATTGCTACTTATTGTTCAACTGAACAGATTGTATGCAGATAGAAAGAATTAAAAAAAAAAACATATATCGTTACATAAAATTGTGACATATTTTTGGGACGAATTTCGTGACAGGACACTTTTCCTGATGACCCCTGGCGTAAAAATGACGTAGCCATTAATATATATTTTAATGGGGGATGGCCTAAGAATTACGTTGTAATTAATTATATATATATTAATTACAACGTAATTCTTATGCCGGCCCCCATTAGAAAAAATATCCCAAAAAATGTCCCAATTTTATTTTGTTCTATATTTTAATTTTTACCGACTTCCAAAGAGAAAGAGGTTACACGTTCATCTCGTTTGTTTTTTTTTACGTCTGTTCGCGTATAACTTATATAAATATTTGGACCGATTTAGAATTACATGGTAAATTTTAATCTTTTTATACTAATATGGAAGAGAAAGAATCAGAAATGTAAGCAAGAGGGGTCAAGGAGCACATCCCCTTGCGAAGCCGAAAAGGCCGAGTTTATATATATATATATATATATATATATATATATACAGTTCATTTATTTTGCTAGTTTCGTACAAAAATGAAATCCCCCTAGTGTGTTTAATGAATGAGAAGAAAAACCATATATTTTTGCATTATAATCGACAGCGTTCTCTTACATTAAATTAAAATACTAACACACTGACGGCTTTTGAATCGTGTAGAGAGATATATTATCGTAGCGTTTAAATAATCGTTATGCCCCTTGCCGGGAGGAGATGGGGGGGGCTATATTCTTTAAGACAGTGAAATTTCATATAAATCGATGTTTACGAAACATTAGCGAACATATGGTAAACTCTGCGATGCTTCCACTCGTAAAACATATCTTTACACTTGGCTCGGTTTTAGGTGCGCGTGATTTCGCAGGCGTGAAAATTCAGCCGCTTTACCTTTTTCGCACATATAAGCTGTTTAGTCATTTCAGTGAACGTTCGAAAGCGAGGCACAATTAAACGTTAAAATGAGATTAACGGAAATAGGCTCTGATTGTGTGCATTGTGACAACGATTCTGAAAATTCACGCGATATTAAAACGGGCGAGCCGAATGGTAATTTCGCTTGTTACGTCAAAACAGAATTTAAGAACTTTCCACTATCTTAAGGTGCATTCGGCAGATGTGTCTAATCGCTTTAAAAAAGCTAGCTCTACCTCTGCTTTTGTCGAGATTGATAGATTTACCTTTCATCGTTAGTTCACGGTGCGACAGCGATGCGCAAAAGCTACACTTCTATTAACTGTTCCGCGGTTGCAAGGAACGTCGTTGGAACGTTCTCTAACAAGCATTAACTGCACTCATTTATTTATTTTTTCCGTTGTCGACATGGGACTCTGGCTTTTGCAACTTGGCCACTTTTTTTTAACGATCCAGTCTTGAACACTAATTTTCTGTATTGATCATCTTTTGTAGTTTTAAAGGAATCATATTTACGGCTCAATACATATAATTTGCCAATTGGAGACTAAAATTTTCTTTTTTTTTCCCACAAATTACTTTTCAGTGCAATATACATGTATTTCCCCTTTTTTTGCGTATTTTATTAATTTTCCGCTTTATCAGTTATTACTCTCTATTGACGATTCTCTTTTTACTTCAGAAACAAGAATGAATATTTTTGAAACAATCGGAAACACTACGAAAATTCAACCGCTGTTAAATTACAATTTTTGTAACAGCCTTTTATCTTTTACTGAGTTATTTGCGGAATTTGAGTGTAATTAACACTTTTTTTTGTCCACATATATATATATATATATATATATATATATATATATATATATGTGCGTGTGTGTGTGTGTGTGTGTGTGTGTGTGTGTGTGTGTGTGTGTGTGCATATATGTTTTTCTTTCTTTCTTCGTTCGTTAGCTCGATTTCAAGCGTTGAGACTACCTGTACAATCTAGCTGCAATATGTGACCTGTTCTACTAAAAGGAGGGACCTATCGTCCGAAAACAAGTTTTTACAAGAAAACAGCAGTTAAACAAAACAAATCGGTAGCGGTGCGCTCGCGCATTTAGACTTTTTTCGTTTTTTTTTTTTTCAATTTCCCATGTTCTTTTTAAAATCAGTTTGAAAAGTAAATATTAAATCTCGAAATCTACGAGTTGTTTCATTGAAAAGAGCACACTTTTTCCTATGAGAATCGTCAAAAAAATGAAAATAGATTTTTCGGGCGATAGATTCCTTTTAGTAAACTGGGTCACATATAATTATTATATGTACTATAAATATATGTATGTTTTTATATATATATATATATATAGAAGAGAAATAATTATGACAGTGTTATATATTTAAAGCGTATAAATATCATATTCTTTCAGAAAAATAACATTGTGATTTCTTAGAAACGATTAAAACATCGAGAATATATTTCGAAGTACGGAATTTCGATAAGAAACAATAAAAGAAAATTTCCAAATGTATGTGCTCTGAAGTGTGCCCCTATTTGATTTGATTTGTGATGCGCCACGAACGTTTTGTTTTTTTCCTCGCGTTTTTATGTAATATCCATATGAGAAGTCGTTTCGACCAAGTCTTTATCATATTCATATTGAAATGTTGAATGATTTCAGATTGTTTTATGTAAAATTACTTTCAAAAATACCTGAAAATCTACAGCTTCGGAATTTTAACCTGAGTGATTTTGTAAATAACTTAAAATTTCGGATAATTTCAAACTGTTTTAAATGAAAATATGACAAAAAAACAAACAAAAAAAACAACAAAAAACAAAAAAAAACAAGAAAAAAACAAAACGTTATTTCTAATTATCTTCAAACAGATGATGTATGTATGCTATAATTTGTACGACTGTTTCTTATCGTAAATCGGACACCAATAATTGAGTTGCCGATTGCATTTCTGGTTTTATGTATCCTAATGACCGTGGTAGTTGTTACTCATGTACCATAAATTTTTAGAAAAATAAACACAATTAAGAAAAATTCCAATAAGAAATTTTATTCTTTCCCCGGTACATATGGAAATGTTCGCGATGAATTTTACTTTCTTTTAAATAACGAAACATTTTACATACATGGTTTTGTTTTTTTCCCCCAAAATCAATTGGTTGTTGAAAATGTTAAATTTGTGATATATGTTTTTAAATTTTAAAACGCCTAATGGCATATTAAGCGAATTTTTCAGTTGTTTTAAATTATTCTCAGTATATTGTTCGTGTTTTATGAACCGATCAGCTGCTATGCTTGAGTTCTGGTGGAGAGTTTCGATTCACAATTTCTTCGCGTGTTCATATATATTTGTAATGGGGATAAGAAAACCAAAAGAATCTTTTCAGAACAGCAATTGGTGTGCGGCAAATTTTAGTAGCGGATTTAATTCGATTTTAATTTTAAAAATTAAAGGTTTTTTTGTTTTAAAGATTGTGGCGCCTATTATTTCTCTCGGTAGTAGGTGAGCATGCAAGGTAGTATACGTAATTAATGCCTCGGCCGGGTTTCCTTTGCCCAAATATAATGTTTAGCTTTAGCGGCGAGGCGCATTCTCGCATGTCTAGTTTAATTGCTGATCGCGATTCTCTCCGAAAAGCAATCATCCGACGAGCCCTTCAGCTGCTGCCGTCCCATTATGAGATAAAATTAATTTTCGAAAACCGTTCAGGAGAAGCAGTCGGGAATCGTTCTCCTACTTGGATAAACGCGAGAAAGAAACCGCACTTCGTTCGGTTTAATGTTTGAGCTAGGGAGGACACCACGAGTATAGTTTTATTGAAAATCTATCAAAAAAAAAAAAAATAAAAAAAATAAAGTAAGGTGGGGTAATTCCGATAACTTGTTTTAACAACTTTGACAAGTGCAAGTTGGCAACACTGATGGGCGTAAGTAGGAAACAGTTCTTTTTATTTTCCTTCAGTTGTAATTATAAATATTTCACTAGATAATTATCACAGAATGTTTAAAAACTGAACAAAAGTGATTATGAAAAGTTGAAGTGTATCGTAATTGCCCCAAAACATATCTCGTGAGAACACAATGCATTTTGAAGAGGGGTATCAATTCCGATTTTTCGTTCCTTTTTAAAATTTCCAGAGAACAGAGTTGCAAAATATTATTGATTTTGTCAAGTAAGAAAAAAATACAAAAATTTCGCATTTTGCTATCGGAATTACCCCATCTTACCTTATTATTTATTAATCCACCTAACCGACTTTCTGATCCTGTCGGCTGCCGATGACTTATGTTACCTTTTTAAATGTACAAGTGAATTGTTCGGTGGCCTTCGTTTTCACGGATAACCGTTCAAAAAGCAGTCTGCGAATTTCTAATTATCGTACGTGGAAATTATGGGAAAAAGTACAAAAATTTGACGTTCGCAGTGGCGGAATATACATATGTAGTAGAACGAGAGAAACAGGTCGGGCAATTATTTTAACTGTTTACGGGGACTGCTGCCGCTGCTGTCAGTGCAGCTTTGCTATCGAACTTTAATTTGTCCGTCTCGTCGTCGACGATAATTATTTTTCTCTGTAAAACAACGTCGCCGCCCAGAGAACACGAGAACGGGGCAATAACGATAGAAAGAAAGAAAAACAAAAATAAAGCGAAAACAGGCGAAAGCTGACAAGTCGCGTTTACAATGTGACACTTGTTAATTAAACGCTACTGTCTGAGTGCTAGCACGCGCGCTTTCCACTTGCATCGTTGAAAGTGTTATTTTTCAATAAAACGGACGCCGGGTATGAGTGGAGCAAAAGCGACGACTGCGCACTGACGCCGGTACATTAATTTTTTCGGCGAAAATAGCGATTTGGAAAAATTTAAAAGACTTTTTCGTCTTTCCGTGGAAAACTCATTTTCCACTCAAATTTATTGACGACGACGCTACTTTATTTACTTATATAACAGCGATTCAATCGGCTAGCGCCGTTTCCGATTTTATGCTCGGTCCGTTATCTAAGTGGAGGAAATAAAATTGAATAATGGTGCAACATTAAACTGGTTAATGGAAACCATTTTAGTTTTCCTTTTTCTTTTTTTTTAAAAAAAGAAAAAAGACGTTCTTTATTTCATTTGCAGAGACGATGGTAGACGATGGTAGACGAAATGGAAGGAGGAGGAATAAATGTTTATAATTTCAAATTGCGATAAATGTGTACACGTAGAAGGACAATTTACGCGTTTTGAGCCTGTTGGAACAAAAAAAAAAAAAAAAAAAAAAGGAAAAAGACTAGCAAAAGGCGCGAAAGAAACGTACTTTGTGAAATGTCGCAGTTGCGGAAAAAATGTTTTGTGTTTTGGCGCGCTTGAATTCGCCGTTCTGGTTGATAATAGTGGAGAGTAGGTTCAGGAAACGTATCAGCGGATATCCCACAACGCAACTGATGATGTAACATTACAGTTTACAAGTGCGAGCAGGCAAATACTGAGTATCGATGAATCTTTTACACAGATCCCTCTAGGTTCATTCCGCTTTAGAAGCTAAAATATTCTGACCTATGATAGACCGTCGTAAATATTTGAGAGCAGAAATATACCGGATATCGGGTGGAAAAATGATAACGTTAGCGTGATTAGGAACTTACCGTTTTGTCTGCGGACACAACTTTGATTATACTACTATATTATTAGCTGTTTTGCAATTTCCTTCTCTCTTTCCGACACAGAAGTGATTCTAACGCACAATGGTGTACACTGCGTCGGTAACCAGTGCAAACTATTTCCAATTTTTCAGTGAACTCCGGATAATTCGCATGAGTCCGACAGCAGGAACTGATGAAATGTTTAAGTTGCAATTTCGCGCTTACACGTGCTTGGTGCTTAAATGTCCTATAGGAAGCAACCTACCCGGCGAACGCAGTTTAATTAATATTTGTAGAGAGAATGCGACTGTTAAAGATCGCCTGTAACGCGAGTTCTAGTAGTCGCCCAAGGCAAAAATCTGAAATTTTTTTTTTCGTAAAATTCTCTTTGTTGATACCGTTACCGGGAGACGCCCACACGAACGTAAAAAAATAATTATGTTTACAAGTAATCGTCGCGCCAACTCTTTTCTAACTCTCCATTTATAATAAATATAAACAAAAAAAAAACACACTAACATTGTTAAACAATCTGAGAAAGAGAAGAACAGCTGCAGTCGCGTTCTGACGTCCATTGAAGGTACCCGGAATATTTCAAATTCCAAATCATTTTAAGAGCCAGAATTTTTCAATTTTAAAAATTTTTCCAATATCAAATTTTAGTATATGATGAGTATTTAATAATAAACTCGTCTTTGTCCGGTTTTTTTTTTATAATTATGCGAAAAATTGCAGAGCCTTTTAGGAGAAACGAAATGAAAATAGGTGTACAGACACCACGGCTTGAATTTCTCGAAGAGTAACGTAAATTTACTAAAAATAAAAATATTTTTTTTTTTTTTTTTTTTTTTGTAATCCTGCAATTAAAATAATATTATGGAAATTTATTAAAATAAATGTCTTCAGCTTAACGAAACAGTATCGATTTCTGTACTATATTTAGGAACTGTTTAAGCAAACACCGAATGGTGGTCATTTCATATTTTTTTTTACGGAAGAAAAGGAAAGTCAAGCAAATTTGCCTTCACCGATGATGCTCCCGCAACAAACTTCACGAAACTAATAATATATATATAATATTCTATTTTCATTCGTTAATTTACTATTATTTTTTACCAATTTTTTTTTTTTTTGTTTCTTATAATTTGTTTTTATATTTAAAAGTTCTTACAAATGTCTCTAACGCGTGATGTGATGGACCACTAAAAACCGAATATTAACTTAGCAAAAATATATTAAAAGTGTAATTGATGATCGCTGCGATTTCACTGATTGCGACAAATTCGCGGAAGTGGAATTCAATTAAATTACTTAGCTCGAATGACGATCGAATGTGTTTTTCAGATTCGACAATCGCGCGGACTTCGTAAAATAACTTTTTCAGTTAACGAGGTCCAGCCGTTTTTCACCGACCTCTCTTAGGAACCAACTAACAACTATTCTTTTTCGATTGTCGCCGTCTTTTTATTTTATTCTCTTCCATTCCAACTCTCATCTATCGGGATGCGTAACTCGCTCCGCGCTCGATAGTTCAACAGAATCTCATTCATTCGTTTAGCCTCTCGCTGTGCGATATTTTTTTTTTGTACATTTGGGTTTTTTTAATTATTCCAAGTTTTCTTAGTTAACTAAACCGTATTAGAGTATTTACCGTTTTTGTCGGTAGAATATTTTTTACGAGGCGGCGCCAGTGCTTTATTGCGTTGCCTAAACTTCTAATTAAAGCAAATAGGAAAGTGCGCTTAGAGGAGAACATCTTCGACACCGATAAAGTTAAATTCAGCAAGAGTAATTCATTACGATTATACCAGCGGCTCTGTGAAGTATCTCCCTGAAGTATACTACTCCGGCGCTGTGTTAAGCCTGAAGTATTAAAGAGTCGTGGAAACATTTTTACCAGCTGCTTCAACTGCAACACCTTTTTCTCCGTTTGAACGGGGCTAGTAGTCAGTTCGACATGGAACACGTAACTCTTCCTGTTCGACAGCTTGTTTTCCTCTGTTTTATGCTCGGAAATTACCTGCTGTGTTCCTTCGAACGTAAATTGCAAATAACATCTCTCGAATTCATTTTCCGTCAATGTTTACTGCACCTGGCGCGCGAGTGGCTTTCAGAACACTTTCGGGAGGAGTCACAGAGAATATTTTACACCACTCCGAAAGCGCAGTTTTTCGATGACACTTTTTTTCTCCTTACATGCTTTCAGCCTTTTTTTTTTTTTTTTTTTTGTTTTGTCTGTCCTGCAGGTATCATTGAATTCTTCGTTGTAATTCTGGTTTACATGCAAAATTACGCGCTGTAAAAAGCTACATCGTTCTTCAGATTTTTTTTTTTTTTTTTTTTTATGTGAAATCCAAGCACGCGTACACTGAATGTAACACATTGAGACACGTCGTATTTAAAAATTTTAAAATAATTAAGTTTTTTCCCCCGCGCACACTGTGTACAGCAGCTAGTAGGCTAGGATCGCGGCTAGTACGTTTACGTTATACAGGTTCGCTGATTTAAATAATGCAAGAAGGGATGTGACGAATGGTAAATCATTGGACGTAAATGACGGAAGGGAGAAAAACTGGGTAAAACCAAAGCGCAGATTAAGGATCTTAGGACATTCTGTCGGGATATTGTATGGAATTTCGGAATGATGTAATTTTCAGTGATGAATTGAAATTTACCACATTTTTATAAATAAGAGGAAGTCACATGTTTGGCGGAAATTAAATACAGAATTTGAATTTAAATATATATAACGTTGAAACGTGGAGGCGGTCACGTCATGCTACGGTTTCGTGGCGTATTGCGTCCATTGATGCAGTCAGCCACATTAATATCCCCGGTCACAACGTTGCGGAACAATTAAACGCACGAAACAGATGGAAATAAAGCTTTTTTTTTTTTTTTCGGTAATTTTCTTAATAACACAAAGAAAACCTCCTTTAAATACATAGACGCAAAAAAAAAAAGAACATAAACGAAAATATATCACAGCTTCGGTAACAGCGAACACAAAAAGTCAAAATTGGTGCGCCGCATTAATATTCGGTCAATGACGACCCACCGAGATGCATTAACAGCGACCCTGAGGTTTCCCCCAACCTAAGGAATGGCGTTAATGCAGCGAGGTAAGTACGTTGCTTGCGTGTGAGTCTCATCAACGAATACGAAGTTGCAGTTACTATGCAAAATAACGCAAGTGTAGTTGTGCGAAAAAGAAAATAAAAATACCTCGGTACTCGCGAATTGGTAATTTTTCAAAAAAAGAACTAAGTACCACCGGGCTGCGAGATAGGTCAGTTGCTAAATATGTCGCGAGACACACTGTGAATGACATTTACCGCCGATATCAAAAGGAGGAAGGTCGAATCCACTCCGTTCAGCAAAAAGGGAAGCTGAAAAAAAAAAAAAGGACCCTCTTGATATACGAGTTTTACCCTCTATCGGAGGAACGGAGGAATATAATAATGAAAGTCTTAATATATTAATCTGGCGCACCAATTTCGACTTTTTATGTTCGTTTATAGCAGAGCGGTGATATTTTTTTGTTTGTGATTTTTTGAAATTTCCACCGGACTTTGAAAGTTTCGTTAAGGAAATAAAATACGGTTTCGTTCCCGACAAATAGCGATCTTTCCAACGATACATATATATATATATATATATATCACATGTCCGGGGGAAAAAAATATTTCTAGCTTTCAGCACCACCCCAAGGGTTTAAATAATATAAAGTTGTAAGCTCGGCTATAGTTTTTTTTTAACCGTAATTTTTTGCTTTTATAACAGAACTTGTACGTTTTGTTTTATATTTTGAATTTCACTTTTATAGGTTTATTCGGTGATGAGTTATGAATTTTTTAACGGTGATTTTTGAGGTCGTTTTATATTCCATATTATATAGTCTTGACGGGTTTTGGGGTTTTTTGACCGTCTAGATTAATCGGTTAGCTTGAAGTTATAGATGGTTTTAAAGAGAGTTTTAATTGTAATTTATGATCCAATTTTGAAGTTTATAAATCAATTCGATCATGAGCTATTGAATTTTTATTTGATATTTATATATTCAACGCTATGCTGTTAGTAACCTACTATCCTGCACGGTTAAAAAAAATCGATAACAAGATAGTGCCAATGAAAAAATAATACCTTACAGACCAGAAGCTAACATGGTGTAAGCACATTGACACAAAAAAGGCTGAACTCAGAGTCAAAGCCAACAAACTACATTGGCTATTAGGAAAACGCAGTCCCAACTATCCTTGAAAAATAAACCGCTATTATACAACCAACTACTCGCAGCGATATGAAGGAGTAGGGATGCGAATAATTATGGGGCTGCAGTGCAAAGAGTAATATTATGAAAATTCAAAAATACTAAAATATTACTCTAAGGTCAATCGTTGGCGCCCCATGGTGTACGTAAGGAACAAAACCATACATGATGTGACGTTTGCATGGAGTATGTAGTTGATGTTACCAAGAGGATGGCAACAAAACATCAGGTGCGGTTATATAATCACATGAACTGGACTGCAATTGGTCTACTGGTCAATTCGCCACAAGCGCAAGTGCGCAGACTAAGAACAAAACCTTTGGAACTAGCTTAGCAAAAAAAAAAAAAACTTAATGAGAACTATTTAAACATAAGTTACTAATACAGGGACTAGTCACTGGACTACGAACCCTTCACGTTACAATCATTTGCCATACCAGCTACTGATAGCCTATAGGCTAGGAATGGCTTCTAAAAAGGGGGAAAAAAAAAGAAAAAAAATTTGATTATTGTTTCTAAACCATCTTATTAACATTCTCGTACATTATATTTGTGTACGGGGATCTTAGAAACACACAAACATTTGGAAGAATACAAAAAAAACACAACCAACGGTTCCAAAATGGCGGTTTGTTCAAAATTACGTCGTTTATGACGGTATGGCGACTAGGAGGAAAAAAATTATACATAAAAGCAGCCACAGCTACTCAAAACGGTTCCGAAAAACCGGCGACCGATATTACTCCGGTGGACGGTGAAACTTCGTCTTCTTCTTATGCCATCCGATTCGGGTATTGCTTAATCATCATGTATGGATTGGATTATCTGCTGAAATTGATTACGATCTTTTGCTATTCTGACTAGATCTTCTGTTCTCTTAATTCCGGTCCATTTTTTTATATTATCTATCCAAGCGGTCTTTCTTCTTCCCGGATTTCTTCTTCGTTCTGTCATGCCCATTATTATTGTCTGTAGTAATTTGTATTTTTCACCTCTCATGAAGTGTCCAAAAAATTTTATCTTCCTTCTTTTTACTATTGTCATTGTTCCAGTACTTTCTCATTTTTTAACTTTTTCGTCCACGGTATTTTCCACATTCTTCTGTAGCACCACATTTCGAATGATGATATACGCTTCCTCATATTTTCCTTTATGGTCCATGTCTCGCTTCCATACAGTAGCACTGACCACACGTAACATTGCAATATCTTGTTCTTGATCCTTAGGCTTCCTGTCGCAAAGGGTGTTTTTTAATTTCATAAATACCGAAACTAAACTGTAAATCTAACGGTAGAATTAATTTATCAATCAATACACAGAGCTATCAGAATCCAAGCCGAAAGCTGTCGCACACTTAGTCGCGACACCGCCTGATTTACATGCATCTTCTCCCGGCCGGCAGTAACGCTCCCCTGCTATCGCAGACCACACACGCCGGGACACTTACACAACCCCTAACACTTGTTCGCCGACAACGAACAGTGTACGATGATGCCGCGAGAAATCGAAAATTAATGATTTCAACCGGAGAATAATTTCTGGCTCGACATCATCGCCAGATAGCGCCAGAGATGCCGAATCCGTATCAATGTATATTTTTTACGTAACATCATCCCCCGTATAAGTGCATGTAAACATTTTTTCCTTAACTGAAGGGAAGACGACATGTGTGTATTCATTATGGAACTTTTCCGAATTTTTTTTTTAATTTCAAAAGTTTTCCATCGATGATATACACATCTAGGAAATAATTATTTTAATAATTATTTTTGTCGAATTGAACAGTTTGCAGTGCTCCGAGAGTCCAATTTAAAAGTTTGAAATTTGGCTATGCTTAATGTGGGTCAATGCGCCTATATCAACGGCGAGCTTAAAGAAATTTAAAAAAAAAAAAACAGGGAAATAACCATAAGTGTGCATGTTTGTAAGTTGGTTTTAAATTTTTAACTATAATACTTGTGTTCAAAAGAAGAGGGAGGGTACGCGCTATTTTTTGCGTTTTTTTTTCTTTTTTTAACTTTTTTTAATATTTGAAAGTTTCGTTAAAAAATCGAAACATGTTTTCGTTAGTTCCAAATAGCGAGGAAATCCGAATTTTCGAGTTTGCGTTACTGGGGGATGGCCTAAATTTGAAAAGATGTAATATCGGCTGTATTTTCCGTTTAAAGCTCTCTTATTGTAAATATGTTTAAAATGTGTCTTGGTTTTTTGAACTTCTATATTCGGCTGTTACGTAAAACATACTTTTATTTTTGCCCGAAACAAATTATTTATCAGCAATAAGGTCTTTTTTCTTCCGATTACTGTTGTAAACAATTTTAAGTTTCACGTTTAATAGAAGTTATCTGATGGCGAGTTATGAATTTTTTAATTGCGATTGTGTAGGTCAATTTTAAATATTCTGCATTATATCTTAACGTTTTTTTTTTTTTTTGTTTTTTTTTTGCAATTTTCACTGTCCAAGGTAATTTCTAAAAGTATGGGTTGCTTTGAAAAGCGTTTTAATTATGATAATTTTAAATGTAAAGTCATTTCCGTTGCATATTTTATTTAATGTTTTTTAGACGTTTCTCACATCTTATTCGTATTATTCCGTACATGACGGAATCCTGAAAATACTGTACTAGTGATGATTTTTATTTTTTTTTAAATGTTAATATATTTAACTACATATATATATATATATATATATATATATATATATATATATATATATATATATATATATATATATATATATATGTATGTAAAGTGATGCCGGGAAGCGACGAAAGAATACATCGGAAAAGTTTAATTTTGTTGCTTTACGCTATAGAATGAACCTCTATTGTGGGGCAGAGAAAGCGGGGGGCCAAAAAAGAAAGAAAGAAAGAAAGAAAGAAAGAGAAAAAAAAAAGAGTTTTCTTCCGGTAATTATTGTTACAATGTGATACCGATTCGTAACGGAGTTATTCACCTTTTACAGGTCAAGAATAAAACGATTAAGTTTTTACACAGCCGGAGCACCGTAATAGGGAGGCGATCCAGAAAGCAAAATTAGCTGCCATCGGTGATTTGGCTAATGCGTGTTAAGGTCGTAAAAAAATGATACTGACTTGTCTTGTGTAATTATCTTGAAATTTAATTACGGGTTGTCCGATTACCATCGTAAACGATAAAGATATATTTCTTAAATAGGAAGGCCATTTGATAGGTTTATGCAAACTGGATATAGATTACGCTCATGGTTTACGTTATCTTTGTGATCTTTCAAAAACATGTACGCGCACTTTGCAGTTTTACTCTTTCGCTTACACTTCTGTACGTCGCGGCAAAAGTTTTATGAAAAAGTAGATCAGGAGCTAACGGACGACGGATGGTGAAAAGACAGGAAACTGAAATCGGTGCGAATGCTCTGTATTAATTTGGACACTGTATACGTTAATGTTTCTCGGTAATTTTCGGATGTCGATCATTCCACCGGACAACCTGTTGAAGTTACGAGTAAAAAGAAGAAGAAGAAGAAGAAGAAGAAAAAAAATTGAAAAAATCCGTTATATAATATTGACATCGTAGTGTCCAGAGTGATGAAGATTAAAAAATACAGGCACTAAGCACTTGAAAATTACACAAACATTTATAAACGAAAAACCTACATGGGCACAAAATGGATGCTGCGGCCATCGAAAAAAAAGTCCGACTAGAAAAAATCCGCTTAGAAGAGTTTAAACACGGTCCCCGAGAGAAATTTATGTTCCAATTGATAAAACCGTCGAATTTCCCGCTATTAACCTGAGCGCAGTGAGAGCAGCAAATTATATAACTCGTATGTTTAAACTAAACTGTTATGCTACTATGATTAATTTAAATTCCCATTACGTAGAAAACTGTTTGATTAATTATATAAATAAAATAATTTACCGACTTGTTTCTTCGGATACATCAGCTCCTTCCCGTATTTAGTGTCACCAACTCTATCTCTTTCAGAGCGAATGGTCTAATTCGCAGATCTCTATAACTGTTACCGTTTCTATAGGCTCCTTAACATATCGAACTACGAGTATGTTGATACAGGCCCTCTTCTCTATTGATGGTCACGTTAATACAATTTATCGATTACACTTGTTCAATTGAGGCAGCCGCTAAAAAAACGAGTATTCTTCTTTGAGGAATTTATCGTTTCCTTCATGTTGTGTTTTTTTTCGTTACACTTATTTCATTTCAGGTAAACTGGTTGTTCTATTTGCATTTACTAGCAAAAAATGAAATTATTATCGAAAATTTTAATATCCAAGTTGATTTAGACTCGGGTCAAAAAAAAAAGAGAGGAAAAAAACAATAAAATTGTATACGTTTACCTTATTTATCCAAATAATACGAAAATAGTTAAAAACGATTTTCCTCAAATTAGATTAAAGCTGAAATAACAATCTCTACCGCTTCAAGGGTGACAAGTATAATCACCGATTTTCCGATATGGTAAAAACAAATTAATCACAAATCAGTCAAACAGACAATTGAAACGTGTTCGGCTACGACGAAAAGTGAAGTCATTTTTTCCGCTTAATTTTAACGGTATTTGCTTTTGGACGAATTCAACGATTAGCGCGCTGTGTCCGGTTTAAAGGCGTGATATTATCGAGAAACCCGATTCAAAATCATTCTTTTTTTGAATACGTTTAAAATTCGCAATTTCTCAACTGAGACAGAAATGGAGGCTTCTTAAAACAAACTGTTGTACGCTAATTTTTCCACTAGTAATTTTAGTACCTGCCTTGAAAATGAGTATTTTAACGGAAATACATAGTTCGCGCAGCAAAAAGCAGATGGCGCAGTCGCCAACACATGTTGAACATGTAAACGGGCGGCAACTACTGCCTATCGGTTTTTAAAAATGATCAAAGAATTTGATATCCGAAGAAAACGGTGAAAATAAAACTGCCGTATTACTTTGAAATCAAAACTGCCGTTAATAAGACTGTTAAAAATGCCGTTTACTCGATAGTTCTGATGCTGGCGAAGGAATGAAGGAATGCCGATTGAAACTCTTACACAGCTCAGATAAAGAAACCAACGAAGTTACTTATGCGGCGAAGTCAAAAGATTGGTCGTCGGAAATGAACGGAGAGAGAAGAATCGAAAGACAAGTATCGTGGGAAACCCCGGTGGTGGTATTTGCTGCTACTGTTTCTTTGCGCGATGGTCAAAGTACCGGAAAACAACAGATAGATTTGCGCGCTCTTGTTGCAGACCGAACAGAAGCACTGGCGACGCCAATTTCTCCGGAACAGGAAAAATCGCCTGAAAATTCGCTTTAACTCATTGTCACTGGTGAGCGGGAACGCTGCGCGCAGTACTCGCAACAGCCACCAGTTGAACATGGACGAGAATTTCCGTCGCTTTGCTGGCCCAATTCGATTCCATCTTGAAAAGGCGGCCGGAAAGCGGAAATTTATTCTTTGTTTACTTACTTAACTAGTTTTAATTAATTTCCTTATCGAATACTGGCCGTGGCCCGTTAAAGCAGCTAGCTACTCTGCGCCCACTAGCCGCGATTAATTTAATGTCGGCCGAAGGAACTTTTGCGCGGTGCACGACGTCCTCTACAGGCGGGCCAATAAAATTTAATTGGCGACGGCCCGTTCGATTGGTCGCTTTTTTTTCAACAAAGTCGATGGAAAACTCGGTTACCCTATATCTCTATCCTGGAACATATTGCGCATTCGGACCTGTTTGTTTGGAGAGGCTTGAACAAATTACCGTCGAATAGTTCCGCGCGGATGTTTGCTACACAGAAAATATTTTCGGGCTGCTCTAGGGCATTCGGGTATTAGTTTGCGCGTGTGCGTGTTATTAGCGCAACGAAACAAATGTTACTTAATACGTTACGTGATAGCAAACGAGAGCTACTTCAAACGCGCGACCAAAAAATGTTCGCTAGAATCCATGGACGCAGCGTCGAATTTGATAAGAACGCAAGCAAAATCGTACGTGAACACGAACGAAAGCAGCACTATATAATATAGCAGTAATAGAATATTTTGTGATTAATTAAGCATACGAAACTGTAGGTGCTTAATAAAAATTAACTCGCTTAGAGAAAATTTCCGAAAATTTTCATCTACTTTAAAAGCTTAAATTATTATTAATTTTTAAATTGATTCGAAATTATCGTAAATTATCGTAAATTATCGTAAATTATCGTAAATTATCGTAAATTATCGTAAATTATCGTAAATTATCGTAAATTATCGTAAATTATCGTAAATTATCGTAAATTATCGTAAATTATCGTAAATTATCGTAAATTATCGTAAATTATCGTAAATTATCGTAAATTATTTAAACGGTCGATTTTATTATTTACATCGTCGCATTTAATATCGACTTTATTTCGTGTAAAGTTATTTTTTTTGTTGTTTTCGATACATCGTGAACGTAATATCCGGAAACTAATCGGTGTTTATATATTTTTAATTCCTTAATTTGCAATATATCGATTATTTTTCGTACTTTGACTTAATTAGCTACATATTATCCGTTTGAAAACAAATTCTAGATATAAAAAATTAATAAATGAACGAAATATCACAGTCTGAAGACTGTCTTTGCATTATTTAGCCTTTCCTCAGACAGCGTTCCGAATTACAAGGATTAAATAAATTCTTGGGCTTTAAAGTTTTTTATCCTCTCATCAAATTCAGTTTGAGCCGTCTGTTGCAAACTAATTAATTAAATACGAGAGGGAATTTAATCAGCGCCGGTTCTTAATTATTTTCGTTTAGTATTCTCTTCGGTGTAGTACGAAAAAAAGAAGTCAATTTTTTATCAATCTATATAGTCTGCTCGAAACCAACATTTTAAATTTGTCACTCGTCTATATATATATAAAACGCTCGATTGTGTGCTTTACGTAACGGCTTAAGGAAAAATGTATCTCAGCCTAACACCACTACCCCATACCGTCATAAACACACTTCATTACACAAGTCGTCATTTACGGCTCCTCATTTCCACAATTGCGGCATAAGTAGTAGTCCGTTTAGTGCTTCTTCTAACTTATCAGCTTGAACGTTGATCCGATCAATCACAATCAGGTTTGGAAAAAGACTAGGGAAAGGCAATCTGCAAAAATAATCTCACCTCCGCAATGAAACCGCGCCCGACTAAGCAAAATACCTGGACAGTCTACAATCGAAAACTTCTTCCTTCGGTAAATTTATTAGCGTTTTTGAATCTCTCATTATTACATTTCTCACCGCAGTCGCTCATTTCAAATTATGCCGCAACTCTCCTATTTCTCAACATTCTCAAATCCTGATTCCTATCTATCTATTTAACCGAATCTTCCGCCGTTTCTTAATTTTCGATATTTTACCATTCTCTGCAATCGGTTGCCTACCTTTCGGATCCGGTTCCCTTCCCTGATTTCCGCTTCTCATCTATATCTTCATTCTGTCCTCTTCAAAACTTCAAAAACCTCTTCTCATTTTATATATAACTGTATTTTACTAGTAAACCGGTTCCCTATAGTGTGTCTTTCATTCTCTCATTTTCTTCTCTTTCTGTTATACCAGCCCCCTTGAGTCCTTTCTCTCTGTTACCTTTGACATTGTGTAGATATCTGATTCTGTTTTCCTTCCCTTTCCGAGTTCTTAGGCTAATGTGTTCATCAACGAACTCAAAAAAACAAAAAAAAAAAAAACTGCCTGCAATATAGTATTCAAAGTCTTAATAAGCACAAATACCAAAAAACAATTGAAACTTTAATTATAGAATATAGTAAGTTATAACAAATACAAATATAACAAACAAATTTAATTTAAATTCTTCGTTGATCCCCGCAAAAAAAAGCAAAATTAATAAACATTAAAAATAGAATAACAAACATTAGATAAACATAAAAAAAAAGGACGTATAGATACGTTTTAAAAAGAAAAATTAATTTTAGTCTGGATTTTTTTTTGTACTTTGTGCCGTAGATTATATAATCGAACTTGTTTACGGCAATCTACAATGTCCTCCAAGCGTGTATTTTAACTATAGACATTAGTTTTAGGAGCGAAAACTAGTATACATAACAATCGGTTAGTTTAATTAAATTTTTCTTCATATCATTTTTTTTTCTTGATGTTATAGCAGCGATAGTAGTCAAAAACAAAAAAAACATTTTTTTCATTCTAAAGAAATACCCATATATGTTTGCGTGTATATATATATATATATATATATATATATATATATATATATATATATATATATATATATATATATATATTACATATTACATAATTTAATTTTTTCGAAAAAATATAAATTTTAAATAAAAGTCTTAAAAATTATCATTTTTAAACTGTTTTATTAAATTCTTTATTTTTTGACATGAATATGTCTTATGGCTGGGGGTTATTCCAAATTTTTTTTTTTTTTTTTTAATTGGGCTCGTCAACCGAGGACCTTCACCCAGAAACAATTAAGGGAAAACGAAAGTTATACAGTGAGGCGATCAGCTATCGCTAATAAGAAGGAAACAATGGAGGGTATAATAAGTGTAGAAGGAAAAGACAGGATATAACGAGCACAAAAAGGAGCAGGAAGCCCCAGCCCAAGCAAGTGGGAATATAGAGCCGAGCGCTCCACCGAAAGAGCAGAGCACTCAAAGAACACGTGATCGGTGTCACAAACAACCGCATCGTTTGAATGGAGAGGACAACATGGGGAAGAGGTCAACGAGAGGCGAAAGCGTGAGGAAGGTAACAAGGAATGGTTTAAGCGCAAACGCACAATGGAGACAACAACAGAGCGAGGAAGTGAAGGAAACAGAAGGAACCAAGGATTTGAAGGAAGATTAGGCTGAACTGACAGATAAAAGGAGCGACAATTAGAAAAGGAGGAAGGGTACATATTCGACCAAAATCTGAGATGGAAATGTTTACACAAAGGCAAGAGATTAGAGGATGGGATTTTTTTTGAAGAAGAATAAAAATTTGATCACACAAAATTTTACCATAAAATGTTACCATGGAAACGCAAAAAAAGGTATTATGTTCGCAGCTTTCGATCGGCTCTGCTCTCCTCGGACAGAAATGTTTAACTTTAACACATTATGCATGATCATGGGTGTCCGTTCGCGGTTATGGACATGACGTCTTCCGGCGACCTCCGTCAACTACCGCCCCTTTGCCAGACACAGATTTACAAGCGATCGAGTAAAAAGTTTTGCTACGAAATTATCTGGCGGTCGCTACATTACTACCCACTCGTGCAAGTGATGCGACAAGCTTATTCGCCTTCTCATCTGTACTAACGAAGATTGGTGATGGTCAGCCCTTACTTCCAGAGGAGAAAGCGATGATCGAGTCCCGCTTCTTGGATCGTGGTTTCCTCAGGCTATACGCCTGTTCTTCCGCTTCGTAAATGTCAATCTGTTTAACGCAGATTCCGTACAAGACACTGAAATAGTCGAAGTTATCGGTAGTGATCTTAACTTGGATTGACGAGGGGGTTGCACAATCCCACATTTATGGAGTTTATGCGCGCAGAATTCGTACTCAAAATGACGAACTCTAACCAACCATTTCCACATCGCACAATTTCGCATGCATTGACGCCGTCTTTTTACACGTCGACGCACTTGAAACACGCCACTATATCTCCGACTTTAGTACGCAACAGATTCTCCCTTCGATAACAACGCATACCTCCTCCAGTGTCAACGTTGTAAATAGTGCAAATAATTTAACTGTTGTCAATGATACAAACAATGTAGACAATGTTTTAAAATAATGTTATAAATACTGTCAACGTTATAAATTTAAATACCGTATCCGTCTCTAAAGAATCACTTTCTGTACAGTAAAAACCATAAACACGTCATGCCCACAAGATTTATGAAGCTAGTAAAATAACGGTTCAAAGAAACAGCATAGATAAAATTCTTACGTCGCGCGAAAGAATAAAAGAAAGCCGAAACTGTCCATAAGATATGAATATTAATATATCTGCGTGAAGATACTCGTTAAATGTTTTAGTCTGTTTATTTGGATTCGCTTTGTCGATTGAATGAGTCTGCCATGTCTTACAGAGAGACTTTTTTTAGCTGTTTCGCGTATTATCTCGATTGAATCATGTACTGCAGGAGAGCCTAAACTGTTTAAACCAAGCAGGCTCATGAATTAACTTGGTAAAAACTTGTAGTAGATTTTCGACATCATTTTTAAATATAAGGATTTAAATTTATTTTGTTAGTGATAATCTAAATTTATCTCAATCTGTTTTTTTACTATGAATTTTTGGTTGGTCTTTCTTAGTTATAATTTCATTACTTAGCGTCGTAACAACTGGAGAATGATCTGAAAAAAGATCACAACCGGATTCAACTGCAAAGTGCGTTGTAGCTACACTCCTTTGACTATAAAGAAGTCCAATAAAGTTTGGCAGCTTATTCTTCCCATCAGTAGGCCAATAAGTAGATGATCCAAGTTATTTGCACAGCGAATGTATGACATATCTCTCTGTTAGGTTATTGGTATGTTGTATACGCTTCTATTCATATAGTATGGCCCTAGTTTGCAGATCGTTTGAGACTTGGCGCAGGAAATCAAATAAAACTAGGCCGATCAAGTCTGGATAATACTAAGCCGAGGCCGATTATTGTAAAATTGATTTCTTATAAATACTGACGAAGTATTTACGATCGGAAAACACAGTTGAAAGGTACATCAATGACCTAAACCGGAAACGTAACTAGTGCACAGTCTAGTTCGGAAGTATGATGCGAAAAGAGTGCGTGGACCGCGGACGGAAGAGTTCACTGTATAGATGAAAAAGGTGTGAAACGCGTCACCAACAAGCTGTATCACGAGAGTACATCAGCTGATTGACTTACTTAGAATACACATCGCACATCGTCCTTAACTAACTAAATTATGTTTACAAATATTACTAGGTATTCTTGTATATGTGTGTTCATGAGTGTTATCGTATCAGTTAATGTATGTCTGAGTAATTCTTTGAAATTGGTTTATTTTCCATTTGTGTGTAATTGGGATGTAATTATCATACTGTATAAGAAGCGCATTTCAGAAAGTACGAAATTTGGTGTGTAATAGGGAGCTGCCGCTAACAACCTGATGGAGAATAACTAAATGTTATGTGCTTCCAGTACTAATGTACGAAGTGGAAACTTGGACACTAAAAGCGGCATCCATAAACAGATTACAAGCATTTGAAATGTGGCTGTACAGAAGGATATTAAAAATATCATGGGCCGATAAAGTTTCCAAGAAGGAAGTGTTGCACAGAATAAAAAAAGATAGAGAATTGATGGGTTTGGTTAAATAGAAGAAAGTTAGAATACCTAGGACATATAATCAGAAGTAATAAATATGAGCTATTACAAACTACCCTACAAGGGGAAATATTGAAGGGAAACACTGGATTAAACATATATACATGAATGGTTGAATATCAGGAAAGTTTCAGAAGCCTTAAGGATAGCCAGCAATAGAGAACAGTTTCGTCATATGATAGTCAACCTCCTCCTCCTCCTCCTCCTCCTCCGAGGAGGCACCTGAAGAGAGATATGGTGTGTAGGTACCAGTTTCCCAAACTGGTCAGTGGAAAGTTAAGTTACCTACTGGCGATCCCAAAAAAAAAAAAAAAAAAAAAAGGTAAGTTACCTTTTATAATTATTTATTTCATTTCGTTATCTTCTTTGCCTCTTTTGCAATTTTGTACGTTCATAAAATAATGCCGACTTTAATTCGTACTTTGGCTCGGAAAATGATGAAATGTCTATAAGTTAAGATGTCTTTATCAAAATGTAAGGGGCTTAAAGACAAGGGCCTCCGAATTACACTCAGCAGTTTTTTGCAATAATTTTGATATAATTGCTCTATCCGAAACTTGGCTAACCCGTTTTTACAACAAATATGAACTTAGGGATGACAGATACACCGTCTTGAGGAAGGATAGAGATTACAGCAACATGAAAGCAGCCAGAAATGGATGAGGGCTCTACTGGCTTTAAAAAAAAAATCATTCCAGCATAACAGATTAGAGAGTTGGTAGTAAATCTGTCTTTATGTGACCAATTATGAGTCAAAATTAAATTAACAATCTACGGCACCTCGTTGCTCATCAGTCTATTTTATTTTACATCACTAACAGATAGAGATAATTATTTAAATATGTATATAAAACTATTTCTGAATTTATACAAAAGTCAAGATGTAAAGTATTAATTTTAGGTGATCCAGATTTATTTAATACACTCTGAATAAGGGTACAAACCGTGTTCTGTTAGCGCTAAAGTTATGGATTTATTTGAACTGTTCGGCCTATCTCGATTGATTTCATATAATACTGTAACCAAATCGATTGGTAGAACTTTAGATTTAGTGCTTGCTAACATTAATAGGATTACGGTGTTCAAAGATTACTATCCCCGAATATATTATTTCATCCGCCTCTATAAGTAGATGTTCGCGAATCATCAGTGAATTTTAGAAAGTTAAAGAATTGTACCCATCAGGAAAATTTTTGATCCGAAATTTTAGCAGATTTCTCGGGGTTTCCGTCAATAAATTTGAATCGGTTGTTTGATATTAATAACAGCGACAATGCAGCAATATTTTTTGATTATAAGATACAGGTGATACTAGATGAGACGGTGCCATTGCATAAATATAGAAGAAACGAATATCTTGCTTAGCTTACTGCTAAATGAATACTGCTTGTGAGGGAAAAAGAAAAATTTCGGAAGAATTATAAACGAACTAAACTTGATATATTATGGCCGTAGCAATATCAATCAGCTCGTAGGGAACTAAAAAAAGTCTATTAAAGTGCAAAAGAGAAGTTATGAAAGGATGATTGAGTGCAAAATTAAGGCTGAACCAAAGATGTTTTGGAAGTATGTTAATGAAAAACGAAATAATGATAGAGATTTGTCTGCTACTATTTTCAATTATGAAGGTAAGAAATTAGAAGATAATAGTGAAATAATTCCTGCGTTTGCGAGACACTTCTCATTTGTTTTTCTTCATTCGGGAATTATTCTTCCGAAGAAACCAGTAAAAGTTCTAACTTTGTTAGAGTAAGTGCATTTTTCTAAAGATGAAATTGACGAATCACTTAAAAGTTGAAAACCAAAAATTAGGGCCCGACAAAATACCTTCGTACATATTTAAAGCGCTCCTTGAATTACTCGTAGTTCCGCTTTTCTACATTTAAAACCTTATTCTCCAAACCTGTGTATATCCTGAAGTGTGGAAAATTGCTAAGGTCACACCAATTCTAAAAGATAGTAAATTGAATGACATTACCAACTATAGGTCCATTAGCATTCTCCCATTACCGGGGAAAATTTTCGGGAACTTTTTTAATAAAAAAGCTATATGCACAAATCAAAACATGGATTTATGGAGGGACGTTCGATAGTTACTAATTCAATGACCTACAATGAGTGTATATTTGTTCAATGATGGATTTTTGTCTTCTCAAGTAAGTGCAATTTATTCAGATTTCGAGAAAGCGCTCGATGAAGTCGGCCGCCACAGTATTCTAATAAGCAAACTTAACGAATTCGGGTTTTCCAGTGAATTATTACAATTATTTAAAAGTTACTTATCAGCAGTATAAGGAACGTTTACGTGGAAATTAAAAATGAAATTTGGGATTTAGGGATAATTTTCGGTCCTAAACTCACTATCAATGCTCATTTATTACATACGATTAGTACGGCAAGAAGGAGGTTTTTTATTCAGAAATTGTAAAAACTACGTTGTGTTAAAGATACACAATAACAGTTTAGTCCGCTCATGTTTGTAGTATGCAGTTATTACTTGGAATCCCTCTTTTAAGATAATGATCAAAAAAATAGAAGCAGTTCAAATGCAGTTTTTAATGTATTCAATTTTTAAATGTGTCAGCTATTTTTCAAGTAATGCAGTTTACACAGACTTATTAGATACATTTAATTTTAAGACTCTTGTGAGTCGCAGACGTGTTGCTTGGCATTTTATATAAAATACTTCACGGAGAGATAATTTCTCCATGTTTATTGGAAAGAATCGGTATTAAAATTCCATCATTTAACTGCCGGAAACATGTGTTGTTTCACATACGAAAAGCTAAGGCAGGACACTTTTCGTGTTCTTCAATAGAAGCATTATTGCTAAGTGATTACAACAATATTTTAGATAAGTGCAGCGTGATATCCTGGTTTGCCGTAAAGAGATCTTAGTCGGCTGCTGGGCACTATAAACTAAACTAGAACTCTACTTCTCCGTTCACGTATCCACTGAGCTTATATATTGCTGAGGCTGTGCATTTGTTTAGAGTACATTTAATACTCTCTTGTCTTTTCAAATTTTATAACTACTTGCCAGCTGGAGTTTTTGGGGAACTGCAGTGCTAGTGCGTATATATGGGTTTCAGTAGGTGTGTATGATTGAGTTTTAATGTAGATGCAATTGCAGGTTTTGAGGGATGCAAGTCGGCATATTATAATACGTACGACTATAAGTTTATTCGGTCATATTGTTTTGATCTGTCAGTGTGGGTTTATGTGAGTTTGTCTCAGCTAGATTAATAAATTAAATATATCGTTGTTTGACTCTATAAGTGCACACTATAATTGGCCGAAAGGCTGTTGTTTGTACATTGTCGCAAATAAATAAATAAATAAATAAATAAATAAATAAATAAATAAATAAATAATTAGTGACACACCAGTCTCTCCGCAGGAAGATATTTACGAAACAATCGAAAATTAGGCAATACGCTGTTGGTGTACTATCAACTAGTCAGATGCCGATGTACGTCACCTTTTACAAAAATCGCCGAGACATCATCCTTAGAAGAGTAATTAAAAATGATCTCATAAAAAATTGCACGCGCTAAATCAATAGCACTATCTGTTACTAATATTGTCAGGCGTACATTCATGAATGAACAATGAACCGCTAAAAATTCAAAGCTATTTTTAATTGTTAAATCGGAAATTAATTTCGTCGCAAGATAGCACTGTATTTGTAAGCAAATATAAAAATACGCCTGTTATTAAAATACAATCACTAGAACTCACTGTTTAACGAAAGAAAATTAACTAGAATCCCGCAATTTACTCATAAATAAACAGTGTGGCTTCAGACCATGTCGCTCAGCAATGGATCAGGCATTCTTCATACAAAACTCCATTCTAGAATTCTTTTCTCGAAAACAACACATACTGGCGGTCTTCTTCGACTTCAAAAAAGTTTGCGACACAATATGGAAAGACCGAGTCATGAAGATCCTATTCAAATGGAACATTAGAGGTCGACTAGCTATATTTATTAACAACTTTCTGCAGAATCGCAAATTCTTTGTTCGCGTCAATGGTATGACCTCACTTGTACACAATTTGTTCAACGGAGTTCTACAGGGGTCCGTACGTAGCCCAACACGTTTTAACATCGCTATAAACAGCACAGTTGACATAATCGACCTTCCACTAAGATCCGCGCTATTTGCTGATGACTTCGCTATATTCGTAAATTGTAATGACCCCTCAGCTGGACAGTCAGTACTACAAAAAACCACAAATCGAGTACAAGAATGGTCCACCCACAAGGGATTAAAAATTTCACTAACTAAAACCACTGCTGTACATTTCTGTAGGATTCGTAAATGTAATCACCGGCTACAAATTGTATTGGACAATTCTTTAACTCCAACCACTCGTACAGTTCGTTACTTGGAACTCATATATGATGACAAACTGAATTGGAGAGACCATATAAATTATCTTAAGAAATCCTGTGCACGAAAACTGAACATAATGAAGAAACTGGCGCATGCCTCATACGTTGCTGACCGACACTCTCTAATTCAAATTTATCAAGCGTTAATACGCTCAAAATATGACTATGGGTATCCGATCTATGCATCAGCCAATTCAGGCATACGATCAACTCTTGGCACAATTCAAAACACTGCTCTCAAAATAGCAACAGGAGCATTACGGACTTAGTACAGAGCTTACACTGCGAAGCGTCAATATGGTCATTAAGCTTCCACTGGAAATATATTCTCATGAAGTTCCACACGCATTTACAGTTCCAAATTTACCGGGCCCTGTACAAACAAATACCAAAATTCCATCGCCATACGTATATAACATATGTTATATCACCAAGCAAATGACATCACACAGTCCCTCGTAATGCAACATGTCAAGCCAATGTCCATCGATTCTCTAACTGCAATATCTCCGTAATCTGAATCCATTCCGAACGAATTTAACACTTACGAACAGGGACCGAAACAATACAGATCATTTGTCTAAGGCGCTAAAGCAATTTTCTGATTATCACATCTTATATCCAGATGGGTCCAAACAATAAAAATTTGCAGGGTGTGCAGTTACTACTGAATCAAATGTAATCGTTCGCTACTCATTAGCTCCATATTTTTCAATATTATCGGCGGAGCTATACAACTTATTATTGGCCACCTAGGAAACTATTTCGAAAAACCTTCTAAAAGTACTGATCTGCTCGGATTCGTTGGCAGCCATCACAAGCATTCAAAATACTCGAAATACAACATCCGATAGCCAAGAGCATAGTTAAAATCCTACAGAACACACCAAGCACTCAGATCAATTTCACATAGATACCGAGTCATTCTGGGAAATCAACAGGCAGCAAAAGAGGCGACGAAGATGATGCCATATCCACCAATACCAGTAGGTACCGCCAAAAGGACTTTACGAAACACGTCAAGGCAACCCTCGACAAGCAGTGGCAGCAGCAATGGTAGAACACTCCGACCACGGTGAAGCTACGAGCAGTCAAACCGACAACGAAACCATGGGCGGTCCAACTTCGTCAACGTAGACATCAAACCATTATTTGTAGACTGCGCATGGGACACACTATCCTAACACATGGTTACCTCTTTCGAAATCTTCCTCCAGCAATATGTAGCACCTGCCATACTCAAATAACAGCTAGTCATTTTCTCACTGAATGTCCTTTGTACGCTCACCATAGAATCATACGTAGTTTACCAACAACTCTGCTCTCCATTCTTCAAGATTACCCCATGTCACTAAACCGACTCCTTCACTTCCTGTCCATCACTAACCTCATAAATAATATTTAAGCCTATATCCTTCACCGTGCCTCTGGCCTATGCAGCAATAAATGGCACGAAAAAAAATGACAATAATAATAATTCAAACTGTCCGTTTTTTTAAGAGTAAACAGTTAGATTTATATATAATAGATCATCATTTATGCTACTTTAACCAATTTTATCGTATTTTCCATATTTCAGTTTTTTTGTCTTCGCCTTTTATTTCTAGTTTTGAAAAAATCTTTTATTTATACAATCTATCCACTCGCTATCACGGTAACTGTAATAATTAATCGTAATCTTAATTTTACTTTTATTTTGAGACATATATTACATTTTACTTTAAGAAGTAAAATATTACTTTGTAAATTTTTTTTGAAATTTATTTTTATTGGCCTAAATACTAAACTGGTCGAAAATTTTGATTTTGTTCAATAAGTAATTTGAGCGTGTTGAATATGGGGCAGAGTTGGGGTCACTATTAATTTGTAAGCATATTATAGCTACTGTCAGTATGGTAAAATTTCCAAAAACTACCGTTAGATATCTCTGCTGCTCGAATTTTCAAACTAGACTAGCATCTGACACTGGAAAACCCGTTAAAAGTAGTGTTTGATTTACCGGTAAAGTAGAGCAGATGTTATGGTAAAAAATAAATTTTGTACAGTATGCATGCGTCGCGAAGCGATTGAAAATACTGCCGAATACAAAGCTTGTGGAAAGGAGACCATGATCGACATGTGAGCCGAATCATGAAAGTGGACGCCGCGACGGGGATGTTTACTAGCTCAATTGAAAAAACGATGTTTCGTGCATAAATTATGTAGGTGGCGGCGATTGCAAGACTTTCAAGGCTATTGTTGAGCAAAATCCAAGTGTTGAAAAAAAGTAATGCATCGATCATGTGAAGATTAAGCAGAAGGCTTCGAAATTTGTTGACTAAGCGATAAAGATAAATTAACGGGAAAGTTAAAAGACGATTTGAGTATTTATTATAATTTGGCTATAAGTAAACACACTGTAACTCTATCGAGAACATGAGAAAAGCCATTTGGGCAACGCTAATTCACAAAATTTCGACTGATGGAAAACCGGAACATCACTTATGCCCGGAATGCCCGAAGTCCTAGTATGCTTGGCAGTTACAAAAAGCAATCAATAATTTAGAGGAAGTGTATAAATATAAATATTTGAGTGTCACTGTTGACAACATGTTTAGATGGAATGAACATGTAGACGGTGTTTCAAATAAATTGAGAAAAACGTTACCCAGTCTCTGTCAAATGAAGAACTTTGTTATAAATACGTCAACAAAAATAATGTGTTTCAACGCATTATGTCAAACTCACTTGTACTATGGCATTATAGGGACACGCGAATAATGCGAAACTGAAGCAATTGAAATTATTTACAGGATAAATGTTTGAAAGTCTGTGTGGGAAAAAAATATGAAACTCTCGCAAATGTAAATTCTTCGAATATTAGAAAAAGACATTTAATACTTACCGCGAAAATGATACTTAGATACAATTTACCAATGAAATATCTAGAAAAAGAAATCAGTGTAACACTAAGAAATAAATGTAGTTACAGTTTGCGTAACGTTAGACAATATGAATTGCAACACAGAAGACACGTTATTAAACATGAAACTACAACAAATGGTTTTAACAAAGTTACTTAATAATGTGACGATAAATAATATATTACAGAAAAACAATAATAAAAGAAGTAAAACTAAAATAAAGAAATTGCTGCTAAAATTTAGTTAACAACAGTATATGTGTTATATATATATATATATGTTAGTTCGGTAAAAGTTTATATGGGTACGTCACTACTTAAGGCTTACTTTGTTTCTGATGATATGTGAGAGACAGATATTAAATGGTTTATGCTTAAATAGTTATAGATAAATGATAAGTTATAGAAACTAAGTATGTAATATTTATGTATTAAATAAATATGCTCATGTGTATAAGTAAGATCATGAAAATAAACTGTTTCATTTCGATAGCTGTTGTGCCGCTATTTTGTTTTTAAATGGCATAAAAAAAGTATTTCTCTGTACCTTAAGAAATGTGTAATCATGTAGAAAAAACAAAAATTGAATAAAGTGTTCTGTCTTTCCACAATAAATTCGAGGAGGTGACCATTGATTTTGACTCCACAAGGTAGTATTACCCCTTAACAATCAGTAGTCCTAATTTTACTTTTGTCTTTAGTCTTGTCGAATCTAACGCATCTGTCTTTTATAATTTATTTTACATTGTGTTTAAGGGCATCTTGATTTAGCAACTTTTGTTATAATTCGAGTATTTTTACTGTTTTGTATTACATTGTATGTGTAACTTCTCAAATATATAATTCTTTAATTAATTTTAATATACTACACTAATAATTGACTAAGGGGTAACGTTTACTTCATAATTTTGTCGTATATTGTTTTTTACTTAAAAACCTATCTGTATATAGTTCAAATCACTATTTTTAGGTTGTTATTTTTATCGTCGTTGATTTCATAATTGCCGTTAAATTCATTGTTATACGTATTAAATAAATATTGTAACATAAATATAAATTTCTACTTATACAAATTAATCGTAGTTTATGTTTTTACAAAGTCGTTAATAACTTTATTAAACTTCAGTGTTGGCATATTAACTAATATTCGCCCATTGGTCGAAATTCGACCATAATTATTATTAAAAATTTGAGGAAAATGCGTACGAATTTGCATATTTCAATAATTTTTTTTTTTCTATTATACATTTGTATAATATATCTGAGAACATACACTTTTACATGTACTTTACAAAACAATTCAGTACTATTATAATTGAATAAAAAAGAAATTCAATAAAATAACAGTAAATCACAATTTAAAACCTCTCATCTCGTTTTAAAAATACATTAAGGAGCTACAAAAAAAATTATTCGAGAAACAGAAAGAGAATATTATTCTAAAAAGCTGCGGACGCTAGTAAAACAAGTATTTGGGAAAAGTAAATCAATATTTAAGGAAATTAATAAGAATGGAGCAGTTTTATCAGTAAATGATAATGCACATCTGATATCGAACTATTACAATAATTATTTTGTAAATGTAATGAGCACTAGGAAATGTAAAATTACTTCTGGAGAATATTTTGTAACTAAATGGGACCAATATCTAAGTTCTTTTGGTTTTATAGAATTTTCGAAGGAAGAAATGAAAATTATCATACTGTCACTCTCAAATAAACAATCAATATGGCTTTGATGGAATGCCCGTAAAACTTAGGGCAATACTGAGTTTTTCGTTAACTCTTTAAGCAACCTGTTTAATGAGTTTGACAAAATAGGGAAATTTCCAAATGCTCTTAAGCTAAATGGCGTGTTACTGCAGAAGTTTCGAATTACAGGCCAATTTATCTATTCTTTTTCCTAGAATTTTTGAAAAATTTATGAAAAAACCTGTTTATATCTAACTTAGACAAGATAAATTTCTTCAGCAACAATCAATATGGTTTCTTAGCTGGCAAAAGTATAGATGAGACACTATTACATCATATCTCATATATATATCTGACAATTTAGAAACAGGCTGTTCAGTTGTTGCAGTTTACTTTGACTTCTGCAATACATTTGATCCTACTGGTCATAGAATGTTATTAGATAAAATATATATGCCTGCGGTTTTCAAGAGTACATATTTTTTATTGATTTAAATCCCATTTACTAGAAAGAAATTATGTCATAAAAATAAATAATGATCTAAAAATTTATAATTACTAATGTAATTAATATCCGATTTTTGTTTGTTTTTTTTTAATAATTTGAAATTTTAATGAACTTTCCAAATACGCAATTTGAAAAGTATGTTAGATAATATAATTATTGGCAACGTTGCATTTCGTTATAGAATTGAAAGAAACCAATATTCATCTTAAACATTTATATGCGTGTATATGTGTGCGTATGTATATATATATATGTGTGTGTGTGTGTACAACAAAACTTTGGAAAAAATATAGACCATATTGCTTACTGGGTTGAAACTTTTTAAATGATTTGTTTAGATAGTTTTTTTTATGTATTTATTTTTAATCTGTAGTGCATGAGTCGTGCAAAGTCATTATGACACATACAGCTTGAAATTACGATTGTCCTATTAGGCTCTATTATCTCTTACTGAAATTCCTTATTTCACATTTTCTCGGTGTTCCCTATTTTATTTTTTTTTGATCTGCGATTTCGTCGTATTTGTACCAATACACATCGCGCTTACGTAGTGGTTTCGTGAATTATGTTATTCCGGAATTAACCATAAAAAAAAAACAAAAAAAAAAACGAAATTATAATTATTCTGCGACTGAATTTTACAAAGCATATTCAAGAATGTTTTAAAAATGCCTTTATTCTTGAAGTAAAAATAGAATCGACAGTATGGAGTTGCTTTATATTGACAGATAAAATAAAATATTCGCATAAAAATATACGAAAAAAGTGATTTATAGAATTATCACGTATTTTAAAATAATTTTAACATTAGTTGTATCAAAAATGCGTTTTTAAAAGTACAACATACGCAATTTATAATCGCCGTCACGTTACAAATCGTTCTAGTTGCAAAATTACAAGTATAATAAAGCGCATATAAGTTTTGCAATCCCTATATCAAACAAAAGTATATTATGATTTACCTCCTGTTTACGGCCGTTTTTTCCTCACCCTTTTTTTTCTTTTTTTTCTTTTTTTTTTTTTTGTGGTTTTCTACCTGACAATTTTTTATATACGATTAGTGCTTGAAAATAATTTGTATACGTTTCTGAAAAGATATCAATGCTTACCTCTCCGAACCGTATTCTTTAATCCCTACTAACTTTATCACTTTTCCTATTGCTTACGCTCTTATTCATTAACTTGCCCTTATTAAAACATCAACAATATGTTTTTCTTCAGATGCTCGCAATTAGTAACTTGATGCGATTTCTTAATCTTCGCTCTTTTATTTAACCTTCCCTTTCTGCTCAGTCGTGGTTCCATCTCATCGCAATTCAGATATTTCTTCCATAATTTGTCGCTGTTTTAATCATAAATCTCTTCCTTCTTCCTTGTTTCGATTGTTTATCGTTTGTTCTTCTTATTTCATCTTGCAGGCAATAACGAGTATTTCTTTCTCGCTGTTGAGCGTTCATTTTCCTCTTACTCCATCGTTCCTACCTTAGCTACTTTTTTTTTTTTTTTTTTTTTTTCTTCAGCTACGCGAATCCATTTTCCTCCCCCTTCTTCTTATTACTATCTGCAATTATCTTTCATTTGATTTCTCACGGAAAAGAAAAAGATGTGTTCCAGAGAGTTAGAAAGAACTGCGAAGTCTTAAAAGAATACCTAGGTATCTATAACGGTAGGGAAATGATCCAATTTTTCCACAAATTATACTGCTTCGGGAGGAATAGAAATGGCACTCGGTTTTCATCTGGCGTTTAGTAAAAATTATGCCGCTTATGGTTTTTTCTACGAAAACGTCTGAAGGACGACTTACATAGTAAAGCTTAAAACACGCTGAAACTGCTTTGCTAGAATATTAGGCCCACGTGAGAGCATTTGAAAATTGAGACCTTTTGAGATCTAACGAGTGGTGCCCGTTCTACGACAAAAACCAGGAAACTCAGATTACTATTCTTAAGAAGTTCGCTCCGAGAAATAATCTAATAATTATAAAAATTTACTTTTCAACAAAAACCGACGTTTGTTTCAAATAATAGTTAAATTATGAAATATAAAAGTGATAAAAAGCCAATATGGAGTTGAAAGAAAAACGCAACCCATGAAAACGTTGGTCATCCGAAGAGACTGGGAAGCCGTTTAAAGTTTTGTCGGTATATAAACGTGAATTAAATCTCGCTTAATACAAGCTTTGGTGGGTTTGGAAAATAAATAAGTGAATAACGAGAAATGATCATGAACGTCTTGTGTATATAACAACACAGATTTCAACCTTCCGCCATGTCGGTTATTATTTTAAAGCTGTTTAATTTTTTCTGAATATGCCGAATTTAACAACCTTTCAAAGGATCGCTGTGGGAAAAAAATAATAATAAAAAAAATGAACAAAAACAGTTTGCTGTATCCGTTCGTTTTGGCAAGAGAATTTTGAACGAAAAATTCAGAAAATTTAGAAAATTCGTTTTATTTCGTTAACTAGAAAAAGAAGAAAAATATTTATATTAAAAGTTCTGCGTACGTTGGAAAAACAGTGGGTCAAGTTAAATATACATTTTGTGTATGGGTAAATTTCGTCTCCGACGAACGAAAAGAGAATATTGTGTTTCTAAATGTTGGCGCGCGCACTGATGTTTCATACCCTTTAAAGCCTATTGGATATGCACGGTTCTCTGAGGAAACACAATACATATGTATATGCTATCATTGATGTTTCTGTTGCGAGATCATATGTGATTATTATGTACCCTCGTTTTCGATGTTTAGAAAGTTTTTTTTTCTCCCTCTCTCTCTAACTATCTCAAGAAACAAGTTCAGTCTAGCATGATGTTTCATGCGCTGAGCATATTCTGTACGTCAAGTTAACGATAACTATAATTTACGCTTACGTAAAACTAAATTCAAAATAAAGAAATCTGTGATTTTTCGCGCGGTAAACAAGGAGAGACAGGTAAATTTTTGCGATTTTTCGAAATTATCATTAATTTCAAAAATTTAGTTAAGAAAATGAAATACGGAATTTCGTTTCCGACAAACATCGATATTTCAATCAGTATTGCCCTAGAAAAAAAATATTTTTTTCCAAAATTTTGAGCGGATGTTCCAAACTAGAGATATAAACGGAGATGATACCCATATGTTTAACCTTATTCAAAATTTTTAGCTATAATACTCACGGCGCTACAGTGTGAGGACACGTGATTTTTCGTGCTTTTTTGAACTTTTTGTCAACTTCGAAAGTTTCGTTAAGGAAATGAAATACAGATTCGTCCCCGACAAATAGCGATGTTTCGAACATTATATCACATACCTAGGGGAAAAAATATTTTTTTCCAAAATTTCGAACTCTCAACGCCCCGAGGACCGAGTTGGAAATCCGGGTGCTCTGAACTAAACAAATATATTCGGGATGCGCGTATTTTTTTTAACTTTATTCAAAATTTTGAAGTATAATAAAAGCGCTACAAAGGGGAGCATGTTTCCATTGCATAGAATTCAAATTAATGTAGGGCTTTTCAACTATGTCAACTGGTTGAAACAAATGATTCGATGCACGCGCTGCAGAGGTTCAACCCTAATACAATTGCTTGTCTAAGATTTCTATAATGAATAATTGTACTTATTTTCTAATGTATTAACAAATTTCACATATTTTCTAATTGATTTATCCTCGGGGCATAGAGTTAAATCATTACGTGCTAAATATAGACTTACGGGAAACCCTAAATCCACCTGAAGTACATAACCGTTGGGTCCATCGTCAGCTATCTCCATAATATTTAATTTCGTTATCTCATTCTGAATAAGCCATCTAAAGCCATTCATAGGAAGCGCTTCACTCATGTCCCAACCATAGAGGTTATTTGCTCCAAATATGGCTATGATCTACGGCATGTTGATCAGAATTGTCTTTAATACTAGCACCATTTTCATCACCGCCAGAACTATTATTACAGCCGTTGATGTAGGAATTTTCTGCCTTGCTACAAACGTTTTACACACTGGCACATACCGCCACGTATTCCAGCTTCAAAAAATAAAACCGTATCATAGTCGGTTGGAAGCTCCAACTCGACCTTTGTTAACTTTAACGTTACTTAGAAGGCTAAACCACCAGGAGCGGTAAAACTCCATGCGGAATCCAATTTATATCTATTTTGTAACAAACACTTCTAAAGTTTTCAAAGACATCTGCCAGTAGAATCACATCTGTTTTTAGATATATATCGTGCTGTACTCACCAAACGTTTGAACATTTAAGATCTTCCACACGTCTAATGCATGTGAATAATCTTCTTCACCAATATTTGATTTTGTCCTGGAATTATAGAAATGCTCCTTTTTAGGGGCAAACTTGTTTCTTCCAATTTTTCCCATGTTGACACATATGAATATGGAAAAGCGCTCTTTCTACCAAATAAAGGAAGCAAATGTTTCTGATGATATGATGAAGTGAACTAAAAAAACTGGCCAACTTTTCAAGGCTCGGCGCCATGAAATGGAATATGTCAATGAATTTAATTTTCATTTTTTCTGAAACGCGCTTTGAGAATGTAATATGTAGCGCTCTTCGTCATTCGGTATCACCTCGATGTCCTGATCATCATACACCAAATCCCTAATGAATAAATGAGCGTCATACCGATTCAGATTATGAATGAACACTGACACAAAATGCGGGAGTTGTTAATACATCAGGTTACATTTTGAACGTGCTGCACCTCGAAATTTTCCAGTTGAATAATCATGATGTGCGACTTTATCATCACGTAGTGCTTCTTCACAAATGTGGCATATCAGTGAAGCATCATATTCTTCCAAATCCTCTGAAGTCCGCTGCAGCAAAGTGTTTTTCTGATAAATCTTTTCTATTTCTCGAACATCCTTCACCATCCAATGACAGAATATTTTATTTGCATTAGGACCGCGATACATTTTAGGCTTTGATGTGACATTAAGGCTGACATCCTTTTCACATCTCGACACAATATAGTAAGCTAAACGCTTCATACTGTTGTATGGGAACGAAACTAGTTATTTTTTGAGACCTATTTTGAATATTACTATATGAACCATCTTCCATATGCTGCCGCTTACATTTTTGCATATTTCCCTCATGCTGATGATTTTCCTGGTGCAATTTCTGCATCATCATCATTACTATCACAAATAAATTTTTCATCATTGACATCATTATCACATGATTCATTGTTTAGTGGTTGCAGGATGCACTCAAAATCAGCATAGCTTTTGTATTGCTGGAATTTCATTATTTTATTTTACCCCGTATAGGCATAACAACTGTCACCGGAGTATTATTAGAGCAGTGTTTTGTACGAGCTGGGGTATTTAACATGATCTTGAACATACCATACGCAGTGACAACACATAAACATGCAATGATGATTGCTAATAATTTGTCTTTTTACGAGCCGCTCCAAGTTCTTTATCCAGCAGTAGTGTGATTTATCCCCTCGGGTTACCAATAATAAATCTGTATGATCTTCTTATTCACTCTTTGTAATTTCGAAGAAGATACACAATATTTTTCTCATCCAATCCATAAACATTCACAGAAGTTTGAGGAT
Organism: Icerya purchasi; assembly: GCA_039619475.1. Lineage (NCBI taxonomy): Eukaryota > Metazoa > Arthropoda > Insecta > Hemiptera > Monophlebidae > Icerya > Icerya purchasi. Next base: position 219,467,195 of record CM077115.1, on the reverse strand, counting down.
TATTCTTTTCAAATATGGGGATATATCATGCGGCGGTGTAAGATAAAATATTCCATTCCAGTTGTATTTATTAAGCAGTGACTTGTCCATATAGTAATTAGGTATGCGTTGAGGGTGCAATGATGTTACATATTTTTACTCAGCGTGGAATATTTGAAGCAATTCTGATCCATATTTTTCACATTAATATCAACAGTCTTCTTTGATGCAATGCACGATGATAATGGAATATGTGATGATGCACGGCTTAGAATATTCCAATGGTTTAGACATATTTCCAGATAGTCAATTTTCATCATTGTCCAATCAGATGCTAATGCACGTTTAAACTTATCAGCAAAAATAATAATTTTTCTGCAATCCTCCTTGTATCATACCACAATATTATTGCTATGAATGAGTAATTGTGCACTTGTTGGGAAATAAAACGGCATAACAGTCCAATTAACGAGCCCAACTCCTCCATTGAATGACCAATGTAATGATTTACTTTTAATCCGCTACAAATTCTTCTATTAATTGTTCTAATCACTGAAGGAGTAATATCAAACAAATGTTGTATAATATCCATCAAGAGTCCTATTGTTTTCAATATGATAAGTCACCAAACGCTTGTGATAACGCTTGCTAATATTTTGGATAGAAATATTATGCTGTGCAGCTGCTGATGACATTTTCATAAGTAATATTAATACATTTAGAAATTAAAAAAAAAAAAAACAAAAACTTCAGTACAAGAAAAAATGTCTAACCACTTCAAAAAGTACAGTCAAATCAGCTAATAGCTCACTAACAATTTTAAAGCACATGGACTAATCAAATAAATGACCATCAGATACTACATTTATAATAAAATTCATTCAAAGTTCATAGTGTGAAGTAATTTTAATTATTTCAAAAATATTCATTTAAAAATAAATAATTTTAAAAATTTTATTTTAAATAATTAATACCATTGGGCTGAATTTACCTGAAAGCCCCCAAAAAATATTAATAGAAAAAAATTAACATTTGATGCATTCAATATCTCTTGTGCTGCACATGTGCAGCATTGACGGTATACATACCTGTCAATACATATTATATATTATGCTATATATTAACATCACCACAATAAATATGTACACAATAGAATGATGATAACTGAATTGTTCAGGGTCACACAAGAATTGGTACACAATAAACAATTTAGTATACCTATATGTGTATGGAATCCATCTGTGGATGGGAAGAGATTTCACTCTGAACTGAAGAGATTTTTGATTAACACAGAAGCATAATTTTTTGTTAAACAAGACAATAAAAGAAAAAAAAGTTGGCGTGGAATTGGATAGAGAACCAATTATAAAGAAAACAATGGTTGAGAAGAACAAATTAGTGAAAAACTGAACAAAAACAGTGAAAAATTAAGGAAGCTAGTGTAAAAAACGCTGAAACATAAGAAAATGGTGAGAAATCTAAAGAAAATAACATTTTTATTATGGAATAACAAACATATATTTTGATTGCAACTTTAAGGCAATAAAAGAAAAAGCTGAAGTGAAATGGTGAGGATGTTGACATTATTTGGAGACTCATGCGGTTAACTAACTCTGTATACTACAATGAAAGAAGAAAAATGAAAGTTGATCTGTTGAAATAAAGAAAAACGGTGAATTTCATAATTAACACAGGAGAAATAATAAAAAATAAAGTATAACATGTGGCAACACAAGTTTAGTGATTTAAGAAGGTAACATGGGATCACTAGAGTGTAACAGTCTAAGAGACGGGAGTTGGACTAGATTGTGTTTGGATTAGTGGGACTTTGGGGAACTGGATAGTGGAACCCGGGAGAAATTGAGGGAAATGTGGGGGGACTGAGGAGAACTTATTTTGGGCTCCTGAACAAAAATTGGGGTTACTTTTTGCCCTTAAATAAAGTACTTGGGTGAATTTTGGGGTTCAGATTAGCAGTTGTACTAGCTGCCCCATTTATAGGCTGCTCCTGTATCCACCATGTATAACCTTGATAAATAGGCTCTATGTGTACTATAATGATGATAGCAAATAGGAAACCTTCGGCATTTTTAATTAATTAAAATAAATAATAATAGTAATAATGACAATAATAATAGTAATAATGACAATAATAATAGTAATAATGACAATAATAATAGTAATAATGACAATAATAATAGTAATAATGACAATAATAATAGTAATAATGACAATAATAATAATAAAAATAAAAATTAACCAACCTAAGAAAAAATAAGAAATTGTTTTCACTGCTAGATACACACATAGTTCGTTTTTTATTAATTTTTATTTACATGCTAAAAATATTACTTTTCAAAAAAAAAAAAAAAAAAAAAATGGGGAGACGGATTCATCTTTCGAATTTTTATTCTTTTGTCACAATTTTTCCCGATTAGGTTTTATTCCCTATAAAGTGTTGATTTAAAAGAAAAATAGTACATTTTCTGATTATTGCCATTTAGCCAATTTTGATCAAGCAACTAAACTGTACCAGATATTTAAGTTCTTTATAATACGGCTTTCTCTTAATAAAATTATTACATTTCTATCATATTTCCTCAATAATTTTGACTTGTATATTAAAGTTATAAACTTCACTGTCTGCTGCATAATTCCCGGTTTTAAAAATTATGTTTACTTGTAAAGGAAGGAAAAAATAAAATTAACTTTTTAGAAAAGTTGTTATACATCCTCTATATATTGGTAAATCGTGTTAAAAACCTTGACACTAGCACACACCTATGAATCGTAATATATATATATATATATTTTAACCAATTTTAATTATTAAACTAGTTTGAAATTATTGCATTCTGTTACGACTGGTACAAATTTTAACAAATTCTCTCATCAACCCCCTGGAGGGAAAATTAGATAATAATTTATGCTCTGTATCGGGTATTTTTCCAGTTGTACGTCACTTTAGAAACGTATTTTAAAAAATTTAAAAAGTATCTATGCAGATTTTCTCTATACTGGTGAGAAGATGTACTATTCATACTCATATCGCGGTGACTAAAAAATTCTGTCTTTCGTTTTGAACACTTTTCCAATTTATTTGTACACCTTACAATTCAATAATGTAAAGTTATTGGTAATTACTACCGTAGTTCAGATGTCGCGAATTACCCTGATATATTTAAATTCGTAGTCAGTGGTATTGCTCCGCGATCATTTCCTTAATCAGACTGCGTATTAATCACTCACTTCTACCCTCTTCACGTTTTCGTTTTTCCCTGTCCCCTTCTCCCGATTGTCCCCTTCATAATTCCATCTCTCCTCTCATATGTGATGCAAACCACATCTTCTTTGAATGCCCTGCCCTTGATTTCGAGCGCTTTGTTTTGTACTCGAAAATCTTGGCACTGGGTCTTCCTGCTCCGTATAATTCTTCCTTTGTCCTTTCCTTTCTATCTCCAGATATAATCCCTGTACTCCAATCTTTTCTAAGTTCTATTTCTAATCGTCTTTTTATTTAACCCCTTCCTTAATTTCTGTTGTTGTTGGGTCAATGCCGCTGGCGCGCCCAAAAAAAAAAAAAAAAAAAAAAAAAAAGGATACTTTCTTACGTAACCTAATGTGTCTGCTCAAAAATGGTTGATTTTACTTTGTTTTCTTCCGCTGTATCGCCTTTTATACACAACAACGATGACTCTTCGTTGTTACAATGAAACAGACCAAAAGTATTAAGTAGGTCACAATCTCTTCAATAAGAGATTTGCGTTTGGGATAAAAATTCTTCAGCTGGAATGTAGTATTGAGTATTTAAGAATCCAGATGCCATGGCGAAAAAGGCCTGTTAAGGATTACCCCTAGGAACCTGGTTAAATTAAAATTAAAAATATATATGAGACACAGTGTATATGTTATATAATATGGAATTTCTTTTTTCCCGTATTATCAACATACCAGTAAGGTGTGCGGATGATATGCGTCTAGGTACTGTGGCATATTGAAAGTTAGAACCGTTATCAGAGCGCGATCAGAAATAAAGTCGTTTCGATCCAAACGTACCGAGTCTTACGTACCGAAGGTTTTTTTCATCTCATAGGCGTTCAAAATAGGCTAGAAATGGTTTATTTCAGCGGCCTAGTTTCGAAATAAGCGTAAAATATATTTCCGAAAGGGAATTCTCGATAGACCAAAGAGGTGTACTTACTCGTCATTTTGGGCTTCGGTCATCATTTTGACAAGGAACTCGGTCAAAATTACATTATTACGGTCGCATTAGGGATAACGGTGATTTAACCGAGTGTTGGTGGGTTTTTTCTAAAGCCGGTCGAATGGTAGAAGAAGCGTTGGCAGGTTCTTGTACAGAATTCTAAGCGGCATGCCTAGCTGAAGGAAGTAAAGTGCTACGTGGCTACCGATTTTTTCTCCTTTGCTTTAATATGCTACTTTTAAAACTTTTCTGTAAATTTTTAAATCGCCCTCTAGGACTCTAAAAAGCTTTTGTGAAGTTTAAAACGAAACTTAAATCGGATACCAAGTTTGAAAAAAAACGCAGCATATGTAACAAAAAGCAATAAAATCTGATTGTTACTTATGATACAGGCTCTCTTCTTCACTCCGATCCCTCCGACGTACTTAGTGAAACAGTGGAACTAATGGACGATAAAAAATTGTAATTCTGATTCTTGAGAAAATTCCTTTTCACTTTTTTACTATTATTTTTACCTATTCTTTACTTTTTTCTTATCATTATTATTATTATTATTATTATTATTATTATTATTGATCATTTTCGGGGAAGGATTTCCACTTCAAAATTCCCTTACCTCATTTTCAATTGATGAAAGATAATTAACCATTAGAGCTTTAATGTTTTTCGTTGCTCCTTTAAAGTTTTAAAATATTATATATCACGTGTTAAAAAAAGTTTAGAAAATTTCGGGCAGAAAATTTATACCGGATCCGCCACTGATTATACTATTGTTATTCTAAAATTACAGTTTTTTCATTACTCGGTTCGCGTCGGCCAGTTTCACTGGCGAGCATAATTTATCGCTACTGTAACAACGTTCTTTTAATATTTACCTAGACGGGTTTTTCGAGAAATAGGTCGTCATCGGTTGCATTACCGATTTTGTACTCTAATCGAGTTTGCTGCCATTTAAACTTATCCGTAAATAAACACCGTTTCGAAAAGCCGTCCAGTGCAGAACAAGCGATGCGTTGGAACAACTTAGGCTCATTTAATGTCTGTTAACAGGCTTTGCATTAAAACGATTTTACGTGACCTTTGAAGAATTTAATTTAACGGAAGGGATACACGTTCAAAGACCGATTGTTAAAGGACATGTGTTGCTCAGAAGCATCTGAGACCATGTTTCCTTTCAAATCCGAATTCAGTACCGTTTCCCTGCGTCATCAAGAATAATAGAATTTATACTGTCGCTCGAGTAAAATAGGGAAAAAAAAGATTAGTTGTGTTCTGATGAACGCCCGCCAGTTTTGCACTGTTTATAAATGAAGTAAAACGAGATTCCGATAAATTAATAGGTTCAATCGATGATACTCTCCTGTACAAAATTACTAACGAAATTTTCTAGTTTTCGGACTGGTAGGTCAGAAAGCAACGACTTTTTTCCCCCGTCAATAAGATCCTCTACCTGAGAACATAATAGAAAGGAAGAAAAATTCAATTTGCATTCGGTACAATCGGATGTTGACGACATAAAGGAACTAGTAGTAGCGGACAATGATAGACAGATAGGGAAAGGACATAGGATATTATAGTAAACACAGTGACCGTTGGATTCGAACAAGAGAGAGTGGAAAAAGAAGACTAAACCTTCGCCGAAAATGGACTTTACACAATCAGATTTTAAATTAGAAATATTATCGGCGTTAATTTGCTGCCAAACGCAAAACCTAAAAATCTGGTTGGTAAACAATTCAAAATAACATGTTTCATTCAAATGGAGATTTCGTTGACAACAGATCGTGTTCTCTGTTTAATGCACGCTGATTTCGAGGAAGAACAGTTCAAACCACTGACTCGGACCATTTCTGAAGTTCGCCGATGATTTTCATCGGACAGTCACTGGCAATATGCTGAGCAATTAAACAAGGTTACGCTAAGCGCAGAAGAGCCTTGTTTGGTTATGCCATTCTCGGTGCTAATAACGTTAGACAATTGCGAACCAAATTTGATATAGTTCAGGGTCTGTTAAATAATTTTGTATGAATCGCATCACCCTGCCAGCTACATTCATTCTTCGCCATTTTTTTAGAAGACTGCGCCACATCAAAAGCTTTTTCTATCTTGAAAAATACATTATGAAGTGCTATTAGCTTTGAAGTGCCGATAAAATCTGCCCCATCGAAAGCTAACCGCAGGTGACACGATGTAGATTTAGCCTTACGGCTTGTATTGGGAAAAACGAATATTACTGGTCTCAGAAAGGGAAAGAAGAGCATTTTTTTTATAGTATTTTGGATAAGGAGCCTAATGAGAAGATAGGGCTGTAGCTGCTGAGTGTCGAGAGATGCTTGTTTTGGTTCCGATTAAGCAGTCGATTCTTTCCTCGAGTCAAGAATATTCCCACGGTCGTTCCATATATAATTGTAAATATACAGCAAATGCCGCTTCACCTCTGTAGGAAAGAATTTTAACATTAACGATTGGTTGCATTTTATTTAGCGCAAAATTTAGCTATGATGTAGAGAGGAAATGCATCTCTACAATAGATATTTCGTTGAAGAGATACTTAAGTGATTTGCGAAGACCGCTACAACTGCGGCAATTTCTCTCGAAATAGTATTATCGGTCTTAATGCAGATAGCAGTTGATGATTGCTGAACTGCATTCAGAGATCTTGTTTCACGTCGATAAACTCTTGATGTAAAAAAGAGGCACACTTCAGGCTTTTCCGATCAGATAAGACGACAAGCAAATTGGTCGAATTAGTAAATCTTTTTTTTTTTTTTTGTGTGGTACCGTCTATTGCTACTGTGGCCAAAGACACCAGATATTAAGATATGATTAAATTAAGCTGTAGATATTATTTTGTTTGAGGAAAGATAATGTTTTTCTGATTTCATGGGGATCATCGGATAAGGCAGTTTGGATAGTAGTAGGAGTTTCTTCATATTTCTTCACTGTTCTTTCCAACTTGTACAGTTATGCTACTGATTTTCGACCAATTGTGCGCTTATTTCACACATTTCTATGTGTGCGCTTTATTCATACAACTGATGTTGGTCTGATACTCACGCTTCTTCCTTTTCCAATGAAATAAAGTTTACTCTTTCTTCTATTTTCGATTTTTACAGTTTCTTTTCTACGCCGTTATGATTTTGTCTACACATTATTCTTCTCTTTTTCATTTTTCCCTTAACTTTCTAACTTGATATTAACTCTCCATCATCCGAATGATTTAATTGACTGCCACATTAATCGCGTTTCTTTTACTTTCTTTTCTATTAAATGTTCCGTATTTTTGTCAGTCGGAATGTAGGCCTTCTGTACTTTTTATCTCGTTGTTATTTGAATATTGTATGTTGTACGACTCGGATATGAGGATATTACGTCTTATAGTTTGCCCGCCTATTAGACCATATATTTTTTATGATACTGCGGAAGAGCGGGGAGAATCACTGATATAATCCGATGCTGGAACCGGGAAAATTCTTGCAGGATAGATGAATACTAATTGTTTAGCTGCTAAATCTGTTTCCTTGTTTTTTCTAGTTCCAGTATGACCTGAAATGTCATGTTATTCCAGGGTTATTAGTTGCTATTAGGTGTTGGTTTTCTCTCTTTCTTTAAACTTTTCAATTGAAGCCATGAAACTGATAGAAATGGTTAATTACTTCGAGCTTTTCTCTTTGCATTATATTGAAATGTCCATACGATTGTACAGGCTGCAATATGTCGGTAACAGTAATATATCGTCAGTGTAAACAGTTGCGCAACCTCAACTGCTATTGTGTTTTTTGTGCTGCCTGCATGAAAATTTTCGTAATCTGCATATTTGTTCATCAGGTTATTTATGTCCGACTGCGATACGATTTTCTTTGTGATGTTACCTGTTTGAGTTAATGCAGTATCAAGAAAATTTGAACGTATCCGTCGGGAAGGAAGATTATAGAAATTAAATGGAGTTACTTAAAGAAAGTATGTGATTTAAAGAATATTTTTTACATCATGTGGGAGGTTCGGATTAATTGTTCCAGTACATGTTAATAATATATTGATGAGGTTACGTTGTACTTCATATGAATGTAAATAAAGAATTTAAATAATATTTTGTATCTAAGTCAAGCGGTAGTTCTGCAGCTTCGTCAAAAAGAGTTAAGTGTTGTTAATTGCGCTTAAAGTGCTAATCAAAGAGCTTTATGGTATACAACATTTAATGATTTTAGCAGTGTAGATTTCACAGACGAATAAAAAACAGTAATCACATTTAGAGCTCTGTTTATCGCTTCATAAATTTTTAATAAAGAATCCGTATCCGCGCCATAGGTTGCGTGCGATATGTAAATTTAATTTTTTTTGAGCGGGTTGTTGCGAGACAGTTGATTAATATGGAATTTCCGGGAGATGAGTATATCGAATATTAAATTGAGCTGTCGAACGTAGTCGGCAGTGGTAATCTTTATATTAAGCCGATGCTAATATTTGAGATAGAGTCTGCAGACACGATCGCTCTTGATTTTGCTGAAAGATACTCGTGGAGCATGATTTTCAGTCCAAAATTTATTGGTCACTCGTAACGTATTTTAAAACTGTTTCGGCGATACTCCGGCGGTTCGATACGGTACGGAAATTGTAAAATCATCAGTGAAACTGCTCGAACGGGGGAAACCTGTTACATGTTTTATAGAACTTATGTTTGAAGTTGCGCTGAGCATCGATGTGGAACGCCGTTTCTTAAAGTTTTTAGATGTTACGTGTCCGATTTTGACTTTGAAGTTACGATCTTTAAGAAGTTCTTTCTGAAAATAATTAATGAACCACAAATATTCCAGTCGATCAGTTTTATATTGCTTTATACGTTCAGCTTGTATCGAGCGCTTTGATGATGTCGAAGAAAACAGCTAATTGAAAAAAAAAAAAAAACAAGAAGAATATTAAAATATTAAAAGTTATTTTCTAATTTTAATGAAAAATTAAGTAAAAATATGCGTAAAAATAAATTTGAAACAATCGCATTTATCATTTGAAAAACAATAGACTATCACGCTTTTAAAGACTCTGTTATAAAAAACTTAAACGTCGATTAAATATTTTTCATTTTATTATCGCATTAATGAAAGGAATAGTAAAATACGCAAAATTTCCATATGATTTTTACTGAACTAAGATTCAGAATTTTACACTTTGCAAACGTTAAATTAACAAATGTAAAAACATCAAATTTTGAACATACACACATATATATATATATATATATATATTGTTATGTTCCTACCAGAATTCTTTATTACTTACTGACGAGAACACAACTTAAATATAGTTAATATTATGCTCCTTTCCTAATTTCCTACCTTTTTTATGGACTAGATTCAAATTTATTCTTATCCCAGTTTTTTGTCAACAAAGCACACGTTATCACTTAAATGTTTATTACAACAAACTCGCTACGTACAAAATAAATAATATATATTCCTTAATTGGCGCAATATACGATACACAGATGACTTGTTCGACAAAAATATTGAAAATTATGCGATTACGTTTTCTTCGAGGGCCCTCTCGCACTTATACACACACACCAATCACATACTATTACATTCACAAATTACACATAATATACGAATACGAACAATAATTAACGAAAATGGACAGAATATATTTATAACGGAATTGTACACTTGCGTGTCTACGATAAACGGAATCCTGGTCCTTTCTCCTAACCGGTGCGGTATTCGGCCACGAATTATCACTGATCGAGTTCTTCAGTATCCTTCCCGGAAACACGTGTTTTTTACCGTCGTTGATCCTTCATCCACTGGTTATTCTCGTTAAATTTGAGTTTGAAATTAATACTGTAAATCTTACTTAATTACTTTTTAAATTACATCTGTTGCAAAACATATACAAAAATCACAAATTGTACGTTTACTTGTTGACGAAAAACTGTCGCCACCGTTTGTACGTGTGTAAAGCACGTTACCCTAGTTGATCTTCTCTAAAACGTGTCCCCGCTATCAACCGAAAACAGACAAAAACCTTTTCACTCAACAGGTGATAACCGTTATCATAGTTGCCGGCTCTAATTATTCGCCGACGACTTATCATTCATAATATATATATATATATATATATATATATATATATATATATATATATATATATATATATATATAAATAAATAAATAAAAACTTAATCTGTCGTACCTGGCCAGCCGAGACATTCTCTAAACCTCCAGATGATAATATTCCTCCATAATTCTTATAAAAGAATCAGTAGTTTTAATTGGCTGAGTGCATGTGCGTGGTTTATGTAAATTGAAAATCATCGTATGTATTTGAAAAAATTTCTAAAATAATCTGTTTACGATTAAATGTATAAATAAAATGTGTGACTTCAACAAAATATCATCAAAACCAAAATCTTCTCTTTTTTTACTATATCTGAAGATTCGATAAATCCGGGTTTGGCCTCCTCCGCTAAAAATTTCTATAAAATGCAAACGAAATTTTGTCCTGTCCGTAATTTACCGATGTTCGTATTTTGGCCATAATTCTGAATCGCATCTAGTTCTAAATTTTCATCATTCCTAGGAACACCACAGTTCACGCCTGACTCTTCAAAATCTTCGCTACAATCCAGTGACTTATAAACAGTGTGCGTAACGATCTGCTCCGTTCATATTACGTCAGAACTGTAGACCGTTAATACCGGTAGTTGCGTATGATAAAAATTTGTATTTTACATTTAAACACATTTAATTATCAATGAGTAAAGCGCAATTCGTGTTGAATTTATTTTTTCTTTTAAATTTCAATACTTTAATTTTACACCCAACGCTAATACGGAAATAAAGCAGTCTTCTTGTACACGTTTTATCAAAGTTTTTAAAAATTGTTTAACGTACGTTTTGCAAACGAACAAAATTTAAATGCTGTCTTGTTTTCATTGTAAACTCGGTTGTATCTTCGCTGTATAACATTTAGGAAGATATTTAACAGTGCCTTTTTATTTTGCTGCACACAAATTATTATCATCCTTTCAGTCTGTTTTTCCTTTACCTAATTATTTATTTGCGTTTCCAAAAATTCGATTAAATTTAATATTCGAAACATATATTTAAATAGCACAATGCAATAACTATTTTTTTTTTTTCTTATTGGGCCTGGTGTTGACTATTTCTGGCCGCTATCGATGATGTAAAGGTTTCCTATAATTTATGTTACAAACATGCACATGTGTATTTTCGTTATTTAATTTTTTTATATGTTTACTACCTATCTCTGTTATTATGTTGTTTTTTTTTTAATTTTGCGCATTTATTAATAATAAAATTAAATACCTACGCCGTATCGGAACGAATAAACAAAAAAAAAAAAAACAAAAAAAAAACTATATTTTAGACGTAATGTTGTAGAATTATTTTCGATTTACGATTTGATGTATACAAATATTTAGGACTCACGAACGAAGCACAGGTTTAAAACTCATTCTTATGGGTCGCCGGCATTTTGTGATCATTGCGGATCGCTGCTATACGGTGTAATCCATCAGGGCATGAAATGCGAAGGTTAGAAGCCATTTTTTGCCAGAATTCTTAACGCATCTATTTTTTTCTTCTTTTTTTAATGTACATTTTTAACCACTTATACTAGCAATCATTTTTCTTCAAATTTTTAAACCGGCAGTGATCTTCCACTGCTGTTACAGTTAATACTTTCTGCATGGTAATATTTCCCCTTTTTACATTTTCCCTTAACTTTCTCGTTAATTATTACTTTCTTTTGAATGTTCCCGCTGTTGCGAGCATTTTTTCAACAACATTAAATCGCCTACTTCATTTTTACATTTTTACACTTTTACTTGTATTTTCTTCTCGTCTATCTGCCTGCCTCTCTAACTGTCTGTCTTAAAAACAGCGCATAATATAATAATAGCCTTTGTATTAATCTTCTTTCGGTGTATGCATGGGAGCGGCTAAAAATACACGCTAATAAATTTCGTCTTTTTATTTTATACTAATCACTTAAATGTTCAAATAAATAATCGAATATGCTTTAAAAATTCATCACGCGGTTATTACCTTTTTTTTTTTCAATTGACCCTGACTGTCACGTTGAGGCTTGACTAAGTTGTTATACTAACCGAAACCGTTTTGCGTCCTAGTCGAGTTTTAAATAAGCAAACGGTAGTTAACTGCGAGCCCAAATCTGGTGCATGTAGCGGATATCGGACTCGTATTCTCCCTGTAAATCCGTTGAGCTACCTGTATGAATGCGTAAGTAAATCCTCTATTTAACTATTAATAAAGTTTTACCCCCATTCGGCCGACTAACTTTACGCTGTAATTCGATAGAAAACTTCTACATTCATCTAGAGTGTGTGTGGTTTTTCAATATATCGATGAAAGAAATATCAATTGTATCATTCGAGCTGAATAATTAGCCTGTGAAAGTTGTATTTTTGATTTTCGAGAACAAAATAAATCGCTGAAGCAATTCCTTAATTTCATGTAAGTGAAAAACAGAGAAATTTGTTTATTCATTACGCAAATGGTTGTTATCAAAAAATCAGCGCAGCTGTCAAGTTTTTCAGATAATTTCTAAATACGAAAGCTCTAATCATTGAAACTTTTCCAGAGTAATTATACACTGAGGGCACTTTTTAACCGAATTATCGATAGAAAGAAATCGAGTTAAAGTTCTTTTCTTCACAATTTTCACCTATTTCTACGTTTAATTACATAAAATCATTCCGCAGTTCACCAATACCCATCAATAATTTAATATATATATATAATGTTTTAATGACTTTCTGCGATTTACATTTTTAAAAATTAAAATTGGTTCACAACATCTGTGATAACATTGGCCTTAGCTAATTTTTCTTTTATATGTATTTTAATTTTATTATAAATGTATGTTCTTTCTTTTTAGTATTCCGTCTTGCAGATGTAGCTGTCTAGCACGGTTATTTATTGCATAACAAAAACTTGTTACTTATGTCTAGCCTATTGTCTAGTGCACCACCACAGCAATTTCAACTTGTGCCAAACTTTTTATTTATTGACAAAGTCTAGGATTTTGTTCCACTGCATTCTGCATTGCCCGCCAAACTGTAAAGATTCTTCTGATTTTGTCTATATATTTTGTAGCTTTTTTATTTTATATCTTCTAAAGTTTTTACATTAAGAACTTAATACATTGTAGTATTTTTATACATACACAGACATATATACATATATATATATATATATATATATATATATATATATATATATATATATGCAACTAACAAAATAGACTTGGTCTTTTCGATGATTACTAGTTCAGTCCTATTAATATAGAAGCTAATTAATATTTCGTTTGAATAGACTTCCTCCGAGGGTTTTATATTTGCAAATTTATTTTTCCGACCCACCTCTTCGTCCAACATTACTGGAATCGAACCGATACTCAGACCAATGTATACAAATTATCATTACTGTTGCCATTGTGTTCGTATATTTGTGTAATAAAATCTGATCATTCGTGAGTTATTGCGATGATTCAAAAACCAGTCTGTTCTGATTTAATATATACGCCGGATACCGGTACAAAACCCCTCATTGACAGGTAGGCATCGCGAACTGCTCGGAGTCTAGTCTAATGAACTGGATGCACGGCAATAGAGTAATTTTGGTGCAATAGATAATGAAAGATCGAAAAAAGAAAATTATTTACTTCTTGTACAGATGTCTCTCCCCTCCCTGGTTCGTAACTAGAAACAAGAGAGTCAGTTATTTTAATCCTACATGTCAACTAGAACTTCTTTATTTGAATGCATTTTTTTCTGCGAAATAACGTAATAATGATTTCCTTTTAGTTATGGTATTACTGGACGTAACTAATTTCTCACGAAATAGACAGTGATATTCTAATTCGAAAACAAGACGTCATCGACAAAATTTCTCGAGTAATTTTCATTTGACTTTTTTTGTCGCCTGAAACGGGAGTGCTTGTTTCTTGTTGTTGGTAATAACACTGACAATTTCGGTTGTTTTTTTGTGTTTTTTAATTTTTTTTCAAACGCTACTCAAGTGTCAAGAATTTGCTACCGAAGAGAATATTAGAAACATAATCTCAGTGGACGTCCTGAATTAGAGAAAAGCGTCTTTCTAATCCGAAAATCGTTACGAATGACGAATGAGATTGCCGACTGCCAATCTGTTAGCGGTATGAGTTCATTATCGCAGATGACAATGTGACTAACTGGAAAAAAAAAAATTCTAACTAAAACCGCAATAAAATGTTCTCCGTTTAAATAATTCGACATTTGAAAACATTAACCGCGATGTACATCGTAAAACACGTACGTATAATAATTAACTAATAAAGAAATTTATAAACTATCACCGTATTTTAAACGATACATTTGCATGCATTTTTTAAACTAACGTTTGTTGCATGTGGTATGTGATTTTTTTCTTCGGTAAATATTACACCCACGGGTGGTGGTTTTATATTAGAAAAGATACATTTGTGTTGGCTGTGTTAATTTTCAGATTGCACTATATTAACTTCTTTTACGCTTGTTAACTGACATTATCGGCTAATTTAAATGCAAATTCGCTTCTACTCGAACGAAACAAAACGTACATACGCACGTTTGTACATATATATTCAATATGATTAACTTTTTGACCGTAATCAGTTGTTGTGTTTACATGCTTTCTACTAACAACATGTACGCGGTGATGTGTGCTAATTTGATATTTCGAAAAATAATCGACCTCTTACTATTATTATTACTGTTCGGCGGCAATGCTATAAAAAAGTATTATATCTATAACGTCTTCCGCGCATATTTCTCGTTACTATGTTTATTTCGATATTATGTAACCGATACTACAATGTTATACATAAAAGGCCGCAAACGCACGTCACCAGTGGGTCATTAATTCGTACATTACTCCAACCTTTTGCGATCATTGTGGTTCCATGCTACATGGCCTTACCAACCAAGGATTAAAATGCACAGGTTAGTACCAAGGTTTCACATACTCGTCCGAACGCGTACACACACGTTGATATAGTTCCTTTTCCCGTGTGTAAATTGATTTAATAATGTATTTTTAAAAATCAAAACAAATTCAAACCCTAAAACTACGCCAAATGTATAATATAAACATTTTTAAAACCAGTCCCATAAAAGTGTTACGTTACATCTCTGCTATTTAACATTTGAAATAAAAATTATTCAAAATTCAGTGTTGTAAAAATGGCGACTGAAATTAAAAAGGAGGAAAAAAATCAGAGCAGCGAAAAAAATAATCGCAATTGCACGTACGAACAAAGCCCAGCTATAAGAAATTACGGTGGGAATGTTTGCTTTCTCGGTAAACTAACTGGTAATTTCCTCGGTCGCATATTTTCTACTTTTTA
Organism: Icerya purchasi; assembly: GCA_039619475.1. Taxonomy (NCBI): domain Eukaryota; kingdom Metazoa; phylum Arthropoda; class Insecta; order Hemiptera; family Monophlebidae; genus Icerya; species Icerya purchasi. The sequence continues at coordinate 219,451,609 of CM077115.1, read as the reverse complement.
CCGGAAAGAATAATATATAATTAGAAAATAAATAGTATATATTTTTTTGACACAGGACCAGGCCAGAAAAAAAAAACAGGGGGGTAATGAAAAGATATTTTTTAATCTCCACTTCAGGATTTCATGTGTATTACACATAATATGTATACATATATATATATATATATATATGTATGTATGTATGTATGTATGTATGTATGTATATATTACGTGTTTACGATTTTTTAAATTCTTATTTCGGTTTTTAAATCATATAAAAAAAAAAATTATCATCTTAATTAGCTACTTGAGTTGTTGAGATGATATTTTATACATTCTTCGTTTAGTAGTGTATAAAAAAATATGTACAAACTTTAATTGCTTGCTTGAAAAACGTAAGAATAATTTATCTTTTTTATATATAAACACATTTGAACCCAAAGCTAAAACCATTAAAAATAGCTTGTACAAAAATTGGCCGCGCAATATTTAAAGTAAATACAAAACCATACATATATATATTGATAAAACCGTTTAGATCTAGAAATTAGTAGTTACGAAAAACGTGCTGTACAAAAGGAATTTTCAAAAATAGGGTGACAATGAATTGATCAATTTTTATGTTGCATGTGCCTGTGTATTCGTGTAAAAAGTAGTAAAAACTCTGAAATTTTTCTACTTACGTAAGTACTTTTGTTTGTTTTATACCCTGGTTTTGCGTCGTTAGAAGTAAGGCAGTCGAACTGATCAAAACCGAAATTGTGCGGTCCAAATAGACACGGCTAGGGTACGGGAGAATTAGAGAGACAATAAAAAAAAAAAGAGAGAGAAAACTTTGCAGGACAAAAACCAGGAGACGGAATACGATAATAAAAATCATTGAACTTTCCAAAAACACAGCATTTGAATCGTGTCCTGTGTATGTAGAAACATAACGTGTATCAAAAAAGGATATGTAAAAACCGGTTTTTTGGAAATGAACACCGGTAAATTAGATTTTTCGATCACAAATATTAATTTTCGAAATTGTTAGTCACCACGCGCACGCTGTCCATAGCTGTTTCATACCACTTGCTTTCAGACGGCACAGCTGAGAATGCTGGATAGAAAATAACTTTAGAAAATCTCTTTTATTCTTGCAGCCGATTCGAGAAAGTTGCATCATACAGAAATAAAGAGCCCCTTCATTTCTATCCCACAATGCATTCCAGCAAGTTCTGTAACCTATCCAAAACGTAGCTTCTTGGTGGCCGTTCTCCTATCTCTGGCTATTGCAAAGTTCGTTCCTCCGAGCATATTAGCAAATAAATCTTTATAAAATGGCTGTTGGCCCTGACGACCAGCCTCGTGCGCGAAATAAACCCTCTAAAGAGTCAAATGATCCTTTCACTGCACCGTAAAATAGTAGTATCGTCACTGTGCCGAAGTATTTACGATATCGTTTAGCCCAGTTCAAATTTAACTTAACCTTCCAAATGAGAGAGCCAGAGTCTGCTTTCCTACCGACTTGACAAACATTTCCAGCTGACTATAGTAATCACGCTTTACCACCAAAAACCGGAATACAACTATAGAAATTCACCTAGCAGCAGAGTTATTCTTCACCGATGCACACAAAGTTAACACGCCGAAAGAAACAGAATTTATACCGTTGACGGCCTCTTCGACAGCGCTCCGATAAATATAATATCGCTGAAAGAAAATTCTAATGCTGGCCAGAATTAAATTCACCTTTTTCCGGTGACTACTGTCGAGGCCACTTCTGCTGCTATAGTATCCGCTTTGACCGTACTTGGCGCGGTACATTGGCAAATTACGGGAAAATAAAATCGCGTTTCCGCGCAACTCGTGTCACCCGTAAAACTGCTTGACCGATTTGCTCCTTTTCCCGAAGTCCGACGAGTGCCGGTAAAAAATGGTCGCTAATTTATCTCGGTCCGCGTTTTGTCGCGGTACACACGTATAAAACGCGCTGATTTCACTGACGGCGATAGCAAAGATTGTTGTTGCGTGCAAGTGACAAGTTCATTAAGTATTCAACTTCATTTTGAGTGGCAACAGAATTGAAATCGTCCCTTGTGCGCTGTATAACCGAAAATTAAACTACATCTGTCTCCCGGAATGCCATTTAGCAGCAGGCTTCCCATTGCGCTCGCACCGATGCAATTTAATAGAGTAAACGTACAGCCAGAGACTCTTGCCTGTCCTTTCTAGATTCGTATCTGACTTGCGGGCCTTCTCTGTGTGTGTGTGTGTGCGTGTGTAGCGAGCGCAAATTGGAGTGGGAACGCAGAGAACAACAGTAAAATAGAGATTCGGAGCTCGGGGCAGCATCACTGTTTTGGCCTTTACAATTTCAAAAACGGATTTTGGAGACTGCACTGGAAATTGTATTTAATTTTTAGAAAATAAAAGAAAAAACCTGTTTCACTGATGTCTGGCGTAAAGGGAAAATTTCATTAGGACTGCGAACACGCGCCTGGTATCTCTTTGCTCGGTTTCATCGGCTCGAAATCTCATTTATATGTTAACTCATCCGTGAGCTACATACCGTACCGCTTTGTTCCCGACTGTTCGCAATCAGGGCAGCTCGTTTAATTTTTCCTCTATTTCATTCCGTTGCAGCTTGCGCAGAGCGCCTCTAAAGAGAATTATCGGCGCTTGCGGTCACACTTAGCTTCGATCCTACAAAGCTCATCGCTACCTGTTAACTCTTCGTAATATACACACGTAAGTGGCTTCTCCCCCTTAAAGCCGAACTTTCAAAGAGCTTTCCGAACTCGTTCTTACCTTACCTGCACGCGAATACCCCCCACCTTTATGATATATTCTGTACGTGACTATACGGATCTCCCGCACGCCGTGTCCTGTTTGATTTTTGTGCGTTGTTTAAAATAAAAAATCACTTCGCGAATCAGATTTATAATGCCGACTGGCCAGAGTTTTTAAAAAAGGCTTGAAAATTTTTGCCTAATATCGTTCCCAGATCATATAGTCCGAATTTTTTCTCTGTCTGCGGTTTTGTCTGATTTTTAATCTGCCCTCAACATCCCGCCATAGAGGGAGAGTGTAATGAAATGTATTGTGTTGTTTTCATTAAAAAAAAAAAAAAAAAAAAAAAAAAAACTCGCGACAGTTAAATCAAATGACACGGCAGCGAAGTAGTTAATAAAAGTAAATTATAAAACCAAAAATGTCTTAAGAATAAATATTAAATAAAATATTTGCTCGTAATATTTATTCCAAAAGAGAAACTGTTTATAGTACTAAAAAACCGATCTACTAGTAGCAGAGATAAACCTCCTAATGTTGTTCGAATACTTGAAGGAGACCGCGAAGGGTAACCTACTTTCTTTTAGAAAAGAAAATCGGAAAATATTATTATTAGCTATGTTAATGATAAATGATTGTTTCTTGATTTTTAATTAATGCTTGCCAACGGACTCTAAAACAATGAAGATATCGCAAATTCTGATGACATTTTAATTTTTAAAATTGGAACTATTTAAATATTTTTAAGTCTAACGCGTTATTTTTAGTGATATAATTTTTAGTTTTCTTACTTAAATGAGACATGAATTATAAATAGGTCTCTAGATATTCGAACAATATAAACCAGATTTATCTCTAGCGATACGAGTGTATGTCCCCCCCCCCCCCGTTTTCTAGTACTATTAAGATGAGATATTCGCTGCGAAAAAGTATTCTATATTTTATTTAATATACTAATCCATAGAGTGCGTGTAATGTTCGTAATAATTTTTAATCATTTTATTAAAATAAAAGTTTAAAAAAATAAATCATACGCGTTTCACTGTTATTTTCATATTTATCGCGTGTTAAAGTTTATTTTCCATTACACTGATTATTTCCAAAGCTCTCTTGCCTTTCCCGTCTTTGGGCACGGAAAAAAAAAAAAATAAAACTATCAAGCGCCGATTTAATACGAAGCTGCCGAAATAATGTGTTCGAAAGACTTTTTTTTGAAACTTTCAATTTCGGCGTTTGATATTTGAAGGTGTAACAGAACTGAAAATATTTCCTTTCTTAAGTGAAAGTTTTCCTCCTTATTATTAATATTTTTCTTCGCAATCGTCTCTTTTTTATGTTCAAATGTGAAAAACGCGATTATCGATGGATCGAATAAGAATGCCATCATCTTTTTACGATATATTGACAGAGTGAATCTTTATCCTTGAGGTATTGATGACGAAATGGATAAAATTTTATTTATTCAGTTCCAAGTACAAACAGATTGGAAAATAAGTTTTCGTTTGAATTGTCGATTATTTTTTTTCTTTCATTAAATTCATTGATGGTGGGTTTTTTTTTATTTTTTTATAATCGCTGATTTGCTCATTAAAAGCACTGGGCAAAGTAGTTTAAAAAAGTAAATAAAAAATTCGGCTAACGGATTTGAAAATAATCATTAAAAATCGATGCGGTAGAGGCGGTATTTTGATGTTACACTGAGTTTTTAACTCGCTACACAGGTAACTAAAAGTTTAAATGTTTAAAATTAAATTACGTTTTAAACTATCTTTGTAGCGCTAGACAAGTGTTGTAAATAACTAAAATGCTTTTCATCTTTAATAAATGTATATTATGTCGTAAGCAGTCTTAATTTCGGATTCTACGAAGAGTTTAGTGATATTATTAGAGAAGATTGACCATTTCTGGAAAACAATACGGGGACTAACAATAAACGAAGAGAAAACCAAATGGATGTTTATAAGATATTGATGCTGAGGATAAATGGGAAAGAAGTGAAGCGTGTTGAAAGGTGTTCATTTATCTAGAGTCTGTTACATAACAGAAACCTTAGATCCTGATTTTGAGGTAAAACAAAGATATGGTTACGCAAAAACACCGTTTACAAATACGAAGAATTTGCTATGCGATGACACTTTTGTCAATCAGGCGAAATATGGTCAAATGTTATATCTATTCAATTCTACTTTATAATGGGATAGAGGCAACAACCCTTAACAAAAAGAAACTGGATAGATATGCAGCGCTGGAAATGAGGGGACACTTGGAAGAATAAGCAAAGATGACAAACGAAAAAGTACTAAAACGACCCAATACTGAAAGGACCTTATGTAAAACAATTAAGCGACGCAAAATTGAATATTTTGGGCACATAATTAGAGGAAGAAAATATGCCATCTTACGTTTGGTTATAGAAGGGAAAATTCAAGGTAAAGAAGGACCAGGAAGAAGAAAAACGGAATGGTTGGACAATATTAAGGACTGAACTGGACTCAAGAATTTTAACGAGTTAATTAGAAAAGCGGAGAAGAAAGCGCTGTAAAGATGCTCAGGGACTGAATGAGACACTCTTCAGAAGAAGAAGAAGAAGAAGAAGAATATGTTGTAAAGACATAAATTTTTAAATGTGTACGCAATTAAATTTCTATGTGGAAACATTCTGGCCACAAGCTTAAACACATCTCTTTACCCTTAGATGTTAAACTATTATTCTCCGAAACGGCGCAATAGCTTACTCTGTATTATGGCATCTGCTAGTCCGCGAAAACATCGGACTCTTTCGCAAATGTCGGCTGATTTGAGATCAAACGGCTATGGTGAAATTCGAATTTCTCCATACTACCGAAAATGTCCACCGATAGAGAAATAACGAGCGTCCGGAGAGTAGCTTTCGGTATTTTACTAAACAGAAATAGTCTCGTAATCGGTACAAAGCACTCCGTATCTAGTATCTAATTGATTAGTACAAGTTTTAATTTGCTTCAAAATGTGTAGCTGAACGGCGAATTGAACATATTACTGCTAGCTCTGCGTTGTAACGGCGTTACTTGCTGCAAGCACGGTGAAGTGTTCGAAGCGTATATTTTTAATTCCAGTGCTTATTACATAAGGCAGTTTTAAATTATTTAGTGTTTCAATTTTCCATTTAACAATCATTCGCAAATATAGCCAAGTTAAAACGTCGAAGCAGCAAATTTTTCGTTAGGTCTTTTTATTAGTGATCTTTATGAGAATTATCTAAAAATTTAAAATTGTTCACAAAAAATAATAATAATAATAATAATAATAATAATAATCGAAAACCCGTTCATATACCACAAATTGATCCTAGTTTAAACTTTTTTGAAATCAATTGTTATTTATCATTACTGTTGATAATTATCGCGTTCATTTATAGGATGCTGGTAAATTTTCGCAAAACGGAAAGTTTTCTACAATGCAACATTTAGATGCAGAAGAAATTTAAAATACCGCATGCAATGCAAAATAATTGCGAGTCTTTTTAACTTTGCGAATAATTTTTCCGAAAAACCATATTCGTTCCCAAAAATGGACAATAAACTCATCATCTGGAAAGCAATCGTATAAATTGGTACAGGACACAATGTCGTGCCGTTTTATCCCCAATGACTCCTACATATTGGCCGCAGCTTGCATTAAATAATATTTGGATTCCAAAAGGACAAGGAAAAGGCAAATACTTTTACAGACCACTTGATACGGTGCCTTCACCATGTAATTTCAGACAGAATATGTACGATGAGCATATAAAATCGTAATTTTTAATCGTTGCCTAATATACATAAATTTACGCGATAAGTATCGATTTTCGAAAAAACGCATAAAACTAATACTTCAACTAGAACGTGAATTTTCGGTAAACAGTGAAAACTATGCGACATATAAAGCTTGGATTTGTCGATCCTAAATAAACATAAAAATGAAAAAAGGTTAAAAATCCTTTGTTAGCCTTTTTTTTTTTTGTTTCTATTAGTTTGCCATAAGAGAAGATTGAATAGAGGAAAATTGGGATGATGGAGTGGATAAGAAAAGGAAAGATAGACGGGAATACTCATAACAATTTCAACACAGTGCCCGATTCGGGTCTTTAAGAAGAAGAGATCGATTTATTTATATTTCTTTTTCAGTAATGCATAGTATCACTGAGACCAATGCAAATCATTTCGGTAATCGTGCGTAATGACATTATTTTTTTTTTTTTTATTCGTCGGCTAGATTGCAACAAGCTGAATTTCGCGCAGAAGTCATTAGTAGAACTCCGTCGATGTGAACCCGCTATCGAGGTCTTTTCTACAAAAGATAGGTTCTTCGATGCCTCCATAGTACACCGTTTTGTGCAACTCCTAGCTTCGACAAAATTACCGAAGAAATTATCTCGCGCCTATCACAGAGAACGGCTGTTCTTCCTTGTTGTATCTTCGGTGCAGTTCTAAGAATGCGAGATACTTTCCTACAATATGGAAATAGTCGGTTGTAATCACGGTGATTCAAAAAACAGGAAAACCACCGCGGACAGAGGTTTCATCGTGCAGACCATTATTTAGTGATGCAATTACAAAAAAAAAGCAATCATGTGCTACCGAATCATCAGTCGATCAATGTCAACGATCGGTTGATGCGATTTTGTTAAATTTGGAAGAAAGTGAGAAGTATGTTCCCCGCAGTATTCCTCAATGTCACCATCACTGCCCGGGGATTGCTGTGCAAACTGCATGAAATTCCTAACGTAGATATTTTTATCTGTTACTTAAATCACACTTATTATTTGAACGGTCGTTTGTCGTTAGAATAATAAATGATTAATATTCGGAAGTGCACATTCTATCGTCAGTACCACAAGGATGCCGTTTGCTCCAGCATCATTATTGCATTCCGTCTATACTGCGGACATGCTGATATTTTAATCTAATTTTACTAGCTACATTCGCTCACGTCTAATATAAATGATATATATTCATGACAAAAATATATTTAACAATGAGTTTAAATAATAAATACAGTGATATCAATGATGTACATATGCCAGCGCTGCTGTTCAAAATTACCTAAATCGATTGACGGGAAATAGGCACGTCCTTTTGCGCATATCCCTCAACCCAGCTCTCTAAATGTCGACACATTTTGTTCGCACACAAACGAGTAAGCTGTTCTAACGCGCAAATACAACACAAGTAGACTCCGTGCGCTACCTTGAAATTAAGCCACAAGAAGATCTACAATAATCCAGGCCAGGCAGCTATGATATTTATCAGTCATCGTTCCTAATATGAGGAGATACAGATTGGAGCTATATGAAACGACGTGTCAAATGGTGGAATCATTCCGAAACGTCAAGTAAATATACTTCTTCGACATAGTTGTGTCCGAAGATCACATTTATGAGCGATCACCGTAGAAGTTTTAAATACGTTTAATAACTCAGAATATAACAAGAGTGGTCCAGGAGTTTACACACGATAACATCGAAGCCTTATTTCGTATCGAACGATTATTGCATATTCGAATAATGTGTCATATTATATACGTGAAAAAGATTTATGTACCCCGCCGAGCAGTACAAGAGGTTCTTCGAGAAACTTCAATTCAGCTCGAATCTCCGCTTATATACTGAAAATGTTCATTGCTGATCTTCCGGCCGGATCTGGCTCTGGTGGTGACTAAAAAGAAAAAAAATAATGTCATTACGCACGATTACCGAAATGATTTGCATTGGTCTCGGTGATACTATGCATTACTGAAAGAGAAATATAAATAAATCGATCTCTTCTTCTTAAAGACCCGAATCGGGCACTGTGTTGAAATTGTTATGAGTATTTCCGTCTATCTTTCCTTTTCTTATCCACTCCATCATCCCAATTTTCCTCTATTCAATCTTCTCTTATGGCAAACTAATAGAAACAAAAAAAAAAAAAGGCTAACAAAGGATTTTTAACCTTTTTTCATTTTTATGTTTATTTAGGATCGACAAATCCAAGCTTTATATGTCGCATAGTTTTCACTGTTTATCGAAAATTCATGTTCTAGTTGAAGTATTAGTTTTATGCGTTTTTTCGAAAATCGATACTTATCGCGTAAATTTATGTATATTAGGCAACGATTAAAAATTACGATTTTATATGCTCATCGTACATATTCTGTCTGAAATTACGTTAATAACTATCGACTTCATTAAAACCATCGATTGTTATAAAAGGACATCGACGAAATATGATCGGAAAGTAGATACTGGACCTGTGCGAGACACTCGTTGGAAATCACGTTACAGTTTCTGACAACTGTATAATATTTCACGTTCCTTTTCCTAAACTATTTGACATTTCCTTTCCAATGGCACGTTGAACGCACACACACACACACACTGTCGGTGAGGATAAATTCTTCTTCATAGTCGCAAAAAAATCACACTGGTCTAACCGGTAATGCTCTACAGGTCTCTGTGCGGACCGAAATGGTATCTTTTTGTTGTACAGTCTTCTGTTAAAAAATACGCATTGTTTAACGATTTTAAAAACATTTTGATTATCCGTCGGATGACAAAAAAATTAGGCTCTGTCAAATGGCTTTGAATTGCCAGTAAAAGCATTTTACGCTCGAGCAAAACGTCAATTATTACAAGGAACAAAAGGGGGAAAAAAGAAGCATTTTATGTTCGACATGGATCAGTGAAAAAAATGCTCCCGCCCCCATTTGTTCGAACATTAAAATGGCGCACGTAATGTTCCAACTGCTTATCAATTTAGGGGATACGACGAAAAACTCGTAATCATTTTTCCGAGTGAATAATATCGTTTTATTCGAAGTCGCTTCAAACCTGCGGCCGGTGGTATTTATTTTTCGGAGCTTCTGTCAGCTGTTGTGGAGAGACACTTTGCCACAGCTACAGAAAACGATTATATAAAATGTTGTCTTCGCACTTTGAAAGACATCAATCTTTTTCTCCACAATCGACTTCGTTATTTTTCCATTTCCACCTGTCCCAGAGAGTTTACAATGCAACGCACCGTATCGAGACCGCGTCACATTAAACTTCTTATTAGGGAGAATTTTCGATTTGCTTCGTCGACTTTTTTGCTTTAGTACCGAAATACGTATAGAAGAAAAAAAATCGAATTTTTCCAAAGTTTTTTTCTTTTTTGACACAAGACTTACACACTTATTTTGGCCACTATTTGAAGTATTTGATTTCCCCGTAGAAAATGAACGTCTCTCACCGGAGAGGGGTTGTGCTTGAAAGTGTCCAATTGCAAAAGTAATTATTCCCAGCGGTCGCGTTAAAATAATGGCCATAGGCGATATAAATAGGTAATAAAATCGTAGAAAAACGTTGAAAAAATGAAATTGGTGGAAATTATTCATCGAATGATAATAGTGGCGATGTCGGTATGTGTATATGCCCGTATTTGCTCTATAACAAGTGTCGGCGAACTGGCCGGGTCTGCGTCTGAGGATGACTTTTACGATCGCTATAATCGAATTTCCAAACTCCCGAAACGGCCGTAAACTCAACGCGCGCGCCGTGAATAGTATTTCACGTTACTTGCACAACGTACGACTTCGATAAGAGATAGTTTTTGACAAATAAAAAAAATAACCTCGCCCGACACTGAAATCGCTTTAAAGACAGCATTTGCCGCGAATCTTATCTTTTGGTTCGGAAATTGACTTTATGAGCTTTGTTTATCGACTCCACGGAAGGCCTTTATTAAACGATATGCGTTCATCAGACGATGCCGATTAAACACCGGAGCGACGATTTTTTTTTTCTCTTTTTTTTTTTTTTTTCTCTTTATCATTGACGCTTAAAGGAAAAAAGGTGTCATTGTCCCAACAACGGTTGCTTAGTTAGGTTCCTCAGACTAGACAATTTCGAAGTTCCATACACCGTCTAATAATGTAAACCCGATTAGTTTTATTTATTTGATAGGTACGTCAGCACAAGAGACATTCACCCAACACAATAACAAGTTCTCTATTATTAATAAATTGTTTTTTTTTTGTTTTTGTTTTTTGTTTTTTTTTTAACGGACTTGCTCTACTGTCACTCATTTCCAATTTTTCGCAATTTCCTACTCTCGATTGTAATTTTGCTTAAAAGTCCTGTTCAAGTAGCTTTTTTTGTCCCCCAAATTCTTCGTATATTTAATTAAATTACATAAATATCCTCGATATAAGGTATAGCGAATATTGTGAAATTAATCATATTGTAGCCCAACCGTCAGTTTTTTAAACGGTTACATTAGAAGGAAGTGTCGTAGAATTTTTATTTACTTATGGCTTTCATGCGGAAGGAATTTCGTAGATAAAGACACAGAAAACTGCTTTGGAAAGACGACAACGGTGGTCTTCGGCAGAATCGCAGAAAAATTGACAGCGAAATGTATAGGACAAAAATGAACCAAGTCCAAGGAAACCAAGAACTTGGATAAAAAGTTCCAAAGATAAGAGCGGGTAAACCGGACGAATGGAAAAAATTTGTCACAGAAGTGCTACATGAGGGGTGGGGGGGCTTTGAAGGAAAAAGTAGAAAGATGAACTGAAAAGGAATGTTTTGTCACAGTGTGAGGATTGATTAGAAAAATAAATTAAACAGATATGTCAGTTGATGTGTTACTTTTCTTCTTAAAGTAGCTATAGATGGGTTATAATCAAAAAATCAATGTCATGATTTGGATAAATGATTTGATACTACTCCCTGAAGAAAATTCTTCTATAATATACTTGTAGAAGAGTATTTTTTTTTCCTCTTTTTTAGACTTGACAATAGTGGACGATTAGCCGACAACTAAAGTAGGATTCGTCCAAGTAAAATAGACTCGGGACACGGAACTGCAAAAAGCGAAAGAGTACATATTAACCAACAGAAATATGTCAAGGAAAAATACACATAATGCACCTGAAGTTAAGGAAAACTAATGGATAAAGTAAGGTCGAAAATGAAATAAACAATTAGAAAAAAGAGAAACAAAGGTGGGTTTCATAGCCCTGAATATCGCTCACGTAAGTTACCATCGCTACACAACTTTAAACGAATAGACAAGATTAATAGTAGTTCAGTATTGGAACTCCTCGTAGTACATAGAGTGCAGTTGAACAAATGCTTTCTGAGCTTATTATAAAAGTACAGCATAAAATATATAAAAACTGCGAGAGAGAAGAAATCTTCATCCAACATTATGGCCACACAACTGCAACGGCACAGAGCCCACAATAGAGAAGAGAGAACCCCACCTATGACTGTGACTGCAACACCAGCACCCGCAATGATCAGGATGGGGAAGAGTTCAAGAAAATACGTCAACTTTTTAAAAACTAATAATAATAATAATAATTTGCGGTTTGCGTAGCGATCAGGTTCAATGTTATTACCGACTTCAAAAAAAAAAAAAAAAAAAAAAAAAAAGGAAAATGTTTGTTGCGTATGTATGTTTTTAATGATTCTCTGTTTAGCAAAGTATACCCAGTGGTATTGATAAATGCTGACTCATCAAATATAGTTAAACAAAGGATTTTCCTTACTCAATATAGTTAGACATAAATTAGCCGAAAAATTTTCATTACAATATAGGAAAAATATGAACTTTTAAAATTTTTAAACTAAGCGGACGACGAGAAATACTTGAAGTAGTGTTGTTATTAGCGTTAGTTTATACACGGGGATTCGGATAAGATGAATTTGAAACGATCGAGGCTTAATTTATTCTCTGACGAAAATATTTCGTCGCAACATTATAAACCAGTGTGCAACATTATAGAGCACAAAATGTTTGCTACATTTTTTCTGGTTTCCCCATAATGTGTTACTTAAAAATATTTACATTATAAAACTTCAAAATATCCTCTAAAAATTTAATAATGAAAAGAATTTTATTACATTCGATGAGAAAGATATTTTATAGATAAAAATATACATTAAAGGAGGGATATTACGATTAAACAACATTCGTACCTTGAGTATAGAGTCCTGGTGCACTAAATTTCTACAATTTGAACAATAATTAAAAACCATCACGTTAAATATATATACCCGATATTTTCAATATTTGGCTTATGAAAAAAACAACGAATGATTATTATGCTCCTTGATAAGTTGTTTTTAGTTATTGTTGTAACTTAAATTTCGTGCCAAGGTAATAATTTCGTAACGGTTTTTTACTCCCAGCGTAAAAATGACGTTCTTACTAATATATATATATATATTCTGGTACAAGACAGGTAAGGATTTTTTTTTTTTTTTTTTTTTTTTTGAAGAAAGAAAAAAAAGAAGTTTTAAGAAAGGTGCGCGCCTTTAGAAAGAAACACATTAAGAATATTAAGAAGAAACTTTTTAGACAGATTTTTGAAGCTCAGAAAACATTGAGAAAGTTTTAAAAAAATGGACTTCAATTCATTAATAGTAGAGCCGAAAGTTTCAAGGCGTGCGGAGAAATTTTTTTTGCGGAAATGAGGCAGAATAAATTCAACAACTGTAGACAAATCCATACCTGTTTGTTAATATTAATAAATATACAATAAATTAGTTCCCCTTATTAACAAACCAGAAATAAATATTGAATATATACTGTCCCTGTGTTTTTTTTCGTTCTGTTTGCGTTTTGTTGTTAATGCCGGAAGAGAACGAGTTATTTTAATTTATTAAAATGCAAATTATACTTATTTTTCGTTTGTTTTTAAGGAATTTATTTATGGTATATCTATAAATTCAACGAAGCCAATAAAAACAGGTTACTAATAAACGAAAATGTGTTAACAAAAGATGAGAATTTATTAACAATCTTTTTTTTTTTGTGTGTGTATGTAATATATGTGACAGGAGAGTAGTGTGACTGGTGTTCCTTAACAAATTGGTCAGGTCTAGGTCTACTCGGATTAAAGTAATTTGCTTTCACACCAAATAAGAGTCAATCTACTATAATTCTTAACGCAATTGTGAAGAAGACGCGCGGTTGTGTTATGAATATTACGACTTGTAACAAAATCCGCCGAAAACGAAGGAAAAATAACTTACGGGGGGGAGGTACATTCGATAAATCTAATAAATCCTTTAATCATTTATCTTCTAATTTATTATGTGATCTCGAAAAAATTGAAATTTAATAGGAAAATTTTTTAAATATAACATTTGAAACTGTTTAATTTTTGAAAAAGGTGCTTAATTATTAATTTTAATAATTGAACACAAATGATGATCTTCAAGCTAGTGTTTAAACTACATACGAGGGTATATGTTTTGAAGTGTAGATTTTATATACTATAGCGAAATTCTAATATCCTACTGGAATGTACTTTCCAAATTGTTTAAATTCGGTGAAATGTGACTATTTATTAAATGAAAACGAAAATTTTTATCCGAGCACATTTTGGTGACGCAGATTTGCGAATTAAATATTTCTATATTTTGCTCCGCTGAACGGGATAAATTCATTATTCCCCAAATCCATTTAACTTTTCGAAAGAATATACTTATAAATATGTAAAACAATGAAATAACGAAAAAACAAAAAACTATCGATTGAAATTAATTTTTCGCCTTCTAGTTAAAACGATGGCATTTTTTGACACTCCTAACATTTGACTTTGAGCCGCATCGCGCGGTTGATCTCCATATTCTCTCTGCTACACTACTTCCTCTTCGCATACCTGTGCGCCGTCCATTAAGGGATGCGCGAATAATACCGTAATAACCAGTTAAAACGCGCTTTTTTCCAATCGTATGTCTCTTCTCTTTCTTATGCTAATAGAAATACATAACGAATAGCCCCGGTTCCATAATATGACGTTATATGCGCGTCTGCGCAATCCCAGATGCAAACAAAGTTCCTTTTCTTTTCCAGCCGGTTCTAGTTACAACTGCGGGCGGCTGCGTTTTAGGCGCTACATTTTATATTAGTAGCAAAGTAAACCCGTAACACGGCCCGAGTGCCGTTGTCATCTTAAAGTCACATGCATAATGTAAAAGACGGTCGCCTCCTGCTCGAATATATTAATTTAGTAGCTGTTCTCATTCGGAATATGCGGCTGTTTTATACGATACGACATACGCTCACAAATATATTCAGCTTCAATTCCCTTCTAGCCTATTACGTAGCTGTGTAAATATATGCCTAGCAAAAATTTTTTCCCTTTTAGTCCGTTTTTTCAGCCTGTAAAAAGTGTCTTTTTCCCGAGAAATATTACATCCGCGTCACACACCAGAACACGCATTTTCTGTCGGGGAAACATTTGTTGCGCAAATGATTGATTTTTTTCTTTTTTCTGACAGTTCCATTTTTATTCTTCATCACACACACACACGAACAGAAAAAAGAGAGACTTCCTCTCGTGTATCGCTTTGATCACCGCCGCAAAAATCAATTTATCATAACGGTCGCTTTTTTATTAGCCCGCTTCTTCCGCCCATTAAATAAAGAAGACGCTACTACACTAATGTTCGCTAGTTAATAACCCCGGATTTTCCTGCAGTTCGCCTACAAGCAAGCACATCTACGCGCAGTTTCGCTGGAATGATTTTCCAGATACTTCGAAACGCTCAGGCAGGCACACGTTATATTTTTCCAGTTCCTGTTTATATCTGTTTCAGAATAGAAATCGCGAAATTTTCATCCTCTGGATTCTCGTTAAATCCGAGTATGCGTAAATTAGTCGCTATTATTTTATCATCATTTACCACCATCGACGAAGTTCATTTTTATGTCTTCAGATGAACCGACCACCAAAGGCGTTTTTATCTCAATCATTTTAGGTGGGAAAAAAAGAGAGAGAGAGAACAGAACAAAAGCCTTTTTGTATTTTCAATAATTGCCACCGTAAAGCGAAAGGATTTCAGCCTAGTTCACAGGAATCTCATACAAATTGTTTTGCATTTTTCCCATAATTAATATTGCCATAGTATTTGATTATTGTAATTTTTTCCCTCTCTATAACTGTAGGTAACTAAAAAAAAAAACTTTAGTTAATAATCATTTTTCGAATTTAATGTTTTAATTTACATTTGTTTACTCTTTCGAAAAAGTACCGGACGCAGCCTATACTTTTTTTCAAATGTGTCCCGAAAAAAGCGTAATGTTGCTCGTTATTAAATCAACTGCGAGTCCTCGGGTAAAATTAACCGACGCCTCTATGATAACTGATGTACTTTTTTTTTACCCTGGTCCATACTCTCACTTCTGCTCAAATTTCTCTCCGGTTTCACTTCAGAGTGATGAAAACGCTCATTCATTGCGCGGATCGTTGGCCGATGTCTCTGCATTTATAAATTAACCGAAGAAATTTTGTATATTAAGAAGAAAATTCACTACCCAGGCGTGCTTACTTTTACCACAACATATTCTTTTTTACCCCCCTCCAATTAAAATCTGTTTGTTGTGTACGTGGCGAAGAAGGGACTTAGTATTTGAATGAATAAATTAAAAGCTATATATTTCAAATAGACGGAAAAAGTTCAAGTACAGATATAATACCACCAGCGCCTCTTTGCATATATCATACGATATTTTGAAGAAAATTTGATATGAAACAAAAAAAAATCGGAAAACCTCGAACAGCGATGATTACCTATGAAATATTATGTGTCCGGGATATGTAATGTTGTCGATAACTGTGCAAAAACACGGCAAAAGTTATGATACTTTTACCACGTGTATTAGACGAGTTATTATCTATGACTAAATTAACGCGTGACGAATAAAAGCTCTGTTTAAACCAATCGGTATTAAAAAAATAAACAAAAACCCAATTCCAGAAAAGAAGGAGGAAAAATTCTGACTACAGCTGGCGCGAGCAGCTTAGTACGTCTTTGTAGACTATAGTAAGTACACTGTTCTCTGTGCAGGTAACACAAAGAAGTCAACGCACTAATCTCATTTTAAAAAAAATAGAACGAGATACATTTTGATAAAATAATGAAAAATTATAAATAAGTAACACTTAAGAATAGACATATTAAATGAAATACGCTAATAATATTGTTATTATTATTATTATTTTTTTTTTTCGTAACAATATCTCATCTTTAGTGCTAGAAAATGAGAGAAATACCTATATTAATATATTAATTAAAATCTGAAATATACTTAAATCTTACTGATTTAGAAACTATGAATGTATATATATATATATATATTAATAGATGACGAGATTTAATTGCGTTAGTAAAGATAAATTGAATATATCTAATATCTTTAAATGATATATATATATATATATATATATATATATATATATATATATATATATTATTGGATTCTCGGGGAGAACTAATTCACCTATTTCCATTTAAGAAAGAGATCAAATATTAATATAGACAGATGAAAAGTACGTTATCGAGATCTGGCATTTTTCATTCATCTTCACTAATATTTCTCCGATTTTCTTTTCTAGTTGCTGACAGATTAGTTAGGTCTCCTTTGGATGTTCAAAAACGGAATAAACTAATCTTTATTAATATACGTTTTCTTTTCTGTTTCGCAGTAATAAAAGTGAAATAATAAAACACATCTTCGGCATATGTTTTATATAATATTCTTAAGACGTTTAATTGTGTTTATAATTTCATTATTTTATTTAAATAGACACGGTGTAAAAATATACTACATTCGTAAAACCTTGTTGCTACTCTATCCTCATAATCCACATCCACTGACACTATTTGCAACTATAATAATAACAACACGCTAAATTAATTTCACGATGTACTCGTATTTTAATTATAATTTAATCTTACAAGTATCGAATAACCGAATCTATATAAAACCGAAAAAATCAATATAACCTGTGTACATTTAAATAATCGGGAATTATTCGCGGTATTGCTTTTAAATTGAATGTTTTTTTTTTTCATTTTATTCTTAATACACGAATCTGCCTACTATTCTATATATATATATATATATATATATATTTATATATTTCATCACTTTAAATTATTCAGACAACTCCTCGGCCGAGTTGTTTATTTACAAATAATATCACCCGGTATAGTTACAAATAAAATTACTACGGTCGTTTCAAATTGTTTAATATTTCTGTTCGGGGCTCTGTACATTTAACAGGGAAAACGAGTGTATTTTTAAGCACTTACCGATGAAAATAAATCGATATGCGCCCATTACTGATGCATTTGACACCATCGTTCTATCGGGACTCTAATGTCCAACTTTCCTCTTTATTTGCATCACCGGAAGCACGTTTATTTTCCTTCAGAGTAATCATGAAAATAACTATCATTATGCTATTTGCTTAGCACTTTTTCTTTTTCGGTGTAATCTTCCGGGGAGTTTCTATTTAAACAGATCGAAAGCTTTCGAAAGAGCCGAAAAAAACAAAAACAAGCTAAAAATAATGAAAATAAATATATTTTCTTACAAATAATGTATTAGATTAAATTCCGAAATCTCGCAATCACCGTATCGAGTATATTCGAAAAGAGTATATATATATATATATATATATATATACACGTGTACAGTATACGTAAAAAATGATTATCGGTGAAAGTTAACTGCTGCCTTTTTCGGTCACACGTACACAGGCAAAAGTCGCGAATTGTAAATAGACATTTAAAAATACATTTTTAGATCAGTACTGAAATTTTTATCGGAATTAATGTAAAAAATAAACTGGACGCGTAGCGTTGTTTTTTTTTAGTAATATTATCGCGTTTTACTTTAAGCTAACTGGACGCATGTTTTTTCTGCATGATTCTTTTTTTACCTGTTCCGAAATTGCACTGTAAAAACGCTAACGAATAATATTAGTACAATATTAGCGCTATATTAATAACCGAAAAGGCTTTCTTATTCTTAGGTCTGTTCATTTTTTTACCATTTTCACCGTACGCTGTTCGTAGCACAGATTAATAATACGACACTTCGGCGACACTTTTACTGTGTGTTTTTATTTTACATTGGCCGCGCGGTTAAAATATACGCAAGATTTACGTTTAGTTCGACGTGATAGAAACATATTGTGTGTAAGATTGATAAACGAATAAAATTTCAGTAGCGGATTTAGACTTATGCTCACCGCGAATTACAGCTACCCGAAATTTCAACATATTATAAATATTGTTAATTAAACACTTATAGTACCGAAATATCATGAGCGACCTGAAAGCTCTACTATTAGTTTATTTACGAGTCGCCGTATTTATTTTTGCAAAGCCAACAATAACTGTAGATACACAAAACGGATGCGCACTTACGATTTTGAAATATTACCTGTGTGCATGGGTACACAAAATATGATGAAAACAAAAGAAACTTCCGTCATTCTATGAAAAAGTATTTACGTAATGAAATTTTTAAATTCATTCTATCAAAATGAAGTAATTCAATTTGAAAATTTAAAAATTAAAAAATTAAAAAACTACAATCATCGAAGTCAATTTTTATAATTTCTCGATACCGTTTGACAACAACTTTGATTCTATGAGAGAAAATTTGTACAATTAAATTTAAAAAAAAAAAAAAAAAAAAAAAAAAAGGCTATTCAGTCATCAAAGTACACACGGTGCAGGCCAAACATTCCCGCTAAATAGCACCGCTACGGAAAGCACAAATTAATTCTCACGCGAGAACAGATGTTCGAAATTGGCGCGAAAAAAAAACATAAACAAGTTGTTGCAGCCTTTTTGCCAAGATGAAGTGTGACGAATGCAACACGTTTGTCGAAGAAATTATTATTGCCGGTAATAATTAGCCGACAGAAGAATAATCCTCAGGGGTGTCCGAAGCTTGTCTAGTAGTCACGATGAATGAAAATTATTAAAAACTGCACAATCGTCTCGCACGGGAGGTTCACTTGCTGAAAGTGTGTTCCTGCCAATGAATACCGCGTTAAGCGTCTTTTTACCGCACTGGCAACAACAGACTATCTGCAACTCGCTCGTGACCTATACGTACTGATAGTAGTAGTCGGACTGGTAGATACCAGTCTAGAAGGAGTAGGCGGTTGTCCGGCGCCTTTAAATCGGTTTTTTCCGGCTAAGGCAGTAAACCCTAACAGAAAATGCTCCAGCAGGCAACAACGGGAAATCACTGGAGTAGTTCTACCAATAATCAATAATGGCTGGAAGCAATAAAAGACAAACTTTGGCCGTATTAATCTCCAAACTTCGTTCGGAGACGGCGTAGACAATCGCCTCACAAGGAAGGCAGCGACAGGCATACGTATCATCCTTCTTTTGCATATTGATTTACCCGTATGTTCAGACGTACAAGGATTTGTTGTGGCCTGCACTTGTGTAATTATTAAACAAATTACTGCAGATAAGGCAGCCTTTAGTGAAAACGTGTGTGCTGGTTTTACCTTGAAACCAAACGTTACAGTGTACTCAAAAGGTTGACGAATCCGATCCCAGTCGATTGGAATTCCAAAAATCGTACATTTTCTTTTTGTGGGTTTTTTTCTCTTTTTTTTTTTTTTTGAACGTAGCAAGTTGTGTCCCAAGGTTAGACAAGATTAACGAATACTAAAAAAAGTGACATGAACTGGTTGCACGGGTTTCAGCGCGTTAGTTCCGTAATACTTTAAGCACGATCTTTTTTTTTCCTGCTTCACAATTTATTCCGCATTACTAATATCGCTAGAAGAAGAAACAAATTACGAGTACCACGCTAACTCACCGGACACATTCGACAATTACTTTTTTCTTTATCACGGTAAAATTAATCGTGAAAAGACATTTCGGCAGCAATTAGCTGTAGTATAGCTAATTCGCGAAGGAAGCGATTGCGATGAGTTACGACTTTGTAAAAATAATGTTCAACCGCGATATTGCCAGCGAATCCAACACATTCGAGAGCGGGGGGGGGGAGGATTTATTCCGACAAAATTTAATATAACGCGATGAGTCTATTCGGAACAAATTTATTTTCAATAATCACGGATCCCCTACCGATCATTAAATAACTTTACACAAAATTGACAAGATTGACTGGTCACCGCAACCAGCTGATACCTTTTTTTTTGTGTTTATTTTTGTTAAAGACTTGGCGATTTTAAACTAATGTAAGAAGTTCCTTTTAAAACGTTTTCAACCCATTCGTTCCTCATATCTAAAAAACCGCCCAACCTGTGTCAACGCTGCAACATGCCTATATCATCGGTGAGGCATCTTTTGATCGAGTGTAATCACTACCAGCAGGCCAGACACAACAAGCGGGTATTACCAACGGCCTTCCAGTTTTTGATTTTTTTTTTGTTCCGCTCATTTTCAAATATTCAATAAAAAATGTTATAATTATCTGTAAAACCGTAGTCGCTAATGACCTTGTAGTCCAAAAGCGACTTGTAAATATAATAAATAAAAAAAAAAAAAAAAAAAAAAAAAAAACATTTTCAAAGAAATCGAACAAAATTCCTCTTGCTTAAATAGCGTAAAATACATTTTGAATTCTTGACGCTTTTAAAATTAAAAAATCTACTGATTTTTATCGTTTTGGTAATTTTATTAAAAATAAAATTACCAAATGATTTTATCTAGCCCCCTCACGTGCACACATACAATTGCACACGTGTACATACATAAGTGTAAATTTAACAAATTAATAAAAATACTGAAAAAAAGAAACACGATAATTTTTAATTTAAAAAAATAGCAGGCGTTAATTGTCGGTTTTTTTCGAATTTGTTCAAAATGGTAAAATTTGCGTTTTTTCAATATCCAGATATATCCCTTTTTTTCCTCAGTTTATTTATATCATCGAAAATTCACGATCGCTAAACATTTTTCCGAACATTGTTTTTTTTTTTCCCCACTGTACCAGTTTTTTTAAGAGGCCATAAACAGCCTTCCACTTTAACCTACTACCAAATAAATCAGGCCAATCCCTCCAACGAGAGAATTAGGTCTGAGATACCAGTTCTGCCGTGAGAATATTGCTAGGAAATATATAATACCAGCATCCGGCCCCCATGGCGGTAATGCGACTTGGCATTGCCCATAGGACCCCGTGGGGTTAAAGAATGTATTTCATATAGCAGCTGGACACCATGGCAGCAAATGCACTCAAGCACAGCCCATAGGAGTCCAGGAATATATGAAGCTCATAGCCCACACTATGGTGACAGAGGCGAGTATGCATTGCCCATAGAGTACTGGTAGAAGCTATTCCGAGTAAAGGATGAGAATATTATCGTAACTACGTTGCAGCAAGTATGTTCCTTATACAGGTAACGGTTTAATTGGTTTTATATCACGGAATGATTTAGGTGATAAATCCTATTAAATGATAGGAAGAACGTCACGGCACCATTTCCTCCTCTTAAGCCGTCGTCTTGGATTATCCGAAAGAGTATTAATATACATTCTATTTATGTTCCGGTTAGTACTTAATTTTAATTTTTCAAAGAATTTTCGATACTGTTCGACGTACACTGCTCTAACATATGGAATATCTAGATCATTATGTAAGGTTAAGTTAGAGACATACTTTGGAGCTGACGCGATTGTTCGGAGAATAATAGTCGTGTTGCCTTTGGATCTGTAAGAGATTTCTTTTACTAGAGTTCCCATATAACTCAAGTCCATACCTCCATAACGGCGCTATGACCATCAAGTAGACAGATCGTTTCAGCTTTAGATTTAGAGTGGACTTCTTTCCTATTAATGGAGTTAGTTGTTTGGCGCGTGTGAAAAATTTCCTACGGATTTGCGCAACATGAACACGCCACGTAAGCCGGCGATCCAAATACATACCGAAATACTTAACTGAATCGGTTTGTTTGATCTCAATGTCATTTATCTTTAGCTTTTTTCTTTAAAACGGTATTTAACCAGACTCGAAGAATACGATAAAAATAAACTCCGTACTTAACTCCCTCGGAACACATGTTCGACTTTCTTTTTCCTTTTTTTAAATATTCAGTTTGTTCAGCATCGCAAATTTAGAAATTGTCTGTGTCCCAGTGAATATAAGTACGTGCAATTTTGTTGTTTTTTCTTTCTATAAATAGCAGCCAAAATAGAGCAGTTTTTATGTGACGATTTCATTTTTTCCCCTTTCGCATTACCACGAAGAATATACTAGTACCCGTAATTGATATATTATTTTGGGTTGTAATTTTTTTTAAAATTTATTAACACGGCTTATTCACTGAAATAGTACCCAATTTGAAATAAAAAGTAGCGTGAAATTTTTAAACTCCGCGCCAATGTATACTATAAAATGATGATTAAAATTGCCAATAAATAAACCTGTAGTTTAGACCCCGCCGAGGTGGTAAGTTTAGTAGAAGCGCGAATGTGTAGGCTGGATGTCACACACCGTGAGTAGAATTTCCAATTTTAAAATTTCAAACCAACTTATGGCGCGCCTATATTTTACTCCCGTATTATGGTACTGCATTGTTCTCTGGAATATATGACCATTTTCTCGATACTATAATAAAATGAGCTGAAGATTTGTTAAAGTTGTAAATTTCGGTTTTTAAAAAAATTTATTAAATGTTTATTTCTGCAGTTGTTGTTTGAGCGTAACGAATATTTGTTTCAACGTTTCATTTCTCGTTTTCATAATCCTTACGGCAATATTAAAAGGAGAGTTTTACGGGGTTTTTTTCCATTAACTCGTAAGTGTTGTGTAATTATTGCAATTGTACCTTCCCGCGCTAGGTGACATTTTAATAGCTTTCTCAAACACTGATGTTACTATTTTGTTTGTTGCTTCTTAAAATCAGCGTAATTAACGAACGGGGAGATATAAAAAAAATGTGTATCTACCTATTTTCGTCACTTCGCAGAAAAACGGTTTGTATGTAACGTTTTTGGTAATCAACCGGATTTCTATATATATTCAATTTTTTTTTTTTTTTTTAAATTTCTCAAACCTTGGTTAGAGCCCGGGCCGTGTATAATATCTAGACCCGGTTACAGGAGGTCCCTAACGAACTGGAAGACTGCACTTTGGTTCGCTTCTGAGTTTGAGAGAACATGGCTGAAGTTATCAAATCCGTGTCTTGTACCGGAGGATTGGAAAGTAGGGCAATTTATGAGAATGTGCTCAACCGCCGGTGGCTTTTGTGCGCGACAGAAAGGGCACGTGGTTGGAGGGTGAGCGCCTTCCAACGGGTTGTCGTGGGATAGTCGCGTGTGGCCCAGGCGTAAACGGTTGAGCGCGCGATAATAAACTTGTAAGGCCCCTGGAGGGGGGGGGGGGCACCATGGCTCTACGGATTTCTCAATGTTTTCTCATAAACCTAAGAAAATATTTACAAAATAGAGTTTGAAGTACACTTTTTTAATCTCGCTTTTTCGAGACATATTACGAAATCTTTTTCAGAAATTAATTTTAAAAACGACAAATTCCGTTCAATATAAAAAGTTTCTCGCCTTCAACATGTAGTAAGCTTATGGCATCTGCTCCTTCCACTGTGGAATATATGTACAACAACCCTTCAATGAAGAGATGCATGTTCACTTTGTGTCATACGACAAATAATCGGAATACGGTAAATACCGTATCTCTGCTCTATGCTCTTTCATTCGCCTTTTTTTGTAGCACTGATCATGTTTTTAAACAATCATCTTTTTATACTGCTCTATATTGAAACTCGGTATTCCCCTTGTCCTTTTCGGCCCTTCTTATATTCTTTCATTTCTACTTCGGTTATTGCTGGCCCCGAATCGTTTTCATTCTCTACTATGAAACTTTTTTTCTCCCCTACTTTCCAATTCTTGAGCTAGAGCTTCCTTGTTAACGAGCCTTATAATAATTGTATATTATTGGTTTAGATTTTATCTCTCGTCTCAAGAATAATTTAAAAATCTACCCATATATATGATTATTTACGAAAGCGACAATCGCTTTATCAATTTATTAATCCAGAAGATTCGATGGATTTTAAGGACACATTCGATAAATATTCCGGTATTTATAATTTCGGTATTTTAAAGATCATTAATATAAATATCGTCTTTCGCACCCTGTCAGTTCCAGATCTTTGGCCTTCACTTTAGAGTTCCGGACATTATTATTATGTCCTTTATTTTATTAATAAATAAATGTTTGATCCAACGTTCGGATTAAATTTACTATTCCAACTGCGTTGCTGATTCTGAATCTTTGTGCAGAAACTCTTGCCACACTTCTGCCGATGTGTTTACATTATTTAGGCCACTGATTCGGAATAAATTGCATAGCAGGCAACCCTTCCACACCAGTGCGCCGCACGTTCTGCATATTCGTCTTCAATATCTCGGTATCCATAATTAATCTGATTTGTTGCATTTTATGTCAGAGGCTTTGATCTGAAATGAAAACAACCGGAGACCTGGATATTCAGAAATAATATTTGCACCAATGTTGTACTAATTAGCGCTTCGAAATCAATATTGCATTGTTCAACATCAGTCTTTTATTTTCGTCAATAGCGGTACGTAATTTATTTTTACCTGGTATTAATATGTAGGCTGCTGGAAGATCATTCGTAGCTAGCTGCCGTGGTACAGTTGATAAGCAGTGGTGTTTTGTTCAGGTAGAGTCTAGTTCGAATCCCGTTGCCGCACATTAAAAATATACAAAAATTTCACGTTGGATTAATATACTCATAGTTGACGAACCTAAAAATATATATATATATATATATATATATATATATATGTACATGTGTATAAAAGAAAAAAGAGAAACGTTCACTTCATCATGATCCGTATTAATTAGAAAAATTTAACTGAATTTTTGGGAACAGCTTTTAATTGTTCCTTCTCTCCCTGGCTTGATTTCATTGAAGTGTTGTTCTATCCCATTATATATTAAATATTTTGCTCTACCGTCCCCTGATAAAACGGACAATAAACAATTCGTTCCATGTACCAATAGCGATGATTAATCTGTTAATAATATCTCTGTACTTGTTCTTGGATTTCGTTTAGTTCTCAATATCTTGCAGAATATACACATCAGTGCTTTTACACTTCCGTGATACCTGTAACCTTTGCTTAGTATACTTTGAAATTCTTTTTTACATATCTATATATGTTACTGGAATATAGATAAAAGTTCTCTTCACATTTATAGCGGAATTGGAATAACTTTTATAAATAATTTAAAATTTCACGGTTTGTTCGAACTGAATCATTAAAATTTTCGGTTAAAACCATGTTGTAATTTATATTAAGAGGATAGCTTTAAAGTAGATAGAAATTGGAAGACAGTAATTAGTCAAATTAAAAACATTGAACAAATAGCAGTAGGAAATATACTTGGCGTAATCGACCTGCTGATTGAATTGTTACAAATTTTGTTATTTACGCTCAGTGTCTTATTTTAGTTCTGATATACGACTGTAACATTGCAATCTAAAACGTTAACAAATGTAAATTACGACACGTGGTTTTAATCGAAAATTTTAATCATTTAACTTTTATAAACTTTATCTTGTATATCTTGTTTTAATCAGGGCCGGATCTAAGGTGGGCGTAGCCCCGGGCTCTAGCCTCTGAGGGAACTGGCGCTCTTGAACAGAAAAAAATTTAATTTTCCACGTGCAAAATTTAAGTTTTTTCTCCCATAATATTCGATATTGTAAAAACGCAAGATTTTAAATTTGCTTTATTACCCTAAAAAGAATTCAGTTAATTTTTATGTATAAAAATATATACATACATATATATATATATATATATATATATATATATATATATATATATATATATATATATATGAGTTCATTAATAAAATTAATACTTTTTCTCTTTATAAACGAAATGCTACATAAAATTAATATTTATAGAAATTTTGTACGATAAATTTAATTTAGGCAGCGTGGTAGCCTAGTGGTTAAGGTGCTTGGCTACCAAGTTGGAGGTCACGGGTTCGAAACTTATCTCGTCCCGGATTCAAGTCGCTCCCAAGCTTACCCAGCCTGAAATTAAGTCGGTTATGCCAGAGAAATCTGGGAAAGTAAAGGCGGATCCCAAGTAGGCCCCAGTATTCTCCTTAGATCCATTAGGCTTAGTACACTATGAAAAGCTTAGTTCCACAATCCCAACGCCCTCTCAAGGGTATGGAACTCACTTTACTTTACTTTAAATTTAATTTATTGTGTTCAAAAAAAAGATGAACGAGTCCTTTAACCGTACGTATTGAATAATAAATAAACATTCGACATATTGATTAATA
Organism: Icerya purchasi; assembly: GCA_039619475.1. Lineage (NCBI taxonomy): Eukaryota > Metazoa > Arthropoda > Insecta > Hemiptera > Monophlebidae > Icerya > Icerya purchasi. The sequence continues at coordinate 219,424,718 of CM077115.1, read as the reverse complement.
ACAATTCTCTATTCAAATATTCATGCAATCATTGTAAATTTTTCTGTGTACAAACCTTTTACGATCTGAAAACTATTCTTAATTTTAACGATGTTTTAATTTTTACTTTTATTGAAAGTTAATACGTTTCATTTTAAACTGTATAAAAATTATTTATAATCGATTGCTAATTTTATAAAGAATAATATTTGTATTTCGAAAAATTGAATTAATCATACTGCGTTTCATTCATTTTTTTCCGATCACATAACAATTATGGAATTTTAAACATGTATGTTCAATTTGTATAGAGAAAAGAACATGATCAAAAGCATCGTGTGAATGTATCAAAGTTAGTTTGAAGCTACAATACCCGGGGCGTCGCTGCCGCCGCCGTTATAAATAAAGTTGTTATTTCTATTAAAAAACCGATTATTTCTGTTTTTGTAGAAAAAGATAATGTTATTAATGAAATTACAAATATTAACAGCATATATGTATATATAAAATTCCTTATTAGACGTTCAATTTATGTCGCATTCAGTTTGTTAGGGTAAGAAAGTTGATTTTTTTAAAGAGAGCATAATTTTAATTTTATTAGTTATTCATACGTACGTAATAGGTTGTTTTTTTTTTGCTTGTTTATTTATACATATATGATAATAAATTTTTTCACCATTTGTTCTTCCATTCAAAATTAGTACCGGGTCCCTTGTAAACTCTTAATCCGCCCATGATTTTAATAATCGATTCAAAGCTAGTAACGCCCGATGTAATTATATTAGAAATGTAAAACTATAAGAAAAGCAATAAAATTTCATTTAAATAAAAATCACAATTAATTACTGTTTTTCCAACGGTTCTGCAATACGTACATTAAATACAAAACATTCGTTTAAAATTTTTAAAAATAAGAAAATTTACCTAACACGAAATTCAAACCAACAACTGTGCGTTTAATTTCCACACCTAGAAACTGCTACTGCACTCGGGAAAAGGTTGTCTGTTTCATGTTATATTTGCACATTTCGATACCTTTTCTATATTTTAGCCTATTTGGAGACGATGTTTTCGTATTGGGCCGTTTGTGTTTAAATAAATGTTTCTTATGACTTAACTATACTCCTAGCAAAAACCATTCTGTAAAATAGCTGAAATAAGCGATAATTATTCGCATAAACATCGAATCGGAAAATTAATGATTTTATACAAGAGGTCTGAGTTCGTTATTGTCGCGATATTTCCTTTAAAAATTGAAAAATTACAAAAACTAAACGCGCAATTTCGTTCCATAAACGTTTCAAAAAATTATATACATAATAAACGTGTAAAGAGATGAAGTAAACGCGAGCATAAAAATCCGCTACTGATCGATAGTTTTTTGTTTAGTTTTGTGATTATCGATATTTGATTTTTTTTTATCGTAAATTAATTATGATGGTCGAAAATAATTTTTAATATTCGATTTTTATTATATTAATCTTAATGTAAAATGTGCAGCATGTGATATGAACGTACATAAACGATGCCAAGAGAGCGTACCGAACCTATGCGGATGCGATCACACAGAAAGACGAGGACGTATCGAGTTAAAAATTTCCTGCTATAAAAACAAACTTACCGTTGAAGGTACTTTTAAATTATTTAATTTTTGTTTATATATAAATTTTAAAACAGGGATTATGTCGAAAGGTAAGTATCGAAAAAAAAAAAAAAAATATATATATATATATATATATGTTGTGTATGTATTAATTCCCTTAATCTCGCAGCAGTAAACCCATTAAAGCTATATGTAAAAAATATACATCGGAATAAACTTACAAAATTTTCCAAACAAATATAACGTTGTACGCATTAAGCGTTTTTCAGGAGAACAGTGGACCTCAGTTGCTTTCACAATATGGTATATGTTATAAAGTAATTAAAATGGATGTATACATGTATATGTATGTGTATTTATCGTTTGTGTCCAGTACTGGAACTGGCTGTCTTTTTAAGGCCTTTGATAGACTAAATGTAAATAAATTAGCGCAGCTTTTACGGAAAATAGGATCCAATAACATCCTGTTAATGGTTATTAATAACTAAAAGCCGACGAATATTACAAAGGTTGCCCCCGGTTTGTGTTTTGCAGTAATATCTCTTTTTCTATAGCAAAGTCTGTTCGAAATAAACACTGATTATAACTATTGGCGACATTTCGATAGTTAGAAAATAATTTATCGGGATAGTATTGAAACATAAATTTCATCAAAACGGAGATTATTTGATAATAAATTTAAAACTAAGATAATACTTTTAAACAGGAAACATCGCGTTTGTTACACGAGCTTTTTGATGAGGTAATTAATAATTTGATGTAGTCGTCTTAATTATATCATTGAGGCTGTGCTTTATCAATTTAACGATATTAACACGATGCTACAATTATAGAAAAGGTATAATTTTACGTAGATCAGTAATACTTTCAAATATTTCATATAACGTTTTTATTTATAACGATATGTTAAAGATTGCAAGAAAGCCATCAAAAAATCATAGGATTACGAAATGAATTAAACCGTATCAGCCGTTTAATTTTTCACTGGTTTTTGCATGGTACTTTCAGACGACTTGGTTGTGTTTCCTTTTGTCCAAGCCAAAAAAGAAAAAAAAAAAAAAGAAAAAAAATAGAAAAAAAAGGTTAGAAAATACAAAAATTGTGTCGTTATTATAACGGTTGATTTTACTTTAAATTACCGTTTAACCCGGTGTGTCGCAAACGATTGACCTCAAGAGGTAACAATTATTTTCAAATTTGTTTTTTGTTTTGTTTTTTTTTTTTAATTTATGTAATATTTTTAAATAGTCAATTTTATTCGTTTTCACTTTAAGCGATAGGAAAGTAATAAAACTTCTCAGTGGCGGATGAAAAAATCAGTTAACATTCGATCGGCAAAGTAACTATAAATTTTTATTTCTTGAATTCAGTTCTGATATTTAAAAAAATTCAAACAGAATTAAAATTTAAAGTCTTTACGAACTAATTAGGTAATTTGCTCGGTTTAAGCGGATAAGACTTGAACTGAAAATTAGGTTAACTTATTTTACGTCTTTCAGTTTATGCCTAAGACACTAGATATCTATGAACTATGCGTAATTTAAGACAGTTCAAATATTAAGCATTCGCGGAATCAACACTTACTATCTCTGTTACAACGAACTAGTTCCCAAAGCGTTGTCTGTCCTACTATATGCAGCTTATGGTTTAAGTCAACCTCTTCTTTTAAGGCAGAATCTCAATTTGAAAAATTAATCATCTAACTGTGATCTATTCAGTACTCATCCCATGCTCTATATATTCGCAGTTCTTTTTTCAGGTAGTCACGGTAATGCTGGCCTCGAAAACTAAAACTTAGGCTCTATCTGAACGGGCTTATTCGTGCTGAAAACCCCGTAATTCGTAGTTCTACGACGACGTCCGAAAATTACACTCTGCAGAAAAAATGTTCAAAATGAAGTTTGAGAACTAAAAATACAAATACGCGTATTCTTTTGATAAAATGAAAATTCGAGAACTTTTTAAAAATACCAGATAAGAAAAAAATTTGGTAATAACTAACGGGTACAAATTGAGTTTAATCAAATGAGACCGTTTTTAAGTTTAAATTTTAGTAGGGAGAAAACAACAAACGCCAAATCTGCTCTAAAGAGTTTTTTTTTGTTAACCTTTCACTTTGGTACCAAATGAAAAAAAAATCGACGCCAACTTTCAGCTCTTAATCGCAAATATTTTCCGAGTTATTTAAAAAAAACTTTAATTTCAGTTATTATTAGCTTTTTTAATAGGAAACATAGAAATTAACGACCGGTGATTTTTTTTTCCCTAATACTAGGAGATAAAAAACATGAAAATAAAAAATACTTTTAGGATTCTCAAACATACCCTAAATTTATATATATTTATGTGTATATATATATATATATATATATATAATCGAAAATCTGGAAATATTTGAAAGCTACAGCAATTATTAACATATCGTTGCAACTGCTAGGTCTATGAAGCTTAAAATTGGCACCTAATGCAACGACACTATGTACTGATGCCATCTAAAAGTGCATTAAAAAATTCAAATTTTTTAGGGTTGAAAAAGGGGTAAAAGTAAGAAATTCGAGTTTTACAAAAAACTAATAATCACGCTACACTCGAAACCATTTACATCAGATAATTGAAATTTTACATGAACGTTAACTTATATACTGACGATGAACAATAAGAACGCTTTTTTGAAAATTCGAACTTTACGGCGTGAAAAAAAACTAAAAACTGTTATAGATTTGGTGAAAATGGGTCTTCATAATTGTAATTTCGCATGAAGATGCCTCATATGGTGTACTAAAAGTGTGCAAAATTTTTTTCAGGCACCCAAAACTTTAATGTGGGGTAAAGGCGGAACCCCATTTTGAGAAAACCAAAATCACGCTATAAACCAAACGAATCACGATTTTCAATGTGAGTACAATGTATATAATACTGATGATGTCAAGTAAGAACGTTCTTTTGAAAATTTGAATTTAAAGACGTGGAAAGGGATAAAAAAACAAAGATTTTTCAAAAAATAAATAAACCGTTATATTTTTAGTAGAAACGAGTTATCAAATTATAATGTTGTCTTAATATTCTTTATAAGGCATACCGAAAGTGTACACGATTTGTTTGAAGTTTCCTAATGTTTAATGGTATCAATAGCTTCAACTCGTTTTTGGTATAAAATATTGATTACGCTTCAGCCGAAACCATTTGCACTGGTTATCAGAAAGCCCATTTGAACGCACCGTATACCGAAAATATTAAATGAAAAAGATATTTTGAAAAATTATACTATATGAGGTGGTGAAAAGTAGTTAAAAACTGTTTTCAAAAAATAACTAAAGTATTATATCTTCGTAACAAATAGGTTTATCATATTATAATTTTTATGAAAGTTGTTCCACTTTTTTTATATCTTCGTAATTTTAAGAGTGAAGAAGGGTTTTTTTTTTATTTGTAATTAACCTTTTGCGGCGACGCGTATTTTTTCTACCAGTGACGACGCACCGATCCTAAGTCGGGTTTCGCGTTTTCGTGTAGTTTAATAGATGCATGCGGGTTTTTTAAAATCAGTAACAATTTTGGAGGGTAGTTAAGTTTTTACACCGTCTAAAAATTATTAATCAAACTGCATAATTATATTACATTATCATACTTTTTGCGAAATAAAATTTTAAAAAATCCGAGTAAACGAACGCCCAAATATAATCATGACAGAATATTAGAAAAATAGAACCATTATTGTATAAAAGTACAAAACATATAAAAAGGTAAAATTAGTCAAGTCACTAGTTTTCTTTTCGAGATTCTCTCGTTATTTTTTTGCACAATCGTTGTGTGTGTTTTTTTTTTTTTTTTGAATATTGCAAGCATATTGGAGGGTCACATGATATGCATCTTTTGACGTGTGGTTTCAAGATATTTATTTGTCTACAAAACAATCTCATCTACCATTTCTCTATCGATCAAAAAGTTCTATAATTCACGAGGAGAGAAGGTTTGGCACTCAGGAGGACGGCTGGTTCCTTCAAGCCCGGAAGACCTCGCAAAATATTCTCACGGGCCGTTCTAACCCGTCCATTCAAAGTCCTGTGCTCCAAGGTACGCCTCAGGCATTTCCAATGAAATAATCGTGTTTTCTGCTTGATGAATTTCTCTTTCCGAAACAGTTAGTGGCGATCTTCGAGAAACAGGCGAATTGTCATCAGAATCTTCACTATAGCTCAAACCTTCGTCAGAAAAGACATAATCAGGATCATCATCAGAGTCGTCTTGAAAGTCATCAGATTTATCACTGTCGCTTCCTCTTCGTCCTCAACTTCATCACTGAGAATACATTTAATATTTTCTCCAAAATCAGGATCGTCCGTTCGGAATATTCATTACGTGAAGAAGACATCGTTCTACCTACACAGAAAACAATAAAACGGGTCAAGAATTGATGAAACTAGTAGGTAAAATACATTTACCTCAAATCAGTATACTCTCCTATTCGTACATTACGCACATTTATATTGTTGGCCTACTGCGTTGTATTATCTAGTAATAAATAACGGAACGTTCCAATCTATTTGCTACTAGAAAAAAAAAATGTAAGTGTTCTTATTAGGTAGGCACCGATTCTCAGACGGGAAGAGAAACGAGCGTGAGGTGACGCACCGCCTCAGAATCGGTCCCCTATCGACAGGTGACGCGCGGGAATTCACCCCTTCCCCCTTCTGAGTCGAAAAATTGACCTTATGACACTTACCTTACGTTTCGCACCGAAAGCCAGGAGGGTACTGAAGAGGTGAACCCCCCTATCAACCGGTACTACTATAAAGAAGAAAAGGTGGGAACCCCGACTAAGAAACATCCGTCGCCGCAAAAGGTTAATTTTTAGGAAAACTTAATACCACGCAACATCCAGAAAGAAGTGTGCTTTACATATTTAGGTTTCATATTAAAGTGGTTTAAAAACTGCAACTGTTTAAAATTGAAGTAGATTATTATTGGGAGGAGATAGAAATATTTCTGTCAAACAGTTTTTTATAATATCCAAAAAGAGCGAGAAAACTTATGTACCACATTGTCAGAGTGTTGTGTTGTGATTATATGTTTATTTTAAAAGCAGGGAATGACATTTTCATCTGATTGCGATGTTTTTTTTCTCTTGAGAGGTTCAACATTTTCATTTTCCGATTTAGTTTCCTTTTTTTTTTTTCTTTTTTTTTTTTGGTTCATTTAGTATTTAATAACAGTGTAAACAATATGATGAAGTAATAATCGTGGCCATATTTTGTTATTTTTTCCAATTCCCTCTTCCGCTAACCCTTCGTTCAGTTTACACTTCTGTCATTAAATCACTTGGCATCGAATATTTTAAACAACGATTAATAATAGGTTATTTTTTCCTTCGCAAATATTAAACCCGCCTTATTTATTCCAACGGAGTATGTACAGAAAATTTATCGAACTCCGTCCCCTCGAAATTCCTAAAATGGGACCGATATTAATTTTACAAAAACTATTATCATAGACGATGTGTTGTGAGCTTTCGTTAAAAATGAATGAAAAACTCAGATATTTATGAACGTTATAACGATTATTCGTTACGACAATGTTTTTTCAAAGTGGGTCGTCGCTATTATTCGAATTACGGTTGAAGTATACACAGCACGCCTTATTTGGTTCCGGGTTACTTAATTAAACTACATTTTACTGAGTTTTAAAATTACACTTTTCGAGGAAACGTTCGCATTTTGCATACGTAACGCACCAGTAATCTCTTTCCTTTTAAACTTACACATTGCTAGTCTCTCCGCTGCCTGACGCATAGCTCAAAAATGCCTTTTCACATGAAAACCCCGCTTTTACAACGTTTTTCCATCTAATCTCCTTATATGCAATCTCAATTTTTTTCATGCCTTTTATTCGACATGTTTTGTTTTTTTTTTTGAACCGGAAAAAAAAGGAAAAAAGCTGCTCATATTTTGTTTCTGTGAAATGTCAGTCGTCGACGAATAATTAAAATGCGTATTAAACGCCGTAATTTTTCGCTAGACTTCAATAACAAGTGTAGACGTGTACGCTTTCGTATAATCACGATAGCAGAAAAACGGCTCTAGAAGACGAATAATATTGTGGAAAAGGCTGTAAATGACTAGCAAAATAACGTCCGCCTACGTTAAAAGATGTAATAAATTATGAGAACTCTAAAACATGGAGAAAGATTAATATATGCAATAGAGATATTTTTTTTTTTTAATGAGCGGACTTTTTTTTTCTTATTAAAAGCCTAACCTAAAATAAACGGTTATTGAAAATTTATATAATCCATGCAGAATTTTATCGAGAAGAACATTAATTATTGATTAATACGTAGTTATTTTTAAAACTAACGTAATTTGGAAGTGTAAAACTAAAAAACTCATTTCCTATTTACAATATTTTCCTAAAAACGAAAAAAAAAAACCGGTCGATTTTGAGTGTATTTAAATATTTTATATTTATATCGAATCTAACTTCCCACGAGCAATATTTCTTCGTCGGTGGGTTAAATTTTCAACGCCAAAAAAAAAAAAAAAAACAACAAAAAACATGTCTTAAACGATACGTTGTGGTAGATGGTCAGCAGATCAACAGATTGCTCATTCCCGATCATTATTAAATTGATTTGTCATAAACGCGACGAAAGAAATTGGAAAAATACGAATGAATGGAAGACAACAAATTCCAGGGGTAATCTGTAATGCGCTTCCTGAAGAATTCGTAATTAGAAACCCTAAAGATTCAACTCTGAGAGTAGGAGAAAGTTGCATTGATTTTCCTTTAGAAAAGGTACAGATTAATACCCAGCGTACGAAAATACTTTCAAATACAAAACTGGAGACAATCGGCTGTAATTTTTGCCGAATAATAACACAACACCACCGTATCGATAGTGTAGAAGTATTGGTTTGATTTTACGGTTTTTATTCGGTGCTTAACCTCTGATCGTTTTTTGAATCATGTGAAAGATGTTAGATAAAGACACCACATATAAAACAGCTATCGAGACTATGTTTACCTATTGTAAGAAAAGTTCCTCGCGAACAATTCGAATTTATTTCTACTTTTTCCTTTATTAACAATATCAGTTAGGAGCACTCTTGATTTTCCAATGCCTTATAGTGTATCCTTTTTTTTTTTTAAACACATTATGTTTGTTTTTATGCTGCATATCATTGCCGAATTTGCGTGCCACTTAACCACTTAAACTTTTCCGGTCAGGTACATGACGGAATTTAAAGAATTGTATTATGAAACTGTACCCTTGAATGTAGAAGAATAACGACTAGTAAAAATTAAATTACTACATCTTAATTGGTTGGCTATGTTATTCCTCGCGCGTGGTATGATCAAATTTTGTACTACTCGCATTTGTTTTGTGCACGCATGCTGTGTTAGTTTTCTATTTCGAAATTGAAAAACGGAAGTTTTATCGTAAACGTGGCTAAGCCCCTCGACGACAGACAGGAAAAGTGGATGAAAACGAAAGAAGGGATATGTGAAGAAGAAACGGTAATTCCCGACTTCAGAACTGTCCGCAACAAAGTTATTACACCGGTACAATCTGAGCGAAAGAGTGCGGAATCCCTCCGTGAATTTCGATTGAAACCAGCAAAACTGGCAAAGTCGCAACAGTCAGATTTGAGCATCCGGTCTAAACCCAAACGCCATAAAATTTACCACAATCACGTGTGCTCCTATTATCGTTGCCGGGGACTTGATTGTTGTTCTCAAGTCAGATCGGAGATAGGAGTTTTTAAAGGTACATTCGGAATCTATCATCATTGCAGGAGATTTAAATAATAAAAAAAAAAAAAATGTTGTTCTAAAGTGTCAGATCGTAGATAGGAGTTTTTTTTAAAGGTACACTCCTCAGGCTTGATAAAAATCGAGCCGCATCTACTGCGATAAATGATATGTATCTCGACGATGCTGTATTTAGCCGAATTACCACCTCGCAACGGAATAGTCGATTTCATACTCCTCACCTCACCCCGTTGGTTATTTTGCCTATGCAATATGATGAAAGGCAAGTTTGTGCGTAGTAAAAGTGTTGATTTCGCTGCAGTGTTTTTATTTTTTAAGTTATACACCAATATTTATATGTATTAATCCCCGCTGGCACGATATAATATTGTTTTACAAATCGCATTTTGTTTCTTTCCATCCTTAATTCCACATTTTTCCGCGAAGGGAAAAAAATGAAAGACAGATATGGTAAATGGTAAAAAAAGCTACAGCCAGTCGCAGTAGTAAGGTTTAAGGGGTACTTCCACATTGGTGATAGCGAGGGTTTTGTTGTAGTTGAATCTGAATTGTACTTCCGTTCAATGTCGCATTTTGCTTTATGGTTGCGCGATTGGCTCTTCACTGATTTTTTTTTTGAAAATGTGTTTTATAATTGCAAATCGTTTGACGCAAAAAATAAATACTAATATCTAAATCATAAAAATGGATCACTGCAGCGTATATAAACAGAAACGTCACCGCCTCATTCTGTCATCAAACCACCATAATGCGCTGGACTATTATGTTAAATTTTCTGCTCAAAAGCAAGTCGTATACAGTGAATATAAGCATGTTGAAGAGAAACAGAAAAAAAAGCTGGAGATTTGTTTAATCAACTGTCGTAGAAACTGAAACCGTTCAATTATCAATCTTTAACAGATAATTTAAATGTCGATCTAGAATCCATGTGCTCGACGTCCATTCAGATCTGAATAACAACCCATTTTAACTACCCGTACTGTGTATAATTTTACGCTGAGTTTCGCTTGATATTGATCATTTTCGAAAACATAAAATTATAATTCTTAACTTAATTAACAAAAACCATTGTCGACCGACTTTGCTTGAATATTTATTATATTTTGATTATATCTGCTGGTTTTAAAACGTGCGCTAATGATTTACATATTTCTTTTTAAAAATTCTTGTTTTTGACCTTTTTTTTTTTTATTCAATAGTTTTCTGGTAAGGTTTCACTTTTATTTCTAATTATTCCGGGTTATTACTTTTTCTTCGCGTTCACGAACCAGAGACCACCGTCGCCCGCAATAACATACATATGTATAATTAAGAACCATCAAATATTAGAAATTGCCTGAACGAAAGAAATAAAAACAGTTTCGGTCGGTGGAAATTTTTAACAGGTGCGAATAATGCGATTCTTTACGTAGTTAAAAACGCTTTCTTTTTATCTTTTCTTGCTGCCGGAAATGGTTTGAAATGTGTATTTTTAAAAATGAAGTTATAGTTAGAAAACGGAAGGAAAAGGCTCACCCCCACACACAACGCCTATTAAGAAAATTGTTCTTATGTCTAGTTAATTCGCAGCGAGCAAAGAACCCCCCCCCCCCCCCCCCCCACTGAAAACCCCTACTTCTCGCTCTATGGTACTTAAAAACAAGCAGCAATTCATAACTTACCGTATTTAAATAATTAACGATTAACCGATTAATAACTATTAATGGATAAGAATCGACAAAAGACGGTCGTCAATTGAAATTTAAGCTTCTAATAATTCCCGAACTTTACACGAGTCAAGCAGTTAGTGCAGAAAAATTACGTACACACTCCGGGTTTTTTCCGATTAATCGAAGCAACATCAAATGTAAAACCGCATTTGCCTTAAGAGAATAAATGTCGATTTTAGTTGTCGCTCGCATCACCCTAATCTGTCATTAACTTCGAGGTGGAAATATTAAACAGCGAATCGCACTTATTCGCTCGGCGCGAAATAGTTACACAATTACTGTAGAATACTGGATCGCAATTGTGCGACCCGCTCTCAATTTAGCCGCATTTCCATAAATTACGCGATCAGCTTCAATGCTTACCCTCTCTAAAACTGCACAAACAACCAAAAATCGGTTATAATTAAAGAATTGAGAAAGTGCTTACATACGGATTTAGCGTAAAAGTTGTTCGCGAACTAGCGAAGTTTGATAGATTTGACATTGCGTCAAAAGTCGGTGAAAGTCAATTAACTGATTATAGTGTGGGGGCCAGAGCATGTTCTTCCGATAAGTTCGAAAGATTTCGATCGAAGCGGAAACTTTCCAGTAAAAGTACGCCTGCTAGTTGTTTATACTACAAAGAGCGTTTTTATCTGTCTAATGTAGTTAGAACAGATAAGCTTTATCGGTGCACTAACGATGTGATGGTTCTGCTCCCAAAATTCATACCAGCAGAAGGACACGGAGAAAGGGAATAAGCGAACCAGTGAAAGGGAAGAGAAGTAGTAGAAAGGATTTTTTGGGTTGCTTGATTTTCGCAGTTTTATCGGTTTATACGAATATAAAAATTAATGAACGACCATAAAACCGTAATATTATACACCGCCGCAATTTAATACACGAGAATATTAGTAGTGCAAATGCGATCCGTGTACTCGGTTTTATTAAGATTAGCGGCGCTTACACAACTAATTCGGACCTAAATTAACTTTTAATGTTTATGACTCTATCCAGAAACGCCACTACACTATATGATGGCGCCAGCTTTAACCTCATTGAGCAATTTTCCGAAAATGGCGCATACACTTGTTAACATCTATCGGTTATTTTGAAATTACGCTTTCCGAAGAATCATCAATGTTCTTAACAAATGAAGGACCGTTAAAAACAAGCGGGTCGGGAACACACTAGTGACACCACTTTTTTTTTGGAGGAGGGCTTTGTACCCATAAAAAAAAAAAAAACCCATTTCAGTTACTATTGAATTTGTGGTTGTTAATGATATATTTTTTAACGTTGTGGAAGTATATTTCTTTATTGAGTTTATCTTAAGGGGAGCATATGTTTCTTTCGAGTTAGTTTTCATAATGAAAAATCTTAAACAATAGTTTAATAATATTTACAGTTCGAACAGTATTTATATATTAAAATTACATTTATAATTGCAAAAAATACAATTGTGTTTTTTTTTTGTATCTGTAAAAAGTGGAAAAAATGATTTATTCGTAAAAGCGGCTCTAACTCTGATGCTATAAGTTACCTTCTAACCTCGTATTATAACTACTACCCAGTGTTTTCTAAGTATTAAAAAGAAATTCAAGTATACTACTGTAATGCCAAAAATTAACTCCACCATACCTCTCACAACCCCCTTTTGTCTACACCATTCGTAATATGAATAAATCGCTGAATGTTCTAACTGTCAAAAAAAAATATATCGCCTATTAACGTGCATAACAATTCCAATCCTTACGATCTTATTGTGAAATAAATTTTTAAAATTTTTTATCATACCAGTATAGTCGCAGAAGTACTCCACCTAACAAAGAAAACAGAAAAAATTTGGAAAAAAAGTATCTTTATTTGTCAACATAGTTCCATTTCAGCTTTGATTCAATTTTTCTGGCGATGTTCAATAGCTTTGATACCCTGTTTATAATGAGAATCATCGAGCTCCTCATCAAAGCCATCAGTGGCCGACTTTACCTCTTCATTGTTGGCAAATCATCGACCACCAAGCTAGTTTTTCAAGTTTAGAAAAAGAAAAAATTCGAAAATCTCTGTCGAATGGGGTGCATGAGGAGGAAGATTTTTTGATTTTATGAAAAAGCTTCTGTGTTTTATTTGATATCTTGAATTTCACTTTTAAACGGTTGTGTCTGGCGATGAGTTGTGAGTTTTTAATTGGTTTTTAAGGTCGTTTAAAATTACATATGCTCGTCTGTATGGAAAGAGCAGCCGGTCTCCTGCCAGACGTCTCTAAGATCCATTAAAGCCACAACGGAGCCGTGGTGGCCAATGGAAAATATGTCTCTTGCAGAGTTTTACGCTCTGACTGCGTACAGGACATATCTGTCGCACGACTATAAATTCCGAAGAACTCCGTGTTCGCTACATTCCGTCCTTTCTGCCTGCAAAGCAGCGTCCCTACTGTATCGCGCATAGTATGTATGTGCCCAGCCTTTTCAAATCACCGAGTCCCATGGAACAGTAATGATAATGTCGCTAGTATCCTTGCTAACTCATCGACGGCAACAGCATCTGTCCTTCAGTTTATTAAGGCAACCAAGTTTGTTTTTGTTTTTTTTTTGGCCTGAACAAATACCGTTCATTTGGACAGCAAACCAAGTTAATTAGTTACCTTTAAATACATTTGCGTGCTGGAATAGCCTTGGCAGCTAAAAACAGCACGTTAAGTGGTACGCTAAATATATATATATATATATATATATATATATATATATATATATATATATATATATATATATATATATGTATATGATTTTTTTTCTTGCAGCTTTATATAATAGATGTAATTTTTTTTGAAAAAAAAAGATACGATTGTAATTATATAACAGAATTGTAAAAAAAAAACAATTAAAAAAGCCGCTACGCGATTAGATTAAATAAATAGGAAAAAAAGAAACGAAATGAAAATTAAAAGAAAGACAAAAATTACGAAATACTAAAGCGTCAAAAATAAATAAAAGAACAAAAAGGAAAAATAAAAAAGTAGTTTGTACAGCAGTCGCTGACTCTTTCCAAGTTGGACTACGGCTCTGTGATTTACAGTAGTGCCAAAAAAAATGTTCTGAAAAAACTAGACACCGTTCAAAATTCAGCTCTAAAACTCATTACAGGAGCGTTTTACACCAGCCCAATTGCTAGCCTTCACGTAGAATCAAACATCTTTCCATTGCAACATAGAAGAATCTTCTCATCCCTGAAATACTATACAAAAATGACTTCAAATTTAGCCAATCCTACTTCCGAAAAAACTATTTCGCCAAACTTTATTCAACTATATGAGAAATACCCAAAAACTCCGAAGCCATTGGAAATACGATGCCAAAATACAATTAAAAACATCAACTTTGGCACACCAGACATCGTAAAGGACATAAGAGAACTACCACCATGGCACACAACCTTTCAAGAAACCATAGCAGACTTAAACCGACGCAAAAAAATGGACTCGTCCTTAACCAAACATATCAGAAAGGTTGGCAAAAAGAGTGAAATCGAATCTCTCCAATCAAAAACAAACTACGCCGCATCAAAAACGAAATTGCCGACTGGGAAACCAACTATTGGCCAAAAAGACAGGACGAAACAGTTATTTCGAGACTAAGAATAGGGCACTGCTCATTTAGCCACAAGCACATCCTCGACAAGGAGCCGGCGCCCATTTGTGAAATCTGCGCAGAGACTTTCTCGGTAAACCACCTCTTCACATGCAAAAAGTGGGAAATACAGCGAGCAGCCTGCGACATGGTAGGAAAACCTATACCAGAACTCCTTTACAACGACAGATCAGATTGTGAAAATGTACTAACATACCTAAAAAATGTAAATATGTATAATAGTATCTAGATAAGTTAACTGTTAAGATGTAATATATTCGTTGCAAATGGCTCCATTGTCGAGCGACAATAAATAAATATATTTAAAAAAAAACAAAAAAAACGGCGCAAAACTATTTGATAACCATTTTTACACTCGAAATAACATAAAATAAATTATTCGCAGTTTCGAATATTATTTAATTAATAGCGAATGTATTAAGTTTCTCGTGATATTATAAAGATCGCTTCTGCATTACAAGTATACACAGGAGAAAACAATAATATAAAAACAAAAGATCGGTACGCATTACAAGCGTAGGTAGGGAAATGAAAAAATTATAACACCGACATCTGAAAAATAAAAACAAAAAGACCAAAGAATACAATCAGAAAAGATACGATAAAGAGAAATAAGGTAAATTCTGGGATCAAAATACTCCATTTTATGTATTTACAAGAACACAAATAAACAGTAGTGTAGTGAGTTTTGGGGGAAATTAAGCACTAATATTCTGACCAGTAGTGCGGGTTGTGCGACTAAAACTATTTTGAACGCGGTTGAGCTGCCAATGAGAGATCAAAACAGTTTATCCGAGTACTTTTTCAATTTACAGTACGAGAAAGTTACGTCGCTAGTGTGTGTTTCTGATCTTCTGATTTAGGAACATACTTTACTATCGCCAATTGATATTAAATTATTTATATTTCGATAAACTTCTATGCAGGTTTCTCTTTTTTTTTTAGAGATACAGTCAGGTGTACGTGCAATTTGCTTTTCTTGTTCAACATCTAGAAACACTGTCGCACCACGGGTCATGCTAATCCGTATAGCACGCTATAATTGCACTGTGATGGGACGATATTTTTAACACGATGCTTCAAGACTGTATTTACTTTTTGCGTTTTAAATTCTAGCCATCACATTGTTGCTTATATACATGTATAAGCGATTGGGAAAACCGCTTCAAAATTTTGGCCTTCGCTTAAATGCGTCTTTAATGTTTAACATCAATGAATATACTAACGGGGAATCGTTTAATTAGATAAATGTTACCGAACCGCGAGCGTAATTGAAAGTACGATCGAAATTTGTCTTTCTTGCAACAGAACGCCATTGATTTTGAAAGCTCTCCTTACAGCAATTTTACCCCACCGGGTTCGATGAAAGAACTCCTTTCCAATATATGAGTGAGTGGCAAGGCCGTGTCCACGGGCTGGGTTTTGGGGATTAAATCCCCCCCCCCTCCATAAGAACTGAAATAGTTATTATAAATATACAAAAATCTGAAAAAAATCAAAAATTTAGAATAAATATTGATGATTTTTTAGGGCGTTCTTACCTTTAAAAGAAAAAAGAAAAAATATGCTCGATATTTTTATCCTACTTCATTAATATTTTATGTAAAATTTTTTATTACGAGTATAATCAATAACATATGTAATTTTTATTAATCTGTTTATACGGGGTAATTCATTCATGTAAATTAATAATATTTAACTCAAAATTATGGAAATTATTAATAGTATGAATATTAGTGAAAAACTTTATTGTCATTTATAAAATTAATATGTAAAAAAAAAAATCCCCCCCTCCGCCGAAATTTTGGGCACGAACCTGGTCAGTGGCGTTTTTAGCGTTAGAAAAGTGAGTTGGGAACCTTTTCGTTTTCTAAGATTGGATAAATAATTTTTACAATTAGTAATTTCTAGAATGTAAGAAATACGCAAAATAAGAACTTCAAGGTTTTTAAAATCACCGAGATAATAATATCTCTAGTCACTGCCCTCGTATAACCGTGTTCAGCCGCGTACCGTTAAATATACACGGCTGTGTACGCAGAGGAATTCGATTAAGCTCGCTGCGGTCTATGCCGTTGTTGGTTAGACGACAGCGTTTCGTTCAAATAGAAGAATAGACGAAAATGATCACTCGCACAAGTAGTGTAGTAAAAAAAAGTTAATTTGATTCCAAAAAAATCATTTAAATGTCTTTTTTTTTTTTGTTTTTTTTTTTAATTTGACACTTTCCTTTTAACGGCTTCGATAGCCAAGTTTGACAACGTTCTCGAGCGACAGCAAAATTTGATTAAAATAGTAGATTAAAAAAAAATTAATGTCAAGCCAAAGAAAAAGAAAAAACATAAAAAAAAAAGGAGAACAGCCTGACTGATTGCTTTATACTTCGGTATAGAGTATGTATAGATCCACTCTAATGATAAAACATTTATTTCTATTTTCTTTTTAAAAAGATTAAAAAATAATTCAATTTCGTCAAATGGTATTTAGGACAATCTAGAAAATGTAAAGCCTTCTTTCACCAATCGATTGTATTTTTAAATCTAAATGATCAGCGGGAAAGCTGCTCAATGTTTTAGATTTTTATTTTTTAAAGAAAGCGCTATTATTCTTGACTGATGTTGTCGCGTAAATGAGAATCTGCTTTTTCTTTTAGCTTTCCTATTTCTTTCGCTGTGTATTTTTCTTCATACATTGTAGACAGGCCGCGTTCAACGTGCCTACGTTTTCAGTTTAATAATGCCGTAATGTCGATAAATTTGAATTTCGATTACAAGTGATTTTAGTATTACAAATTCATGACCGTTTTTTTTTTATTGATATACGTGTAATAGGTGTGCATCAGTTCGTTTATCGGGCCTTCTGTAAATTTATGTGTCTTTTTCATTGATGGTGGTAAACTCTATTTTTCAAATTTACTGTATTTCTGATTTTCATTACGATTGCGTTATAATTAATTTTATAATAACACTATATACAAGTATACGAAATTGGCGGAACGGAAACAAAAGTATAGGTAGTTTCTCTATTGCATATTTTTAGTAGATATTTCACCCACTTCATAGCCCTTTCTAATCGCCTAAATGTTTGTTTTTTTTTTGTTTTTTTTAAAACAAAATGGTGAAATTTTATAGGACAAACAAGTAAGGTAAATGTAGCAATCTAGTGAACACTGAGGCAATTTAAAGAACTAATAAGCTAAAAATATTAGATAATTTACAGCCAAAATGAAGCCCAGTACGATAATATGGCTGAATGAGCAGCCGAAAACAGCGGTAACACCGGTGTGTAGAACTAGTTTTGGTCTCTTTGTTTTTGTTGTCAATGAATAAATAAATAAATAACATAAAACAGGTGTAAAGACCTTAAAGAAAAGTTTATATTTCGTTTATCAGCGGGAGTTGTAATTTTCTTACATGATTGCAATAGTTCTCATAAAACGACGCAATAAATGACAGTACTAATCAGATAAAATAATGAATAAATGATAAATAACAGGCATTAAATAAGTATATCCATCATCTGCTTCGGGGATTGTCGTGTTCGTTTTTACTGATGCTTTTTTTTTGTTTTATGATCGAAAAACACATTCCTAACTAAACTCCAATATTTAGTCTTAAAATGCTTAGTTACGTTTATAATTCATTACTTTTTTATCTCTTATTAACTAATTAAGAAACAGCATAGGTATGCACTTTCATTTCGGTAAAATATTTTTAACTTAATCAATTTTAGGTAATATACGAAAAACAAATTTTTTTTCGCTCGCACTATGATGTTTAAGGCCGTAATTTCCTCCAAGAAGTCCTCCTGGAAAAATCGCTGTTATTCCTTTCCTAGAACCACCTTACTCAATCATATTTATAAAATGGCGAGAACATTTTTCGTTTTTTTCGTTGAGTGCCGTGTACAGCTGCCGGGCCTATTACGACACTATGGCGGTAGGAACGCTAAATGACTCGAAACAAACCAGTTGTATAGAGAAACTGAATAGTGTCTGCGATATTCAAGGAGGAGTTAGCTAGAGATAACTGCAGAGACACTATGCGGTGATGAGAGCGCTGAAGAGAAAAGGAAGGACACTCCAGGAGCAGGTGTTTTATTGAAAGGAGCAGGGGAGAGGAAACAAAAGGGGCATTCAAAAAGAGGCTCGCAGTTGCGCAAAAGATGATCGTGCGTCAGTGAAGTGTGTCCGATGCGGAGCCTTGTCATTACGACAAAAGTGGGTTCTAGGAAGGTCGGAGAGAGGACACAAGGGGTCAATACCGCATTTTATTTCCCTTAGACAGCAAGTTGTTTGGAGAGCCAATCTTGCTTCCATCGGGATTGCGCAAAAATTTTTATGTACTTTATTATGTCAGAGAGGGCGGAGGAGAACAAGGCATAGGGCACATCAGGGTAGACTTATTATTTAAATATTTCCATCTTCAAAACGCCCCTCCACTTATAACATAGCCGTTGATATTCTGCTACATTTTGTTGACGCTGTCGCTCCCGCATATGTTCCTAATGTTGATGAACTACTATATCTTTTTCCGTCTCAAGTAGATTCTACTCCTCACTTTTTAACTTCTTCCTTTAATATTTATGAATTAAAACCTACTCTTGAAAAATCATCCGGCCTCACTCCTGGCTTTGATGGCATACCCTATCTCGCTTTTAAAAATCGGCCCGATCATTCTCTTTGTACACTACTTAGTATATTCAACTCTGTCCTTTTTAATGGAGATATGCCATCTTTCTGGAATTCCTTTATTATCATTCCTTATTCCTAAAAAAAACTCTTCCCTACGTCCTATCGCTGGTATCGTGCCTCAGAAAATTATTTAAGGGTAATAAGCGTCTTGTTTGGTGGCTTGAGCACAACAACGTATTTCCTTCCAATATGTTTGGCATTCGTCCTTGTATAGGACCCGCTGATTATGTCTTTTGTTTCCACACATATATATATATATATATATATTATTCCTTTATGAACAAAAAGTACACGCTAGCTACTTTTGTCGACGTTACTGCCGCTTTTGATAATGTTTACCTTCCCACTCTTCGAGATAAAATAATAGCAGTTAACGTTCCATTGCAATTCAGCTCATCTGCAATCTCATATCGAATCATTCTATTCATTTTTCCTCTAACCATTTTTTCAGGCGTAGTCTTCCTTAAGGTTCTTGTCTAAGTCCTACTGTTTTCAATATTTACATTGTGTGCAGTTTCCTCCTCCATGAACTCCCCCATTCTATGTTATACTTCTCCACATCCGATGATATTGCAGATATGAATGAGAAAGCCAATTCGTATTTGATTATCTTAGAGCAATCTCTTTCTTCATTACCGCCTATCTATCTCGCCAATATAATCTTCTCGTATTTTCTTTTTCCCTTTGACCCTATAATTCTGCATTAGTCTGCGTATTTTTAAATTTCATACTTATCCCTCGGAAAGAGTGCTTTTGCTATCACTGTATTTTCCTTACTAGTTGTTTATCCTTCTACGAACATATTAATTTTCTTTCCACCTCTACTCTTAAAGGACTATTGAAAGTCGTTTCTCCCACAAAATGGGAAGGCGACACTCTCCTCCTTATTTCCCTTTACAAATCCATTATCCGTTCCAAATTTGGTTACTGCTCGTTTGTCTATAATTTTATCTCCAAATCCCTTCTTTTTAAATTGGATATAATTCAGAATTCGTACCTTCGTCTCTGCCTTGGTGCTCTAAAATCTCCGATACCAGCAATCCTTGCTGAGAATCGAATACGCCTCCCCTTTTCATCCGCAGCTCCTACTAAGCGTCTACAGTTGACTTATTCTCTAATCCTATCCTTTCCTACCTCACTATTTTGCAAAATTGGCGCTTTACTCCTCACAAAATCACTATCTTGGCTCATGTCTCGTCGCGTCTAAGCTCTTTCGCACCTTATGTAACTTCTGCTAACAACCTTCCTTATTTCTTTTTCAATTTTTTCATCCTCCTAATATATTCTACCTCTCTGCTGCCTCTAAGTCTCTTCCTAATTCACTAGTTTTACAACAATTTCTTAATATCATTAATTCCCTTTTTCCCTCTCATAAGACCATCTTTACTAATGGTTCAAAGGGGGTCGTCGAGTAGAGTTTGAGCCTCCTATATTCTACCGGACATAAGTTTTTCTGAATTCTTTCGTTGTTCTTCCTTCCGTACCGTCCTTACCGCTGAACTAATGGCCATCCCGCGTTCCATTATTTATATTTTCTCACAACACTCTGTTCCCAATTACTTGATCATCCCCGACTCCATGTGTGCGTTTCAATCATTGGCTTTCCTTATATAAAATTGTCCATTCTGGACAGTGATCAGAAATTTATGTTCCCTTCTTCTCCAACAAGGAGTCCCATTACTTGTCCATGCAATTGAATCTTCCTGTTTATCCTTGGTGTTACAATTTCTCTTCACTTCGTCGTTCCACTGTTGTGTCTATTGTTCGTTTGCGCTTTAACCGTAGTCTTCTGCGTTCATCACGCTATCGTTTTCTTTTGACTCCCTTCCCAAACTATCCTCTTCATCCGACTTACGAGGTTATTTGTGATACTAATCATATTTTTTTTTAAATGTCCGACTCTGTCAGCGGAACGTTCTATCTTTTATTCTAATTTACTATCTCTTTGACTTCCTACTCCTTATTGCGCTTCTTATATCCTGTTTTTTCCTTCGTTGTTTATTGTTTCAGTTCTTTTTACATTTTTTTTTTTTTTTACCCTCCCTTGGGTTTGCTAGCAAAGAGCATTAGCCCAGCAAAAAGGAATAGATACATGGAATAGAATAGAAATTATATTTTTATTCTGTCGACAATGGAATCAAGGAACACCCCTAGGACAGGAACAACAGAGATAGTAGGTAGAGAAAGAACATAAGAGGCGTTGAAAGGAGCAGGAAGACCAAGCTTTAAAAGATGACAATAAAGTAACTCACGCTCGCGAGATAAACCGGAGCACTCGAAGAGCACGTAATTCGCATCGCAAACATACTGGGAACCTTCAGGATCCAATGGATAATTATGAGATGCAGCCAAAGAAAAGCGATTTAGTGAAGAAGGAAGGAGACTATGCGAGAAACGGAGGCGAGATAATTTAGTAATTATGGACCGACGCAAACTGGGAAACTCATAGAACCAAGGACGAGGGGGAGGAACAGGATTAATCAAGAGATAAAAGGAATTAGGATTAGCGAAAAGAGAAACATAAACAGAATGCCTAAGATGGCAGGATTTAGTTGGAAGAAGAATATTGTGTGCTGGAACCCTACTAATAAAATTCCCATTGGAAACAGCAGCTTTAGCAAGGAGGTCGACGGCTACATTTCCATCAATGCCTGCATGTCCTGGAATCCAAAGAAAGTCAATCTGGGTACACGTCGATGAGGATAGATCATGAAGAAGAGAACGAATAGAAAGGATAATAGCATCAGTGGAAGGAGAAAGGGAAGGTGGAGATAGCGCTAGAAGAACAAAGAATCAGAAACAATAAGGAATTTGGAAGAACTTGCAGAAGAAGAAATATAAATAATGGCTTGTAGAATGGCAACCGATTCTGCAGTAAAGACAGAACAAAAGGACGGAAGTCTAAAAGACCGAGAATGAAAGAACTGAGGGCACAAGAATGCCGCCCCAACTCCGATCGGGCTCTTCGATCCGTGAGTAAAAATTAAAGAGTGATCACGGAATAGTGAGTTTATTGTATTATTAAATTCTATACTGACGATATGAGATGGAGAGGATTTAAGGAAGCATGGCATGAAGATGATATTTGGTGGCTTTAACAATTTGGAATAGACGTAAGAAAAAAATGGAAGCTTGTGATGAGGAATGACAAAGGGGGGAAAATTTAGAAAGGCGAAACGATATACTTTTTACATTCATTCTGTCAATCTCTGATCGTATCTGTGTTTCTTTTGTGTTTTTTTTTTACTTTTTTATTGGGCTTGTCAGCTACGGACGATTACCCATCAAGAAGAAAAACTAACCATTCCTCCTGGGCGGAGTTCCTTTGTCAACGTTCTCAAAAAAAAAGGAAGTGTTACATATTACAGCAGCTTTGAATGTGTTTCATTTATTTCCGAATAAACTATTACAAATTAGAATTGGCAGGTATCATATAAACTTACCTGAAAGTATAAGAAAGAGTAAAAACCGCTATGAAAGGTTTGATGTACCGGGAACAATTAACGAAGTTATAAATAAGACAAGCTCACAGCAGTAACCTTATGATTTATAGATGGTTTTTTTTTTTGGTTTTTTTTTTTTTGTGAAAGCAACATCCTGTACCGTGTTTAACTGCTGTGGCTATTACAGTACGAAGATGCGCAGTTTGTTTTTATAGATATCTGATTATTCCGCTAGTTCTGATAAATTGTGTTATGGATAAAATTGCATCGGGGGAATTCTCAAGAATGTTGGTGACTGTTTTGTTATTAATTGAAGGGGGCCGGTGAGGTGATAATGCTGGACAGTCGCATAGTATATGAGGAGTTGAGGGAGCAACATCTTGGCCACAGAAAGGACAATTCATAGGAGAGGGGGTTCTTTGCAAAATAAAATTATGCGACATGGCCGTATGGCCTGTGCGCAAGCGGCTAAGTGCACAGGTTAATTTGTAACGTAGTAGAAATTTTTATTTCCACGATAAGATTAAAATGTTTAAAAAAACTTTTTTTTATTTCTGCATAGGAAAAACCCCCCCAAAAAAAACCAAAAAAAAAAACCCAGTGTAAAATGAATATTTTTGGATTTCTCTTTTTTTATTATTTATTTATATGATAAGCGCGAAATAACATTATTGAGGATAATAGGGGCCTTTTAAATTGCTTTCATAATTCTCGTCTTTTGGACACTGAACGTGACAAATTATCGAATGTTCGTCCTATTTCAGAGCCGTACCAAGTTTATGCATGGTCACAGCGTTTTAATTAAGGCCAACTCATTTGTAGTTCACATTGCGATACGAAATTATACAGTTTTCGTATTTTTCTAATGATAAAGAGTGTGCACTCGACAGACTGCCTTTGATACCGGCGAATTTGATGTAAATGTGATTGTTTCTATATAAATATAAGCCGCGTATTCTTTTTAGCTTTTACTCCAAACGTTCTACAACGATATGTAAATACTTATTCAAAAATCTTTTTCCTTTTTGCGCCGTTTTTATACTGCGCTGTTTTATGGTTCAAGTTTTTTTTTTTTTTTTTCAATTTCCACACGTACATCATCTTATCAATTACATTTATCGATTTACAGCTCGCTGTAGTAAAGTCTTTTTTTTTTTTAAATTTAATTATATACTCGCGTACCCGTTTATAATTACAATAGTCATTATGTTACGGCGAGCAGATGAAATATTATAACCTATTTATTCGGTGTTGTTAGCATCTAAGAAATTCAAGACCGACCTAAACGGGGGTTCGGATGATTGCATAAGAATATTTCCAGGGTTTCATTCCTTAAATTGGTTGCAGTGTTTAATACGGTATTCCACCGTAGAAGACTGCTACTTTACGAAATATACATGTGAAGTGAAAAGAGACTTCCTCAAAGACATGGTTACTCTGTCGCAAACTGTTAAGGGCGGAGAATTATTTTCTTGTTAGATCAAACGGTGACCACCACGGCTTAACGTTTGTCGCAACCGCGAAAAAACACATCTTAAACTAAGAGACCGGGACATCAGGCGACATAGGGGAGTAATGCTATATTGGTCACCAAGTGACATTCTAGTGTGTGCCGGGACCCAAAGAAACCTTATTTGTGTTTCAGCTTGATATAGTCGTACTGGTTGTTCTTATTTTTCATGGCTGGATAGAGTAAGAGTAAAGGCAATCGGGGGAATCTGTAATAATTCGATATTGTTTCTTACTGGATTCACTTAACAAGCGTGTTTCCGAACCATGCAGAATTCCATATAATTCAGCTTCAAACACCGAGCAGTAATCATGTCGCACAGCGTGAACTTCGTTCGAAATTAAATAGGTGTATGCTGTAGTAGGCGACAAAATCGCCTTTAGGGTATCCGCTTTGGCTTCATCTGTATACACGTGTTTGTGGAGTTCGTACGTTTGTAATTCTCTGAAGAACTGGATATTCTTCATTATCCGTTGTACGTACATGCAATAATGATAAATCTGGAACTAATGGGAGAGGGGTGTTCCCGGAGTGGTTCTTTTGAGGAAACTAATAGGAGACCAGCGCTGTACTTAATATTATTTTCAGCAAAGAAATAATGGATATTTGGTAATGGAGCATTGCGGCCGAAAATGGGGGAGAAGTGCTAGAATTCATTGAGAAAAATTTGGATTGGCGATATCGGTATGGTCACGGGAAATAAAGAAATTAAAAATGTCGAATAACGAAGGCACTCCTGTTAGAACAGAGACAACCGACGTAGGGATGATTTTCGATGCGCACCCCAAGGATGATAGGCAGCGTTATGGATCGGTTCTAAGGATTTTATATAAGATTCATACTAGCCGAAGACCTGACAGGCCGTAAGTTAATCTGCTTACAACAACAAGTGATCCATACATGGTTAAAAGTAGTTTAGGATTAACATCATATCTGCAATGGGATAAATATTATAAAATAGTAGAAAGGGATATTTATACCATTTGTGCTTGAGATCAGAAATGTGAAAAATCCATGTAAGCCCCGAATCAAAATTCAAGCCTAAAAATTTAATTGAGTCAATGAATGGAAAGAGGAGAACCATTTAGGAAAAGGGGAAAGTCGGAGTTGTATTTTTCACACAGTGAGTTTTACTAAAAGAGGCCATTCCATGAATATAGCCTATTTACTGTACATCGTAGATTGGATTATGGAAGGTGTGTTCGATGAAAGGGATATATTAAGATCGTTTCGCAATATCATTTATATAGAGGGTAAATAGTGTTACGCTTAACGGAGAACCTTGAAAAGATTTACGTAACTGAGCATGTTACGAAGGCTTATGTCAAAGAAGACAAAGGAGCTTATGAATACAGTAGTTATGTACGCCTTGGTTTCTTAAAGTGATTTCCTCTTTCCACCGGAACGAATTGAAGTCTTATCAAATATTTGTCTACTCGGCTCTAAGGTTAGAATGTTGCACATGCGATGAATGTTAAAGGGAAATCACTAAACCAGCGGCGTTCAATAGTTGCAAAAATGTTCTGTAATTAAGAAAATGTGACATAATGCGATTGTAATGTGTAGGTAACAATAAAGCTCGGTAACTTTTCCTAATCTTTTCATCTTCCTTAATCAGCAGCCGCCCTCTGCGTTTCATTATCGTATCCTCAATATTATTTGGTTACTTTTGACTAGCTTAAATATTTGCCTTCTATCCTTCCTGCTCCTTCTACTATTCTTTGTATACGCTTTCTCATCCATACTCTTTGTTTCTGCCGTTCTATTCTGTATATTGATTTTTTATGAGAGTTGCTGCTATTCGAAGGACGCCGGGGTAGTTTTACCAAATATTTTGAATCGGCTGATTATTAGATAATTTTATAGTATTTAAACGGAAAGTTATATTTCTGTTACAAATTTACACATATTTAAGAAATCAAAAAACAATAATTACAAATAATTCAATACGTAAACTAAACATCATATCTTCTGGAATAAGTTTACAACTTTTAAGAATCTAAAAGTATTTTGGACTGCAGCTTCATCATTGTCAAGCGCCTCTTTCATAGTGATTCTTCTCGTGTGTGCGGATGAGAAAGCTTCCACACGCTCCTTAAGTTTTTGACATACGGAGATGATGTGGTCAATGGACAGACTTTGAGTACTACAAAACACACATGATGGTGGAGGTTCACTTTGCAGTAAGGGTCCTCCGTGTGGTAGTTTTGTATGGCCGATGCGGATTGTGCTTAATACAATCTCTTCTCGCCTGTTTGTACGGTGTGATGTTTCTCAATGTTACAGTTTAATTTGCCGTAACTAGTTATTCGATTGGTTCTCCCATATGTTTTCAGCGGTGTCCTTGATTGCGATCATTAACTGTTTTTTAGCATTTAATGAGTCTTTCTCATGTGCTATTGTGGTCACCGTTACGATATCAATCAAAGGGCGGATTTGTAGGTTCGAATGGAGTGGCAGTAAGTCGATTTATATGTAGGTAACTGAAGTAGTCAATACACCTAACTCTGAACGTCGGTTTATTTCTGTCGCGATAGATCTTATGTAGATTCGAATAGAACGTTTTATAGTAATTTATACCTGTTGCCGCTGAATATCACATAATATTTCGGTGCTAATAACATTCGCCGGTGTGTGGTTTAGTGACATTATGTTTGTTTCCACATGCAAACTACTAACTGGACTGGTACAGCTATTCTGAATTGCATTCAACGTCTTAAGTTCCGCCACTGTGGCATAATCGCAGCGTAGTCCATTATTGATCTGACACGAGTTCCGTACAGTCGTAAGAGCACATGCTTCTGTCAGATCCCCACGACTTACCATGCAGCATTTTTAGCAGATCGAAAGCTTTTGTGCACCTTCGTTTCGTATCTTCTATGTGTGGCTTCCAGCTTAATTTCTTATCGAATATGAGTCTCAAAAAAGTCGTTTTGTTTTTGTTAGTTATGAGTGTCTCTTTCAGTTTCAGTTTAATTTCGTGTACTATAGTCCTCTTGGTAAAATTTATTACACCGGTTTTACCGGTGGAAAAATATATATTTTTTGTAATTTACCCCACTTTTAAATTGCCGTTATAATATTTTGTAATTTTCCTTCTATTTGTGTGATGTTATTTGCTCGCATGTAAAAAAAACGGTTTTCCACGTCCGAGAAAAGTTGTTACGCAAAAATGCTATACTTAATGGCAATAAAACCGAATTCCGATCATTTCATATAACGACTAAAGTTATCAGCACTAAAAGCGGGTTTGATAAAATAAGCTAATCGGCTATATCATCTGCATATATTGTTTTTTGGTCACAGCAAACACATATCAATTTCATCTCACGCGAACAACGAGAAAGCAAATGATTCGTATGAAGTTGAAGTGATTCTTTTTTCCGAACTGGTTTTATTTTCTTGTTATATTCCGTCGAAAAAAATCCACTTTTGCATATACAACCCCGTATATACTACTATTTACTCGCGAAGTTTAAATTTTCTTCGTTTACAAGCGGTAATCTGCGCACGAGATTCAGAGAAACCTGGAGCCGTCTACATAGAGCGAGAAGCATTTTTAAACGGATACGCCGTGCATATCTCCGCACTTCGTTTTTGAAAATTCGAAAGATATAACGCGGATTTTATAAGGTGAAATTTTTGTGGATACAGACTTCACACGGCAATTCGCTCGTGCGTTCAATTTTTATGTCTCGTGTTTGGACAGTCGATCAAAAACCCTTCCTCTAAATACAATAGTGATTATAAATTTTAATTGTAATTTAATTTAAAATGTTTAATAACAAAAAACATCCAAATGGTGCCGAATTCTGAAAAAGAAATACAGAGGGAAGAAATGAAATCAAAAGTATCTTTTGGATATATTCGCTTTTAAAAAGGTCCTCGCCAGTTACAAATGAAGCTTTAGATAACGAAAAGGCAGTACTGGATTATCTACAGCAGAAACCGAAGGTTGAAACTGCAATAACAATAAGTGATGCTCTCAAATTTTCTAATGATCGCGATGAGTTAAAATTAAAGCCCCTATTTTCGTTTAATACAAAAAGGAAAATAAAAATATAATCGATATACATATATGATTCAACGAATGATACTTATTTAAGTGATAAAAATTCCCAACTGGGTATATAATTTTTTAATACTGACATTGACTTTTATTTAGAAAATACTGCCTCGGAAGAATACGTTAAACTATCAAGTATTATTCAACTATATTAAATTATGTTTATTGCGAAACATGTTCGTTTACGAGATAAACGTTTTAGTGATGATCACATGGCGCAAACGAAAAATCAATGACGGAATAGTCAAATTCACTTAAATGCATACGAAACTAATTGTAAAAATCAGAGCGACGTTCAATGTTGTAATTAGATTTATCCAAGTGATGATGCGAAATTGTAAAACACATTCTACGTGTTGTAGCAGCATTATATTATCTTCATGCAATTCAGCCGTTCGATAGGACTCCACGAAAGCATAAAAATTATAGAGAGTGGGGTAATTTTCTTAATATCATAAATTCGCTAGCGAGATTTGCCGCACTTTTTAAAAGTCATAGTTACCTTTCTAAAGTCACAGGGTAAAACAAGGTGCGAGTATAATTTGTTTAAAAACGGAAACATATTCTAAAGAAATCTGAGGAAATTTAATGCGAGTTATAAACTAAAATGGATATTTTTCGTGAAAGTCCAGAATGCGAATAAAGTATAAAATGTTTTTGAAATTGCCATCACTTTTCTCACAACTTTGCCGTTTAACACGCAGTTTCAGAGAAGTTTTTTTTTTGCTTTTTTCTTTCTTTCTAGGACTGTGACTGATGCGTCACACTATAAAAAAACGCGTAACGGAATAAGTAGAAAGAAAGATAAAAACATATAATATACTTTAAATAAATATGTATTTTTTTTAAATTTAGTAATGAATCGTTATTGTTCCGGTGTTGTCCCGCGCTATAGAGAGCACTTTTCTGATTGTACACAATGTTGTTCAGTTTGTTAACCCTGATGAAGGAGATCCTAACTGACACTAACGGAGGACGTTTGTTAAGATGTCAGGTAGCGGAACCAGCTGTCCCGAATGCGGTTGAACAAATTCGTAGCGACCTTCTGCGAGATACATTCTAGAGACGAGGCGTCGTTGATTCCGAGCAAATACAATGTGTAGTTGGGGAAGGCGTTTTCAGAACGTCGCAGGACAGCAACTTGGGTTCGCTGTAGACGAAAAAGAAAGATAGAGTAGTCTATTAATTTCATTCGCTTTAGCGGTCGCTCTAGATTGTGCCGACGACAGCTTTCTTCGGCGAAGGAATGTGAAGCTTTTTTAGTCCACTTTTCATTCCGCCAGCTGCGTTAATTATGCGCGACTAGAATCTCGTTATAGATGAAGCTTTATTAAACATATCGTGCGAATTTTACGTTTCCCTTAAGAATAAGAAGTTTCTTTCCGCTTCCATAAGATGTTTTTTTTTTTCCTTTCTCTTCTTTTTTTTTTTTTTTATATATTATATATAAATAACATTTGCCGGGAAATTAATCGATTGCGCGTTAATATATAAATTAAAATTTAAAGTGCTTCGAAAAATGAGGAATTAAAATTCGCATGGTACCAACAATGTATGTCCCATTCTCATTGAGCGGATCTCTTGACTTCGAGCGAGCGTGGAATTTTCTGTCTCGGAAGAAACTTTGTCTTCGTGGATAGTGTGAGCTGTGAAAACGGCAGCTATCTCTTTACGAAATTTTACCATAAGTTAAGCTAATTAAAGTTCCTGGATATACCGCTCGATGTGTCGGGAGCGGTGGCCTCGAAGATGCTAGAAGAGTATCGCATAGCGTCGGCGAGATCGGCTAATTGATTTAATTTCGTGTCCTTCTGTATTTTACCACTTGCATATTTTTCGGTAGACGCCCAATCCAAACAGTGCGTAGTGTCATTGACTGCGCTACCCCCGAACTCCTCTCTTAGGTACCGCAAAAATTGCACAGCGGTTTCCTATCACCGAGTTGCTCACGTTCGAGAGGAGTCGGCGCTTGATAAGCTCGCTTTTGATCGTTGTATACGGATTATTCTTTTTATGCGAACTAATCAAAATGTCTTTTACCTCTGCGGCCTATTTAGAATCTAGCGCGCTTGCTTTGATGCAATTTTAGACCGAGAAAAGTTTCTCTCGATCAGGGCAAATCATAGCTCCGGGTCGTCGGCGTTGAACGGTGGAATCTTCATAAAACGGTTGATGGTGTAGATCCCGTCGTCTCGTTTGTCGTGCACTATCGGAGAAATGTTGCACTTGCAGGCGACACTGAAATTGCGCTTGTTCACCCGTCGCAGTCACCAATTTGCCGGTTTGCTCGAATCAATACACACCGTTTACTACGAAATAAATTTATTTAAAAAAAACAACAA
This sequence comes from Icerya purchasi, assembly GCA_039619475.1. Classification (NCBI taxonomy): domain Eukaryota; kingdom Metazoa; phylum Arthropoda; class Insecta; order Hemiptera; family Monophlebidae; genus Icerya; species Icerya purchasi. Next base: position 219,393,977 of record CM077115.1, on the reverse strand, counting down.
AAAACAACAACAACAAAAACATTAAAAAAAAAACACCTTCGTAGCGGAAGACACATACAAACTAAAGATCTAGCGATGACTGGGCGTTTTCGCGTCTTGGTTAATTCGGTGTCCCTCTACCACGTAACATCGCAAAACTGAACGAAGCTAAGGGGCCATCCTACTTCTATTTATACCAATTCCGAGAGAACAATCTGAAATAGAAACCTCTAGAAAAACGATTCGAGAACTGTCGACCTATCATCATCATCATCAAGTAGCAGCCCCAATTTGGGGATTGCTCACACCATTTCTATATTTCGCGGTTCCTTGCCATCTGAATTTTTTTGCCGTCGATGTCTATCATTTCGATTCGGTCCCCTTCCTCTTGTTGCTTTAGATTTTCCCTTGCATCGCTGTAACAAAAATTCTCCCTCTCGGATCTTATGCGCGAGGTATTTCCTTTTTCTCTGGATTACGTCTTTTGCTATATCGTATTCTGTCAGTTGCCACCTGCTTCTTGAAAATTAAAAATACTACGTGGCGGCGAGTGTATATGCGAGTGTTTGGACGAAGGGGATATTAATACTAATAAAGCAGATTCCAATTGCGAAGGTAAAAAATATACGTAAGTAAAAAAAAAAATCACTTTTTTTTCCGTTACCTGGAAACGGATACGTTTTCAGATTATTATTATATAAAGTGCAAATGCGCTAGCATTTTTTTTTTTTTTAATTTTTTTCTTTTTTAGAAGTGAAGAAAATTATATTTAAAAGTACATAAGAAATTATAAAACAATATTCCTTCAGCATAGAAAATGCAGCAAGCCATTATTAATGCATGTAATATATAATAAATATATAATTAACAAAATAAAAACGAACTATTTTATTACCCAGAAACTTTCCTTTCATTGTATTGTTCAGGCACGATAACCAATAGTGTGATGAGGAGTATGAAACCGACTGTTCCGTTGTGAGGTGGTAATTCGACTAAATACACAGCATCGAGATACATATCTTTTCTCGCAGTAGATGCGGCTAGATTTTTATCAAGCCGATTTCAAAAAAAAAACTCCAATCTACGATCTGACTTTAGAACAACAGCTGCAAGGATGATAGAAGCACATGATTGTCGTAAATTTTATGTCGACTACGCTATTTATGTATACGAAGAAAATTCAGGTTTAGACCAGATATTCAAAATTTGACTGTTGCGTAAAACATACATAACTTTCCGTTTAAATACTATCAAGTTATCTGTAAATATCTGAATTGTAATGTATAGCAGACGCAAATGACCTAGAAGTCGAGCGTCTATAAATAAATGTATAATTTGAAAATTTTGATTTTGACTTCGCCAGTTTTGCTGGCTTCGATCGAAATTCACGGGGGGATTCCGCACTTTTTCGCTCAGATTACACCGGCGTAATAACTTTGTCGCGGACAGTTCCGAAGTCGGGAATTACCGTTTCGTCTTCACATATCTCTTCTTTCGTTCCCATCTACTTTTTCTGTCTGTCTGTCTGTCGTCGAGGGGCTTAGCCACGTTTACGATAAAACTTCCGTTTTTCAATTTCGAAATAGAAAACTAGCACAGCATGCGTACACAAAACAAATGCGAGTAGTACAAACTTTGATCATACCACGAGCGTCGAATTACATTATTCTGCTTTTTTATTAATTGCGTTTTCCTTTCCGCGTAATTTCTATTCGTAGCTTTTTCCTATTATTCGTTTTGATCGTTGCTTTCATCGACTTATTTCGTTTCCCGTTATTTTCTGATTTTTAAAACAGTCCTTTTTAAAGACTTTTCTAATTTCCGCACCCTGTTACTGATGAAAACTTCCGTTGTGTTTCTCCACAAATTGGCGCATACGCGTCACACTATATTTATAACAAACCGAAATTATAATGCGATATTAACAATACCAACGGCGAAAATTGAAACACTTCTCTGACACTCGTAAGTGTGTACAAATATAACATATCCGCGAATAATAGTCAAAAATGAAGCATTTAGGAACTACTATAGCCTATTGGGCAGCGGTGTTTTAGATTTGCATTTAAATCCTGCTGTTGTAGGAAAAATTGAAAATATTAAACACTTAACAGTTACACATTTTCGGTTTTAACGCCAGCCGAGCCGGAAAGAAAAAAAGGAGAAGGATCCTGCAAAAAAGAACACTGAAATTCGGTTTTTTTCTTCTTTGATTTTCAATATTCCGAATGAATTACGAAAATAATGGAGAAAATGAATGACGCGATAAAATTAGATCTCTATTACATAGCCGTAATATGCTTCTTCTTCTTTTTTTTTTTTTTTTAGGTATTTTGAAATATTTCTTTTACCGCGCGATCATCTCTCTCCGGTTGTATTATATGTAATTTAACGTCATTTTAACGATTCGGAACAGTTGAAAAAGGAAAATCAAAATGATATTTTAAAATGATAAACGAATCAGCGAAGAAAGAAGTTAGAATTAAAAATAAAACCTTTTTTAAAACAAAAATTCAAAATACTTCTTCTGACATTCTTACACGGTTGATCTCATGATTAAATACCTCAATTCCATCAACCATCCTGAATCGAAATTCAAATTACCGTAATACCATATTTTTCGGCTTTCTCCCAACGAAAACGATTCCATCTTAGGGTCGCTTGGGATAACATTCTAGACGTACGCCATTTTTCATTGTCCTCCGGCGCGAATAAGTTTTTTTTGCCTGTCCAGTTTTTTTTTAACGTAACTCTCCTTTCACAAAGATGTCTTTTTACCACACTTTATTTTTCCGAACATTGCGCTGGAGTTTTGTTCTATTCTCGTACTTCAATATCCGTAATTCTTTTTGTCCCCCCCCCCGTCTTATTCGAAGCGGCATCGCTGCTTTCTTAAACACGTTACAACTGTTTACATCGCCTGTGATGAAAAAGATAGTTTCGATTGCTCCATCAGTATGATAATATCAATTGTCACTATGCACAGTACTCGATAGATTAGTTATCAACAACTTACAAAAAAGGCATTTCGCCCGATTATTATTAAAAAATTAAAGCTTCGAAAAATACGTTAAACACCACAAGCGTGTCTCGCAGTGGTCGAACAAATGCTTCGAACCGATCGGAAAAAGAAAAGCCGTAAAAATAAGCTCAACCCGCGTTTCAGTTTAAAGACAAATAAAATTCACTACAGGAAAAAAATAACATTTCATTTGCACCGTGTTAATACATCGTCACAACGAATACGGCAACAAATCAATAAAACAAAAGGAATTACTTGTATAAATGTTTGTATCCATTTTTTTTGTATATAAATATATATATATGTACACACGTATTACAGAAAACTATAGTTATAAAAAATATAAAATATAACCGACATATTTCGGAGTTACATGCTGTCATGAGAATATGGAGTATGTAACTCCGGAACATGTCGGCTATATTTTATATTTTTTATAACTATAGTTTTCTACAATACATGTGTACATATATACACACCTATATATATATATATATATATATATATATATATATATATATATATTTAATAAAATAGAAGGGAATAAATCGATATATTATCAATGAAATTACGACTAACCGGAATTTAATTATTACTTGGCAGAATAATATATATGAACTTTTTACAGTCTGATAAATGCTTTTAAACCGCAATGTGTTAGAATTATCGGACTGGCAAAACAGCGAACATGAATTCACCAATAAATCTTTTGGAACTGCAGTTACACATAATGCAAAATCAACTGTCTACAGACTAATTTCGTTTTTTAATATGCTAAACACGTTCACGACAAGCCTATTTCGCAGTTTACATATAGATTCAGCAGCGCCATTTGGGAATCTAACTGGATAAATGGAAATGCATCAAAGCACACAGAAATTCGCCTGACGGAAATCATCGACCAATTTCACTACTTTCGTTTCATGCAAAGTTTTCGAAGAAATAGTAAAAAACAGATTAATATGCGGGCAATCGAATTTTCAAACCTGTATTCAACAGTATACATTTCGAAATAGTTGTTCAAAACGCTGAATCAAACTCTGTTTTCATACTGTTTACCGAGATAGGCTTAGAGGTCCGAAAATAGTTTACTTTTCATAATTTTTTACTACTTTGGCCATCTTGCGGACCGCAAAAATGTTCAAGGCAGACCGCGGATTGGCCACCCCTGTTTTATTATATGCTTCTCCCTATTGTGGAACTTCTTATTCATCAGCTTCTTGCACAGTGGTAAGAAGTGAAGATATAAAATGCTTTTCCCAATTTACCCGATCGGCACAGGAGATTAGGCCAACTTATATCCAACGGGGTGGATCGACATAGGCATAACGTGATAATTGCATTATGCTATAAACATTAAAAAATTCACTACCAAGTCCTACACATTATTTAGTGTAGAAACAAAGCTTCAAATTAAACTGGCCATCTTGCAATTTTTTTTGCCTCCCATAAGCCTGTAGGCTTAGGTTAACAAATTGTTCAAAGCCCCCGGCTCGATCTAAATGGATAATATGTATGTAGAATCGATGCGTGAAATTAACTATTATAAAATCGATAAATGAGAACATCGCAGCTCCACATGCCCACATAAATAAATAATCGCACAAATGCACCGTCACAGTTATAAAATATTTATGAAAAATACAAACGAGCCGGTACGAAGCAGATCTTATAAAGAGAACTTGAAATATCAACGTGTTCGCAGAGGTTAAACTTAAAACTGTTCCACAGACTCGCAAAAAGAGACTATTAACAATTTAACCGTTATTAATCGTGGAATTACGACGCACAGAATTACAGCGTGAACAAGCTGAACATTGCTCTACGCTAAAGTTACACAGTTTACTACTCAGCAGGTGCTTCTTCTTTTTACATTATTCGTAAAGCAACCAAGAGACAGCCGACGCGAGAGAATTTAATACTCGTATGTATTTTATAATTAACAAAAACGAATTCATCTACACTCTACATGCAATCTTCCAGTTCTTAAGTACTCTAAAATTTCATTTAACTTTTTATACACGGAAAAGGAGAATTTTTCATTATAAAACTGGTTCAATTTTTTCTTAAATGTACCGATATTATACATGTCTTCCAACAAAAGCAGTGCAATAACAATGCTCAGCTTACATTAGCCAAATGCTACGTTAACCGCGAATCCTCTACATGGTATAATGCAAACATGTTTTCCCTGAAATATTACCAAAATATGAAAATTATAAAACTCAGATCGACAACTTTCGTAATCGTAGCATCGCCAACGACCGTGAGATCATAAAATTCAATTTTTATAAGGAAAGGTACAGTGCTCATACGTTGCTATTCATACTTGTTCATCGAACATATCGAAAATTCGGAAAATCAACAAAATTATAATGTCTGTCTGATCATTAATCGAAAGAAAAAGTACATCCAATAACATAACAATACGTACAATTGGATAAAATTAATCCGTTAAAATCGTCAAATGAAATTTGTACGCCGAGCCAAATAGAGCAGATATCGGCGTAGATGAGGTAGCTACAATGCTTGCACGCCAACAATTCGAATCCATCAGCTAATTTCAAAAACACTACGATACAAAACAGGAATGAAAAATAGAAAAAAGGAAAAAAAATACAGCACAACACCCTCAACTAAAAAAACTAAAACAGACATTAACCCTCATCATCTTATATAATGCTTTCTTGATGTGTAAACTAAACAGAGAATCGGTAGTCAGTTGCAAAATTTTAAATCAGTTGCGTGAGATTAAATCATAAGCATGGTATAAAAAAAATCGAGCTTTTCGGGACATAATACTACTAAAAAATATTCTTAATGCTTAATTCAGTGAAAAAAATTCAGGATTTGCTGTCAAATATGCGATGATCTCTCTTCAACTAAGGTGGTCAAATTTGATCGAGTAATCAATATAGATGTATTTAATTTATTACGAATTAATTATAAGTGACCGATAAGCCTATTCCCTGCGTAACTACATATACTACTAATCTCTCTTTATTGCGAAGTACTATATAGAGAATATTTTCTAATGACACCTTGAAATTTTCATTTCCTTCCCTTAGTGAGCATTAAAATTTTCAAGTAAGATAATCTCGTATACTTCTATGAAATTGTATTGGTCACATTTTCAAGCTTTTTCAGGAGATAAACCCTTCAGTCACTTCATTCCAATAAAGAATTGTGTTTATAGTGCCAAATGAAAGTATTGATATTATTCGTAGAATGAAATTTCTCGATAGAAACTAATAAAATCCTTTCACTAATAATAAAATTCATTGCAAAATTTTGCAGTTTGTAACGTTTTTTGGTCGATTATGTGTAACGCGTTTAAAGTATCATAGTTAATTAAAATACACTCTACTATAAGAACCATAGAAGACTATCATCGAAGGTGGTCTAAAGTGTTTCCATGGCACAGTCCAAACGATCGAGTTTTGTATATATACGTACGACGTTATAATAACAATTGTAATAATAATCAATCATTCAAGTTTATTATTATTATTATTATTATTATTATTATTATAAAATTCTCATTTATGAGGAAAAATTTACATAAGCGATGGCTTATTAAAAAGAAAAATATAGGTAAAAAAAATTATGAATTGCAAAACAAGCGGTATAATATTTTTTAATCATTACGATTTAAATGAACAAAATAAAATAAAATGAAAATTAATATGTAAACTAAAAATAATAATGACAAATAAATAATATCAACTTGTAAATAAAACACTTTTACGGGCAGAATAAAATTGTTGTGAAACTGTTTAAAATACGGCCGGTTTCTTAAAAAATGGAATATTCTGAAAATACTCGTGACACCCTGAAGTCCGCCTAAATGGAACACTGAATTTAATGAAATACTCGTAAAAAATGTTTATTAAATAGGCTGATTAGAATAATTGAGATGAAAAGCGACCTCTAAAATTATACCGTAACTTAAGAGAAAGAGGTAGATAAATTGCAATTGGAACTGAATTTTGAAATAAATTTATCTTAAAATTGAAAAGCACGTTTTCATTCGTTTACTGTTTTTGTTGCGATGGATTAATTATTTCAGAGATGGAAATTAGCTACGCTGGATAAGCTTTCGCTGTTTCAACGTAAAGGAAAAAAGGAAAAAAAAATAGCAATTTATTAATCCTTTATAATGTGTCCATTGTTTTACGGAAAAAGCAGCTTAAAAGTGATTTTTAAACCTATTTTATGTTATTGAGGGCAATAACAATTATAAGTTTTTGAATAAATTGCAAATTTAGTAATTTGAAGAAGTAAAAACTAAATATATAAAAGAATAGGAGGCGGTTAATTTTTTTTTTATTATTATTATTATTAATATGTCTCTCTTTCAAAGCCGTATTAGACGACAAATATATGCATGTGTAGTACTGGTTAAACGGTGAAAGCTGATCCGGAAAAAAAAAAAAAAAAAGATGAAAAATGTTACATATTTTTTTAATTGTGTAGTTGATAAAATTACATTGTAGATGTTAATGCGTAAAAACCGTTTCGTCCCTCTTTATGTTGATTAAGAACGAGATATAAAAAAATAATATTTCAAATTTCATTTTCGAGCGTACTAAAATTTATTTAGAAAGTTTCTCAGGGAGCGGTTAACATTTGATTAAAAGTAACCGTTTATATTTCATAAAATTTTAACGCCATAGTTAGGCCGACTTTTGAAAAATTGCTACATTTAAGATCGTCCCACTTAGCGAGTAAAAATTTAATATAAACCTTTTCACGCTCCCCCACTAGAATCTTAATAAAACTAACTGGTCTAACTTTCGCTGAATTCTTGGTTCTCCGCTTTTAAATATTCGGCCCAACATGCACCCTATTCAACAATACGACGTATTCACTCGATCAGTCTACTTCAATTTATCCTCTTCTTCATCCACTACTCCGTACAATTCTAAGTGCGCCACTTCTTCATCCTTGGGGTGGATTAGTGAATACAAAGCTGCGCATAACGCTCCACTATATCTGCTTTTAAACTTTTACATGCTTAATCTTCAGCTATTAATTTTTTAGCATACTGAATTCGTCCTGAAATCAATAAAAAAAAAGTAGTTTGAAAAATTCTGCTCTTGAACTGTAATACTTCCCCTTCCTAAATTTTTAAAATAACTAAAGAATCCCGATCCCTTCGTTCTACCTACTGTAATATCACTCTTTCAGAGCTAACTTTGTCTCTATCTTTCCTTCCTATGTATCGATTTTGTTGGATTTTTTTATTATCTTAATGGGTTCGTCAATGAGAGAAAATAAAGTGTATTCTTAAACGTTTTAGAAAAGGAAGATAAAAATATGAAGCAGAGGGAAATGAGAGAATTTAAAAAGTACACAATATAGGAGAGAGGGGGTTAGGTAGGAGTATCGAATTTTAGTGAAGAAAAGTAGGATAATGATTGTTCAGCAGAAAAGGTCGAACATTTAAATAAAACATGCTAGGTACGATAAAATCGAATAAAAGCTGATAAAAATCGAGAAAATAATGCTGGAAGGAGACTATGGTTAAAACGACAGTGGCAAATAGCCGAGATTGTGGAACATTTAAGGGTGGGGGGGGGCAAGTATCTAGAAAACCGTGAGCGAGAAGAAAAAGATGGCTGAATAGAGAGATAAAAGGAGGCAGAATTATAAAGAAGAAAAGGAGTTGAATCATAGTCCGAAATGAATCATTTAAAGAAAGAAGAACAATATTACGAGCTGAAAATGTGCCCAAAAATCTACCACTGAAAACGAAAGATCGATCTAATGAATATTCACTAATTTATTACACTCAAGACTTAAATGACATCAGCCATCCACAAAAGAAAAGATCATAGACGAGAGAGCATATTATGACAAGTATTATATAGTCGGAAGGGAGCAAAGGAAGAGGAGATGTGATAGCCTATAAAGCACTTTTAGAATCCGAGATTATATAAGCATTTTATGGGAAACAAGTGATCAAGAAACAAAAAGGACAGCACGAAGAAAATAGCAGCAGATTCTGCATAGAAAATTGAACAAAAGGAGGGAACTGACTCAATCCTTCATTGGAAGGATGGGTTGGCATCTATATGGTCAGTAAATGCATAAGGAAGAGAGGTCACGAGCACCGATTATGGTTCTTACCAGTACAGTGAAAAAAAAATAAATAAAATTCAGAAAAAATCATGGACAAAAAATACAAAAACCAACTTTATTCGGCCCTTTAAAACCGCCAGTGAAGATAGTGCGACACGAGTAGGAAAGAGAGAACTCTAATCCAATTCTGGCACAACATGTTGAGGAATAGATATAGAACAGATCAGTAAAAAAAAGACATTTAATAAGATGAATGGTAATTAGAAAAATTGAAAGAAAAATGAAAATTTATAAAATTATTTAATTGTATAATTAAAACAAACTACTTGGTAATCTTCCGTGATGTTATCGGCATAACGTCTAAATAAAGTTTGGCGAAAATGTATTATTGGACGTAGGACACACGATGATAGTAAATTACAATAAGCAACTATATCACTGCGAATGATCAAAAATTAAATTATTATTCTGCATTATGTGAGCTGATATTTCAACGGGAATTTAATTTGCAGTATTTATTTATCCTTGGATCAGCTGATTCTGCCACATCGACAGCTCAGTAGAAAAACTGTACACTCCAAATTTTACTTCAAAACAGGAACACGCCAAATTTTGGTTCATGAAATAAAGACATGTCGAATTTCATTTCGAAAAACAAATTGGAGAAAACGGACGCCTTGTCTGCTTTTCGAACCGAAATTCGATATGTCTACTTCTTGAAGCAAAATTTGGCGCGTCTAGTTTTTCCATTGAACTGCCAGTATGTGATGTGATCCATGAAGGAGTAAAACAGCATATAGTATGAAGCAATTACATTATCATTAGAACCTGCATCTTTAAAAAATACTCGAAAGCGACAGAACTTCAGCTAATGTTAAATTATTCAATATTTCAAAGTTGTATAAAATTTATCTTTTACAATGTATCTTCGAAAACAAATCCTGTTTTAATGTTACCACAAAATATAGGTTAATAACGAAGAATTCAGATGCGAAAAAGATGATTTTACTACATTTCAGCAAAAATATCATACAAGACCCCAAGAAGCAATTTATGTAGCCCTATTGTTGTACAATCAATTACCTAGAGTGTTAAGTCTTATTAATAAACCACAAAAGGAAAAACAACATTATAATATTTTGAGTTCAGACTAGAACGGATTTATGATGGTACTAATTTTGAAAATTTAAATTTCCCTGCACAAGTTCTATCCATTTTGGATAACAGTAGTGCCTGAATTGCTTATACAGTTAATACGCAATTATATCTTTAGGATAGGTAAAAATGTGCATACAAGAGTCGATATATATATATATATATAGGTATTAATATATTGCAAAACAACATTTCATAATGATAATAATAAAAAGAAGAAGAAGAATAAAATTATAAAACGGTAAATTACAAAAAATTTCGTCACATTAGGCATCCATAGCTTAACATATTTCGACCGTATTTTTCTTTCTCTTTTTTTTTTTCTAACCTCGTGCATTAGTAACTCCTCTTATTACCATTATAAGTACACATATATTTATCATAATTTAATTTTAGGATGGTTGTAGTAGTATAATTCTAATTAAAAAGATGGATGTAAATTTTTAATTTTTTCAAAATTCACGTATAAATTAAAAAGTTATAAAGCTATAAACATGAGCGCAAATTACTGATTATTATAACCTTTTAATTGAATGCTGTGATTGTATGGGTTGTTAATGCCACATGCCACAAAAGAAAAAAGTTAAAATTACATATTAGATATCATTTTTCAAAGTTAATTTGGGAGGAGAAAATAGTTTATAACGTAAACGTACTTTTTTTTTCACCATTTTGCTTTCAATAAAATTATTTATTAATTTATTTCCTATTCATAAATTATTTGCACGCTGTGTTTTTATTAAGAGTGTCCAATAAAATATTTATAAATAAGCGGTTATTATAAGCTTCTGATTCGTGCGCATCTGTAGATATGAATAAAAATAAAACTGAACTGTAATAAATAGCCTACTAAGAACCTATTGGCCAAAAATATTTATTTCATTTAAATATATATGCGTGTGTATATTAGCGATCGCAGTAAGTAAGAGGTTAATTATTACCCCTTAATCAATGCACCGCGATTATTATTTGAAATTGCTGTCTATATATATATATATATATATATATATATATATACCGGCGTTCAGCTACAAATGATTTTTAACTCTTGATTTAGACTACGACTTACAATGTAATAAATTATAAATAATAGGAATTTTTAATTTTAAGGCCGTTTAAAGATTTCGTATATTACAAATTAGAAGCAGCCAACAAATAAAAAAAAAAAAATAAAAAAAAAAGAAGAATTCGAATGATCGATTGCATCATAAACTATGTACGAGCTCTTTTACAGATAAGTCACCCCCAGAAAGCGGGTATCTAAATTAATTGAATCCTTAGAAAATTGTTCGGCTTATTTGTAAAATTCTGGGTAAATTCGTTCCAAATAAATTTGCATTATTTGACTTTTACTGACGCAACCGAATCTGTAGTGCAAATTCCATAGCGAAAGCTGTCGACTAATCTCCGGTGCAGTTTCAATGTTCGTTGTACGCGCTATTAACTCTTTATAACTCGTTAAAGTTATCATAATTAGCCACGTTTTTCACGTGCTTTATTTTTCTGTTTATCCGCAGTTCGCCAAGGTAAAAATCTGATCCCGATGGATCCAAATGGATTATCAGATCCTTACGTCAAGCTAAAATTGGTACCGGATGCAGATAATACGAAAAAGAAAACAAAAACCATCAAAGCTAATTTGAATCCAGTGTGGAATGAAACTTTAACCTTGTAAGTTTCGAGTACTTTTTTTAAAAGTAAAAAAATATTTTATTTTACGTATTATTTACGTAGCTAATAGTCAACAAAAGCCGGCGGCGTGAATAATTACGGGCTCTATATTCTTCATACTAGTGAATTTGGAGGTGAAGGATCAATTTCTTTATCATCGTCGCTCCGAAGTTAGAATGTCGAGGAAGGCGGAAGAGTGTAATAGCGCGTAGCGGATGTGAATTAATTTGCGGTAGTCTAATAGAATTAATACTAGAACAAGTTTCTTCGCAGTTATTTATTTTGGGTGCCTGATGAATAATACGTGATCTATAGACAACATATACTTTTCCGCTTGACCGAAACGATTTTTTACCATCTATTACTCCTTGCTTTTACAAACAGCCGTACAGAATCCGCCCTCAATCATTTACCTTTTCTGTTATTTATTATTTCGTACATTTCGTATACTATTTCTCTGCAGTTGAACAACAGGCAGCTTTAAAAAATGATCCGGAACGAAGAAAAACAAGTGTACAAAGTGAAAAACAGAAGTTGAAGGTGAGAGTTAAGCATCAATACTGTTTATCACACATCCAAAAAGAGGTTATGAAGGAAATGAAAATAGAAGGAACTTTTTTCCTTCGCTGACAATGTAGCAATACCGCATGAAAATGCAGAAATAAGAATGTAAAAAGACATAATAAGAATAAGTAACACTGAGCACGTTTAATTAAACTTTATCAGAAAATATATATATATATATATATATATATATATATATATATATATATATATATTTAAAAAATATTTATATGAACACCGACACACGCTTTTTTTTGTGGGAACACGGAGTCCCATAATCATAGTATATTCATTTGTAATATACCATGATTATGGAGCTTTTATATGTAAATATTTTTTAAATATATAGATTTTTGGATAAAGTTTAATTAAACGGTTTTACAGTTTTGAACAATCATCAGAAAAAGGCGTGAATAATCAAGTATTTAATTAGGCGCATGGTGAAAACGGAGGAGTTAATGAAAACCAGACGAATTGTATTACGAAAAAAGGAATAGATAGGGGGAATAATGCATTAAAATGAATGTATGCACTCGACGATTGAAAGCGATGAATGCGAGAAGAAAATCTACGGGTAGTGCTGGTTGCAAAGAAGAACTATGCAAGAAACAAAACGATGAAAATAATTTATTATGCACTGGTGGAATCGAAGATCAAATATGGAATCCAGGCACAGAGAACAGCAAGGAAATTATATAAACTGCAGTTAAAACGCATAAAATAGGAAATCATCTTTTTTTTTTCCTTCTTGTTTGGGTTTTTCCCTGGACTTGCCAATAATAGACGATTACCCATCAACACGTGCAAATAGCAGCAATTAGGAGTTACGAAGAATGGAATCTGACAAAGAACGCTATACCAAGGATGGATGAACAATGGCAATCAACGTCGATAAATGCCAAACATATGCATCCTGAAAAGAAAAGGAATAACATAGCCGAAGGTAAGAGCAAAAGAAGAGTGCGGACTACAACTGAAATAATTAAAACAGGAAACTTACTGAGTATATTTTTTGTTGATAAAGTTGGGGAAATGCTGACGAAAAAAATTGAATATGAACCGAGGGAAAAAGTAGAGCAAATATATCGTTAACGCGGATATTAAATAAGATGCCTGAGCAAATTCTGGAGGGAAAAAAAAGTAATTGGGAAAAAGGAAAATAAGAGGACAGTTACGAAAAGAAGGAAACGTTAATGATATAAAATAAGATAAAAAGCGTCAGAAACCAATGTGATAGAATATGAATAATAAAAAGAAGAAAAAAACTAATAAGAGTAAATTCGAAATAGTATTAAAATATAACACTAATACGCGATGATATGAAAATGTATATACTTTAGGCTGCCACATAAATATAATTCGTCGACAAAGTTTAGCCTGATGAAAGAAAAATTGTAATTAATTAAATTTACGCATATGTTGGGGAAGAGGGGGGATATCAGATTTATGTAATACGACAAATTTCAGGTAAGTCCATCGTTAGCATAAATGTTATAATTTGCAATACTCGAAGTAACCGCTTTGCTCCGTAACGTGTACAAAGATATGCTATCAATCGTAAAACGATTTGCGAATTGTTCCTATAAAAAATAATCGTTTCGTTTTTTTCCACAAAACTGGACTTCTTTGAGCAATTTTCTCGTTTTAACAAATTAAACAATTACATAATAACGCGGTAGTTTCTGCGAGTAAATTTCTCAAATGATGCCGCGCTCACTACGCTTTGCCTCGTCACACGTGATCAATGATGAATCGGTCCTTAATTTCCACCATTATTCAAAATAACTAGTTCCCAACAATTCAGATTCTATTTTTCCCCCGATGTAGTAAATTGTGATTAATATTCAATTTAAAGCGCATGAAAAAGTTTAACAAGAAAAATTTAAATATGAAATTTGTCAGCAGTTATTACGCTGCAGTAATCGTCTTTAAAATCTATGTAAAGGTTAACAGCATTTAAGAATTTATGTTAATATTTAAAAAAAAAAAAAAAAAAAAAAAAAAAGAACCCATTTGAAAAAAGTTAAATGAATCTTATTGCAATGTATGCCAATAAATTCAACAAACTTCCTATTTATCTTGAAGACACGGTGAAAGTGCTTTTACTTTAATATTTTATATATTTTATAAGTGAACGAAACTTGTAATATTAAATAAAAGAAAACATTTCCCTTTTTTTTAATATCAGAGCTACATTTTTTTTCATTTTTTTTAATTTATGCATGAAAACAATGGCAAACCCGTTGTTCCCATTATCGAATATTCCTCTCTTATTGGTTTGATGGAATTTTTTAATTTCTCCCTCATTATGAAAATCATCTTGCGAAGGAAGATAAAAAAAAATTGATCATATCGGCAACCAACGACCAAACATTTTAATCATTAAAGCTCTGAATTCAGACACTACTTCCCGCAAAACATTTTTCGCAAAAAAAAATTAAATATTTCTTCATACGATTCTTAATTATTAAAATTGCTTTCTAGTAAGATTTGGCTAAAATGATGTTTCATTCGTGTTACTGTGTTCAGAAAAAGCAGGGAAGTCACCATGATGCACATCGTACCGCGTAAATTCACTATGAAAACCGCGGTTAATATTTGAAATTTTTTAGAATAATTTGCAAGAGCATATTTTTTAGAAAACTGGTTAATGAGAAATAATGCGCACAAAAGATAATTTTCCTGTCAAAATAAAACGACAGTTAACTGAATATGATAATATTTTTTTTTTCTTTTCTTAAACTCTGTTTTATTATTCGAGTGCCTATATACATAGAAGGCTCCGAATGACGAAAACGCGAATTTTCCGAAAGGAACCATATGCCTCTGCTCCAAATCTACCGTTGTTTTTCTATATACGCCCCCCCCCAAAAAAAACAAAACAACAAACAAACAACAAAACGAAAAAAAAGTATAAACAGAAAATAGACTAATTAGAAGAAAAAAAATACATCGAAATTATTGTAATTAAAATCTTGTTACGATTGAAAATAGCGATTTGAAACCGGAAGATAAGGATCGTAGAATTTTGATCGAAGTTTGGGACTGGGACAGAACTTCTCGTAACGATTTCATGGGCTCGCTGTCGTTCGGCATTTCAGAAATTATAAAATCGCCGGTGGAAGGATGGTTCAAATTGTTGACGCAGGAAGAAGGTGAATTCTACAATGTTCCAGTACCCGAAGAGGGAACCGATCTAACGGTTAAATTGCCCAAGGTAATTTTTCGTTAATATCGATTAATAAATGAGTTCGAAACAGGAAATATATTATTTAAATTAAATTAAATTAAAACACCGATATAGTCTGAATATTCACGATTTATTCCTAATATCGCATGTGTATGGTAAATGTTGATGGTGAAAATTAACGATAAAAGTCGATAAATTACGAGTAAGTACCGATAAATAAACATTGAAAAAACACAAATATAATAAATTCATATAAAAAGCGGCAAGTCTCGAAATCATAATCGTGGTTGAATTAATAAATGCAATCGCGTTAATTTCGAATAAACTGTTATTAATTAATGGAACATTGTTGTTAATTAATAATATCTTGAGTTTATTGATATTTTTCAGTGTTTTTTTTAGTATTGTGTTAATGTAAATACGACGCAACGTTAAAAAATTAACAATTACACGATTTATTATTGTTCGTTGTTATCTGATTGGTACCAGCATAAAGTAAATATGATTATCCATTTTTGTTATAGTTTCGCTTAACAAATAAGTGTTATTAAATTTAAACACAAATTCTTCTTCTTCTTCTAGCAGCGTCTTCTTGGCTCGAGTTCACCCACATCATGAAACTAGTATATTTCGTAGCTCTAGCGATGTTTTCTACTTTCTTTCCTCCAAAGCCGGCGATTATAATTTCGAGGCGTTTCCTCCGTCCGGACGCTTTACCTTCGATTTTCCCCTGTAAAGCCGGCATAAAGACATCGTTTTCTCCGATCTTATGCGCCAGATATTTCCGTTTTCTGGTTCAGATATCGTGTACAATTATTGGTGTTTCGGGGCCACATTTGTCCAGTATTTCTTTATTAATCCTTTTTTCTGTCTACGGTATTCGCCGTATCCTTTTCAGGATATGGCATTTCGAAAGTTTCCAACTTATAAGTTTAATACAGACGTGACTTAGCACCTGACTAATCGGAGTTTTAATTTAATATTCAATTTTCTATCTTTTAGTATTTCGGTCATAGCGATTCTTATCCTGTTTTCTATTATATCTCGTCCGTCATTAGTAAAATGAATGCTTCAAAATAACAGAGCCGGTCCACTCACAATTTTGTTCCTCCCTATTTTCAATACTCCATATTTATTTTACTCGATCTCTCGTGCATTTCATCATTTTAGATTCATTCGCATCTATACGCATACTCCGTTGTTTGTTCTCCTACTTCGTTTAGTTTATCTGCACATATGTTTCATAGATCCTGCTAGTAGGACTCTGTCGTCATCGTAACTGATGCAATTGACTATTTTACCGTTTATTTTGACCCCCTAGCTCACTATCTCTTTCGCGTATATGTTAAATGCTCCCGGGGGGTATCCTTGACGAACACCTTTCATTATTCTGCATCGTTTTACTGAATCTATTTATCTTCACATTTGCTATCTGTTTCCGATATATAATAACGTCTTTATTAATTGTAGATCCCCCTGTTTTCTATATCGTAATTTTTCAAAATCTGAAATAGTTTAACATGGTTAACTCTATCGAAAGCGCCTTCTTTGGTATCGATGAAACAGGCTATCTCTTTTAATATTTTAAGCTCTTCGAATGATTAGCTTGAGAAGGTCTATTTGTGCTTCTGTTGCTTATGAATTGAAACTGCGTTTCGTTTAATTGTGCATCTAGTTTTTTTCTCGATCCTTTTGTTTATTATGACAAGAAGCAACTTAAGAGTGTGGCTCATTAAGGCAAAAGTAGTGCGATGCTTTTCATGAAGTCTTCGGAATAAGTATGAAACTTAATGTTTGGTTAAACAAGTTCAATAGTTTAATTTTGTATTGTGACGGTAAGCACACTTAATCAATTCGCAAGGCACCAAGTCCAACTGCTTTACTAGTTCTCACTAATAGCGTTTTCAAATTCCTATATTTTTACATTCGAGCCTTTTTCTTCTCGCTTTATATTTCCATCCGGTCTATCTTTATATAGATTTTCAATGTATTCATTCCGCCTATCTTCGGTTTCTATTTTTATTCTTAATTTTACACATATATTTCGAGTGCATTGCTTTATCATGCTCTTTATTTCTGTAAGCATTTCTGCCATATTATGCCTACTACATCCAGTTTAGTGAATTATTAGCTGTTCCATAGATATTTTCTTTTAAAATCCAAATTAACATACAATATTTTTATTTTTGTGTTTAATCCTAACCAAAAAAAAAAAAAAAAAAAAAAAGTACGTAATTCACGTTTATGATAACAATTTCTTATGTGCTTATAGGAAATTATAATAACAAAAATGGGTATTATAATTTTTCCCTAGCATCAACCGATCGTTTAGTATGCATAATTGTTAATTTTTTAATATTGCGTAATATTTTTCGTTTTAAAATAAAGGCCACACACAGAGGAGGACAATTTCGTTTTAACTAAAACTTCGTGCAAAAGCGTCATCTACACTGGGGAAACATTAAAGGTAAACTGTCCGCAAATTCAAAAATCTTTATAAAATTTCTACCTTATCGCTCTAGTTAATGCGATTTATGGTTTTCCTTTTTTGCTTAATTACGTCTAAAAGAAGCATCGGCCGAATGTTTAAAAAGAATTGAAAGATTACCGTAATAAGGAGTTGAATAAATTAGAAAACAAAAAAATACGCGCACTTTAAGATCGTAAAGAAGAACTATAAGAAGAATCGAACTTTTATAATTTTCAAATTTTAACATGAAAAGAAGAAAGAACGAATATTTAATTAAGCCGCTGATTGGAAATTTTCGAAATCAGTCGAGGAGTTGAGTCGATGTTCATATCTCTCTCTCTCCATCCTCCCTCCCTTACTCCCTCTCTCTCTCTCTCTTTCCCTTCGTATATTCAATAGAACAAATCGGTTTTACTAATTTGTTAGCAATTACGCAGTACGTGAAGCGATTATAATTGCATCAGAAACGACGAACCTTTGTGCGGGGAATAATCTGTCTTTAATTAAAAGTTACGAAAATACCTCCCGAAGTAGCTTTGAATTGTTTTAATATAGGCATCGCTTACGATAGAGAGCTTCCTATTATTGCAATTAGAGATATAAATTAATTCTACGCGATTACAAATTCTCCTACAAATATTCCATTCCGTAGCTAGCACAACCCTCCGTCTTCCTTCAATATTGTCTGCTTAAAATGAACACCGTTGTTTAATGATTTATTAAATTTCTGATATTATATTCTCACGGAAATATCTTTTAACTCTCCAGTAACCCCAGTTCTCTTAAGGTGCGTTTTTTATTTGTTCCATTATCTGTTCCTTTATCTGTTCGACTTCCGATTGTTTTATCAGCTTTTTTTGACTCTGTAATTATTTAAGTAATATTCATTTTCTGCGTTATCTCGATCATCAAGCGATCTCGGTAAACAATCGTAACAGACAGATATATAAAACCTATCATTTCTCTCTCATACGTTTACACACTCGATCCTCATCTAAACATGCCTCGGCCTTGAATTTTATCCTTTTTCTTCCGCATATCCTCCAATTAGCTCTGTACAAAGTGGTTGTTGTGCCTGCGTAGATGTTCTGTCCGGTTATCTCTTTCCTTTGCGAGGCGCTCTTAGTTGGCATCTTTTATTCCCTCAAAAGCTTTCGTTCGCGATAATAGAAGAGCCTTCACTTCCCACACATAATAATGCCTTTTGTACAGCCTCGCTTCTTAACTACGTCGATTTTTACTCCACGTTGTTCCTGGCGTGCAATACAGTGCAAATATTTATACAGCTTTTCTTGTTCCCTTTTCTTTATATCCGCAGATTTTTCCTGCTGTTTCGCCTTAGTTCATCGCTACTATTGTTCTGTCGTCCGTTTTCATATCGTCTTCCTATTATTCCCCGAGAACCGTTCATTTTCTGTCACAGTCGCCGTGTCGTCTGTAAATTTAAAAATCATGACTTTCAACGCCCTCCACCTCTAGCTTAAGGCTGTGCCCCTACACACTTTTCACAGTGTCTGTTGCCCTCTCTCTCTATGTATATGGTAAAGAAAGCGGAAATCGTGTCTAACCGCGTAGCCTCCTTTTAAATTCGGCAAATCAGCATTTCCGTAGCACATATCTTATATATATATATATGTATGTTACAGTAAAAATTATAAAAAAGTTTCTATAATTTTTTATGAAAAAGTACGCATTAAACACGTGCTGAAACAAAACATACAACCCCATTGAAGTACATTACACTTGAGTAAAAGTTGCTAATTTACATATTTTCGGTTTGTTACCTGTACGAGAGATCGTTTTTAAAGTCATTAACATTTAAGAGCTTCTTTAATAATACATATACTGAAATAGTTTTCGTGCAAGTGCAATTCCGATCATATTCGTAGTGTATAAATCTGATTGTTTTTCGAATGTTAGACAACTTTACAATGCGGATGATTGTTGTAGTAAAAAATTATCTTCAAAATTTCGGTTATCTCTGTTACTGCTGTAATTACTGTATTTAAAAGTGTATTACTTCCAGAATCGATATTACAGCCTCCTCTCTTCCATTTTTGTAATTCTCGTCAAAATAAATATTTTCGATAAACGTTCGTTTTTTGATAATTTGAAAATTTCGCGATGTGCTCTTATCCTAATACACATTACATATAATTTCCCTTCGCATATTTATTTTATAAATAAAGCAATACCTTTTTTCGCTGATATCCGCATACTATTAATAATTTCCGTCATTTTAATTTATATAGGTATTAATAATTTACATAAATGAATTACCCCCCGTATATGAACATTAATTATTGATTATACTCGTAATAAAAAGTTTTACATAAAATGTCAATGAGAAGTACCTAACATATGTAGCATATTATTTCTTTTCTTTTTTTTTTTTTTTTTTTTTTAATGTAAGAACACCGTAAACAATCACCGATATTTATTTTAAATTTTTGATTTTTTCAGATTTTTGTGTATTTATAATAACTATTTTAGTTCTAATGGGGATTGGGGGTTAACCCCCTCCCGTGGATACAGCCTTGATCAGTTGGACAAAATATGGGGAGCGTTTTACGAATTAGTGATGTAGGGAAGAACAATTCGGGGAAAATGCGGGAGACTGATGAAAATATTTTTAGAAAATGAACCAAAATATATACATGTACATGTTTGTTTGTTGTTTTTTTTTCTTCTAATTTTCCACTCTTTTGCAACCAGCACTGCGATATTTAGCAATCTTAATTTGGAATAATAATTTAAAGAAATACCTCTCACCACATCCAGTGTCGAAGATTCAACTAGTACACAGAAAGTGTTATTTAGCTCCATGAGTGATCTGCTAGTTTAGTACATTTAAGACTCCTCCTGATTTCGCACCGAAATATTAATAACATAATGAACACACATGGTCTGCAACATACGGCGGCAATAAGAAAACAGCAAAAAAAGATTCAAACTCGTTACATGTTCTTTCATATTTATATTTGAAATCAATTTTTACGAATAAATAGAGTAATGCTGGAATATTTGGAAAAGAGACAAAGAAGCACGCAGAAAACGATGGATATATATAAAGTAATGTGTATACGTCGAAGTTTAAATTATAATTTTCACGAACTAACTCAGTTGCAATGAAACGAAGAATATTCAAAAATTAAAGGTAAAAAATATAGTAAACAGATCTGTGCGATACTAAACAATGTGGAGCAATTTATATGGGAGGAGAGATTGTTTAATATTGTGACATTTTAGAAAAACATAGCGCCTTTATCTTAAATAGTGTCCAAAATCAAAACGGGGGTGGGGGGGGGGCTCGAGAATTTTCTTAAAATTAATCAATTATGTCTTCAGTAAGGGAATGTCGATTTCCAAAGAAAACGCATTTTCCTACATATTGCGCGATACTTAATTTTCTGTTACAGTTATGAGTTTTCCAGGGAATTTCCAGGACGAAAATTAATTCTAGTTCTCACGTTTAGCGCGTAGCTTTATCAAATTTTCTATTTTCAATATACTTCCGTTAACTAATCAGTATTGAAAATGAAAAACTTCAAGTGTATACTTCGAATACTTATTATTAGTTATGAAAGTTTTTCGTTTTAATTAAAACGTCGTTTTTTTTGTTTTTTCTTGTTTTTCCCGTTTTCTGCAGAAACAGGAATCGAAGAAACAGCCTCCGGAGAAGGAAGCTCAGTGTGTGAATTTCAACAAGAAGGACGTTATACGAGCGACGGACTTTAATTTCTTGATGGTTCTTGGAAAAGGAAGTTTTGGAAAGGTAAAGAGATATTGCAGTTGTATCTTGTTTCCTCGCTCGGAAGTATTTTAGTTTTCGTGTCTGCCGGTTTTTCACTTCCTTGTTGGCTACTTTTAATCTACATGTATCAACAAGATCCGTACAGTTAACATTTTGCTAATCCTCTTTTCTTACACTTGTCTTCAACATTTTTCATTTCCGGCTGCTAACATCCGTCGTCTCCTCTCTTTTAACGAGTTTACTTGTTCTATTTTACCACGTGTATAAATTTTATTTTCACATTCTATTTTATACATTTTAGTCTTACTAACGTCGGCCTAATTATGAAATAGGTCGTTCACACAGCACTTGTGTGCAGCCCCAGAGAATGATGGGGCCGTTATTAAAATATAAACATAATAGAACAGAATGACAAAAACAAAAACCGAGAAAAGTCAACGAACTTCATTAATAAGGAAAAAGCCACGGGGAATTTGAAGGAAATTTGGAGATACCTGCATGTTATCGAGAGTTCGAAAGTATTCTCTCATAATGTATGCACACATTTGTGCTCTATTTAGTTTTAAAAAAAATCTCACAACGGATTTTGCTCTTAACCAAAATCGTTAAAAAAAAAAGAAAGGGGATTAAGGAATGCTATTCATTTTTCAACGATAAGTAAACATTTTAATCAAGATTTTATCATCGGCATTATACACCGTATCCGGGGACAACATTTAGGAGTTATATATCTTTCTCCTGTGCACCTATTGTTTTCAAAGTTAGGGAAAAAACAACAAAATAAAAACAAAAAAAAAAAAAAACGGGGAAACCGCGAACACCGGAAAAAATTTATTTTCAGAAAAAAATGTCTATCCCGTAAGATGAACATGAATTTTACAACAATTAAATTCTTCAATTTTTTTAAAAATATGCTTTGATGCGTAAAAAGTTTTTGGCAAAATAAAGGCAACGGTGTACCCAGGACGTAGGTTATAACTCCTTTCCTAGGATTTTTAAGAAATGTTTGTAATATCTCTTTAGGAAAGCAACAATATTCTTTTAATTACGACAAAGAAAAAAAAAAAAAAAAGAGTACATAATTTATATATTTAAAAATATTTTTCGTATCGACAGTTTTCTAACTCCATATTTACATTGCGTAAATATTAAGCATGTTATATCATTATGCCTAACTCTCCTCGCCATTAATCGATCTTGGGTGCGTTATAATTGAATTAAAACAACCGCTGTTTATAAACATTATACTTTTAATTCTGTAACTTTCTTCATTGCTTCTCTGAAACTATTATTATTTAAATTTCATATCTCTTTTTTCTTCCTTTTTTTTTTGATGTTACAGTTTCCAATGAACTACTGTCTCATTGTTCAATTCTGGAGGACTGGTCGGCCATCACTATTTCCGTCTTCCACCGTCCCCACGGTCTACCGCCATTCTCTTGACTTGGGCATACGTCTGTGTACTCCTACTTTTTGTTTTACAGTGTCGTTTAATGTTAGCCTCGGCCTACCTTTAGGTCTCTTTCCGGCCATTTTGCCTTCCATTGCATCATTTAGCATTCCTCCGTGTCTCAGTACGTGTCCGATCCACTCCAACCTCCTTTCGTTTATGCTTCGTAGGATGGAGTTCTTGTACTCGATCAAATATACTTTAGTTTGTCACTTTGTCAGTCCATGAGACTTTAAGCAGGCGACGCCAGCACCAGGTCTCGAATGCTTCTAATTTTTTTTTTTATCCTTTACAGACATTTGGTACAGGTTTCTGTTCCGTACAAGGCCACCGGTCCCAAACATACGTTTTTATTATGTGTTTCCATATATGTAGGGACATGCTTCGCTGTGTGATCAAAGATCTCTTTTTCATGAATTTTTTCAAATTGCAATTCTGGCTGCTATTTCCTGTGTAATCCATTGGCCCGAAAATATTTGAACGCTTTCACTTGTTCTAACGCTTTCCCTTCCAGTCTTATGCAAACCTTCGTTGGTTCTTTACTAAAGCACATCAGCTTAGTCTTTTCTGCACTGATACTTATTCCAAGTTTCTTTGCAGCGTGTTGTAGCTTCGCTAACATTTTTTCCAAACCTCCTGGCCTTGTAGCCATCAGTGCCGCCTGGTCATCTGCAAATTTCATGATTTTGAACTTCCGCGCGCGCCGATCTTGACTCCTTCATTGCATGCTTGTAGTAGGGCATCATTGACGATCATTTCCGCGCGTATGTTAAACAGCAATAGCGAAACGGAGTAGCCCTGTCAGATTCCTTAGTAATAGTTATTAGTTGACTCGCTTTTCCATCTTACAACAGCTGTTTGATTCGTGTACAGACTTTTGATTATGTTAATTAGTTTGTTCGGCACTCTTATCTGTTCCAATAAGGTAAACATTTGACTCCAGTCGACCCTGTCGAACGCTTTTTCGTAGTCAACAAAACACACATGCATTATGCGTTTCACAGCAATCATTCTTTGCCGGCAAGTACTGAGAGTATTGCGTCTCTCGTGGATATCTGCGATGAAAACCACACTGCGTATCATCCAGATAGAGTCCTCCATTATCTCTTAGGTCTACGCTTAATAACGTGCAGAAGAATCTTTGATGCATGTGACACTAGGCTAATTGTTCTGTACTCTTTGTCTTTGTTTTGGCACAATTTTATTTGGGATTGGTACTAAAACTAATTCGCACATTTCCATCGGTCATTCTTCAATTTTGTTAATTTCGTTCATGAGTTCCCGTAACCTCCTGTGTAACTCCTCTCCGCCATGTATTACGATCTCAGTTGGTATATTGTCAATTCCCAGTGCTCGGTGCTTCGGTAATGTGCTGCCGCTTCAAATTCCTCTAACAGTATCAGACTCTCTTCATTTGTTTCGTTTTGCTTACAGATTCTTTGAATAGGTCCTTCATTGTTATAAAGTCTTTTTTACGTTTCTTTCTGTTGTTCGTCCAGCGTACTCGTTTCCGAATTATCTTCATTTTTGACACATATCGGCTTATATTTTATCTGGCCACTGAGTATTTTAATACGTTTATGTAACAATTCCATCTGGTTTTTCCAATGTAATTCTAATTCTTCACATTGTGTACTCCACCGCTTCTCTTTTTCTATTCGGCATTGTTTTGTGATGTCGTTTTTGAGTTTTCTGTATTTCTATCTATCAGCTTCTTTTGTGGCGGCGTGCCGAAACATTCGCCTATCATCTATTAATTGTAATATGTTCCCGTCATCCATGGCTTTTCGGCTTTCCTGTGTTCGTATCCTAGCTCTTGTGTCGCTGCGTCTTTCACTGCGTTCTTTATATTTCTTCTATATTATTGCAGTAATTTCGCTTTGAGCATTTACCATGTTTTAAAATTTTTCCTTTGTCCCAGCTTCCAAAAGTTTTCCTACGTTCCGTTTTCTGTTCAAAGTTGATTTCCGTTGTCGCCTAAATTTTAGATTCGCGTGTAGTTTCACCATATTGTGATCCGTATCCGCGTCTGCCCCTGGATACCCCATGCATTTCTTATCTTGGTTTTAAACCTCTGTTTGACCATAATATAATCAATTTATAGCCGCCTCGCCTGTCTCCCGCAGCTTTCCAGCTGTACCTTCTGCGAAGTGGGGTTCTGAACCACGTATTCATTATTACGAAGTCTTTCTGTTTGCAGAAATCCACGGGTCTCCGGTCCCTTATGTTCCGTTTACCTAAGCCGAAAGGCCCTACCATCTCTTCCTTCACCAACGACTGCATTCCAGTCTCCCATTATTATAACGTTTTTATTCGATTTTGTATTCTTCAGTAGAATATCTTTTATTCACGTATTGATTTCTTCTGTCATCGTATCCCCCCTTATCTGCCATCGGCATGTAACATTGTATTATTATCGTATTAATGGGTATTGTCGCGAATCGCACTATTACTATTCTGCTTCCTATGCTCTCTGTATTAATTGGAGCTTTGTTGAAGGTGCCGTCCACCATTAGCGCTATCCCACTCTGTCCATTATCGGAACAAGAGTAAATGACTATCTATTAATTTGCGTTAAAACATGTTTAATGTGTTTTAAATACTGTTTTTACGCTCTTTCTTAAGATTTTAAATTTCCTTTTATATATATTTGTTTTCTTGTTATTTTTTATTTTAAACCTGTTCTTATTTAAAATTAAAAAATCTGTTCGTATTGGAATTTTTCGATACGTGTATATTGCTAACATTGCAAAAATGTATATCTATCAAAATACACTAGGGGAATTTAAATCAAACCTCCCCTTTGAAATTTGAATTTCACATCGCCTATAGTTAAATATGTTTTCTTATGGGTTATTGAGCATTTATATGTTAAAAACAAAATTCCGAAGTGTATCCGATAAAATATAGCTGCAATAAATATTATATTACATCGACTCTTTAATTGTTTATTTTAACTACTCGCAGAAAATTTTTGAAACTTGATATATCGTGTAAAATATATTTATATATGGAAATTGTAATCGGGTCCCCCTATTCTAAAGCTACATTTAATACTAATCTGATCGAATTTGTTAAGCTGATGAAATTTCCCGGCTAACAAGATAGTTCAGTGATATTTTTTCTCTTCGAGAAATCGAATATATATGTCTCCGCGAGAAATTCGCAAAAAACGATTTATTTATTTGTTTATTTACTCTTAAATACCCAACGATTATAGTATGCGAAATATAAGTATTTATCCAAAAAGATTTATTAAATCCAACAAATAATACAAAGAAAATATATATATATGTATATCAGAATTCGTATTTTTACATCTAAACTACGTTACGTCTCGTAAGATGGATCCGGACTAAAGTGTGACCACTAATGTTTTACGCTACGTATCTTTCAGAAATTGCTAACAACATTAAAATTAAAATCTTAATTTTGGCACGAGAACCAACGTATATTTTATCCACTCTCGTTCGCTGGTCAATCTTTATCTACGTTGTTCGATTCTTGCGCCTGCAGCGAATAAAGTTATGTATTTATTTTAACTAAAACCAGTATCGTATATAATTTTTTCGTCGCTTATTTAATAAAAGATAGTGCCACAAATCCCGATTCGTATCACTAGCCCACCCCACTTCATTCAAAACAAAAGTTTTGAATCAACGAGAGACTTCTAGGACATCAGACGCACAGATGAACGAGGAAAAAACCAAAACTATAGAAATTCACCGTTGCGCGTATATCGTATTTACGACAAATAGCTCCGTTGGCGGGGTTCGGGATCGGTTTTCAGAAGGCAAAAGGAACAAACAAAAAAAAAAAAAAAAAACTCATAAAAATACAACCCCAAATTCAATATTTATTAACAGACAAAATACAAAATGAAAAGGTTCGAAATATTGCACTTTTCTTTTCTACAACAAAACTAGTTAACAAACATATTTTTTAAAGTCTTGGTCTGCGTTGGTTTCCTATGTTCAAGTATTCCAATACTCTGGTACCAAATAACTACGACTTACATGTGTCCAGGCTTTACGATGCTCTGGTACTACTTAACATTTTTTTCCCACCCAACTATTTGAAGTTCGTTGACCAATGTTTACCGCGCACATTTATTTTTTACTGTTCCACTTTACGTTATATTTTATTATGAATACTATTTTCTTACTTAATAAACTATTAGTAATTAATCAAAACCAATAAATAATTATCATAGTATTTTAATTGTTCGCCCGACCCACCAAGCCAAATCCAATCGATGCATCCACAAAAAACACATTCACAAGCAAACAAAACGCGTATGTATATTACATGGAACACAAAAATACTATGCATGCAGATGCATAAGTTTTTTTATCGAGGTTATCATCCTCGGTGGCAGAGACTTTATACAGCTAGTCCATTACGAAATACTTCTGAGGAGAATATTTTAAAAGAAACAACGAGAAAAATAATAAACGCGCCCGACTGTCGGGGGATGGGAGGCCAATCCTGACTCGTAAAAATTCTAAACGAAACACGACTACATCATACGTAATTACAAACATAAAACACAAATACACATCACCAGCCCTCTTGTCACTCGGCACAAAAATGATATGTATCAAAAATTTTCGACAGTATTATAAGGTGACGGACACCATAACAAAATAATTGAACGGAAAATTAACATATAACAATGGCCCGCAGATTGCGCTAAGACGTAAATAAATATATTATAACGGGTGATTTTTTAAGAGTTGAAGTTTTTCAGATTGGCAGCACTGGTTGGTATTGGCGTCCAAACGTTATCTGTCAAAGTGAAAAGTTTTCAGTATACTCTGCCATTTCATCATGGAAAGACTTATAAATAAGCAACGATTGCGATATGGTTGAAATTTATTATCAAAAACCAGTGCTCTGTGAAAAATGTGCATCGTTTGTTACGACCATATTATGGTCGTCATAATCGACCTGATTTCACGATCCTCATTAACACTGGACGCTACGACTGCAATATTCTCTTCGGTACGCACTGTACGCATGCGAGTCGACGGTTTAATGTCCAACAAAGTAAATTTGGTGCGAAATTTGCTGATAACAGCACGAATTGTTGATTCACCAGGTCGATTATGACGACCATAATATGGTCGTAACAAACGATGCACATTTTTCACAGAGCACGAATTTTTCGATAATAAATTTCAACAATTTTCAATCGTTGCTCGTTTGTAAGTCTTTCCATGATGAAATGGCAGAGTATACTGAAAACTTTTCACTTTGACAGATGACGTTTGGACGCCAATACCAACCAGTGCTGCCAACCTGAAAAACTTAACTCTTAAAAAATCACCCGTTACATACCTACATCATCTAAAAGCGACACGGTGCAACAGAATGAGAAAATCGAAATAAAAATCGCAACGGATATTTGATTTCACGGAAGTTCGATATAATTCAATTACGAATGCGCTTTTAGAATTAGGAATTTAGTCATTATTATTATTATTATTATTATTATTATTATTATTATTATTATTATTATTATTATTATTATTATTATTATTATTATTATTATTATTATTATTATTATTATTACGACTATATATCGGCCCAACAAGTGGACAACTGTAACATTGTAACTGCCATAATAGGCTCATAATTTAAATTTTTCCAGTGTTCTTCGGTATACTGATTATGAATCAGGAATGTGGTTAGAATTACTATTGTTTGAACACTTTTATTTATTAGCGTATTTGACAACTTACGAGCAAATTTTTCAATTAATTCCTTCATCCTTAAAATCGTATTTTTTTGATAATAATAGCCACAGCGACAGGCTTTTGTATCGCAACGTAATTTATACGTAGCAAGCTGCATAAAATAACAGTCTCCTATTAATTCACCATTATTAAACATCGGCACGATTAATTTATAGGAAACGTCAAAATTAATATTATTACGATAATTATTATCACTATTATTACTTGGTTCGATATCATCTTTAAAATCATGCGTACCGCAAGTATAATTCCTTTTATTATCAACCTCACTCCTGCCGGAATTATTAACTAATTGCATATTATTTAAACTAAAAACTGTTTTATTATTTAAATTATCTTGGTTATATTCATTAATTGGACATATTTTTTATTTATTTAATTGTTTCGTCACATGTCCCAAATGCTCTCTGCACCCATCCAGCTATTATCATCGTTATTATTATCACTAATCTTATGATTTTCTTCCGATTTGTTATTTATTTCTATTTTAATATAGTCTAATTTTTTAATCATTATTATTGTATTATCAAGTCGCCTATTCATATCATCCAATTTTTTATTCATTTCAATGTTATTTTCATTTAAACTATCTAATTTTGTATTTATTGCGCTTATATTTTTATTAAATTCTTTACATATTTCCGTTTCAATTTCTGCGAATTTTTTATCTAATCTTTCTAGAAAAAGTTTAAAAAAATATTCTTGTTGGAAGGTGTTCGACGTTGCCTGTTTTCTTCCGTAACTTGTTTATGAGTAACGGTGGTAACCGTCCTTCCATATTCGTTAATTTGTTACTTATTTACAAATACGATTATCATTTAGAGGTTATTAATATAGTACCTTTAGAAAGATAATTAAGAGAGAAAAAATCGCATACTATTATTACATTATGAAAAAATGTTAAAATTACTTATCTCAACTCAACTGATATTTCTTCTTGGTCATTCAGGATTTTTGTTCGGGTCCTTGTTGTCGATGCGATTACTTAATACGGAAGTTGTTTTAAACTACGTTACGTCTCGTGACTAAAGTATAACGACTAATTCATTACGTTACGTATCTTTCGAAAATTGCTAACAATATTAAAATTAAAATCATAATACGGCACGAGAACCGACGTATATTTCATCCACTCTTGTTCTAATCTTTATCGACGTTGTTCGATCGTAAATCAACTATAAACCGAACTTTCCGCTACTTGTGCCAGCACCGAGCGAAATTATATATTTATTATAACTAAAACCAGTGCGGTATACATTTATTTTCGTCGCTTAACGTCACAAACCCGGATTCGTATCAATATTTATTATCGTCATCATCATCAAACCCACTCGATATCGAATATATTGCCCCTGTAGTCATTTGTACGTTTTAAAATGACTAATCAGTTTTATTTTAGTATCGCACTCCTTTCCGCACGTTGCGGAACTGATTCTCTAAGCTTCGAGCTTACCAAGCCTACCACCACCAATATATTAACATCGTTACAGAACTTTTATGTAAAAAAAAGTAAGTGTGAAGTAAAGAAGTTTATAGTAGAAAAACGATACGAGTGTTACGCATGAAACCAGCGTAGGAGCTGGTGCGCTACGATTCACAATATCGCTCATGCGACCACCGTGTGTAGACCCAGTTGTAAAGATAAAGCTAGAGACAACTGACACTCAACGACTAGCTCAGTACTACAAATGTAAGAACGGAAAGGATAACTAAAAGAAAAATAAGAAGAAACAAAAAAGTTTTGGATATAAATTGTGTTATAGAAAAAGAGGATAGATGACACTCTAGCCTAAGGATAAAAATTCTGACCACAAGGCAGCAAGTTGCTCCTAGTGGAGTAGTTGAACGAAACTTATTACAGTGGTCCCGCCGGCAGGTAGGGTAAGACCGTCCTAGGATTGCTGTAAAGTTTTGTCGAGCAGTTCACTAAGCTGCTGTTCTGTATCCTGTTTCTATTGCCCTATCACTATTGAAATGCCTACCACGGATGCTTCTTATCAGTAACAAGAGACCTTCACGACAGACTTCGAGGAAGAGAAATTGTAACTTCATAAATTAGATCTTGCTTATTTCTTACGTTGTTGCTGTTTGTTTATTCCTATTGATATAGAATACAAGAGAATACAATATGTTTTACGTTAAATAATAAATATTCGGGAAATGCGATGATTATGCTTTATTTATTTATGCTGAATTCTAATACGGATCGAAACATTCTACTTATATATGTTACTTGTATTTGCTTTCGTGTAAAGGTTGGATATTCAAACTAAATTTGTTTTTAATCAAAGATTCAACTCTTCTTTGTAATTTATGAAATTATTGAACTTTTTTAATTTCCAAAAAATAAAAGTCCGATATATAATAAAAAGAAATGAACGTGAACTCACTGATGCCATTAACATGTATTATGTATACACATTTATTTAATTAACCGTTGTGTTATATTGTATGTATTTATTTAAAATAAAGTGAATTAAATGTATTCAATGCTGCTCTTAAATTGCTATCGAACCAGTAGGTTAAATTAATCTGTTTGAAATTGATTTATTTTATCTTTCGAAAACATTAAATTGAATAAATTTCGTCTCTTACGATACAAAGTTTAGAAATTAAAAAAAAAAAAAAAATCAATTATTTCTTTTGTGAAAAGTAGTGTTTATAAAAAAAGGAAAAAAATGAAACAAAAATCCTAACCCTTCAAATTTTAGTAAAAAAATATCGATTTGTAGAAATGTCCGGGAAAAATAGCTGTTTAAAAAATGCTTTTTTACAAAAAATAAATACCGACTTCAAGGTTTATTATAAAAATTTAAAAATGCACTAAAAAGTAAAAAATAATTACTCCCGATAAAATATATATATCAGAGTGATATAACTTAAGGTGATATCGTAATTCTTATACAACATTAATTTTTTGGAGTTGGCATCAAATTCATATTAAAAGAATAATTAAAAACTGCATTGAATGTTGATTAAATTGTTCCTAACATGAATTTAATTCCAACTCCAAAAAATTAATGTTGTATAAGAATTACGATATCACCTTAAGTTATATCACTCTGATATATATATTTTATCGGGAGTAATTATTTTTTACTTTTTAGTGCATTTTTAAATTTTTATAATAAACCTTGAAGTCGGTATTTATTTTTTGTAAAAAAGCATTTTATTTTTTACTTTTTAGTGCATTTTTATTCAATTAAATTAAAACATTTATTTCCACGGTAAAAACACCAAAAGCTACATTTCCATGGTAATTTGCAAATTTATAGTATTTTAAGTCAAAAATCTAATCCGACGGTGAAAACAATCATGAATGAAAAGCATCCAAAAAGCTTCAATCTCCCGCATTATTAAGGATAACTCAAAAACTATCGGTCGGACCTTGATCAAATTTAAATGGGACCACATGACAAACGCCACCTTTCAAATAAAAGAAGAATCATCAAAATCGGTTCATCTAGAAGAAAGTTCTGTGGTAACACACATAAAAAAAAAAAAAAATAAATAAAAAAAAAAAATAAATAAATAAAAAAAAAAAAAAAAATACAGTCGAATTGAATACCTCCTCCTTTTTTGAAGTCGGTTAATAAATAAACCGAAATTCGGAATATGTTTATTCGATAAAGCTTACTGAAATCGAATGACATTTATGTTTCCTTTCAATTTCTGACTAAAGAAAACGTCGAAAGTGTGTCATAAATTCCAAAAAACGACTATTTTTTTTTCTTCTTTTTTTGTTTATATTTCGAGGCAGTATAGATTGTTGTTTAATTTTACGCCCCGCACTTTTGTTTAGTTAAAAAGAAATGTCAGCCTTTTTTTTTTGTGGGCGCGCCAGCGGCATTGACCCAACAACAAGAAAACTAAATGTTCAGAAGGGACTTAAAAATAAATAACTGTATCCTGTAACTTTATAATTATTTTAGTTACGTGCAGCATTTCCCTTTTTGCAATTAATTTTATAGATTTAAAATATTTTTTGAAATCCACTGGAGCACAACGTTTTTAACTTCTACTAATTTTATTACTACGAATATATATATATATATATATATATATATATATATTTAATGTAGTGTGCTTGTAGATCCTGTTTGATAATTAATTAATAAAAATAATGAAGCATTATAAACATGAACAAAAAACATTAAATTCACGTAATGAATATAGTAAAAAAGTTTTCGGAAATATCCCATCTTCAGCAAAAAAAAAAAAGGTGTATAGATAAACAGTATATATTGTCCGAATCTGGAGGATATATATATATATACATAATATGTGTACATACTAAGGAGCTAAGCCCAATGGCCGCTTCGCAGCCCAACTTTAATTTGTGAATTTTTAAAATAAATACATTGCCCATTTAATTTTTTTTAAAAAAAGAGAGGGATTTTGAATTAAAATATTTTAAAAATTAAAACCGGTAGTAAGATAATATGAAATTCAGATTAAATCCCATTTTTTTATAATGACGAAAATACGTTGATTAAACAAAAATAATTCTTTAGCCACCGTGGAATGGGGGCTGTGAACTTTCCCCTGACTTTTTGCCTTGCAGCTTTATAATACAAAGATATAAATAAGAACATAAAATATTTTATTTGAGCTAAAATTATAGTTTCAAAATTTTATGTAATCAGTTTACAAATACTTCAGTTGTCCACTCCATAATCTGTGTTATATTAAAAATAATAAAAATCGATCAAAGGACCTCCAGTCATTTTTATTTTTTCATTTATTCTCTTTTATTACATTAATTCATTTAATATTTATTTTAAACAAGAAAATAACGTTTTTAAAACCAATTTTAAATATTGCGGACAAGTAATTAAATTGTTAAACGTCAAACGAAATAATAAATTAATATAATTGGACAGGTTTTATAAATATGTACTTACAACAAAAATGATTAAATAAGACTCCTATTCGCGAAAATGTCGAAAAATTTAACAAATGTTGAATTTCGGAAATTAATAAAAACTATTATTGGTATAAAAATTCTGTTCATTTTGGATATTCTTTTTAAAAAAAATCATATACTTCTTTAATTATGTTCGAATAAATTATTGCTTTATTTTATTTTTCATTCATAATTTCAATAAACTTTAATTTAAATTAAATGATAATAAAATTATGTGTGTGTAGCCAAATAATTCGTTATTATATATCTAATCAGAATTATTTGATGAACTTATAATTTTATTTAGTATAACGGCCGACATTCGCATAGAAAAATTAGCAAACCAAAGCTGAGGGCCGTTACTGTTTATGAAGATATGGCATGACTCCAAAATCGCAGAAAAAGTGACATTTTATTTCACAAATGAAAAATGAATTGTTATTTTTTTTTAACTTGACAACACTCTGGCTTTTTGCAGACCGATTATAAACACGATTATTCGGCTTAAACTAGTTTCATCTATTACGTAATGCCCGTAAATCAGAATGTAAAAATATATATTTACGAAAAATGATTTTTTATTCATCAAATCACTTTTACGGTTTTTATAACTACATATATGGTAACTAAATTGTTTTATAAATATTCACATAATCACTTATTTTTGTCCAACAGCGCATCGTAATTAATTTATATTCTTTGTAACGTGTAAATTATTCAGCTTATATATTTTTTACTTAAAATTTCTAAAAAATTTTATACGTATATTTTTTAATTACCCATAAAATTTTATAAATATGCAATCGCAATTTTTAATTTAAAAATGAGGAAATAGTAACGGTAACTGTTGCAACAAAAATTATTTTAATTAAATTGTACAGTCTTTTTCTTTATAATCAACAATCAAATATTGTTTCTCTTTTCTGTATTTTTTTTTTTCTTTTTCAGATCAATTAAGACTAAAACTCAAGTTTTTTATAAAAAAAAAAAAGGTACACTACTACAGTACAATAAATATTGATAACTTACTGAAATACAAGTTGTAATCAAAAAATGTTTTTACGTCACATATTTCTACAAATTCAAGTCAAATTTGTTTTTTTTTTCTTCATTTTCTTTTGTCTTTATTGCACTTTGTTCACGTTTTGTATTTATTTTATAATAGTACATATGCATATATACATAAAAATATTTTTGTATCCCCCTACCCCACCAGAAAATTTTAGTCTATAAACGGTCCTATATATCTTGTTATTTACCGCAACAATAAGGGTACGTTTACATTTCCATTTAAAACTAAACACAACTTTTTTTTAGTTCATTATTATTCTACCAGGCACTAAAATGAACAAAATTTAAATGAAAAAATAAATTGTTTCTTGTAAAAATAAATTTTGATTAAAATAATAATTGATGACACATCTAGACATATATATGGATAAGTGTGCTCAGTTTCAGTTCTAAAGGTTTAGTAATTTTTTCGTAAAATGTACCACAAGAATGTAATATTAATTGCCACATATTGTTGCAACGAGCGAAGCGAATCTTACTTATCTACCGTATATATATATATATATATTACTTATTACCTTTGAACGTAATATTTTATTTTTATAATTTTTGACAGTTCTCAAATAATGAAACGGCCTTTCTTTTCATATTAATTATTGTTTAAAAATATAATAATTTTTTTTTGCGTCGTTTTTTATTAATAATAATGCAGGTTATGCTAGCGGAAAGAAAAGGCACGGATGAACTTTATGCCATTAAAATCCTTAAAAAAGACATTATAATACAGGATGATGATGTAGAGTGTACAATGGTAGAGAAGCGAGTCCTGGCTTTATCTAACAAACCTCCGTTTTTGGTTCAGCTGCATTCTTGTTTTCAAACGATGGTAAAATTTTATTGAGATCATTTGTTTACTTTATTTTAATTCCGATTTTTAAATGTGTTTATTAGTTTCAACATTTTATAACAATATTAATGGGAATAAATGTAGATATTTTTAAGTCATTTATTATTTTTTTTTTTTTATTGGTTCTTACTTCAGTTGTTACCGTAATATTTTCAGTTAATAATCTTTCAAACTGATTTACATTAAATTTACTACATTCATAATGTGCATTACTAGAGTTAAACAGATATATAGTATATGTAGGTGAATACATCCTGTTTGTTAAAATGGTATAATAAAATAAACTTTAATAACAAACAATATAGATCAATAAATTAGATAAATACCTATTTAGAAACGTTTTCGGGCATAACCCAATATAGATATATAGTATTATTATTATTATTATTATTATTGTGGCAAAATAAATTCATGTGTTTGTGGATTTCAAACTGTAGTTGATTAACTCAAGCGGTAACCATTGAAGCTAAATAACTTACTGTTTTATATGATTTTTAATGGCTATTATTATCTGATACCTGTTTAACATTTTTTGAAATCTTTCGAGTTTAATCGTATCTACGTAAAAAGTAATAGTACTTAATAATATTAGGTTTGGTAAAATTACTGCTTTATATAAAATACTCCCTTTATTTTGTTGTTACTGTTACAAGGTTTATTAAAGAGAAACAAAAATTTATTTAACTTATTTTCAGTACTACTAAAATGTTGTAAAATTTTAATTTATTATCAATTAGGATATCGGAATATTTAATAGATGATACTTTATTTATATTTAATCCATATTGTGTTAAATTTGTCTTTTATGAAATCCAGAATTAAATAGCGTGTAGTTTGTTTCGGACATGTCAAATTTTAGTCTGTATTCATTTAGGAATTTCACCACAACATCATCCACAAACATTATTAATTTACACTGCTAAGTTAAATGGATATGATAAAGTCTATAAAAACCAAAAATTCCATAGATGCCGTCTCAGTACATACTTTTGTGACACCCCCATCACAATGGGATATTTCTGGTTACAAGTTTCAATATTGATAAAACTAAATCTGTTATGAAAGTAATTCCTTAATATATTTAATAATCCTAAGTTAGATAGCAATACAATTTGTTTATTTTATGTTAATACTATCAAAAACTTTCGTAATGTCTAAGGTTAATAAGAAAACGTTGTATAATTTTTGTTGACATTTAATAATTTGCAGTACATTGAAGATTAATTCAGCCTAAGAGCTCAGTCTTGATCAATATTAATTATGCTATTTCTGCGACTGAATTCTTTTAATTACCTTAATATATATTTCTTATAGATTTTACTAAAAATTTAAAGGAAAAAAAATTCTAGTTCTATGGGAAGGAGGAGTTAATGAGCGGTTTATTCATTTTAAGTAATATTACGATTTTAAAAATTTAGTAGTCGGTATAGCATGGAACAATTTATTGTTAAAAGGTTTTAACAATCTATTGAAAATATTATCTAAACCGGTTGAAATTTTATTTTTAAAGTTTTTAATAATTTAGGATATTTTAGTATTACACTCACTGTTACGATATCTGAAAAGAGATAAGATTAGATGTAAAAGGATTTTTAATTTTAAATGCGACTTAGTATTTAATAGATTTACCTTTTCTTTATCATAATAAGCATAGTCATTTCCGGCTTATTTTTATTTAATGAGATCTTATATTAACACTGCCTTTTCATATACTAAATTTTTCCAGGTTTAATTTATTATAACCTATTGTTGTAATCATGTTAGTTGCAATATTTCCTGCAACTTTTAAAGTAAAATAAATGTAAAAATGATTGCTGTCACTTAATTCTTTACCAACATTCCAGTTTCAAATTAAACCAAATAGGTTATCAGTTACTAGGGTCAATTATGCTTACTTGTTTGTTCCTTTTAAATGTGTACTATAATGTTCAATAATCGCAAGTCAAATGCTTACATTAACTTTAAAAGGTTTTGCCTTTTGTGTTGGTTACTTCACTCCGGAGAATATTGCGAGAATTTAAGTCTCCGAAAAGTACTAATTTATCGATGTTATTGAATACATAAATAGTCAAAGACAAAACAGTTCAGTACCTTTTTCTCCTCTGTTTATGAATCGATTTTCTTCTTTTTTTTTATTGGCTTTTTTACAGTGTACTAAATGTTAAAGTGTCATTTAATATAAATAAATAAGGGTTTTTAAATTGTAATTTACTATTATTTTATTGAATTTATTTTCTATTCCACTGTAATGGTACTGAACTGTTTCGTATTGTAAATACATATACAAGTGTATGTTCTCAGATATACAATGAACTAATGTAGATAAGAGTAGAACGAAAATCATATATGTTTTCCTTAAATATTTAATAATAATTAGGACGAACATTAGTATATTTAAAAATGAAAAATACATTACGGATATTTGATTAAATGTACATTAAAATAAACGTTATATTATATATTTTGATGACTACAATATTGTATGAAACATGCGCATAATTGGAATGGTGTTTTTTTCGAATTGTTTTCAGCATTGTCAGTATAAGAACTGATTACCAAAATTGACCAAGGAGAATTCGCTTTTTTGATGATAGTGTTATATTATTTAAATTTAATTTCTCTGAATGTTGTCTTCGGCTATTCGACTCTGAAAATAAAATATCAAAAAAAAAAAATCGAAATTATATCAATTTGTAGTATGTTTATGTCTGCAATCGCGTATACCTAACGTATCCTTCGTGTAACAAATAGAACCACTGAAAGTCTTATGTCACTACTGACGTTATTATTCTTAAAACTCAAAATATTTTATCGGTATTATCTTTATTGCCAGTGAAACTTCAAATTTAATTTTTAAATACTATAGTTCAATTTTTCTTGCGAATTCAATTTTATTTTAACGTAATTTCATATTTGTTATAATTTTTTGTTTTCCTATTGGATTTATCGTGTTTATAAACAGAGACAAATAAAATGATTTTTAAATGAATGCTCGGAAAATGTTCAAATGAGATAAATAAATTTTTCATAATTCAAATTTTCCCTGCACTCGTTTCATTTATATTCCATACAAGTCAATAATTCAGAGTATGGCGGTTATGACAATGCCGTCTTAAATTGCTTTTGTTAGAATATTGATTAAAACAAAATTCACGCACAAACATTTCACAACATAATAACAGAGCAAA
Organism: Icerya purchasi; assembly: GCA_039619475.1. Classification (NCBI taxonomy): domain Eukaryota; kingdom Metazoa; phylum Arthropoda; class Insecta; order Hemiptera; family Monophlebidae; genus Icerya; species Icerya purchasi. The sequence continues at coordinate 219,354,867 of CM077115.1, read as the reverse complement.
AAGAAATATAACAATCAGAAATAAACTGGCAACTTGGTAAATAGGATGATGATCATTCGATTATGCGCGCTGTCGAGTGTTGGTGACGTGGGACTTTTAGTGGTTCTATTTGTATCAGGAAGGATTTCCCGTATATCTAGGCCTTCGTGACTAAATGTAAGGAGCACAAAAATGTGACGTCACAAGTTAGCTCATTCACGTTCTTTATTATGTTGCTGTCCGTTCATTTTAAGCCGTACGTAATTACCTAGAATACAGGGAATGTATTTTACGTTTTTAGATTACACACTAAATGATCACTGGCTTGAGTATTTGATTAATAGGGTGCTCATTAATCTTTTTTTTTTTATTTATTCTGAATTGTAGTACAGAACTTTACTTATAAATATTACGTTCATTTATATAAAAGCTAATAATTTATCGCGACTAAAATTTGTTATCGGTATTCGTAAGGGACCCTACCACTGATCGGTACACTTTCGAATAAATAAGAAATTATTAAAATCGTTATATAGTCAAAACTTAGGCGTGAAGAAACATTTTAAAGAAAAACATACGCGACGAACATGTAACCCCCATTTTTTGAAGTCGGTAAAAAGAAAATGAAAGTGAAGTTATTAAAATCGCTAACACGATTAAATATGTATGTTTATTTAAATACATATAATTGCATAACATTCTGTGCATGTATTTAAAATAAAGTGGATTTGAAGCGGTATATGAATTATACGATTTTAAATCGCTATTAATAGTACGGAATCGTGGATTCGTGACGTCGCATTTTATACTTCTTAGATTTAGTTGCGATTTCCCTTCGTAATTTTCAAGCCCCGAACGCTCGTGAAAAAAAAAACAGGATGGCTGGGTTCGTGGAATTTTGAATTTAAAATATCGCAGGGCAGAGATTTTTTTCGGAATATTGAATAGTTGATAGAAAAAGAAACAAAAACAAATTTTTCAACAGCAATTCCTTCGTATTTATTTTAATTTTTTTTTATCGGCATTAAAAAATTCTGCTCAACATACCTTCATTTTTATAACTTTTAATAGATATGAATCTCAAAAGGTGTTGCAATTTGTTTCTTTTCAACTAAAACGTGGCCTGCGAATAATGTTGACAAACTTTTTATGGGCCGAAATTAAAACCGCGTGCTAATGAGAAGATCAGTTTGAAATTAAACTTGTCAAATTAAAAAGAGCCAGGCGATTTCACTTGATTTAAGATTATTCCTTTCAATTCCATTCAATTAACTCAATCGCGTCATGATAAATTTCAGTTTCTTTTTCGGTTTTTTTAACGCATCTCGAAGAATTTCTAATTTGCGTTGCCGTAGAAATGGCGAAATTAAACCAAATTAAATTAAACAATTCGCGTTTCATCGTGTACTTTTTACATTCGTGTCCGAAATATAATCTCTGCTGAGAAATTTTTTGAAACCGACGTATGTTAAATTTTCATTATACGTGTTTTAATCTTTGTTCGCATTTTTCCCGGTTTTACTGCAATTAGGATCGATTGTATTTTGTCATGGAATTTGTGAATGGCGGTGATCTGATGTTCCAAATACAGCAATTTGGGAAATTTAAAGAACCTGTTGCAGTGTAAGTTAAGTCGAACAACATCATCTCTTTTCAACAAAATTGCAAATTAATTATTTAATGTTTCTTTTTTTTCTTAACGTAAATCGTTTTATAGCCATTTTGAAATATGTACGGAAATAGTAATTATTCGCATTATCGATTATTAAATGATTTGTATATTTTTTTAAGTATAAGCGAGATTTATCAATAAAAATGATCAACAAGTTATTAATAAATTAACGCATCGAATAAAAAATATTTCAGATTTTACTCGGCGGAAATAGCCATTGGTTTGTTTTATCTTCACTCCAACGGTATCTTATACCGCGATTTGAAATTAGATAATGTGATGTTGGATCAAGATGGCCATATAAAAATTGCCGATTTCGGAATGTGCAAAGAAGGCATATTCAACGACAGAACAACGAAAACTTTTTGTGGAACTCCCGATTACATCGCTCCCGAGGTAATTTAATATTCGTTTCACGTTGTATTTTAAAAAATAACGGAAAACAACAGCGTACTCCGTTTTGATTGTTTTAATTACAATATTTTCAGAAAATTTAAAAACAAATATAGCCGCATAAATATTCGTATTATTATAACCTTTTATTCAGCATTTAAAACCCCACTTCGTCCGTTTACGAAAATCCACCGTAACCGAAGATTACTGAGCTTAACACCTTATTCTTAAAGTTTACAGTCGCGTACAAAACCGAGAATTCGAATACATTCGTTTAGAATTTTTCTGTAGATTGTATTATTATTATTAGCAATCTTTTCACTGATAAATTAACCATTTTGCATATGACCGCAGTATTATATGAGTGTTTTCACATTATGTAAGAAAGTTGAAGAATGGATTAGTGACTGTTGTTTTTTAACTTTACGTTTCTTAATTGTGAAGTTTCTTCTCAAACGATCTGTATAGCGCCAAGTAAAGGAAACTAATGCACATTGAAGAGGCCATTTAGATTGCAATATATAGTCTGTTAATTACTATGCGGAGGGACTAGCGCGGGATCTGAGCTTGGCGGACTAAAATTAGATTCTCCAAAAGTCACTGTTGTACGTAATCTACATTGACGTAGGGATATAAGCAGCAAAAGCTGCATTTTACGAAGTTGTTTTCATTTTTCATTTGCTCGGTTTTGTGGAATTTTTTTTTTAGTGTAAGTATGACGAGAGAATAATAATTATTAATCCGATGTTCCATTATGAAACTAAATAGTAAATAAAGGTCGATTCAGGAACACTTGATTGACAGTAAAAGTTACCGATTTGGAGTAAATAGATGCATTTGAGTTAAGGCGAAAGAAAAACGATCGGCCAGTCTAACGCAATATGAGCTTCCATGGTTTGCGCACTTTTTATCGCTATATGATCTTTCTCGTGCCGTCGAGCTAACTTATATATTCACGCTGTATCTTGTGCAATTCTTTCTTTTTAACATTTCTAAAACCCAAAGATATTTATGAAATTTTTCTTTTCTTCTCCTCCTCATCAACGATAACCACTATTGTCGTCACCAAATTTTTTACCAAACCTTTTCAAAACACTGTTACCTGTAGGTACTTAAGCAGATAAATTTAATGGAGGAGTTGCCATATTTGTCAATAATAGTTTTAAATCCAACTTCTATGCTGAATATAATAATAACGCGTTCGAGTGCTTAGCTATTCACATAGAAATACATATCAAGAAAACAACACGAATATTTACATTTTACCGATCACCGTCATGACGTCAATGAATTCTTGTATGAGCTAAATTTATTTACTAAACAGATTGAGAATAAACAAGAACTTTTAATATGTGGGGACTTTAATATGAATCTATTAAAATGTAATTCTAAATCGGAAAATTTTTAAAATATTATGGCTGGGTATGGGTGTATAAGATTATTGATTGATGGTGTAACGCGAGAGGAATTTAGATATGGTAATTTAACTCAAACGTGTATAGATAATATCTTTATTAGGAGCTCAACGAAAGAAATTTATGCAGGAATTATTAACTCAAAAATATCCGATCATTATATAATTGGTTGCGTATTTCCCATTAATAGGTGCTTTCACCAAAACATGAAAGGACAAAAACAAAAAATAGGTTAAACGAAATGTGGCTCAACCACAAACTTAAAAGTTATGACTGGCATAGTGTTGAAAAGATTGACTCCATCGAAAATATCTGCTCGCAAATGCAATCTAAATTTAATAATTTATATAAGGAATGTAGAAAGCAGTTGACGTACACAAAGGAAAATAATTTTTCATTTAAAAATGACTGGATGAATTTAAAAATTTTAAATCTAATGAAAATTAGGGGTATTTACTATAAGCGCAGTAAAAATAATACAACAAACGCGAGGTATAAAAAGTTGTATAAAACATACAGAAATATGACTAAAACCGAAATCAGGAAAGCAAAATTAGAATATTACAATAAACAAATGCAACATGCTAATAACAATACCAAAAAAGTTTGGCAGATAATCAATAATATGGTATACAATAAAAACAAATCTTCAATTGATGAGGTCATCTTGAGACATTTTGCAAGTGCAAGACATGCGGCGAGTAAATTTATCGATCACTTCTCCCAACCAAAACAGCATTGTGCTCAAGCGTGTAATACGCAATTATTGAATAGCGATAACTTTGAGCTGACACTCACGTCATTCTATATTCCAATAAATAGTTACAAACAAACAAGTAGAACAAATAATTAACAGATTACACAAAGTCCCAGGATGGGATGGTATTAGAGCTTCGGATATTAAAAATAAATATAGATTTACCCCATTACTTACAAAGATAATTAACGGTTCAATTAAAGAAGGTAGCATTCCTGACGGACTAAGAGCTGGTGTTATTAGACCGATATATAAAAACGGCTTAGTGCTTGTGACAGTTATAGAGACCAATTACTATAATCTCGGTTTTAGCAAAAATTTTGAAACAATACGTTGCGTTTTATTTAAGAAATTATTTAGAGAGAAACGAGTTGCTGCGTAATATGCAATTTGGTTTTAGAGAAGGAAAATCAACTGTCTCTTTGTTAAGAGTATTAACAAATAGGATAAATAAAGGGTTGGCAAACGGTAAACAATTTATTATAATTTTTATAGACATTAGTAAAAAGCATTCGATGCGGTAAATTATCAAATATTGTTGCAAGATATGAAGGGAATGGGAATATCATAGGTAGGCAAAATAATAAATGGTTTGAAAGTTATTTGTGTAATAGGAAAAGCGCAGTAAAAATCGATGAAGAATTAAGTAGAGAAGAAATTGTATTGACAGGGGTGGAACAAGGAACTATTTTGGCTCCGTTGTTATTTTTGATCTATACCAACTCCCTTCATAAATTCGTCAAAAACTCGACAGTCTTTGCTTATGCGGATGATATAGCACACTCGTTATCGAGCACCGCGACATCCACAAGGCCGAAAAACTCTTGCAAGAGGATATGAATAGTATGTCTATTTGGGCGCATGATAAACATCTAACTATTAATATGAAAAAATCGAAGGCTTTGTATATAAGAACGTCCAGTAGATATAGAAAACATATAAACCATCTATTAAAATACATAACAATAATTGTTTACATAATTACTTGACTTCTACTTCAAACTGTGGATGCACACAACTGGAAACGACAGAAGAGGTTAAATATTTAGGATTAATCATTGACAGAATCTTGAGACAAGCATGTCATAAATTCATTTAATAAAATCAGGCAAATGATACCGGCACTTTATAAATTGGCTCTTTCAATACCATATGGTAGTTTGCGTGTATACCATAACGCTATAGTGTATTGTCTAGAATCATGTATGGGATATCAATTTGGGGTGAAGCAAAACGGACGATAATCAAAAAGATTAGTAGTCAACAAAAGAAATGCTTAAAGGTAATATTACCTAATAAAGATCAGGTTTAATATTAGCTGGCGGAGAGAGAAAAATGAAATGTCTCCAAGGATGTACTACTTTTATCATCGATTACTTGAATATACGACACCACAAATATATATCAATAGCTACAATGACAAGAAGTAGGACAACGACGAGTAATAGGGAGGTATATTTTATTCGACCGAGAGGCATAAACAGAGTAAGATTGATAATACTGACGAAATAATTCTAATTAAGCTCCTAGAACGAATCCCAGAAGATATAATGCAAAAAGAAATAGGAGATTGGAAATTATTAATTATGCAATGGTTGGTTGATAACATTGAGTGACATTAGGTATTAGATAAACTGGGAACTGGCTGTGGAATCGACCATTCCTATATGTATTTGTCGAAAGTGTCTTATCAAATTGAATAACGATAAGTAGCTATTTTTCTTTTTGTTTTTATCTTTTTTTAGTCTTGTTTTATTATTATTATTACTCTATTTTTAGTTTTTATAGTTTTCCCACTATTTATAAGTACGAAAATTAATAGTATAATTGTAAAGAGAACTATTGTAACACACGTTTTTTCTTGAATAAACGATGATAAGCGTGTATACTACCCGCAGACGGGCAGTATGCCTTGCGGGACCCACAACTTATTTCTTAAAAAAAAACAAAAAAAAACAACTGCGATAAGCAGCTGCCGTTACCTGTCGGTATATCAAAATGTATGTCAGTTTTAATTGTTTGCTGTTATCAGAGTGTGCCTGTGTGAATCAATGAGTTATCGTAACTTAACATTACGTATATTTTTAAAATAATCCTTTTAATTTTTTATTTCACGTTTGTTCGAATTCGAATTCAAAAAAAAAACAAACTTCTGGTCAACTTTGTTTTCTTTAAAAACATTTCTTAAAATGATATGTATAAAATTATTTCGTATAAATTCTACCGACTACTTTCGACTGTATAATGTATCTTAACATTTAACTATCAGATTATTTTATATCAACCATACGGTAAATCGGTGGATTGGTGGGCTTATGGAGTATTGCTATATGAAATGTTGGTCGGCCAACCTCCGTTCGACGGAGAAGACGAAGAGGAATTATTCTCAGCCATTACTGATCACGGAGTTAGTTATCCGAAAAGTCTATCGAAGGAAGCTAAAGAAATCTGTAAAGGCGTAAGTTAAAGATGCGTTATTTTTTTCATACTATAGATTTACCGGGTTTTTTTTTTTTTTCTCTCGAAGAGAGACAAGAGAAACAAAAATTTTATAATAATAATTCTTCTGTTCCCATATGATAAAGTTTACTCGCGTTCTATTCAATTGTTCGTTATAGAGATCGGTGAGATGATCGTTTAATTTATTTATATGTATCTATATTACCTGCTTTTACTTTTATTTCTATTGTTTTATTTTATTTCGTCCGTTTCGCTCTTATTCATTTCTCGCTTCGTTCCCTGTTCGAGCCTACTGCAATTTTAAGGGTCTTTCTCTTTATTTCTTCTGATTACTAAATTACCTACAGACCAGCTCATCTTCTCTTCCCTCTCACTCTACTGACCATATAATTCTTTTCATACGTTCTCTACTTCATAATCTTTTCCTCCATCACTCTATGCAAATTGATTTCTTATGGGAACACCTGGACATCCAGAGTTCGAAGGCAATAACTTAGCAGATCGGCTAACTCATTTCGCTTCTTCTACTGGAGATTTCTTAGCGTTTTTGAATCCCACGCCATATTTCTTTTTGCAGCTACATTCGCATTCTAAATTATAGAATTACTATTGCTTTTTTTCATTTTAATATTCTGATTCCTATCTATCTATTTAACCTCCGCCAAATCGTTGATTTCTCAACTTTCCTTTTTTGCAGCGTTCAACTCTCTCTGCAATCTGTTGTTTACGCTTTGAACACATTCTGCTTTGTCATTTTTTCATTTATCATATATGTATATATATATATATATATATTTTCTCCATTTTGCCTTCTCCGCCTTTCTACTTCTGTTTTTGTATACGATGCTGATTACATCTTATTTGATTGTTCTTCCATCGCTGTTGGATCTCCCCACTCCTTAAAGTTCATTCCTTTCAAATTCTTCTGTTATACCGGCCGCTGTATCCTTTCCTAGTTCTTGGCCAATGTCCGTGTCAACGCGACCTCCCGCCCCACAAAAAAAAAAAAAAAGACAAAAAAGAATAATCCGTTTTCTAATACGTTTAATTTTAAATTTTCGATAATCAAATCTTTTTAAAGAGACAAAACGTACGCTTTAAATTTATTACAAAATACTTATTGCGTTGAAATTTTCGACTTTTTAGTGAAATTTCGCGCGTGCAAATAACATAATTATCTAGCATTAATTTAATAAAATTTAATAAAAACAATACAAACGGTAATATACGAGGTTGCAGGCGAAAATTCCCTTAAATACGCTACAATGATTATATTCGCCGTACCATTCACAAGAGTCGTTAAATGAAATATATTCGCTTGTACGCTTTTGATTAAATACTCAACTGCGTGCATAGTTTTTTCTTTTTTACTTATAAAATTATATACTAATTACAAAAATACGTATAATGTTTATTTACACCTTTTGTTTTGCGTATTTTCTAAATTAATATTAATAATAAACATACATTATAAACATTAAGCCACGTTACAGTTTTGTAAAAGGAAGATGTACCATAGATGCAATGTATTATGGAACAATTCTCAATTCTTCCACAGTCTTCTAGTACAAAAAATAAATTGGGTAAAATAAAGCATCTATTACTTACTATTTGTAACTTAATAATAATAATAATAATGTCCGAACAGGCAACTGTCCGGAAGCTCTTAGAAAATTTTTTACGCATACGTAAAAACGCCTATCTATTTATTGAAATTAAATTTTCCATACATAGGTTAATTGTTTCAAATAACTATAATTATCAGAAGATTCGTACAATTTACCAGTACAGCATTTTTTGCAGTAGATGTCAGCGGATATTTAATTTTGTTTTTTTTTGTTTTTTTTAATTGTGTTTTAAAATTAACATGTAAAAATAGTATAAGAAATTATTCTTTTCTTTTTTCTACGTAACAAATGTTTTAATAATTTAATTTTTTTTACGCAGTATTTTAACATTGATGATATGTAATTTTTTTCTTCTTCTTCGAATCGTTAACTCAATTTCTAAGTATCGTGATCTCTTATTTTAATTCGTCTCGTATTATGATTTTTCTCCATGGACTTCTATTTTGGCTGCTTTTTATTGCTTGAATTGAAGTTCTTCCGGTCTTTTTCTGTTATCTTATCTGTCCGTCAAGTCGGTGGTCTTAGTATCTGTTTCCTGAAATGCATTTTGTGCAGAGGTCTAATGGTTAACCTCTGTTAATTATATTACTCGATAACAACCAAAAGTCACGATATTCCTAACACTTAAGTCTTCTTCAGTTCAGATCTGTACACAAAAGTGCCAAGGCATCCACATTCGGATGATAATAAAGCCGTTTCCGTTTCTGATGTTAAACATAATCATGCATCATTTCGTTGAAACCAACGAGCATTAGTAATTAGCCGAAGAAACTTATTCCGAGCCGCTTGCATTATTTTTCGATTTGGCGAATTAGCACATACGCATATTTATATTCCATAAGTTGTCCCTATTGGGTATGTTAGGGAAGTTTGTTCTCCTCCAGCTTCACTGTAGGGTGACGCCCAATGAAACATTCGACGTGTTTTTTCTCGTATCTAGGAAATACTTTGTGATCGATACGAGTTATCCATGTTAATTTTGAATCTATTTGTATACCTAAGTACTTTGTAGAATTTTGCAACTGGAACTTGTTGCTGGCTATTAATATGGACTGCATAACACGGATCTCGATTACGTAAAGCAAAAGTGGCATGTACAGATTTCTGTTCATTTAACTGAATTTTTCAATCCCTCGTTCACTCGGTTACACGATCCCGAGCATGCTGCAGATTGTCATTTACTTTATCCTGGGAATGACCGACCGATAATATTGCTGTATCGTCAACGAACATTGCAGTTGTCGTATCTTGTGACGATGATATATCCGCTGTGTACAATAATAAATACAGGATAGGTCCTAAAACACTATCTTACGAAATACCTGTTTGTATTGGATAAAGTGCTGATGTAGCTTCTTCATGCGATACACAAAACCAACGATCGGATAAATACGGTTATAAAATACGACACACAAGTTAATTGGTAAACTGCGACTTAGTTTGAAGGTAAGTTCTTGATGCCATGCAATGTCGAGGAACACAACAGTTAAGCAGAATTCCTTTCCTTCGAATGTTTTTTCTATTGATTACGTTATGCAATGTATTTAATCAATTGTTGAATGTTTCTTGCAAAAGCCAAACTAATGATCATCAGGTAGTTTCGTAAGAGGTTTGATACGTTTTTGTATAGAGTAACTTCTCAAATAGTTTTCATATAGTTGGTAACAATGATATCGGTCGATATGATTTGACTTCGTCCGCTGGTTAATCTAACTTTTTGAGCACAATGATTTTGGCTAATTTAAAACACTCTATTACATTTCCAGTCGTATACAAGCATTAAATATATCTGTGAGTAGTATAATATTTTTTTTGACAGTTGTTTTAATAGTCCTAGTGAGGTCTCACATCGATTCTTAGCGATTTTTTAGGATTGATATTATCAATTTCATCTGTTACTTCAAGCAGAGTGACAAATTTGACTGATTTTTTAAGAAATTTTGCTCTATTACATATTACTTTCGACTGGATATTATTCAATATCGACATTCTCGAGAGATATCGATCGAATAATTCCGATTTTTCGTCATTACGATGAATACCGGATTCTCTTCAAAGGGTTGGTATTCTAACAACTAGTCGTTTAAATTGCTTTCCATAATGAGTAATTTTTTTTCGCGAGAAAGCTCAGATTGATCATATAATCAAAAAAGTTCTCCCGCTTTATTTGGAATATTAATTTATTCAGTTTATCGCTAACGCGGTTAAATATTATTTTGTCTTCTGACCTTCTAGTATTATGCCAGATATGGGGCTGTACGTCTTTTCTTGACTAGTTGTCTGATTTCAAGCGAGTATCAGTTTTCTTATGTGACAACGTATATATTTAAATTAAAATGAATTAAAATCGAAACAAATTTTTGCAAATTTCGAAAATTTTATTTCCTAAATAATTCGCAAATGATTTTTTCTGGTTTATTTAACAACGACGTCTCGTAGTAAACCCAGAAAAATGTGCACTTTCCATTTCAATCCGGCCATAATGAAAGCATTAAATGGTGTTACTAATCCCGAAAAAAGCAAAAAAAAAAAAGAAACTCATATCCCACCGCTACTCGGATGTTCAGTGTTAAACTTACTATCTTTGCAAGTTAGAAAGTTTTAAAAGCCCAAAACAATACAGTCTAGTCGTTTAATATTAATCTGGCATGAAAAAAGCAATTATTTTCAAAACATAAGAAATATTATTTCCGAAATATATAAAGAAGATGGCCAATTATGACCTCTCAAAAATATCAACTCGTGAACTTGCTTTTAAGCGTGCCACTGCTAATAAAAAATCCTTTCTTCCATCTTGGCATACGAATAAAGAAGCTAGAAAAAAGTTGATGAATTTCTTTGCGTAAAGCTGAAGCTGCACCATTCAATCGAATTACCAATTGTAATGAAACGAGCACCAACTTTTTTTTTAAACATATATATTCTATGTGCATAGAAAATATAGAAATATCCCGTCGAAACGAATATATGTATGATCTGGATGAAAGAGTCGTTATAATTAGGTCGTGAGGGTTGGATGATGCATCGACTCAAAAAAATTAATGGGAACATACTTCGGTTAACTGATGAGGAAGAAGACTTATTATTACCCATTTGACGATACCCTATTTTATCCGTACCTCTTCCGACAATTCCTTCAAAAGGGCATTTTGCTAAACCCCCTTTTATTCAACACACCTATATCGTTTCTAACTGTTATACTCCCTATTAAAAAAAAAAAAAAAATAAAATGTTTTTGATCTATTCAATGAAAATAATATGTTTATTTTCCTTTGCTTTTTTGAATTATGTTTTATTTTGAAAAATATTTTGCACTGAGGAAAGACTATATAAGTAGAAAATGAAATTGAATATGAGGGAAAAATTCATTTTTATTGAAATATGCATATTTCTCCGTTGATTTTTATTTTTTTTATATAATTTGTTTGAACTTGTGTGTACTAGTGATAATTTTCGATATTTTCACTGTGTAGCAGCAGGGTTTGAATTGATCTCGACGCTAACCAATTACGCTACCATACATGACTTCCAAATATACATGTGAATACAGTGTATAACGAATATAAATCAAATCCCATACTTATTCAAATATCAATATTTAGTGATGGTTTTTTTTTTTTTTTTTTTTTTTGAAAAAAAAACGAGGGGCTAATATATTATAGTAATATATGTATAACTAGATAAATTAACACTTCATTCGATTAAACAACGAATACAGTGAAACGCTAAATAGATATCCATGATAAAATGCGAGTTTAACTATAATAAGTGTACAAATAATATTGCTTACATATTTGTAATTTGTGACGTTTAAGTATGTACAAAGCACTTGATACTGAATAATCAATAAACTAATATTATATTCACCTTTATAATCGTCATAATTTTAAATTAGCGAAGAAGAGCTTTCTGACGTCACTAAAGAAATTTTCAAAGCCTACATCGGACCAATGCTGGACGTAAGCCATCCCAACGAGTCGTCAATGAACTATTTTCTGTCAATTGGCCACCACCGTGGAAAGCGCGTTTTATATATCTCTCATTGTTTCATTACAGACACTCGTGCCATAATTAAGATCCAAGCACTATAATAATCTTATTGTTTGTAATGCTTTGCAAAACGTGTGTTAAAATTAAGAAAGGAAAAGCCAAAGTTAAAAAGAAAATGAATACCATAACTCATGTAGAACCGGCTGTGGAATTTTTTAAAACAATTTTTCTTAAAACTTGATTTTTACATTTTTTGAAATTTGGGGCCTTTAATTTTAAAATTTTGAGCGTCTTATAATTTTCTTATGATCTGACGAAGAAAATACGTAGATTGAAAAAAAAAAAATTAACTCTCTAGTTACTATAGAACGGTCTGTACAATTTTTTATAAAGCTGCAAGAAAAAAAAATCATACAAACTGGTCTATAGAAACTATTAATTTTTTTTCTCAATCAACGTATTTTCTTCGTCAGATCATAACAAAATTATAAGACCCTCAAAATTTTAAAATTAAAGGCCCCAAATTTCAAAAGACGTAAAAATCAAGTTTCAAGAAGAATTTAAAAAAAAAAATCCACAGTCGGTTCTGTATGAGTTATGGTATGAGTTTTCTTTTTAACCTACACACTAAGGTCTCCAGAATACATGTATATATATGTACAAATATAACTCGGCCATTTTGGCCTCACAATGGGCTGTGCCCCTTGACCCCTCTTGCTTAGATTTCTATCTCTTTCTCTTCTACACTTTGTATAAAATGATCAAAATTTACAATGTAATTCTAAATCGGTCCATATGAATATGATAGCATAATCACAGAAATCCTATAAAATATAACAAACGTTACATAAAATTGAGACATTTTTTCTAATGGGGGGTACCTTAAGAATTACGTTGTAATTAATATATATACATATATATATATATATATATATATATATATATATATATATATATATATATATATATATATATTGTACACAATGATTTTATTTTTTTGGTAAATATTTTGCTCTAGTTTTTGACGAAAAATCCGAATAAACGTTTGGGAAGTGGACCACGAGGTGAAGAAGATGTAAAAGGCCACGCATTCTTCCGTCGCATTGATTGGGAACGTATTGAGAACAGAGAAGTGCAACCACCGTTCAAACCTAAAATTGTAAGAATTACTTTATTGTGTAGGTGCGGGTGTGTACATGTGTTAATATGCTGTAAAAAATTTTATTTATGACTGAAAAAAATTTGTAGAAGGAAACAATGATTCGATAAAATTATTTTAACGAAAAATAAAATTATAGGTATAACCGAAAATATTATGATATTAATGCATGGGAATGGAATACAATTTCAATAGTTTTGTAAAAATATAACTGAAAGACTACATTCGTTTCTAATTTTCCGAAAGAAATAATGAATCGTGCTCTCTTTTTTTTTTTTTTTTTTTTTTTTTGTTCAGCAATAAACCATATTTACAAACTATCAGTTGTTATTTATAATAGTACTTTTCAATTAAACTTAATATATGTTGACTATGGAAGTCATAAGTCTAGTATTCCCGGATAATATGATCTCCGTGATTTTTTTTCATTTTGTAATAATTTAACATTTTATTTTTTTTTTTATTAATCTGTTTTATATGTGTTTTTTTTTTAATTTATACTAGAAACATCGAAAAGATGTTAGTAACTTCGACAAACAATTTACAACGGAAAAGGTCGATTTAACTCCTACCGACAAATTATTTATGATGAATTTAGATCAAATGGAATTCTCAGGATTTTCTTATTGGAATCCAGAATTTGTTCAGCATGTTTAGACTTCGGTCCGTACGTATGTTTTAATTGTAATATTAACATTTTTTATTATTCTTTTAATATCATTTTACCCTGCATGATATCGTCCGGTATAAGGAGTAATTTGATTCTGAGAAAATAAAAATAAAAAAATTCAAAGCAAAGATACTGCCAACATCATCTCTGCGGTTTCTATCTTCGACTTTGGTAACCGTGGAAATTTCGATATTCAATGTTAGAAGTCCAGCAAAATTTGTTAGAGTCGATATTCGCAACAATCTCCAAAATAATATTTTATATATACATATACATATGTTTATGTATGTATGTATGTAATGAACTTGATTTTTCGAACCTTGTGATGAGAACATTGGACCGACCCTCAGTACAGAAGCAAAGTAGAGTGTCAATTTTAATTGGCTGCGACATGCTTTGTTTATTTTTTTTTGTTTTATTTTAATTTACGGTGTAAGCGTAAAAATGTTTAATTACCCTATTTTACTTCCATTATGATCCCGGTTGTATAAAACGATAAATAATGTAGCGTGTTTTACGTACATTCGATATAAAATTTTTGATATAATGCGCGTGAAACATTATAAAAAATAAAGAATACTTAAATTCGCAAGTTGTCAAAATCACCATCAAGCATGAGGTATGTTGCCGGTTAGGTGTTTTTTTTTTTTTTTTTTTTTTTTTTTTTTGAAGGAATGGTTTCAGTTTTTAAAACAAAGTGTTTTGTATGCAGAAATATTATTTACATTATTAAAAATGCGATCGAATTTTAAAATTTTGGTTGGTAGCAAATTTGAAAAAAAAAAATCGGCACTGAGCGCCTCCTGTTGGAGACCCCTGGACCCTCCACTGCTCTCTGTTTAGAGCCTACGGCTAAAATTCAAAAAAACATGAAACCTGCTTTAGCCGCTTACTATTTGTTAATATCATCTTTGATACTTTCAACTGTTTCTGTACGATATGTTAAAATTGAAGATGCGATAATGAACATGTTGAATTCGAAAGAAAATAATAATGGTAATGATTTTATTTTTAAAAAAAAATGTTATCCTTGTGTCACGTGATCCTTAGAAGTAATGGACAAAATATGGGTTTATGATGGCTGAAGTAGCTTATGTAATTTTTAGAATCAATTTTGTCGATGTAATGAGCGAAGATCAAATCGATACACGATCCCCCGCGAGTAATTAGTAGAGCTGGATTCGTTTTGAGTTGTAATCCAAAGGTTTCTTCTATGAACCGAAACAATCGCCGATTTTCCTTGAGATCGACGTTGATATCTCTTGATAGAAGTATATAGATATTGTGTCGCATTCTCTTTTCTTGATTACGTTAACAATTTCTGCTACTTTGGATGTGTATGCCAAAAAATTTAATTCGAAGAAATCTTCAATATCGTCAATCGAAATGCCTGGCGAGATGTAAACAGTCACAAATAGAACTCGTTGACCGTTTTTATAAGTGATTTCGATGGTGCAAAGATCTGGATATGTAAATGTATAAGACTGTAAACCGATTAACTTTCGTTGCTAATTGTTTTTTCAAGAAATTTGCGCAATTTCCATGCTTTCTTTCATTTCCATAGATTTGCGTAATTTCAGTGCCTCTATTTCATTCATCAAAAGTTTTCGCATTTTCCTTATTTCGTACATTTCATCAAAAGCCTATTTTTCAATACTTCTATACGTAATCACATTTCTTTCATTCATTAACAGTTTTATATCTGTTTTTTTTTTATTTTTGTAGATGCAACATTATAATGCATAATGCATTTACATAGAGACGTCGATGAACGACAATCGTCACCATGACAGACGAACATCATCGGGGGGCGCGGTCCGAACACGACCGACTTGAGACAAATAAAAGAAAAGGCTGTATTCTTATTTAACTCCCGCGTAACGCCCTCGCATTCTACTTTAGTGTAACGTTTTTTCTGCTAGTTAGGTCACAGTTAAAACATGTTCAACGCTAAAACTATTTTGTAATGAATATTACGTGGCAGAAGAAAGAGAAAAAAAGCGCCGTAGTGGCTCATATTTCATCTGGTTATGTTTTAGGCGCACACATAGTTAGCGTAATGTCATGTGTATTATACGTACCACGATGTCACCAATCTAATCTTCTAATTTTCAAACAAGTTTATTAATCATTCTCTATTTGTGACACTGACACAATTTTAAGCACAAAACCTGTATTATTTTTAAAGAGAGTTTTTATAGAGTTTTTTTTGCACCTTTTAAGAAACTAAAAGTTAGTAAAATTTTTAAATACAGTAATTTAAATCACTAGAGTAATATACCCCATTTGGCAAATAGCAGTTTTATAAAGTCGGTTGATTTCGTATGTTTATTGAAATAACCAAAAATTACACTTAATAAATAGTCCGGGCATTCTGCAGAGTGCTTAAATTTCATACCTTGTGTCATACAGAGTTGAAACTCTAAGAAGCTAAAAGGCACCTTTTTTTTAACGGTCATCTTGTTGCCCATTCATCAGGACGTGTTATTAAACTTGTTTACGCGGCCGTTGGTATAATATCTAACATTTCATATCGGTAAAATAAACCATTCGAACCTTTTATCTAACGACTATTGTACACACCATGCCCATGTACGGTATTTACTGTATAGCATTTTTTTCCCCGCTTTCAAGTTCTTTTATTGAAGTTTTTTGTTTTTTTATCTATATTCATTCTCATATTATTAGAAAAAAATTCGTATAGTTGCATTTAATTCGGTACCAAATTAACAACGGTTCTCATAATTTATCGCAATTTTAATGGCTCGAAAAGAGCTTTTAGTTCTCTCTTACACTCCGTCGTTATATTTTTATTGAGGTTTAATCCTGAAAACTCACTTGTTCCGCTCAATCTTTGTAAAAGGCTTTTCATTTGTTTCCAATGCAGTTAGCTGTAAAGATAGGGGGTCATCAACGAAATGTAAGTTGTTCAACTTTTTCCTTGATTTCATCGTCCCAACCTTCTAACACACGTTAGATAAATTGAAAGTCTCAGTGTCCCTTCCCTGACTTGAAGTAATTTGATTAGATACTTCTGTCGACGCGTACAGTGTTCTTACTCTGATCATATAGTGTTTTTTTGGAATAGTAAAATAATAATATGTACGTACGTTCCATTTGTATCTGCAATCCTTATACGTGTTATCGTTTCCGGTAATATTTTTAAATTTAATTTAATTTTATCGAAAAAATTACATTAAATACAGAAACTTATGTTTACAATTTTCCAAAATTCTCAAAACTGATAATCGGTAGACGTATCTACTGTGTTGTAGGATTAATGCAATATTAGTTCATAAGCAGAATTCGTTAAAGAGATCGAGACACTTTATGAACAGATCCTCAACATCAGACATCTTATCGAAAAAGCTCGAGAGATGTTTTGGAGCTCCCATTTGAATTAGAGCAGGTCGAAGCCACTTCTGTATAACGCTGACGGGTACATTAAATTCTCCAAAAGCTGTCTGATGTTCGAGATCTGTTCACGAGTGCATCGACCCCTTTAAGGAATTCTGCTTAGGAACTGATATTGCATTAATCCTACAAATCTACAGATTGCCGGTTTTGAAAATTCATTAAAATTTTAAATATAAATTTCTGTATTTAACGTAATTTTTTGGTAAAATTTAATTTAAAAATATTACCAGAAACGATAATATATATATATATATACGTACACATAGATATCTAATATTATTAAACAAGCAAGGAAGACTACATTTGTACTTCTCTTGATCTCGAAAACGGCTCTAAAGATTTTCACGAAATTTGCACACTAGCGGGATTTTGGGCCAATTTTCGCAAGTTTAAGGGGGTTTTCACGAATTCGGTAGTGTATCGCAAAAACAATCATTTATTGAGATTTACTGGCTTTAGCGATTTCATTTTTCATTTTAAAAAAAAAATCATTTATTGATAAGAACAGTTAATTTTTTACTTTTTGTATTAATTTTATATTTAAATAACAAAAAAATAAACTGTTTTTAAAAAAAAAGGAAAATCGGTTAAAAAGAGAAGAAAAAAGTACTGAACTGTTTTGTCTTTACCTATTTATATATATATACATATATATATACTAGCTGTGCCCCACGGCTTCGCCCGTGTATTAATGCTCGTTTAAATCTGTACTTGGAAATTCATTAAAAAATTTTTGTTTTATCTGGAATTGTATTTACGTAAAGATTCTTTCTTTCTTTGGGAAACATTTTTATCACCGTCTAACAAAAAATAGTCTTCATGTTTCACGTTTAGCTGAAGATTGTCGATTTTTCTATCACCTGTCCGTCGTAATCTAACAAAAAGTTTTGCTCAACTAAACAATACACATAGCCATCATTTTGAAGAAACCAAGTTATATTCACACGGTGATCTCCCATAATTACACATTTAAGAGAACATCTTCACTCATATCTTTCAACCGCTCTGTCTCGAGCGTTTTATTAAAATTAATTTATTACTATAAAATCAAAATAACAGTAGTTGATTAAAGATTTTAATATTTCTGGTAGCAAATTATCAAAAAAAGAAAGTTAAACGGTTAATTTAAAAAATTTATACGGCGGTTTTGGCCTAAAAGTTCGAATATCTGACATATCAGTTAAAAACTCTATTTTATTTTTATATGTTCCCCATTAAGTCCAATAGTATATTGCTTAAATCTCTTCCAGTTTTTACTAACATATTGTACAATACATTTTCTTCTACTCCTAATAATTCATTGTTATATAATAAATAAGATAGAGACGAAAACAAAGATGCACCATCCCTATCTATGTATTTTACATAATGGGGAACTATTGCATCATCAACACATATTAATTCTACATTCATAATTACATATAACACGAACTTTTTTGTAAACAACAGCGAAAAAATTTATTTTATCATTCAAACGCCATGCGCCAGCGATAAACATGGTAGCATTTCGATTAACATCGCAAGATACACAAAAGTCGCCACGAAAAGTAGAGTTGGTGCTCAAAAAATAATAAAATTCTCAAAATTTGTTTTTTTAAATTGATTGATTAAATTATTTAATATAACAAATATTTATGTAAATAATTGAAACAAAAAGTATCCTATCTGTTAAGAGTTGGACCAAATTGCATGTACTTTCAAAATTTTATAAAAATCGGTTAAGTAAATTCCGAGTTTATCCTGCACAAACATAAAGACACGGGATTTTTATATATATATATAAATATATATATATATATATATAGAGAGAGAGAGATATTAAATGTTTTGCAAATTTATATATTTTATATATTTAAAATGTTTTTCTGCGTCAAAACAGTTTAAAATAATTTGAATATTTTTATTTTTATGGAATATCTCTTGCACACTAGGGTGATTTTGGGCCAAAAAATCGATCTGTCAAATGGGACTGTTTTTATTGGTGAAAGAGGGAACATAAATATCTGATCTCAGTCTAGAATGGAAAGCGGAAGCAGGTTGGAAACAGAAATTTTAGCAAGAGAGAGGCGGAAGGATACAGCAACCCGAGCCAAGTAGTCTGCTAATTCGTTAACTTTTTATTCCTTTACGACTAGAGACCCAGAGCAGATCGATACTAATGGAGTGATTTGTAAGAATATTACGGATAAGGGAACGTATGCGAAGAATGACAAAGTCGCAAGAATGATAAGGAATAATTGAAGAAATGGCTTGAGGCGCACGCATGGAGTCGAAGATGATCAAGTAATTGGGAACAGAGCGCCGTGAGGAAATACAAATAACTGAACGTAGGATGGCCATTAGTTCAGCGGTAAAGATGGTACAGAAGGAAGGAAGACGAAAGGATTCAAAGACATAAATGTCCAGTAGAGGAGGCTCCAACTTCACTCGATGACTCCTTTGAACCATTGGTCCTATGAAAGGAAAAAAGGAAATTAATGACATTAAGAAATTGCTGTAAGACTAGTGAATTGGGAAGGGACATAATGGCACCAGAGAAGTGGAATACATTGGGAGGATGAGAAAGTTCAGCGAAATTGAAAGAGAAATAAGGAAGATTGTTAGAAGAAGTTACATAAGGTGTGAAAGAGCTTAGACGCGACGAGACATGAGCCAAGATAGTGATTTTCGTATGAGTAAAGCGCCAATTTTGCAAAATAGTGAGGTATGAAAGGATAGGATTAGAATAAGTCAACTGTAGACGCCTAGAAAGAAAGCGATAACCCAAGTAGGAGCTACGGATGAAAAGGGGAGGCGTATTTGATTATCAGCAAGAATTGTTGGTGTCGGGAAATTTCAGAGCACCAAGGCAGAGACGAAGGTAAGAATTCTGAATTATATACAATTTAGAAAAAAGAGGTTTGGAGGCAGAATCGTTGACAAACGAGCAGTAATCAAATTTGGAACGGATAATGGATTTGTAAAGGGAAATAAGGAGGAGGGTGCCGCCTTCCCATTTTGTGGGAGAAGCTTTAAGAGCAGAGGTAGAGAGAAAGTTAATATGTTCCTAGGAGGATAAGCGACTAGTAAGAAAAACACCGGGATAGCGGAATTTAAAGATACATAGATTAGTGCGGAATTATAGGGTCGAAAGGAAAAAGTAAACACGAGAAGATTTTGTAGGCGAGATAGATAGCCGGTAATGAAGAAAGGGATTGTCCTAAGATAATCAAAAACGAATTTACTTTCTTATTCGCATCTGCAATATCATCGGATGTGGAGAAGTATATCATCCACAAAGAATAAAAAATGAGAGCTCGTGGAGCAGGAAACCGCAGAGACAATGTAAATATTGAAAAGAGTAGAACTTAGACAAGAACCCTGAGGAAGACCACGAAAGACGGCTCTCTTAGTCTCGAAGAGTGGAAAGGTGAACATTATCAAAAGCGGCAGTAACATCGACAAAAGTAGCTAGCGTGTACTTTTTGTTAATAATAGAATTATATATATATATATATGTGTGTGTGTGTGTGTGTGTGTATGTATATGTATATGTATTTACATATGGGAAACAAAAAGGCTGACACAATCAGCGAATCCTATACCAGGACAAAAGCTAAACACATATTGCAAAGAAATACGTTGTTGTGCTCAGGCCACCAATCAAGACGCTTATTACCCTTAAATAGTTTTCTGAGGCACGATACCAGCGATAGGACGTAGGGAAGAGTTTTTTTTTAAGAATAAGGAATGATGATAAAGGAATTCCGGAAAGATGGCGTATCTCCATTAAAAAGGACAGAGTTGAATATACTAAGTAGTGTACAAAGAGAATGATCGGGCAGATTTTTAAAAATTAGATAGGGTATGCCATCAAAGCCAGGAGTGAGGCCAGATGATTTTTCAAGAGTGGGTTTTAATTCATAAATATTAAAGGAAGAAGTTATGAAGTGAGGAGTAGAATCTACTTGAGACGGAAAAAGATATAGCTCATTAATATTAGGAACATATGCGGGAGCGACAGCGTCAACAAAAGGTAGCAGAATATCAACGGCTATGTTATAAGTGGAGGAGCGTTCTGAAGATGGAAATATTTAAATACTCTCGCCATTTTCTAAATATGATTGGGTGAGGTAGTTCTAGGAAAGGAAGAACAGAAATTTTTCCAAAAAGACTTCTTAGAAGATGTAAAAATGTATCTAGCTCTTACTTTGGCACGTTTCTGGGCAAGAAAGTTCTCGAGGGTGGGATTCAATCGGAATAATCTAAAATTGGCGCGACTGTGATCGAAAGCAGCGTTACACTTCTCGTTCTACCAAAGAGATGAGGCTGTTCTACGACGATTGGAAGGTATTAGATGACGGGGAGGAGAGAAGAGCGAGAGTGCATTCATAATAGAATTTAGAAATAGGAGGATTTAGAGGAGTTTTTACTTGTAGAATAGGAATGTAGTCACTACCATAAGAGCCCATGAGAGTTGACCAATTGAAGCTAAAATCAATAGTCGCAGATGGAAATGTTAGATAGCTGGATGGACTCTTATTATAAATAGGAGAGAGAGAGAGATCATTGAGGAGAACTAATTTCGAGAGCAGTACCGTTGGAGTTATAGTTTGAAACAACCCTATGGGAGTGCCCGGGCATTCCGGTCCCCACCAATGATGAAAAGTTGAAGAATGGAATTGAGAAATGTAGCGAAGGGAAGGAGACGAAGATCACAGCTAAGAGGAACATAGATGGAAACTATGTTAAGCAGACTTGCGCAATTGGAAAAGATGGAAATATGCACAATGTTAAGGTGATAAGGACTGCAAGGAGAATTAAAGGAAACATCATGAAAGGTGAAAACAAATTCCATTCTTAATAAGGATTGCATTTCGGCCATAATCATCACCGCGGTCGCGTCTGACTAAATTATACCTTCTGAAATTGACAGCCATGTGCGGTTTTAACCACGTATCGGAAATAAGAGCAATGCTGATATTGTGAATATTCAACGGACCCTCTAATGAATTTTTGTTGGCTTTAATACTGCGGCAGTTCCACTGTAGGATATTAAAAGTAATAGTCATGCAGAAACTGAAAATGGAACGAAGGAGGCGATGGAAGAAACATAAAGAGAAAAAGACAGTGGTGAAGAGGGGTGCAAGAAGTGACTAAAAAAGAAAAAAATAATATGAGGTAGAATAGGGTGGGGAAAAATTAAAATATAAGTAAATGAGAGAAGGTGTAAAAAATAAACAAGTAAACGAACAAAAAAACGTAAAAAAGTAAAAGAAAAGAAGTAAAATATAGCAGAGGACGGAAGTCGAGGCCAATGATTTAAGTCGAAAGGCGATTAATAGTTGTCTGTTCGAAGGAGCTCAGTGGAAAAGTAGTGCCGGTAGTCCACTTGACAATGGCACTTTGAGATGAAAACAAAAGGAGAGCGAAGGAAAAATCGATAGTGAGGGAAAACGATTTTATAGACATCGATGTAAGTATTCTGCTGTCCGTCGCAGTAGAATTATAAAAAGGCAAAAGGAATTGTGAAAGCATCACAATTTATAGTAGCAGTCTCGCAATTGCAAGGTTGGTACGTATGTTATTATACCAAAGAGTAGTATCAGTGCATCTCAGTCTTAAAAACATTACTTTTTATGTACGCCGGTGAAAGACACAATTAGCGAAAATATATCTAATGAGCCCGACGGTGATGTTGACCACTGTAACATCACTACATTCGCTTGATGGAATCGAAGTTGTTGTCAACACACCTTATGCAATTCTTCCGAATGTCTAAAAATCCGGTACATGGGAGAGACTGAACTACAAACGGAAGGGAAAAGAGAAGAAAAATAAACACAGGGAGAAAAAAAATAAAATATAAACGGAATAGGGGAAAAGAGTAGAAATAAAAACGAGCTAAGGAAGAAAATGCCAAGCACCGATTTCCCTTTCTCTTACTTTGACTCTTATAGTTAAATGTCATAACTTGCAGCTTAGATACAAAAAAATGTAAAAAATTGCGAGTTGAATGAGTTTCTTCCAATGTTTTTGATAACTTTTTTGCAATAGTTTTTCTTCTTTAAACAGAGGACCACGATGTCGCAGCATTCATGGTATACGATAAGCTTTGACATTTGAATACAATATTTCGAAATATACCGTGATTAACGTAATTGAACATATACAGTTCGACTCGTTTAAACCGTTTACTTTATTAATAAAATGTTTACATTATTAAAATATTAAAGCGAAAATACGAGATAAAAAAAAAAAAAAAAAAAGAAACCTATGCCTTCGGTGGTATAATTTCCATCAAATAATACCGTGAAATCACCAGATCAATTGAAAATTATCGGCGAATATGTCACAAAATTTTAAATCTATTAAACATATTCCATTTTAATATTTTATAATTTAAAACAATGGAATACAAGAAGCAAACGATGCCCGTAATCTATATTTAGAAAATTGATTTTTCCCGACAGATGGCTAACAGTTGTTAAAAATATTTCAATTAATTTTGTCCTTCTAGGTTGCATTACGCAATACACCGCGTGCACTTGTTTAAATTTTAATCTAACGTTTTCCATTGGTTTACACGGATAAAAATTAAGTACTATTTAATAGACAGTTTTAGCAGTGAACTAACTACTTTTTTTTTCTTCTGACTTCAATGAAAAAATATGATTATATACACAGCTTTATAGAACTTTTAACTGCTAATCATTTTTACGAATATTAACCAACGCTTTTTAAAGTATTTCTTAAAACAAAAATTATATACATATATATATATATATATATAAACTCGGCCACTTTGGCCTCGCAAGGGGCTGTGCCCCTTGACCCCTCCTGCTTTCATTCCTGTCTCTTTCTCTTCTATACTTTGTATAAAATGATCAAAATTTACAACGTAATTCTTACTGGCATCAACACACACAAAAAATAACATAACCACAAAAATCCTATTCTAACATTTACCTTCCGTTATATTAAATTAAGACATTTTGTCGTTACATTTTTCGTTACATATTTCATTACATAAAATTGTGACATTTTTTAAATAACAATAACAAAAATCCTACAAAATATAACAAACGTTACATAAAATTGGGACATTTTTCTGGGACATTTTTTTGGGACATTTAGCGTTACATAAAATTGGGACATTTAACGTTACATAAAATTGGGACATTTAGCGTTACATAAAATTGGGACATTTAACGTTACATAAAATTGGGACATTTAGCGTTACATAAAATTGGGACACTTTTGTGGGACATTTAGCGTTACATAAAATTGGGGCATTTAACGTTACATAAAATTGGGACATTTAGCGTTACATAAAATTGGGGCATTTAACGTTACATAAAATTGGGACATTTAGCGTTACATAAAATTGGGACATTTAACGTTACATAAAATTGGGACATTTAGCGTTACATAAAATTGGGACATTTTTTCGAATGGGGGGTAGCCTAAGAATTACGTTGTAATTAATATATATATATATTAATTTTAAAATCTCGAAAATTATAATACTGCAATTATTTGATAAATAATTGTTTTGGTTAAAAAGGTAGATTATGAAAGTCATATTGTTAAATACGAAATTTTTATAAGTGGTATGTACTCTTTAGTTACCGCTCATATCTAAAAAAAACAATCAAGCATATGCGATGTAGTCGTTAATTATTGTACTTTTTGTTTTCAGAAATCAGCAAAAGTCACACCATCGTCACATTCCACTAAATAAAGGCTTAAAAACTGAAGAGGAAGAGGAAGCAGCAATTTTTAGGGGGTTAAACAACGGAAGTATTTCATCGTTTTTTGTTTTTTTTTTTGTTTTTTCTTTCGTTTCCGTATTATTTCCTTTCGAACCCTTACTTCCAATTTATCGAACTCCTCTGTATTGATTAATTTTTTTGTCCTTCCTTCCTTCCTTCCTTCCTTCCTTTTGCTGTTATTTTCTTAATTAGTATTTTAACAGCCTGTGATCTCCTATCATTTTGTAAACGTATTAATTTTTAATTTAAAGGGTATAACAGTTATTCATCAAACGCGTTAGAAGACAGCATAGAGTGGGTGAAATATAGAAAAAGACGGAATCTAAGATAAACATTGTAAAATTTTATTTTGCAAAAGCTCCCTTAGCTTTTTCGTTCCGTATGTGTGCAAGCGCGTGTATTGTTTAATGATATGATTTTTAGCGAATTTAGATTTTATTTAACGCGTTTAAAACAATTGTTGTTGTTTTTTTTTTTTGGTTTTTTTTCAGAATTTAATTCTAATTATTTTTCCCTAGTTCTAAACCAAATTCACACAATTTTTATTTCGAATAAGTGTAATTTTTACTACGATAGAAATTAATATAAGAAACGCATTTAATGTGTCATAGCAGTGTCAAGTTATATCATTATTATTTTAATTATTATTTTAATTATTATTTTAATTAATGAACAGTCGTGTCGGTTCGCCTCTTAATTTTAAATAAATAATTTTTATCGTCTATTTGAAAATATTATAACAAACCCTACTACTTTCAAAGTGTTATTTAAATACATATCCTTATAAGTATTTCCAAATTTGATCTTGTCACACAATACAGAAGGAATATTTTTTAAAGCGTTACCGTAAATATAACACAATGTTGGCTGCTGAAAAACCGTTATAATCAAATGGAAAAGCAGCTTTTAATTTTAACTGTTATTACAGCGACGTCAAACATTATCTTATATTGAACTAAATTGAGGTGCTTTAAATTCGCTCAGGACGGGAACCTGGGAAATCATTTTTCAAGGACACAGAGATTTATATTTTCTTAATAAAAGTTTAAAAAAAAAAAATCCCGCAGCCCCAAATGAGGCTGCTTTGACTGAAATATGGTTAAATTCTGCAGTGCCGTGTATCATAGCTGACATTTGCGTGAATTATAATAGATTTTACAATTCTCAAGGGATTTCCGTGATGCAAATTGCAGCAGTGTGATTGGTCTCGCGGATAGAAAGATTTTTTTTGCTCAAAATCTTCCGAGGTCAACAGAATTGTCGGCTGATCGTTTTGACCATTAAAAAGATAAAGCAGCGCCATTCTATACTTGGAATTGTTTATCCCGGTGATTTCAGGAATAGTGCCGCCTTTAATATATGCAATAGCTAAACTGGAGTTTGGTTCCCGAATCGTATTAGAGAACTTCGGAAACTAGATTTGTCTGCAGCGATCGAGGTATTTTTAAAAAAAAGATCCACCTCAGTTTTGATACATCCGGAAGGTAACGTACAGCTTTCCGATGTTTTTTTTTCTCTCGTCAGTCCCCTTAATCATATTCAAATCCGTAGCAATTTGACGATTTTTAGTCGTCGTTAATTATTCGAACACAGTCATTCAGCGCGGATTCGGATCTCGCAGTAACTTACATTTTTTCGTTAAATTTTCTTCACCTTACGGACCGAAAAATCTTTCCAATTGAAATTTATTCAGAATTGAATGCACATAGTATACTGAAAACGCGCGCACACGTTTCGCGAGAATGTGTCGTAAAAATGATGCGGCATTATTAAATTTGAACTAAAAATATCAACTGTGCGGCACTCATGATTGAAAATGCGCAGAGCGTACCACATACATTTTCTCATTACTTTTTAAAAAATAAACCTCGTAAAATACAATTGAAGTACGTGAAAAGAGAAGAAAAAAAGAACAATTTCAAAATTGTTTAATATCGAAAAACCGTTTCACCCGTTAATAAAAATACAAATAGCATATAACTAGCATCATGATGAAATCGTGTAATAAAATGAACGTTTATGAGTAAAGTTATAAAACAATTAAAGAAATCCGTTAGATCTGTTCCACTCGTGTAACATCTCAGTGACTCCGATTCCATCCAACTAAATATGGTTGATACTTGGAAAATATATAACAGATTATTAATTTTGAAATCTGTCCAATTTGTTAATTTTATTTCTTGTTCAAGTAATTTCCGTTGTTCTCTAACAAAATAACGTGGTGCTAGTCGAACGTTTTGCTGATTTTGACGAATTTCATCATGAAAGTCGGTTATTTCTATCTTTTGTTGTAATTATTAAAGATATAATCCCGTTTATAAATGAACATGTCTGTGTATAACTGAAAGGACCCTTAAAAAGAGATAAGGTAAAATAAAATTTAAAACTGTGTAAATGAAAGAAAAAAAAAAGTGAATATTCCGGAAAAAATTTTAAGATATTCCTTCAATATAGTGTGTGTCTCTTAAAGCGGTATGAAAAATCCGCATCTCAAAAAAGTCAAAATTTTCATCAGGTCTTACGGATTTTTTTTTATTTTTAAATTCTTCGCAATCCTGTAAACGTAATATCATCGGAGTAGCAGACCTAAAGATATCTGTCACAGACTCGGTAAATCTAACAGACTGAAAGTGCCCAGTCAAGTTCAACATTTTGCCTTGCAATAAATCGTGTTGCTTAGACGAATTTTTGTGAATACAAAGTATAAAAATTTCGGCAAAAAAGTAATAACAATTAGCCGATTAAAAAATAAACTAACGGCATCTGGTTAATTTTATTTTTGTAAAAAGCAGCCGACTGAATTTCAAAGATAATTTTTATCAAATATAATTCGAACAGTTGTGAATTTGGTTTATTGTTTATAAAAGTCTGTTCTATTTTTTTAAATATTTTCTAAACTATTCGGCTATATATATATATATATATATATATATATATATATATTCGTCAGTATTTTTCGTTTTTCGTACTAATTAAAAGTGGAAGACCAAATAATATAGTAGCGAACAAACGATTGTTGGGTATTTTCGAAAATTACCTTTATAATGTCGATATACCTTCGTGGAGTAATAATTACAATACGTTGCTAAAAGTAGAACGTTTTTTTTTTTTTTTTTTATCGTAATTTAAATTTACTAATACTGTACTCTGAAGAAGTAGAGATATCCTTCAGAATAATTAATCAATCTTATCATTCAGACAATCACCTTTCCAAGTTGATTTTTTTTTTGAATTTTATTTTTTATCTGTTTTCCTTTCTTTTTTTTTTTTCGTCATTATAACATAATATTTTTCCGAATTTTATTGTTTCTTTCATGTTTTTTTTTTTTTTTTTTTTTACTTTTATTTTCATCATTTAATTTTAAAATTAGTTTTATTATTCTTAATTCCTTGTCATATCAATAATTTTAATTCAATGTTGAAATCTTTCAAATCGATAATCTTTACATTTGTTTTTATATAATTTTTTTGTCTTTTTATTTATTTGTTTTTTTTTTTTTTTTTTTTTTATTAATTTAGTTAACGTAAATTTTTTAATATTTCCGTGTTTTTTAAGGCGCCGCGCAATAATTAACGCAATAATATATAGATAGTAGACGAATGTGGGAATTTTCCAATTCAAAGTGGGACATAAGCTGGTTTGTATGAGCGTTTAATAGATGGCATGAATACGAATTTTTAACATTAACGCTTACTGACATAAGGAAACTGCAAAATAAATACTTTCGAACGATGTGGATGAAATTTTAGACTTCTAATATTCTTTTTAACGATAATATTAAAACAAAAAAAAATAAATAAATAAATGAAAAAAATATATATGTATTCGTAACTTCCCGCTTTAATTAAAGTTTAATCGGCAATGATACAAACACATTGAGAATAATTTTTTTCTTTTTTGTTATTATTATTTTTTTAATGTAAATGTAACCGTTTCACTAAAATCACAAAACTATGTATATAAGATATATCGCAAAGGCTGCGCTCGTATTGGAGCTATTATTTAAAGCATGAACTATAGAGAAATCCTTTTCCTATAATGAAAAATTTAGTAACACTAGGCATTGTGTCTTCGGAGTGGGTAACGTGCGTTTACAGTGTTGCAAAATTAATCGAACACATTGTACTCAATTTAATCGGTAATAGGGGCACAGCGAAACAATTTCGTCTCGTACGTGTGTCAATACCGGAAACGAAAACCGAACCGTTTTGTAAATAGTTCGTTCATAAATCTGTATAATATATGAAAGATATTCCGTCTCGGCTATTCTTAAAAGTACCGTTTGATTTCATCGATAAATTTTTTTCTCAATCGCTGTATCATTTCCGTGAAAGTAGCCGTGTCACTCCGTACGCAACGAGTATTTCACGCGATTGTTGCGTAAATTTTTTCTTAAATAAAGACGGCGTTTTCCTTTTGATCCATTTTTCTTACTGTTTCTAGACTTACCTCTCAATTCATCACTTATCGCTTGAATGTAGTAGCGAATAGCAACAATTCCACTTGCAACTGGTCTTGTTTAAAACTGCCTAAAATACATTCTTTAATATGAAGTGTAGACCTTTGGAATATCCTAAAAAGTTCTAACGTTAAATCTATTTTTATGAAAAGGATTTTTGGATACTCCTTTTTGGTCGCAGACGTTCTCAGCATTATGTACAAAACGGGCTAATCTCCTTTTTCCGCTCTGATAAGCTTAAGTTTTTTTCTTAATTAAATTTTCCTATGCATGTCTAGCTTGGTTTTTTTCACAACGAACTTATGCACCTCCTATTATTCCACGTCCTATCATCTGCCTACTAGAAATTAGAGACATCTTGTTCTAGTTTAATAGCCTTGTTTTGCGGAAAGCTCACATGGTTAAAGTTATTATTTTTTTTTTTTTTTTTCTTTAGAAAAAGAAAATCTTTAAATTGGTAATTTAAATTTTAAACTAATGATATAAAACGAATGTGAAACTAGAACGAACGGATATCAAGGCGATCATCGAGTAATGCAGGAAAAGGATTTTTTGTCATGTATATTAAAATTTAAAGTTCATTTAAACTATAACCCGGTCGAATGTTAAGAGTCTTCTAGAAACCTATAATGTGCGTATATTTTTTTTTTTCTTTTAATTTTTATTAATATTTTAATTACCGTATTTTTAATTTACATTCTTTGCATTTTAACTGAACTGGTGAAAAAAAGTATGAAACAGAAAAATAATTTCGCACAGTCTTTGGAACGTTTGAAAGACCGGTTATTTTTTTTAAAATATCTTACAACGTCTGATTATTTGAAGTGTATCGTCGTGATACTCAGATACCATCGTTGTCTGAGTATCCACGTTTTTAAACAAACTTTTTAACTCGTGATCGACAAGTCTGCGGCAAAATTTACTTCGTAAAAGAAGTTTCTTTCACTGAATTAAAATAATATTTTTGTTCATATTCGAGGATTTAGCTATTTTTCATTTTTTTCCTGCAACATGTGCTCGATCAAAATGAAAAAACATTAAACACCGGCGGCGGTTCGCGCTTAATAATCACGTTAATACAACCTTGTTTATGAATGTTTTCCTATATCGATTTAACTTAATTATTTTTCCTGTTTCTCGTGATCTCCGTGGCAACGAATTTAGAAATCTTTCCCGTGACAAATTAGTCTTCAACTGCTGCTGCTGCTATTTGATTCATTATTAAAAGTATCTATTTTAATATTTCGTGCGATTTCAACGAAAATTAGTGTCCTATAGAGAGCACGTATACAATTCTAATTTTCAACACGTTACTTTCGATTAATATCTATCAAAAATTAAATACCTTCGCGATCGAGTAATTTGTAAAAATATCAGTGTCATATCCATTTAATCAAAGCGTGGCTACATAACCGGACCATTGAGGAAATGCAACACAGTAATGAGGATGGATGTTGACAGCAACAAGAGAATTTCACAAAAAATAACCAGATTAAAATCCGCCGGACTTTCCCCATTGACCCCGTCAAAAATGGTCATCAATAACAACGTAAGGGTAGTTGAAATCGTATCGCGTGTTTTCAACTGGCATTGTAATATTTTGTTACAACAATGTGTACGGTGTGTTAGCAACATCTAAAATGCAATGCGTAATAACTTATACGAAGTTATTAAATTTAACATCGTATAAAATTAACTTATACGAGTGACTTTTTGTTGATCCGACAAATATATACTTAGTCCGTGTTACAAGTACATAGACACAAAAACTCCTCGAGCTGTGATTTCCGTGTATGTTTCATTTTTATATAGTAAAACCATTTGAATTTAGCTTTCGAGAAATATTTTTAGTACTTTTCGAAATGTTTACCGCTCTAGCAGTTATGAAAATATATCAAGCAAATAATTATGTAATGTGCAAATTTAAGTCTATTTTAAAAAATATACACACATTATTATCATACTTTTTTCTTTTATTTTTCCTATCTGATTGAAGCACAATTAGAAAATCGGCGATTGCGTTTTATAACAGCATCCCACTCCTCCCAGAGATTAATAATTCCTTTTTCCCATTTTCTAAATATAAATTCAGCGACTCTTTCAACTGTCACACTAAAATTATTGTTAAATAATAGTGCAAAAAATAATTTTCAGTACAAGTTCAATAATAAAACCTATCCGATAGACTTTTTCCCATAAAAGTGCAGATTTTTGAATGCTTTAATGAACAACGTGACTACAGCAACCTAATGAACATAAAAAAATTGTTTTTCGCAATTCCACAATAATAACAAGTGATTTACGTACACCGCGGTTAATAATATTTTATTCACGTACATTTCCTTACTTACACCGCTTATACTGATTACCGTATATTCAATTGCATCGTACTCGTTTATTTGATGAGTACTAAAATTATATCGAATTAATTCCGTATATTTTTGACTGTTAGTTAAGCTGCTGCTGTTCTTCCGTTGTGTTCTCAATTATTTGATCGCAGTTCGGTCCTCCTAATCGGTTGAGTTTTTATTTTAAACCTTCTTTTTACTGAGAACTAAGATTTGTATTAATATCATCCTCTCTTTGATTTATTGAACAAAATTAGGCCCTTACTGAAAGAAAAAAAAAATTAAACGTTTTCTTCAACGAGTTAAAAAAGTGCTAAAAGCTTTGTTCATGAAACTAAGAATGCGGAAATGTAATTGTTAATTCTTTTGCACATTGCAGTTTTTTCCCCTTTTACTATAGTACAAATGGCTAAAAAATGATGAAAAAGGAAGAAAAGTGCGCGTATCGAGCCGGTTAAACTGTCATCTTCGCAAAATTATTTTAATTAACGGTTTAGTTACGTCAATTTTACAGACTTTAAATAATAGTTAAGAAAAGAGGTCAACAAAAAACCAGTAAAAGGATAGAGTTGCGTTTAAATTACAACTTTTCGGACGAAACCTGATGGTCGTAGTAAAATTTTTCATCTTCGTTCAATTTCGGATTCATTATAATACTGATTTAAAAATTTTTGAAAAGTACGACTTGTTAAACAGAAAATAAAAATTGTCGCGCGTCAATTTCCACCTTAGATCAAAAGCGCGCTCATTCGTGAAAAGTATATTTTAGTATTTTTAAGAATTGAAGGAATTAAAAACGCTATTTTTTACACAATTTCAAATTAAACGCTGTCATCATCCTGAGTAACGGAAAATTTATAAAAGAACAGTTTTTCCTACTTGTAACGAAACTTTTTTTTTAAGCTTAATTGCTAAATCGCGTCCAACTGGTAATAGCTATTTGGCAATTTTAATGACGGATGTGAATGACATTGAGTAGCATCCTATCCAGCGATAGGTGCTAAGCGAAATAGTTTTATTAAACTTTCCTGTTAGGCTAGATCCATCATCAGCTTAATTCCGGCAAGTTGCCGAATTTCCGGTGAATTGTCCAACAACCCGATTGCCAGGTAGTTCGGGTGTATTTCCCGTCTGCGAGTGACTTCTTTGCGCATCAGATATTACTTCGACTTCGTTTTGAGATCTTCACGTAGCGTTAAATTAATGATGTACCACGGGACATTGACAACCCCATCCGAAGGATTTTATTAACACGAAGCAATAAAACACTTGCACACTTTCTATCCACACTGGTGTTACAGATATTAACTGAACCGTTGAAAATAATGTAGCAAAATGTTACGAAATGTTTTAGATCATTAGTAAATTTCGCGCGCTTTATTAATTTTTTGTTATTTTCAAAAAGAAAAAAAATCCTATTTTTAAAAATAAACAGCTGCCATAATTAACGTAAGCATAAAAATACAAATGTCGATTAGAAATATTAAGCACATCTCAGTATACCGGTATGCGGAACTTTTACAAATCGAAAATTATGTACATTCATACATGTTTAATTATAAATAATAACTTTTAATAATATTAATATAATATCGTCGCTTTCAGTATAGTAAGCAATATTTGTGCAATATTACCGGTCGATTTTATCATTTATAATATAAAGTATAAAATAGTTTTACTTTTTCCAAATCGTATATTATCTTAGTTATTGTTACCGGCTATTTTTCCTTTCCTTCATTAAAAATAAACTTTATTACTTACGCATTGTTTCTTCTTATTTACCGAACGCATAAACTATCAGTTTACCATGCAAACATAAATTGAAAAAAAGGCTAATTATTAATAAGACAAATTTATACTGATTTTTAGGATTTCGTACACATATAATGAACGGAATCAAGATGGTTCAGAAACGACAAAAATATCCAATTAAAATATGCAATGATTCACGCGAACAGTTTGACTTATTCATTTCGAAATCTAAAACATACATTACAATTAAAATTCTCTTTAAACGACCCGTTTTTGTAACTTTAATCTAACCCAAAAAAAAAACTGTCAAGAATATATAATGTGTAATTTAAAACAACCTCAAAAACTGGTTGTCGACGTAGTGTACTTTGTTACGAGTGTTAGTTTAGATTATATATGTATGTTCGAAAGAAAGAAGAAAACTGCGAAATAACTAGTCTTGGAGTATAATCATAGAAAAATTGATAAAGTTTCTTTCTAATTATCCTGATGTTATCATTTTTCACTTTTCTAATTAATCTGGTACATTTCTGCTCTCAGGTATTTATTCTGCATGAAATACAGGAAAGAACAGAAGGTCTATTCTTCTCTTTTCGGAATCTATATTTTAGCTTCTATAACGGAACCGTGTGGTCATCTATATAGTCTGTCAAGCGAAAGAAGTCCATTTTTTTTTTTCCATTCGAGTTTCGTTGCCGAGCGTGAGTGTTGCTCAAAGTAGTGCGGGTTTAATGACCGTACGGTATTTCATAAACCATCCGTTCATTTATTTAAAACTGGATAAACCATAGGATGAAACCTAAAAATAGAAAGTTTTATATGTAATCTGCTTATTAAAATTGTTATTGAAAATTATTAATAATTAGTATTTCTCAATAATTATGATAATAGGAAAAGTATGTTGTAGTTTAAAAAAAAATTACCTTAATTATTAATCTGTTAATGCCATATATATATATCTTCCTTCTATATGTGTATATATCAACAAATTCTTTAACTGATTTGTCTTTTAAAATCTGGTCTATCAGATTGTGTGCTGCAATCTCCATCAGTCAATTTCTAGTCCACATTGCCACTTACAGAGGATAATACGTTTTGCCATGATTTTAAGTAAGACAGTGTATGTGCGTTCATATTTTCCACTTGATTTTCATGTCCTTTCTTGTTCACTGAATCAAGTATACATATTTCCTTATCTGTTGGTGTTATAACTAATAAAAACCCGTGCTCTTTAGTTGGATTACCGCCAATGAATACTATTTCAGCAAAAAGAACATTTCTTATTTTATTTGTTACAACTTCTGGTGCATGGGATATTAATTGAGTAACAGTGATGAATTCAGGAATCTGCTTTTGGAGGGGCAATTTATGTTCTTGGGAGGGGGCAGAGATTTTTTTTATATTTTTACTGAGAAAATTTTTTGAGGATATTCCTGAATAAAACCAAATATGTAAAACACGATTTATTACGTAATTTAAAATAATGAAAAAGCAAGTGTGAGCGATAAATTTCAAGTAAAATAACCAATTATAAACAACAATGTCTTCTCAATCGGTTTTAAAATGATTAATTCTAATTGTAGCATTAAAGAACATCATATTGTGTAGAAACATTCTAACGGACAAAAAATACCAACTGCAGCGAATAATTTTTTCAGCTCGCGAGTATTTTACATCTTTTGTGTATTTGCAATGAAAGCATATCAATTTTTTCATAGAATAACACGCAAAGGCCAAAATCAGATTTTAAAAGATCATTCTTTTTTTATTGTTATTTTATGAAATTTCATTTTTTCGTCAAAAATAAATCTCGTAATTTTGAAATTTAAAAATATACGACTAATTGAACCATTTCAAAATGTTTTTTGGTAACAACTTTTGACATAACTGTAAACAAAGCGAATAAAAAGAATTTTGTTTCCTATTAAACTGCTGCATTCTTAAACAGCTTGTATGTATTAAGTTCTGAGGGGGGCAATTTTAAAGTTCTAAGGGGGCAATGCCCCCCAACCCTCATTGGATTCATCCCTTGATTGAGTAAAATCGTTATGCACAGCAAAGCCTTTATTACCCTGGTTACACAATGTACGGGCATATTCATCTATAATGCAATCATAAAGCCATCCATTAACTGTATTTGGCTTTTTCCTTTATTGTTTAATTTTGGCTCCGGAGACTGCAAATGATATGTTTTTATAATATTGTTTACAGAACTAATAACAACTTTATTCAACTCCGCCGTTTTAGTTATTTCTTTCGAAAATCTGTCTTTAGCCAAATAACAGTGATCATGTTGAATTGAAGAGATACTAGGGATTGGAGTCCAGCCTTTCTTTAATTATTTTTGATTTATTTTTATTAAATACTTCTTTTGTTACTTTCTTTTTTGTATACTCCCATGTATGTTGGTGCTCAACTTTTTTATTATATGGTGTGCAACTTCTGGGCGTATTCTGATCATTACTATCATGGCTAGTTTTTGATAAAATTTGCAACACATTTTGTAAATATTGCTTGGCTTTTGCCAATTCATGATCAATAAACGATGCATTTTTATTTTCAGTTATTTTTTGGATAGCAACAGCCATTTCACATATTTCTGATACACTGCTGCTATTTTTATTACTCTCTAGTGATATCTTCAATTTTTTTACGGCTGATACATCTTCATATACTTCTGTATTGTCATCTTCTAACACAAAATGAATGCACACTACATGCGTATGTTTGCAAAATTCATTTTAATATATTGATAGTAATAGCAGTTACATATGGCGACATATTTTGCATGCAGTACATTGCAATTTACACTGGTTACATGTTTTATTTATTTGTTTTACCGAATACATTGAATTTATACTCCAATTTTTAGTTTCATTATTCCAGGTTATATTATTTTTAAGAATTTCTTGTTCCCTTTTATGGCATCGATGAGTACTTCATTTATTCGGTATGTACCTTTTCGTCTAATATCTATTATATTTGTTTCTATTACTTTATCTGCAACTTGTTTTATTAAGGCTTCCATTAATCTATCTAGCCTCCTATTTCGTTTTCCATGTAAATATATATTTTTCAAATGAAGTCTACGGCTGTGAGACGTGGACTTTGAAGAAAAATACCCTGAATCGATTACAAGTTTTTAAATTGTGGTTCTACCGGAGAATTTTGAGGGTACCCTGGACAGCTAAGAAGACCAACCAGGAGATACTTAGAGTTATGAAAAAAGACCGCGAATTGATTGATTTAATAAAAATTCGGAAACTGAAATATTTTGGACACTTAATCCGTGGGACAAGGTACACCTTGCTACAAACCATTTTGATGGGAAAAATTGAAGGTAAAAGAAGAGTTGGTCGGAGGAAACGTACCTGGTTCTGTGATATCAAGATGTGGACAGGATTAAATACAGAGTGGTTGGTACACTCCACGTACGACAGAGAGCGGTACCAGAATATCATTAAAACTTCACTAGATGGCCACCCATGATCGAGATCGGTCGGGACAGCAAGAAGAAGAAATGTCGATGGAAGGTCTCCAAAAACATATTTGTATTTATTCCAACAGATTTTCTATTAGCATAATAATTAATGAAATATTCTTTAAAATTTGATAATCCCAGATGGTCGTTCGTATTATTTACAAAATTTCTCATCACAATAAATAAACTGTTTTGATAATTTTTTTGCTGTAAAGCGTGCAGCTGTTTTAAAATATCTTCACGGAATTTTTTATTTCGTATTTTATCGACATTTTTTTTCCAGCAGCGCAGAACGTGCCAAATATACAATAAATGTTTTTTTACCTCTCCCATTTCTTGCTTCCAACTATCACAATAGGTTTTATTATCATCAGACCTAAAAACTTCTGATTTCAATATACCAACCTTTTCTTTTATTATACTGAAAAATACCTTCATCACAGCTTGCGCAACTGATGTACTAATGCAAAAGGCGTCTGCAACACCTTCTTCGTATTCATCGTCAGTGTAGTGACAAGAAAACCATATGCGTTTGTGCCAAAAGTTGTGTCAATAAAAATTTTTTTGTTACTATATTGTTTTAGAATCTCCCTCTGCATTACAGTACTGAGCACCAACGTAAATTCATTATCATTTAAAAGTGGGTGTTGAGTACCCCTATTTTTAAATAATAATACAGGGTTATCATATTTTTCTTCATTCTATTTCACCAACTAAGTGGCACTTGTGTGTAACCATCGCCGTGTAATCTATTTTTTACTGTTAAATGATATTGACACGCTATATTCGAAACATCTTGCCGATCAATAATGTTCCTTCTTTTCAATTCATCATTATATTTCGTGTGAATATTTTCAGCAGTTTTTCTCACTGGTATTCCTAATTTCAGCTGATCTATAAAAAGAAAAAATTCACACACATATACATATATAATTCATCAATTCATGTTATTTATGTTTTTAGTCTCACAGAAATGTTTTACTTCATAAAATTACAACCACTGTATTTTAAAGGTGAAAGCTATAGTCAGGGGCGTAGCTACCGCCATATCAGCCATATCAATGATACGGAGTCCCGAACGTGTGTGAGCAAAAATTCGTAAAAATGTATTATGACTTTTGAAAAGCTAGTATTTTACTAAGTAATCTTTTAAATAGACTGAGCGAAATAAGAAATCAAAATTCCTTCCATGCCTTACTAAACGATTCCACAGATTTAGCAAAAGAGTGGGGGGTAGCTAATGTTTTGAAAAATAAAAGACGGAAGATAACGAAGCGTTTTTTTGATGAGCTAGCAGAAGATGAAAGAATTTCAGACACGGAATTGTACTTCAAAGTCAAATTGCTCTTTAGATATATTAATTTCTCTGAGAACTAAACGAAGATTTCAGAGCCTCTGTGACCTGAGTAATACGTTCGACAACCGGAGAAACTCTTATCTTTTTCAAACGAAATGATAAGAAAAACTGTGCCGGAAAACTGTCTGCTGAATACAGTAAAGACATGTCAGTTGATCTGTTTTGTTCACAATTAATTGCTTTGAAAACATGCTTAAAATCTGAAATTCAGAAAATTCACTCCGTTAAAGAACTCACGGAATTATTACTGATAAAATTCAATAGCCTTGTATCCAATTTTCCGGAGGTGATAACAGCATACTGTCTATTTTTCACCCTTCCGGTTACAACTGCCACAGCTGAAAGAAGTTTCTCGAAATTAAAACTGATAAAAAATTATCTTAGGACTTCAATGGGACAGGAACGGCTTTCAGACTTGTTTTTATTGTCCATAGAGGCAGAAAATCTAGAAAAGCTGAAATCGTCTTCATCTATGGATGATTTAATAAATAAGCTCGCCGAAAAAAAGGCAAGTGTATATTTGATTGAAGTGGAATTGTTTGGATTGAATTGTAACTTAGCTCCTACGAGCATTTATTGTAAGTAATAACTTATAATCAATAAATAATTATTTTAATTTAATACGAGCGTTTTTGTTTCTTTCGTGAAAAATCTTTACACTTTATTAGGGCCCCCCAACAAATTTTGATACAGGGCCCGTCTAAGGCAAGCTACGCCACTGGCTATAGTGATGAAGCTGCTTCCAAAACTGTCTCCTATATTATTTAATGCGGCACTTGCAATTATCAATCCGCTATTTGTAAACATTGCTAAAAGTCTTGACCATACGTTTAAAATTTTACCTAGTCACTACGCTGCTGTAAGTCATATTCATGTTAAGGAATTATTGTATCAACTGTATGTATCACAATATTTTAATGTTTTTCATCGTTCTTATCTTATTGTCTGTTAGAGTCCAATCACAAATTTGTCTGAACTGAAAATATTTGTTTTCAATTAGTTATTGTATAAATCTAAATTATAGTAATTCTTATCCAAACACGTGGAATCCTCAGTGCTTGGTACAATACGGTTGATCTTGTTTTCATTACTGCTCCATTTAAAATCAACTATAGACATTGTGGTAGATCCCTCAATGAGTGCTCCCAGATCAAATCTGCATTTAAAGATGTCTTTGAAATATATTTTACATGGTGGCCACTCAAATATAATTTTTAAATTTTTGGTTTTCCCGGTCCAAATCTTCCCGATTTCTTGATTACTAGAATTATACAAAAAGAAGAATAGATTTTTTGTATTACTATTGATAATATTTAATCACCACATCATATTTTATATGAATAAAACAAAATTTCATAATTTATTTTGAGTAATGTACATTAAAAAAATGCGTTCATTTTTCGTTTCAAATGTTTTTTTGCTTATTAAAAATATAGTTTTTGGCTATTTTTACTGTTTTTCCCGGTTACGGGCCACCTCGTTTTATATATATTATGTATTTTCTTTAGAAAACATAAAAGCCTAATGCTTACATTTAAACGAAAAAAGTAATTTCTTTCACATTCACTGGAGTCTGTAATCTTTCACTAAATCAAAAAATGTCAATAATTGAAATTTAACAGAATTACATTACTGCTACAGGGAAACTGAGATTTTTAATTTATAAAATTTATATTAGTGACATCTACAAATAGATTTCAAAAAAAAAATCAAAGTTACTTTAATATTTAACATTGCAATGAATGTATATCAGTTTTCTTATACTATGTATCTATTGAACAGTAGACACACCTCTATTCTATCATACCGTAAATTCAAACTCGTAGCATGGCGACTTTACTCCAGCAAACTTAAATGTGAGTAAACACGACTATATTGATTACTGTGGTCAAGATAACTTATTTTATAACATTTATTTATT
Organism: Icerya purchasi; assembly: GCA_039619475.1. Lineage (NCBI taxonomy): Eukaryota > Metazoa > Arthropoda > Insecta > Hemiptera > Monophlebidae > Icerya > Icerya purchasi. The sequence goes on along the minus strand of CM077115.1, from coordinate 219,314,254 downwards.
AGCGAAGTATATAGAAATATATTTACTCATTAAAGTACACATCTAATGTGACGTAAGCTTTAGAACGATTCTATAATAAAATTTTAATGTTTTTTCCCCCCTTTGACTTTTGAAATCTTTTAAAAGAAAAGAGATCCGCTATGTCAATCATAATTTTTCAGCTAGGTTCGCTCATTCTTCCGTGTATGATTGAAATATTTTCATATTATATATTTAATAATAGTTGATATATTTTCACATTATATACTAAATTTTAGTGTTATTTTTCATTACAAAGCCTGCAAAATTTATTATTTTATAAAAATCCGGTTTATTAAACCCATTGAAAGATTTAAAAATAATTTTCTTCTTTTCTCTTTCTTCTTGAAATTTTGTACATTTATGAACTGCATGGAAGGAATCATCAACAGTTCTTTATTACAATCCTGACATATTTCTGAGTCTATGATTTTAAAACGTTTTAAATAAGAGCACTAGTTTCCATGACAAATTAAATATTCCGTAAAGTGAAAGTTAGTTTTAAAATATTTCATTGCTTACTTTTTTCCTATGAATGGAATTATTTTATTTGTTATTCTATCTGTCAATGATTGATCATATTATATTTGCCAAAGTTGGGCATTGTCTAATTTTAGTTTTTTTATTTTTTCTGCTAACCTTTTTGTATCATACGTTGTTAATTATTTTCTTTTTTTTTGTTTTAGATTTTTAATGTTATTTGTAAGTTGTAATTTTAAATTATGTCTGCTATTACGTTGGTCGAAACAGAAGAAATTTTGCTGTATCCGGATGTTACCCCTATTAAAATTTGTCTTTGTAGACCTAGTAATTTCTTTTTATGCGCTTCCCTGGATAATAAACTGTAGAGCAATATTTTTTTATTAACCCAACAATAGGTTCATATAAGATTATTCTTTCTTTATATTTTAGTTCAAACATATTAAAGTACAATGATTTCAGTGTAATGTAAAACTTCTTGATTTTATCTATAATGTATTCAACATGTTTACAAAAATTTAAGTTATTATCTATCATTACACTAAGATAATTCATTTCATTTAGAATTCTGATTTTATTATTATCTACTTCTAATTTTTTTCCCATATATTCTTTGATAATTCATTTTTCATCTTTCTTGCTTATTAATAGGTCTTGTATTTTAGTACCGTTAAAGTGAAGTCCTAGTTCATTTATTTTTTGATTAATTAGTCCTATTATATTATTGATTTTAAGTACTTCTGGTTTTATTAAATCCAACAACTAACCTTACATCATCTGCATAATTAATTATATATATATATATATATATACAGGGCCGGCCTTAACCATCTAGGCGCCCCGGGCGAGTTATACATTTGGCGCCCTTTTATATTTGACTAATATTTGCCCGCGTGAATCAGTTTTTAAGACATTATTCCACAGGAATCTATTTCTGGAATAAAAAGTACCCTATGTCCTGATCCGGGTCATTTTGTATCTATGTGTGAAATTTCATCCAAAACCATCCAGCCATTTAAGTGTGACTGAGTTGCAAACAAACATCCAAACTTACAAACTTTCACATTTATAATTAGTGTGATGTGATTATAATTTAAAAAACTTATTTTGAATTTTATACCATATTTTTTATTGAATTAATAGAAAATTACAAACATGTATTTATTATTATTAATAATAACATATTTTACCCATTCATTCTCTAAACAATGTACCTACCTATATTGTCTGCCAGTTAGCCATGAAAAATTTAAATTTAATAAAAAATACAACTAAAACCTTGTTTTTCTAGCTTTTTTGTCAGCAAGTTCTCTGATAAGACTGGCAAAATCTAAGTTTTGCACAACTTGATTTTCAATGGACAGCGCGAGTTGCCAGCCGCCAGAGGGGGCAAGATAATAGAATAAAGACAGGAAAAATAAAATTTATAAGTTGTAAAGGCTTAATATTTTATTAAACGAGAATAAAATCTTAATTAAAACATAATTTTCGTGGGTTTCTGACAAATTGTTTATGATTACGGGCCTATGAATACTCATCATGGCCAGTTGATTAAAAAGTTTCAGGGCTCGAGGGGAGGGGGGGCAGCTGACCCCCCTACCACCTGCTGGCGACACCCATGTATATATATATTTTTTTAATAATACATTTTTTTGCGCTTACCAGACTAATTTTATTTGAAATCTTGTCCAGCTGAATTTTTAACTGTTAGACTTTTTATATTATTTTTTTATGCAATTACATAAAAAAATGTAGTAGGAGTACAATTTTACTTACTCTTGTGTATAAAAAAAATAGAAATATCCTATTTACCACTAAAAAGTAAAATGCAAAACATTCAAAGTATTATATATCGCAGATTTTTAATGAGATAATTTAAAAGAATTTAAAGAATGATTTTATAAAATATATAAATATTTTATAATATTCGATTTATTTAATAAGTGATACATCAAAAATTGTTTAATGCGAACAAAGTTTTAAAATGATTTCGATATATCGCATTGTGCCGCGTTATAATTTGGGAAACGCATGCAGTATATTTCTCATTTAAGGTTAACAAAAACGTGTGTAAAATTTAGTATGAGTGAAGTGTGATTAGGTAACGTAAGTGTAGGTTTAGTATTACAATTATTTTTATACTTAACATTTAAAATGGCTCCGGTAAGTAGATTTTTTTTGTTATAATCATGATATAATTAAGTGAAAGAAATATCTGACTTGGAAACACTAATGAACTTACTACCGGTAGTGCAGAAGTACTCTTTTTGATTTTATAATGAATGGGAAATTTCATAGTTCATTTATTCTGAATAATTGGGCGTAAAATTCGAAATCATTTTAGGTCTGAAAATCAATTTATTCCATACGTAAATTTCAGTATGTGAAAATAACTTCAATATGCCGTTTGGAATATTTGATAATTTTATATTTTCTAACAAGTCAGTTCAAGTCTACTAAATTTTATATTTAAAATATTCGCAATAAGTTGGTCATAATTTTCGCTAAATATTTTTACGTTTACAATATGTAAATCAGGATACGCTTTATGTCCATGTATGTAAATTATTTAATTATAACTAATTTCCGTAGGCTAAAAATCCTAAGGATAGCAATGCTGATAAATCTGCTCAAAACAAAGGACAAGGTGGCGGAAAAAGTGATGCCGGTAATTAAAAATACATTATTACTCTATTTAAGTTACCTTAAGTTATTACTGATTCATTTTATCGCGCTATTAGTTTATTATTATTTTAGGATGTTGGGATATTATTATTCCAAAAAAAAAACAAAGCCGCAAATTTAAAAATTTAATTTTGGAAAAATTTAACAATTTTAGTTTTATACAATAATTATTACCATTGTTTCGATTAAAGTACTGTGCGCTATAAACTTTAGCTACTTATCTCACCTATGAATTATATATTTAGAATGATATTTAAATACGTTCTCTTATTTACATTCCTAATAGAAAAGAAATTGTTCACGTTAATTTATTATGTACCTCTTATAACGTATATTAAACTTCTGAAAGTTCAGAGTTTTGAATTATTGTTTTTTCCCTTATGTAAAAGTTATACAATTTTTGTAAAATCCTGTTATTCGATTTACAGCGGAGTTGCAATGAAATAATTGATTTGTAACAACTGAAATCCAGTAATATTTCAGTAGGGATTGCATCAATTTGTGTGAACTAAAATGATTTTTAAAATGCTTGTATTATTGTAGCCTTCCGCGCAGCTATGATTATTTATTTTTAATACTTTTTACTCTCATTGTTAATGGAAATTCAAAACTCCTATGTGGTAATCCGACATACTTAATCACTGGTTGTTGTGATTTTTTTTTTTTTTTTTAAATTTTATATCATATTGTTTTCTTTTAACACATTTTACATTATTCTAATTTTATTCATAAAACTTATTTTGCATCTCCTTTGAAAAATCCGCTAACTTGTAACCAATTTATGTGCGGGACCTATGTCTGATAAACTGTACTTAATAGTGAACGTAATTTTTAGAAATACGTAAACAGTCGTATGTAATCCATTGTTTGTACGAGGAAACTGATTTAATTACATAACGAATAATAATTCATTTTTTGTGGTACAAAGTTAACCAATTTTGAAAGATCGTGTGTGATAAAATGTATGAATTTAACAACCAAAAATTGATTTTGTGCCGGTAATTTATTGATCTAAGTAAAAGTGCTTATAATGATACAAGTAATAAAAACATATACTTGATATTAAAATGTTCATTTCTAATAGTTTTTAATTATTTTATTTTGATCTCTTTTTATGAACTGCACAACAGTACATATAAAACAACATATTTCTGTTGTGATTTGAGTGATGAAATTGAAATGTGCAAAACAGTGACTTTATGAAGTATTAGAAAGTTTAACTTCTAGATACGAGGTTCCCATTTAGTCTAGAGGTTTGGATACATGGTTCTCATTCAGGAGGCCCGGGTTCGAATCTCGGCATGGGAACCACAATTTGTGTTAAATGGCTAGATAGCGAAAGCTAAGCTAAGAGAAAGGATAAAAACAACTTTTAGATACTTCCGTAAATTTAGTATCGTAACTCGTATGTTCGTCTAAAATTACGGAAATGTACAGCAATAGTGTTTGGTGAAAATCGATGTTAAAATTATTTCATTAAAATTTTATTCACAATCTGAAATTGTATGTACTGTGTTCGATGCTAGCTGGAAGCTGAGTAGAGTTAAAAGGAAAATAAATTTAATAACTATTAGTCTATTTTTAGCAGTATTGTTAAAAATTCGGAATACAATCTAGGAAAAAATTTAATAGTTCTCGCGAGATAACTTTTTTACAAATTGGAAGTTTTAGTTATTTTTTATTTTACTAAATGGGATATTAAATAAGAAAGTATATAGTAGAAATAAGAAAATCAGTAACGACGTTGCAAAGTGTTATTAAATTCGTGTAACATTTTAACAAAGTAAATTGTACCTTTAAAGTTCTTGTTTTTCTATAGAGAACCCGGGGACTTGGTTCGCTTGGAAGTGTCTGTTATTTTTTATTTTAATGTGGTAATCTATCAAATATGTGAGGTGATTCCTAATTGCATTAATTGTTTGTAAAATTCATAGAATCGAGTCAAAATTCGATTTGTGATGTTTCTCGTATCAATTATTGATTGCTTTTAAAATTTAACAGTGCTATCGTCGGCCATTTTATGTAAACAATCAATGTAAGAGTAAATATAGTATGTATTTCTTATTTTACCGTACCGGAGTACTGTTCGATCATAATCAAGTTTTTTGAGGTAATATAATAAACCGTTATTCTGACTTCAATGTATCGAACGAACACTGCGTGGTATTAACGGTAATAACACATTTTAATTTGCACGGAGGAAGAAACTAGAAGTTTAAATTTGGCGTTTTTGACGAAATTATAAATCGCGATATGCACGACAGTATACAAGAAACTATTTATTTAAAAAAGAGAAAAGATAAAAATAAATCCACGGCAAAAAAAAAACTTACAAACATTTAACTGCTTTTAATTTTAAAGTAATAGTAATAGATCGTATTTTTAAGTTGTTTTTTTTATTACCAATTGCATTAAAAGACAAATATGATGCTAAAAATTCGTTAAAATTATCTAAAGAATCAATTATTTTAAACATTTTGAATGAACAGAACGAAAGTACTTAATGTACCATGTTTTATTTCGGTTCTTAGGTCTATCATTTAAACGCTTTCGGTTGTGAAACAGTTCGAATTAGCGGAATTGGCCGGATACACTTGTTTAAAAAACAAAATGGAATTATAAAACCGATAACTGCCCTGAATTTTTATTTATATTTAAAATGCAGTTAAAGTTTAAAAAGTGGAAACTACAACTAAATCCGTCATTGATATTTTTAAATGCGTATAAACTCCTGTTAACAGCAATGCGTTCGTATATTTTTAATATTGTACGAGAAATATTACTGAAATACTTCACAGCTTCGATATAAAGCTTTTATGTAAAATAAAAAATATATTGCTAACAAATTGTTCTTCCATTCGAATTTTCTGTTGTATTGTTTTGGCTTTGTTCGGGTTTTTTTCTACTGGTTTTTATTAATGACGTAAAAATCGCGTTTAGTGAAGGTGCAAAATAGCGACACTTAGTCTTTTAGTTCATATTCTTACGTACGATGTTGTAATTGTTTTGTTCATTACTGATCTATCGATAAATTTATATGTTACGGAAAATAAATAAATAAAAAAAAAAACAAGCAAGCAAACTAATTTTTGGGTTTTAAAATATTAAAATTTAATATTAGTAATTTAAAATATTTCATATATCAATTTAAAAATAATCCGTGAATTTATTTAGTTTTAAAACAGTTGTTATAAATTTGTAGTTAAAATATATTATTGATAGAAAATTGATGTTTTAAATTAGAAATTAATGAAATAAGGAAAAAATTAACAATTCCTCGTACATTAGTGATGGTACAAAAATTTGCAACACTTCACGATTTTCCGTGCTATCCTTGCACATAGGGGTGAGCTAATCTTCTCTGTATCGCTGCAAGTTTAGTCTACGTGTTTTTAATAATTTTAATTGGGCTTTAAATAAAGGCACGATTTAAAAATAGTCCGTTTAATTATTAGCTTTCAGTTTTAAAAGAGTTACAAATTTGACATTAAAATTATTTTTACATCGAGTGGTAAATTTATTTTTTAATTTTAAAACTTTTAGATTACTGTTTTGATAACATTTGCAAAATTTTTTACTAATAAAAAAGTTGATTTAATTTGAATTTTAATTATAAATTTTAAAAAGTTCACATACCATGTGTCAGACCAACAATGAACGAACTAAAATTTCGATAAAAGTGAACTGATGACATTGTTCTGCACGCTTACCAAATTATACTTTAAATTCTGTTTTCCTGTGCGCTGCGTAGGAAATTTTCTTAAACGGTTTTACTAGGCGATGTATTCAAATTAAATACGATCGTTTATGATTCTAAGGTAGATCATGATGCTTCATTCAATTAGAAATCCTACATAATTTTATGAAACGTTGCGTTCAATTTAGCCTTGCAAATAGAATAAAGATTTCTATTTCTCTATTCTAAATTATACGTACATTTTTTGTTTCATTAGTACGTAGTCTGTGAGCAATTCAATTCTGGCCACTTGGCGGTGCATAGGTTTTATGGCGCCTCGACCTAATTGCGGGAGGAAGGGGGCACTCAACCGAGAATAAGCCGGGAATTTTGTTGCAAAACGGAATGGAGGAGTACAAATAGCCAAGCACGATAGTTTTAATAAATAGAAAAAAATCACGGGAAGCAAAAATGAATGTATTTTTTACTGTACTTTACTCAAAATAAATGACGAAATTCTGTTTTATTCATATAAAGTATGCTGCGGTAGTCAACTATTAGCAGTAACAAAAAAAAATTGGATTCCTGTTTGTGTACAGTTCTAGTAATCAAAATATCGCAAGGATTTGGATGAGGAAAACCGAGAATTCAAAAATTATATTGAGTGGCCACCATGTAATTTAAAATTAAACCTGTTCTTATATGAATCTCATGCGTCCATCTAAATTTTATACGTGATAACAACAGTAGGATACTTATTTTTATTGTATTACTCGATACATTTCAAGTAACCGTACACTACGTATTTATTTTAGGCGGTAAAGGTCAACAACAACAGAAACAACAACCACAGCAAAAGCAAAAATCTCAACCTCAGAAGCCGCAACAACCGCAGCAGCCGCCACAGCAGCAGCCGCCACAGCAGCAGCAACAACAACAGAAATCTGAACAGCCAAAACAACCCAAACAACAACAGAAACAAACAGCACCACAGCAGCAACAGTCATCTCAACCATCGCAGAAACAGGCGGAAGCGAAGAAAAAGCAACCGCAACAACAATCTCAACAACAGCCTGCTAAAGAAGCTAAGAAGAAACCAGAACCGGCTTCGTCCGCTAATCAAAATGCCGATAAAGGTAAAAAAAATCCTCAACAACAGCAAAAAGGACAAGCTGCTGCCCAGAAAGAGGTTCCCGACGATAAGAAGAAAGGAGCTCAGCCGCAGAAACAGCAACAGGTAAAAAAAGAAGACGACAAAAAGAAAGGTCAGCCACAAAAACAACAACAAGCTCCCGCTCAGCAGCAACAGGCGGCTAAGGAAACGAAAAAGAACGTAGACGACGTAAAGGAGAGTAAAAAGAAGGGTAAAGAGCCTGATCAACAAGCTGCCAGTGCCGGCGGTAAAGATAAGAAAAAAGGCGGACAACAACAGCAACAAGCGCCTCAAAAACAACAGGGCGGTAAGAAGTCGGCCGAACCACAAGCTGCCCAGCAGCAGAAATCAGAGCAGCCGACTAAAGAGGCTAAGAAGAAAGTTCAAGATCCAGCTGCTGAGGCGAAACAGGTTAAAAAGTCAGCCGTTGAAAGCGCCCCTCCGAAGGACGCTAAGAAGAAAGACGCCAAAGGACAACAGTCTGCTGCTCAACAACAGAAGCAGAAAGAACCTGAACAGCAGCAACCGGCCCAGAAGGATTCGAAGAAAGGTAAACGATCTGCTACCGAGAGTACGACTGCTGCGCAGCCTGCTAAGCAAGCTAAAGTTTCAGTCGACAAAGAAAACAAACCGCCGCAGCAACAGCAAAAGGCGACCGGCAAAAAACAGGCCGACTCTCAAGTTAAGGAACAGCCGATCAAGTCGAAAAAAGTAACTCAAGAATCAGCCGCTCCGCCAACAAAAGGCGAAAAGCGTCCTGCTCAGGAGGCTTCCGCGAAACCGGCAAAGAAGAGTGCTGTGGAACAGACTTCGAACGCAGCGAAAAAGTCCAAAAAGGACGCTGCCCCAGTTCAGCAGAAAGGGAAAAAGGAAGAACCACAGCCGCAGCAACAAAAGGCTAAGAAGCCCGTTGAGACTGCTCCTGTCGCAAAGACCGCGGCGCCGGCTACTAAAAAAGCACCAGCTGCCGACGTCGATGCTAAAAAATCTGCATCGAAAAAGGTAGCTACACCCGCAGTTGCTCAGAAAAAGCCTGGTTCAGCGTCGACTGAAGCTCCGGCATCGAAAAAAGCTGCCGCGGCACCCGCGAAAAAGCCTGCTCAAACTGCTGCAGCTAAGAAAACTCAGCCGGCCCAAAAGGCTGGACAGCAACAGAAAAAAGCTACTACACCATCGTCGGCCTTAACGAAAAAGGTTAAAACTGCCACGCTGCGTGGTAAGGGTGTTAAAAAGAAGAAAGTCAGTTTGAAATTCTATGTTGACTGTACTCATCCGGTGGAAGATGCTATTATGGAACTAAATAATTTTGTAAGTATATCAGTTACGCCTGCATTAATCACATTTTTGCTATTCCTTAAATTGATCTCATAAATAATGATTACACTGTTATTAACTAGATATTTGTTATATAATTTTAATAATAATAGTAATTTTAAAAAAAAAAAACGATTTTAGTTATGATCGCACACTGACGTGTAATTTTTAGTATTAATAAAGAAATGCCTTTCAATAGAAAACCTCGTGAAAACATTTGCAAGCTTGTACAATCATAATTGAACCTACTTTGACCAGCGTGATTGAATTTCCATTAAATAGGAAAATTAAAAACGGAAGTAAAAAGGCTCATCAGCTTTTTCTTGCGGTATTTTAAATCAAGAAATATCAAATGACTACTTGGTTCAGAAGGCGAGGTCGCTATTTTTTCATTTTAAAAATAGTTGTTTTTTTTTTTATAAATATTTCGAGTATTTTATCTAAAATCTCGCGCGCATAGTTATACAGGGACTAAATAGTAATTGCCAAATAAATCTTTATAGCTTTTAAAACGATAAAATAGATATTAATGTTGACTTCATTTGAACGAATAATGCGGTACGGCGTGATATTCCGGAACCATTGGTAAATCAACTTCACGAACTTTAAAAATTCTCTTCAAAATCCGATGGAACGCTATAAAATCGTTGGATTAAATGTCGCGAATTTGTGAACTTTGTAAACTTCTTTTTTACTCTAATTATTTTTATAAGTGGAATATTGGGAATAAGCCGTGAATTTTGTTGTAAAACCGGGAAAGAGGGTAAAAGTAGTCTAACGATAATTTTGACAAAAAAAAACCTCGAAACGAAAAATAAATGCACTTTTTAACGTATTTTATTCAACAATAACAAAGTTATTTTTTATTTGCACAAATTATGTTGCGGTATTAAACATCAATAGAAACAAGAAAAATTCCATTCCTCTTTCACAATTTACCTGTTGTAATTTTCCCAAACAAAAGATTTTATATTTATTGTCAGTACATTTTATTGTTTCTGCGGATATTTTATTTGCATTCGCTTCAATTCGCCGGACTTTTGTTACTATACAAGCGGAAGAAGGTTCGTGTAAGCTCTTGTACAATTTTAGTAATCAGGAAATCTTGAGAATGTAAACCGCGAAGACCGGAAATTTAAAAATTATATTTGGGCGATAAATGAGACCCCGTAAAATATCGATTTGATCAGGTCTTCATGATGTCAAAATGCAACTTTTTCTTCTTTGTTTTCTTTCGTTCATCTTCCAACATTTTAATATTGCTAAATCTTTCGGTAAGTTTTATGAAATATACACCGACTTGCCGTGAAAAGTAATTTAATTGATTAGTAAAAGTGGGTTTTGTTGTCATTTGAACAAACTTTGATAACATTTTAAAATATTTTTAAAAATTGGTAAGAACAATGAAAATTTTGGCGGATAGAAGAAAGAGTAGGGCAACTTCGGATGTGTGTTCTTCTCCCTCGGCGTGTGTTTTGCGGCGGAACTTCCAACTCTAGCTGTACAAATACTTTAAAGAATATATGTTACGTATCTGTTAGATTACGTAATTAAAACGGTACTAGATTATGTAAAAATTACTATAATAGCGAGACATGTTTTATTTAATTACTCTTTCTTCTTTCCAGGAAACATTTTTATCTGAACGAATTAAAGTGAACGGAAAAACTAAAAACTTCGGTAACTCAGTCTCATTAGAAAAGCAAAAGAACACGATACATATTAATGTAGAAGTTCCGATGTCTAAAAGGTTTGTTTCAACATATATTAATTAATTTGCAAATATTACAAATTGTCTTCGGCAATTTTTATCTAGATTACGTAGCAATATATATATATATATATATACAGGTTAGCCGAGGTTTGAAAAAGTCTTGCGATGTGAATAATTTGCAAGATGTCGAAGATTTTCTGAAGGAAAGAAAATTTTGAAAGAAGGTCCGAAAGTAAACTAAAGAACAATAATGTTATACATTTTTAAACGTAGTTAACGGTTAATAATACTACACATGGAAAAATTGGTAGAAGCGTGAGGGTAGTGGCCTAGTCACGCCATAGTGTAATATAGGGAAATGAATAAGCAACGTATGAGGGGAGTGATAATGCGAGAATTATCAACGTTAAATGGACTCAGATATCCGAAGAAGAAATATTTATACGGATTTTATTTGTAATTTTACACGTTTTCATGCGTTCTATATTGTAACGGAAACGTGTATTTTATGTATCGTGTTTTGTAATTTGCTATACAGGTATTTAGGTGTTTGTGTGTATGTTCTATGCACTACGTGCATATTATCGATGCCCCTCCGCTCGACGTGCTACAGAGTCACCTTCTCTGTGTGCCGTCGGGTGATTCTCTGCTGATGCGTCCATGTCGCGGGGGCGGGCATCCTATGTATCTTAGTAGGCCGAGATGCATAGGTGGCTGAAGTCAGCAGGGGACCGTTGACTATCCGGTAATGCATAGTCAATCTATGGAACTGGTTCTGTTATCCAGCGCGTACTTGGTTTCGTAATTCGTAGTTGTCTATGGTGGCGTTGTAGTTGGATTTGAAAATATTGCAGACCATAATGTAATTCTTACACAGTATTATTTTCATTTTTCCTTGACGTTTTCCCAAGTCCCTTTCTTTTTTTCCACCAAATGCAAATGCCGTAAGTATATAAATTATTCCTAATTAATGACGCATGCTCGACTTGAATCGTGCCGTAATGTGCGGATATTGTTTTGTGCGTTTTTAATTGCGTTAAAATTTTTATTATTTTCCGCTTTTGAATATATGTTTTTATCGGTAACCAAAAACTTTTTATATTAACTGTGCACAGGTATATAAAGTATCTTACGAAAAAGTATTTGAAGAAGAATAATTTGAGAGATTGGTTACGTGTAGTTTCCTGTTCTAAAGAAGGATACGAATTAAGATATTTCCAGGTAAGGTTAATTTTATACGCATTATTATTACTTCGATTGAAGGTATCGAATTTTGTTTGCGGCGTTTTTTTATATATATATTTTTTTTTTAATTCTGATGACTATGAATTCACGTAGAAGAAAAATTGTCGGTCTTTTTTTTTTTAACTTTATATATTTACATAACATCTTCATGTAGCCATAAGAAAATGGTTTCCCGCTACAAATACATACTAAGCTTTTACGGTTTTAGTATTTTCGTAGAAATGCAAAATCGCTATATCATATTAATCATGAAACCTTCTTTCGTTACATAATCTCAGTTGAAATGCATTTTTTTCCCTCGTGCTTTTAGTTTCATTTTCGGCCTTTAAAAGCAATGCAATTTTTTTGTGCTTTTCAAACACTGTTAACGCTGACTATAAAATTAAGAACATCCATTCTACTTCGCCTGATGGTCAGATTATCAGTGGTCAAGCGTTAATAATAACGAAACGTACACCGTAATTAGATTTTAAAAGTGATAAAGATTACAATAATTCATTATTGTCCAAAAGAAGAAAATTTTTAGATTGGTTCGAAATTTTTTAAAACAAACGTATCGCTTGCTTTTTTATGATTAAGTTCTTGCTATTTCAATGCGTATGATAGTTGCTGACACCTCGGTATAATAGTAGAGTTCAAAATTTTCTCGTTAAAATTTGGTACAGACAATTTTTAACGAATTAATAATAATAATAATAATAAAAAAGATGTATAGGGTTTTCGAAAACTACTTAATTCAATAATTTTCATTCATTTTATCGCATTTAAACTATTTTCTTCGAATTATTAAAATAATTTTTAACCAAACTGTAAACTTATAGTTAATTATTTGTCTTGGTATAGTTTTTTGTAATTGCGAATTCATATTGTAACTGTTACTTTATCTCCGATATAAAATACACGGTGTGTCGGAAAAGTTCCCGAACTTTTGAAATAAATGAAGTACAATTGAATGTAAAGTAATTTATTCGAATTAACTTTCAACGTAGTCACCTTCCCGAATTATAGACGTATTTGAGCGATTGTGCAGCGATTCGAAGCTTCTCTGGTACTTCGGAAGTAGCGGCTCTGAGGCGCTCGGTGCAAGAAGTTTCAATGGCGGCTACGTCTTAAAAAAATCGTCCTTTCAGGTGTATTCGAAGCTTCGGGAACATGAAAAAGTCGATAGGTGCCAAATCAGACGAATTGGGGGGGCGTGATTGATCCGTAGGATTTGATTTTTAGCAAGATAACACTTGGGAATGTTCGCCGAATGCGCGGGCGCATTGTCATTCTCATCCAACAGACTCCACGATCTCTTGTACTCGGGCCGTACGCGCTCGCTTGAGACGTTTTAGGACCTCGACGTTACTACGTTCACTGTTTGATTTGGAGGCAGGTATTCGTGATGAATTAATCATTTTGCATCAAAATATGCGATGAGCATGGGTTTCACCTTGGATTTTTGTTGGCGCATTTTCTGAGGTTTCGGAACGCTTGGACTGAGCCATGTGGATGACTGACGTTTTGTTAGGGAGTCGTATTGGAAGTACCAACTTCCATGTCCAGTAACAACCGAAGTTAAGAAGTTCGGATCCGTATCGTATGACAATCGACGCGAGATTGCTTCTGTTCTGGTGTGAGAAAGTGCGGAACAAATCGAGAACACACCTTCCTACGGTGCATTTTTTTTTCAAAATCGTTTCTACGCTACCCTTACGCATATTCAGTTCGTTAGCTAACATTTGGAGATACACGTGACGATCTTTCATCAGCAGCGCGCGCACTCGAGGCTTATTATCATCGGTAACAGCTGTTGCCTACCGGCCCGTTCTGTCATCGTCTTCTAACGACTGCTTACCGTCCTTGAACAGCTTATACCATGTGTAAATAGTCGTACGTGATCCTACACCTTCACCGAAACCATCATCGATCAATTTTTGCGTTTCTGAAAACGTTTCTTTAAGTCTAACGCAGAATTTCGCACTTTTCATCCATTTTCAGATTTGTGCATGCGACTCAAACATACCTTCACTAAAATACTTCTAACTCTCCAACCAATCGACAGAAACTGCTGAAATTTTCTACACACTAGAAGGATGTAGCAATACAGTACGGGCGTTGTTTAATAGATCGCCCCACTTGTATGCGTGCTAGAAAAGAAGTTCGGGAGCTTTTCCGACACGCCGTGTATATTACCATTAAAGTATCATATCCGGGTTGCTCTTAAATGTGATACAAATTTATTTTAAACTATTTCAAATGTTTTAGTTAATGAAAAAGCTGTCGAAAAAACAAAACCCCTTTAAAGTCCCGCATTAAAGTACAAGTAAAATTACTAACAATAATTTATAATACATTACAAATGTTGCTGCTAAGAAAGGTGTAATGATCGTTTACGTTAGCCAATTAGTTATTTGATCAATTTAACAATTTCTCTTTATTTTTAGTCTGTGCTATTGTTGAATGCTTAGAAAGTTTATCTATTACTTCAGTAACGGCATAATAAAATACAAATATAAATGATCTTAACGATGCGGTAGATAATGACACCCTACTATTGATATACATAACATGCTTGATCAATGAGACAATCAGTTTGTTACATTTTAAATATACCGAGTTTAACTGTAATGTGCACATTCAAAGTAATCGGCAACTCGGTCAATAAACATTATTTTGTCGCATCAGTATCAGTGTGATTTACAGTTTTTTTTTCCTGCTGGTATGCTTGTAAAAGAAAAAATGTGTCTGATAATGCAATATTATTGTTTTGTTAAAAAGAGAGACTAAATAATAATGAATCGTAATTTTTTCAATAAATTTACTACAAGCCTTTAGCGTTAACATACTTTTAGACTGAATAACTTTATGTAAACGAATAGAATTAGATATAAAAATAGAAATGATCAGTTTACGTAAAAAGAATATATACATTTTCGGTAAACAGTTAATGTGGCCTTTTTATTATAATTGTAGTATTTTAATGCAGAATTCAGTTCAGTCCTGGGAAAAGTCAAGTGATTAACAGATTAAACAATATGTCCGTTTTTATTTTAATTAATTCTTTCGCTCGGTTTGTTTTAAGTAAACCCAGAAAATTAAATTTCTGCCACGGTTCTATCAGGTCTAATTTAAACTTTTACCCCTTACTACTGGAATATTTCTTGTTTAAATTATTATTTTGCATTGCCTAGCTGTTCTAATGCTATTGCAATTTTTTAAATAAGAACCAAGTAATGATTATAGCTATCTAATTTTAGTGCGGGTATTTATATTTAATTGTGACATTTACTAATATACCCAGAAGAAAACATTAGGATTATTAATGCGTTTTCTTTTTCTTCTTTTTTTGCAGATTAACAATCAAGATGAAGAAGGCGACGAAGATGAACACGCTAGTAATTAATGTTTTTAAAATCAGACAATATAATGTTTTTATAAACTGAACTCTACTGTTATTTTTACATTTTTAAGTTCCTCGGTGATTTTTGTTTTAGTCGAATGTGCAACATATTACACGTATAATGAGTATGTGCTGTAACGGTATAAGGTATTTTGAAAAGAAAATATTATCAAATTTAGTTATGGTTGAGTTTAATGAACCGAATAATTTTCGTGAAGTATTACTCTTTATGTAACATAAAAAATTTACTAAAATTCCCTGCTACCTACGAATCTTTTTTTAAAATTAGAACTAAAAATTATAGCAAAATCTCCTCGGATCATTGAATGATAAATTTTGAAAGTTCTACGGAAAATGGAAAATGTTTTTTTTTTAAAATTTAAGGTCAAATTAGGCTCAAAGGTGTGATATTACTGTTCCGGTGAAGTAGGATTCGAGAAAATAAAATATTCAATAAAAAAGCGAGTTAAGAAAAAACCTTGATGTTACTTACATTCGTTTAAAATTCTGTGAAAACCTTTGTGTTTGGCACAAGGAGAAAAATAAAATCTAATCTGTTTACTTTTTATTTTATTTGTATAAATTTGTACATTCGTTCTATTCTAAATAAAATTTTTGGTGGTATATTGTAATAAAATTGTGCGCAGTACAACTTTCGTAGAAAAATACATATTGAAATTGTCTAATTTAATGTTAATGTCTTCCAAAACCGAATGTGTCTTCGACGACGATTATTCTACATACGATCTCAAAAAAATATCCATCATGACCACCACTGTATTTTCAATATCCAATGTTATTGAAATAGAAAAGTTGCGTATTAATGAATTTTTGGGAATATGAAAAATTGGTTTAAATATAAAATATCAGTTTTTAATTTTGCCGTGCTTAAACAATTGATTAGTTTATGTTATAAATCGTTTTTCCCTCATCCTGTATCCGTGATGTAACAAGTAATTGCTGGATGTAATTAAAATTAAAAACAGGTTGTAAATGATTTTTACAGTTAATATAGACATATTTTAATTATATCCCACGAATAGTTCTAAATCATTGTTTATATCATTTTAATTAATTTAGTAGACTAATAATACGAAAGGAAAAAACATGTATATAATACTAAGTTTATTATTTTACTGTAACTAAGGATTTTTTGGCGCCGTTTTTTTTTTTTTTTTTTGTTTGTTTGTTTTATTTTGTATATATATATATTGCAGTTTATTTTGTTTTTTAGTGACAGCGTGTCAGTCATCAATAAATATGATTTTTTATTTACAAAAGGAGTTTAATATACCGAAACAAAATTTGTCTGTTTCACATTCACGTGAACGACCAATATTTTTTTTTTTTGAGCAAAAGATTTATCTATGGATAATTGTTAAAGGGCGGTAAACTATTTTGAGTATTAACCGGATATTCACTTGCTCGGTCATACAAGTTTTTTTTATACTTGTAGATATAAACTCTTGAAAATGATAACGCAGCATACAAACTAATAATTTCGTTAATGACGGCTGTATTTTTATATGTAAATAGTAGCTTAATTCATCTTGGAAAAGAACTATTCAAAAGATAGTTTAATTAAAAAAGCAATTAAGCAATGCGGAGAGAAAAATAAAAGGTTATGAAATCATCGAACTTTTCCAACTTGTTGACTACTTTTCACGGTTTGATATTAATTTAGCACCATAAATTATCCAGTGTAGTTTCTAAGTTTATGAATAATTGTCCATGAAATACGTTTTAAACACGAATATATATATATATATGTGTGAAATTTTGTACATTGGTACGGATGATCTCTTTCTTAAATAATGTTTATCTTCAGTTCAGTTTTTTTGGTGTGGATAAATCCAGTATCAATAGAGAACTTTGCCATCCCAGCATTACTCAACTTTAAGCGAAATATTAGTAACTGCTACATATTTAGGGAAGGAGCTGGATATATTATCAGATATATTACCTACCAGTACTGTTAATGATTATTTATGGCAACAGATTCTATCAACATTTATGGATTTGATTTGTAATAAGCAGTACGCATTCCACACACGTGACCGGCGATTTTCACTTTTTTCCAGAGCGTGCGCCAACACGAAACTGTCGTCACTCATCCTTTAGAGTCAGTATCTTTTACTCGAATCTAGTATGTCCGCTCAATGGGTTTTCAATCGGTTTTGAATTTAACGTTAGAATTAATTTAAAAAAAAAAAATATATATATATATATATAATAAAATAAAATAAAATAACCGGACTAATGGATATTAAATGATAAATAAAAACGACCCAAAAAAAAAACTTATTCTAAAAACGCAAGCGGAGTAGTCGAAGAAAGCATTCGGCAGATTAACCCTTCGTTAGGCGCGTGGACTACCATCGTAGACCAGGTATATTTTAACTAACATAATTTCTAATAGATGGCTCCCTCACGCGCTGCCTTCTCCTCAGTAGCTGTTCGAAATATATTGTTTTATAGCCAACTAGTATCGTTTCGTTTCTCAACGGGTGAGTACGTGTAGTTAATTTCGATAAGAATTTGGTCGGTCTACATTTGTAGATCACGCGCCCCTGATTACATTATGTCTTTTGATTAAGATTGAATTTTTGTTTCTTCGCTTTTTATAGTATGTAATGTGAGATAATTGAAGTTTTTGACGTATGAGTGTTAAATTTTTAAATGACACTAGTAGGTACCTCGAAGAAGAACGAGCGGGGATACCTCCTGAATTTTTACCAAAGAAAACAAGGAAAGAGAACAGTTCTCTTTTAGGATTTCAACACGAATGCACTTTGTTGATGTCTTACTGTCCAGAGAAAAATAAAACTGTATTAATTGCATTAAGTATGCAATTGATCCAGAAATGAATGAAATGGCAAAACCAGAAATGATAAGCTTCTATAATAGAACAAAAATAGGCGTAGATTTAGTAGATCAAATGTGCAAAAATCTATAGTGTTGCAAGGTATTCTGCACGATCGCCAATGGTAATTTTCTACGACTTACTAGACATTTCTACAATAAACGCATTTTGTATTTATAAGGTAAATAACTCGTAAGAAAATAACTAAAAGGCGAAAATTTATTGAAGCTTTTGCATGGGAATTAATACGGCCACAAATAGAATTTAGGTCCACAGTGAAAGAATTACCTAGACAACGTGCAAGTATTCTCTTAAATCTTTCAAAAAAAGTTCAGCAGCCTATGGAAAAACCTTAGCGAGAAAATGATGTCGGACGTTGTAACATATACCCAAGAAGTCTAAAAAAATTAGACCAGATTTGCTGCAAATGCCACCAGTTTGCATGTAAAAAACACATAGCTGACATCTGTGTATTGCGATAAATAATTTTCGGAAACAACTGTGTTTTGAAAAAGATATTTATTCGCTTAACGTTTCGACTAGCTTACACTGGCCATGTTTGAATAACTGAAATTCCAAAACCTTGTACAATAGAATACCCTATTTTATTAAATACAAATGATGTTTGTAAGTATTATCTGTCTATATAAAATTAGTACTCAAAAATTTAATTTTTATTTACTTTGTTCTTTTTAGTTTTGCCTTTGTATGTAAAATAATCATTAAAAAATAAGAATTTTCATTATTCCTAACAACTGCTAGATATGTAATTAAATTTTCTTAAATTCTATTATTACTGCTTAAAATACTTCAAAGAAAGGAATGCAATAGATTTTATTGAAAAATTTTTTTTGTTATTAATCTTGGTTTACGAATGTGTAGACCACGCACCTAATGAAGGGTTAAAAAATTAATTTAAAAGATATACAGCAATAACAATAGTAATGGTAAAATGTTGCAATTAAATTCACCAAGTGTTTTCTCCTTCGCTCTTCCACTCGAGTACCATATGTTTTCTTTTCAGAAATATTGCGCTAGATTATCGCGGATCACACTTTACCTGTTCTTAGTGTTGATCCAAACAACCCTCTGAAATCTATAGGAGCCTTTCCTCTGCCGCACCTGCAGAGATTACCATAATTTATTCGGCCATCTTAAACCAAAATGACAAACACACAGGAATATGTCGAAAGCATTGACTTGAAAATATATCTTTCCATAAAGCCGACAAAATAAGCTTTAATTCGGCTACTCAAGACGTCAATCGTATTAAATTTTCGTCCTTTCTTAAAATACTTCCTTTAAAACTCTGTCGCCGTCCAAAATCACTTTCCATAAAGCTTTCGAATCTAAACCTCCTCCCAAACCGCTCCCTCAATCTTTTATACCGGCTAATACAGATTTTTAGAAGGACGAGGAACCAAAGCAGCAATATTTAAGTCTAACAATGGGAAAAAAAGTAGAGGTTTGTCCCCTAAACCTGGAAAAGACTTATGATTGTTGAATCAATAGCCTATGCAAGAAATGCTGGAAATGGTAAACATTTACAAAAGGAAAAATAGTTGCAAATGCTGTATGCGAAAATAAATAAAAAAAGTAAAAACTAGAATAGGTGTAAAGGTTACAATTTATCAAATGCATTCTTAACAGGTATATATAGTATTGATGCGAATCGTACCTGTAGTGCCATTTGCTGGAATTGTAAATTATTTTTTATGTTCTACCTGATACTTGAGCGCTATCTTCGACTGATATTAAAGTAGAGCTGTTGTACAGTTACTTCACACTTGTTTATAGATATGTATGTAAGAGTATATTTAATTTTTATATCTATTTCGATCACGAGAAGAAAAAAAAATTACGTATGGGGATGGAAATGTTGCGTAAAATAGTCTAGCTATAAGGCATCATCGGTTGCGCATTTTCCATTTTGTTCAAAAAATAAGCTTAATGGTTTTATTTGAAATACGCAACTTTTTGCATTAATCTAATTTTTCTACGTAAAAACGTAGCAAGGTGCATTTAATTCAGCACTGATGATGATCAGCATTGTATACTGTTAAACTAATTAAACATTAATTTTAAACATAGAATTAATTTCTAGTTTAAGATGGCCGAATGTATGCCATATGTAAAATTATTGTTAAAAAATACACTTTCAGCAGTTTTTCTATATTCCTGGTAATAGCAATACCTAAAATTTAAATTTTTAACATCGGTACTAAGCATACGTATTGATATTCATTGTTCTGTAATTATTCCTTTTTTCAGTTCCTTTTCACAACTCGTTCCGTATGATTAAGGAAAACATAGATTTCCCTCAGCACAACGATCTTAAAATAGCGACAAGAACTGTTCGTATCTTATCTCGCAGTTCAAATTAGCACTTTTGTTATCCTTCGCTCAGAAATTATATGCGATCGATTTATTACCCCTATGACTAACGTCAATGGAAACTGAATGAAAATTTCACATATGGCCTGCAAGCCGTACGAGTTATTTCAGAAGTTTTCTGCAAAATAATGTTCCTGCAACTGAGTGTTGAAAACTTTTAACCTCCAAACATTTAAAATTTAAAAGAAGTCAAAAGAATATAATACTTCAAATTCAAGTTATTACTGCGCTCTAACGGAGGAAAAGTCACGGAGTTGAGGTCACCGATTTTGATGAAATAAAAGGTCATAAGTACAATATCGGAATGCACTTTTTTGATTTACGAAAGTAATTGAAATTTTTAGAAGCCCTATATAGCGAATCTATAGAGATACCCGCTGAAATAAAAATATGCAATAAATTATGGCTATTTATTTACCTTGTGCAACTGGTTCACGTTTGAACTGAGTAACACATCGATGACCTCTCGGTATCCAACCTTGTCGTCGTTATTAAGCCGGATGATCTTGGTTTCAGGGCAACAGGAAACCACTAATCAAATCTCTTGAACTTTAGACGTTGAGTCCTTGGCACCGGCACGGCGTAAGAATTCTCTACTCGTCGCTAATTATGTGAAGTCGATGATTTTTCGAAAAGTCCAAACTCGTTCTTCAACTCGATATTTACTTTACCACAAGCATGATAAAACTTATGATCTTTGTGCGGTCCGAACTCGACTGATTTAAGACAACTAGAAGAAAAGATTGTATTTTTATTTATCTTCCGTGTAACGCCCTCGCGTTCCACTTTAGTGTGTCTACTAGTTAGGTCACAGATAAAGCATGTTCCATGTTAAAACTATAATTTTTTTTTAGTAAAAAATAATGTATTAAAAATTAATTTTCATTGTACACTCACTATCAGTAAGAGCAGATTTTTCTTTTTCGAAGCAGCGACCTTCACTATTCACACATAAATGCATTCGTTCGACCTCTTTCTCAAGCATTGTTTTTTTGTAATTCAGCTTCAGCACCATGGTTGAAAAAAGCGTGCACTGCATTCACAACTTCTTGATCTGATGAAAATTGGTGCCCGCGTAATTTTTTCAAATTCGGAAAAAGCTAATAATCGCACGGCGCTATGTCATGACTGTAGGGTGAGTGCTCTATAACTTCAATGTTGTGATCCTTAAGGATCCTGCTGACGAGATGATTAGCAGCATGAAGGCGAGCGTTATCATGATGCAGCAATATTTGTTCTCGATAGTAGGTATTTTCAAGCGAATGTGTCGTTATAGGCTATGGAGTGTAGTGCAGTACCATACTGCATTGACTGCTGTTTTTGGCGGCAATATGCTGGTACAAAATTCCCCTAGAATCAAAAAAGAAAATCAACACCTTTTCCGCGGATTTGTTTTGCCGCACTTTCTTATTTTTTGACGAGCTCGAGATGTTTTCCAAGTAACACTTTTCCGTTTAGTCCCGAGATCGAAATAGCGGACTCAACTTTTGTCGCATGCTATGAATCGTTCTAAAAAATTAGAATCTTCCGTCATAGTTGTAAGCCATTTCTAACAAACGTCCATACAATGTGGTTCTTCTGGTCTCGAGTTAACAAATACGACACCCAAGTGGAACAAACTTGTTTCATACCTAAATGCTTCTCGTTAACATTTCATAAACTGACGTTCTCGAAATGCGAATCTGTGCTTCTAGAACCCCACACGACAAATGTCAGTCCTGCCGGATAATTGCAGCAAGTGTTATTTGCCCTGTAGCATCGCTAATTATTAATATTAGCTTTAATTGTCGCAGCGTTTCGATCAGATTTTATGCACGGTAATTTTGTTCTGCTGAAAGTGAAGCGCTGTATAGCGAAGAAATGAATTTTGTTGTAAATATCGTCCGGTTCAATCTCTTTCGAATGCGAATCGTGTCAAGGTTGCGAATGATGATTTCGATGTAGCTTCTCTTTAGTCTTTACGCAACACAACACGGTTAAATAACTTCAAAGTGGGGATATCTTCATTTTAGTATTAAATTCGATAATGAATTATCAAATAAAGATGCCTACAAATAGTATCGACACCCAATTTATTACACGTTTTTGTTTTTATCCCGGAATCTCCGTGTTATGAACAGGCCCGCCATGTGCTTTTTTCGACTTGAGCATGGCGCCAAACTTCGTTTTTCTCGTTTTCTTTTACTATTTTTCGTTACTCGCGTTTTTCGATAGTCATTCGTTTTTCATTTTTCGCCCATTTTCTGATAATTTGTTTGCTTCCGTTCCGCGTTTCGGACGTAATGTGCTCATATAGGACAATATTTTCGTCACTCGAAAATAATTTCAAAGTACACAGTGCGCCCCATAAGTTGTGGGACTGCCGTTCTAAAATAATACTACTTGCGCCATTTTCATGAAATTTTGGAGACTAGTTCGTACAAAACAATCGAATTATTTGTAGCAGCGCAGAAACAATTCGTGCGAGCCTTCTTGTTACGCGCGGTCATAATTCAATTGAAACAAAATAATGGTCCCCTTTTCAGCGCTCCATTTTCAACTTGGGGGGGAATAGAAAATAGTCTGGTGGACTCAGATCTGGTGAACATCGAAATCATTTTTCTTGCCTAAAACTGTGTGTTAATTTCAGCGGTGTGCGCCGGCGTGTTGTCTTGCAACAAAAAAAACGGCCGATCCTTCCAGAATCGTTCTTAATAATTCGTTGAACGATGCTTCTTTTCGGAATACCGGTTAGCTCCTCTACCGACCGGCAGCCTCTGCACTTCGAAGTTCTTTCAAAACTGTTTTCATCCGTTCTCGCTATGCAAAGCTTCCCGTTCCTCTCTTCGTCTACAAACGACTCTCTACACGATGAAAACCGGTTATATCAACGAAACATGATAGTCATTACGGAATAAGCGACCTTTAACATTTCGAATGTTTCGGTAGCATTTTTAACCGCTTTAAAATATTGTTCCGAAGTTTTTTCCATATTAAAATTATGACCACGTATCCAAGAAACGGGACGGTAATTAATAATATAAGATATGCAGACGACAGTGTCTTGTTTTAGCAATCAGCCAAGCAGAATTACAAAAAATAATGAATAAAATTATAGAATATAGCAGTAAATGTGGCATTTTAATTAATACCGCTAAGACAAAGGTCATGGTTTTCGCAAAGAAACCGATGAGATGCATATTGAAAATTAATGGAGAGGAGATCCAGCAGCAATCATCAATTAAATACCTTGGCACAATCCTAGGGGACAATTGTATCTCAAAAAAAGAGATTAGAGCAAGAATAGAAAAGGCGAGGAAGAAGTTTGCGAACATGAAGAATCTATTCATTAGACGGGACTTAAAAGTCGAGCTGAAATTAAGGATGCTTCGCTACTACATGTTTTCAATTTTATATTACAGATGCGAAGCATGGATAGTTGACGCGACTTTACAGAAGCGTATACAGGCTTTTGAACTGTATATACTATGTACACCGTCGCATGTTGCGTATCTCATGGGTTCAAAAAAAACTACCAATAAGGAGGTACTCGATAGACTGGACAAACAACCGGAAGTAGTGGACAATATAAAGAAAAGAAAACGTAAATATTTAGATCATGTGATACGAGGACCTAATAAACGAAATTTTAAGATTAATCATTCAAGGAAAGGTCGTAGGAAGAAGGTCTGTTTTTGTCGTCCGCAGAACTCGTGGGTAAGGGACTTACGCAGCTGGTTCGACTGCTCATCAGTAGAATTATTCCGGTCAGCCGCTTCCAGACATAGCCTGTGAATCATCAACCTCCGTGTAGGAGATGATGTGCGAAGAAGAAGGTTCAAGAAATACTTGCACGTCCCGTTACTGCGCTGCTACAAATAATCCGATTGTTCCGAAATTTCGGTTGGGGAGAGAAAAGGGCTGTACAAACTAGTTCCCAAAATTTCATGAAGACGGCGCAAGTAATATTGATTTTAGAAAGGCAGTCCCGCAACTTATGGGACGTATTGTGTATAATGCGATGATACCGTGATAGATTTTTATATGAAACCGCGATTAAATCGAGCAGAAGATCTTTTTACGTCAACGGTACTTCGCATCAAGTACTTCTGTGTAAATCTCCGTGTTTATTTTATGTCGTATTATACACGTATTTCTTTTTTGGCTTTCCGTTATCCCTGATTAAAGTTGATTTTTTTTTCCTTTTTTTTTTTAGTTTCGCGTACCGATTAACCGTTTTGTAGTCTAATCTCGCAGTTGTTTTGCTGTTCTCAGTCCACTCCAAATCGTTAATAACTCACTCGTTTTTACAATGTCACAATCGCTCTCGAACCCGCCTACCGTCAGTGATGTATTTACATCCGCTGCCACGCCTCTCTATCCATTTGGCGTCAGAATTCTGAATTGTGGAATTTCAGTTAGCATCGGTAGAAGACGATAATGCCCGTTTCTATTACACATTAACGAATCATCTTGATGAATACGTTGTACAAGTAACAAAAGATATCGCAGTACATCCACCATTTAACAATAAATATACCGCACTCAAAAATGCTCTACTTTGACAATTTTAAGAGTCCCAGTCGGCCAAATTTCGTCTCTTATTCAGCGATCTTACATTAGGAGATTTAAAACCATCCCATCTGTCAGCATAGATGAAAGCCCTGTCAGCAGATATGGGAGACGGCGTTGTTTGGACATTATACATAGCTCGAACGATTACCAGCTTCAGTTCAGTCAATTTTAGTGAGTATTGATGAGTCAATTCTACATTCAACACCGGCTGACACTGCTGACCGTATCTTAACAGTTATTTAACGGACCACTCTGACGATAGTCCCGATCGCACATTCGCTTTCTAAACCTTCTCTTGACCGCTTACAGACACAATTAAATGATCTAACAAATCAAATTGATCGATTATTACCTGCCGAACTTTAAAATTCTCGCCGTTCTAACCCGAACTCTCGATCGTCGTCACTTACTCGCACTAAATCGAAGATACGTTCGCAAGCATCAGTAACGTAGGAGTTCTGTTGGTATCACACCAACTTTGGGCCCAATGTAAATAAATGTCGCTCACTGTACCCGTATAAATCGAAATCGGTTCGTTCTATAGCTGAGAAATCGCTTTCGGCTGCTTGTTTGTTTGTCCGAAATCGGCTCTCAGGACAACAATTCTTGATAAACTCCGGTGCCGAGTGCTCGATAACGCCAGCTAATATTGACACATCTGTTATTATGCCTCCCGCACCACCTTTAATAGCCGTTAACGGCTTAATCGCAAAGAAGGAATTTAACAACTGGATTCGAGATGGTACGTGTTCACCATTAAAATCACCGTGACCCAGTCCAATCGTAATAGTAAAGAAACAAAATGGCAGTTATCGCATCTTTGAAGATTATCATAATCTCAATCAAGTTACCATTCCAGAATTCGCTACCTTATATTCATGACACTGATGTTTCATTGTATAAAAAAAAAAAAAACGATTCTTTCTAAAATTAATTTTCACCAAACACATCATCAAATCCCAATCCGCCCTCAAGATGTCGAAAAAAGCGGACGTGACCAGCCCATTTGGCTTGTCTGAATTCAATGTCATGCCATTCGGACTTAAAAATGCTGATCAAAGACACATTGGCCGATCGGTTACTTTTCATACATCTCGATCAAACTGTCCGAATGACGGACGAATTTTCAACGTCTATTGGAGCGTCACTCAATCAGCTAGTGAATAATGAACTTCAACCGCTGTCATTTTTTTCTCGGAAGTTAACTGCTTCGGAAAAATCGGACGGTACCTTCGATCGCGAACTCTTTACTATGTATCCTACGATTAAACATTTCAGGGATTTAATCGATGGCTGCGAAACTCAAATTTTAACCGATTATAAACCATTGGCAGGAATTTTACTCACATTACCTCCACACAATACATTCATGGACGAGACAATGTAGTAGCCAGGCCTGGATTTAGCGGGCTCCGTCTTATAAAGGGGCTCCCACCTCCGATGTAGATGGTTAAACGTGCAATAATAGATGTTTTTCCAAACATTTATATTGCATATAAAAAATATTTGTAACTATACCGATTACAAATTGTAACGTGGAAAGATCTTTTTTGATATTAAAAAGAATAAAAATCGTGTATAGAATCAACCATCCTAAAAATGACAGATTATCGCCCCATTATCAAAATTAACGATCGAAACAGATTTTCTCCGTTCGATTTTAACGATATTATACAAGAATTTGCAGAAAAATAGAAAAGAAACAAATTCATTGTTTAATCTATATTATACTATTTCTAGGCATCGAAAATTCTACCCATTGTTTATATGATATTTAGTTTTGTTCGCATTAACAATTGTATGTTTTAATTCGTGAATTAAAAATAATATAATTAAATTAAATTAAAGAAAATTTAGTTATTCTATAAATCCGATAATTTTGTCACTTGCGAAAAAGGCCCCTAATATTTCTGTAATCCCGGGCCTATCGTACACTTAATCCCCGGGCCTGGTAGTAGCTCTGACTATCTGTCCAGAATCGTGTCGATGTCTCTTCCGAACGCGCTTACTGCTGAAGTTGTTCAACGAGAAAAACAAGTAGACCCAGAAATAAAGCGAATAATAATATCGTACTCCACCACATCCACTTTCCAATTGCGGTCAAAGATTGATGGGGAGACTTTATTCTGTTAAAAGATGAGCAAAACAGAGTGTTCGTGCCAGAGAAACCTTTCGCCAAAATGTCTTCCGTTCGATCCACGATCTGAATCATCTGTCAAGAGAAAAATCACCGATTTCAACATAGAAGCGGTTTGTTTCGTTTTTGGTCCCGCGAATGTGTCGAGTGCCAACGATCGAAAGTCTCCCGGCCCACCCTTTTCGCAATTCGTACGTTTTCCTGAACATAGACGTTTCTGCTACGTCCACTGCGACATTGTTGACCCGCTGCCAACTGTCAGCCGCCAACGTTATTTGTGGCAACCTTCGTTGATCGCGCCACCAGTTGGCCTGAAATGGTCGCAATGGAGGATATTACAGCTGAATCAACCGCGAACGCTTTCTTATCCGATTGAATTTCGAGATTTGGCATACCTCAGCTCCTCACCACCGATTGTGGAAGTTGTTTTCGACTCCAGATACTCACTCCCCGAACTGACACTCGCGTCATCACTCCGATTACCAGTTGAGTTCTTTACTCAAAACGCTGATCGGTTTGATCAATATCAAATTCTCCGCTCTGTTCGAGTTACACTAAATAGCCTACGCTTAAAACCACGACGCGATCATCATCGCACCGTTTTCCTGATTTACCGGCCGCCTCTCATGTATTCGTGCGTCAAGACTCTGTCTGCAAGTCCCTGCAGCCGCCGTATGACGGACCGTTCATAGTTTTAAGTCGATCCGACCATACATATGTGCTTGATGTAAATGGCCACAAGACAACTGTCCACATTGACCGACTTGAACTAACTTTTGGTGTTAACAACAATCCCCCATCGGCTCCAACAGCTAGTTTCGAAAAAATCGCCGCCCATCGAAAAGCCATCATTGTTGACAGCCCACGAAATTTGCCCGCTAAAATCATTTCTCCGAGAAGCATCGCATATACCGCTGATAAAGCACAGAATGCTAGAACCTCAATGATAAAAACTAGCAGTGGATTCGTTTCTCTCTAAAATATCTCGAATTGATTCATCGAGGTTAATGTTTCTCTTTTTAGTTTTTATTTTTTTTACTCCTTTCGCTTCTCGTCCGTTTTTGTGCATTACTTTTTGTACTGTACCTGTGCTAATCACCACTTCCATCTCTCTCCTTTCTAGCGATCAACTTTTATGCGCTTGAACTGTTTCCTTCGATCTTTTTCCCTCCCCCATTCGTGCATGCTACACGATAGTTTCCTAAATGAAATCTACACACAATTTCGCCCTCTTATCAGTTCTAGTATTCTCGTTCAAAACATCTGCGCTCTATAACTGCCTACCGTTACTTGATAATACAATTTCGCCTTGTTCGTCATATGACTCTTCCCCTCCCATTACGTCTTTTAACCGTTTATCGTTCATTGCGATCGATTTCTTTTTCGCTGGCCTTATCGCTAGCGCCACTCTCGCGCTACTCTACCTTCGGCGCCTGTTATCCTTAAAATATGCTTGCAACACGCTTGCTGATATCCATAATTTCTATCGTCTATCTTTTATATGTATATGTATTTACGACGCTTGTAGTATGCATGTTAAAACTTCATCGTTATATTTGACTGCGTATATGCGACACCATAATTCATGACGTCCGCTAATCGATTCGACGACCGTTAATTTTTCTTTTTTAGCTCGTGTGCGTCTCTTCTATATTATAAGCTCTGTACACTATCGTTACCATCGTCGTATACATCGATAAGTTGGTTCGCATTTTGTCAGTAAATTCATCGACTGTCGATATTCGATCCTCGATTGTTGCGACAGAATTCCTATACTTGCGGACTGTATTGATTTTTAAAATTAGAAATTTCTACCTCGAATTTAGTTTTATATAAACGTGTGTAATTTATCGAAAAAAAATACTAAGGCATGAAATGTCACGACTGACTTTTTGTTATATTCAGCTGTAAAATTTAATTCATTTTTCACCAATAATTAACATTTAAAACTGTTCCCTTATAAACACCTTACATAAGTAAAATTCCAACGGTGTTGTTAATAAGTTGATATTTTTTTGTATAAGCGGATAATTTATGATTTTTGTCGCACCCTGATGTAGTACGAAGGACTCTTCTTTAGACTCTGATATAATATGTTTTCCAAAGGCGTTGCTAGCCGATGATCCACGGGGGGGGGAGATGATAGTAACAGGATATCAGTTATAGGAAAAATAAAATTTATAAGTTGTAAAGGGGCTTAATATTTTATTAAACAAGAATAAAATCTTAATTAAAACATAGGTTTTCGCAGGTTTCTGGTAAATTGTTCTACTACTTTATTATAAAAGTCTTCCAAATTGTCCATGATTACGTGCCTATGAATACTCATCATGACCAGTTCATTAAAAAGTTTCAAGGCTCCAGAGGGGGGGGGGCTGCTCCCCGCTGGCAACGCCCATGATGTTTTCACCAACTCGGAGTAAAATAAACGTTTACCGTTATAAAGTCAATCTGTACAGCCGGAAAAAAGTTGCAAAATATATATTATTATTTAAATAATGCACTTTTAGAAGATTCATCAAGTACCCAGGGAGGAGTTGTCTATTGGTGATCAGCTGGTCCATATCGCCTGTGTTCGAGATGTCCGTTACTGGCCGGCTAATTACTCCGTTAAGCATTTTCATACGTTCCCTAAGTATTTGCGACGAGTTGGCCCTCGCTTGACTTCCTTTTCATCCGAAACCGAAAAAAAGCTTTTACCTTCATTGGTATGTTTTTGTCCGGTCACGCTAGCAAACAACAGTAATACTTGCCTGTATACATCGTAACATGGATACCGCAACGAAAACGATGGTAGTAGTAATATATTTTTGCGAAATAACGCTAATTCCAAATTTAAGATGTTTTTCGATATTTGCAGCATTGAGAAGGGCTCATGAGACGTTTGATACATCTGGTGCTGTTGTTAATGGCCACAGTTGCTCTTTATTTCGATTCGGCGAAACGTTAACGCGCTTTTGCTATATTTTGTTAAAGATGGTTTTTGTTTTTTTTTCTCAATGATAAAAGTTAAAGTATAATTTATTTTAAAAACCGTTTAGTTCTCTTTTACTTCGAATATTTTTACGATGTTTTTATTACGAAGAACAATCGTTAAATAATTTTCTTTATCTTTGACACAATTTCGAATAAAAACCTCTTGTTAAAACTCGAATAAAATGCTATTAAAAAGATCTTAAAATTCTCTCTGGCTACTCCACCAGTTGCTAGAGCACTCGACTACGTATTCGGCAATCTGAATTCGATTTACTGAAACAATCAGAAATTATTGTTAGAAATAATACCAAATACGCGTTATGTCTAAGGCAAGAATATGCATGCCTTAGGTCGATACGGATGGCAGATTGCATATTACATTGTAGGCAACTTAAAATTAGACTATCGTCTATGGTTCCCGTCCGCGTCGTCCCATATAAAAGTCTGCTATTCCATCAGCATCAATTATAAAATTCATCTCCCAATTTGCTCGGCCAATCCGGGGGATTAGACGAACTTATTCCGCCAGGAAATGCCTGACATCCGGCAATGGATCGACGTAGACATAACGTGGATAATGTGAGAACTTCGGTATGTAATTAAAGAACAAATCAAGGACAAACGTGTATAGATGCATTTTTTGTGTCTATATCTGTATTATAAAATTGCAAGGCAAAAAATGGACAAAAAAGTCCACAGCTCGTTTTGTATTAACTGAAACTGTTTTTTTTTTTTTAATCGCGCATTTTCATCATTAAAATATATATAAACCTGCTAAACTTTTAAAATTCAAAGGCCCAAATTTTGAAAAATGTACACAATAATATGCAAGACGAAAAACTTTAAAAAATTCTACAGTCCGACAATAGCTACTTTTTTTTTTTTTAATCGACGTATTTCGATCGCAAGAATACATACGAAATTTCCAAACATTTTAAATTAAAGGAGCCAAATGGAGAAAGAGATGTGTAATGGCAATCAGTACTTCTTGTTAAATTAACATGCGTGTTTATAACATTTTTTTTTCTTAATTAATATAGGCTCACTTTTAAAAAATCTTATCATTTCGTTTCTGCATTTGTCGCTTTCGTGTACAAAGTTGTTCAGACTTACGTATCCTTTTTTTCATTTCGTTTAAATGTGAAATATTTTATTTTCCATAAGTTTTATTCATGTTCACGGTTTTTGGCCGTTTAAAATTCCATGTCTGATATAACAGTTCTAAATATTTGGTTCCACGTAGAAACTATTTAATTCCTGCATTTACTGGTTTTTTTTTTTCTTTTTTTTTTGATTTCTTATTAGTGACAACCTATGTTCGCCGTTACTATAGTGGTGGAAATCGGCACAAAGGCACCAACATTTTTGTACAAATGAGAAAGAGGGCTGAAAATAAAAAACGTATTTCAAATATTTACGTAATAACTACAATTAGAAAACACAACTGACAAATAAAAATCAACTTCTACGAACTAACGAAACAAAAATCGGAAAAAAACAAAAGTAACGCTCTGCTCCAGCGGAAAATAGTAGAAAGGCAGTCTAGGTTTTTCGCGAAATGGAAAGAAAAAAAAAAAAGAAAAAACAAGTGTCCAGATTTCGTCGAATCTCCCCATTATTCTGAAGGACTGTGCGAATCCTGTTCAGCATCGATGAGAGCAGACGCTGGATTTCTCGAACAGAACCATTCGACATGGATCGCATTTTTCATCAATTCAGAAAAACTATGGAACTAGCGTCCATCACGGTATACACGGTGTGCAAGTATCGCCCAAAAGTTCTCCATCGGATTCAGATTGGGACTACGCGAAGGCCACTCCAGAACGTTGATATGAGTATCCCGAAACCACCCCATCGTTTCCTTCGATACATGAATGGCTGCGTTGTCTCGCTGAAATAGAAAATTTTCAGTGTCTAACTTTTCATACATTCGCAGTAATTCAACTTTGAGGATATCGATGTACTGTTTGGATTTCTTGCGATTAGAAATCCATGCGATGTTTGATTTCATCTTACTGCAAAAGGCTGCCCCCCATATCGTAACAGTGCCGCCTCTAAAATTTCTACTCATCTGCACTTGCGTTCCTTTCCTCAGATCGTGCCGCCAGTAATATAACAGAATCCATCCGAGCCGTCCAAGTTGAACCTTTTTTCGTTGCTAAATATCACATTGTTCCATTCGGCAGTCCACGACATGTATTTTTGTGCAAACACGAGTCTGGCCTTTTTATGTCGGTCCGTGAGAGGCGGGTTACTGCTGCGTTTTTTATATATTCGAGGTTCTTATCGGCCGCCAAAATTTGTCGTACACGTCTCGATATGACCGGTAACTTCAGATCGGCGACGATGCGAGATGAAAAGGGGGTTGGATCTTCGCTGTCCGTACAATCAAACGTTTATCAGCTTCGGACAATTTTTTCGCGAATCCGTATCGGTTGTTTTTCTCATATTGTTCTCCTAATTTCACGAAATTATCTATCACACAACTCGATCTTTTTTTCAGTTTCCGGGCTATGGGACGATTCGATAAGGCCATGTCTTTCTAGGCCCGAATACTAGCCTTTTCTTCAGCGGACAACACTTAACCACGCGGCATTTTAATCGTCTTTCGTATAACTGGTGTATGAACGATTCGATGATTGTGAACTGCAGTTGGGCGACTCACTCACTGCAGGCCGACATCTGCAATCATGCTGAGAAAACTCACATTACGAAACGTACACGTTATAGTGTAATGCCTTTATACTAATTTCCATGTCCTTCCGAGTTATTTTCCCGTTCTTCTGGATTGTTTTCGTCGTTTCTTATCGAAACCTAGTTTTCATTCGTTCTCTGTGTTTTCTAACAGCGGTATTTACGTAGATATTCGAAATATATTCTATACTGTAGCTCTCTTTCTCATTTGTACATAAATGTTGGTGCCTTTATGCCAATTACCACCACTATATCTCTATACGTTACATATAAATGTGTATAGTGTAGTTTATTGTAAATTTATATTTAAATTATGGGCCTGTAAATTACGATATCCTTTCTACAATTAGCTTACTTAGTGCTTGAAGCAGATAATAGCGATGTAATGCTAAAAACGTTTATTATCTGTTTTATTATAAGAAAGGAAAAAAATTTAAAATATTAAAACAAAAATTAATACCTTATTTTAAGGATCATTAAATCAAAAATTTCTCGCATACATTATCCTGTCAGAATTTTAGCATTTGAGATATTTTAACCCAAACTTTATTTTTTCAATCGATGCATTCGCACAATTTTTAAAAAAAAATATTATGTAGCACAAAAATTTACGAATTATAACAATAAAAAATCTGAAAAGTTGAACTGCAAAACGGCTAGAGCATGTTCAGTCCTTTGGTAATATACGTTAATGACTATGTTTTTTCACGCCAGGAATAAATAATGTTAAAAATCATATAACGTTTATACATACCGGAACTATTTTTTGAAAGCTATTAATAAAATCCATGAGATATGGTATAGAAGTGTAGAAAAACGAAAACTATCAGAAATTACTAAGCAAACTATAACTCAAAAAATGGTATAGTAAATGAAACCGACTTTTTCATAAGAATTTTATAAGACAGTCATTTGAGAGTCCAGTAGGTGTTCCCATGATAAAATCCGAAGAATCAAATTTATATGACATATATGTATATATATAAATAAAAATAACAAGGTGCTTTGTTTCGGAGTGCAAATATTAGTAAAGCTGTTAGACCATATATAAGGGGAGAAATGTTAATTAAATTGACGGAGATAAGGTTAGCTGTAGTATTTTCTTTTATTCTGCGCCGATTTTAATGAATCGACTAAAAATTTACAGAAAATAATTATCTTTTTACGAAGTAACAATAATTTCAATCAACGTTCTAAAAATATTAAAAATTATATGTTTTTCTATTACTATTTTGTACATAAACTTTTAGCAATTGTTTAATTCTTAACATATACCCCTTTCCCCCCAACTGAACTATTTTATTTTTTTATATATCTCACATTGTCTTTCTCATACAAATTCCTGTGAAGAAGCTTGTTACCTTGTTTTACAATGACACCGAAAACAGATACTTAATCGTAACGAAAATATTAAACAAGAAACAATTTTGAAATTATGCATTTAAATAAGTATAAACAAAAAGTACACTAAAATAATAACAGAAAATATAAGCACAAAAGCTATACAAATAAAATAATTTACATGCAAGTTAATTAATATAATTTACTACTTAAATGATATGTTAAACTCTAGTGCCTTACCATTTTATTATACATTACAGCATTAAATGTGTGTAAAAATTGAAGTATTAATGAGCCATAAGTGTGCACAAATATATGCTTTTTTTTTTTTTTTTTTGATGGGGAACAGCTTTGTATTTTTGATATGTATACAAAAATATAAATGAATAAAATAATAAAAATTTATATTTCTGTAGTAGTTATTATTTATCTCCTCCGGATGATACCATATCTGTAACAATTTAAAAAAAAAAAAAAAATAATGTTACTAAAGTAAAAAGCATAAAACCGTCTTTGTCGGTTATTAATTCTGACATTACAATGGAGCATAACAAAAAAAACGTATAAAACAACCGTGATTAATTTAATTTGAATAAAATTAATTCTGACATCAAATTCCAGTACACACTTTTCAAGTTTTTAAATAATTTAAGGGGAGAAATAGGTGTAGGACGGCGTTTTTGCAGTGATTTTCGTGAATTTTTTTAACACACAAAGAATTTATTTAATTTATTAATATTGTGAGGTCACTTTATACATATATTTAAAAATATATTCTGAAATTTTCGAAATATTTCTTCGAAAATTAACGGAGATATCAGCTGCCGCACATTGTAGGTCGCCATCTGACTGAGCAATTTGTATACATCTTGGAGGTCGCAATTTTCATCCGAAATCAATTGCAGAAAGAATATATTTTTTTTTATATGTGTCTCTTCTATGTGGAAAAAAAAATTGAATTTTTTAAAGCCTCTACACCTATTTCCTCCGTTATATAAAACACGCTGCACATTTCAATCTGTAAATTAATTTAGTAGCTCTGATAAGCTGACAAAAAAAAAAAAAATAGTATTAGGAAGACAACAAGCGACAAATTTCATAAATTTTGAAACCCCCAGGAAACCACATACGATGACCTAAGATGTCGTGTTACTAACTACGAAGTGTAATCCGTTACTATTGAATGAAATATATAATATAAAGACAATGGTTTAATTTGTAATCATATCTCTGACGCGTCTTTGTATCGAATTTTTATTCCGATTTTCAATTTATTTTGCATCAATTTCTATATTAATATTCAATTTGAATTGCTTTGTTTTACTACTTTTATTGCGTTGGGTTTGCTTTTAATCCGTCGAAATATTTTATACAAAAAATTATTATAGTAATAAAAGTTTAGAACAGTGGTTTTCAACCTTTTATAACCGAAAAACCAACACAGATATTTTGAAATATGCGGGAGGGCCGCACAACTCAAAACTGTTATATTAATATTTCAAAGATCTGAAATTATAGAAACAATTACTCACTAATAAAAGTCTGTTTTTTAGTTATTAAATTTAAAATCATTTTCAACAGGAGCAAAGTAAAACTCTTTAGAATGAAATTAGTAGTTTAAAAATAATTATTTCTATAAAACTTGTAAAAATTGAACTAGAATTATATTAGATTTTTTTTTTTAGTTCTGAAGAAAATGAAATCATTCACTTATTGTAATTGTTAGCGCGATACTTGGTATTGTTTATTTTTCACGGGTTCAATATTAGCTCCGTCTTCTGTAGTACAATTCTAAGAGTGCTTTCCGAATGAGCGTCAGCGTCAGTCATGTTACCTTTCGTTTTTAACTTTAATTTTCGAAAACAACTGTAAATAATGGCACATGTTAAATGCATGTTGTCGAATAGTTGGGAAGATTTCTATACTATCATATTTTTTTTTTTTTTTATAAAACTTGATTAATCCCGAGTCAAATTTATCCTTAAAATTTTTATTATTTTGCAAGTCAATTTATTTCATTTGAAAATTCGCGAGACACGTTATCAGCAGAAATATTCGGGGGGGGGGGTCACCTTTTCATTTTCACCGAAATAATTTTTAAATTGGTTAATGCTGAAGCGAATTTATTCATATCAAAGAACGTATGCTTAATTTCGGTAAATGAGTTAAATTACAGTTTTTTGATTAGTTTTCCTATAAAATAAGTTTATTTTCAAAGCCTTTGGTACAGTCATAAAGGCTATTTATTATATTTTAAATCGATAAAATATTTCATGGCATCAACTAAAAACCCAAAATCTGCTAACCATTTAGGATTTGAAAATCCAGGAACAGAATTTCCATTGCATTTCAGAAAGATAATGATTTCGTTCAATTCAAACAATCTCTCCAATATCTTTCCCGACAAAGCCATCGAACATCAGAAAAATAACATCTTTATGTTCTGCAATCTCAAATCCGCTATTTTATCTGCGTGCAACTAACCTTTAAACTGATCAAAATTAACTCCGTAAAACAATATAATTCCATCCATTTCTCTTGAAACAGTCGCATTTCACTATTAATTTTACACTTCTTACTAGCCATTAATGATCCAGCTTACCGTGGTGTAGCTGGTTAGGCGGTGGTGTTTCGTTCGAGTGGACCCGCTGTTCGAATCCTGTTCCCACACATTGGAAATATAAAAAAAATGTCATTTGTGCTGGTTTAATGTCCATAATTAATGTACACAAAAGAAAAAGGAAAAATAAATAAAATAAAAAAATATATGGAACGGAAAAAATAAATGAAATATTCAGAACCTAAGAAACCATAAAGAATGAAAATTGTACACGGTTTAAAAACGACAGTTTCAGAGAATAAGCGTGGTTCGTTTGGGGACAAAAAAGAAAGAAAAAAAAGATTTTCGAACAACAATCCGGTGTCCGAATGGAGAGGCTGCAACCGAAACACAATTAAATAACTTTTAGAAGTTACCGACGGACTAAGAAGCGAAAGAAAAATCAATTCGATTCAAAAAAATTTTTTGACGAAGAACCGGTTTTTCACTGAACAGCCGTGAAATTCAAGTCAAGAAACCGCTTCGCTCAATACGAACAGTAATGACACGAAAGACGATCAATAAAATTATAAATAATCTGGAAGCGGTCGGCATTTTAATAATGTTTTATTGCAAATTTTAATTATCGATATTAGCAAGATAGTATTTTTTGCACTTTTAAATTTATCTTATTACGATGAAGGTGTTTAATGTTCAATATTCAAAATCACAACCAACGTTTTCAAATCTCGCCATATTCTGAATCATCATCATCGTCGGTTGCTCGTTTCGAGCATCGTGACACTATGGATCATCGTAACGTGTGTCCAGCCGCCATGAGGTTCTGTCTATTGCCCGATCGATCATCTCACGCAATGATCCGGCGCCAACTATCTTTTTGACTCCATCTATGTATCTTGTTGGGGGTCTCCCTCTTTTCCGGCGACCCTCTACCATTCCAGTCATAACCAGCTTTTCGAGTCCATCCTGTCGTATAATGTGCGCAAAGAAGGTCGCTATCCATCTCTGTACAACATGCTGTAACCTGTGCTCCAAATTGACTTCTTGTTGTATCGACAAGTTCTTTCTTTTCGCAGTCCATGGGACCCTTAGCATACGCCTCCAACAGTGCATTTCAAATGCGTCAATGCGCTTAATATCACTCTTCTTTAGGGTCCATCTAATTTCATATAACCGATGGCAAATTTATTCCCTTAGCTTCGTTACAACTTATCTATAATACCATCCGAAAGTATCTTTTTTGTAACAATGTATACCTTTTAGTGATCTTGAAAGGTCAATTCACTATGCTTTCCACGGCTATTAACTTCAATCGTTCTTGGTTTTCTTATTATGCGCAGATTTAACGAAAACCGGAAAAGCCATCTTCCACTTTTCTGATTTGTTTACTGCTTGTTGACTTGTTCTCTCAACTACCTTCTTAACGAAGAAGTTCACGAATGTGCAATGAACCACGATATTCTTTGATCGGCATACCGACAATAAATACCGAACTCATCTTAATCGTCTGCCTTTTCTCTTCTCCAACTATCATCTCTGTACAAATATTTACAGTCTTCCCTGTTTTTGTTTTCTTTCTTTCGGAGATTCACAAATACGTATTTCGGTATAAAACTTGGCGGGAAATTAAATGCAAAAAAAACCTTAAAAAATTAAATAAATATTATTAAAACAAACGTGTCTCAAACTGCACGAGCCGTCCTAAATTCCTAAATACGACAGTAATTTTTCGCAGGCTTACTGGTATAATTTTCAGTAACATTTAGTGAAAATTAAACAAGTGATTTTTAATTTAAAACGAAAACTTATTGTTTTCGAGTAAAAAGAAATTATCTCATATCGCCGGTTGTTTAATCTCCTGAAAATCTCACTAAACGCTAGTAATAGTAAGACCGATAAAAGCCATACTTACAGATTATAATTATCAGCAAAATGACGCCCACAATTCCCATTGCAATCATCAGCTGTAAAACAAAATACATATAACAGAGTTTGATGGATTGACGAGGAAATTATAATAAATTTTAAGAAATCATCTTCTTTCTCGTAACAAACAGTATAATATAGATAAAACAATTATTCATATTATATTTAATCAGATAAGACAATCGCATATGCGTAAGCGTGTAAATCGCTCAACTTGTTTTAAATATTATACATTTTGAAATGTTTCCGTTGTCGCTATAAATTATAATATACAAGCTTTACACGTCTAAACACGCGCCATTATTAAAAAAATTATCTGTCCTCCTTGGACAAAAGCGTGACACATTGCCTTCTGCGTCAAAATTAACCATAACCGTACAATAGTAGCATTGATAACGAAACTTAATTCGAGTAATTATAAGGGGGAAAAATATAGCTTTTTAATTTACAGACGATCGACGAAACTGAAATAAAATTGAAATTTTCAAATACCCAAAATTATCATCTCAGCTATTAGTATTTTAATTACCATTCTAATTTTTATTCGTGCATTAGCATTAACAGTAGCGCGCAGAAACACAATGTTTAGTAAAATTATTTCGGTATTACGTGTAAATTAACATTTTTACCGGTAACCTTGACGTGTTTTGTTTCTGCTATCAGTTTGTAAATAAACTTTACACTATTACACTCTGTTTGGGAAGTCGTTAAATATGAGATTATTTAAAATAAGCCTTAAAGTTTTATTATAATAACGAAACGTTTCAAAAAGCACAATACCATTAAGGCTTATTACTCTTGTCTACACAACTAACTGCATAGTTACAAAGTAGTTATACAAAATAGCTCAATCAAATTAAACACTGTCAGTCAAAAAACGATTCTCTGAAAAATTATGAATTACGAAAGAAAATAAAATTGATTTTGTTTTTTAACAATAACATTTTAACTTTACAAGAGGGAATATGATAGAATCGTGTTAGACTGTTATAATAGAACATTTCAATTTTTTTTGAAAACAACGTTTTATTTTATGAAATTACAAAAAGAAAAAAGAGAAATATTGTTAGGCATTTTTGTGATTGCCGTTTAACAAAGTCGTCAAAGTATTTCTCTTTTTGTTTCTTCCCCATTGCTTCGACAAAATTAATACTTAATAAAGTAGACACAGTTATAAAACCCAATTCGATAATACTAAAAATATAGAAAATTAATGTATTTAAATAAAATATCAATTACAATTTCTGAATGTTTTTTTTTTCTTCCTGATTACATAATAATAGTAATGGAGTATTATCATCTACTACTAACTTTGAGTAATTAAGAGAAATGAATAAATTATTTTATTTAAAATCAAAACTAAACTAAAAACGAACATAAAAACACAAAACTGAAAGTATACAATATAATAAATTAACCAAAAATATACGTTATGAAATTAGTAAATTTATGAAAACCGACATATTTCAAAGTCATTTACTCCATTAACCAATGGAGTAAATGACCCCGAAACATATCGGTTTTCGTAAATTTACTAATTTCATAATGTATATATTAATATTAATTTGAAATACATTACTTAAACTCGCAGTAAAAACATAGTTCATTTAAAAATATATACACGCACATATATAAAAACGCGCCTACATTCACTTAAGCGTGCGCGAGCATACATTATTAAAATCAACTTTACATAAACAGCCACAAAAAATATTACTTTTAAAATGATTAAATATTGATTTTAGAAAAAGGATGACACTACTTAATAAGTAAAATGTAAATTTTAGTTTTACAAAAAAAAAAAAAAAAAAGAAAGAAAAAACACATTTACTAATGTCGATGCTTAGAAAAAAAATATATATGTACACTTCCGCCACCTTCCAGTGAAAATGAAGTATAAAAGAAAATATTTTTTTTTTACAACACTTACATTTTTCTTGTAAAGCGATCTATTTCAAAACTTTTGCATTTAACTGATTTAAAAATATCAAGGGATACAGGTTCTATGGATTTCTGGAATTTAGGGCTTAAATGATATTTATGATGATTTTTCAATGTATATCTTTTACATTATCGTACATTCCACTATAGTATAAATATAATGATTTTGAAAACATGCATAATTTCGCACTCGAATAAAGTTGAAATAACAAAATTAAACATTTTATTTTAACGAGCTCCACATTTCGTAAGAGTCTAAAAAATTAAATGTATACAACACTGTACTGAATATATTTTTCAGTAATTTACATTTTTTTTATAACGTAGTAAGAATATAAAACAACTAAATCTTTTCCGAAATCTATCAATTTATTGGTTTCAATCTGTACGAATTTCGTTTTGGCTTCACGTCAGAAACACTTTCATTTTTTTTTCTTTTTTTTTTTTTTATTCATTCACTTTAACGGAAGTGACAAAAAAGTATATTAACTTTTTCACTACGCTTCGACACATAAAACTGTGCATGTTAATAATTCTATTCATATTACGGTCACTTAAGGTGATGAAGATGCAATAATGCTAATTTCAGATTTTATTAATCAAAAAGATAAAATGCAAATAATGAAAATTTTTTGGATTCCGCTAATATATTTTAAAAATTCGTGAAAAATATTCCATTAATGTGTTACTTTATTCCAATTTGTTCCTCCGAATACGACTATATTTCGTAAAGAAATTTAAGTCACTAATTATTTTATACTTTCCCACGCTCGTAATTTTGAATTTTTCTTCCTTATTCTAAACTTTATATTCTTAAAAATTGTTTTTATATTTTGAAATTTAATTCGCTCGAATGCGAACTTCTTTAAGAATAATTTGAATAAAATAATTTTTCCGTTGGTAAATCAATTACACAATTTCGAATATCATATTATAAAAAACTTCACATTCAGATCGCACTTTTTTTTTATAGCTATTACTATAAAACTTGATAGTTATTCAGTAGTTTTCAAAACTATTAGTAATATATGTATATACAATTAATAGACAAATTATGGATATGACAATCGAGGAAATAGTATCTACACAGCCGATAATATTTATCAATCGTCAAAGATCTGCACATTTATATCACTTAAGTAATATATAAAAAACAAAAGCAGAAAAAAAAACAAGCGAAACGTGACCGAAAGTTTAATTGAATATTTATCGTAACAATTTACTTTTATTAATGTTTTTTGTCGTTTTAAAAAATGGCAATGATGCCAACTGGTTCTGTCGCGATATTAGTGTCGTCATAGGATTTTTAAAATTACGCATGCCCGATAGCAAATTTCTGACCACAGAGTACACCTTTAGCAAGTTTCAGTTCATAATTTTCGTTTTTGAATATTTTTTCAGAATTTTTATACCATTCGTTATAAATAATTACGAAAGTACGTTGGAATAATTAGTTGTTTGTAGACAGCCGAGAAATAACAAAAGTACCCATGAAAACTGAAAATTTAGACTCATAAAATCGATGAAAAAAATATCGGATCAAAGGAACGACATTATTCTTTTATTGAGTGAACAGTAATGTCAAATTTTTTCCGCAATATTCTCCTACAGTTTATGTT
Organism: Icerya purchasi; assembly: GCA_039619475.1. Taxonomy (NCBI): domain Eukaryota; kingdom Metazoa; phylum Arthropoda; class Insecta; order Hemiptera; family Monophlebidae; genus Icerya; species Icerya purchasi. The sequence continues at coordinate 219,271,579 of CM077115.1, read as the reverse complement.
AATTTTTCGGGGTTTCTAAACATCCAAAGACCATGCGCTTAAAAAACAAAATGTCAACAGCGTGTCATAATTTACAAATCAGTCGGGTCAAATTACAATCTATAAACTATATAAACATGAATACGAATTATAACCACCGCGTGGAAAATGAAACTATACACTTTTCAACTGTTCTGCAATCGCCTGTACAATCTAATAATAATTCTGAATACTTTCCCCGGGAATACACTTCGACATTGCGTACCTCCAAACGTAAACCAGTTTGAAGCAAAATGTACAATAGGAGAAAAATTGTGAAAGAACGAAATACAGAGGTCCCATGAACGCAGAACGGCCTTCGTAACAGAAACAGAGTACATATCGCCAAAGGAAAGCGACACTAAATATATACCAGTAGCGAATCTTGTCCAGTACTTCCAGAATGCAAGGAAGCATCAAAATAAATTGAAAAAGAAAGAAACGCGTCACCACTTCTCTAGCAGCAGAGATTAACTTGACTAAAGAGACGTATTTCAAGCTTGCTAGAAGAAATCGGAGTAGTTGATGCGAAGAAAAATGCTTAATGTGCAAGACGCCAGTCGCCGGTAAGTGTCGAGTAGTAGTTAAATTCTAATTTGATAATGTGCTCGCTTTCGTGGTACGCTCGCCAGACTTTACGAGTACTTCTCTCCGACATTAGTAAGTCACTAAGAGCACATTCAAAAGCTTACACTCACATACATCAACAGCGCAAATAGCCAATCATATCGAAGTGTTTAACAAACCAGGTACTTCTATACTGTAACCGAGCGACTGACGCGTTGTATACTGCACATTTTTCGCCTGCGAAACTGTGACTGCGCTACCGCTCTTTCATCAGAGCAAAATGATGTTCACACACCTAATCTATAAATACATTCAGCGAAAATTCATCCAAACGAAAAGCGGTACAGAAGCGATAGTGCAGCGAACCAGCGAAATTAGATTGACAATTTAGAAAAGTTTATTAATGTAAGTAGACGTATTCACTCTTTTAAACAGATCTCTTAATGCGTTTGTAATTCTGTTCTGAATAATGTATTTGAATTTTTTTTTGCCATAAGACGAAGGCACTGTATATATTTCACTTCATAGTTCTTAAATTAAATTTACTTAATAATCCTTTTTATTTAATTATTTTTTGAATTCATTTTGCATTGTTCCTTTTTGTTGTTCGCATAAATTGTTTCCTTTGTCGAGATTCAAATATAAATTTTCTTTTACATAAATTTAATTTTTTATTTTTTAAAATTTAGGAGAAAAAGTGATTTCCTGAATTTGTTCTTGTTTACGCAGCGCATCCAATGTTTATGAGCTGTTTTAAAAAGGCATTAATACAGACCGGTAAATTTTCTCATATTTAATCATGTTTCTACCGCATTCTAAAAACTGGACAGATATGATAAAAAGTAATTTATTGAGATGGGAGAAAAAATATGCATAAATACAATCAGTCATAAAAACAGAAGAAGCAGAAAAATTAAAAATCGGGTTTACGAAACGCAGCCATAATTTCTTATTCATCTTTCAAAACGTAATCTCCATAAACAAAACGATGACTTTTTAGATTGAAAAAAAAAAAAAAGAAAAGAAAAATTATTAAGGAAACAAGAATAAGGCACGATAAAACTAATCTATGGCAAAAATGTTTTAACTATGTATTACGATATAAAACTATAAAATTTACTTGTCATTAAGAAGTTATCGAAAAAAAAAAATAAAATAAAAATAAACAACGTGTTCCATAGCTAAGTCGGAAAAGAAGAAGAACCATACAAAAAGGAATAATTACGGAAATACTACAAAAAAAAGTTTGTTAAAAGTCGGAAAAGGACATGTATCCAAAAAAGTTGGGAGCTGGTAACACTAAATTATAGTGGCAAAAAAAAAAAAAACTTAAATGTAAAACACTTACTCTAATATTTTTCCACCACATTTTTCGTTTTAATTTTCCGGCTTGAGATTCAAATTGTGAAGCACCTTGTTGAAGAATATCTGCGCATAATGGTAAAATAATTATTAATTGTAATAGTACATCACATTTAACGGCAAAAACAAAAGGCATAATATTCTGAATCAGTGAAATGTAAGTTACCAGCTCGGTTGTCTAGTTCTGATAATTTTTGATCTCGTTCCAATACCTTTTCAACGTTTACCCTCATAATATCGACCACCTGTAATTAAAACAGTTATCATTTAACAATATCTAATCGTAACGAATTATGCGTATATACGTCATTTTTGAAATTATTACTGTAAAATTATGTTTAATCAAGAGATCCACCGTTTTCGGTTTCTTTTTCCTTTTTATTTTTTTTCATCTGGAGATAACTATCAAGTAAGCCGTGTATAGTGTAAAAATCTGAAACTTGCTTTAAATTTCATTTTGTTTCTGACACGAATCAAGTATGCTTATAAATATTATCATGAATCTTTCGGAACAATAATTTTGTTATACAAAACAGTTTATTTACATAAAAAATTTAAGATAAACTAAAAATAACTTAATAAATATAATTAATATATTAGACATACAAGTGTTTGATTTTGGTCATCTGATTAGTTAATTATTTTTCCTACAAACGAATTTAAACATTGCTTTGTGTATAGCCTTCACTATCTGCGTAACCCAAAGTTTACGTTCAGAAAAAAATAAAAAATATAACATTCTTTGACCCACTGCACTAATTACGCTGCTACATCGATTAAACCGCGATTTCGAGATACTCCTCGATTTCAGATAAGTAAACAACCGGCAATGGCTAACTTTCGATTTGAACACCTTACCAATAATAATCAACGGATAAATCCGGATTTTTCCAGAGCCAATATTCTCCTAGTACGATGGAGTTTTTGATATCAATCATAAATTTTGTTCTACAATCTTTGTTCCATTCAAATGTATTATTTTCACAGACAGTTATTTTTATAAAATCTATTCTAATAATTTTATGCAAAAGTTAATTTTCGGTAAGGTTTTACTCTCAAGTCCCACCGGCTTATAATCACTTTGTTTACTTTAATAGTTCTGCTTCAGTTTATGTATGGTAAACTGCATACAAATTAACGGCTTACGATATCTCCACTCTTTATCTAACTTCGGATCAACTTAATCGATATTTTAATCCAAATTATGCTTCTATTCAACCAATATATAAATTAGTTATCTAAATGGCCGATGGGCAGTGTTAGTGATTACTATTATATTTAACGGGTTTTCTTTATTTTCCTCACGGTCATGTCACCCCGCGTAATGATTAAATTACACGCCAATTTGAATAATGTGATTTATTGGACTGAAGTTTGTGGATGAACAAATTATAGTTCATTGTATCGTTCTCCAGGTGTTTTACTTTTTTCCCGTTTATTTACTTCGTTACTTTTATTTATTTATTTTTAATAATAATAATTCGAACACCTATAATACTATCAAGACCGGGATCCACGAACGGTTATGGCGTAATACCCTAAGTAATATTCCGAGATGTAGTTACTAGAAAGATCATTTTCCCTGCTCTATTGTACAAGTTTATCTCAATTAACGAATGCCGGATACGTAAATTCTGTAAAACCGCTTACGAAATATATCCGGCTTAATAAAACATTTTTAATATTTTACTTTAACACAATTTTCAAATTTATATTTCTAGTTCATTTGATCTAACGTAATTTTTTTAAATTAATACTTTTCGTTTTTATTATGTTAACCGTTTTGAGTAATTTCAGTTCGTTCAGTTATTGCTATCATTCATAGTTCAAATTCAACTTCACGTAAGATTTTGAACATGATTGATAACACTAACAGGGTAAACTAAAATTATGGAAAAAATTTCAAGCTGACTATTTTCTAAAATCACTAATAGCACAACTACCACTAATGTTTAGTTACATTTATTAATAATAATTAGGAGTTATTAATTTGGTAGAAAATTTACAATATCCATAAACATAAATTGTTTTCTTTTCATTTTCTGACCATTTTATTCATGGGCATAGCTTTATTTTCAAAAAAGTACCTCAGTTCTTTTACGTTTTTTATCCTTCTTCTTTTAGTTTGGTTTAGCCAGAAAACTGGGTACGCGCTACATTTGTTATTTATCTAATTTGACAAGATTAAGCAATTTTTTTGGTTTTTAAATTTTATTTGGTCTAGATCCAAACTCTTCGCTCTTGCATGTAATAATGAATTTCTTTGAAAACACATATATTAATAATTCGCAGTAAAGAACGTAAAACATGTTATAAGAACCCGGATTAAACATTATTATTTAGTATTCTAAAAAGTATATAACGTATAAATAAAAATAGGGTTACCTCCATCTTTTATAAAGCTTCAACTAGCTATATTAAAAATATCATCTGTATTTATAAGAAGGATAAATTGAATTATAAAAAATGCTCATCGCATGAGACAAAAAAGGAGAAAAAAAAAGCACCAAAGAACAAAGAGGACCGCAACAGATATGAAAACGAAATTAACATACTGTTCCATAAAACTAGCATTCTACTAAAAACATTAAACATATATTTTCTCGTTCAACACCTTTATATGGCATATTTAGTCATTTTCCGTTGACACCTGAGTTTGCAACTGTACGTCAAATATATTATCAGCATTTTATTACTTATAACTTAGGCGTTAACGCCCAAAGTAAAAATATTGTATCCACGATGTGAAAATTATATAGCGAATTCGTAGACATAGTACTATTTGCAACATCGAAAAAACAAATTACACGTTAGCTATTATCACTTTTTTTTTGTATTTTTTCGAATTCCAATTTCTGAAATTTAATAAACATATACGATGCCATTGTTTAATAAAAGTATCAGTAACGTTTTAGACAAAAACTAAACAAAATATTTCATTTACTCTTATACTTGTAACCATTTCTTAAATTTAAAAAACATAAGTAAATTTTTTCATATAGATATCGTATTCAAAAATTACATATAATATTAAAATATGCATTTAACTTTGCGATCGAACAAAATAATATAAGGAATGTTTGCAAATATTTACCTCTTCGACTTGAGCTTGCGATTGTTGAATCCGTTTTTGAGAACTCGACGGTTGTTGTTGAGGGCTTTTTGATGCCATGTTTTATTTCTATGAAAATAGCAATTTACAAAAATAACACTTACAAACCGATAATAATCGTTGTGATGAAACAACTAAATTCCAATCATATATATTATTATCAACATAGAATTTACTCTTACTTTAATAAACAAAAATTAAGCCGGAATAGAAAAAAATGAATGAATACTAAACTCCCAGCACACACTTGTTGAATATGGCTGCATTATAACATCGTGAACAACAAGAAAAGAACAGAGATAAACCTGTCCAATCAGGAAGAATATCATCTAATACGCTCGCGGGGAATTCAACGGGAAATGACGTTGTTTTGTTTACTCGCGTACTATTATTTAGTATATAAAAGTTAACAGTTAGCAGCGATTACATATAATAGAAGTAGCAATCTGAAATGATGTTCATCAACATAGTCAAATTGATATCGACACAAGGTAGAGTTGAAATATTTCGGTTGACGATATTTTACTGTTGAACTCTGCGTATTATTATAACTGCTTAAAATGCTCAGATACTAATAAATATAACGTTTATAAAAAAAAAAAAAAAATCCTAAATTATTGTAAGTAAATCGAATTATGAAAAATTCAAATTATAGATGTTATAAATTCAAATTATATTTCGATTTGATTTATCGATATTGATATTATAAATTTAAATTTCAAAACAATTTTAAATAACATGTAAAAATTAATTTATTATATGGCTATAATTTTTTTCTGTCTTTATTGTAATTCGAATTAAATGAGAACTTTTAATTTTAATTAACGTATCGGTATTATGCATCGGAATTAATGCAAATTATATGAAAGTTGTAATATTTTAGTCTGTTTATAATCTCGGATATTTAAATTATTTATATATGATCAAAAATTAAACAAATTTTCTTAGCAGTAACTATCACACAGGAATGCACAGTTTAAATAATCACAATCATTGTCAATCTACATTATTAATTTTCAACGATTAAAAATTTAATTTCACAAGGTCGTGTCCACAGGGTGCCCCCCCCCCCAATTATGAGAACTGAAATAGTTATTACAAATACACAAAATCTGAAAAAATCAAAAATTTAAAATAAATATTGATTAAGTTTTTAGGGTGTTGTTACCTTTAAAAGAAAAGAAAAAAAAAATATGCTTCATATTTTTAGGCACTTCATTAATATTTTATGCAAAATTTTTAATTACAAGTATAATCTATAACATACGTAATTTTTATTAATGTTTATACGGTAATTCATTTATGTAAATTAATAATATATAAATCAAAATTATGGAAATTATTAATAGTATGAATATTAGTGAAAAACGTATTGTTATTTATAAAATAAATATGCGAAGATAATTTACAAAACCTCTCCCTTATCAAAATTGTGGGCGCAGCCCTGGAATTTCAGATGTATTTCACATGGTAACTATTAATATGACTTGATAGATTAGTTCCGTATATACTCATTGGCGTACTCAAGGGGGGTGCCACGGGGCCATTGCTCCTCCCAAAAAATCTTCGAAATCTTAATTTCGTTTTTTGTAATGTTCTGTTTTACTTAATTTTTTTAGAAAACATACATATTTACTTTTTACTTATATTACAAGTATAATGTTATATACTTTTAGCTAATTTTTTAAAAAATAAAATTTGTCAGTTTTGTAATTTTGTTTAAAATAATCGTGAATTTTGTATTTTTTTTTATTTTATTTTAATTTCCAAAACCACAGAAATAGATATGTAATTAGTCGAGGTACCGAGTTACCACCCCCTAACTTATCTTCTAAATTCTAGCCCCGACCAAAAAAAAATCCTGAGTGCGCCTTTGTATATACTTATATATATATATATATATATATATAAGAGAAAGAAATAGGAATAGTTATTAATCAAATTATGTGAATTTAATTTAACTAAATTACTGCAGAGATACATATGTACATACCTATGTGGTGAAATATTTATTGCAGAACTATTTCGGTGCGAATAATTTTTCATATAGTAGGCATGTAATTATGAAAATATCAAGAAAAAAACAATAGGAGAAAAATTCAATAGTACATTGCTAAATTTTAGTGAAGTGAATTTTTGCAGAGATGTTAAATAAGTAACCAAACCGTTAAAAATTATTCATATTCAAATCGTAATGCGCCATATACTATATTTTTACACAGCCGTTAAAATTAGCTAAATTATTCTTTTAAAACAGTAAATACGTAGTGTTATAAATTTTATTTTTAATTTTACACATTTTTCATTAAATTAAACGTATATTTTTACATTTCAATTTTTGTATACTTACCGGAAAAAATATGACTTTATTTGTTCAGTGTGAAAAGTCAAGATTTTGAATATTTTCTGGTAATTTGTATCAGTCCATGGATCACAGTTTCGAAAACGTCGCTCTGTACAAAAAAAAAAATAGAATTATTGTAGCTATGTTTTGATACTGATTCATTATGATAAAAAAATGCCAAAGAGACGATATAAAATTATCGAGTTGATGTGTACAAATTTTCAGAGTATAATCTATTAATAAATTTTAGATGTTTGAGAGAGTGTAACGATTTACATCATTCTATTGCAAATCAATTCGGTCATAATTAAAATGATTAATGGTATTTTAAATTAACTGCAACCTTTTTAAACGTTTATGATTAATTCTCCTTTTATTTCTCTCTAGACGTAAAAGATAGAATGTATATTAAATCAGGAAGCTATCTTTCGACAGCCATTCTAACATAAAAAAAAAATATATATCATGGAGCGCTTCTTTAGAAAAATATAATACGAACAAGGGCGTCGCCAGCCGATGAGCCACGGGGAAGAGATGATAGAAAGAGGATTTGAGTTATAGAAAAAATTTAATTTATAATTTGTAAAAGCTTAATATTTTACTAAACAGGAATAAAATTTTAATTAAAACATAATTTTCGCAGGTTTCTGGCAAATTGTTCTACTACTTTATTATAAAAGTCTTCCAAATTGTCCGTGATTACGGGCCTATGAGTACCTATCATGGCCAGTTGATTAAAAAATTTCGAAGATCCAGGGGGGGGGGCTACACTGCCCTCCCGTTGGCGACGCTCATGAATACGAATATAAATTAGAATGTACGAGTATAAATTTGGCTGTGCCGCATATTAACGCATTTATCTAAATTAATCCCGAAAACTTTAGACGTTACACATAAATACGCATTATGGTAATAGTTATAATTTGAGAACCTGGTTCTTAAATTTTCCTTAAGGTAACTGAGAAATTATCGGATTTTTGGAATGTTTACAGAACTTACGATAATTCGATACTTTTATTTGGCAAAAATAATCATCCACATAAAGTAAATTAAAACGAACTCTAAAAATGGCAAATCTAAAGAACGATTAATGGAATATACAGTTAGCGCAGTCGTAAAAAGATGAGATGAGATTCAAAAACAAATATATTCGGAGAATAAATAATGTTTCTCCTAAATTTTTCAGGGGTCTTCTATTTTCCATTATTTTTAATCAATATTTAAACGAAATAGTAAAACGGATCTAATATCACAAAATATATAAATATATATTTTATTTTTTTTTTAAATTAGTTTTAATAATTTCTTATTACGATTTTTCATAATTGTGTATTTTTTTTCATGCGTTAAAATATTTATTCATCTTTTTTAAATTTTTCGATAGATGCATTTTTTTCCACCGCAATTCGTTTTAATCTGATCACCTTTGGTCTCAGTTTTCTTTCTCGCCCGTGCCCTGTGACTTTAGAATCCTTTCAATACATTCTGTTCCGTTTGTAGTTCTGACCATGTAGGTGTAGAGAACGCACAATTTTCTGGTCCGGGTTAATGTAAAAAAAAAAATCATTTTAGACTCTGTTCAAACAGTTTGGATCTGGTTGCAGTGGAACCGTGTACTACCGTCTTTACCGTTTTTCTAAACATATACAAATACTGGTGGGCAGTCACACTGACGCCAATTGATTAATCTGATTTCATCCGATATCGGACGAATTCAAATCAATTGGTTTTTTTCGGGTGAATCGACCGATTTTATGTAGATATTTGATGTTAAATTTGTTTGTTGTTGTGTTTTAATAGTCGGTGTTTGACATTATATTGATTTTACATGTTTATACAGAAAAATTAAAATCAACGTAGTAGAAAAAAACAGGAAGTTGTTCTATAAAATATCATAATCATGATAATAATAATATAGATGATAAAAGGACTAAAGAAATGTCTACGCTGCGTTTATATTAAAACCATTTCAATCAGGAAATTTTAAAATCAAAAATTATACATTTCTTTTACCGTTTTATCATTGAAAATATGAAATTTCAATGTGTTTTCGTAATGTCAGTTTGAAGTCAAATGATTTTATAAATTATTTGTTAAATTGTTCTTAAAATTTTAAATCCTAAAAATATAATACTTCATTTTCAATGAAAAAGTAAAACTTGCAGTACTAAAAGAAGGTAATTTTGTACTCTAATGAAAAATTTGCAATACTGAAAGATGTGATGATTTTAAATTCATTTCTGTATTAAAAATCATTTATACTGAAAGCCATCGTAAGTTTTTAACAGGAAGGATTTTTTATGGCATGATATAAATGCATATACAGATCATGCGAATAATAAAAACATATTTAATAACTGATGATTTTTATTAGGAACATGTCGCCAAGGGTGGTCAAGGGAGAGCCGTTGCCCCCCCCCCCCGGAGCTTCGGAACTTTTTAATCAACTGGCCATGATGAGTATTCATAGGCGCGTAATCACGGACAATTTGGAAGACTTTTATAACAAAGTAGTAGAACAATTTGCTAGAAACCTGCGAAAATTATGTTTTAATTAAGATTTTATTCTTGTTTAATAAAATATTAAGCCTTTACAAATTATAAATTTTATTTTTCCTGTAACTGGTACCCTCTTTCTATCATCTGCCCCCCCCCCCCCGCTGGTAACGCGTTTGATTCTGAATATTATTCAGTGTGAAAAATTTTATCTTAAAACCAACAACAAAATAAAAGTAAACAAAAGAATGCGTTATCGTATTTTTAAACGACGTATTGCATCCTTTATAACGACCATTTTGACAACTAATCTGGTGCTTAAAAATTATTTTCTCGAAACCGAATTTGTAAGACGTTTTTTTCTTTTCACATCAGCTGTTTTTAGACCGGAGTTGGGAGAAATTTTTCATCGTGATTTTTGTAATTTTTAGTGATATAGAAAATTATGAAATTTTAATGAATTTTATATAATAAAATTATTTTAATACTAAAAAATACAATTTCATGGTAATTTGTAACATGTAATGTACACGTTCCAATAAATTCTTCACAATAGCATAACGATTTTAAAATTTGGTGATACAATAAAATTTTAATGTTAACAGAATGAATGAAACGTTTACATCAACGTTGAAAAATGAAAAAGATCCAGAAGGATACAATGAGTTTTTTAATTAATATACTCCTTTTTCATCAATAAGTTACTCAAGTCAAAAAAAGATGCGCCTGTTAAAATCAAAAAAAAAAAAAAAGGCTAAAAAATACACATTATTTACCCTTTTTTTTTAGTATCACATCAGTGAATTCGGGTAATTCCCTTATATAATTAAAACAAAAGTTCATTTTGTTCGATTTGCATAGCAAGCAAACGGAACACTTCTTAACCTCCAATGGGACTGTTTTCATAATTTGCGATAAATACCTTAATAATAGTAAAAAATACTAGGGGTAACGAAGAAAAAAAGGTACACTTAATAAGTTTTCGTTCTAGTGATATACACATTCCCGAAAATTCCTCCATAATATGATTTTGGATATACCCCAGTATATAACAAAATGTGGTGTTCTCCATCGTTATAAAATGAAAAAATTTATTTTCTTGCTGCAATAATTATGGGAACAGAGTGTAATATTCCATAAATTCATTCCGTTTACTATATATATATATATATATATATATATATATATATATATATATAATAACATTAACTTAATACTTCTTTTCTTTTTAAATAATAATATTTTTAGAATTTAATTTCCCCTTCTTTGATTCATTTTTCACATAAAATAATACTTGCCAATCACAATTTCAGACGTACCTACTCAGTCAAACCCGGTTCCAGCGTGACCAAGGCGTTACTCCTACATCTGACAATTTAATAATTTTTCAACTTCTTTTCACTTTGCTTTTTTCTTTGGTTTTTTTTTTTTTTTAAATGATCAATATCAGTCCCGTTACTTTCCGCATATTGTCTTTTCAAGCCAGATTATACTTTTTTTCGAATGTTTTCCTCCTTTAGCGTTCTCCACATTGTAACCTATCTTTCAAAACTTTTGTTACCGGGTTTTCTTTCTTCCCTCTTTGTCCTTTACCCTTCGTCGTACTTTAACCGATATATCCGTAATAAATTTTAATTAACTCTTCCTAACTCGATTCCGCTGAGTGGAGGTGGTCTTGTGTTGAGATGTTTGTGAAATTATTAAAAAAAAAATACAGTTTCCACAAGAAAGCCAGCGCTAATCTGCATGTTATACTTATTTAAATATAGTAGATTGTTTCGTCAATGAAACTATCACATTGGAATAGTAAAAGGTATAAGGATTCTCTAACTATCCTACTTTTTATTTCATCGATATATTTTGTTATAAAAAATTTCAAAATTATCGAAATACCGCATTTCTCGTTACAGTCGATTTGTCTTGTAAATTTATAGTGTAAAGGAACAGGGAAAGAAATACTTTTAAAAACTGGCCGAGCGATATCCTAAACGTTTATACCTCGATGTTTCATGGCTACAGTTGTTAAATGAATAATTGAAAAATTAAGTCGAATGCCAAAAAAGCAAAAAGTAAAAAATTCTATCTGCACCAAGTTAGTACAATAAATTTTTGAACTGTATTTAATATGTAGTTCTCTCAGCAGAGAGTAGTCTGCATGTTTATTAAACTGCTCGCAACGTGGCAATCAAAATAAAGCGGATAAACGCTCATGTTCGCTGCTTATTTTTTTCCCTGCCCTTCCGTTAGTGTATCTTTAATTTAAAAGTGACGGTTAATGAAAAATAACATTTACCCTTTAATATGAAGTATGCTGCTGCCATGTTTGCTTCGAAAATCGTCGTTCGAAATGTTTCTTATAGTACCGTTATAAAAGAAAGCAACTTTATTTCGATGGAAAAAACGAAAAATAATACGCACTATTTTTGTAAAATAAGATACACACGAACTACGGTGTGCTTTCCGACAAAAGGGTACAGGAACTCTGTCGAAGTGCAACCCTAAACGTAAACAGAAAACGGCGCATCGTTGAAATAAGGGTGACTCAGTGCCGAGCTTTGTATGGTTTCCGGTAGCTCTCGCCGTTCTTACACAAGTGGACCGAGCCTATTATCGATTGGTATCGATGTGAGGTCGAGTACGGCGTTTACATTTCCTGCGGCGCAGAAAAATTTGCTCGAATCTTTTGTCTGCTTAATCCGTTTACCCTGTTGGGGATAGATTATTCGAATGATGACGTCAAATGAAATTTTATAGAAATTGACGCAACAACAATATGGTGTCATTATTGCAGATGCGCAGCTTCGCATTTAGACAAAATCGGAGCCCAGCTAGCTCTAAATTACGTCGGCTTCGTTTTTTTCATTATTCTCCTTATTACTTGTAATCGGTCATTTTCTAAAACGTTAATTTAAGACCAAAAATATGGGGAAACATTCTTATAAATATCACGTTTTTTTAGGAACATTAAACTTTTTAAACCGTTAGTATGGGCATGACGACCAACAATATACATATATTTATATACAGTGACTCCCAAATAGATTCGCACAAGTAAGAAATTTCGTTTTTTTACACTGTAGAGACAATAAAAAACGCAATGAAAATTTAAAAAAAACTTTTATTAATAGTATAACATCACAGTCATACAGATCACATAATAAGAAAAAAAGATAACGAGAAAAATACCAAAAAAATAAGTTATATAAAAAAAAATGAAAAAATCATCGCTCAAAAAGAACCGCACAAAATCGAAAACGCGAGGAAAAAAGCGAAACGCATTAAAAATTTAAGTTAAAAAACTAACTTAATATTTCGTTGAGTATCCTTTTTGGTCAATGACGCATTGTAACCTATTTGGCATACTACTTACAAGCTTACCTAAGTATTCTTTGTCCAGTTTTATCCACTCCTCGTCAATTCCTTTCTTCAGCTCTGCTTTAGAAATAACCGGCGTCTGATGAACTCGACACTCGACGGTCCAATTCATCCCACAAGTTTTCAATAATATTTGGATCCGGTGATTGAAGAGGAGGATGGATCACTTTTGGGCACCGGTAGAGCTGCCATTCTTGCACAATGCGAGCTCGATGTTTAGGATCATTGTCCTCATAATATTTAAACGAGTGCAAGATACCCATTGTCGCGGCACTTTTGTGCAAATTGGCTTTCAAAAGCTCCAAATATCGACGCGAATCTAGAATTCTATCGATAAATACTAATTCGCCTAAACCATGGGCTGATACACACACCCAAACCATCACTCCACCACCACTGTGCTTTATTGTAGGTTTCAGATTACAAGGATTCATTTCTTCATTTGGCCTACGCCAGACCATACAATGTCCATCTGGACTAAAAACATTAAATTTACTTTCGTCAGCGAAAATGACGTCGTCCTAATAAGTACCAGCCTTTGAAACGTATTCCTTCGCGAACTGTAAACGTTTGCGCCGATTCACTTCGCTGATAAAATCGTCTTTTGTATCCAGCATTTCTTATAGTTTGTCGCACCGTTTCACATCCGACTTTTTTCTCACATTGACTGGCAATCTTCGAAGCACTCAATCTGGCATTTTTCTTTATTTTATGGACGATCAGGCGTTCCTCGTACAGCGTTAGAATCTTTGAACGACCAGGACTATGCTTTAAGTCCACATTCTATTTTCGTGTTTATATCGCTTTAGAATGTCGTATACGGTTCGACGTTTCATATTTAAGATCGTACATATTTCTCGTACAGACTTACCCTTCGTATGATTCCAAATTACTAATTAGATCTTCTCCGTAGACGTGTATTTGGCCATTTTGGATTCATACAGAGAGCACTTTAATGGAATGTGCAAACACCACGCGATTTACATACACAAATGCACTGGCACTTGTTTTTTTGCACGAACGTAGTGCATTTTGATCATTACAAGCTATCTGCGATACACCTATGAGTCACCCCCGTTCCTATTGCGCTACAAAGCACGGGTTTTCTCATCTAACATCGTAGTGCGGATCTTTTTGAGCCATGACTTTTTTCATTTTTTTACATAAATTCCTCTTTTTTGGTAGCTTTCTCACAATCTCTTTTTCTTATTATGTGATCTGCATAGCTGTGATGTTGTACCATTAATAGGCGTCCTTTTTCATTTTTTATTTTATTATTTATCGCTTCTACAGTTGCAAAAAACGAAATTTCTTACTTGTGCGGATCTTTTTGGGAGTCACTGTATATGTGTAAGTAACATCATTACAATTTTTTTTATAAAAAAATATATAATTGTCTTATAATATACACACTGATACGAAAAACAAAAAAAGCAACAACATATAACATAGTCGTTCAGATTAGTAGGAAAAATGAGCAAAGAACTACCGAGAGAGAAATTACTGAATTCTACGAGGTTTCACGATCACGATATTTGTCAATCCACTCCTGGATGAAGACTTTCCGCAACATCCTCTATCTACTTCTGTTCTGTGCATTCCTCATCCAGTAAAAATGACCACCTACTAACAATTATAACATTGATACAGAAGTACGTAGAGTACGATATGGAATTATATATAGCCTTCGTAGATTACGAGAAGACGTTTAATTCAATAGAGGTCTGGGCAGTACTAAATTCGTTAAATCTCACCGGGATCAATGACGAGTATACTAACATTATTAGGAATATTTACAACTCCGTTACAATACGAATAAATCTATGGAGAAAAACGGAAAAAATCGCAAAAAAACGTGTTTTTTGGCCAGGCTTTAAATACCATTTGACCAAACGAGGAGTTAGACAAGGTGATGTCGTCTTGCCGAAATTATTTATCTGCGCGTTGGAAACCGTATTCGAAAATTTAAATTAGGATGCGGCAGGTTTCAAAATAGGCGGCGAATATCCAGATCACCTCAGATTTGCGGATGACATAGCACCAGTGAGCGGAAGCGCAAAAGAACTACAGACGATGATAACAGACCTGAATCTACATTTTGTAACCAAATAGAATTAAAAAAATTAGACAAAACGAAAATAATGACAAACACCGGAAGACGAATAAGAATAAATTTGGAAGAAATATAACAGGTAGATAGTTACACATTTATTTAGGTCAAAGAATCACGACAAATATAAAGAGCATAACGAAAGCGGAAATAACGAGGAGAATATCATATTGTCGTGGGTTGCGTCTGGAAAATTAAATGGTATTGTATTCCCGAAATAAACAAATACCGATTAACTTGAAAAGGAAATTGTATAACCAATGTGTACTTCCGGTCCTAGCATGCAGTTCGGAATTCTATGAGATTTACAAAAGTAGTAAATAAAAAAAGGACACTTGTTAAATTTAAAAAGCAGTCCTAAAAAAAATACCGATGCTTAAACAATTATTTTAAAAATTGAATAAAAACGCACTAAAGGATAAATAATAAAATATATATCTCGTATATTAAAATACACTTTAAAAGGGAATATTGTGTTATTCTTAAACATATCTTGATTAGGGTCGACAGCAGATTTAAGTTACGGTAACATTTAGTAACATAAGCCAAGTATTGGAAAGGTCAAGATTTAAGGCGACCTTTTACTTCTATCGCAATTTGATTTTGGTGTGCCGAGGCTCTGTTTCCCCTTCAATTTTTCATCCTTTCTTTATCCAATTAACTGCTTTTATTCTGTTGTGTCTCCTAAACCTATTCTACACCATGTCGTTAGATTGAAATTTGTACGGAATATAAACTCTCGCTTTTTCAACCACTTTACAATTTACACTGCGGGCTCCAAAAAAGCTAAGTGGAATTGGCGCAGCCTTTTTTTTTTAAATTACTCTTAATCTTTTAAACTTTTCTCCTTTTGCTCAATTTTCTATTCTACGCGCTGTTCCCATAAAATGCTCATAATCTCGGATTTTAAAAGTGTTCTGCAAATTGTCACATCTTTCCTTCTGTCTTCCTCCTTCGATTATGTAATACTTCTCATACCCTTTCTTCACACATAGTTTTTTCCTCTCTCACTCAATCGAGATCGATCTTCTGTGGATTCCCCTGGTCATTTAGACATCGGAGATAATGAATTCATTAGGGCCTGTTCTTCCGTTTCCACTTTCAGATTTTTGGCACATTTTCAACTCATAATATTGCTCTTCTCTCCTTCAATGTCTCATTTCAGATACTACCTCAACCCCTATTTTTCTTCATTTTCTAATTCTGCTCCTTTTACCTCCCTGTTCAATCATTTCTTCCTCTCCATCCATATTTTTCTAGATATCCTTAAACAATTTACAATCTCAGTTATTTGCCGCGTTCATTTTAACCATAGTTTCCTTCCTGCATCATTTTCTCGGTTTTCATCTGCATCTACCCCACTCAATCCTTTTTATCTCCTTTTCACGATCCTGATGTCATGTTTTATTTAAATGTTCGACTTATTCCGCTGAACAATCGTTCTTCCACTCTTTTCTACTAAAACTTAGTTCCCTAATCCCTATATTATATTGGTGCTTCTTTTATATTCACTCATTTCCGTCTGCTTCTGTTAATCCTGCTTTTGAATTACTTTTATCCTACATCCTTAAACGTTTAACAGTACAGCTTATTTTCTCCTTCTTCCAATAACTTGAACTAATTGTCGATACCGCGTTTTACTCACGATCGAAGAATAAAAATTGTAAGAACAGATTAAACGGTATCGGAGACATCTGCGCGATACGAATTACGGGTAGACTCATGGATACAGTATTAAATTAGCTAGTTTTTCATTTTCTTTTTTTTTGCGAGGGGGGAGGGGATTGCCAACACAGATCTTTACCCAGGTTTTTGTCATTCTTAATTTGGCGACAAAGAGTTTTAAAGTTACGCAAAGTTTAAGAGAAGTGGGGATGAATTTATAAACATTTTGGGATTGAAATATATTAACGTTTTAATCGATGGCGGTGAAGGATTTCTCTCATTTATACAACAAAAGTTTAATCCCGACTTTTATACGACCAGTAAAAAAAAGTGTATCAACGCTTCTTTTACCCGTCAATTGGACCACATTCAAACCAGAAATTTTACTTCATATTTTTTACCTACTTTTACTATCCATTATAAAATACGTTTTTATCTTTTTTTTAACAATCATAAAATTTGTGAATTATATCGAATACTCGAGGTTCAGGATTATTATTTTTTGGATACTTTCTTTCGATGCTTTAATTTTTTTTAGTTCTTGCAATCGACCAACGGTAAAAGTCATGCCAAAATAAAAACCGCGAAAATGAATTAAAGCCAGAACCATGGTCACATCGAACATATTCGGGAGCGATCAATGCGCTGGTAGCCTAAAGGATATTTTAATTCTTCAAATAGTTTAAAACTATAAAAAAGGTGTTAATAAGGCAATTGCTCTACACGAATGTTACTGTTTGTTTTGTCGTTGGGTAATTTATTTACTATTTAAATGAATTAAGATTTTTATATTCACCATTCCATTTGCATTTATTTTTGTATAAAAACAAAAAATTACAAATCCATCGTGCTGCTCTTACAAAATAAATAATACACGTAAGTTATAAGATGTTATTATCACAGTTCTATGAATCTTTTTCTCTTTATTCTGCAAAATATTACAAAAAAGTTTCGGGAGGTGTTTGATCGATAAAAAAAAAAAAAAAGTTATTTTCGAATATATTATGCAAATTAATTGATAATGTATCCCACTCGCTATAAAGAAATGAAATACGTTTCAACAAAGAAGAAAAAAGAATAAATAAGAAGCAGCAGCACATTTAGTTTTAAATAGAAATATTTTCCATGTAATTGGTATTTCTTTGTCTACATCTTTGTCTATATCTTTGTCTAAACTGTTATCAGTATTAGCATAATTTTCAATTTTTATTATCGTACAATCATTTGTAGTAGTTATGTACTGTGCGTAGTATCTCCGACTGTTTATCTCTTACCTCTCTCTGTGTTTCATTGTATACAGATATCTGATGTTTCGTTTCTTTTAAATTTCTTCATAATATACTTAACCCTTTACTTTTTTCTATTATTTCTGTTGTTTTCAAATTGTGATATTCTACTATGTCTTCTTTAATTTTTCTCATTATTATTTGATTAATTTTGACGTGTTCTGTCGGATACCTACCTTTTTGATTTATACGAGGGTGGTTCAAATATAAACCGGAATTTCGTCAAAAATTTTTATTTTATACTTACAGTGCTCATATTTTTTACAATTTTTCGAGATAACCCCCCTCGCACGCTACGCACTTTTTCCACCTCTCCGGCAATTTTTTTATTCCTTTTTCGTAAAAATCTCGCGGCTTGTCACATAGCCCCTCATCGTTGCTGTCGAAACGTTGTCCACCAAGTGCTTCTTTCAACGGGCCAAACAAATAATAATCACAAGGCGACAAATCTGGACTGTAAGGAGGATGTTCAAGTGTTTCGCAGCCCAATTCGGCCAATGTCTCCATCGTGAGCCGATCGGTATGTGGCCTGGCGTTGTCTTGAAGCAGTATCGCACTACGGATCGGAATTTCGCGCCTTTTTGTTCGATAGGCCGGTTTGACTGTGTTTTTTAGGAGGTTACTGTAATACTGCGCCGTCAAAGTACGTTGTTCAGTTAGGAAATCGACTGCGATCACTCCCTTCATGTCCCAAAACACGGTACACAACACCTTCCCAGCTGACTGTGTAACCTTCGCTTTGACTGGCGCTCCCTCTTTTTTTTTTCCGCCACTCCATAGACGAGCGTTTACTCTCCGGCGTATAGTAGTGTACCCAAGTTTCGTCCGTGGTGAATATTCGCCGCAATAAATTCTCTCCTTCCTCTTCATACCGCTGCAGGAGACGCGTGTAAACTTCCCAACGAGTGAATTTCTGTTCAAAATTCAGAAGTCTCGGCACCCATCTGGCTGCAATTTTGCGATAACCTAGCCGATCATGAATTATTGTCTCAATACTACCTATGCTGATGCCCAATTCGTCGGTCATATCGCGTACACGGACGCGTCGGTCAGCCAAAATGAGTTGTTCGATGGCTTTGACGTGTTCATCTGTAATGCTGGTTTTTGGGCGCCGCGCATGTGGTATGTTTGACACCACTTCACGTCCTTTTCGAAACGCGGAACACCACTCGTACACTTGAGTTTTGGAGAGACACTCATCCCCGAACTGTTCGCGTAATTTTCGGTAAATTTCCACGGATTTTACGTCGTCTTTGACTAAAAAACGAATAATGATGCGTTGCGCAACAGACACTGGTACTTCTTTTTCACTCATGGCTCTAACTACACTAAACAGTGAGGTTACGCGGTTCTAATTGCTCTACACGCTTCGTAACAAACCGGTCTAACTGCCAGTGCAACCACTGTTTCCACAATAAATTTTTCGCGCGTTTATTTAAAAATTCCGGTTTATATTTGAACCACCCTCGAAAAGTAATGCACACATGCTTGTAGAACGCGAATGAAATGAGCTACAGAAGCGTGCCTGGTGGCAATCGTAAGTGATATTCCTCCTTTACACGCGTGTGCAGTTTGAAGTCCTTGCGTGTATCCAGCGTGCCGTGAGCAGCGTAAATATGGATACGTGTTCTAGTGTTATGTCAACTATATAGGTTAAACAGCACAGCTGAAAAAGTGACTCCTACCGAAATTCATCGTCGTTTAAAGGATGTTTAACGATGCTGTTGATATAGGTCTACTGTCAATCGATGGGTAATAAAATTTCGTAATTTCGAGCCTGGAAAAGCCATAATTGTTGATGAATCAGTTGACGTCCGATCATTTCCACAGACGATAAGCATCGCAAACTTGTTGATGATTTGATTCAAAATGACCGGCGAATCACTCAACAGCGTATCGCAAATCATGTTGGAATATCCAAGGAACGTGTCGTCGGCTTCATTATTGAACAATTGGGATACCGTGAAATCTGTGCACGATGGGTACCACGCCGTTTAACAGACGAGAACAAACAGCGTCAATGAGAAAGCTGAAGTTTGAACCGATTACGCACCCTCCTTATTCCCCCGATATTGCGATTTTTATCTTTTTCCTCTCGTGAAGAGAGACCTCAAGGGTAATCATTACACCTCGGATGATGTAGTGAAAACAGCTATCAAGTAGTCCTGCATTCGAGAAAAGTCGGAAGAATTTTTCAGTGACGGAATGAAAAAACTTGTTACACTTTGTAGGGAGAAATTGTGTTAGTCTTAATGGTGACTACGTTGAAAAATAAATAAATGATTTTGAAGCTTAAAAATTGTACTTTATTTTACCCGATCTCGCTAGTCCTTTTTGTTTGCGTTCTACAAGCATGTGTGCATTATTTTTCAGCCGAGCCTCGTAATGTCCTTTTGCCTTTCTATTAGTCTTTTACAGTAGATTCGGTAAGTTTTCTTTTCCAGCTTGTTTTTACTGTCTTATCTTATTGTTTTTGTTAGTTCTCGTGTCTATTCATCTCAAGTGTTATTCGTTTTGCTGAATTATTCAATGCTTTCAGTTTTATGTATAATCTTCTGTTATACTCTTCCTTCCAAATTATAAAGCATTTCGATGTTTACTTTTTTCTTTACTATTTTTTAAAGCGTTTAAATCTGTCTAGTTTTTTGTTAAGAACTATCTTACATCATATTAATCGATGGTCACTTAAAAATATTCCTACTTTATTTAGTACATCGAAGTTTTTGATAATGTTGACGTTTGAGCTAGTCAATTTCGGTTTTTACTTTGCCGTTTGGTCCGACCCACACCCATCTCTGTTGTGGTTTCTTTTTAAAGTGTGTACTGATTTCGTATAGTTTATTACGCAGTTGATGAAATTTGCTATCGTATTTCCTCTGCTTGTTTCTATCACCCAATCCGTTATGTCTATGTAACTACTTTTGTCTTCTAGTTCCTTTACACCGTGTCTAGCATTGAAGTCCTCCATAACAACGGTATAGTTCGCTTTCTCTATTTCTATTGTACTCGCGGTGCTAGCATATAGTTCTTCTACTGCAATGTCTTTGCTAGCAGTTGTGTAGATGTGTGCTTCTATTACTTGTATATTGTATTCTGATTAATTCTTATTACATCCGATAATCCGAAAAATGTTGTAATGTTATCTTTAATTGATTTGTGTACCACGAAGCCTGCACCATGTTGTTTTGTATCACTGCCTTTCCAGTACATTGCATTATCATCATTTAATAAAGTCTCCTCTTTCCCAGTCCTTCTTACTGCGCTCAGTCCAGCTATGTGTCGTTTCATTTTCTCTAATTCATGCTTCAGATTCAGATATCTTAGTCGTATCAGCTACTGCCAGTGAACGGGCATTATAGGTAGTTAACATTAGTGTGTAGTTTTATTATTATTATTAGTATTTCTATCATTTCCGTTATTACTGTTGTTACCGTTATTTGGGGTCGCATGTCAGGGTTGCCGGCCCCTTAACGTCAATCCAGCGTCTTCTACCATTACCTGGTCCTAATCAGCGAATTATTGGTAGCAACTAATCGACCTCACATAAAGCCATACTGATGTATGTGCGGTGTTTAATTTACGGGTAGATAAAGACACATCGTACCGGAAAAGAGAAATCAGTTGCCCAAAAATATGTTTGTAATACTATTAGATTATCAAAACAGCTCAGTTCCACCATCCCATCCGTGGGATATTATTTATTTTTCAATTTCAATTTATTTGATTACGTATGTACAATTTTTTAAACATAATTATAAATAAATATTCAGCACGTATGAGCATTGTGCGCGAGATTATCACAACAAGAATAAAAAGAAGATAATTTTTAAATATTGTAACGTGCACACTTTACGTGTAGCGATGCATCGGCCTTATCGGCTGATCAGTCTCGAGGCATTGTCTGAATATTTTTCGAGATTTATATAGGATTATTCTATACATAGGATCTGAGATAACGGCTATCAGTAAATCTGTGCGGAATCGGATCGAATCTATGTTTATGCAAAGGAATTTGTCCGTTCTGCGTGCTGGTAATATACGAATAGTTGGAACGTATGGCGGTACCAGAAAAGGCACTATTACTACTTCAAGCCTTGCATCCGATCAAAACTGGGTCAGAAGAACATGACATCAGAAGCTTCTCCGGTCGAAATAGTTCAATTATTTTAGATAGTGATTTTTTAAGGGGCATTTCGGGACATCTTGACTTTGTTCAGATTAAGATAACGCTTAAAAAAGAAGAAAGAACGCGTATTTTGTATTTTTTATTGATTTAACGAATAAAATGGAATTCACAGTTAAAGTTTCTGATCAGGAACCGATCGGAAATATCATGTGTTTATCGACAGAAGAAAAAGAGTCAAAGCTTCATAGGAATATGTTTCAGGATAAGGTAAATCAGTCGGATTTTTCAGAGTCTGCGAAAATCAATTTGCTACACAATCTAGTCCGTAGACGAAAGGTATTCTATTCGTCGCAGGTTTGTATCGTATATAGAGCATCCCTGTAGAAGAGCACAAGGTCTATCGTAGGTAAAGATTATAATACCGATGTCGAAACGGAATGGTATAGGAGAAAAACTTTCTCGCGTGACAGAGAGGAGAATGATAAGTTATTCAATCTTACTGCTAGTTTCCTAATTAGACACGGGTAACTCCGAACATAGTTATATCTTCGGAAATATATCCGCGTTCAGACACAGCCGGATATATCTCCGACGATGCGATTTAAAATCTTAACTTCGAAAGACGTCACACAATGTACAAATGTTGTCATTCCGGACATATTCGGATTTATCATTGGCGGGATGATTTAACAT
Organism: Icerya purchasi; assembly: GCA_039619475.1. Taxonomy (NCBI): domain Eukaryota; kingdom Metazoa; phylum Arthropoda; class Insecta; order Hemiptera; family Monophlebidae; genus Icerya; species Icerya purchasi. The sequence continues at coordinate 219,248,425 of CM077115.1, read as the reverse complement.
ATCCTAACTCGGAAAGGTGTTAGCTGCGCGCATGCGCACCGCGTTCAACGACGTTCTGTTGCTTTGTGCTTTCGGAGTGCTACGCGGAGTTGAAGTTGAATACGCAACCGAAGATTGCGATTATACGTTAGACAGAAAACAGATAACTCGGTCGGAGTTGGAATTGAGAAGCGGATAATACATGTACCCAAAACTGTTCTAGCGGAGTTGATTTTGCGCATCTCTATTACACATGGATTCTCAAAAGTATACAGCACTTGTTTTCAAAAGCCGCTCTTATCAGTTCAATGTAGTCTTTTTTAGGTTACTACTCATTAGTACCGCCGCTTTTATCAAAACTCTGGCTGCTATGTTGTTACCGCATTGTGCAAGTTTTGTGTTGGCCTATGTTGACAGCACTGTCGTTTTCCATCCAACTCCAAAGAGCAACATATCAAGCATCCCCGAGCATAGTGCTTGACTCATTAACGGAGACAGAAATGACAGCCAGCTTAGATAAATTCGTTTTTGGTCGTAAGGAAATTGATTTTCTGGGGTTCAGTCTTCCCCGGGTCGTTCGATATTTGAAGAGAGGGTGGAGAAGATTAAGAGTTTTCCTCGTCCCGTAAATAAAAAACAAGCGCAGTCCTTCATTGGTCTCTCTGTGCAATTATTACGGAAAATTTAAACATTCTTATGCTGATATATATTATATTCCCTATATCAGTGTGACCGTTTGTTTGGTCGGACGCGGAAAAAGCAGCATTTTGCCGATTCAAGGAAGCCCTTCCGGTCCATACTTGCTTGCAATTAGCTAATTATAGCAGAAAAAATTTTGTCGTGTGTCCCGATGCATCAAATAGGACCGCCGGTGGACGGCTGCTTGCTGCATTATGATGATGATCCACGTCCCATCATGTTTGTCAGTCGACTACTCTCCGTTTCTGAAAAGAATTTTATTTCACGTCAGAGAAGGAGCTGTTGGCGATTGCATCCTGTATGAAAAGGTTTCGAATAGTAGTGAAAGGATTTCAGATTGTAATCTTGAGGTTCAAAGTTTTTTCAGGAATCTAAATGGAGAAACGATAGTCTCACTAGATGGTTGTTATATTTACAGAACTTTAATTTAAATATTGAGTATATTGCTGGTAGGCTCAATGTAGTTGCTGATATGCTATCACGAACCTGGTTTAAAGAAGTGCAGATGAGCCACGATTGTGTATTTAGTACATTTATCACCGAGAAGGATACAAGGACGATGCGTGACTTATTTGGAGGCATTATCGCCAATCAGAGGGATAATGATTTCTGGAGAATTGTCTTGGGGAATTATACACATCGTCCCGAAAAGGAGAAAGGAATTGCCTAAAAAAATATATTCTCTTCCGGTCTCCGTTAGACATACCCTTGGATGATAAAAACAGTTCAGTTCCACGATACTATCTGTCACATCTTATATCACGAATCCGTGGGATATTGTCACAACAAGAATAAAGGAGAGATAATTTTTACATATGCATCTGCTTGAAATATGCTTAATCTGTTTACCGATCTCTTATGCTTTTCTTACTCGCGTCATTTACTACACAGTTTGCTGATGGTAAGTGCCTTTCTTCGGAATAAATTTCTCGAAAAAAGCGTTTAATCGGAATTTAGGGTGGTTTGCTCGAGCGTGAAACTATTGGAAAATAACAAGCGTTCATCCTGGCAGAAAGTGAAAGTTGTTTAGTTGATCGGATTTAAAAGAAGCGGCGTCTCAGTGATGCATGCATATAAAGGTCATCTAAATGAAGACGTGAGGCACAGCTTAAAAATAGCCTTTATTGGATAATGTGGTGATGTATGTCTAAAAGAAAACTTGATGAGTTGGCAGGATATTATAAAATGTTAGTAGGCTCTAATCACATTTGGCGGGAGAAAGTTCATCCATGTGTCGGCCTTTTAGAGAATGTAAAAAAAATGTAGAACGGCATTTGCGTTCGCAGGCTGTAATTTATCAATTTCCGTGTCGAATGCCGCTCGCGTTCTTCAATGCTCGTCAATGATTCAGGTTAAAGAAGGAAAAAATGAAGGCTAGAAATGCAGAGCCGCGTTAAATGGCGTTTCTTTATCATTACTATCAGCGGCTTGGTCAGAGCCGAAATGAGTAATATACCGTACAATACAATTCGAGTTGTTATCAGTGTGGTGACCTGCTTTTTCCGTTGAGCAAGTAGGGGCTGCTCGCCGATAAGGCAACTTCTCCGACGGTCGTGGGTGTCAAAGGTGGTAAGTAGGTGGAGAGCCGCGTTCGCGAACTTAAAAGCTCGCTGTACTTTTTCGATGTGTGGGGGCAGAGTTGTTGCCTTATCGATCCGATTTCAAATTTGAAATGCCCTGCGCATTGCAGCTTTCGAAGACCTTGCGAAGGGTGCATGTGACTGAGCAGCTACACCTACTGCCGACTGCTACTGCTGCTGCTGCTGCTGCTGCTGCTGCTGCTGAAGTTTCAGTGAAATAGCCTATTTCGCTGTGAAATACGAACGAAGATTGCGTTCCGGTTTACGTGTGCGTTTTACTGCTGTGCGCGGTAGTTCGGTTGAAATTTTCTCAAAGAAACTGTTCTAAAATAACATATATTAATATTTTTTTACTTAGTTTTATTCTCATTTCAGTGCTAAATTAACCACAAGCATTTAATAATAAAAAACAAGATACATTCACCGTATCAAAAAACAAAATGTAAGTCCATCACAACTGCTATTTCATTATTGTTATTATTACCTATTAATTGTCACTGCCAGGCTGAAAGTATCACGTCTAAACTTGCTGAAGGAACCGTGAATAATAACAATTTTTAAATTTCGTTGCGACATCAGAGTTCATTATAGGTCACTGAGTTGTTCTCTCGTCGATGCAATGCTTTTTTATAATTTCAATTTTGTAGTTTTATGCAACTTTTCTATTTACTATATAGGAAATTACTGTTATTAGCTATCTTTTTAATCGTTTTACGTTACATTGTTTCTGCTTTTACTGATAATTTTTTACGCTAAAAGATTAATAAGAACTCTTTTTTTTTTGAAGATACTGAAATTACGTTTTACTTATCGTAATTACTTAGAAGTGTATTACGGATCTTACATATTTCTCGGTTTTTTTCTTTTCTTTTTGTATTCTTATAAGGATAATTCCGGTATTGTAAATATAAGCAATAACGGAAATGATAACAAGTCAACTGTTTAAGTTTGTGACACGTAATGACGTAATCGATAATAGGGTCAATTTTTCTTGTCTTTATTCTTTTTTTTTTTTTTTCGTTATTTGGATAAATTCTATCTACAAAAAAAAAAACAAAATTAAATTGAATAATAATTTTTAATTTACTCATCATCCAAGTTTGTATGTCACATGCAAAAGTGATGCGCGCCTCAATTTAAAGTTAGATCGGTCGGAAGAAAAATCTCATACGCTAAATTTAATATTTTTTCTATTTTGGGATTTACAAGTGGTATGTTAACCGTGGAAACTATATGGAAATAGTGGGAATTACATTTGTTTATATCGCGATGTTTACCTTATCATTTTCAAGTGTTGGTTAATTCGAATTCATCCGAATTTGTTTTATCAAAAATTTTGAGCAAAGTACCGACATATAGGTTTTTTGCTCTTTGTTAGAAAACTTTCCACCAAGGTATAAGTGAAGTAAAGTAAATTCTCTATTACCGGTTTTCTCTGGTTCCCAGTTATTTCAGACCGGATAAACCTGGGAGCAATGGAGATCCGAAACGAAACAAGTTTAGTTTAGTAGCTAAATTCCTTAACCACTAAGCTACTGCGTTACCTATTCACCGTTGCATATAAAGACTTTATAATATATATATATATATATATATATATATATATATATATATGTATATAAAAACTCGGCCACTTTCATTTCTGTCTCCTTCTCTTCTATACTTTGTATAAAATGATCAAAATTTACAACGTAATTTTTACTAGTATCAACAAAAAAAAAAAAAAAATAACAATCATAAAAATCCTATCCTAACATTTAACTTTTTTCGCTACATTTATCGTTACATATTTCGTTACATAAAATTGTGACATTTTTTAAATAACAATAACAAAAATCCTATAAAATATAACAAACGTTACATAAAATTGGGACATTTTTTTCTAATGTAATTCTTTGCTCTAGTCGCTGACACTAAGCAGAGGATCCTACTCGCTCACTGTAGGAAGTATTTTATTTTATTACGACTTCACATTTTGAAGGAAGCGAAATATTTGCTACGGATCTAATTAGTAGTGAATGAATTTTCGTATTCTAATGTCCCCGTCACATTGTACAGCATTTAAAATAGAAAAACAAAATAGAAATAAAAAATGTCCAACAAGGTAGAGTGTGCGCTGATAAAGTGCATCTATATACATCCATGATCTTGTAGTCGGTTGAGGTAGGTGGACCATCGTTCGTTGTCGAAAAAACAAAAAACGCGCCAGTAAAAAATTATAGGTTAACGGAAAAGAGAAAGTTAAAAATTGATCAAAAAAGAGAAAAAGGCACGAAGAAAACCGTAAAGAAAAGGTGAACGCTTTCCTCTCTCACTGTAATAATTACTTGAAACCAAAATAATTGCCGATGAAAAACGGGTATTTTTGTTTCTTGTACAGTTTTATTCTCGAGCAAAAAGATGCCGAGCGATATCGTGATTGCAGCTTTTGGAAATACAAAATATCACCTTTCGGTTTCGACTCCGCACTGCATCGCGTAGCTCCATAACCCCGGAGGAACACTGAGCCGACCCAGGGATCGTATAATATTATTTAATTAATCCCATTTCATTTGTACCGTTTATTCGCTAATAATTGTGTTTTTCAGCGGTCGGCCGTCAGAGAAACATTATTGTAAGGTTATTATCAAAGATATAATGGGGGAAAAAAAACAAAAAAAAAACGTATAATTATAATAATATTAATAAATAATTAAATAAATCCGCGATAATCGAGAGATATTATGTGGTTGATGTTCCTAAGGGCTTAAAAATACAAGTTACATTTAGCACACCTGTATGGGGATCTAACGAAATGGGAATCGTAGCACTACAAGCTTTTTTAGAAATTTTTATTTTTACTTATGAGTAGCCTCCCGGGCTAATGATCCGTGTTTTTATTTCCATTGAAAATGGAATTTCGATTTGGCGCAAGAGATTAAAAGATGGTAGTTTACATTATTCCGTAAAATGAAAAAAAAAACCAACAAGATCGTCAAATGTGTTAAAGAATTACACAGTATGTTAGGGGGCACACAGTCATTTCGGTTTCGGACCGAATCGATGGATACAAACATTTAAGAGCAGAGCATATATATTCTTGGCGCATAGCAGAACTGAAAAAGACAAGTTGCAAGCAGGACTTGTGCAGACTTAACAATTATGAGATACATACTAGCTGCGTTACCCACGGCTTCACCGGCATACTTGTTTAAATCCGTATCCAGGAATTATCAAAAACTTTTTTTTGTCTTATCACGAATCGTTTTTCCGAATTACGTGCAGTTAAAAAATCCCAGTTACATTTTCATATGCACGGCAGTGAGTATGCACGCCGGAAAATCTTGGAACAAATAATAAATTTTTTACCGATTTCTTTTCTATAAATTGCATTTTTTACTTTTGTATATTAACTTGCCTTGTATCGAACCGGAGTCATGATTGTTTTAACCTGGGTATGTATTTTGGGATGTCGCGATAGCCTAGTTGCTAGAGCGCTTGACTTCCGATGTGGCGGTCACGGGTTCGATCCTGAGCGACGACGAACTTATTACAAGAATTAAATAAATAAATAAATAAATAATCGCTAATAACCACCACGTGGAAGGCAATGGAAAACCACCACGTACAACATCATATGCGCGCTAGGTCAGTACACAGCAGACATAAATAGGAATACACTTTTGTAAAACGATGTAAATCAAACGATTACTAATCAGTTCCGAATGTAGACTTGCGTATTGTGTACACCTGCGTTGCATATAATAATTGCCTAGTACACTATGCCTACATCTGTACAACTGAGATGTACGAATAGGTAGTCGCCGACGCTCAGGAATGAAGTATGGCACTATAAAGAAAAAGAATGTCTTTTGGCTGCGAGGGAATCGTTTCGTGAAAAAAAAAAAAAAATACATCACGGGAAAACTAAGAGAAAAGTGTTACCCTGATAATGTCATTGAGGTTACCTATTATCTCGTTGCGATAAAGAGTCTTAATTGTTCCTGAAGAACTCGGTGGGTGAGATCGTTACATTTATTTATCTCGATTTATTTATCTTTCTACACCTTCCCCTAATTCTTTTCGCCGACTACCAAGAGTGTCGTCAGTAATGCGGCCACTCCGATTGAATCCACGACTAAAATAAACAAAACTTCCTAACAATTATCTGCTTCGTCCGCGTCTATTTCTTCTGCTCCCAAAGACTATAATGCTCCGGTTCGGAATATTAATGAGCCCGTCGACATGGATATTTCGGCCGGTTCCATTATTAATGTTATTAGTAATTCTCCCCGTTCTCCTATAAAGTCTCCGGCCTTACTTCTGTCACTTTCCCCGATCACTACTACTTCCCTACAAATTTAATTGTCCGCATCATGTTTCCAGATCTCAAGGATCAGGAATCAAACTAAATTTATAAGCAGAATTCGTGGTTCTTACTTGCGCTGTTTCACTAAATTCTTGAAAAATGTTCGCGATATCCATTTCACCTTATTTTTCAGTTTAATTTGTTTCGACCGTGAAGAAAATTACAATTACCCAGAATTTCTACTTTACCATACGAATACCGTTTTTTTTTACTATTCAGACTGGTTAATTCGCTCTGTGCGAGAAATGAGTGATCTATGAACTATCTGTAATGCTAACATATTACATGAAATTCAATATAATCACACACAAACACTAACACAATAAACTAGACACCTACGAGGGTAGTTCAAATATAAACCGGAATTTTTAAATAAACGCGCGAAAAATTTATTGTGGAAAAAGTGGTTGCACTGGCAGTTAGACCGGTTTATTACGAAGCGTGTAGAGCAATTAGAACCGCGTAACCTCACTGTTTAGTGTAGTTAGAGCCATGCGTGAAAAAGAAGTACCAGTGTCTATTGTGCAACGCATCATTATTCGTTTTTTAGTCAAAGACGACGTAAAATCCGTGGAAATTTACCGAAAATTACGCGAACAGTTCGGGGATGAGTGTCTCCCCAAAACTCAAGTGTACGAGTGGTGTTCCGCGTTTCGAAAAGGACGTGAAGTGGTGTCAAACATACCACATGCGCGGCGCCCAAAAACCAGCATTACAGATGAACGCGTCAAAGCCATCGAACAACTCATTTTGGCCGACCGACGCGTCCGTGTACGCGATATGACCGACGAATTGGGCATCAGCATAGGTAGTATTGAGACAATAATTCATGATCGGCTAGGTTATCGCAAAATTGCAGCCAGATGGGTGCCAAGACTTCTGAATTTTGAACAGAAATTCACTCGTTGGGAAGTTTGTACGCGTCTCCTCCGAATTGGGCTGGGAAACACTTGAACATCCTCCTTACAGTCCAGATTTGTCGCCTTATGATTATTATTTGTTTGGCCCGTTGGAAGAAGCACTTGGTGGACAACGTTGCGACAGCAACGATGAGGTGGAATCGTTCGTGCGCAAATGGCTATGTGACAAGCCGCGAGATTTTTACGAAAAAGGAATAAAAAAATTGCCGGAGAGGTGGAAAAAGTGCGTAGCGTGCGAGGGGGGTTATCTCGAAAAATTGTAAAAAATATGAGCACTGTAAGTATAAAATAAAAAATTTTATGACGAAATTCCGGTTTATATTTGAACCACCTTCGTACAAGAAGCTCATTGTATTAATTCGTATTATCGACCGCTTTATTGTAGGTGCGCATAAAAAGACTAGCAATAAAATAAATTTGATTTGCGCGCCGCAACCAATTTCCTGCTAACAATGGCCTAGAATCCTTCACAAGGCATTAGCACAAAAAAGAAATGTTAAAAAAAAGAAAAAACTACTTGGTAGATTATACAGAAAGCCCCCCCCCCAGACATGACAGCAACGGATCTTCGCCCAGGAACGACATGAGGGACAAGGATCAGTTAGATGTAGATTCGGTCAGTTATTGATGAGATAAAAGAACTGAGGATAGGAACAACGGAGATCGACGGAAACGGTAAGATATACAAGGCACAATAAGGAGTAGGGAGTTTGAGTGATAGTAGATTGGAGTGCAAAGAAATGCGTTCGTTCACGAGGGATGGTCATTCAAAGAAGATATGGCTGGGATCGCAGATGGTTTCGTCGTCAGGATGGAGAGGATAATTAAGGGAAAGTGCGAGACGAAAACAAAAACGTGAGGAAGGAAGGAGAGTATGATTCAGACATAAACGGATAATAGGGACAATAACGGAGCGGCGAAGCGAAGGAAAATCGTAAAACCAAGGCCGCGTGGGAAGATTAGGTTGGATGGAAAAATAAAAGGAAGGTTGATGGGAAAAAAAAGGAGACGTAAAATTCTGACCAAAATCTAACATAAAACTCTTTACACAGTGGGAGCAAATTAGGAGCGGGAATTTCAGTGAAATAAAGGCGGTAGAACACAGAAATCTGAGCCAAGGAATCTGCAATTTCGTTACCTCCTATCCTCTTATGACTGGGGACTCTGAGCATATCAAAAAAGAGCTGTGAGGGCGAATAAAAAAATCAGAGAAGTGAAAGAGGGGAAATGTGAGGAAATAGCTTTAAAAGCACACATAGTAGTCAGAGATAGTTAAATATTTAGAAGAAGATCGGTGGGGGAAATTTAAATTACGGAACGTAGAATGGTCATTAGCTCGGACGTAAACTCCATTAGGTTCCTTCGAACCATCCGTAAAAATGGTTATGCGAGGAGGAGATCTGGATTCGACATAACTATGGAATTCCTGTATAACTGTAGTATTGAAAGGGCATTTCGAGGAAAAGGGAAAATAGAATACATTGGGAGGATTGGAGAGATCTGATAAATTGAAAAAAAAAGTAAGGGCAATTATTATAAGAAGTTGTTCAGGATAAATAAAAAAAATAAATTTTTTTTTTTAAAAATAGCCTTTTATTTATGCACTAAAAAGTACAAAATAACGTTATCAGTATGCGACTATCAGATACGCATCCTAACATTAAAATCTGACACCACAAAATATTCTGAAAAATAAAAGCGGGGGCCGCAGTTACAAAAATATTCGGTGTGTGTGGTATTGTGATTCACAACAATGGAGCAACATTAGATAGTGATTGTAGTTTTGGCTTAGGCTGATAATATTAATATTTAATTATTAATCTGCGGCCCCTGCTTTTATTTTTTAGAATATTTTGTGGTTTCAGATTTTAATGTTAAGATGCGTATTTGGTAGTCATTTTGTACTTTTTAGTGCATAAATAAAAGGCTATTTTTAAAAAGTTTTTTTTAATTTTTATTTTTTAGTCTGGACTTTTTGCTATGTATTTCCATAAAAAACAATAAATTTAGATTTGTATTTTATTTTTCTTCATTTTATTCAATATCTTGATTATAGGACATTTACAGAAATTTGTGTTACATTTTATTATTAAATAATGGATCGCGTTCTTTCAATTATATTGTCTTTTGTTTTTCATACAATACATACGGAATCTTCAGCACATGAAACGCAATGTTTGACTAATAGCGATATTTCCATTGATATATCACATGATCGAAAAAAAAAAAAAATTTTTGAAACTTTCGAGCTTTCGGAGCCCCAAGGGTCCGATTTTAAAGTTGGAAACCCAAATGTTCCAAAGTAAAGAAATACACAAGGATTTGCATTTTTTTTAATCTTGTCCAAAATTTTTATCTATAAAGCTGAGCCACAAGCGGGAGCTACACGTCGTTTTTTGTGCTTTTTTAAACTTTTGGTAAACTTCTAATGTTTCGTTAAGAAAATGAAATACGAGTTTGCTCCAGACAAATAGCGCTCTTTCCAACAGTATATCCATATGCCCGGGAAAAAAAAAAAATTTTCTCAAAAGTTCGAGCTCTCAGTGCACCGAGGGGCTAATATTAAATTATCTTGGGAGTAAAGCGCCAGTTTTGCAGAATAGGAAGGTATGAAGGAATAAGTATAGAGAATGATTACGATAAGCGTTTACGCAAGAAACTATATCCTAAATAGGATCAACGGATGAAAAGGGGAGACGAGTTTGACTGAGCGAGAACTGCTGGTATTAGGGAAGATCTAAGAACACCACGACAAAGACGAATACGGTAAATTTTGGATTACATCCAGCTTGGAAAGAAGTGATTTAGAGGCACAACAGTATTTAAAGAAACCGTAGTCGAGTTTAGAACGAATAATCGATATGTACAAAGAAATGAGAAGAAAAGGATCGCCTCCCGATTTTGAAAGAACTTTCAGTAGGTTCAGTCTTTTAAGGGCAGAAGAGGAAAGGAAATAAATATACGAAAATAGTTTAAAATTATAGTTAATGAAATCGGGCAACATAATGAGAAACAAATGTAGTAGAACTGATATATCCACTGCACTTTAATCGAAAAAGGTTTTCTATATCAGCAAAATTACAAAACCCGAACGCATTCTTGTGCATATAAACGCTGCAAACAATGGCCCTAAATTCATGCAACTATCCGATATTTTAGAAAGATTATTACAGCACCGAGATAAGGTATAACTGTAGCTGAACTACCTGATGTAAACTTTTCTTACACGGAGACTGCTCTTAATCGAAAAAATGCAGCCAATTACCTATTCTAGTCTTGTCGAATTAAAGGGATATACGAGTATATGCTGCATTTAAAGCAAACTGTTTAGTTGCATAGTTTTCGCAGTCGCTGAGAATAATTCCACGATGTATGTATGTATGTATGTATATATATTTATTTAAAGACGCTCGACTTCTAGGTCATTTGCGTCTACCGTACATTACAATTTATAGATAATAATTACAAATAATTCTGCCATACGTAAACTAAATCATATCTTCCGAAATAGGTTGACAGCTTTTAGGAATCTAAAAGTACTTTGGACTGCAGCTTCATCATTTCCAAGCGCCTCTTTGACAGTAATTCTTCTTGTACATGCGGATGAAAAAGCTTCCTCGCGCTCCTTTTGGAGTTTTGGACATACGGAGATGACATGTTCGATGGACAGACTTTGAGTGTTACAAAGTGCACATGATGGTGGAGGTTCATTTTGTAGCAAGGATCCGTGTGTTGGTTTTGTGTGGCCGATGCGGATTCTGCTTAACACAATCTCTTCTCGCCTGTTTGCCCGGTGTGATGTTTCCCAATGTTCCAGTTCAACTTTTATTTGCCGTAACTTGTTATTCAATTGCCTATCCCATATGTTTTGGACATTATCCTTGATTGCGACCGTTATCTGTTTTTTTGCCTTTAGTAAGTCTTTTTCATGTGTTGTTACGGACCGTATTGTATTATCCCAGGGCGGATTTATAGGTTCGGATGGAGTGGCAGTAAGTCGATTGATATGTAGGTAACTGAGGTAGTCAGTACACCTAACTCCGAACGGTTTGTTTCTGTCGCGATAGATCTTAAGTAGATTCGGATGGAACGTTTTGTAGTAATTTATATGGCTCCTATTGCCGCTGATTTTCACATAATATTTCAGTGCCAATAACATTCGACGGTGTTTTAGTGACATCATGTTTGTTTCTATGTGCAAACTAATAATTGGACTCGTGTAAAACGCTCCGCTGCTTATTCTGAGTGCGTTATTCTGAACTGTATTCAGCTTCATAAGCGTACTTTCCGCTGCTGTGGTGTATGCTATCGCACCGTAGTCCATTATTGATCTGACATGAGTTCCGTATAAACGTAAGAGCAAGCTTCTGTCCGATCCCCACGACTTGCCTTGTAGCATTTTTAACAGATTAAGAGCTTTTGTACACCTCCGTTTCGTATCTTCTATGTGTGGCTTCCAGCTTAATTTGTTATCGAATATGAGTCCCAAAAAAGTCGTTTTGATTTTATTAGATATGAATGTGTCTTTCAGTTTTAGTTTAATATCGCGTACTGGAGCTATCCTGGTAAAATTTATTACACAGGTTTTTCCGCTGGAAAAGTTGATGTTTTTAGTAATGCCCCACTTTTCAATTGCCGTTATGATATTCTGTAATTTTCCTTCTATTTGTGTGATGTTATTTCCTCGCATGTAAATCGCTAGATCATCTGCAAATATTGAGTAGTTAACTGGGTATTTGATTAGATGTTGTATATCGCTTAGGGCTAGTATGAATAGCAGAGGGCTCAATACTGATCCTTGCGGTACCCCTAATTTTTGATTTTTTTCTGTTGATAGTGAACTCCCTATTCGAACTTTAAATTTTCTGTTTTGAAGAAATGCCATGACAAATTTCGGTAAATTTCCTCTGAATCTCATCTCATGTAACGTGTTTATAACTGACTCTTTTGATATAAGATCAAAAGCTTTCTCCATGTCGAAAAACACACATACAGTATATTGCCGCATAGTAAAACCGTCTAGAATTTCTTGTTGCAATCTTAATATATTATCGATAGTCGACCGACCTTTCCGGAAACCACTTTGATGGTTATCTAACAAGTTTTCGTTTTCTGCGGCCCACACTATCCGTTTTGTAATAATCTTTTCTAATATTTTGCACAATGAACACGTCAACGATATTGGCCGGTAGCTGTTGGCTTGATTTTTATCTTTGTCGGGCTTCAAGATCGGTACAATGATGGCCTCTTTCCATAATGTAGGAATTTTGTGTAATTTCCAAATTTGATTGTATAAATGTAGTATGCATTTGATATTCTCTTCTGTCAGATTTTTTTATCATTTCCGGGTGAATGTTATCAGGGCCCGTTGCCGACTTTTTTAGTTCTTTTACCGCATTGGTTAGTTCATGTAGAGTAATATCTTTATTGTATTCCTCTTCATTTAGCGAGTCGAAATCTGGATAGTTTCTATTAGTCGGCATTGTTAGAGGTTCACTTTCATTAGATATATCGTGATAGTGTTTAGCTATGATCTCTGCTATGTGCTTGCTCTCGTACTGTAATTTTCCGTCCGAGCCAGTTACCGCAGTGATGATGTTATCTCTATTTTTATTCATAATTTTTCTTATTTGTTTCCATACTGTTGCTACAGCAGTTTTTGAATTTATGTTTGAAATGAAGTCCTGCCAACACTTCTTCTTGCTTTGTTTAATTATTCTTCTTGCTATAGCTCTAGCCTTTTTGAATTTCAAAAGATTGTCATTAGTTGGATGACGCTTATATGTATTAAGGATTCTATTTTTGTTTTTAATAACTGTTCTGCACTCGTGGTTCCACCAGGGTACTCTTTTCTTCATAGGGCGAGGGTTCGTTTTCGGAATATGTGTATTAGCCGATTGTAGAATTCTTTTTGAAATTTCTTTAATTATTATCTCAGGATCCGTCATATTCAGTACTTGTTTAAGGTCTACTGAGTTTCTAAAGCTTTCCCAGTCTGTTTTATCCGTAATCCAGTTTATATGTCTTTCTCTATATTGTTGGTGTTCTGCCAATAAATTTATAATCTGCGGAAAGTGATCACTGTTATATAATTTCCTACACGATCGCCAGTGTAGTATATGACTGATGGTTGAGCTACAGATGGTCAGATCTATGGCTGATGTAGAACCATTGTAGATATTAAATCTTGTCGGATGCCCTGTGTTCATCATACTGATTGTAGGATCATCTAAACATTTTTCTAGTATCTGTCCTCTGATATCAGTGTACTCAGAGCCCCATATGATGTTATGGCTATTGAAGTCACCTGTTAAAATGTATGGCCGCGGAAGTTGATCCGTTAATGATTTTAGCTCTTTTAACGACACTTGATCTTCGCTATGTAAATATATTGTACATATTACAATTGGGGTATTCAGGAATAACTTTACCGCTGTGGCTTGGAACACTGAGTGAATCAGTATGTCCTCTTTTTTGATACTGTTGTACGTAGCAATTAGGACGCCACCTTTAGTATTACCAGTTGTTATGAAATCGCTTCGAGTACGATGACATCCGGCAGAACTGAAGAATCCCTTCCGTGCTTAAAATATGTAAATAATTAAGTCTGATCTCAATAAATCAGCGATAATTATAATGAGAACGGCGAAGCGAAGGAATATCGTAAAATCGAGGCCGGGTAGAAAGATTAGGTTAGATGGAAAAATAAAAGGAAGGTTGATTGGAAAAAGAGGAGACGTAAAATTCTGACCAAAATCTAACATAAAACTCTTTACACAGTGGGAGCAAATTAGAAGCGGGAATTTTAGTGAAATAAAATCGGGAAGATGCAACAATCTGAGCCAAGGAATTTGCCATTTCATTAACCTTTATCACTATATGACTGCGGACCCAGAGCTTATCAATGCGGATAGCATGAAGTGAGAGAAGAGTGTGAATGAGAGAGCGAATACGGCGGCTAAAAAAGTCAGAGGAATGAGAGGGGAAATGTGAGGAAATAGCTTTAAAAGCACACATATTTAGAAGAAGATCGATGGGAGGAAATACAAATTACGGAGCGTAGAATGGTCATTAGCTCGGCCGTAAAGACAGTAGAAAAAGTAGGGAGACAAAAAGATTCGGAGAAATTAATGCTCGGAAGGATGAAAGAAGCTCCAACCCCATTAGGCCCCTTCGCACCGTCTGTAAAAATAGTCATGTGGGAACGATAAGGAGATTCGATATAACTATGGAATTCCTGTATAACTGTTGCGTAGAAAGGGCTTTGGAGGAAAATGAAAGTAAAATACATTGGGAGGATTGGAGAGATTTGCACAATTGAAAGAAGAATAAGGGAGATTATTATGAGAAATTGTACAGGATAAAAAAGAATTCGGCCGCAAAGCAGTGTGGGCTAGGATAGGAATTTTCTTGGGAGTAAAACGCCAGTTTTTCAAAATAGAAAGGTATGAAGGAATAAGTCTAGAGCAGGAGTTCCCAACCAGGGGGGCATAGAGATATGCCAAGGGAGGCGTGAAAGAAAAATTAATTTAACGCGTAGATTAAACATCGGGCGGAAGTAAAATTATCACCATTTTCTGCATTAGATGCGATGAATTCACCGACATCGTTAATTGTGCACAGTTAATAGTTTATGTTCATTACATCAGTGGAGATCACATTGAAGATGAAATTTTGTACTCCTAATCTTTGACGGCAGGCACTGAATTTGAAGATATATTTAATTCAATATCTGATTTCATCGAAAAAAATGATTTGGATTGGAATAAACTCATTGGAATTTGCACAGATGGCGCCCCTGCAATGATAGGTGTACGATCAGGCTTAGCTCAAAAGCTCAAGAAAAATAATTCCGCGATAGTGTGTACTAATTGTTTTATTCATCGTCAAGCTTTGGCTTCCAAAACATTGCCACAGAAATTACGCCAGACTTTGGATTTCGTTATAAAGATCGTAAACTACATCAAGAGTAGCGCTTTGAACAGTCGATTATTTAGTTTACTTTGCGAGGATCTTGATTCTGATCGCAGAGTCCTTCTATTTCACACAAAAGTACGGTGGTTGTCGAAGGGCAACATGTTGGCTCGCTCTTTATGAATTGAAAAAAGAGGTCATCCTCTTTCTTGAGTTCAAAGAAAAAAAAAGAGATTTTTTGCAAATGTTCAACAATGAACAATTTCAATGGTGGTTGACCTATTTAACTGATATATTTGATGCCTTTAATCAGCTAAACTTGAAGCTTCAAGGCAGAAACGGCACTTTAATAAGTAACTATGATCGTATTCAAGGGTTTTCATGTCTAAGCTTCAACTTTGGAATCAAAAGATATCTGCTGAAAATGTAATAATATCTTTTTCTCGACTATTCAAAGCAATTAAAAATAAAAAAAACTGGACGAAGATTTCAAAGTTGAAATATAAACTCATTTGCAAGCGCTGGAAAACGAATTTCACCGATACTATCGAGACATTAATTCAGAGCCACCAATATGTCACATGACCAGAAACTCATTTGTTGTTGATGTCTTATGATTACCAGAACAAGTTCAGAAAGAATTTCTAGAAATGAAGGTTGATTCGACAACGAAAGATGACTTCCATCTCTTGACATTGGAGAAATTTTGGATCAAACGATTCCTTGTTAATTTCAAAGTTGCCTCTCTTGCTTTGTGCATACTTGTTCCTTTTTCTTCGACTTACTTATGTGAGACAGGGTTTTCAGCTATGGTTAAATAAAACTAAGCAGCAAAATCGTCTTGCCATTGATAGCGGCCTGACGATAGCTCTGGCAGAAACTGAACCTAGAATCAACCAACTGGTGCAGAACATGCAAACTGAAGTAACTCTTAGAACTTTAATTATAATAAATTATTTCGATAAAAACGTTTTAAAGTTGGTTAAAGTTTATTTTCTATAACTTAGAATTAAAATAAATAAATGTCATTAAAACAATGTGCGTTTTTTTTTTTTTAATGAAAAAATTAAGGGGGGCATAAAAATGTTATTTATAATTCGGGGAGGCTCGACGAAAAAAAGTTTGGGAAACTCTGGTCTAGAGGATGGTAATGGTAAGCGTTAACACAAAAACAATATCCTAAATATGATCTGCGGATGAAAATGGGAGGCGAGTTCGATTCAGTGAGAACTGCTGATATTGGAGAAAATCTAAGAGCACCAAAGCAAAGACGAATACGAGAATTTTGGATTATATCCAGCTTGGAAAGAAGTAATTTTGAGGCACAGCCGTAGATAAACGAACAGTAATTGAATTTAAAACGGATAATCGACTTGTACAAAGAAATGAGGAGAAAAGGATCGCGTCCGCCCCCACTTTGTTGGGGAAACAGCTTTTAGTAGGTTCAGTCTTTTAAGGGCAGAAGAGGAAAGGAAATTAATTTGTTCATAAAAGGACAGACGACCGTTAAGGAATACACCGAGATATAGCAAAAGCAATCCCTATGAGGGATTAGTTTGGAGTTTAAGGATACAGAGACTAAACGTGATTAAAAGGACGAAGAGAAAAGATAATACAAGAAGATTTTAAAGGGAAGATAGAAAGGTTCAAGAAGGAAAGGGATTGTTCCAAAGTAGCTAGTGACGATTTGACTTTGTGAAAGTTGTACTATACTATATATGTTATGTATATTATCAAGGTAACTTGTATATACAAAAAATTTTAATTTCATAAAAATAAAGAATAAAATTTACTTTTGTTATAATGAAATACGTTAAAAAAACTAACATGATAAAGGATGTTGGTTGAATGTTAGCAAAATTTACCGAGTTATCAAGAGCAATTTTTTTAATCTCTCCCGGTTCCACAGCTAAAATCATTAAGAAAGCGAATAATCGATTATTTGAATTTTTTAACCGTAGGGAAGTTTGTTGTTACTTTTTGTCATAGAAAAGAGTCCCTTATTAGAGTAGTAATAGGCGATATTAGAAAAATTCTTAATAAACATATTTTCTTTTAGAATAGGCCACCCCGAAAGTGTTTGTAGATTTATTAAATATTCAATAGGATATGCAGAATTATTAATAAAAAGAACATTTTGAAAGTTGTTTTTCCGCCAAATTAGTATTTAAAAAAGCCTCCCGACATTTATTGAAGAATGGTTCCGGAACTTTACCATCACAAAAAATAATACTCCGTTTCTAAAATGCTCTTGTTCCTTCCTTAATGTCATCTAGATTTTTTTTTAAATTATCGGCGGTTGAATTCTTCCGTAACCGTATCAATCATCCAGTATAGTAAAATAGATGGATTTGGTATTCCTCTCGTTTTGACTTATTGAAAAGTGAGAATTATACTGTGTTTTAAATACGTTGTCACAGTTCTTTGTTTCTTTCTTACAGCCCATTCTGAATTACTAGCAAGAGATTTTGCCTTTTGTTTTAATTCTTTACATTTCTCATCACTTCTTATTTTAATTAATTCTTCTTTTGGACTTTTAATAAGAACCTAACCGCCATCTAAATGCTGGCATTAAAATTACTGAGCGGGTGAATGTTTAATGCCTAAAATAAGTTTCATTGCCCAAAATAGAAAGATAATGAACAACGGTGGTTGTTCTTTCCAAAAGTTTTTTGGATCACTGTTATAGTAGAGCATTTCTGACATTTTCGAAAAATTTCCTTCATTTACACAGTGACCTGGCTCGCCTTGTTCTCTGAATGTTAAACGTATTAAGCAAAACACTGACCGCTTTTAGAAGTGTCCTAATATGTTTTCAATAATTTTCTTCGATGGATTGTTCGAAATTTAACAAAGAGATACCACTGACACATTCGTTGAATTCTAATTTTTTAAATCAGCCCAATTAGTCCTTGCCATTTTATGTCTTTTGCTTTTTCGTATTGCTAAAAAACACCGATTCATCCTTCTACTTTTTGAATCGTTTGTCAATAAATGTGGATTTTCGATAGATTTTGAACAGAAACATCGGCATGTTAAACGGCATTCAGCATTTTCAAATTTAAGAATATTCTGTCCATTAGTGAATACTAGAATTTCGAGAAGAGAAAATTATCAGGCTTTGGTCCGAGGAAAATTATTACGGGTTGCACAGGTAGTAATTCTAGTAGTCGAATGAAGTATAAAGATATGTTTTTTAAAATCTGCTTTTATTAGTTTTGTGTAACTATACTACCGGTCGCAACATTTCAGATTTCCAAAAATTCGTCTGCTTCAGTGGTGAATAATTTGCTTTTTTCCATACCATGTACATCGCTTTTGGTTTACCATTTCCTTAAGAACTTTGCAAATTACCGACGTGAAAGGTATATAGGTCTAAAATAGTTTATATGACGAGAGTTTTTGTTTTAATTTAATAGCGAAATAACTTTCGCCGGTTTTGAGCAGGGAAGAATTCGTAAAATTATCCGAACTTTGTTAAATATTGTGAGAATCTGTTGCATTATGCGAAGAATTTTTTTGATATAGATATGTGAATACTGCCGTACGCTGGTGATGCCGGTTTAGTAAATAATTTAGTTGCTTCTCTAAATTCTTCTAGGGGGAAAATAGTTTGTTGTAGAATTCAAGATTTTCAGATGAAAAGTCTGGAGAAGATGTTACGCATAACCTACATAATTTAAACAAATATACACATATCTATTAACAATACAGACACCTACATAAATATAACATACTGTCTAATGCATATCAATATATCTTCACATCTGACACATATCTATTACTAACTATACGCCCAAAAAAAAAAAAAAAAAAAAAAAAAAACTATACTTTAATATATATTCGATAGAAGTGACACGATTGTTTTATTGTATTTTATTCTTTTTATTTATAATCCTTTTTTTTTTTTTTAATTTCTATTTTAGATGTTTTTCTATTTGGTGGTAGTTGTTTAATATGTTCTGATAATACGTTTAATAGTTGCATAGTAAGTTCATTGTAATATTATCTTCATATGTTTGTTTAAGTTTCTGAATTTAATGGGTTTTACAATGTCATATTTTCCTGATATTATAGGTTGGTGGATTTCTTTTTTCAATTTTTATTTCCTTTACGACTAAATGGTATACATATGATTTGAGGTTCAGGATATCGTATTTAGTTTCAAGATTTGTTATCCAGAGCTTATGTCTTTTTTTTTTTTTCAGTTTGAGGATTTTAATAATTTTCGAATAATTCATTGCCTTGTAGATTACCTGTTTAAAGGATCGGTGAAGACAGTCTCAGTACTACTTGATTCAGTATTTTTGTGAAATTTATATTCGATGTCATTAAAAATATTGAACATTTTTCTCTTTTCTTGGACTCCATTAAAATCAATGTATAAGAAAAAAACAGCTATGAATTAATACTAAATTCAGAATAAAAATTTAATTGAATAAAATTATACATCAACATTCGACTGATTCAATAGCAATCTTAACGTATAAATCGCATAATATCCTAGTGATATCAATTTAATGTTATCGGGTCGAGCTGAAAAGTATACAATTCGTATTCTCAGAAAAGTATTGATGTCAGTGGGATGCGAACAAATCGTAATTTTCAGGAAAATCTCAGTTGCATACGGAGTGAGAAGACAAATTAGAATAGTTTTCTTTATGGGATGATATCGTTGTTCTTTCATTTTGAGATAAAACTTCTCCGCCGCATATTTCACCTTACCAGTATTTCGTCGATTAAAACTGTGTGATATGGAATTGATTTCATACATCCCAGACAAAGTCAAAGGGCACAGTTTTGGATTATTTGAAAAGCTTGTAATTTTGATATTCTGCGTAACTTAACCCAAAATTTACTACCCCTTCATTTTTAAATAACGCACCATTCCCACATAATTCGATTTTTTTTTTTTTTTAATTCGTCTAGTATGGTCATTAACGCGCAGGTGAAATTTATATACATTTTTAATGTCGGGCAACAGAATTCTAAGCAAGTCTCACTCCGAACGGAATACCATCGTCTAACCAACTCACAGCAGCTGGCTAACGAAAAGATTTAAATTACGCGCGATGAAAAAATTTAAGTAACGAATACGCCGAACGGACAGACACATAATGAATGGACACATAAAACGCATAAAGAAAAGTGAACAACGAACTCGAATTTTAAACTATGAAAAGTTTAGAGGCAGAAAATGTTTGTTAAAAGGCTACATGTCACGCGCATGCTTCGAAGACAAATATAACTGCTTGTTAATTAAAAGATTCGTCGGGCATTTCTGCCGGATCCGTGACGTTGCAAAATAATTTCATTATGATAAATTCAGTATTTGCTTGTGAAAGGTATTTTTTAAAAATAATTGTTTCATTTATTTTCAATTACGTAAATCACCGAATTGGTCGTCATACTTTTTATGTGAAAGAAACATTTTTGCATAATTTACCATAAGCCCAACATTTCCTCTGAAGTTAAACATTAATACGGTGTTTCTGTGTACACATGTTTCCTAATATTAATGAAATGTTCAGAGCGACAAACGTATTCGTAATGGTTATTTGTTGTAATTCACATATTATACCTCATTCGGCGATACTCGGGTTTAACGATTTTTGAGATACATATATACATATGCATATATATATATATAAACAAAGAAATCAGTTATATGGCTTTATTCAATTTTCAGTGAATGTTATATATTTAACAGAACTATGTTAATCAGTTATTGCGTAGTTGCCTAACCAATGGTGTTTCGTTCGAGCGGAACGATTTGAATTCGTTACCACACACGTTGAAAATATGATGAATTATTATCGCTTGCACTGGCTTTTTCCATAGTTTAGAAACTCAAATAAATAAATAAATAAAAAGCAAAACACAATGATGTTCGTGTGAAAATTTTTCACTTTCATCTAACAGTTCGCACTTATCTTCTGTGCAAAATTATATCAAGTCTAAAAAAACAACAGGCACAAACAAAAAAAGCCTTGAAGGAGATAAAAAGAAATGTGAGTGGTGGAAATACTGTAGCCAGATTTAGGACCACTAGGATTATTCTGCAGGAGATGTGGCAATGAATTAAATAAACCCGTCTATCAATATGAAATATTGTACAAATACGAGTCGGATAAATCTTGGAGAAGTTAGAGAGTCCAGTGGGCACTGCGAATTTATCCTTAATATTAGATAATAATAGTCGTAGCGTTAATGAAATACTCAAAAGTGATATTACTATGCAAGGATTAAATTTTAGTTTGGAGCATAATAAAAATACAAGCATCGATATGGATGGTATGCCCTATAGGGCGTTAAAAAATTTGAAAATAGGAAGTATTTGTTAAATTTTTTTTGATTCGGCGCTAAACTCGGGATTTCCTCTTGATAAATGTGAGGAACACTATATCTGCCCAATCACCAAACCGGGTAAAAATTCAGATTTAATTGGTTCTTATAGGCCCATTTCTTTGCTATCTTGCGTACCGAAAACTTTGGAGAACCTAGAGAGACGGCTGATCAAAAATAAGAAATTTTGCGAAAATTCAGTTTAAATTTAAGAAGGACTCAGGAACCAGAGAGGTCTTGGCGGTTTTTTCATTAGCCATTTATAATAATTTATCCAGAAATTGGTTCACAACTGCAGTATTTATAGATATAACGGTGACATATGATAATATGAATTTAGCTGCGTTAATTAAGCATCTTAAAATAATAATGTAGCAAACAAAATAATACGTTGGATCTATAATTATTATAATGGTAATAAAACTATGACAGTTCGGTATAGGAAAAGAAACTGTAGTTCAGTTATGACGGAGAAGGGCATAGCACAGGGCGGTATACTTAGTTATTTATTATTCATTACATATACGCGAGAATTAGAGAAGATACGAAATAAGCAAGTACGATTGATGCAATATGCGGATGACTTGTTGATTTATGCTTCTGCAGCAACATTTAACACCGCTATCATCAGTAGAATACAAAAAGTAGTTGTAGGAGAATTGGTGAGAAAACTAAAGAATTTAGGCCTAGAAATTAATATAGAAAAAACCCGGGGGATAGTATTTACAAGAAGGTATAATTTAACGTCCCCGCGTATACAAATGGAAAATAAATCAGTTCACTTTTGCACAGCGCACAAATATTTAGGGGTTATATTTTGGACACCAAAATGAGCTGGTTCCGTGAGAATTAAACAACATTCTGAGGAAATGCGAAAAAGGAATAAATGTAATTAGAGCAATTGCGGGGTCTAAGGGGGTGTGAACTCGGAGTCGGTGAACATGATATATAAAGCATTAATAAAAGCACACATAGACTATGTGTAACACCGTTTACGAACTTTAGTCAAAGTAGAATGAAGAAATTACAGATGACCCAAAATAAGGTATTAAAAATCTGAATAGGAGCTATGGCGTTTTCTCCCTCCCACAGTGTTTTGGCAGAAGCGTATGGAATACCTCTGGCTTTACGAATGCAATATATTTCGGATGAATTTTATATTAAAGTTAGGAAACAGAGACACCGAGTGATTAACAAACGGATTCTTCGTTTAAATTAGATGCTGCATAATAGGTATTGAAAGAATAAAACGATTTGTCCTTTAATCACAAGCTTCCAAAGATTGTCATATTTAAACATTAGTTCCAATATTAAATGTCCTACAAACTATCTGAGTTGGAAAAAGCGTTGGATGACACTTTCAATAGAGATAAAAGATAATAAAATGCATATAATAAATAATCAAATTAATGTTAAGAAATTATTATTTAGGTTACGAATATTTATACACAGATGGATCAGTAGACAAGGTAAGAGGTATTTATTAGGTAGGTTTAATTTCTAAGAAATCGACAAAATAAGAAGATTTTAATCCTGTCATATTCGCAGGCTAGTCTGCTAAAATTGAAAAATACAAATCCGAAAAATGCGTATAATATTGAAATAAATATTAGGAGATTAGTGAATAGATTACTTAAACAAAACAATATAGTTAAATTTAAGTAGATTCCTGTTTTCCTAATGATACAACTGGCTTATCAACTCATTGTAACCTACATATACCGACTATAAACGAAGCAATCAGAGACTTAAGTGAAAAATATGTACAGCAACTTAATCAACACGTTAATTTGTTAGCGGTTAATTTCTCTCTTTTCTTTTTTTTTTTTTTGGGCTCGTCAACCAAGGACCTTTACTCAGAAACAAAAAGTAAGGAAAGAAGACGGTTATATTTTGATCCAATCAGAAATTTTATCTAAAAAGGAACAAATAGCAGGAATAATTAGTGGGGAAGGAAAGGACAGGATATAGGAAGCACAATAAGGAGTAGGAAGTCCAAGCTTCAGCAAATAAGAATACAAGGCAGAACGCTCCACGGAGAGAGATGAACACTAAAAAAACACATGATTGGCATCGCAAGTAACTGCATCATCCGGATGGAGAGGACAGTGTGAAGAAGAAATCAACTGAAGGAAGGCAGCAAAGAATGTCCAATTTCTCAGCTAATAGAGTTTCTTTTTCTTTTTTAGGTACATCAACAGTTGAGGTTACCTAACGCGTAGAATTGTGAGTTGTGTTAGGAAAAGATTGCAAATTGAGGAAATAAAGAAGTCCAAAAAAGAATCCGTAGGGGGAGAGGAGTGTGCAAGAATGATGTAAATATTGTAAAGAGTAAAGATGCCAAGGCTCAAAAAACCGGAATAAACGGTTGATAATGTTCGGTTCATACGTATCAAAAGATACAATCAAATTACATCATACAACGTAGACCATAATAGTACAGTTAGAGCTACAGGTTTAATACTTTGCTCCTATAACGAATATACTGTTAGGCAATAACTCGATATATTTCTACCTTTTCTTTTTTTTCTTTGTTTCTTTCTTCCCTTCCTAACTCTTCTTCTTCGTTACTGTCTGATGCTCTCATTGCTATTCATTATTCAATTTGAAAGATTGGTAGGTGAACAAAAAAAAAATTAAATTTTTTTTGAGATTTTTTCTAGAACTAATCATCATCATCATCATTTCCATCTCCTATTCAGGAGGTTGGTGCGGTCCCGCGTATTTCTACAGTGTCTCTGCCTGGCCATTTGTATTCCTTCCAAGAGTGAATTTATTCCAGCTATTCCATGTATGTAATCCATCCGTCTCCTTCCTCCTCGTGGTCTTTTTCGCTGAATTTTCCCTTGTGTGGTAGTCGTGAAAAGGTCTTCTTCTCTTACTTTATGTCCAAAGTATTTCTTCTTTTTTGCTTCTTCTTCGATGATATTTATTAGCTGTTTGGCTTACCAATTTTACATTTATTCAGTACTACCGCATTTGTTACTTTTTCCCGCCATGGCATTCTGTGCATTCTTCTGTAGCACTATAATTCGAAAGCATTGATTTTCTTTTTGTTGGCCTCCGATGATATCGTCCGGGTTTCCGAAGCGTATCGCACTGTTGACCATACGAAGCAGTGAAGGATTCTCATTTTTAATTGTATTTTCAGTTTTCTATCTTTAAGCACTCGTTCTAAATTATTAAATGCAGTTCTGCCACAGCCTATTCTTCTTCTTATTTCATCATCGTCGTTCCCATTTTCTGTAATTAAACTCCTCAGGTATATGTACTTGGTTACTTGTTCAATTTTTTCCCCATCTATATATATTTCTACAGGAGGTCTATTTAATGTGTTTGCTATTCTCATGACTTTTGTCTTTTTAACGTTTATTTTCATTCCTAATTTTCTGCCTTCTACTGATATTATGTTCATTATTTTTTGTAAATTTCTTCTGGACTCTGCCACATATACTTGGTCATTAGCATAGCTTATATGCGCTATTCTTGTTCCGTTTATATTAAATCCGAGTCTATTAATATTTCCCATTCTGACTATTTCTTCCGCGTATGCGTTGAACAGTCTCGGTGACAACGGGCATCCTTGTCGTACGCCTCTTGCTATATGGCAATATTCTTTTGATTGTTCCTATCCTATTCGTACAGTTGCCTTCTGGTTCCAATATATATGTTTAATTATATTTATGTCTCTTTTATCTAATCCGTATTTAATAAGTATATCCGTTAGTTGCTTATGTTGTACCCTATCGAAGGCTTTTTCAAAGTCCACAAAGCACAGATATACGTCCCTATTCACATCTATTGCCCTTTGACTGAGGATTCGTAGTAGCGAAATCGCATCTCTTGTTCCTCGTTTTGCGATGAAGCCATATTGTGTTTTACCTAATAAGTTATTAATATTTTATCGCATTACGGTGGATCACACAAAAGATACTTTTTACGATTATTTTTTTTATATTTTTTAATTTTATATTTCGGAAAAAAACTGATCTGAAAAGAAAAATACACAAAAAACGGAGCGTTTGTCATTGTCGATTATAAAAAAAAAAGACTAGAATGATATATTTTTATCGACAACACGACGGGACACAGTTTTATTGCAATAAAATACATTTCATTAGAGCAGCTGCCGTCACTATATTACCTTTTTTTAAAATTGAAAAAGCGATTGCATAAACGTTTATAAAATTTTATGGATAATTAAAAAAGAAACGTACAAAAACTTTCGAAATTAAAAAAAAAATATATATATATATATAAGATAGTTTTTATACATTACAAAGAAAATGAATTATGATGCACACTGTCAAAAAGAAAAAAAGTACTAATTACGTGAGTATTTTTTTTTTTTTATTATTATTACTTCATCACAACTGACCAACTTTAGTGGTCATTTAGCAATTAATTTAATGTGATAAAGAATGTTTTGTGTTTTGTGGAAAGGTAGTACTCAGTAGTACTCCATTTGAATTTTATGTCTCTCTTACCCCTCTGTTCCACTATTCTTGGGTCAATGTCCATGTTAACGAACCCATTAAAAATATTAAAAAAATAAAAAGCTTTATAATGGCTGGTCAAGGTCTAAAGGCTTATTTCGCCACAGTCTGCGTATTTCATCGGAGTTATCCAGCAAATTGGTAGTAAGTGGATTCATATGAATGCGAAGTCGGGCGACATGTTTATTTGCTTGTTTTTCGATTTCATCCTCCACAAACATGACATTTAAGTCATTATGGAGGGTATAATTTGAGACGTACCAGGGGGCTGCAGTAATGGTTCTCAGTACCCTATTTTGATATCGCTGTATTTTCTGTAAGTTAAATGTTTTTGCGAAGCCCCACAGCTGTATACTGTACAGCCAAATCGGTTTTAGAGCTATTTTATATAAGAGAGTTTTATTGTCTTTAACGACAAGCCCGATCTCTTAGCTAACCAGTCACGACATGGTTCTAGTTTTAAATCTCAAATGCTCGATTTTTTTCTGAATGTGAGTAATCCAGGTCAGCCTATAAGTGCATGCCTAAATATTTTACGTTATTGGCATTTATGACGTTATTTATTTTGATTGGCAGGCGTTCAATTTTTCGATTTGTGAATGAAATATGCGTCGACTTACTTTCATTGACTACTCTATGCGCTATCGTTTTAGCCAAGTTTCCACATGCCGAAGTAACTCCTGCAGTTTTTCTGTGGCTGTGTTTTCACACTTATCCACGGCTAAGATGGCTGCGTCATCCGTGTACAAAGCTACTTCTCCATTATCCAGCATGGGGAAGTCGGACGTGTAAATTAAATATAATAATAATGGACCTAGAACGCTTCCCTGCGAGACCCCGGCCCTTACCAGAAAAATATCTGAGTATTCATCGGCTATTTTCACTTGAAAATATCTTTCTTGTATATACGATTTAAATAGTAGATAGGAATGAGGAAGCAGAAGTTTAATTTTATACAATAATCCTTGATGTCGTTATCGAAAGCCTGCTGGACATCCAGAAACGCGGCCGTACAAATATTCTTGTTTTTCAAGCTATTTTCAATAATCTTCGTTAGTCTGTGAACTTGTTCTATAGTGTCGTAGTGCTTACGAAAACCAAATTGAAAATCGGGAATAATTGTATTGGTAGATCATATTGGAAACAACCGTTATACAATTAATTTTTTCCAGTATCTTTGAAAGGACAGGAAGCAACGAGATGATAGGTGTATATGATGAGACCACCTCAGACGATTTTCCAGATTTCGGTATAATAATTATCTGTAAAAACTTTCAAGCCAGAGGAAAATATTGATTACGAAAGACGGCGTTATATATTTGTGTTATAAATACAATACTTTTACGTGGTAACGCATTTAAAAGCTCCGCCGTGATTAAGTCAAATCCGGGACTCTTTTTCCGTTTCATATTTTTGAAGAGTTGCCGTATCTCACTAGGGGCAACCGGTGTTATAGGTAGACTCATTTGCAGCGGTTTTTCCAGGTATTCGAGGATATCTGTGGATTCAACGTAAATACATCGTGAAAAAATAACTTGCAAAAAACGCTGCTTTATCGAAGTTAGTGCGAGCCCAGCTACCCCGGCAGGTTTTTGTATTGGCGAAATACGCACAGTTGGCCGTTGAAAACGTCTGCTTTGCACATTGAGTAATCGTCGTTTTTGGTCGGCGACAAACTCGACAGAAATGTTGCAAGCGTTTCATTTTTATTTTCACGCAGTACTTCACGCAGCTGCTTGGCTTTTCTATTTTAATAGCCGGATTTCTCGTTGTATTCCGGGTTTTTCGTAATTTCCTCTTTTCACGCACTAGTGTTAGTGTTTCGGGATATTATTAGACCCCTTGGAAAGTTCTATAATGATAATGGTTAGCCACGCAGCATTTTGTATGGTTTCTGTTAAGTTTTGAACTGCTCTATCAATGACGTAATTCGTTTTTAGCGACGTATTTAAATTTACATTAGTCTCTAAATATTTATAAAACAATTTATTTACCAAGTATGTAATTACAAAAAATGCAAATAAAATAACAGTAAAAATAACTTAATGGATGAAAAAAATATTTTTCGCAAATATTTTTACATACCGTTTTACTAATAAACGTAATAGATCAAATCATCTTTAAGCCGGATAATCGTGTTTATAATTGCGTAGTATACAAAAAGCTATCGTTCATTTGTAAAATGAAATGTTACTTTTCCCGCGATTTCAGTCAAGTTATTTCAAAGTAAAAGCAGTAAAGGCCCTGAGCTCGAATTCAGCCATATGCCTGGTATTATAAAAATAAAATTACAAAATCTTAATATAATTCCGATTAGATAGATATAATAATTATTCGGCTACTATCATTTCTAAATTTAAAGTCACGGAAATGATAAATAGAAAATAAAGTGAATTTATTCAAACATAATTCGACAAGTATATGTGTATAGTTTTTCTCTTACGAATATTCAAAGCGAACAGAATTTTTACTCTAATAACAGTTTTTATTAGCTTCCTAGTTTCAAAAGCGTTCATTTGTTAATTTTTTCCCAATTCTCACGAACAGGAGTCTTATTTGATCATTACGCATGACATAAAACCTATCGGATTATATTAATTTACTATTTTGTTTGAAGTTTAATATTTTAATTACTTTTCAGTGAAATTGTTTTTAAAAATATTATTTTCCTACTTTAACTATTAAATTAGTATAATAAGAGTATAAATGAAAAAATAAAGATGAGTTAGAGGTTCTCTCTGATTGATTTTTATTATTTTTATACTTGAAGAGGATACGCACCGCATAACATAGATTACAGAATAGGCAACTGAAGGATTGATTAACTGATTTAAAAATTTTTAGAATCTATAATTTTAGTTCAAATAAAATATTTTATGCTCCCATTTATATCTCTATATTATTAAAGCTGCACGACAAAAAATCGGGAAAAAAGTTTACAGCCCGTTGTTCCCGGGTAGTTAGAGAATTAATTTTTGTTTAATTAGCGTATTTTTGTCATCAGGATATAGAAGAAGTGGGAAATTGCGTAAGTTTTAAAATTTAAAGGTTCGAATTTCAAAAAATATGCAAATCGAGTTATAAGACAAGAAAATTAGGAAAAAAAATCCACAGGTAATAACTAAAGTTGTTTACTTTTTTTAGCAAACGTATTTTCATCATTAAAGTATAGAAAAAAGTGCAAAACTTTCGAAATTTTAAAATTTATGGACTTCACAAATTGGGCAATAGGAAATGGCCTGCAATTCTTCCAGTCAAAAACTGTAGCCGTTCATTTCTGCCGAAGTATTCAAAGAAACTGCAGATCACAATTAAAAACCAACCTATAAAAACGAAATCATTCGTGAAATATTTGGGTTTGCACTGGGATAATGCGTTAAAATGGAAAGAACACATAAACAACCTATTAGTTACAATTTCTACGAACATGAACACGCTGAGAAGATTAGTCCATACATCATTTGGAGCGGACAAAAAAACCCTTTATTACACTTATTCCGATGTCTTGATCATAGTTGGATTACGGAAGCTTGATATACAGTACAACTGTTAAAAATACTACATTGAAGAAACTACCAAATGCAATACAGCAATTAGAATAGGCGTTGGTGCTTTTCGTAACAGTTCAATCGACAGCCCTTTTTGTAAAGCTAAGGAATGGTCTCCGTTTTTAAGTATAAAATACGTTGTTGAAAAATTTTATATACATCTTCAAACGCTCTCTCAACTTCCTGATAACTTTTCGGTTCCAGAAATTTCCTATTTAATTTCTAAAAATTATGCGCAATATCCTCTCTTGCATTCCTTATCCAACTCGACATATATCTAACATTTTCCACAATCCATTCAATCTCGTCGGATAATAACCACATCGAACAAACTGTAAACAAATAATATAGAGGATGTAAAAAGCTCTACACCGATGCATCCAAATTCAACAAACTTTGTGGTTGTGCTGTAGTTGCAGAGGGTGATCTCACAGCTTACCATCACATTATTCGGTATTTTCTGCTTAACTATACGCAATATATCTCGCTATATCCGCTGCTCTCATTAAAAACAACAACGATCTTCTAATATGTTCCGATTCTCTCTTTCTTTCATTATGTGTTTCAACTGTGACTCTACCAAATTACATTCTACAGCTATGGAAATCTTAAATCGTTCATATCATAACCCTACTCTTAATATAATTTTATTATGGATTCCAAGTCACACAGGTTTTTCATCAAATGAAATGGCAGCAAAAGAGGCAGTCAGTATTCAACTTTATCCTTTAATTCCTATATCCGAATCTGATGTGCAATCACTTTTATCAAATACAGAACAAATGATATCTTTTGCGATCTGTGGAATGCAATCCCTACAACTAATCACCTTAGAGCGATCCGTTCTTATCCTATTCCTTGGAGATCTTTTACACATAGTAGAAAGGAACAGGCAGTTTTGTCTCGTCTCCGTATTGGTCATACTACATTGACTCGTAGCTATATTATAAACAAAACAGACCCACCGTCGTGCTCCGGCTGCGTTTAAACACCCCTAACACTCCGACACTTATTCTTTGAATTCCCTTAATACTCCATATATCGACCTTAAAAATTTAATTGAAATTCATTAAAAGAAGTTTTATCTGATGATCGAGTTGCAGTGAAAGCAGTCCTTCATTTCCTTCGAAATATAAATATGATAAACTCCATATAACATCCAATAACTACTTTCAGGTGTTCCTGGCCATAGAAGCAATACACGGTACCCGACAAAAAAAAAAAAAAAAAAAAAAAAAAAGTACACGAGACAAAAACTAGAAAAAACCCACAACTCGTTTTCTACACTGAGTTGATTTTTGTTTTCAATCTGCGTATTTTTGGTCTTCAGAGCATAGAAAAAATAGTATGAATTTTAGGGGCGTCATTCTGATGCTCTCAGTTCAGTCATTCTCAGTCCTTTAGACTTCCGTCCTTTTGTTCTATCTTTACTGCGGAATCTGTTGCCATCTTACAAGCCATTATTTATATTTCCTCTTCTACAAGTCCTTCCAAATTCCTTATTGTTTCTGACTCTTTAAGTGTTCTTCTAGCGCCATCTCCACCTTCCCTTTCTCCTTCCACTAATGCTATCATCCTTTCTATTCGTTCTCTTCTCCATGATCTATCCCCATCGACGTCTACCCAGATTGACTTTCTTTAGATTCCCGAACATTTAGGCAATGATGGAAATGTAGCCGTCGACCTCCCTGCTAAAGCCACAGCTTCCAATGAAAATTTTATTAGTAGGGTTTCAGAACACAATATTCTTCATCCAACTAAATACTACCATCTTTGGCAATCTGTTTATGTTTCTCTTTTCGCTAATCCTAATTCCTTTTATTTCTTGATTAATCCTGTTTCTTCATCTCGTCCTTGGTTCTATGATTTCCCCAGTTTGCGTCGGTCCATAATTACTAAATTATCTCGCCTCCGTTTCTCGCATAGTCTCTTTCCTTCTTCTCCAAATTGCTTTTTCTTGGCTGCATCTCCCTTTTGTTCATTGGATCCCGGAGGTTCTCGGTATGTTTATGATGCGAATCACGTGCTCTTATAGTGTTCTGATTTATCTCACGAGCGTGAGTTACTTTATTATCATCTTTTAAAGCTCGGTCTTCTTGCTCCTTTCAACGCCTCCTATGTTCTTTCTCTACCTATTCTCTCAGTTGTTCCTGTTCTAACGGTGTTCCTTGATTCCATTGTCGATAAAATAAAAATATAGTTTCTATTCTGTTTTATACATCTCTACCATTTTGCTGGACTAATGCTCTCTAATAGCAAACCTAAGGAGGGTAAAAAAAAAAAAAAAAATTCAAAATTAAAGAGCTCAAATTTTGAAATGAAAGGAACAACGCGGATATTTCAAATATTATAACGTACATTCTGAAAAAGAAAACAAATTTTAAATGTGGTGGTTATGCTATAGAAAAGTAAATCTGGAAATGAAAATGGTTTTTAAAAACTATTTCTCTCGTATACATATTACCCTACTATCGGTTTTCATGTTTTGTTTTTTTTTTCTTGTAATTAACACCATATACAGCTCAGTGGCTAGAGATGCAGCTTGAAGGGCTTATCTTATATATGTTGGTACAAATTTATGGATTTTAAGAACTGAAGAACTCTCCCAACTTGGGAAGAATTGTTTGCCAAAATTGAATGAATAATCTCGAACCACTGAATTTGGAACATTCGGTTAATATTGTGAGTTGGGTGGCACAGGAATCACAGATTGGATTTTGTTGAATATAAAACGATAAGTTATCAGAGAGTACTCTGTCGATGTGCGTGTAAGAACAACTTTGTCCTTCCGGGATAAATTTGTAGGAAAAGCTTTGTATGAATTAGAAAAAGGATAAATTTCTTTCGGCTTATTGGTTTTTAGGGAACATTATGCTAGAATTTTCAGAACTGAATTTGGGATGAAGAATTTAGGTGTACCTTTAGATCTGCAAGCGGAATAGCGATGTTAAGAATAGGAAAAACATTTAAGGATAGTTTAGCACTTAGGTCGACATTTCATTCTCAGGAATACCATAGTGAGACGGAATCCAACAGAAAACCACATTCTTAAAGAAGTTGACTAGTGTTTGGATGATTTCTTGGGTAATGGAATAACATTTTTTATCATGGTAATTATTCAGGGAAGATAAAGCTGATAGGGAGTCCGAAAATATTAGTATGTTTTTTAATTGAGATTCTACACAGTATATTATAGCCAGTTTTAATGCAAAAAGTTCAGAGGATAGGACGGAGAAATAAGGTAGAAGTGGATACAAAATTCTATCCTCTTTATGGGGACAATTGAGCAACTGGAACGTTCTTAGATTTCGCTACCGTCAGTGTTAGGATTGTCACTGTTTAGTGCAAGAAAATTTTGACCGAAAATAGCAGGATTTGTGGAGGATTTCGAGAAATCAGAAGGAGAGAAATTTATTGTTGGTTTAAAAGTTATCCGGGGAGGGTTAAGATTTATTGGAAAATGGGTTATCTTTACTTCATTGGTAAGTATAGACTAATCCTTTAGATTTAGGTGATATTCACTACGTTTATCTTTACTTTTTTCTTACTCATGATGGAATATTTCCAAAAACGTTTCTTGGATATTCATTTGAGCAATATTGATATTTGTTGTTTATAATGCTTCAATATTTGTATCAACTAATTAATAAACAGAATGGACCGATATGCTGCATTTTTCACGTATACTGGTTGTAATGAAATTAATAAAGTTAAAAACATACCAGTTTTTGTGACCCACTGGATTCTAGAAAAAATTTAAAATATAAAATTAATTGCAAAAAGTGAAATGGCACATGTCACTAAAATAAGTATAAATTTATGAGACCCAATTAATTAATTTTTAAGTTACTTTAAAGAAATACTACCGTGTTTGTTAATGGAAACAGCGAAATTTTTTTCTTCCGTTCAATTTTTCCCCTCATAATCGAATTCATTAAATTACAAATGGCATAACTATTAGTAAAATGATCAAAAAATCAAGAAAAAAGCCAGCAGCAGTTCAGTGTAATATACGAATAGTTTTTTTTTTTGTTTCTTTTTTTTTCTTAGCCCAGAAACGACAAGAGGGGAAAAAAACAGTTATTCGGTCAGATATTGATGGAATAAAAGAACTGAGGATCGCAACAATGAAGATGGACAGAAACGATAAAATATACGAAGCGCAGTAAGGATTAGGGAGCTTAAATGATAACAGATAGGAGTACAAAGAAGTACGTTCAAAAGGCAACTAGGGGATAGTGCGAGACGAAAACAAAAATGTGAGGAAGCAAGAAGAGTATGATTAAGACGTAAATGGATAATAGGGACAATAACGGAGCGGCGAAGCGAAGGAAAATTGTAAAACCAAGGTAGAAAGATTAGGTTGGATGGAAAAGGAAGAGACGTAGAAGACTGACCAAAATCTAACATAAAACTCTTTACACAGTGGGAGCAAATTAGAAGCGGGAATTTTTAGTGAAATAAAATCGGGAAGATACAGCAATCTAAGCCAAGGAATCTGCCATTTCGTTACCTCCTATCCTCATATGACTGGGGACCCAGAGCATATCAATGTGTGGATAGCATCAAATGAGAAAAGAGTGTGAATGAGAGAGCGAATAAGAAGGATAAAAAAATCAGAAGAGTGAGAGGAGAAATGTGAGGAAATAGTTTTAAGAGCACACATGGAGTCAACGGTAATTAAATATTCAGAAGAAGATCGATGAGAGGAAATACAAATTACGGAACGTAGAATGGTCATTAGCTCGGACGTTAACTCCATCAGGTCCCTTCGAACCATCCGTAAAAATGGTCATTCGAGGAGGATAACAGGATTCGATATAACTACGGAATTCCTTTATAACTGTTGCGTAATAGGAAAAGGTATTTGGAGGAAAAAGGAAAGTAAAATACATTGGGAGGATTGGAGAGATTTGCAGAATTGAAACAAAAGTAAGAGAGATTATAATAAGAAATTGTACAGGATAAAAAAGAATTCAGCCGCAAAGCAATGTGGGCTAGAATAGGAATTTTCTTGGGAGTAAAGCGCCAGTTTTGCAGAATAGAAAGGTATAAAGGAATAAGTATAGAGAATGATTACGATAAGCGTTTACGCAAGAAACTATATCCTAAATAGGATCAACGGATGAAAAGGGGAGACGAGTTTGACTGAGCGAGAACTGCTGGTATTAGGGAAGATCTAAGAACACCACGACAAAGACGAATACGGTAAATTTTGGATTACATCCAGCTTGGAAAGAAGTGATTTAGAGGCACAACAGTATTTAAAGAAACCGTAGTCGAGTTTAGAACGAATAATCGATATGTACAAAGAAATGAGAAGAAAAGGATCGCCTCCCGATTTTGAAAGAACTTTCAGTAGGTTCAGTCTTTTAAGGGCAGAAGAGGAAAGGAAATAAATATACGAAAATAGTTTAAAATTATATTAAATGAAATCGGGCAACATAATGAGAAACAAATGTAGTAGAACTGATATATCCACTGCACTTTAATCGAAAAAGGTTTTCTATATCAGCAAAATTACAAAACCCGAACGCATTCTTGTGCATATAAACGCTGCAAACAATGGCCCTAAATTCATGCAACTATCCGATATTTTAGAAAGATTATTACAGCACCGAGATAAGGTATAACTGTAGCTGAACTACCTGATGTAAACTTTTCTTACACGGAGACTGCTCTTAATCGAAGAAATGCAGCCAATTACCTATTCTAGTCATGTCGAATAAGAGGATACATATGCTGCATTTAAAATAGCCTGTTTAATTGCGTAGTTTTCGCAGTCGTTAAAAATAATTCCACGATAACATCCGGCAGAACTGAAGAATTTCTCCCGTGCCTAAAATATGTAAATAATTAAGTTTGATCTCGATAACCAAAATCAACGATAATCTAAGCTTATCATCAATTCCTCTTCGGAATGTAGAACATCATACGTTATCGGTAATCAAAAGTTGGTTGTAGAAATTTTCCTCTTTTTTGATGATACGAAATTTCCACATTAATCGTTTGTCCAGATGTAATGCGAGGTATTTTAGATTTTCGTTTTGTAATATTTCATCTCCACTTAAGTATAATTTACGATCTTCATCGCTCTGTCTTCCTGTTTACATATATCACATCTCTGTTAATCCTGCTTCTCTTTATCCTCTATACTTCGACAAGATATCGCTTGCAACGCTGATCATGTTTTTTTTCGAGTACTCATCGCTGTCCCTTAGAAGATCAGTTCACTACTCGGAATGATTGTCCCTTAATAATTCCATCCATACCGTGCGCCCTTTATTCTCGTTTTTCTCTCATTGTCAATTATTCCTACCGTTGCTAAATTTTGGTCCTTGATACGTAATGATATTAACATTTAATTAGTCTAATTAATCCCGTTAGTTTCTTTTTAACCTGGTATTTTTGTTCCTTCTCCGTTTTTCTCTCGTACATTGCGACTCTCTTTATACTAATGATGCCCATTGCATTACTGAGTCAAGATACCGGACCAATATAAATTCTACGCTATCGTTTGGCGCTTATGCTGCTTCATTTTTCTTATTTACAGTTACTCTTCTTCGTTTCGTTAATGTATAGCTTATCCTCTGCAGCTCACGTTTTAAAGTTAGAGGATCATTCATTTTTATCTAACCCATCGAGTGATTTTTGCAGTTTTGCCTGCACTTCTTCGAACGTTTCGCCTGTGCGGTCACTCCAAGATCATCCGCGTATAAGAACCATTGAGTTTCCTCGTCGACAGGTTGGTCGTTGCTAAAAATGTTAAATAGCGTTG
The DNA here is from genome assembly GCA_039619475.1 of Icerya purchasi. Taxonomy (NCBI): domain Eukaryota; kingdom Metazoa; phylum Arthropoda; class Insecta; order Hemiptera; family Monophlebidae; genus Icerya; species Icerya purchasi. The sequence goes on along the minus strand of CM077115.1, from coordinate 219,211,818 downwards.
GAACCAGGACGCTCGGCTGTGGTAGCTCGTTTCGCTGCATTCGCTACCTACTTTTCTTTCCGTTGTGTGTAATACAGAACCGCCTTCAAAACAATACATTCTGCAGCATTTTCGTCAGATGGTAGTCTTTAGTAATATCGTATACCTTTTTTTTTTTTAACAAACGTCTGTGATTAACAGTATCGTATGCGACAATTAGATCTATAAATACGGCGCCGGTGATCATTTCATACCCATCCTCGATGTGTTGAACCAAGTTTACTGCCTGGCTAACGCAGCTCTTTCCCTTTCTGAAACCAGCCTGTTGGAAAATAAGTTTGTTGTCGACGGTGTTTATAAACCGGTTTATTAGCAGTCTCTCAAAAACTTTAAACAAGTGGCAGAGCAACGATATCGGACGATAGTTTTGCGATTCCTTTGGAGTTTCTCCAAGTTTTAATGTTGTCATAACGTGAGCTTTTTTCCGTTTGTTTGGTATTCTTTTAAGTCGAACAATATTGTTAAACAAAGCCGTGAGCCATTCTGTAGCACCTGAACCAAACATTTTAATTTGTTCTACCCGCAAATCGTTAGCATCATGCCTATTACATACGTAACCTCAGACTTTGTAAAGGGTTTTCAAGGTAATATACCTCTACTAAGTGTCGGTTAATTTCAGGCTTTTTGATCCTACCTAGAGGTTTACCGTTCAGTGCCAATTTCCCAGCTATCATATTCGGCGTAACTTTGGAGTTGACTGGTTTCTTGCCATTTTTACAGTTTAGTCTTCTGATTAACCGCTAGATTTTAAACTGTTTTTACTGAAACTCCAACTCCTCCACTAGTTCCATTCATGTCCTGTTTCTTTCCTCAGAAATTAATTACACCAGTTCTTTCCCTGTCGTAATGGTTTTCTCACTGAAAAGATTAAGGGGATATTCTGGTCTAGAAGTATAAATTTTAGGCGTTTTTTCGAGCTCGATAAAAAAAAGCATGAATGTTTTTACGGTTCATTTTTTTGCAAGATATTTATTGATATCTTAAAAAACAATATATTAAAAAAATTGGAATAAAAATAATTAAATTTAAAAAAGTTATATAAGTTGGTAAAGTTGGGGATAAAAAAAAAAAAAAGGTGCTCTGGTTGACACGATTACAGCCCTTCTGGTCATCTAAAATAAAATTTAAATACAGATTCTTAATCAGTAAGAATGTCGTTCTATCCCCTATGTAAGAGAAAACGGATCTTTTTTCATAAAAAATTATTTTTTACAAAAAATAAATACCGATACTTGAAGGTTTATTATAAAAATTTAAAAATGCACTAAAAAGTAAAAAACAATTACTCCCGATAAAAAATATATATCAGAGTTATATACTACCTTTAAAGGTAATATCGTAATTCTTATACTACATTAGTACCTTAATTGGAGTCGGCATCAAATTCATATTACAATATCTAGGAACAATTTAATGAACATTTAATGCAGTTTTTAATTATTATTTTAATATGAATTCGATGCCGACTCTAATTAAGGTACTAATGTTGTATAAGAATTACGATATCACCTTTAAGGGTAGTATATCACTCTGATATATATGTTATTATCGGGAGTGATTATTTTTTACTTTTTAGTGCTTTTTTAAATTTTTATAATAAACCTTCAAGTATCGGTATTTATTTTTTGTAAAAAAGCATTTTATTTTACAATTTTTAGCGTTATGCTTGAATTTTTTTCTTGTTGAAAAACAATTTTTTTTCACATTATTCTCCATACTTAATACTTAAAAAAAATCGATTTCTTTATTTTGAACGGCATTTCCACGGTAAAAATATCAAAAGCTACATTTCCGTGGTAATTTGACAAATTTATAGTATTTTAAGTGAACAAATCTAACCCGACGGTGAAACCAATCATAAATTAAAAGCATCCAAAAAGCTTCAACTCCCGTATTATTAAGGATAACTCAAAAACTACCGATCAGATCTTGATCAAATTTAAATGGGACCACATGAGAAGCACCACCATTTAAATAAAAGAAGGATCATCAAAATCGGTTCACCTAGAAGAAAGTTCTGTGCTAACACGCATAAAAAAAAAATAAAAAAATAAAAATAAAATAAAATAAAAAGCAGTCGAATTGTGAATACCTCCTTATTTTTTGAAGTCGGTTAAAAAATAGTGGCTGTCTGAAGAGAAAAAATACATTTTTTGACCTTTTTTTTTATAATTTTTAGTTTTTTTAAAATAGTAAAAAACATAATTTTGACTCGAAAATTGTAGAGGCGATAAAAGATTATACACTGAAGGTTGGTACAATCATGTCAATCGTGTTAAAAAAAGTAGTTTTGAGCAAGTTTCACGCAGCCGCAGCAGTTCTAAGTTAATAGAATATTATAGTTACATTTTGTTAATCGGCAATTGCATAAAGTGTGCCTTCTTCGACTTCAAAATTGATTGAATTTTTTGGAATCTCATTCTGATTTACGAGCAGTTTTTGCTTCCTTAGAAGCATCAGAAGTCGAAACGCTCAATTTAACTACTGTTCCCCGTTTAGTAACGAACGCATAAGCTTCGGGACCAATATAATAATTTCCATAACACTGATAATTTTTAAAATTGGTAAGAAGTCTTCATTGAAAATGCGAACAACTATGTATAATTTGAAATTTCTGTTGTCCGTGTTCCTGCATGTATATCGTGATTTTAACGGGATTTTTACAATGTTCCGTCAACTCAGTGCTACTCGACACATAGTATGGATGCTGTCAGGCACGTATTACTGTCTTAGCTTTTGACTACCATCATTCAGACACTAACGTAGTCTCGACCCGATTAGACTGTTTTTATGAACGTGCACGGGGATCTTGGGTTTTGGCCGAGTAACCATCTTTGACGGAACCTTATAGGGATGGAAAATTAGAACGATATTTGAGAGATCGTGAATTAATGAAATATCAGGGAGTAGTTTCTAGCTCGAACACCATCAAAAGATAACGCCACAAGTACCGAATCTGTTTCACATTTTACACACAAAAGTTACAATTAATACTCAAAACGATTTATTTTCAAACTGTCAGCAGCCTACATACACCTACGTTTCTTGAAGATTGAATCTAAATTAAGCTGAACTGAACACTGAACACTGAACACGAAAAGATTTTCGAAAAAATACGTTATTGCGACCTTCGGGTAATCGATTTTTAAGTGTTTGTGATTATCTATATGCATACATTTATATAATATCATCATTCCAAAAATGGTCAGCTCCGACGTGACGAGCTTAGTTGCTGCATCACTAAAATAGCTGTAACTCGGTAAATTATTGGAATTAAAATTTTTTTTTTCGAGAGTATATTCTTAGAGGTCCAAACTTTAAGAATACGGAATAAAATTGGTTTTTTCGAAATTTTAGACCAGAATACCCCCTTAAAGTCATAATACCGGACATATTGCTTCATCTTGTCCTTCATGGCTGCATTCAGTTCCGGAAAGTATTGATTACGACCCCCACGGCGGATTGTTTTCTTTGATACTTCTTGTATAACACTAATAAATTCGTCGCACTTTTGTGCTATTCGGAAATCGAGTTACTTCTGAAACTGATTCCAGTCAACTTTCTTAAAGTTAAATCTTCTCTGCGAAAGGGGACTGAAATAGGTTTTATTGCAGCAAAATTTTTTAGCATTAAAGGTCTATGTTGCGTCCATGGAATAAGTGGTAGCACAACTTCCCCACACTGACTACTTATATTATTGGATACAAAGATCAATTTCGCCATCATCAACTTTGAAACGAGCTCGGTAACTTTACATCGTGAATTAGGGATGATAAATTTACATCATTTATCTATAATTCAACATGTTCACCGTTTTTTTCCATTTCTTGATAATCCCATTGGCTGCTGTGGCTATTAAAATTGCTAAAAATGATTTTCGTATCTTTTTTTTTTCAAATAGCGGAAACTGAAAACGTTTCCAGGGGGGTTATAAACTGAGACTACTGTACACAGTTCGGCAATTCTGCCATAATAGTAATTTCTTACGCTGCCATGGTGCAGACTTCGACAGAGATTATTTCAATATTGTTCCGCGCGTACATTGCGCTGTCGTGTTTTGAGCGCGATATCTCTCCAATCAGTTTTTATTCCACCTATTTATGTAGTTGGATTTGAATCGTTTACATGAGTTTCTTGAATATATAGAATATCGCATTAATGCTCTTCGCTTTTTCCTCAGTCAGACCTTCAATATTTATAGGGATCGTTATCAAAGTTAGCCCTCTAAAAAGCGTCATTTCCAAGTTGAGTTTATTTCCAATTTTCTTTTTGGACGCGTCTCGGTGGTGGAAGGATTGGTCAGTGTTATTAGTTTAAAGTTTTCCGCGAAATTCTTCAATAACTTTTTCATGTTCACCTTGTTTGTAATTTCCCTTTTTCTTAAATCACTGTCCAGGGGCACCACGTGGAGGTTCCTCCTTTGGCCCCGAGGGAGAAGAGATCAAGGAAGTAGTATTACATAATCCAAAGCAGTAGAAGGCAGATTACGTATGATAGCCCGTAAAGCATTTTAGAATCCGAGATTATGGCGGGAATGCACTTGTGGCACGATAACAAGCGGCTATAATCAGTTCCAAATGTAGTCTTGCGTGTGTACACTCGCGTTGCGTATAACAATTGCCGTCAGCGCTACCTGTTCTGTACAGCTAGAATGTACAAATAGGTAGTCATAACGCTCGGAATCGAGAAATACGACTGAGAAGAAGAAGAAGAAAAAGAATAATCTAGGATCAATAAAGGATTTATAACGCATGAGTAGGATACAGCGATCGTTTTCCCAATTAGTATGAGAGAGAGCGTTTAACGGTTGAGCTTTTTGAGAGAGGATAAATACATATGATTAATGTGATTGTGGAAGGAGAGAAAGATTCCTGAATAGCGTAAGGAGTTTACAAGGGGAATTGAACCGCCATTTATAAGGTAAGACTAATCAAATGAGGACCAAAAGGATGAAGGGTAGAGGACAACAGGCGCGGACATTAAAGAACTTTGAAGACAGGAGTGTTATTTAACGCGACATTGCGATCGGAGAAATAGATTAGCACATGGTCAGCAAAGAAAAACGAAGTAGAGTTAAGAGGCATAGAAGGGATGTTGGTGAAGTAAATATTAAAGAACGAAGGACTAAGACAAGAGCCCTGAGATAACCCTTGAAAGATTACCCTTGTGATAGAGTAGAAAGCAGAGGACACAATTACTGTTCTGAATTGAAAGAAAGTAATAATAAGAGAATTTTTAACTGAATTATTTTTATTGATTTAAAAATGTGTTTATTAATTTCACAAACTTTTATGTTTTTCATTGAAAAGTTTATGTATTTAACAGGTCTGATCCGACTGCCGCTAATACTGATGGAATTGTTGGTGGACCAAGAACACCACAGCAAATTGCCGCTCAAAAAAGATTACAACAGACTCAGGCTCAAGTAGACGAGGTAGAGTTATTTTTTATTAGCGATAAATTTGTTCTACACATTTAAATCTTTAGGTTCTCTCTTTCCTGCACACATTGCTATCTATACTGACGGTTCCAAAAGGCCGGATGGAGCTGATCCGGCTTTTTCTTTGTCCTGCCTTAAATTATTCTGAATTTTTTGAACTTCCCGTCTTTTGCTCAATTTTCTATGCGGAATCTATTGCTAATCTGCATGCTGTCCTCTTTGTTTTCTCATCACTGATTTTCCATAAAGTGCTTATAATCTCGGATTCTAAAAGTGCTTTACAGGCTATCACATATAATCTCCCTTCTACCTTTTCCGATTATGTAATACTTCTCATACGTTCCCTCATCCATGATCCTTTTCTCCTCCACTCGATCAAGATCGATCTTTTGTGGATTCCTGCTTATTTAATAGTGGATATTTATTAGCCGGTTCTTCCATTTTCAAGGGCAGATTTTTAGACACATTTTCAGCCCATAATATTGTTCATTTTTATTCAGTCTTTCATTCCAAATTATGGATGAAATCCTATTCTTCTTCATTTTTTTATTCTGCCTCCTTTTACCTCTCTATTTAGACATCTTTTCCACCTGGTTCCTAGATCTCCCCTCTCTTAAACGCTCCGCAATCTCGGCTATTTGTCGCCTTCGCTTTAATTAATTTTTTCACGTCAGCAAAGAACCTCCACCAGCAGCAACGGGAAAGGAGAAGATCAATTACTGATTCGGTCAGAAATAGCCAGAATAAAGAAACCGAGTACTGTGATAATGGACTGAGAGGGAAGAGACCAAATGTAAGGGGCGCAATAAGGACCAGGAAATCCAAGGGATAACAAATTGAAATAAAGAATAGCACGCTCAAACGAGAGGGAAGGACATTCGATGAAGATATGGTTGCGATCATAGACAGCTTCATGATTCGGATGAAAATGACAGTTGTGAGAGGGAGTTAAATGAAAACGAAAACACGAAAAAGGTAACCGAGTCGGATTAAGATACAAACGAATAGTGGAGACAATAGCAAAACGCCATAGAGGAGGAAAGTCATAAAATCAAGGGTGGGAGGGAAAATTCGGTTGGAAGGACATCGATAAAAGAAATAATTGTTAGAGAAGGAAGAAGCATAAATATCTGACCAGATTCTAGTATGAAATTTTAACCATAGGAGTAGCAGATTGGTAACGGGAATTTTATTGAAATAGAGGCAGGAGGATGAAGCAACTCTAGCCAAGGAATCCGTCATCTCATTATCCTTAATGTCCACATGACTAGGGACCCAGAGAAAATCAACGCGGATAGAATGGAGAACGTGGAGATTGTAAATAAGGGATCGAATACGAAGAACGACAAAATCGCAAGAATGAATGAAAAAGAAAGCGGAAACAGCTTGGAGGGCACTGCCAAATAGTTGGAAAAGGAGCGATGTGAAGATATGTAGCCAATGAAACGCGAGGTGATGATAAGTTCAACGGAAAAAATTGTACAAAAAGGAGGAAGACGAAAATACTGAGAGTGATTTATGTCAGGCATAATAAATGAGGCTCCAACTGTACCGGAGTTCCTCGAACCATCCATAAATATAGTTTTGCGGAAGAGAAATAAGGACCTGATGGTTCTGTGTAATTTCTGCTTGACTATAAATCTAGGGAGAGATTTAGCAGAAAAAGAAAAGAGCGAAGAAGTCAAAGGAAAAGTATTATAAGACGAAAAATAACCAAGATACAAATAAATATGTGATAGGATAAGAAATGGAAAGGTAGGAAAGAATAATTCTAAAGGAGGTCAACGAAAGACGTAGAGAAAATAATCGATATCCTAAAAAGGATCTACGAATGAAAAGCGAAGGCGTTTTCGATTCTGCAAGGAGAGCAGGTATTGAGGAAGGTTTAACTGAGGCAGAGATAAAAAACAAGAATTCTAAATTATTTGCAGCTTGTACAGAAAAGATTTAAAGGTACTGCCATAGATAAAAAAAACAATAATCAAATTTAGAGTGAATAATGGATTTGTATAGGGAAGTAACGAGGAGCACCCCCCCCCATTTAGTTAACAGAAACAACCTTTAAGAGGGATGAGCATAAAGTTAAAGGATACAACGGCACTTGCTGGATTGTAAGGGCGAAGAGAAAATACAGTGCAAAGAAGACTTTGAAGGAAAAATTGAAAGGTGAAGTAAAGAAAGAGATTGTTCTAACATAGCCAAAGACGAATTAACTTTCTCATTCACATCTTCAATAATATGAAAGGAAGAGAAGAGCAAAATGTCATCAACAATAAACAAAGAGCAGGAATACATACAGAGAGAAGTAACTGAGATGGAATAAATATTGAAGAGAGTAGGGCTGAAGCAGGAACCTTAAGGAAGACCGTGGAAGACAATTCTAAAAGCTTGAAGAAACGGAGAAAAGAAATGGATGTATTAGTGTTTTACATGAGATTGATAATAGAATTGAATTTCCTAGGAATGTTAATAGCTACCATACTATCTCGGAGAGTAGGAAGATGGAATCAAAGGCGCAGGAAACATTATATATATGGGAGACAAAAATACTGACACAAGCAGCAGGCCCTGAACTAGGACGGAAACTAAACATATTAGGAGGAAAAACATTATTATGCTCTAGCCACCAGCCAAGACGCTTACTAAGCATACTCTCAAATAATTGCCGAAGACAAGAAGCCAATGAAATAGGACGTAAAGAGGAATTTTTCTTAGAGGCAGCGACAATAATAAACGAGATACAGGAAGGAAGGGTAACAACTCCTTTGAAAAGAAAGTAGTTGAATATATCGAGGAGCGTTTGAACAGATAGATTAGATAAATTTTTAAGTACAAGGAAGGGTATGCCATCAAAACCAGGAGTGGGGCTAGATGATTTCTTGAGAATAGATTTTAATCCATTGATATGGAAAGAGGAAGTAAGGAAATTGTAAAAAGACTCTACCAGAAAGTGACAAGAGAGGAATTTGTTTACACTAAAAACGTAAGCAAGAGAGACAACATCAATAAAAAGCAGCAGACTATCCACAGCAATTTTATAAATGGAAGAACGTTCAGAATATGGAAATTTAAATGCTCTGGCTGCTTTTCAAATATGGGCCGGTGGGGTGGTTCTTGTGAAGGAAGAACAAAAGATTTTCCAACAGGACTTCTTTGAAGACTTCAAAATAAATATCGCTCTAGCGTTGGCCCATTTGTGAGCCAGAAAGTTTTGAAGAATGGGATTAGAACGGAATTCTCTAAATATAACGCCGATGGGTACCGGTGAATGGTAATGAGGAGAGGAAAACGAGAGAGCACTAGTAATAGAATTTAGGAGTAACTTGCATTGAGTAATAGGATCAGAAACATGAGAAGGGATAGGAGAATTAGCTAGGGAGCGGAAAAGAGACCAATTTGTTTTAGATAAATTCCATCGAGGATAACGGGGAGAAATGAAATAAGAAAGAGAATGACAATTATGAGAAGTGATTAAGATAGAAAAATGGTAATTGCCAAAGGAGCCCGATAAGGTTGACCAGTTGCAGCTAAAACCAGTAGAGGGAGATAAAAATGTGAGATCGAGGGAACTAGAGCAAGAAGGGCTCTTGTAATAGGTAGCGAAGAGATCATAAAGGAAAATTATATTGTGAGAGAATAAAATTTTCGAAAAGAACACCGTTGGTATTATAGTTCAAGCACCCCCACACGGGGGAGCGAGCATTCCAATCACCACCAATTATGAATGGATGATGGATAGAATTGAGAAAAGGAGAGAGGGAAAAATTACGAAGATCACAGCTGAGAAGAACGTAGACAGAAACAATATTAAGAGAACGTGCAGAATTGGAAGGGATGAAAACGTGCATCATGTTAGGCAGGTTGGGACTGGAAGGGAAATTAAGGGAGACTTCATGGGTGTGAAAGGAAATTCCATTTTTGATAAGAATCGTGGACCCATCATAGCCATCGCCGTGATCGCATCGAATATGCTATATCCTCTACAGTTCCCTTCGAGCATTATTTTCTGAGTTTTCATTTGCTGGTTCTTTTCATCTCCTTTTCATATACATTACTCGTGACTCATATATGATGTTTTATTTCAATGTTCGTTCTTTTCTGCTGAAAAATCGTCCTTCTACTCTTCTCTAGTAAAACTCGGTATCCCTACTCCCCTTATCGGTACTTCTTAGATTCTCTCATTCCCTTCTACTTCTGTTATTCTTGCCTTTGAATTATTTTTATTCTACATCCTTAAACATTTAAGAATACAACTTTATTTTCTGCTCCTTCCCGTTTCTTGGGTTGGTGTTCTCGTTGACGAATCCGTAAAAAAAAGAATTTGTTTGTTTTACCAAAATAAATATATGTTTTCGAAAAAAGTAAAAAGGAGAACAATTTACATATATATATGTATACATATAAAAGAAAACAACAAATTACACGCACTAAAACGTTAAATTAAAATATAATTTTAACCGATGTATACAGGTCGTGGATATTATGAAAACAAATGTTGAAAGGGTTTTGGAACGAGATCAGAAACTATCCGAACTAGACGACAGAGCAGGTAATTTACTAAAGCGCCAATATAGTAATAAGAGTACAGTTACTTTACAATCTTTATTATACCTTCTAAGACTTTTTCAATCGGTCGTATGATTGTGGGCATTACATTACACCGTCGTTTTATTATTTTAATTCTGTCAGCGATTATTAAACCTAACATAAATTACAATAGAGTAACTCTACAAATTGTATTATATAAATATATACGATTTTTAATCGTGAAATTGTAATATATATATATATATAATACATTTCATTTAGATTTTATTATAAATTCCATTATAATTTAATCGTTTTCGTTTTAAACTTTGTTTGTCTTGTTTATTACGGTTCCTAAATCAACAACAATAATGAAAAGCGCCTTCAAAATCGATAATAACTTTGTTTGTAGTAATGATAGTCTGCTCCAATTATTTTTACATTTCTGTTACTATGACAATTTTGTGTCTGGTTCAATCTGCAACAATCACAAGAGAGGTCCGATACAGATAATTATCGCTGGGCTGCTTCACAATCTTCAAGTGACGTCACTGAATACCGATACGTACATTAAAATGTGTTTTATTTTCATAAAAATATTTGTATGACCAGTGTAGTAATTTGTTTTGGTTTAAAGTAAGGAACGTCTCTACAGCTTTGTTTGTATTTTTGGTTTTTATTTCATATTTTTGAAGAAAATAAAAAATGTGCGAATAATTTCGTGTTTTACAATGTATGAAAACAAAACTTTTTATAAACGTTACGTCATAGTAATAATTTTATATCTAAAATTAAATTATAATTACATTTAAAAATTTTCTTTCTGAATATCTTTCGAAATCTGGTGTTTTTATTTATATATGATTTTACAAAATTTTTCACCTTTTTTATCATTAAGAAAAGAAACATAATAATCTCTTTTAAAATTTGAATACTTATATTTTATAATTTATTTATCGTTTCCTAAATTTCTTATTTTCCTTTTATAAACATAAGTGTACGTTGTTTTGACTAATATAGAGCACTTTGCGTTTTCCGAATCCACCACAAAAACAAATATTTTCATACAACAAACGTTTACGGAATGATATTTTACTACGTACAACTTATTGTTAGAGACAAACGAAACGTAAAATATCTATTGAACAAAAATTCGGTTTCAACACGAATAAAACATAAGGAAATGAGAAACGATATCAACAATATCTAAACACAATAAAAATAATCGAAAGAGGTAAAGTTCGAAATGTGTTTAAAAAAAATCCGTGGAAATAGGAAAACAAGCAAAAATTAAGAATCGAAATGGAATAATAACTGTAAAAATTGAAATAAAAAAGGAAGTAAAAAGATATTTTGGTGAAACATGTAGCGCTAAAACATTTCTTGAAACACAACAAAGAGAAAATGTCAATTACAACGATTCTGATGAGACAAAGTTTATCCTTGACATATTATATGAGAAAGTAGAGAATATGCTCTCAGGTCACTGGGAAACGGCAAAGCACGCGGCCAGATATATTGCGAAGCATATTCAATTGATGTTTATTAAAAAATAAAATATCGACATCATAGAGATAAGCGAAACTTTTTCCAAAAAAAGGCAGACCTATTCATATGCTATTGCAATTGTATAAACACTATTCCTCAGAATAATAACAAATAGAATAACGCGGCTAATTGATTTAAACCACCGGAGAAAACAGCCGGATTTATGTAGATCAGATTATAGAACAATAGATATTGCTTACAAACCGTTAGATCTTTGGTACAGATATATGATGAGTACAACATTCAATACGGCGTTCGTATATTACAAAAAAGCACTTGGCAGAAATATGGGCAGTATTGAGTTCATTAAATAACCTTAAAATACATCAAAGTATAAAATATGCCAAACACAGAAAAATGCATTAACTTTACACTTTCTGCTTCCTTTTAAGATTCAAAAAGGGAATATTAAAATTAAATTCCTGAGCCGAAAGAAGATTAGGCAGAAGAAAGAAAAAATTATTCAAGGAATTTGAATGAAACGTACTATATATGTGCAATGTTCTCAATTTGTAATAAAAGCATTTGTCTCCACTTATAAATCGTTCTTTATCTAAAGTATTTTTCCTATTTAATTTCTGCAACTTCTTATTTTAATATACACATCACGCTAAATATCAATAAGGCTTTCTATATGCTGACTGAAAAAGAAAGTGGGATTTCAGGAACACAACATTGAACTTCGAATGGGATTTTGTTAGAAGTTAAATAGCACGAAAAATACTGTGTTCAGTCTTTTATACTTGCCTAAATGACCGCGAAATCTGACTCAGAATTGCTTTCTTCGACCTCGGTCCGAATTTCAGCAAATTATGACGCACAAACTCATCCGTACGTTTGCCTGTTTTTTTTTTCCTTCTTTTTATCTGCTGAATAAATGAAATCATAAATTCAAACAAAATGAGACCAAACCGACAAAAAAAAAAAAAAAAAAGGGAAAAAAGTTGCCTATTTTTAAAATAATAAAGGAAAAAGTAAAAATAACATCGCTAACGTCACAGTGGACACATTATAATCAGAAAAAATGGATAAAATCAAAACTAAAGTAGTTTAACAGTTTAACGAAGAATACCATATATGCATGATTAACGCCAGCCCAAGCTTGTGATCAGGGTAGAACGAGATTGTGTTTCGACGCCCTGAGGTTTACATCACAAATTGCATTCAGTTTATGTTAAATAAATAATAACTGTTAACTTTTTTCAAAAATCGAGTTTTATTTCAAAATAAACCTTTATTGAATTTAAATTTTATTTTTTGCATTTGGCACTTTGGCGCTCCTTGCTACCTGGCGCCTGGAGTGATCACTCCTTTCGCTTTACCCCAGGGCCGTCTCTAGAATATTGTCCAAAAATAAAATTCAGTTTAAAACTGAACAGGCAAAAACATTTCTGTTCTCATCGTCAATCGTCTCGAGATTGAAACTGGAAATATACCATCATTATCCCATATCAAAAATATGAAAAAAAAATATCCGTTAATAAAGTTCTTTTGAGAAAACCCCACTGAATAACTGCTGAGTATGCTGATTAATCGATCGTCTTAAAAGCGTCACAATATTATTCAAAAAAAGGAGAGGTTACAGTAATTTTGATTAATTTTTTGACTTTGACAAGCAACAGAGCATTTTTAAAATTATTCTTCACTATTAAAGTATATGGTATTAACCCTCTGACTGTGCTTGTAACTTTTGGGACACCATCTGTACTGTGGGTCGAAAAAGTCTTGCTGTGATATTTTTTCTAAAGAGAAAACGTTCAAAAAGTCTGAAAAAGTTCTAAAATATTTGCCTACGATATATTTTTGTAATACAGTTTGTTTTTTTAGAGCTATTTACAAAAAAAAAAAAATTAATATCAATATACAATTATATATATACAAGAACATCGCGGAAAAATCAATTTTGATTAAAAAAAAAAAAAATACATAAAATTTTAATGTAAAAATAAAATTATTACAGGGTTGTACAGCTGAACATATATGCATACTTTTTTCGGGGGGGGGGACAAATATGCCGTTTTCAAAAACCATAACTACTTTGATTATTTAAAAAAAAAAAATTTTTTTGAAGAGTTCAGAAAAATTCAGGAAAACAATACCTTTGACTTAGTTTACTTTATTAATAAAAAAAAGTTTTACAAAAATACGAGAAAAAAATAATGTAATACTGAAAACTAATAATAATAAAAAAAAAATTAGGAAAAATTTTTATTCGCGCATTTCATACAAAAGTTCATACAATACGGGCGGGCAGTGCACAACAAAACGAGTTTTTTTTAGGAGTAGAGCGAACAATTTTTTCGTTTTTCCATTTTTTTGTTTAGATTTATGGTAATTTCATCTTTTTTACCTGAAATTTCTTTGGCGGACGTAATCATATTTCTTCTCGAATTAGGTAAGGTAAGCCTCTTCGTACACATGGTTCCACTAATGTAAAGATTAATTATTTTTAAAAAAATCTCGACGATGTTTTCTCACATTATCTTGTTGCAAATTATATAAGATAAATGCATTTACCCCACCTTTAAAAGAAACGTATCGTTCATCGATTCGTAATGCGTGCTGTTGTATTCGCAGTATACACTTTACACAAACTAAGGTATCCAACTTTCTGTTTTGTTTACATACACATATACATGTACATATTATAAATCCGTGTACATACGATAAAAATCATTTCGACAAATTAAAAATAATTTTGACAGTCGAAAAAAGTGTAAATTTAAATTCACTTACCTCCATGAAATGCCCTCCTCATATGGGATCTTTTATGGCATGCTCGTGACTTTCACCTTCTGCAATTCACACTGTAATGTGCCCATTACATGGCTTAAGGGTAAAATTAAAATACAATAAAAGAAGAAAATAAAAATAAAATAAGAATTAATAAATTTGGAAAAGGTGATGCGAGGGTAAATGTGCATGTAGGTAGATTCTGTTGTCGGTCGGGCTAACCAATCACGCAAGAGGAAGCGTGTACCTGATTCGATAAAGGCCAGCCGTCACGGGGCGTAAAGGAAAACCGAAATGACCAGAGATCGAAGGAAGATATTTTTAGTTGACAGTTAGTCTCGTTTTCTCCCTGGTCGAAGTAATTACTCCTCTTTATAGACCAGTCATGTCTACCTTTGAGCAAAAATTTTCTCATTTTGGAAGAAGTTCCGGTCGTCAATAGAAAGTCGCTCGGTTTTTTGTATTGCTCCGGCATTTCTTTTCACTAGTAGACGTTTTAACATTACCGAAGTTATTGTCGAGTTTAAAATTAAGTTTAAGACACGATTTAGCAAAGTATCGTTCGCGTACAATTGCGCAGGTTAAAATTAAAGTATACAAATTATCTTTCCCGCAACCAAGGTCCTAGACGTCGCAACCGCAATGACTTCCACCGTATCCTGCCGCCATCGGATTCGCCGCCGACAACAGTGATACGTATTATTTATTTTATTAATTTCGTTATCGCATACGTGTATCATAATTATAATTAATAATTGATTTTCAGCGGTCGAGCGGTAAAGAAAGATTTGTATAGAGTATCGGAAAATACATAGCTAAAATTTCAAACTTATCATTTGTCCAAATCAAATAATAATAATAATAATAATAATAATAATAATAATAATAATAATGAATAAATCAATAAATAAAATCCACGAGTTCGAAGAGATCTCGTGGTTGACATCCCTGTGGGTAAGAAAACTAACGTTAATCGTTTTAACACACAAACTGACTGATCCTAGCGCCCCTGTGCGTACGAATTCTCCCATACCTAGTTGTTGTTTTTTTTGTCGGGGTGGGGGGGGGCTTTCCTAATTCCGGAGATATTTGACCCGAAAATTTAGCATGTGCCAAAAATGGCCCACAGCACAGACGAAAGGTAAAGAGTTTACAACGCTACGGAAGTTTTTTTCAAGTACAATTATTATGTGTAGTGTATCATAATGAAATTAAGAACACTATAACAAACACGTTAAAAGTGAATATAAATTAATACATTAGGAACGATTTTTCTACAGAAGAATTTCCCATCTTTAACGCTAAATATAAAAAAAGAATACATTAATAAAAATATTATATTATTTGAATATTTGAAGGAAACCTTAATAACGCGTTTTTAATTTAAACAAGAAAATCGAAGAATATTCATTAAAAACGAATCTAAATGTTTAATAACTTGAAGAAATTAATCATTCATATATATATATAACTCAGTTAATTTGTCCCCGCAAGGGGTTACGCCCCTTGACCCTCTTGCTCACATTTCTGTCTCTTTCTCTTCTAAACTTTGTATAAAATGACCAAAATTTACAAAAGCCATATTTGTCCTGTGAGAGCCACAACTTATTTATAATAAAAAAAATAAATAAAAAAAAAATTCTTAGATCGGTCCCCATTAGATTTTACAACGAACAAATGTCCCAATTTTACAAAATAAAAAAAAAAAACAGAAAAAAACCAATAACTTATACTATAAATTTTATTAAACTACCGAAACAACTTAATATACTACAACACATATAAATAATACTTTTTTTGCGTTTCCACGGTATTATTAAATTAACAATATAGTCTATGCTTCTCCCTGTTATGGTGGCACTCCTTATTCATCAACCTGCACACAGTAGTAACAAAAAGTGTATTTATTATGTTTCCAAAAACGATAATCGCCACCGAACACAAACGCGAATTGCAGAAACGAAAACGGTACGACGAACTATGCAATATCGAAGAATTTGCCACATTTACACATAATACGTCGAAAGTTAAAAGCATTTGATGGCCTTTTAAGTCAACCGCCTCTGTTACACTAATAAAAAAATAATAAGAAAAAGAAATTATCCAAAGCGAGCACATTTTTTCACGTTTTTTGACGTGTACTCTAATTTTTTATGTTCACCGATTTTCATCATTACACTCACATGGGGTACCTAAGTTGAATGGTACTAATGGACAAAGAATCAGTAAAATCGGTCTATATAAATATGAATTATGCGCGAACAAACATTTAAAAAAAAAACAACAAAAAAACATACGCGACGAACGTAAAACAAAACTACTTTTTGGAAGAGCGGAAAAATCAAAATTGGGAAATTTTTTCTAATGGGGGCTGGCCTGAGAATTATACTGTAATTAATATATATACATATATATTGTAATTGTGTGGACAGATTCCTTTAAAGCTCTTAGGGATGTCAACAACGAGGTCCTAACGGGCTCATGGATTTAAATGAGAAATGTATTTATTAACCGACTTCAAAAAAGGAGGAGGTATTCAATTCGACTGTATTTTTTTTTTATGTGTTACCTCAGAACTTTCGATTTTGATGATTCTTCTTTTATTTAAATGGTGGTGCTTCTCATGTGGTCCCATTTAAATTTGATCAAGATCTGATCGGTAGTTTTTGAGTTATCCTTAATAATACGGGAGTTGTTGAAGCTTTTTGGATGCTTTTCATTCATGATTAGTTTCAACGTCAAGTTAGATTTATTGACTTAAAATATTATAAATTTGCCAAATTACCATGGAAATGTAGCTTTTGATATTTTTACCGTGGAAATGCAGTTCAAAATAAAGAAATCGATTTTTTTTAAGTATAAAGTATGGAGAATAATGTGAAAAAAAATTGTTTTTCAACAAGAAAAAAATTCAAGCATAACGCTAAAAATTGTAAAATAAAATGCTATTTTACAAAAAATAAATACCGATACTTGAAGGTTTATTATAAAAATTTAAAAATGCACTAAAAAGTAAAAAATAATTACTCCCGATAAAAAATATATATCAGAGTTATATACTACCTTTAAAGGTAATATCGTAATTCTTATACTACATTAGTACCTTAATTGGAGTCGGCATCAAATTCATATTACAATATCTAGGAACAATTTAATGAACATTTAATGCAGTTTTTAATTATTATTTTAATATGAATTCGATGCCGACTCTAATTAAGGTACTAATGTTGTATAAGAATTACGATATTACCTTTAAGGGTAGTATATCACTCTGATATATATGTTATTATCGGGAGTGATTATTTTTTACTTTTTAGTGCTTTTTTAAATTTTTATAATAAACCTTCAAGTATCGGTATTTATTTTTTGTAAAAAAGCATTTTATTATTATTATTATTAATTTAGATGGGATTCGTTTTAAAGTACATTGATCAAACCTACACTTATCTTTCTAAAACGGTCGACCGCTAAAAACACAATTAATTAAGAATCGATTAATTAAAATAATATAAGTTGTACGTAACACTGCTGTGACTGTGGGTTTTTCCGTTGGTCTTCGATGACAGTCAGGCGTACATGGGAAATTCCGTCCTGGATTCTCGGCGAACGCGGAGGTGAGACGCGATATTCGAAATTAATATTATTAAAATGTGAACAGCTGGCTAGATCGTAATTTTTGGTTACTCAATTTACTTTGTTCTGCTAACAAAATGACGGCCGATACTTTCGACGACTGGACGCCAACTTAACGAACTCGATGATGACCAGAGACTTTTTTTCCTGACTAAAGATTTATTAACTACCACTCAAAGTTCGCTTCATTCTTGGTGATTTTTCTAATTCCGTACTTCTTCTGCTAAGTCACCTTCTTCGTGTTTTATGTGCCAATCAGTGCCGTTTGATGAACCATCATCGCGCGCTTCCCTTAAAGGCGACATCGGCCTCTACAATCACACACAGCCGGAAACTGGTTCCCATTCACACACACACACAAAAGCACTCTCACATTCCGCTCGACCTTTGTTATCTTTCGATAAAATTTTAACGTATTTATTAGACGATGCTAGTAAATTATCAGCAACGAACTTATTAATGGGGAGTCCAATTAACAGCTGCACCTCGAGACAACTGATCAACTCTTTCATTTCCTTCTATACCAACATGGACTGGAATCCAAAGGAATTCGATCTTAATGTGGTTAGTTTGGAAAACGTTATGAATAGTTGAACGAATACGAAGAATAATAGGATCATAAAAAGGATGGGGAAAAGCAGATAAGATAGTTTGTAAAGCACTCTTAGCATCAGAGATGATTGGAAATTTATTATTGTCTCGTACTAAGGATATGTAAAGAATGGCTCTTAATATCGCAACAGACTCTGCAAAGAAAATAGAGCAGGTTGGAGCAAGTCTATAACTTTCAAAGTAGTTGTGAATAGAATATAGGAAGGATGCTCCAACGCTATGAGGGCTTTTAAATCTGTCGGTGTAAAGAAGAGAATGAAAAGGAAATAGAGATGATAAAATTTTAATTTATTTATTAGACGATGCAAGTAAACTATCAGTCGCGAACTTATTGATGGGGAGTCCAATTAACAGCTCCATCTCGAGATAACTGATCAACTCTCTTTCATTTCCTTCTATACCAACATGGCCTGGAAAGAAAATCTTGATTAGGTTGTGGAAGGGATTTAGAGTAAGGGGACAACAAAGATAAAAAATTATAGGTTTTTGTCAGACTCATACCCTTTCTCCTTTTCTAACCAATTTTCCTTTTATCTTTCTATTCAACCGTATATCCCAGTTTATCTTTGGCTTCATAAATTCCCGTCTTTGCAGCGCTGTGTTATTTCCTCTTTATGTCGCTTGTGTTTCGATCACAGCTTCCTTCCTTCATCTCGCTATCGAGTTTTTAAACTCTCCTTATTGTCCGCTACATCCTCCCAATAATATCCATGAATGTAATTCTAAACACATCCGTTTCGAATGTTCTGAACGTTTACTTCTTTACTCTCAACTTCTGAGACTTATTATTCCTGTTCCGTATGGTGCTGCATCTGTTCTCTCCTTTCCTTCGCTCTCTGTTGTCGCTCTCCTTGTATCTTTCATTGATGCTATACCTGACCGCATACGAATCTAAATAATTAACTCAGCGTTCTTATCGAACATGGGTCAATGCTCTTTGTGAGCAGGCCTTAAAAAAAAAAAAAAAAACTTAATTATTTCTTTTTATATTATTATTTTATTTTTTATTTTACCATTACCCCTGTAATGTACACATTACAATATATATATATATATATATATATATATATATATATATATATATATACATACATATCGCTCATTAAATACAATAACGTCATAACCCAAAAAATAGCGAATTTGAA
The DNA here is from genome assembly GCA_039619475.1 of Icerya purchasi. Taxonomy (NCBI): domain Eukaryota; kingdom Metazoa; phylum Arthropoda; class Insecta; order Hemiptera; family Monophlebidae; genus Icerya; species Icerya purchasi. The sequence goes on along the minus strand of CM077115.1, from coordinate 219,192,141 downwards.
TTATGTGTATAGTTGGAATGCATTTTATGAGTACAATTACAGATTAAAACGCCATATTTGTAAATAAGAAACTCGACAAAATAAGCATTGCTTTTGGAAAGGGTACACCATTCAAATTATAGTAAATGTAAATGTTAATTTGCGTTTTCTGTGAACTAGCGTTTTTTGAGTTATGACGTTTTTGTATTTAATGAGCGATATATATATATATATATGTATTTCTATTTTAATTTTTTCAAATTAAAAACTAAACATTTAGCTTCATTTTTTTCATTAATTTTCTTTTTTAAAAGAAAATAGGCTATTTAGGTGCTTCAAATATTTAAATAATATAATACTAATCATTATTTATTTCTAGTACTAAAGATGGAAATTTTCCCCGAAAAGACATTTCTAGTGTTAATTATGCAATCTTAAGATGTTTGTTATAGTGTTTATGGTGTTATTCTGTACACCGATGCTACACGCAAACGATGTTAAAATATTTTAATTGGAAATTTTCCAAAAAGAATAGATAGTGCAAATTGTGTTCATTTTCATTTGAATGAATAAATAAGTACACGCCGAACAACATATTTATATTAGACAGTTTACATTTTAAAATAATGTTCACTTAATATCGTTCTGATTATTTAGATGCCTTGCAACAAGGAGCATCTCAGTTTGAACAACAGGCTGGAAAATTGAAAAGAAAATTTTGGTTACAAAATTTGAAAGTAAGCCGTTACCGAATGTTGTTGTTTTTTATTAGGGGTAAAAACGTTGTGTTATAAATTTCAAAATAAACGATGTAAACGGGTCTTTCAATGTCAGATTCCTCGTCCGTACCGCTAGTAGCAGCGTCATGGAATTTCCTGACCTGATCTACACTGAACACTCGCGCGTTAGTTCTTTATCATTGGTTCTTTTTATGTCATGGAAGTACCGCCTTCCAGCAATTTAAAAGACAAAAAATTCTGTCTACAATGCAAATTTCTGAAACTTACATTCTAAACTGATTATCAGCGTTCGCAACGTTTATTTATCATCATTTTTTTCACTCCTTACTCTGTACGAATCATAATTTCTCTGGTCTTCTGTCGCAGCAGATTTTTCGCTACACGACACATGACGAGCATTCAAGTCACTTTAATTTTCGACTCTGGTTTCGTGAAATTCGAGCAAATACTGGTTACCCGGTCACGCAAATTTAACTCAATTTCCGTCTGCATTAACTATTTTTCGTGCCTTTCATTCGGCTTTAATCTATTTTTGCTGATAAGGATGCAAAGTACGATCGCACGAGTGCTCAATTTCTCGAAGTAATTATCCCCGGTTTCATATTTTATTGCGGTGGAAAATGTCGGAAATAAACGTCGGCGCAGAAAAAAAATAATATTCTCGCTATTACGAATAAAAATGTATTCTTAAAAACGGGCAAGGAGCCGCGAGGTCCCGAAGCTTTAAAAATGATTAATGTTGCGAATGAAAAATTTTAGTCTCTTTGAAAGGTTCCGTTACGTGCAAACAAAAATTGTAATAAAGTTGCCAGCTAGTTTATTATCGTTTGCTTCTATTACAGCGTACTTTTTAATACATGATCACTTGTAACGTTAGTTATGGCAATAAAAAAATATGCTAACAATAACGTTGTCTAACTTAATCCAAATTATTAAGATATATTCGTTTCTTTTTCACTTCCGATTGAAAATAGGACACGGTCTCTCTCTCTCTCGTAAGCTCATTACAGTGTTAATATTGTACAATTCTCCTGGGACTTACTTCATTATCGCACTACCGTAGTCTCTATTGTTTATTAATATTAAACGTAAAATTGTAATAGAAAATATTAGCCTGATCTTGTGTTATAATCAAAAAAAGTACAATTTAGAAGAATTTATTAAAAATTTCCATTTTTCCCGTCCTCATGTAATAATAGCGTTGTTAAATAAGACGATTGAAATATTTTTGCATTATTTTACCTTTGAATATTGAAGGCTGCTAAATTTTTATAATTTAATAGGTGAATTTGCATGAAAAAAATGAAATTTACTAATTAATAGTATTTTTCTTTTTTCAGATGATGATCGCAATGGGAGTTATTGGATTTATTATTTTGGCTATAATTATTAGCAGATTTAATTAAACACTTTTATTTCACATGTGAATGTTATAAATTTTTCTTTTTTTTTTTCCCCCTAGTGTTATTAACGAAAAAAACTATTGTAAAATTTTAAAGTATTATTTTCTTTTAAATTAAAGTCGATCTATTTCCGTTTCGATAAAAGAAATAGGTAAGTGTTTTAATTCACCTATAAAAAGTCGAAAAAAAAAAAAAAAACGATTTAATTTTATTGTACGTATTTTTAATTTTGTCTTCGTTATATTTCTTTATTTATACCTAATGTATTTTAACCATTTCGTATATTTTGTTATTACGCGAATTAGTTTAACGGACCATTAAAGAATTGTTAAATATAGAGAGCTACGCGCTTCTTATATAGTTTTATTAACTAAATATTAATTAAGTATTTTATTAATATTAGCTTTACTTATAAATAAAGAGAGACGTGCTATTTCTATATGATATATAATGTTTTGAAAACTCACCACCGTAATAAAATTGAGAAAAAATATTATTCGCGTAAATTTATTTCATTAATAAAATGCAAAAAAAAAAAGAAAAATGTTCAACTATCTCTACCTGTACAGGCTCTCGTATGTGTAAGCGTAAGTTTTTAATAAAAATGCCATTGTCTAGGACAGAAATGTGAGCAATTTCGGTTATTTACATGGTCTCGTTCAATCGGTTTCGCCCATTTAAGAATGAACCGTTCGGTACCATTTGTCTACTACTACTACTACTAAAAGGTACTAATGTATTTTTACGCGCCCCCGCCGAATATTGAAATAACAAATTGTTTCCTAGAGTCTAAATAATATATACGTACAGACTTTTATTTAAAAGTGCCAACGGACATAGGACAAATAAATTTTCTTCGTGGTTGAAACATATTTTTTTTGTGTCTAAAAATTATTTCCCAATAATAACCCCTTATAGTTAACGGTAGAAGTTTATTTTCGGGTGAGGTGGGGGACTTCCACTTCTTAATTCGGAGCAAATTAACGCAAGATAGTTATAATTCTGGGATAATTTTTGTTTTTATTTTAAGACCTTAAAATATTGTGTACGATAATTCCTTGTTAAAAACAAGTTCTTTAAATTTCGGTGTGTTCCCAATATCGCTCTTCTGGATGCGCCACCGTCGAAAATTCTGTTAGTTATATATGGAAGTAAAAAAAAACGGTGTACAAAATTTAGATAAACTATGTATTTTAAGCAAATGCAGTATCTGTTTGTGAAACGACCGATTTAATTATGATCAAACATACGGGTTAAATATTTCTTCTTCTTCTTATTATTATTAAATTAGAATTACGTGCCATGTGCAGAAAGTATGGCTAGAGGCACGGGAGTAGAAGAAGGTTTAGATTCGGGAGTGGAGTCCAGATTTATGAAGAAAAAAAATTAAATTGGACGATGAAGAAGAGTTGTCTTTAAGAGGATGAGAGGAAGAGAAGAAGATAAGTTGAAAGATTTTTTTTCCAAGGAGTAATGAAGGACATTCGGTGAGGAAATACCGCACATTGCACACTGAGGAGCTTCAGTTTCATTTAATAAATGTCCATGAGTGAGCCGTGTATGGTCCAATCGGAGTCTGGTGATGACTACATTATCCCTTCGATTTGAAATTGAGATATTCCACGGTAATACTGAAGACTTGATCGATTGAAACTTATTCATTTGAGATGTTTACTTCCATTTCCTCTGCGATAGAGCCTTTAGACCACATTTTATATGAATCCTGAAATCGGTTGCCGGAACAGGACCGCTTAGCACCGTCAGAGTCACAGCAGCCTCCTTTGCAGCCGTGTCGTCTGCCAGTTCATTCCGTCGAATACCAGCGTGGATAGGAATCCGCAGGAACGTTACTGCCCGATCTGGTCTGAACGATAATAATTTGAGAACCTCTTTGGCTACCGGATGTTGATCGTGGCTGCCAACGTTGGATAGAGCATTAGGTGATAAGAGAAAATCTGAACACACTACGGACGATTGGTGTGAGTTAGATCTCATGAGAAAATAGTTCGGCAGAGAGGATGGAAAACGGTTCCGGAAGTGAATAACGAATTATAGCGACATCATCGGAGACGACTGAGCAGCCAGCAAACATATCGAATTTAGACGCGTCGATGTAGAAAAGAGACAAGCCGGAGATTTGTGTCCGAATGCTTTGCTCTAATGGATGCGCAGTCCCTTCTCAGAGTGATCATTCAGAGATCTATCTTGATTGGGTTGTCATCCCACGGTGGAATTAATGCATTTGAAAACCTAAGTACCCCCCACCCAAAAAAAAAAAGATCGCCCATTTCTATGGGGATAAAACAAAAGCGAATTTTCTATTTGTTATTAAATTGTAATTTAGCGTTAGTTAAAATATAAAATATATTCAACATTTTAATACATTCCATGAAAACAATAATCGGAACCAATAAATAAAATTAAGATAAGAAAAACAAAAAGAACGTATCAAATTATTTTTTAAATTTTTTTATCGTTAATTAAAGAAAATAAATTGAAAATTGATAGAACAACAAATTTACTTAACGAAAGAAGGAAAGAAATGTATTTGCATACTAATTAGTTTTTTAGGGAGTCGTTGATTGACATTAACTCCCAAGAACTAGAAAAATGAAAGTAAAATCAAATCTTTGCGTGATCAGAGATAGCAGTCACAAAAAAGAAGAAACGGACGGGATGAAAGACGTGCTGTAGGGAATAGGAATATCCATTAGTAAAAGTAAGAAGTAGAAAGAGGAACTTTTAGCCGCGATAGAAGAGCATTGAAATAAAATATGATCAGCATCATATATAAAATGACAAGTGCAATCGTTCGGAGAACAATTAAGAGAGATATAAATAAGAAACGGAAAAGTGATGAAGAAAGCAAACTTTGCAGAGAGCGTTAGTAAAGGAATGAAAGATGAGGAGAAAGATCAATTAAACAGGTAGATAGAAGGAATCTGAATTTGAGAATGAAGAGAGTAAATAAATGTACAATAATTCAAAATGAGCAGCTGCGGAAGGAAATGTAATAATTTTAGGATTCGAAAATACTGAGGAATCTACCGATAGAAGAAAATAAATTAGCCAGTAGATCTGCTGAGTTGTTATCTTTTGTAACGCATGAAAAGAATTACATAGTCAGGTGAGGAAGAGGCGATTGTAGGCCACTTTGGAAATCTGATATAAATATAATAAGGTGGTTATGAAGATTCAAGAAGTAATAAAAAGAACATGGTAAAAAATTGTGCAAAAGCAAGGGAGTTCAAAAAATTCATAATAGTTTAGGAAAGACAGAAAAAGTCGGAAGCAACTCTATTAGTTCTTTTAGAGCCGTCAGTGAAGATCGTGTAAAGTGGTTGGGAAAAGGAGAATTTAAGGTATTTAAGAATTCCGATCTAATAACATACTGTAAAGTATATTTGGATGGTTGTAAAACAAGCAACAGGCCAAAGGGAAATAGAGAAATGGATGAAGAAGTAACGGCAGTTTATTATCAGTAAAAGTATACGGAGAATAGTGAAACAGTTGAACAAAGGTGAGTGGGAGCATTGGGATTCTGTTGGCGGAAAAACGTGCCTGCGGTAGATAGAAACGAAAGAAAGTGCTCCTCCATTTGTTTTTAACTCGGAAAGTGCCTCAAAATTTAAGTTATTTTTGACTAAACGTTAATTCATGCAACCGAAAAACATCTTCTCTGGTTGAGTCTTTTAAATTTAAAAGATTTGACATTTCTTCCGTTACTTGAAATCAATTACTCACACCGCGAATAAATACCCCAAAAGTTGAGATGTGTCGGAGATATCTGCGCATTCATCAAATGCCGAAGAATATGCTTTAAATCGGTTAATTTTATCTGTTAAAGTTACTACTACTTCAGCTGAAATGTCATCGATGCGACGATACATAATTTGTCATGAATGATGCTTTGAAATAATTTAACTTCTATCTGGGGGCAAAGAAGCCTTTTATGACTGCTTCGAAACAGAGTCCTAGTTCATCATCCGAAAATGGTTTCATTTTCTTCGCAATCAACATGGCAGAAAAATAACTTGCTCTGACAATGATAGATGGTTGTTGTTGTAATGATGAAGCAAATATCATTTGCTGTGTATTAGGTATCAAATATAGAACCGCAGTTCATAGTTAGACTTACATATTATAACAATGATATGTGCAAATTTTTATTTCATATTTTTTTCACACATAGAATTAAAAACAGGAGTTTCAATAAAAATATAAAATCGCCCGGTAGGTCGCACAATTTAACATGGTGGACCACGTGTTGGCCAAGCCTGAATTAGACTTTGAATTTATATATTTTTTTTCTTGAGAATTTCGGTAAACTTCGTAAGTTTTTGAAAATGCTCTTTTCCATACTACAAGATTCTTTGGAATATTCTACACCATTGTTTTTTTTCTTTCTTTTTTGTATCCCACACCAATCAAATCGACCACTGTTAGTGTTACAATACTGATTTTTTTAGGTTTGAAAAACAGAAAAACAATAAACTTAATCTAAACTGTTCACCCCTGTAGTGGTGTGCAACAGAAATTTAAAATAATTAAAATGATTTTAATATTAACGAAAGTAAAAAACAAATCATATTAAGGCTTTTTTTTACAATCTCCACTGGGGTCATCGGAATACTGTACACCATGTGCATGGGTCAAATGAGAAGGGTACAAAGAATCAGCTAACCTCTTATTTATTAAATATACGTCTGTGTATTAATGCTTATTACTTTCACGAAACGCATCAGTATCAAAGATACTACATCCTACAATGATGTGACTGCATCAATTGAGGAGAGTCTGTTCTTATATTTACGAAAGCGATCGGTCATCACGCCACGAGATCCTTCTTATGGGGATGATTTCAGTGAAGTACAGGCACGCGCTAATGTCGTCGTTGATCTGCAATTTCCCGAAAAATTTCTTGTGCCGTTATCGTTAAACATTAGATCACTGTGTGGCTATTGGGAACGAAGTTTAAACTGTAACGGTTCGATTCTGTTGATGTTGTTTTTAGCTGACGACCCATTCTAGATAGAAGTTATATCCATGGAATGTACAAAATATTTGCAGGATAATAGCGGATTGTGCGTAAATAATGTTTTTTAATAAATATATTCCTGTAAAAATTTCATCGCTTTTATGACACAAACTTGGGACAGAAGAGATGATTATTTAGCTTGACGGTGCGCAGGGACTCCACAATCTTCAGCAAAATTGATCTTCAGCAGATGCACCATCAAACTGAGCTGGTATCCGAATCAAGAGAAATTACAATTTTCAGTATTCATTTGGGTCTTTTTGATTATAAGTATTTTAATGTTTCGACTAAAATACACACCTGAGATGTTTTAGCGTATTTTAGAGAAAACTTCGGCTAATTTAAATGATTTTTTAGTTACTGAAATGATAAGTTTGTGGTCAGTCATACACATGAAGAACATGAGGCAAATCCAAAAGCTGTACTGCAGATCCTAAATGACCTCGGGTTGGTCATCAACACTGGCAAATGTCAGTTGTGTAAGAATGTGAAGTGTATGAGACAGAAAAAAATTCATCATATTAAATCTTTGCTTTGTAAAGAAACTTACCTTAACTCGATCCTGAGTTGTAAACTGTCATATTATCCGATGCAAGCCCTGTTCGTCTTGGAGCTTTATTACTTCAGAAGAAAAAATTATCAAATTCAAGTGATTTGTTACGTTAATCACTTACTCCCATCTGTTGAACGTTGGTATTCCCACACTGATCAAGCATTGGTCCTGGAATTTGCTATGAAAAGATTAAAAGCGTATTTCTTGGGTCGTAAGTTACACAGATCATAAACTTCTAGAAACAATCTTCGGTTCCTGATCAAAGCCGTGTGAAGAGCCGTGGATTTGAAGGAAATTCAAAATGCTGTCGGAGCAGATGAAATCAGAAATCTGTACGTGAAAGTCTTCCCTCAAAATGTGCATGAAACCTGAAAAGACTTTGAAGTAAGGGCTGGTAGCCAAATATAGACTAAGAAACAGATTTTTTTTTTTTAATAATTTGCGGGTCCCACAAGGCACTAGCCCGTCTATGGGTTCCCAACATAATTATACCATTTATTTGTACAATATAACATCAACTTAACTTAAGTACTACTTTCTGTTACAATTTTGTTTGTACTTACGATGAATGTCAGAAAGATGGTAAATCAATTACAATACGAGAAATGTCACGTTGTCGATTCCATGGCAACATGGCAAGATTTAGCTGTTGACTTTTAAATCGCTACCATCGAATCGTCGACTATTTCTGCAAATTGTAGAATGTAAAGTAATGAAGAAAATGACAACTGAGTCACGGTGTTAGTTTTATAAGAAATTTTGATAAGGTTTATTTATTGTTATTCCATCAGGCGTCGCTTATTATAGCATTCCACCTTACTGTTCTCAAGGAAATGAAAAGCCAAAAAGACAAAATCGCAGTATCAATGAAACAATTGAAGTTTCTATATTGAAAAATATTAACTATAAAAAGGAATTCTTTATCTTCTTTTAGTACTATTCAATACTACATTCCGTTTTACTTATAAAGTAAACATGATGCAATACTAACTATGATTATGTTATGTTTATTATATAATTTAGTGATGAATTAAATAAGAAGTTATTTCATTATTTACCAATCATTATAATTAGATCGTTAAAATTCTGAAGTATCTATTATAACTGCTAGAAGAATTTTAACATGTTTAACTGTAGAGAATGCTGTGAAAATAAAGAAACGTGAAAAGATAAATAAACATATCGTAAAAATTCCTTATCAATATTGGAGGTAAAGATCTTAAAGATATAGTGTCGGTCACATTAGTATTCGGTCACAGCGTTGTGGAACAAAGAACACGCCAAACAGATGGGAATAAAGCGTTATTTGTAATTTTTTTAATGAAATAACTTTAAAAAGAAACCTAAATACATACACGGAAAAAGAAAAAATCACAAACAAAAAAATATCACAGCTCCGATAACAATCCCAGGTGTAAATCCAATTAATATAAATAATATCAATTCTTATTTAACGCAATTTCTCACTGGACAACACGGAGGACTTCAAAGTTATTTGTACCGCTTTCGTCTATCAGACAACGATTTGTGTTTCTGTAGACGTGTACCAGAAACTGTCGTCCATACTACTATTAACGATTGCATGAAATGGAAATTTCTGTCACGAATTGCTTTCCGCTAAATAACGAAAATTTATCCAAGTTCATACACGCGGCGAATCATTTGGCATTCGAGTATTCAGATATTGAAATTTCTTCGTTTATTTAATAATTTAAATTAATTTAAGTATTGGTTTTAATTTGCAGTTATTTTTTGTTTTTCGTTTTTATTTTTACCGTGGCGTGTTCATATAATTGAGATAAGTACTCATGGCGATACATTGCAGTTACTTAGGTATTTATTCTATTACCTAATAAATTTTTCCTACCGGTTACATCCGCAGTAGGGAACCAAATGAAAAGAAATAGAAAAAAACGTGGGTTTTCAAGTGAATTACAAATACTTCTCAAATGAAAAAAACGACAAGCCACGAGGAGCTCGGAAAAAGATGAATCTGAGTTAATTCTACAAGTTAAAATGCAATCTGAATATTAAAAGATATAATTGGTGCTATTGGAATTGTTGGAGGTAATGAAACACGCTGCAGGTAAATTACTACGAAAGTTGTAGACCAACGAATAGTGTATATTTCAACAAAAAAACATAACAATACATCCTAGTAACAACAAAAAGCAAAATTTACTGACAAAAAAAGTATTTGCACACTACAGGAAAGGCGGAAACTTCGAGTAAAGAAATGTGTTACGTAATTCGGCATAAGAACTAATATTTCATGCGGAGGAGGCCTTTGGCATCAATAATAGCCTGTAGGTTACGGAGCATCGATTCTACGAGCTGGACCGTGATCTCTGGCGAAATTTCATTCCATGTAGCCTGAAGTTCCTGTGGGAGGGTGGACTTGTTCGAAATTTTATGTTTACCAACTTCCAAGCCAACAAGATGTCAAAAATTTTCGATCTGATTCAAATCTGCAGATTGTGGTGGGGTATGTAATCCCCGCGGAACATTGTACAAGAGTCATTCGCGGGCCCGCAACGCAGTGTGTTCTAGATCACTGTGTTGTTGGAAACGGGAGGTCTGCTCTAGGTTTAATTTAGCCGCACTTGACTGCAGATTATGGAGCATAACGCATCGATATATACCTCCTTCGTCATAATATCTTCGATAAACGCCAGATTTCTAACCCCCTCGTGAACCATTCAGACCCACACCGCGAGATTGCCTCCACCATGCTTCACTGCAGGCCTTACATTCTGTGTTTCCTCTACACGTATTTTTCCGCGCCGAACCCGAACAGGTTGAATTTACTCTCCTCCAAAAATAACACTTATTTCCAAAACGATATTGGATGATTTATAATACTCCTTCGCGAATTATAAGTGTTTAATGCAATTCCTTTCGGATATGTATGGTTTGTTTCGAGAGATTCCCCCATGAATATTAGCTGTGTGTGAGATATTTCGTACGGTTTGTCGATTAATCATCTTATCTGACTTTAACCTTATAGCACATGGGTGAAGGGGGATTTATGCAATCTCTCAATAAGGTTCCGTTTTTCTCTTGATGTTAGTTTTTGGGGCCTGCCTTCCCGCGGCTTGTTTTCAATTTTTCCGGTCCCGTGTGATACATTTTAATAACGTATCGCACTCCAGAAAACGTGAATTTCGTCTTGTTTGCAACTTCACGGTAACTTCTCCCGCTTTCGTACATTTCAGTAATTTGCACATGCGTTTTAAACGCTATTTCTTTTGTTTTCGATGTTCTTACATTTGCTTGACAACACCTGCGTGGCATTTCAGTATCATCGTTTCTTCCTTATATGCACGTTTTTCCTAACGAATCACTTCTCACTTGCATCATCTGCTGACTGACTGAGTGACAAGCTGCGCGCGTGCAAATAGTTTTATGACCATTTATGTAGGCATTTTTTCATTAAGAACAACGTTGATATTGGTTTTTATTGAAATATACACCTTCGTTCGTCTCCGACGTTCATTGCGATTTACGAGGAACGTGTTTCCCATACGTCTGATTATATCAATACAGCCGTTTTCAGTGGTATGCAAATACTTTTTTTATCCACTGTATATTATAAGAAAATTCGGTATAACTTAATGTACTCTTGCCATATTTTAAAAGATAATTTTAGGTTGTGATAAATCGGTTTAAAAAAATATATTTTTTTTTTGGTTATCTTGATCTCTTATATAACCAAGAGAAAATAAAAGCTTAATATTTATTTAGAAATTTTGAAACACATCCTGCATGAATGTTAAAAGCTTTTTTCGGGACAGGTATTGATCTACATGCGCTTACATTTGTTAGATCTGCCTAGTTTATTTGCTTCACCTTTTCAATTTTCTAAAAATATTACAAACTAAATTAAAGTTTAAATACTTTTTCGAAAATTACTTTTAATATGTTTTTGTATATTTTTCATGTATTATTTTAATCATTTTGCTTGAAATACTGTCACTTCCGTTCACCTTTCTGTTATTTAATTCCAATATTACTTTTGTTATTACCAACTTTTTAATCTAAATATTACTTAATAAATTTTGAAGCGAATGTTTTTCAGAAAGTAAATGTAATAAAATTTCTTCATATTTTCTAGTTTCATTTGAGATTGTTTTATTAGCTGATAACTTGAAGGAGAGAAATTCAAATTTCCTCGTCATTAAGTACTTTTTTCTTTCGTACATCGCTGAAAAGGGTTCTGTACTATATAAAATATGTATGCATTATGTAAAATCCCTGCATTATGCATACTGATAGTACACAATAAGAATATCATTTAAAAAACTAATAAACCACAAATGACATTTATGTTAATAAACTAATTATAATTAGCGGTTGTGGCAATCATTTATATTACCAAAAAAAGTAATTAACCTAATTTACTCCGTGGATTTTGATTTATATTTAGAAAATTTATCCAATATTTTTTTAATAACGTTACTACAATCGCGAATTAATAATGTACTTTATTAAAACGTGATATTTGACCAAAAAGAAATATATTTTTGATAGTAGTGGTGAATTTCGCATAAGAAATGACGTTAAGTAAAATTAATGTACCCCTGATTGCATTTGATCTATTTTCCTTGAACATATAGACATGAAATATAAATCGTGAATAAGTACACAGAAGTTGAGTTGTGTGAACATTCACTTATTGGTAAAGTATTATAAAAGTGCTAAATGTAGTTTACAATTATTTACTTTCCATTTACAGTTCAGATTTTTTTAAAACAGATAACAGTAATACACAAATTGAAGACAGCTTGCAATATAGATATATCGCTTGCAAAGTAAGGAGAGACAAGTCTTTTAAATACATCCATAGTTAAAAGTAATAAAATAATTATACAATATTGATGGAAAACGATTATAAATAATACAAAAATTAAATGTTCAATTAATATATTTCAGAATCTGAAATCACGACGAAAGTTCATGTAGCAGGCACGAACTTAAATCTTACTTCTTTTTAAAAACACAACTTTTGCTATTTGTCTCCCCCGATATTCCGTTATAGCTTTGGTTACAAATTGATCCGTTTTTTTTTTGTTTATTCTCAGGTTTCCTTATGCTCTTTATAGGTCTCACATTAAATGTCTTTTAGTACTCCCATAAAATAAAAAATCTCGCGATGGGCGTTGTTAAATGATTTAGTTTGGCATGGAACGATTCGCAGCAGTTTGTAGTTCTATCGCACGCACCAGAAAAATTAACCTACATATTTGATGGAAAATTACAGCCGGGTGCTATTATCATAAACACAATCAAAAAACCAATCAGTTTTTTCAGGTTTTAGAGCCATCAGGTCACTATAAAAACCGATTAGTTACATCGGTAGCAAACAGAAGAGGTAATCCAAAAAACAATTTTAACAACTGTCCAGCTTCAGATCTGCCAATTTTTTTTGGTAACCGAATTTATAATCGTGCATCACAAGTAGTTTTTTCCCTTTCTCGCTAAACATAAATTCCATTATAAATCGGAGTAAATAAGTAATATTTTGATAACTAACACGACACACAAACAGTACGCAACACCTTTTATTAAAAGACCGAATACTAACCGAAATAAAATCGGAAAACAATTTCACCCGCATACAAATGGGGAACAGGCGTTCTGTTATGACACACATAATGGTCATATGTGAAGAATAGGAACGGTAGTAATAACATCAACAACAAACATCAATAACAACAGCGATAAAAGACTTGATCTGTTTCATCTCAGGTAAAAAAGGACCCTTAAAAAGGACAGATTTGACACATCAACCAATTCGACCGGCTAACTTGAAAATTAAGTTTATCTATAAGAACCAATTCGACATCTCCCAAATTTGATAAGGCCCTAAATGAACTAAAAAACTATAAAGTCTATGATAACATCTACAGCGAGCTTATAACAACGATAGAGAGTGACGCACACACAGATACAAATTAATCTCAGATATGTATAAAAAGGAAGAAATACCGGACGATCTTAAGAAAGACAAACTAATGATGATACCCAAAAGGAATGGCACAACTAAATGTGAAGAACATCGCTTGATAAGTTTATTGTCGCACCGCTCAAAAATAGTAACAAAAATAGTACTAAGCAGAATAAAACATAAAATAGAGAACAAATTAAGCGAGGAGCAGTATGGTTTTAGATTAGGAAGAGGAACCAGGGAAGCCGCTTTAGGACTCCGTATGATGATTGAAAAAAAGTTAGAAATAAATCAATCGGTCTGCATTGCAATGATAGACTTAGCGAAAGCATTTGATAAATATAACTGGAACATTCTAGATCAAACTTTAACAAATATAAACATTGACCTTAAGGATAATAAAAGAGCTATACAAAGCACAACGACTAATAATTACGAGCGGAAACTTCGAAATAGAAGCGAAAGTCAGAAAAGGCGTAAGGCAAGGATGTAGTTTATCACCGCCGCTTTTTAATATTTTAAGACGCACCCGTATTTTAGGAAACGATTTTGGGAAAAAAATAAAAGCAAGACGCATCGTAATTACTAGGCATTTAGGAAAAGGGTATTTAGAAGAAAGGGACTTGAATAACACACACTTCCAATTTGCTGTGGTCTCTAGATGATACATTGACATTCTGTGCGTAATCCATCAATATCATCAGACAGTTAGATTCTTCTAATTTCTCGAGACTTTTCATCATGCTGACCATTAGCCAATTGTAAATTATTGCGATATTCATTCAATACAGCTTGCTTTTCTTCATCACTGACATTAATTGTATTACTAACGAGTTTGCAACAGACGTCACATAAATCATATGTGGATTTCATCATAGTGATGATGTATGGACAATAAGTTTTTCATAACTGTTGGAATGCTCATCATTTAATGACTCTCGAATGACCAGGTTGGCAGCTGTTTACATATACCATTGATAAAAAGTAGATTTATTTTCGTTGGATGGTATTTTTTAAAAAAAGGTTAATACTTGCAATGATTAGGTAAACGATCAGGCAAAGTGATAGCTACAGACTCTGCATATCGACGAATAAATGCAACAATTTCGTTCACTTCTTAATCGGAAATAGCACCCTTACGATTCACTTGGTTACATAAGCCATGTTCGTGTATTTGAATACCACCACGTTCGTTAAAGTAATTGATAATATTTTTAAATCGTTTAATACCGACCAGATTGTATACAAATAAAAAGAATTTGCAACATACTAACGTATCATGAAAATAATACCGTATTACTTCGAATTTAAGACGCACCCATTATTTTAGCCCTTTAATCGAGAAAAAAAAGTAGGCGTCTTAATTTGAAGCAATACGGTATATATACATATATAGAGCAAGCGTTTAAACGTTGGACAGAAACTAGTAACAGTGAGATCAATACAGGTGGAATGAAGATGGAATCCTTTAGATTTGCGAATGACATTGCTGTAATAGCAGGAAGTGAAAAAACCTTGTCGGATGCATTGATTAAACTAAGCCAATTATTAAACATTATAACATGGCAATAAATAAGAAGAAACCCGTGGTAATGAGATGCAATAAAATGGAAACTAATAAAGAAGTAAAAATAAAATAGACAATGAATGTAAAAAACACAAATACCTTGGTTCAATAATAACAGAACGCGAAAGCCGTCTTCGATAAAAAGAAATCATTGCTAACATCCAATAACATAAATGTTGAACTACGAAAAAGGTTAATAAAAGTATACGTTTAAAGTGTGCTTCTGCATGGTGCAGAAACCTGAATCAGACATAAAGAAAGACAAAAACAATTAGAAGGGTTTGAAATTTGGTGTTGGAGGAAAATGCAAAAAGTTAAGTGGTTAGATAAAATCAAAAATACAGAAATTCTCAAGAATATTAATGAAGATCATAAGTAAAAGAAGATGTAATTGGATAGGACATGTAATAATAAATAACAGATACTTAACAGTAATAATCGAAGGACTAGTAAATGGTAAAAGAACACGGGGAAGACCACGGCAAAAATTAATTTCACAAGTAATGGAAGATATATAAAAATGAACAAATACCAGCTAATGAAAGAGAAAACTCGAATTAGATGCTTATAAGCAAAGCGATTCTAGCAATAAGTAATGTACTTTCTAGATGGTTGACCACCAATCGAAAGATTACGGAATAAAAGAGGATATACAGATTATACAAATTGACTTAGATCATATTTTAATATTACGAATTAATATTTCTATAATTTAAAAATCGTAAATCCTGAATATTTGCATGAATACGTTTCAAATTTTGTTTGCAAATGAAAGTTTACTATTGTAAAGGTTATACAAGGAGAAAAACGAAACGATTAAAAAAATAATTTTCTTTTAAAAATTTGAAATTAGTTTTAAAAGAAAAAAATAAAAAATTAAATAACTGAGTTCTCTTATAATGTGTATAACAAATTGGTTAAAAATACGCAAAAAAATTAATTTAAAACAATTGTATTATTTAGAAAATAATATGCTACCATTTTTTATGCTGCTGTTCCAAAAAAACTTGAAACATTGATTAAATATTTCATTATATTATTAATAGTACATAAACTGAGAATTTTAAAGAGGTATTTTCTACGTTCTATTTTTAAAATAAAAAGAGTAAAAATTCAAGTTATTCAGAATTTACCTTTTGCAAATGTTAAAACTAATTAAAATTTTTTTTATTTACAAATGTTAAGAGTTTACCGTAATAAAGTTAATGACCGATAAAAAAATCTAATGTAATCGGTAAAAAACTAATGCAATCGGTTAAAAAAGAATACTAAATGCGTGAAATTTCTGCAAAAGATAAATATTTTTGCAGATCTTACAAAACAAAAACTTTAAACTGCAATTTTAATACTTTCACTTCAAAAAAATTATTAGCATCCTGTTTTTTTAAATATTCTGCTTCTATTTTTTGCTATAGCACAACGATACAGAAACTATTTATGTAGAAAATTTAATCCTTTAATAGAATAATAAATAATGCAATAGTTTAAACGGTGAAAATAATTATTGCACATATCTTCATAAATTATTGTGGAGCTTTCTCATTTGCGAATCTTAACTTGTCAATATATGAAATAAAATTATAAAATGGTATTGTACTAAGCGATAACACATGATTCATTAATCAGCGTACGAAATACATTAAGTATTAAATGCAGTAGACCAAATAGAATAAAAATAAACATTTTGTTTTTCAAAGCTCATTTTTCATTTCTTTAGTCTTAAATTTGAAAAATACAATTAATTTTATACATTTATAAAAACGTAGTTTTCAAATAATTCATTAATTTGTAACTTTCTGTATTAATCTTTAATCCTAAATATTACATTCAAATATTACAAGAATACTTCAAAATTTGTAATTACAGGTTTCATATATTTTCTACACTTCTTGTTTTCTCCCTCAGTTTTACAATTGTAAACTTTTAACAGATGTTAAATAAGGCTTTAAAAGCGTTATGTTTAATTAGAAAAAAAATTTACTCCGAATAACAGGAATTGATAATTTGAAATAGAAAAAATTAAAATATGTAATATTAAACTTCCAACAGATACGAAAATGAATAATAACAATAAAGATAATACAAAATATTAATAAGTAAAATCACAACACTTTACTATAAACAATTATTTAATATTTAATTAACCTATATAACGAAATATTAATTCAAAAGTAAAACTCTAATTACAATGAAACGGACGAAACAAGAAACATGAAATAAAAAGTATATTAAATTTATTAAAATAAACTCTAACAAACTAATAAATATAAAAGTAAAATTTAGTAGAATTAATAACAAAACATAACGGAAAATAAAAAAATAAATGTAATACAAAATATAAACTAGACACTGAAATAGTATAATTATAGGAACATATAATATGAAATAATTACAACGTAGATAATCGAAAAAATAAACTGCAGTCATAAAATAAATGACGAAAAAATTAAAATTGAAGTATGTACAAATAACAAACTTAAATACAAACAGCGGATTGGCAAAATAAATATTATTAGTTATGTTTATGTATTTCAGTTGTTCAGTATAATCAACATTTAAAAAATTATCGAATAATCACATAGATAAAAGTCGAGAAAAAAATAATTCAATATAATTTCAATTACGATTCTTCAAGAATATCGTAATGAATATTTTTGTACTTGTACTAATGTGTTCTCGAAAGGTTCGCGTTATTTACGGGTAGGAAGCGGGTAAATCTGAAAATAATCGGACATATACCCTAAATTACGATGTTGCAATTTGAAAGAATAATTATTTATAAAAAAAATAGTATAAGATAAATAGCTAAAACAATTTTGTTAAATTCGATTGTCTTCGGTTGACTGTTGGATATATAATTGAAGATATTTAGCTTATAAATTATGGTTGTAAATAAAATTTAAAAAAAAAAAAAAAACTTCTTAACTACCTTGGGATTGAACCTGCAACCAGTGGCGGACTTAAATTTTATGTGAGCAAGGTACATTTTGCGAGGCCCTTTGGTAGCGTAAAAAGACGAATTTTATGAAATAGAAAACTATTACAACTGTCCAATTTTTATTCTTAAAAATGCAAACTACATTCTTTGACGAAAAATTTAAAAAAATGAATTAAAGAAACAGAAATTCCCTACTTTTAGCCTTACTGAATTCCTTAATAATAGTATCATAACTTAGCTTAGATGCCATAACTGTTTCGATAGATAAAACTGCCAAAGTTGAAAGTCTTTCCTTACCCGTTGTATTTCTTAAATAATTTTTAATTCGTTTCAATTTTGAAAAGATCCTTTCAGCGGACGCTTTACCGGTATTGTTAGCAAAATTCCAATGACTATGTAAATATTTGGGTAAATTTCTTTCAAGCTATTTTCTGTTATGTATTGGAGCAGATGTTTTACATCTTTAATGAAGTTGGATAAATTCGGGAGCATTGTTATTAATTCTTCATACAATTCGTAAGGTTAGAAGTTGCTGCTCTCACCCACCTGTAGGGCAGTGTGTAAATCTTGACAGTTTTTTAATAATTGCTCTGTAGGAATATACCTTTTAATTTGTTTAGATCATAGAGAAAACCAACATTTTCGAAATATTGCTTAAAAGAAATAAATCTTGAATCCATATTGCTTATTATAGAATCAATCGTGTTTAAAAAATCTGTTTCATACCGTTCATTAGGAGACTGTACAGGTTGATCGCTGCTTTCATAATCGAGCATCCTTTTCTTTTTGGCTACCCTTTTATTTTTAAAGTCTTTTGGTAGATCATAACTGTTTTTCTCAATAAAATGACCAGCATCAGACAAGCATTTTTCAAATCCGGTTTGTCAAGTATTCTCTTTGACCAAGTCACACAAAATGTACACAAATGTTCAAGAGCAATGCTTAAATAGACATGTATAGATTGCCATAATCTGCTTATGATATTAACTCGCAATAAATATCTCATACTGTATATGTAATGATATGATAAATAGTGAGCGTTTTGTTTAAAACCGAATCACAATAACTGAGTGTGCCAGATTATTCGATTTTTTAAGCTTTCGATGCGGTCAACAACATCATTAAATTGCAACTGTTTCGATTCTGCTCTCCCAGCTTGTGTCTGATAAAGGCTTCGCAGTAAGCTTTAATTTGCCTTTGATTAATTCCCAGCGTTCGCTAGAACTTGAAAATAGCAAATAATTTTTCTAAATAAAACCAAAAGATGTTTTTGCTGCCGTAGAAGAATTAGTTGCGTCTACCAACAGTAGATTTCAGTTATGACAACCGCAGCTGTAAAAGGTGCCCTAAGATTAATGTTTAATGTTCGAGTTTTAACTCCATCATTTACGCTTGCCATATTTGCACCATTGTCGTATCCTTGGCCACGACAGTTTTGAATATTTAAGACATTCTTTCGAGTTCTCCCATATTGCATTAGTTAAGTATTCTCCAGTCATTTCAGTGACAGCAAAGAATCCAATAAAGTCTTTTTCTATTGTATCGATTGATGTATTACAAAATCTTAAGATAACTGACATTTGCTCTCAACTCTACTATAGTCTCTAATGCAGTCGAGCAAAACGGAATAATATTTTGCCCCTTTTCATTGATAACTGTTTTTGACATCAATATGATCCATTCATTTTGAATATTGTGTTTTAGATAATAGTGTGCAGGTTGTTTGTGACTGATATGCGTTTCATGTGTTCCCGGTAACGTAGGATCGAATTTAGATGTCATTTAAATAGAGAATCCCATGGACAGCCATGAAAACCAATACCTCAATACTTCAAGCGTTGAACATAATGATACGGTTGAAGGATATAGTTCAGCAAAGGATTGCTAGATATGTCGGCCATATTTTAAGAAATGATAGCCTAGAAAAGCTAATTATACAAGGTAAAATGGAAGGTGTAAGAAAATGTGGAAGACCCCCATCGAGATATATTGACCAAATAAAACAATTGATCGGGATACCGTTACATCAATGGATACGTTTGGTGGTGAATAGGGATTAATGGCGTACGGCGGTCTTGCAGATAGGTTCATAATATTCACAATGCTCAAATCGAGTGATTGATAAAGAAAAAGATGAAGTTAGCAGAATTCCTGGTGTTGTCGTCTGTCTTGAAAGCTCTGCGACCTCTAAATGCCAGATTATGAGAGGCTAAGAAATTAATATCAATTTGCCAATGCTTTTGAGATCCACGCATTAGCCTTTCATTTTCTTGGTCTATCGTTTTTCCATGCTTCATTCCGTTCTCTAATGTTAACCATTGGAACATAAAGTCCATATGTTCTTTCCTATTCTCATGTCTATGTAAAATAAAGTATTTCCAGTCACAGCACCGTTCCCTGTACCATCTGAGTTTGTGAATTGCCAAATAGTCTGTATGGAAAACAGAGGACTTTATTTTGAGAATTTGAATAAACCAAACAGCTACGATGTTGAGCTTCACCATTATTTAATTTTCTTGAGAAATGAAAATTAGAAAGGTGCCTATGATCATCATCTTTGGGATAATCTTCATCACTGTTATTGAACTTAAAACCTGGTTTGATACAGCTCTTTCAGCTTTTCTTTTCCTCTTTACTGATCCAGATTCTCATTTCTTCCTGACATCTCTTTCTTTGCTGCGGCTAAGGCCTGATATATTAGGATAAGAAAGTCGTATATATTGTATCTGTAAGCTGTAAACAAAAACAACAATAATAACATTTGCCTAATAATAATTACTGTAAAATCTACTAAACATGCTCACAATGAATTTATAAGAAATGGACTCAAATAATGTAATGTAATGAAGATATAGGTAGATCAAATTAATAATGTAATATCGTATAATTTTAAAAAGAAAACTATAGAAAGTGTGAGTAATTATTCCTTAACTTATTCTTAATAAATGAGTACCGGTGGTACCATTGTTTTATTCACATCAAAAAAAAAAAAAAGAAAATCTAAAAGTTCTAAACATAAAAGAGTTCTTTCCTTATCACTTAGCATTGATATAAAACTACAGACTTCAAACAAAAACCGTTTATTAATTTTAGTTCAATGAACCGGACCGATTAAATGGACCACCAATTCATTTAAGAAGTAGCAGAAACAATAAACCGCACTTATTCTCACATCAAATACTGTCAGAAAGACAAAATAATAACACACGGGTCCGTCCGAGAGTGCAAAACTGCGTGCAATACTTCGATTGACTTTCTAACCATTGAGAAGCGTGAAAATAAACTAGACATATATGGAATGAGAAATCCCGCTCAGCTCTGACCGAATGGGATTCCCCGTGATAGCAATGCAACTCTAGCAAATGTTGCTAGACTAAATAAGATGGGCGATTATCTGAACTGTCATTAACGTCAAAAGAATTTGTTAAAAATACCACTAGATGGCGGCGGGGTGTATCTTTCGTAGTGGTGCTTCTGAAGTATAATAATTAAACAATGAAAGAAAAAAGAATCAATTGATCGTTTTCAAATACAAATTTATTGTTACTATTATCGTTATATGTTTGACCCAAACGAACATAAATCGACGACTAACAGAGCAACACCCAAATTCACCATGTCGCAATATCTATCTATTTTACTTTATTAAAATTAAAGGAAAAAAAAAAAGTTTGACAGTTTGTAGAATTACTAATTATATTTATCGTTTTATGACGAGTAATTTTTTTTTTTTTTATCACGGTCATGGCTTTTATGTACCCAATGCATAAACCCGAAGCCATAGGCGATGGCCCACGTCGCCCAGGCCTTATGCCGCCTCTGCCTGCAACCATCAAATTATTGATGTTGTATTTACATAATTGCATTACAACTCTGCATTGTACTTTTTGTCACAGCTATTTACATTATACTTTCTTCGTAGTGCCATTCTTAATTTCTGAGCATAGGCGACTAGACTACACTTGGAACTAATTGCATCCACTCGTTGTCATAAACCAAATGCAGTCCCGTCAGTATCTGCTTATTACACATCAATTAGCGTGCACATAGTAGTGTAAGTGGTGGTTTACCATTGCCTTCCACTTGTACATTATACCAACGGCGTTGCCAGCCGATGAGCCAGGGCAGGGGCCAGATGAGTTGTCAGCCGCCAAGGGGGGGGGGAGATGATAGAAAGAGGATTCGAGTTATAGGAAAAATAAGATTTATAATTTGTAGATGCTTAATATTTCATTAAACAAAAATAAAATTTTAATCGAAACATAATTTTCGTGGGTTTATGGCAAATTCTTCTACTACTTTATTATAAAAGTCTTCCAAATTGTCCATGATTACGCGCCTATGAATACTCACCATGGCCAGTTGATTAAAAAGTCTCAAGGCTCCAAGCTGCCCCCTGCAGGCGACGCCCATGCATTATACTATTTTTAATAAATAATTATTCTTTCAAATTGCAACATTGCAATTTATGGTATATATCATATCATTTTCTGATAATATGCTAGAAAGCGTCGTTTACCATATTTTACAATGTTGTCATATAGATATATTCCCCGTTACTTTGTAATACAATTAGATTTGATAGATTTCCTGAATTTTAACAAAAATTTAAATTTACAGTATTAAAATCTGTTCAGCATGATATACTAATATAAAAAGTATAATTAATCGAAACAAGCGAGCTATAGAAAATTGTTTAAGATTTTTTTCCGTTCGTTTATTCGCTTAAATTTAAAATCTAAAAAAAAAATTTACATGTACCTCAATTTTGAATAAACTAAAAATTATATTACATAAAATATTAATAAAAACAAAAAAATGATCTATTACTATTAAAAAATAAAGAAACAAAATTTTATTGCGTATTTTCTGTTTAAAAAGTAAAAGAATTATTAATTATTCAATAAAATTTAAAGTAATGAATACTGCCAAATGAACATCGATTCTTTTAAGTACGATGCTTTTTGAGTGTTTCTGTATTCGCACATATGTGTTTTCGAGAAGCTTGTTAATATGATAAACTAAAAATCACATGATTTTGTTTTCATTGTGTAGCCAAATTATGCGAAGGTAATACCAAAACTAACCTTCGGTTTACTGTAATGAGATAGTTTCGTCTACATAATTTTAAATAACTCTGTTTTTCTGTTTTATTTTGAAATGTTTAATGAAAATGTAGTCAAAATTTTATATGTTCAAGTGTTCATCATTTGTGCTACATAAAAAAAACAAAAGTTTTGAGGGAAGTTTAATTGCGGAGATAATGAATCCAACAGCAGCACTACTATGCATTCCTCGTGCACTTGATAAAAGTGGTGTGCCGCGATACTTTGACCTTAGTGCACCATTGCATCGATTTGCGGATTTATCCGCAGACGAACAACAAGAAATTTCAAGCGAATTAGAAGTACGTATAAAAACCAGAATTTATTAACCTTTTGAGAGGATTTTAAAATTAATTTGATATCTTTACAGTTGTTAAACTTCTGCTTCTTTTTTGTAGTGAAAACCAAAATTATGAAATTGCAGTAGAAATAGATTCTTTAAAAGATGGAATATGTCGTTAATTGCTAGTAAAAGCTTTGTTAATCTTTAAAAAGATGCTGCAATAAAAATATTTTATATGTTTAATATTAAAATTTAAATCACTTATTATTTCTGTTGATTAAGAAGTACACATAAAACACTTTCTTTAAAATAATATTCATCGCATTCTGCAACGCGTTTCGAAATTAATGGTTTCATGATCGTGGAATTTATCAATTAAATACGTATATAAAAATACTGAAAAAGTACACTAAAAAGAAATATAAAGATAGGAAAGTCTGCTACAAGCATATTCCGTTTCGGAATATTTCAATATAACTGCGATTAAACATGTAAAATGACTCTTACGGTTAATTTTTAATTGTTCCAGTTCTATTTTGTTAGTTTTCATAAAGTGAATTCGTAAAAAATACAAAACGTGTGTCAAAGTTTCGAAATGATCGGGAACCAGGTTGCCCCGTCTCTTTTAAATTGTTCGGATATTAAAATAACTTTCTAAGCGGTGGATTAATCGAAATTCTACGAATATAGAATTAAAATTTTTCACCGTCTAAATGGCCAAATTATAGCGGGGGGCCAGCTAAAGTTAAAGGAACAAACATCGAATGATCGGGACAAGTGCAGGTTGTGTTAAGCAATAAATTAATCTTTTCTATTTATATTTGTTACGCTTGTAATAGAAGTGCATTGTGTGGGATTTATCCAAATATTTAATTAAAATTTTTTTTCCATGCACTTATAAACTAATTTCCTCTAAAACGCTAATTCGTCCAGTTCTTACGTACTTTTGTCCAGTGTGATGTTTTCAAAAATTCAAGCTTTGATTAATTACAACTATTACAGAAAAGACGTTCGCGGTGTATTTGAATGCTCCGCATTATACAAAAATTGAAGATTTGCACAGGTGTACAGTATACTATTTCGGCCAATGCACCATCCACAACAATATGTTGTCAACGTTATTGGTATTAAAGATTTCGAGCAGCTATCGCTAATGTAGAGATAAAATGTAAGCACCATCCAATTAAGTGCTGTTTGTTATAACATTATTCGTATTTTAGAAATAACCACATGCGTTTACTACGTGTCCGCGTCACACGTATATTTATTATGCGTTGAACAGAATATTTCTTATCTGTATGAGAATATCTTTTTTTCCTTTATTTTATGCATGTACAGATTCGAAAAGTTCGAATAATCCCTATTAGAAATTCCGGTTAAAACATGTAAATGCTCCGATACTGTAAATAAATGAATGTAATAAAAAATTATTTCTCCGTCTGCGTATATATACGAAATTTTATTTCATAATAAAATACATCGTGTAGTTACTACATAGTCTAACAACTATACGCAGTTTTAAGTAAACAGTCTGATTTTCTTCTGCATCTACCTGTTATCTATCATCCACCGCAGAAGGAACGCGACTTTATTAAATTAACCTCTACTAAGCCTTATCTTTCCATCGACTTTTGCAAGGCTTTCCTCTGATCGTTTCAAATTGATTTTTATTAAAATTTGTTCTGCTTTTACTAAACTTGCTTAATAACGTTTTTTTGTTGTTGTTGTTTTTTGTTTTTTTTCGTATTACATTATTTCTTTTGCTTAACCAATTTTTTCTTTATTTTTTAGTCGTTTGTCTCCTTATCAAGATTCTTTTCGTTTTTTCCTCTTTGATCTTTTATTAGTTTACCTGGCTGCTCTGGTTTTATTATATATTTCCTGCACTTGAGAGATATGTAAATATGAAATGAGCTTTAAATTTCAGACTTTGAAGAATTTCCCTGTTTTTTAGTATATCAGTAAGATAATTGAATGTGGCTGAAATACGTCTTTAATGATAATATACTCTTTTGGCTTGCCCAGCGATCTGTATTTGTTGTATTGATTACACACCGTAAGACTATGATATTAAACGCAGCCAGTCCATATCAGTTAATCGATATTTGTAATATTTTATTTTCATTCGTTTCTCATGGTGCTTTTGTTATAGCGATGTGTTTATTTCTATATTTCAATCAGTATACTAATTTACGGTAGTCACCCAATCGAGAATCCCGTAAATGAGCCGGGAATTTTCTTGTAAATCCAAGGAAAAAAGTAAAAATAGCCAAACGGTAGTTTTGATAAAAAAAAAAAAAGAATCCTTTGAAGCGAAAAATAAATACATATTTTAGCATACTTTCCTCAATAATAAATTACAAATGTTGTGGCAGTGAAACATTATCAATAGAAGAAAAAAGAAAATCCATTCTTCTTTTACAATTTACCGCTAATTTTTCGATTAAACGAATTTTTCTATAGCGGTGGGTCTATTTTTATAACGAATAATATATTTGTTGCCAGTACTAAAAATTTTAACGAAACGCATAAAAAATTATGCATTTCAGTTTATTGGGAGAGTTGAACCTTTTCAGTAAAACTTCTGGAGGGGCTTGAGTTCCGTAAACCACCTCCTAAAGTCCTTATGATTACAAATATAAATATTAGACGTCAAATAAATTTTGAATTAGAATTATTTAAATGGGGAAAGTGTAAATTAACTTATTATAAACTTTATTATTAACTTTTGTAATAAAAAAGTAAGCGTGTATTACTCGAGTTAATTAGTGGTCATTATAACGGTAAAATATTTAAAATGTGAATAGAACAACTTGGAAAAACTGAAAAATTTAATTTGCAATTTTTTTCCGTTTTCACTGATGTTTTATTTGACTCTCTCCGCTTTATTCGGTTTATTATTATACAAGCGGAAGAAAGTTCCTGTAAACTGTACAGTTCTAGTAACCAGGAAATTGACCGGAGGATTTGGAGCGGGAATTTAAAAATTATATTTCAGTGGCCACCATGTAATTAAAACGATTTATTTTTAATTTATAATTCAGAATTGTCTGTAAGTACGTGTAAACAATTTAAAATTAAATTGTTTTAATTAGCGTCTAAATAGAAATAAAAACGAACTGATACGAACTGGTGGCGTTTTATCGGTATTGACTCCGGTTTGTTCGGCAATATATACAAGGGCTGTTCATTAAATAATGCTTCCTCGTTGGTAGCGTGCATAATTTTAATTATTCAAAGAAAAAAAGGTGATCATTGGAAAGAGAATTTTATTGCGATTTTAACGGCATATTAAACTTCGACATAGTCACCGTTTAACGCGATGCAATGAATCCAGCGACCAGTCAGTTTTTGGATGCTGGTTTCAAAGAAGTCAACCAGCTGTAAACGTAACCACGATGATATAACGGTATGTAATTCCTCCTCCGACGCTCCCTTTGGGTAACATTCCGATTTTATCTGATCTGTTCGACACTCATGTTTTTTACCTTATCTGGCCTGTGCCGGTTTGGACAATCTGAACGTGATTCATCGGATAGTTTTATGGTACCAACACGAGCTAGGCGAGCCCATCATAGCACTTTACTCACATCAAGTGTATCCGCACCAAACACCGTTTGTGTATATCGAAAAATCATGATAGGCGGCACATTTTGTCGAGTTAGGAGTTCGATGCTTGTACCGTTGCTCGGAAGTGCGTTTCAAGTTTTCACTCATCGCGAGAAAACCCAATCACTTACCGCGAAACAAAGTATACCCCACACTCTGTATAGCTGTGACTAGTGATGTGACGAAAGTATTGAATCGAATAATTGTATTGCAATACAGAAAAGTATCGTGCTGGTTAACTTGATACATATAAAAACTCGTTGCTTAGTATCGATATCGAAATTTACATTGAATTGTTACGAAAAGTATGATACATTACTTTATAACAAATAGAGTTTAAAGTATATTCGATACTATACTAGTGTGTTTTATTTTTACACATCGATACTTCTATCGAGATGTCGAAAGCGTTTAAAAACATCACGTATAGTGTAAATTATTACAGTAGTAAAATACGCAGATGTATCGAAATTTGTTAATTTTATTATTTAAATATTTGCTTTATTAATGTTATTCATTTAATTTAAAACTCGTTATATTATATTTATTTAATTTGTTTACTTCAGGAATAAATTTAAAAATTATTCACACTGGAAAATTGAATAATCTAACGGGTAAATGTTTTTCAAAAGTAATATGTCATTGTGTATGAAATCTTTTACATGTAAAAATAATTTGCATTTCAATAAAATGAATTTTAACGAATATCCAAAAAATTTTGTAAAAAGTTTCAAAGTAAAAAATGATATAATAGATTACAATTATTAGAGTGTGAAATAATTTGCGATGTAATTTAAAATTGAATGATATGAATAATTAATCATGGCATACAACTTAATTGAACTTAAGTAATAAATAGTATTATCAAAAGTAATGTTATTTTGATTATTACAACAAAATATTTCCTCCGTAATAGTTTCAAATTCATTTATCGTTATCATATTGTTTTACGAAATTAAATAAAATAATTGTTACTCTTCTGTAATTTTAATAAATCATTTTAGAAAACCAGATAAAAGTCAAATATATTTATATCTTAAAAATAAAACTGTTATACACATACGTTAATAGGGAAACATTAACATCCAAAATGTAAACAAAATAATATTCTTGGACTTAAAATTTACCAAATAGTAATTTTATCGGTTACATTAAATTGTCGTGTAACATAAATCAAATTGGCGAGATTTTACGTTTAATATACACATTTATACGGCTACTTTCATTATTAAATTTTAAGTAAACTTCAAATCAACAAATGTTTTTTATATTTATTCAACTTTTAACAAATAATTTTTACTAACGCTGAGGTATTTTTGTACCCCAAGGCAATTTCAAAGTTGCAGATAAAGTAGGTATTGCCAAATATCGACCCAGGACCCTGACCATAATAGCGCTAAGAGATGGGGGAGTCGACGAGAAGTGTCAGTTTACGTTCTGGACCGGGAAGGACGCGAAGTGAGCGTGGGGTACGAAAATAAAATACCCCCCAGTGTTGTGTTAAAGTCGGTACTTTGTACGATTGTGTGGAAGTTCATATTTTTGATTTTAAAGTACAATCTTGGATTTTGCAGCAATAAGCTCGAAATGATTGAATTTTACAATTCTACAAAAGGTGGCATGGCACATTTGATCATCAAATGCGTCACGAATACATAACAGCGCGTAAAACGCGAAGATGGCCGGTGCGCGTCTTTTTTAGCATGCTGGATCAGGGTAGCATAAATGCGGCAATAATTTATAATTTTAATGGTGCGCACGGAACGATGATAAGGCGAGATTTTTTAAATCGCTGGTACGAGATTGCAGGCGCAGCTCGAAAGACGTCGTCAAATACCGACGCTCCGACGTAATATTTTATTATCGATTCAGTAAATACCGGGTACAGGTGATATCCCGACTGTCAAACAGTCAGATAAATTGATTCGCTGTCAGTTTTGCACACCGGAAAATACGACAGAACGAGGAGAGTTACGTGCTCAAACTGCTGCAGTGCCCCTGCGTGTGGAATACAGTACGATAAATGTGGAATTCAAGACTAAAAAAATTAACTTTTTCTTTTCATAATTTCTATAAATTATTCTACTAGTGACAATTGTAAAAAATTATATTTTCAAATGAATAAATTTTTTAATAACATTTATATTGACTTTCATCTTTTTTTGAGAATCATCAATTTTTCAACTTTCACCCTTTCAAATAAATATACTTTTTAGAAAAAATCAAAATTCCATTTTGTCCGTGCTCTAGATAATTGTTTTAAATTTCCAAATCTTTTCAGATTTTTAAAATCGGACGAAAATTTGAAAAGTTACGTTCATTTTTTCGATAAAAGTCAAATTACCATTTTTTGCGACTCTTTTTGGCTTTAAATTAATTTTTTGCAATTTTTTCATAACATTTTTGCATTATAATTTAACCTATTCTCTTTGTCCTGAAAAAACGAAGAAAACGGTGTGTTGCAGAATTAATTTTTATAATAAATTTTTGCGCAAATTGCGCTTAAAGACGTGGGGTACAAAAATAGCTCAGTGTAGTGTTTAGTAGCAAAAAAAAATGTGTTGTGTTTTAGAGTTAAATATACTCAAAGACATGATTACAGTATTCAATAATGAAAATAGCGATTCAATGCATTATATCGACTAAATATGTATTCAATACTTTCTCCTGTATTGAATACAGCGATGTAACGGTTTCGCACATCACTAGTTGTGACTTTCTTCTTTCGGTTACCTACAGAGCGCGCTAGGAGCGAGGAAGCGTTACATAATGAACAGCCTATGTATATACAAGCATTTTTTTAATTTTTCACATTAATGCCGGTTTACTATAAAATAATGTCGGAAATATTTCTGTGCAAGGCCGAAATATAGTAAAATAAAAACATTGTAAATATAATGACCAAAATAATATTGCGAAATGTACATATATATATATATATATATATATATAATCTATAATGAATTACTGATTATGCGTAGAAATGTACAATTATTATACCGATGATTATAATTCTGTTACATAACCGGATAGTGCTTATTAATAATTTTGTTTTAATTCTCATCTAAAAACTTATATTATCACGAGAATACAGTAGTTTTAATATTCTGCGCTACGCGCTCTCTTTTCATCCCTGCCGTAACGAATTCGATAGCTTTCTAAAAATTAACATCTACCCGTTTCACAGTTTACATACCTGTTTTTAATAACGAAGTAAGAAACGGCTTTATTTCTATTTCACGTATTTTAGTCTGAATTCTGATGAAATTCCATCCAAATGCGTACTTTATTTTTCGTATTTATAGAAATATTCTAATCCTGTTTTTGTGTTTTACTACTTTTTAATTATTTAGTAAACCGTGTTAAAAATACCCTCAGAATTTTGTGCGCCCTATCGTTACGGAGTTCGAGATTTGCCTTCTACTAATAGACCAGAATATTCGCCGATTCATATTCAACAATATTATCACTGCACACTTTCGCCATATTGAATTACTTTTTCATCGCTTTGTCAGCGAATATTACTTTGAATTTCAAGCGGATATATAATACCATATTGGTCGGATTACCTTACACAATTCACCGGTATATGTTATTACAGGAGTGATGTATTTTAAATTTTTACCGGCAAGATTTAGTCGCGGTACTGAAACTTTCAGTGACACGTGATAAATTTGTTTTCTCATGCTGGGTCCTCTGTACATTATGTTTCTTATCCTAATCGACCTTATTTTGTTACGTATCTAAATACTAGCTTCGAAATAAAATGAAACAAATCGGAAAGTGCACATTTTTCGTTAAACATCCGCAAATGATTACTTCTTTTTGCGCGTTGCTTCCGCTACTGTTCGCGCTGTGGAGATGTGTGCAATCCGAAATTGATCTATAACGCAACGGTCAAGTAGTGATGTAGCGACCATTCGTTTTAACGGAGTTCCGGCCGTATTATCTTGTCCGTAAAGCTTATCTACCGTTAATTATGCAATTTCCACGCATGAAGTTGTGCAAGTACTGCTAATGGTAATGTACTAAGAGAAAAAAGGTACGCGATGATGGCTTGCAATACAAATTTCTAGAACGAAAACATAATCAGCAGTTCTCTTTGTTTCTTGTTTCGCTCCTCCTTTAAAGAGAAAATTATGTGTGAGTTTAAACGACGAAAAATCACATCATGCGAAATTAACGCAGATCGAACACATTTAATTGTAGCGTAATAAACGCTTTGATCCGGCTACTCTTATAGTAATAATTTCATTTAAATTTACGCACTGGAACTGTTACGACCTCTTTACCTTTTTTTTTTTGCTCTGGAAGGAAATCTGAAACATATTTCTGATTAAATTTTATTCGAACATAATATAAGGTTGTTTTAAAAAAAAAAAAAAAAAGGTATAGAATTTCGAAAAAAGAAGAAAATTATCCGAGTAAATATTATGTTAATTTTATGAATGTATATTGTTCGGGGTTAACGAAGGTGCGATCGGTTGTCATTTCCCGTTTTTACACGGAAAAGCGTTACAAAAAAATGAATACTCGCCCAGCTTAATTCGGGAGGAAATCAGTAATATTTAACAGTAGATATTATTTGTTCATTTACTAAAAAAAATTCAAACACGAATTCCGAAAAGCTAAAAAACGAAATAAAGTAAAAGTATGAATATAAAAAAGGTAATTATAAAATCTTCTTAATTTAAATTTAAAACGTAGATCAAAACAGACATAAGAAAGTGATATATACATCACGTGTTGTGATTAGCGTTACTCAGAACTAGGCGGCGTGTAGCTGATCTCAGGTATATTAATAGACTCCCGTGTGTGATATTCGTTTGTTGTATGGAATAGAAGTTTAAAATCTGTCTAGCATGCTGCTATCGTTACTAAGTAAATGTGTAGAGAGACTGAATCGTAGTAGTTTCAACGCAAATTTTCGTTCACGATACGGACTTCGTTAAGCGAACAAGCCTAATATAATCTATCTAGCGACCGCAATGTGTTACGGAAGAAGAAAGAAAATTCACATTTTTTCTCTCGGTATTTCTGTTCAAGCCGACAAATGTTATTTTTCAATTTAGTATAATGAATGTTATTGTGGTTTTTTGCCTTGTTAAAATGTATTTTATAAATTGAAGACTTTCTGACGGTAACCAGTCTAGTTTCCGTTTATTTTATAACGTGGAAATTCTTGAAACAACTGAAGGAAAACCGTACGTACTTTACGTGACGTATACACTTGTAGACAATTTCGGCAGAATCGGGAAGGTTTTATGACATAGTTGTGTTTAGAAATTCGCTACGCAGGACAATTTATTTCGAAAAATAATGTAATAATCAAGAGGAAAAGTCATCGAATCTATTCCAGACAAAGTGAGCTCGGACGTACGGAAATCAGTGTTCCGAGCAAAGAAACGAACTCGTGAAGAAATGTCGTAATATACCACAGCGATGCAATGAAGAACTGAAAAGTTTGGTAGATTGAAGATATGAATTCGTTACCAAAATACACCGTAAATGATGTGAGATCGCTGCTATACACTACAATAGGAATTAGAAGTAGAAGGTATACAAGCTGAACCAGTGCGTCTTGTGGACGTAGTTATCGAAGAGAAGAAATGCTTCGGATGTGCGACGGTCGAAGCTTATTTGCAGCGGACGATAGCATCAGAGAAAGAAATTCAGTTTTGCTCAAACTAAAGGAAAGCAAGTTTTAACGAAACGCAAATCCCTATCAATGGATGGAATTGTAAAAGTTACTGTAAGCAATTTCCTCCACAAGTTTATACCATTCATGGTGACTTAGGACGCAGTTGCAATGAAACAAATACCGAATGCGTTGTTAGTCGGGAAATAATTGCAAAAACGGGAATATCCATTGAAGAAACGGTAGCGTTAGCGTATCGGAATAACAATCATTTCAAAAAAAAAATATTTAACTGTTATTTTTCATCGTCCGTATAAGCGATTCCGTTGGTCTAACGTAATGTGACGTTTGTTCACTTTAGCGGAGGTTTTCGTACGGTACATTTCCAATAACTTTCATTAACTCTAATTTCCTTCAGTTTACTCCCTACCTTTGTGTAAAAGAGTAAAAACCACCTTGTTTTTTTTCTAATTTTCTGTTACGATAATAATAAAATAATGTTCCCCGTTACAATTTGTTGTTTTGTTTTTTTTTGTTTTTTTTTTTTGCAAAAACGAATACATGTGTAATAATGTAAAATATGTATGTGAATTATTGGACAGGACTGGAAATTATATATGGAATGGAAGGATAGGCAATGCGTAACGATAAACGACGAAGAAAACAAGAATCAATACCCGCCAGTCCAAACCAGACAATTTATTTTACAAGTACTTTTAAATTTTGTTCTTTAAAAATTTTAAATATGTTTAAGTTAATCGCATAACAACATATCGCCGTCTCATATGAACGTTCTCTCTCTATATAATAAACGCGTTTTTTTTTTTTGTTTTTATTGCTTTTTTTTTTTTTATTTTTTTGAAATGTAGGGAACGAAACCGGAAAAAGAAAACAGCGAATCTAGAAGCAACTATTGCGAAGATGAATCGCTTCCCGAACGGAAATCAGAAGCAAAATTTCAGTTGGATTGGAATCGTAAGTGATTTTTTTTTGTTAAAACTGTGTGTATCATTTAACTACAAGGACTACCCCAAAATTATTGCCGCTGGGACGCTTCTATCGACATCCGGCCAGTATTAAAGTACTATCATTTTAGTAATCGCGTACCAGTTTTAAATATTTTTATCATGAGAACGCGGTTAAGTGAATAGGTGAAAACGACTTACAAATTTTTTTAAAGGTCATACATTTACATTTAAAAAAAAAAAAGATAAACATTTATCACATTTAATCGGAATATCGTTAAGGTACTTCAACTATTGTCAATCCTTTTAAAAATGACAACTGCCACTATATACCGTTGCACTCGTTCTTGCCATTTGCTGTCTTATCGAGTTCTTCTATCGTCACGCGCTTGATGAAGAAAGTTTCGACTGCTTTGCGATCTTGCGTCACTGCTAAGAATTTCTTTCCGCGGAAATCTTTCTCGCGAAAGGATAGAGCCAAAAGTCACACGGCGTAAAGTCAAAACTATACACGTATGGAAGTACGATATAACTCGTAATTTTTTCCTTTTTCCAAAAAAAAATTTTGGCTGTGATATGGAATGTGCGGACGCGCACTACTGTCCCGCTGAATGCAACACATTTTCAAATTTGGTCGCTTTTTGCCGACGTGTTTCCATTTTACTCGCAAATGTTGCTGTAACGTTCCCTATTTTCTGGGGTTTTTGACGGTGTAAAATCCTGATAAAGCAATCCTCGGAAATCGAAGAATACCATTTTGCCAGCAGAGATTTTATCTCCAATAGTTCTGTCGAATTTTAGTCGTCGACCATTTTAAGATGCGCGGGTACTCATGGGACCTCTGCATGTTAACGCGTGAATACCTAGCCAGGCTCTCGTGTAAGCGTGCAAAGAATGTTAAGAAATTATATCAAAAAAGAACCGGATCACTTTCAAACTTGTAGAGTTACATATGACCAGAGTTGGGTTCACTGCTACGGTCTACTTCTTAAGGAGGAAAGCGTGACGCGGAAGACCTCGAATTTGTCTTGATTGAAAAAATTTTGAGAAAAAAATCTCATGCCAGTAGGTTATGTTGTCTGCGCTCACACGCGAACGCTCGTGATAGTAGTTTCAGGACACAGTCATTGTAGAAGGAGATCCTCCTCTCATCTGATTCGTTTTTCTAATATGACGAAAATGTAAAATCGTATTACTTGATATACTATTTTCGGGATTCCGTTTGCGTATACTAATGTGCGGAATATAATCCGTATAAAATAATTCAGAACTGCAAAAAGATCAAATTCGTATCTTGTAAATTTCAAATTATGCCTATCAGTATCATAACTAAAATGCCGTTTAATATGATGCATAACTTTAGGACAACCGAAAAAAATGCAGTGCTATATTGGTGGAAAACTCACTATTCGAAGTTAGCGAAATCATTTTCGATTGCTTAATAAAACTTTCGAACTAATCTGCTGAACTCCATTGGGAAACTAAATAATAAACTTTATATATGACCTTTAAACTTGATAATAAATAAATCATAAACGTAAAACGTACAAAATAGATCAATTATATTTAACAAATGCCGACTAATTTCAAATAACTTGATCCATTGAAACTGCTGTAGTTAAACATGGCTGAATGTTGAACAATAAAATTTGGTCTTCAGGTGTCGTAAATTTCATACAAACTTTCTAGATTATAAAAAAATTCGGAAAAGAACGATTGCCACACAAACATTTTTAAATACTCATATATATACGCTATATGATAGAATGCCGGGTAAAAATTGCAGACGATATTACAATTTTAAAATCGAAAATATTTGCTTTAAATTTAATACATTTTGTACATACCATTTAACATACGGAATAGTCAACGAATGAAACACCCAGGATTGACTGGCCCGCTTTAAGTTTTCATCTACTTTCACCGGTTATTGAAAATAAAAAATTATTTCTTATGTCTTACGCGCGATAATTCCTATTGAAATGGAGAACAACCCACATTCTTCGTTGAAGAGATGATATGATAAACAAAGCAAGTGCAATTAAGCATGTATGTTAACTTGAAGATAAATATAATATATATTTACATAATACTAAAACCCTTAAATGGTAACGATGATGGGGGGTCACTTACCATTTCAAATTTAAATGCCGAAAACGACGTTATCTTTTAAGGGCTAAACTCAAAATAAAGAAATGTGATTTTTCGCGTCGCAAAGGTAGGAGGAGACCCGTCACTTTTTTCGCTTTTTTTCGCTTTTACCAATTCCGAAAGTTTCGTTAAGAAAATGAAATACAGTTTCGTTCCCGACAAACGGCGATCTTTCCATCAAAATATCACATGTTCGGTGGGGGAGGGTATTTTTTTTTTTTAATTTTCAAGGTTTTCGCCGCCCCGGGGGACCAATTTTAAAGTTAGAAACTCGGATGCTTCGAACTAGAGAAATATACAGGGTTGCGCATTTTAACATTGTTTAAAATTTTGAACTACTCGTATAATAATCGCCACGCAAAGAGGAAACGTAATTTTTCGCGTTTTTTTGAACTTTTCACCGACTTTGAATAAGGAAATGAAATACGGTCTCGTTCCCGACAAATGGCGATCTTTCCATTGATATATATCACGTGCTGAGGAAAAAAATATTTTTTTCAAAACATTCGAACTTCCAACAGCGCTCCGAGGGTCTAAATATAATATTGTTAGCTGGGCTATAATTTTCCTATAACGTATAGAGTACTTTATGCATATGTTTGAGATACGTTTTGGTTTTCTCAACTTGTTTACTCGGCTTATTACTTACGTGAACATGCTTTGTTTTACTGTTTTTGGTCTAGAAGGCCGGCGGCGGCGGGGCGGGAGGTTAAATAATTTTTTAATCTTTTTTTTTTTTTTTTTTTTTTTTAATTTTATAAAAGAGAGCTTCTGCGTTTTGTTTTAATTTTGAATTTCACTTTTAAGGGGTTCCATCTGTTATGAATTTTTTTAGGTGTAATTTTTGAGGTCGTTTTAAATTCCGTGTTACATATTTTTGACGGTTTTTTGAACGGCTTTTTGCCGCTCAGGGTAATATGTTAGCTTGCAGTTATGGATATGGTTTTAAAGAGAATTTTAGTTGTAATTCATGACGCAATTTTAAAATTCATTGGTGAAACCGTTCGTGAATTATTGCATATTTTAATCGAATATTTTTGTCGTTTCTAAACCATTGTATTAGACTATTCCGTACATTATATGTGTACGGAATCTTAATAAACGCTAAAGATTGTAAAACAGAGAATGTCTGTTTCCTTTTAACAATATTTACCTCAAAAACATGACATAAATTTTAAATTTTTTCGATGCACATTGTATCTAGTTATTAACATATAGCGTATTTTGATTTTTATTTCCTGGATTGTTTACAAGAAGAAAACAAGTATTTAGTTTTTTAATATTTATTTTGCGATTATGAGAGCTGTACATTTGTCTTTCAAAAGAGATTTTCATCATTCATCCTTCTTGTCGCTTTATGTGAATGATATAGTTTTACAAAAGAAAAATGACGGATGAAATTGTACGGAAAAATATAAATATGTTTATTTGCTGTTTTAACACGATTATTTCGTCTTACTAACGCACTCGTATCTTTTATTTGTTCTGTTTTGAAGAATTACAAACAGACGATGAAAGAGCTGTAATCGAACGGCTACGTGGGAACGAGTATTTCAAAAATGAGCAATACCAAAAGGCGATTATTCATTATTCAAACAGCATTAACATACGAAAACATAATGCTGCTTTAAATAACAGAGCAATGGCAAGTACGTATTATAATGGCTATTTAGAAATTACAATAATTTTAGCGGTAAGCGATTTAAAATTTTCAATTATATTCTTGGTCTCGACGAGTTTCTAAATTATGTTTTTTCCTTTTTATTTTTTGTTTCGATGATTTTTTTCCCATCGTACATATTAGTAATGGTTGTTCGCGACAGTCTGTTCGTAAAAAAAAACAATTAAAGGACTTTTCTGTTCAAAAAACGGAAAAAAAAATCTACAAAACAAATTTATCACGTGCATGTAACGTACATTGTACAAGAATAGTAACTGATCTTGCCGACGTACTGATATTATATATATCCGCTTGATATTCAATGTTTGTACATGTTGGCCTACGAAATGACAAAATTAATGCGATATAGTGAAAGTTCTGCATCGTCAAATATTAATCTGTTTGGTTAATCCTATAACGTTAAATGAAAAGTAAAATTAAAAAAAAAAAAGAAAATTAATTTTTTAACAACACAAAGAAAGAAAAGAATTAAAAAAAAAAAAAACAAAAACAGGTGAGGCTCAGAACTAATTGCCATTAGTTCATATTTGCCGCGATACTACTTTAGTTATTGTTAATTATGGTTCAAATTCGAATATGTTACTACGAATTTGAACAATTAATAGCAATAATTGAATGAACTGAAATCACGGAAAATGACTAGTGTCGTAATAATTCTGAATTATTGATTACATGAAAATCGTTTTAAAAAAAAAAAAGAAAGTGTTTTAACGAAAAACCTCTTGTTTAGATATTTTAACTTACACTTACTTGCGAATTACTTTAATTTTCGATAAAATATTGCCAGCGTCTAAATAACAAAACAATCGATGCAGATATTTTCGATGAGAACTGCGTCACAATCACTCCATTTTCAAAAGTTGTGATGTCACTGAAATCTAAAAATGAAAGGCCATGATTAATTTGAAGACTTACCTTTTATTTTTCGCCGAGTAGTAGCCTAGTAGTTAAGGTGCTTGGCTGCCAAACCAAAGGTGTCATAGGTTATCGAGACGACTTGTCTCGTTCCAGATCCGATTCGCTCCCAGGTATATATCCAATCTGAAATTGAATTGGTTATAGCAGAGAAATCTGGGAAAGTAAAGGCGGCCGAGAGAAAGGAACTGACCTTAATATTCTCATCAGATCCATTAGGTTTATTACATTATGAAAAGCTTAATAATTCCACAATCCCTGTAAAACGTATGGGACTTACTTTACTTTACTTACTTCTTACTTACCTTTTATTTATTACACATTTATGCATTTGCTTAATAAAATAAATATTATTTTATCGCTTCCGAAAAATATAAAATGTGTATATATACATATATATATATATATATATATTAATTACAACGTAATTCTTAGGCTACCACCATTCGAAAAAATGTCCCAATTTTATGTAACGTTTGTTATATTTTATAGAATTTTTGTAATTGTTATTTTACAAATGTCACAATATTATGTAACGAAAAATATAACGAAAAAATAAATAAATTTTATATAATGAAAGTTAAATGTTAGAATAGGATTTTTGTGATTATGTTATTTTTTTTTGTGTTGATGCCAGTAAGAATTACGTTGTAAATTTTGATCATTTTATACAAAATATAGAAGAGAAAGAGATAGAAATGAAAGCAAAAGGGTTCAAGGGGCACAGCCCCTTGCGAGGCCAAAATGGCCGAGTTTTATATATATATATGTATATAATATGTGTGCGTTTGGATGCGTCAGTGGCGATGTACCAAAGCAAATTGAAAAGGACAAAAATCTACTACCGCTTCTCTGACAGCAAACATTAACCTGGTTAAAGGGACAGTTTTTAGTTTGCCCGTAGAAATCCGAAAAGTCGGTGCTAAGAAAAATGCTTAATATACGAAACGCCAGTCGCCCATCAGTGTCAAGTAATTGTGAATTTTAATTTGATGGTCTTTTAATCTTTCATATTTTATTCACTAGACGCTGTAAATGCTTCTCCAAAGTTGGGGAGTCGATAAGAGCGCATTGAAAAGCATACTCACACACACACAAAAAAAAAAAAAAAAGAAAACTTAGGCAAACAGACTTCGACACTTTAAAACTGCACATTTTTCACTGCAAAACTGTAACTACGTTACTGCTACCTAATAAAGCAATTATTTCTATCAAAACTGCTTATCCCCCTCTCACTTTTTTTTTTTGCCATATACCGATGTTCCTCCTTACTGCCATCATTTAGATACATAATATAAATGCGACAATGAAGACCGACTGCAAACGTTTCGTATCCTACACAACACGATCACCTTAATTTTCACACCTTACCTCTCGGTGCTTTTTTATATACATATGTACTTT
The DNA here is from genome assembly GCA_039619475.1 of Icerya purchasi. Lineage (NCBI taxonomy): Eukaryota > Metazoa > Arthropoda > Insecta > Hemiptera > Monophlebidae > Icerya > Icerya purchasi. The sequence goes on along the minus strand of CM077115.1, from coordinate 219,152,225 downwards.
CCGTAGTTTTCGCAAAATTTTCACTCTCAAAAGATCCTCCATCCTTTCACCTATTTTTTTTTTCTTTTCTTCTTCTTAAGTAATACGGCAAGAACATGCTTTCAAAAAACGGGAAAAAAATATACGAGCAATGTACTTGAATTACCTAAAATTGTGGACACATGCAGTAATGAAAATGAAAAAGTATATTTTTTTTAACTCGTCAGTGACATTTCGGTATCTTAGTACACATCTTCCTTTGTTGGCATTAACGCGGTGTAAAATTTCATTTGTTCGAAGCAAAATTAAAAATCATGCCCGAAGGAGATGATTCGCATCAGCGGAAAGTTCGGGGTCAGTTGAAAATCCAAAACGTGTGGGTCTAAGTGAATTTAGCACCTGTTTGAAACAGCCTAAGCTAATATGATTAGAAGAGGTGACTACTCAATTCATTCCTTTATAATGATTAACCTGCCCACAGTAGAGCGCACTCTTTACTTTCCGATAGGCTAATGACACCAGTCGATTTTGCGCTAGTCAAAAGAATTCAAAAGCGCGGAAACACGCTCCAGCATGTCTACAATTAATATAATGATTCTTGCGTTTGAAATTTTTTTCTCGTCATTCTACGCTATTTATTTGCTTTTTACAATGCAGAAATGAGTTTTTCATTATTGCATTCTGCGTCAAGATTTTATCTTCGTAATCTTTAAGCATTTTTGTTAAAACAGTCTTTTGTAAAATACAAGGTGGCTACTTTTTGGAAAAGTTCAGGAATTTGAAGAAGATACAGAAATACTTGCCTGCCATACAGAACAATTGAAAGTATACTGAAAATTATTGTAAAGTTCACATTGCATTTTGCTAATAATCGAAACAAAAGAACGAGAGATATTTTAACGGGAATAAAAATTTTAAGTCGTTCGAGATTTCACCATCGCGATTAAACTGTACCTCGGAGTGGGTACGATAGAAACATGTTGCGCAATATTTGAAAATTATATACGGTTTTTTCTGTACAGCTTTTAAGTCCTCCAAGTCGAAGAAAAAGCTGAAAAAAATCTGAAAGCCCAGAAGTATTAAAGTGTCTACCACTCTGTTGTAATACTATCGATTTTTGCAAATTCGACTCGGCTTTTACCATCTGCTGTCGAATTTATCATTTGGCCTGGTCTGTACAGGCGGCGGATTTTTTTTTGTTCGGACATTACTAGTGCCTCTTTGGAGAGCTACTCGTGAAAACTTGCATACGTCGGTTACCATCGCCTTATTTCGAGATTTTTTTGTTTTATTTATATTTTTGTTTTATTTATATTTTTGTTTTATTTATATTTTTGTTTTTTGATATCATCAGCGACGAAAGTAATCGTGTAATATTACGGTGCGAGTAAAATTAAATAATGGCGCGTCGAGGAGATATGTATTTGATTATAATCGACATTTTCCAGAATTATGTACGAACCGACTAATGTGGTAAAATAATTTTAGACGAAAATTCTAGCACTTCAATTTGTGTATTTTTCTTATTCGCGTTTATTTATTTTAAGTTTATTTAATTATTAGATATAAAACTTCAAAAGTATCATATGGCGTTAAAAGACTTAAATGAAGTGTTAGATATGGATCCAAACAATGTAAAAGCGTTATACAGGCGGGCGCTTTGTTCTTACCATTGCGATATAATCAGACAGGTATACAATAGTTCAGTAAATTATTTTAATATTACAGTTTATCGGAAAACGCGCAAAAAAAAAAAGAATGAAAGAAAAAATTGCATTAATCTGCATCAAGAATGATAGAATGATAATGTCCGTTTTATTTTTGATATAAAAATCGGTGTTTTTTCGGATTCAATGTAGAATTGCAATAAATACGGTTTTAAATAATTTCCGGCTCTATTTTTTATTTCCAATAAAAATTCGACTTTTCGCAACATCCAAAAATATTCAATCATTATTTGCATGTTGTTTAACGCAAATCTGTCAGAATTAGCATCACACCTTACCGGTTTTTTTTTTTTTTTGGTTTTTTTTTTCAAAACATTATTACCGTTATTAAAAATTTTCTTTTTTTCTTTTATCGAGTTTATTTCGAAAAAATATAAAAAAAAAAAAATTAAAAACATTTATGTAAAATTTTTCTTTAAAACATTATAATTTAACAATGTTATAATAATTTTTTTCAGTAAACTAAGTAAAATTAATTAACAAAATAAATGAGCGAAGAATAAAATAAAACGTGGCCCGCAATTTTAAAGGTATATAAACATAAAGAGGTAGGTACTGAAAAAAGTAAGATTAATTAACAATAGAAATGAGCGGAAAAATGAAACGCAACCTGTGATTTTAAAATATTCCATTAAATTCGGACATGTATCGCTTAATAATAATAATAATTTTCGTAAATTCATCCGATAAAGAAAATTTATTTAGTACGTTAATTAACTCTGTCGCATTTGCTATATATTTTTTGGTCAGTTTACTTGCGGAGACGGCATATATGTATACAGTGCAAATTTAATGTAAAAATGTCGGGAGAGTTTTCATTCTGCGTAGTAAACGTGCATTTATATTACGATCGATTTTTTATTAAAATTATTATAGGCAAAAATCCGAATTTTATCACAAGTAAAATTAAATGCGAAACATCTATGCAATATGATAATGCATTTATGTAAATCAGGTATATGTAATAATATCTTAAATTATAAATATTTTAATACATAATAAAAACCAACATGTTTTTATGTACTGAATAAATATATTTCTATCGGTAATATTAATGTTATATATATATATATATATATATATATATATATATATATATATATATATATATTAAAAAAAACTCAGCCCTTCGTCTCTTCAGGGGCTCCGCCTTTTTTACAATCCTAACTATTTTTTGCATTTTTCAGGCATACCTAGACGTGAAAAGACTTTTGCAAGTGGAACCGAATAATATTAAGGCTAAAGAGCTGTACCGTGGCATAAAGAGCAACCCTATAAGTTACGCATACAGGTAATTTGTTCGATGAATATAATTTAACATATGTGTAGCTTTTTGTATTTTTATGACTTTACTACATTTGTTGCTAAAGTCATCATCTATATGGCCGATTCCGGGAACTTTAATCTGCATCCTCCTGAAGTTCTTTTTTACATTCGTTCTAGCTCCCATTTGTGTCTAAAGAAATTAAATCCGTGTATTTTTCTGACGTTGTAAAATTTTATTTACATACAAACATACAAGTAACGTGTTTGTATATGTATAATACGTTTATAATAGTTAGAGTTGTCGTGGCGTATATTTCTTTTTCATTACTCAGTTTTCGTTACTCGAAGAGTATTGTCATATTCGATACTGAGAGAGAGAGAGAGAGAGACATCGGACGATTAATACGATTTCCTAAATTGAGGAGGTGAGTTTATGAATTGTGTAAATAAACGCACCCCCAATGGTTTTTTTTTACTGGTGGTAATACGAATTTTTTATATTGGTTTTAACAGAAAAAAAAATTGAACATGTACTTAAAAGAGCCTTAAAAGGATGAAGTTTTAGCCGATAATTCCGCGTAATCCATCGGCAAATTTTTACTTCCATCAGACACGTTATCGGATATTTTAAATCACTTATAATCGAAGTAAATACTTCACTTCCCTCAACTGCGCTACTCTACAACAAAGCGAATAAGAATTAGGGAAATCTTCACCGTTTTTGTCGATGTCAGATTTCCTAAGTTCGTGTAATTTTTTATTATTTTTTTTATATTTTTCGATCTCTGGCATATCCGCAGTCATTGCTTTATTGAAATTTTCGCCTTGTACTTTTCTCTGATCGGATTTATTTAGATTTTGCATCGATGACATAAAAAATTAAATGAAACCTCACTCATATTGCAAGATTAATCCTCTCTTTCGATATAAAATCCACGAATTTTTCAATTTTAACCGAATGATGTTATAAACGAGTTTTGGACGTTGATTTTTTTTTTCTGTTACAAATAATTCTTCAGCTAAACTTTCATTCTCTGGCTAAATATGATATTAAACGTAGCTGCTGGACGCTACTGTTAACGTCATGCATTCGAGAATATTAAATGAATGTAACTGCACTCCATTCCGACGCGAATTTTCTCTTTGTCGGGCATGAACACGTTATCACATCGTTGTTCGTTTTCGCTCAGAGAATAATAATCGACCGATAATAGTTTTATTTTCGTTTTACGTTGAATATTGTTATTGTAACGTTTTTAGTTGTTTTCTTTGTTTGTTAACAGTAAAAACTCGCAGGTCTAATAATGCCCGGGATGTGGTACTGCGAACAGTATATTATTCGATTACTGTAACATAAATTATACCAAATGATGTTGATAACGAGAGGTTACCTTTTCTGAATCAGTGTAATCTATTTTTAATTACTTATGAGCTTGTAGTTAGAACTGCTTCCTTTTTTAAAGTCACGTCTGCGTTCCAACCGAAGAAGAATATGTATACAATTGTAATGAACCGTTAATGTGTTCCTTTTATTAATTGATATTTTTTTTTTACAATTTTATCGTAATTTTAATTTTGTTGTCTAGACCGCACGATGATGCATCGTGAATTTCGAGTTCGGCAGAAGATGAAGATTACTATCACCGTTGCAGTCAATTTATATAAAGGTTAAATTGTATTAAATCTAATTTATAAAATTTTGCTCGTGCTGTGAAATGTACAACAAACACGCTCGCACACACTCTGATATGTTATAAAGTTTGTACACGTGTATTTTTTTATATATATATATATATATATATATATATATTAGTTAACATTCCGAATATTTCATGGTTTAAATATAATTTTATTATAAAGTGATAGATTATAATATAGTTCGCGACTTTGCGTCTACAAGAATTATTTTAAATAATTTATATATATATATATATATATGTATGTATGTATGTATATGTATACATTTCAGTTCAAGTCTGTTTCTTTGGTTACACGTTAAGTAAAATGCCAGTCCTAAAAAGAGATAAATTAAAATTCAGCCTAATCAAGTTAAATGTTGAAAAGTAAGAAAATCGATTTATTTTATTTAAATGTAAAATTACTATATCATCTGTGATAATATTAGCAAAAATAAGCGCTGGCTTAAAAATTTATAATGAAGGAAGTTTTAAAAGTTTTCAAAAACTTATGTTTAATCAAAAAGAGATATTTTCGTATAAATGTTCATGCGGAACCCTCGTATTCTTGAACAATCTTTATGCCGAAAGTTAATAAAAAATGTATATTTCTTTTACACCGTATACGACTTTATCACAGATAATTTTTTTATGTTCAATAGTTGATTATTTGTAAAATATATATGTAGCTTTGCAACTATTGTCGTATGGTCGATATATATATATATACGGTGATGATGAAATAACCGATGATAAAAAGTTTTACATATAAATGTTTTTTTTTTTTTATATCAGTACTGGTTAGGTTAAAGATAGTTTATCTTTGGGCTGAAAAAAAATGTGCTTTGAATATAGCGTAAATTAATTAAATCAAGCCACTATCGTACCACATATATGCGTGCAGTAGAGTGATCAGTTTAGACTTCCCCTTTTAAAATGTGGAAATGCGTTATTTTTTTAACATTCTAAAAATCTCGTGCGGATTTCGGTATGCAATTAAAAAATATAGAGATCGCTGAATTGAAAAATATGTGAAAAATTTAAACAAGATTATTTTTGTACGAAGTTAAATTTTTCCTTGTTGAGTGTAATTTTAGTTCGAATAATGAAAATTCTTGCAAGTTATCCGTAAACAATTTGAACTGTTTGAATAGAGGATAATTTTGATATTTTTGAGTGACAACGTTGAGCCTTCTTTTTTATTTGTATATATTTATTTAGTTTTTACTTTAGTTCGCATGATTACGAATATAAAAAGCGCGAGACATACAAGATAAATCTAAAAAATCTAAAACCATAATATTAATATTTGAAGATCACTCAAAAACATTTAATACATACTATTGCCATGAAGACTAAGCCTATGTCTGTACACCTAGAATGCACAAAGTAGTCCGACGCTCGGAATTGAGCAATTCGATTTAAGAGAGAGAGAGATTCCAAAAAAAAAAAATCTCAACTATTCAGCGACCTTTAAGAATTCTAATTTTAAGCTAAAATTTTTAATAAATTACTTTTTTTTATTCTTTTTTAATGTAAATAATATGAAAAAAAAAATCTAAATTTTCAAAATCGCTGAACGGAGGACCTTTTAAATGATTTGTAATCGAACTGAAAAATTTGGAGGGGATTCTTAAAACAAAAAATATCGTACAAAACTAAAAAAAAACCACCGAAATCACTTTGATATTACGTGTTTGTTTTGCGTGCCATAGTCGATGAACCGTAGTATTAAAAACACCTGTCCCAGTTCAAAGATATTCTTTATTTATTTTTTTTTTTTTTTTGTGTTTGTGTGTAAACAGAACAATAATTTAAAAACACCAGTTCTGTGGATATTTCGGCCGTACTATAACATTCGAACAGCATCGTACTGAAAAGAAAGAATTTTCCCCATTGATGATTATTTTTGTATGGAAATTGTAATTTTTTTCCTTTTAAGAGAATATCAAATCTAAACAGTATAAATTGCTGGAGCTACTATTCTGCTGAAACTGGAAAAAGATAATTAAAATAAAATTTTCAATTGGAAACGTTCGGTAAAAAATAATGTGCGATTTAAATGCAATATAAAAGTTTAAAATACATACAGCTCGAACGGGTCATCACATTCTATTAAATGTAATTGTTTGAATCCTATACAGTTTCCCTTTATAACAATTACACACTTACGGCGCTAATAACGCAAAATTGGTTGCCTATGATCTTTTAATTGTAATTTTTATGTTAACTAAGAGCTTTAGAACCAAAAAATAAAAAATGAAATATTTTGCCCGGGAAAGTATAACGGAAATGCACAGAAAATAGTAAAAAAAAGAGGGGGTTCAAACGGAAATAATGTAAAATATAAAACACTTACTAAACTACTGCGGAATTGTGTGTGTGTGTCTGTTAAAAAAAAATTACACTATAAGCATCGAACTTTCAGATTCTATTATATTATGGTGGAACTCTTTCGTAATCGACTTGGTTGCAACGCGATCGTGCAATAATTATAAGTGGTAGTGTAAATAAAATATTTGAACGCTGTTCTGGTATACAAAAATGATTTTTACTTTAATTATACATACCACTATATATACGAAATTTTTTTTCTTTTTGAATGGTAGCGTTCTAATTTTGAAATTTTTTATTTTAATTAAATTACGCTCATTATATAAATTATAATTTTAACGTCAAAATATTTAAAACACAGATTATGGGGGGGAAGAGTTGGTTGTTTTTTTTTTTTTTTATTACTTATTATTAAAGTCTTGTAGATTGTTAATTATTTTTTATGCCATTTTTTTTGTAAAATAATCGCTAATAAAATGATCGAGTCAAGAGAGAATTCATGATATATATTTTATAGTTTTTTTTTTTTTTTGTTTTTTTTCCCGTTCTATTTAGTATTTTATGAATAAGGTAAAATATTAATTTACACGTGTAATGCTCATTATGTTTAATAAGATATTTTTTAAACTCTATGAAAGTGTAATTAAAGTTTTCGTATAAATTTTTATTTACTTTAACTATTTACAGCTGTAGCGTATTTCTCAACTATTTTACGTAATTGCAATCAGTCAAGCAAAAAAAAAAAAAAAAAAAAAAAAAAAAGCGAGTATGCTTAAGTTTTTAAATGTTATAAATCGTAATCGATAACGTGTGTGTTTGCGTTTAATAATTTCTTCGAGTTTATTTTTAAATTTTGTAAAACGGATTTTGATTGATTTTTGTGTGAGATTAGTATAATTTTCTTCGAACATTTTCAGAATATCATTTGGCGTAACAGCGAAATCAGAAAGAGAATGTTCAATATCTTCTGTAGAACATAAGTAGGGAGAAAATGGTAAAAGAAAGAGGGCATTCATTGTTATTGAATTCAGAAGCTATTGCGTTTTCAATGAGTTTAAAGAGTTCCTTTATTGAGTGAACTGTGGAGACCATTCCTGCATTGTTTTCCATATGATTTGAATCCGAGTGGTCGTTTGGGGCATTAGTTTCATCACAAATTTCCATTTTCTTTCGTTTTCTTTTCTGTTTATTAGGAAGATTAGGCTGTGTTGATATAGTTGATGAACTTTCTGAAGTTGATGATGATGGTTGCCATTTTCGGATTCTCGCAAGGTAATATCTGATTATCTGAGCCATTTGACTGAAGGGTTTCTATAGAATGATGTTCAGGAAAATCGTTTGACGGTGCAAGTTTTTCTACTTCGAGTACATCATCAGCAGTTGATGGACAGGCCTCGGCTCGATGCCCTCTTGAGCGGCATCTAAAGCATGTTATTTCATCGAAAGTGATGAACATGCGGTGTTTGTTTCCATTATAGGTTAATTCGAAAGAACCTGGAAGAGTTTCAATGTTCGAATCGTTGTTCACATAAATCTGGCGTCGCCAACTTACTATGTGGCCGAATACATCATCTAGGGGGCTAACACGTAGTATGGAAATTGATTTTTAATTCACTTACGATGAATTGCTCCAAAATCGTGTTTGGGTTGGTGGGGGGAGGGACATTCGAGAATATTACTTTTTTTGTAATCCACTCGCTGTAGTAATTAGATTAAACCAGCTAAATGAACGGAAATCACTGACTGAGACAATCACCGTCTGTCGTATTCACGAACTGCCCTAAAAATTTCTTAAATCTACCGACTTATAGTCCCGTTTCGAGTGCGACAAAAGAAACAGAAGCGTGACGGTATTAATAAGGGCATGTTTCTTGGAATTTAGGGATTTCCTCAGTCTAATGTGATTTTCTTTGTGTGCACATGTACAAACTGATAACATTTATACCTTTTTAGAGAGCTAATGAAACAGGGAACTAATTTTTTCTAATTTGTAAGTCAAGTGTCATACATTTTTTTCAATTAATAATATTTTCATTATAAACAAAAATTAGAAAATAAATTTATCATTCTGCTATTTAAATAGTTTTATTTCTGAGATTATGATAATTCTGGGCATGTATTTTTTTCCAATGTAATAAATAGCTAATTAGCTTTTAGAAAAATATCAATTTATTGTTCATTTTACTTTTTTTTTTTTTTTTTTTTTTTTATACGAAGTCTGAAATTTTCTAAAAAATTATTATTACTCGGTAACCGTTCATTTTGACCCCTAGTTGATAGGACATAATTTGCTACAAATGATCTCTAGAATAACCCCTTTGAAGGAACAGGTCGAATTTACCCCTGGCGGGGTGATTTAATACATTTCAACTCCGAAAGGCGTTAGCTGCGCGCATGCACACCGTGTTTAAGGATGATCTGTCGCTTTGTGCGTTTGGAGTACTACGCGGGGTTGGAGTTGAATAAGCAGCCGGAGATTGCAATTATACGTTAGACATGAAATAGATAACCCTGACGGAGTTGGAATTAAGAAGCGGATATATATCCGTAGTGGGAAAGGACACATATATGTATCTGAAACTGTTTTAGCGGAGTTGATTTGCGTATCTCTATATCGAAGTACAAAAGTTGCATAACGTTTTTTTATGAAAACGTACTAAACATTTGCACAGACAGGCATATAAGTATGCGTTTTCTGCTTTTCAGATTGATTTTTGTAATGATAAAATTCTGAATACCTTTTTTTTCCCCAATTGAAATTACTGTTTTAGCACCTGAAATACTAGTTTGTAATATTTAAATCAAAACATCAATTTAGGGAATTAATAAAATACGAACATAGTTTACAAAACAAATTATATTAAACGGATATTAATTATATACTGTTTAAAAAAATTTATTATAATATATCGCGCCTCTGCTCTATTATAAAAATCTCTTCATAACGCTTACATGTAAAATATTGTTAAAATAAAAAATAAAGAAAGAAAAAAAAAAACGACATAAAAAATAATGGTAATTTTTATGGTGTACTTAAGAATTACACTCCGTTTACGCGGCATATAAATACTTATATATTAGTACTAATATATCGGGGAGTTTAAGAAATGCACAAAAGTCATATTTAAAAAGGTTTGTTCGTTAAAGTACAGATCGAAAAGTAATTCCGCAAACAGGCTCCAATTGGCAAAACTTACGACGACTTTATAAAACTATTACTGATAATCGTAAAAGATAATACGGAAAAAAAATAAATGAAAAAAAAAAAAAAAAAATAGCACCATTATTTTATATTTATAGCTGTAGTTACACCGTTTGAAATAAATATTCAGCAAATTAAAATGTTTCAATTTTATTGAACCTGTTTAAATACACTTACATTAGTAACACTAAGTTATTATTAATCGTTATTTATTAATGACTTTACAATTAACATTTATAAACCGTATTTTTTATGACCGTTGATTCGCAGTAAATAAAAAAGCAAATAGAAAAATATCTACACTACTGCATTTAATGAAGAAAACTGGAAACGGAAAGAATTGACGATAAAAAGCGCCTACGCGGATGTAGAAAAGAACTCATACCGCTTTTCAAATAGCTTGAAATGACGAATAAAAGCGTACGAACAATGCAAATGACACGAGGAAAGTACTCGCGAAGAAAAACATAATAAAATAGATACTTGATAATTTTTGACTTCGTAAATGATGTTCGGAAACTACAGAAAACTAAAGAAAAGAAAAAAAAAATGGCACTGGAATTTTTGTTATTTTTGATTCTATAAAAATATTGCAGCATAATGGGATTTGTAGACATTAATGACATGTAAAATTAAGAGAAAGGGAAGCAAATATGACATCCAATGAAACGACCCTTGATGGCCAAAACTCCTCGTCAGTAAAAACACGTTTTGACGGCTATGGACAATTTAACGAAATTTGTTTGTTTAAATACAACGCGAGACACGTCAACGAAACGCATTTTGTCATCCCCAGAAAAGTTTATTATTTTTAAGTTACGAACTCCCTGCCAGGATTATCAGTGATCGAGAGGTACTCCTCTGCATTCACGTCAAAAGAATTTATTTTGAGGAATTTTGCCAAGACAGAGGAATTAAGCATATTCTCAATGTGGTAAAGCATCCTTAAGCAAACGGTCGAGTTAAATGATATCACCGGATTTTTAGGCCTCAAATTATTCATTGTACCCAATCCTTCCGGTATACCGGTTTGAAATGTAGGGTGGGTGTCAAAATAATTCCGTTCACCGAACGACGCAGTATACATCATTCGAATTGTTGCATGGCTATCAACCCCGATCCGTGCTGATGGCCTAAAACTCATCACTCCAGGCGATCATCAAGATTCCGAAAACCTTCGGATTCCTACTTGGAAAGTTAATGGGCAGGCACAGGAAGAGTCTAATCGACGTTACGACTCACCTAGGTTGCCTCATCGGATTGAAGATATCGTTTCTCTGAAGAATCTTCAACTATTAAAACCAGTCATTGCCGTATGTCATCATCGCCATGTGATGATACATATGCTATATAAAGGCCATGTTCGATTGACAGAAGTCATTACGCATTTTAAGACTACGACTGTGGCGGAATCACCGCACTAGAGAGCATACCTATCATGAGGCTGCTGAAGACACCGGTGAAGTAAAGGCTGACCATCGATATCCGCTATCTTAAAAAAAAGTACCATATTAAGGACTGAAATAGAAACTTATGAATCACCAAAACAAAAAGCTATATCAAACAGTGGTTCTCACACCGTTTGTGCGAGTGCTCGGCAGCGGCGAATACCAGCGAATCTGGAGGATTGTGCATGCGAGGACGCTACACACCGTCAGAATGGTCGAATATAGTCGACCAATCGATTCCAGCACGTGTACACGTTATCACATTCCGATGTTTTGATTTATAATTCGTAGTAGTCGTGTAATATGTGCAAATAGCGAACAAATGTGTTTCCTGTCAAATCTAACTTTCTCTTTTCCTTCGTCTTGATGTTAGCCGTTAGCTAGCCAGTTGTGTGTGCGTGCGAAAATGATGATGTATTTTATTGCCTTGATGTTCGTTCCTTTTTTCGAGTGATTTATTATCCTGATGGCAGTTGCGAGAAGTTGTCATAATCGGAACATACTAGGTTACTCGGTCGTTGTTCGTTTGCCTACGGCGTTATGAATCATCTAAATTAGTTTGTTTTTTTGCAATTTTTGGTAACAATCAAAATCGTATAAAATTCATTATTAGGGTTAACAGATTTATATAAATTTCAATCAATAAAAGCTAGTACGAATGATCATTTGAATGTTTCACTATAGTAGTTGTACCACTTATTATTTTTCTGAAATTTGTACGGATCAAAACGCCATGAAGTTTTAATATTAGATCCTGCGGTTTAATTTTACCTGTGTTTTTGTTACGGGGAAGTTAGTTTTATAAAATTATAGGAAGGAGCGAATTTTATTATTAACAATGGAATCACCCAATTCTTGCTTCGAATTTGACTATTTTTAATAATGAAAAAACCTCCATCTTTTTTTCCTTAGTAGAATTCAGATATGCTAAATGATCAACCGTTAACATGTCATTGTATTTTAGCCGACGACATACAAATTCTTTTTCGAAAAATGTTACATTACAAAATAATGAAATTTCTTTTTTTTACCAATCCTTTGCACTCTTCTCAGGAATCAAATCATATACTTATTTTGATAGACCAAAGTGAACAAACAACAATTTTTTTTTCGAAAACCGCATCATTTATAAGAGAAAAATTTGAATAAACTACCATAATAGTATTTTTAAATGGATTATATCTTGCTCTATCCGAAGTAATTACCAATTAATCACTAAGTCAACAGCAAACAAATCCCACCATTAAAAATTTAATATTTATTTTAGACCCTCTTATCACTTCAGACTGTTTAGAACAATCAATAACAATGATCTGATAGTCACTTATAAAATTACGGTAATCAATTAATGACTTTCCCTCTTTACTCTAGAACGAGTATTTTAAATTTTTAAACATTTGAATTCAGCCACATTTGTTTTCAGCGAGAGAAATATTTAATCTATTATTAAAATATAATATACATATGTTGTTAATATAGTAGAATTTGAACATTTTCAAGGTTACACAGAACTATCAGTAGTGATTTCACTATTTCTATTTTTTTGAAATCCAGCAATAGTGTCATAATATCGCGGTTAATAGTACGAGATAGGAATATCCCAAGTAAATGTTTCAGCAGTAACGTTGTTTTTTAATTATTTTTTTAGCAATTCAATGAAATTTTTCATTAACTTTAATTATAGAAATCTTATTAAATCATATTTCACGAAATCACGATATATCTCATAATCATAAATCCTATTTTTCCAATTGCTTACTTCACGTTCTCTTCAATATCCCTTTCTCTTCATGGAGATGAATGTTCTAGTTTATCATGACTGAAAATACTATAATCCAATTTAAATTTATTGAATTTCGGAATTATTTGTCTAGTCTATCATTGCTAAAAGTGCTGCCATCCGAACTGAATTCATGAAATACTCGCTTTTTCTTACTGCTCTCATTTTTTGAAAAGCGAGAGTTTCATATTTCGATCTTGTTTGTTCAATAGCATTTTTGAAATATAATATTTGATTAAAAATCAATTAAAAAAAAACAACATTCAATTATTTGCCCCCCCCCCCCCCAAGAAAAAGAAAATAGCTTTCTCAAAATTTTAAAAATATACCAAAAATTAATGCGTCATCTATTTCCAATGGAAATAAAATAGGTTATTGTTTTGGTTAAAACCACAAAACAGTAATACAGTTTGAATGGTAAAAATAGTTGATTTACTGAATTCTTAGAAATAAAATGTGAATCAATATTTCGTTTCTCATTAATCGATAACATTGATAAATTTTGCGAATTTTGATGAAGAATATTTAGTGAAAGCACCAGAATAATTTTATTGTGACAGTTATTATCACTGAAAAATCATTATTAACTCGTAAGAAAAAAATAGGAATTTATTCTTTTTTTCTTTCCGCATAATGATCGACTTTTAACTGGAGGTTAAACTGATGAAAATAGATCGAATAAGTTAGCGAAGTGATTATTATCGGACGTTAGACTGATGAAAAAAGTGGTGAATACGGCTGGAGAACTGAGAAAATGAAATGTGAGCCGATATCCAATGCCATACATACTAATTCATTATATAGATAAAAACAAAAACGGTAGCTCTTTTTTGAAAACAATAACACGCAAGTTATTCCTCTTCACAAGAACCTGTCGGCACGTGTAGTCAGACAAGAATACAACTTTGTCATTCAATCTTTATTTCCTTTCCACGCTGCTATCCTTACTCATGCGTTCAGGACATTTGACAGTAAGAGAGCTGCCTTTTTGATCCCCTCACTCAACTCTGCCTTATTTCTGTTCCATCTTTACCGCAGAGTCTACAGTTATCCTTCGTGCTATCCAATACATAACTTCTACAAATGGTTCTAATAAATTTCTGCTTCCGACGCCCTATCAAGGGTATGGGACTTACTTTACTTTACTTTTAGTTTCGGATTCTAAGGGTATGATACTGTCCATCTCCTCTTCCTCAGCATTCCTTAAACTTCATAATTTTCCTGATTCGTTCTCTTATCATTAAACTTTATAGCGCTCGTTTCATACAAATCGATTTCTTATGGACCCCCAGCCATGTTGGCATTGATAGTAATGAACTGGCTGATTTATTAGCTCGATCTGCCGTTTTCTTCTTCTAATATTAATTTCTTTCCAGGAACTGTCATCGCAGACGATGTCACAATATTTATCCCTTTTTATTCTCTAATCCTGAATCATTTTATCGTAATATTCAACCTCACATCCGTGGTACTACGACTTCCCTCATATTTCGCGCCTTTCTATCTTTTCTATCTGCAGACTTCGCCTTTATCATAGTCGTCTTGTTGTATCCTCTTTTCGGGTCCTGTTCTCCTTTTTGTTCTTCCCATCCTGATGATTCTGATTTACTCTGCGATATAAATCGCATCTTCTTCAAGCGCGCGTCTATATCCATGGAACGCATTTCTATAGTCACCTCTTGAATCCTGGTTGCCTACTCTCTATATAATGTTTCGTTTATTCTTGCACTTCCATCCTTCGCGATCATTTCTGTTATAGTATTTTTTCATTTCTTCCATTTCGGCTGTTTAACGAACAGACTTCTTTCGTTGAACAGACTCTAAATACATCAACCAACAGAATATAGTTGCTTGTAATAAAATACTTCAAATTTGACGTTGAACATTGTTAGTCTTTGATCAGCACAGAATATGTAAAAACTTCCCGAAATGATTCGGGAAATATGCGCGATTTAAAAATCGAGAAAATTTATGCACGACATTCACTTAGTTACAAACGAGTCATTGAAAGTACTTCATTGTGATTCAAAATTAAATCATCAGTCTGCGATTTAGTACAACTATTAATTATATTCACTTTTTTTTTTTTCGCATTATTTCAAAAACTACGAAACATCAGTCACAAAATACTGTTGAAATAAAATACGGCATCGTTGTTGTAACGGTATTAAAACTTCGGTACTTAAATTAAACAACTGTCGGCTTAAAAGTTTATAAAGCGAAATACTATAAAGTCCCTATTTGAGCGGTCATTATTTTATACATTATTGCACGTTCGTTAGTTCGTTGTCTAAAATTACAAAAAATAAAATACAAATAAGAAAGACAATAAAATTCTTCGACAACACTGAAGGCGTACACGTGCATGTTCAAATCGGTATTGCACATTGAATTAAATCAAAAATGACTAAAATACAAATGCCTCTACAAACTAAGCGTAAGTATTTATTATGGCGTCTAACGTATTATAAATGTAATCGAAATGCGGCCTGTTCTCTGGCTGATATTCCCAGCACTGTAGCATTAATCTATACATATCATCCGGAGTTCCTTCCGGCGCTGGCATTCTATAACCTAAATAAAAATTGTTCTTCTTTATAGTAATTGTTAGGATTAATCCTGAATTTTCAACATCATACCATTATTACTATTATTATTATGCATTCCGCTACTCGCGACACTACTCTTCTTATATAAAATTGTGAAAAAACAATGATTACCATTATTACCATTTGGCTGACTTCTATTTAATAGGCATTAAAGATGGCTTCAAATTATTACTAGACACTTGATCATCCGTGACTTTTCCTGATGATTACAAATTTTAGAAAATTTTTTAATTAAACTTTATCAGAAAAATATATTACAATTATTTTTCCGATAAAGTTTAATTAAAAGTTTTTTCGGAATGTTCAAATCATAACTGAATTTAACAATTTAAATGAAAAGCAAACTTCGACTAAAATTAAGCGATAATAATTAAAATTCGACATTAATTTTACAGATCATCGCTCGACACTGACTCGTTTCTGACAAAGAAATTTTTGAAAATTCGCCATTTTATACATAATAGAGCAATTTGTTTTTAAAAAAAGAATATACTATATATTTAAACTGAATCATATTTAAGCTATCTTTAACGATCTGTTTTTGCGTAGAGGTTTATTTTTTAATTATAAATTTACATTTACATTTCGTAAAATTCAGAGTTACATTTGACTAAAGAATTTTTAAAACACATTTTTCATAATCGTTTTCGAATAATTATAAGATAGAAAATAAAATGTTGAGATCTAAATGCATGCATTCTTCTGATGGTTATCCGTCACTAAGGTAAAAACGTCGAAAATACAACTGACGCTGAATTTTTATACATTAACTCTCTCTTTTACTTATAATATAATGTTGCCGATTGGTAACATCAACTTTAAGAACAACACGTGTATATTCCATTACTAATCAATTAAAAAGACTTCTTAAAAATCAACAAAATTCATTAGTTTTTTTCTACCTAAAGTACGAGGAAAAATTGTTTTTATGTGCTTTTCTCTTGATACTTTTACGAGTTAATTTTTTATATTTCAGAAAAGATTTAATTTTTATAAATAAGAAAACTGTTTATTTTTATTATAATGTACGATTAGAATACAACTGCTGAACTGAAATTTTTTGAAGTTCATTACTTCGCAACGTTATAACTGCTTAACGCAAAAAAAAAAAAAAAAAAAAAAAAAAAAAACTTTTACAGATTAAATAACTATAATTCTAGCAATTATCTTCTCTTTCCTTGTCGTTTCTGAGAGGTGATCTTTCTCGCTAATGAGCTAATAAAACAAAATCTAAAAGGCGGAAAAAATATAAAAAATATCTGCAATATAATATGCCCCTTACTTACCAGAATCTATTTTTTCTCTCGCTTTTGAGTTACTTAAACCGCTATATGGTGTACCACCTTTAGCAAATATTTCCCACGCTAGCACACCGTAACTCCATACATCGCACAACGAAGTATATTTTCCTAAAAATAAAAAATAAAATAAAAAAACCAACCACAGAATTATACAATTAATAAAATCGAATCCATTTTTAGTACGCTGAAGTAGAACAAAGGTACTATTTTCTTCTTTTTTTTTTTAATTTACACTATTTCATAATACAAAATAATAACCTTTAGACAGGGTTTTTTCCAAATTAACGTAATTTTCTGAAAATCCGAATAATCATTTTAATTAGTCATTTTTGTCTCGTTTCAGAAAAAAAGAATGCTGTATAGTATCACAACAGCAAAACCGAAAAACTAAATGTAATAAGTCTCGAATAAAAAAAATTACTTCGCATATGAAATGACACATATAAGTTTTTATTCTCATCTGCGGTTCTATCTATAACAGTTGATGAAATTATCGTCAAATAAAATAAGCATCTACCTGGTCAGAAGACTAATGATATAAAACTGATCTAATCATTAATAAGGAATTTTTTTTTGTTTTTTCTTTTTTTAAATTGGCCATCGACCTCAACAACATAACTAAAAAGCAAAATTTATCATTAGCCGAAAGATCTTTTTGTGTGTGTTTTTTATGTGGGTATATATGTATTACGCTTTTCTATTCATCATCGCAAAAACCTCGATTTCTTTTCTCGATGTACATTGTGAGACAATCCGACGTGAAGTTGATCGTATGTATTGTGTCATTCTTTACAATCAATCCGGCTTCATTAAATCTTCGCTTTTGATTTGTTCATTGCAAGAAGCGGACGTCCAAACGTATGAAAAATTGCAAATGATTTTCATCTCTTTTTTCTCATTATTTCGGTATTTCGGGCTGATTGATTAATTTTGAAATAATTTTCAAAACAAAGCGAATAAAAAAGTAACGCAAAAATCAACATTTTTCAAGCGCATATTGTAACAATAAAAAAAATAAAATTTTATGCACATTAGGACAGAGTTTCCCAACCTTTTTGTTCGTCAAGCCTCCCCAAATTATAAATAACATTTTCATGCCCCCCTTAATTTTTTTATTAAAAAAAAAAAAAAAACGCACATTGTTTCAATGACATTTATTTTAATTCTAAGTTGTAGGAAATAAACTTTAACCAAATGTAAAAAGGTTTTTATCGAAATAATTTATTATAATTAAAGTACTAATGAGATACTTGAGCTTGCATGTTCCGCGCCAGTTGGTTGATTCTAGGTTCAGTTGCTGCCAGAGCTATCGTCAGATCGCTATCAATGGCAAGACGATTTCGCTGCTTAGTTTCAATTAAAACCAGAGCTGAAACCTCTGCCTCACACAAGTAAGTCGAAGAAAAAGGAACAAGTATTCACAAAGCAAGAGAGGCAACTGTGGAATTAACAAGAAATCGTTTGATCCAAAATTTCTCCAATGTCAGGAGATGAAAGTCATCTTTCGTTTTCGAATCAACCTTCATTTCAAGAAATTCTTTCAGAACTTGTTCTGGTAATTATAAGACATCAACAACAAATGAGTTTCTCTGGTCATGTGAGACATATTGGTGACTCTGAATTAATGTCTCGATAATATCGGTGAAATTCGTTTTCCAGCGCTTGCAAATGAGTTTATATTTCAACTTTGAAATCTTCGTCCAGTTTTTTTTTATTTTTAATTGCTTTGAATAGTCGAGAAAAAGATATTATTACATTTTCAGCAGATATCTTTTGATTCCAAAGTTGAAGCTTAGATATGAAAACCCTTGAATACGATCATAGTTACTTATTAAAGTGCCGTTTCTGCCTTGAAGCTTCAAGTTTAGCTGATTAAAGGCATCAAATATATCAGTTAAATAGGCCAGTCAACCTCCATTGAAATTGTTCATTGTTGAATATTTGCAAAAAATCTCTTTTTTTCTTTGAACTCAAGAAAGAGGATGACCTCTTCTTTCAATTCATAAAGGCGAGCCAACATATTGCCTTTAGACAGCCAGCGTACTTCTGTGTGAAATAGGACTCTGTGATCAGAATCAAGATCCTCGCAAAGTAAACTAAATAATCGACTGTTCAAAGCGCTACTCTTGATGTAGTTTACGAAAGTCCAATGAGTTTATTCCAATCCAAATCATTTTTTTTTTTTTTTGATGAAATCAGATATTGATTAAATATATCTTCAGATTTAGTGCCTGCTGTCAAAGATCGGGAGTACAAAATCTCTTCTTCAATATGATCTTCACTGACGTAATGAACAAAAACTATTAACTGTGCACAATTAACGATGTCGGTGGGTTCATCGCAACTAATGCAAAAAATTGTGATAATTTTACTTTGTTGATTATTTGTGAAAATTTTTAGATGCCTAAAAGGTCATTTTCGAAGGCATGTCACATTATTTATCGAACACCCCTCGTCTGATGTTTAATTTACGCGCTAAATTCATTTTTCTTTCACGCCTCCCTTGACATCTCTCTATGCCCCCCTGGTTGGGAACTCCTGCATTAGGAGAATCGGTATTCGCGTTCTCGGTTACCATGTCACTTGTTCAAATGCAACATTCCTAATAAATTTTTCTTTATCGTGACATTTTATTTTAATTCTTCTCCTCGATGCACATGCGAGATAGGACTATGTAAAGTTGACACATCTTTATTCTAGAAAATAAATCGAACCTTTTCAAAGCCCGTCCCTGTGATTTATTTATCTTCGTGGCAAAACCCAGTTGTACGAGTCAATCGTTTGAAGATAAAGGGCGTATCATCTAGTCCGTTTATATGTATTCTAATAGGTGGTATGTGAACACCGTCTCACTTTTTGTCGACCGTTGAAATTTTTCCACGTGTAATATACGTGAGTTAACTTTACGTACAATCAAACGTGTGTCATTGCAAAAAAACTGCCGGTTATGAATTAGTTGATCAATAGCATAATTACGAGTCCATGCTTCAAGTTCAACTGGAGCTGTGGTGTAAGGAAGGAGCTAAAATATTCAGGTGAATCTTGTAAAGCGACGTTTTCGTGATCATTTCCAGCCTTTACCAGAGATTCAGCTGTATCAACAGAAATTCACTTCACCGTAATCCTCGGATAATATTCTGCTTAAAATATTGTCGCCTACCTTTTCAGCTTCATAGTTCCGAGCATATTATATGCGCAATGTTAATAATAAATAATTCCGAAATATCGCCGGCTAATTCTGTTAAATATCTAGAGGGGTGCATATGGATTGGAGACTGGTGTTTTCATACAGAATAAATTCGTAGAGGAGTCGTCTTGACAGCCGTTAACTTGCTTCATCTATTTAATCGGAAGAAGGTGTCTACTTTAAGAGTCTGTATTTAAAGAGACGTCGGTCGCGATAGCCTAGTTGCTACAGGATTCGGTTTCCGTTACGGAGGTCTTAAATTCGATTCCACGTGACGACAGAAACTATTACAGAAATTATTACAAAATTAATTTAAACAACCGCTAATAGTCACGTAGAAGGTGCATTGCGGCAAACCATCACGTATACTACCATATGTCCGCGCTATTTAATGTATATATGATAGTAGACAGACACACACACACGGGATTGCACTTTTATATCGGTGAATCAATAATTTATAATCAGTTCCACGCATTGCATATTAAAATTGCCTTAAAAACAGGCCCCGCTCATTGGACTTAATAGAAAGAGAGAGAGATAAGAATATCACGCAGCTTCGAACTACCAGGTTTATTTATTACAAATATAACGACATGTAATCCGAACTGGCTACGATTTTCCGCCAAACACGAATTCAGCTGACATTCAAACGTTCATATGCAGACTTTGATGAACAAGTCAAAGGTCAAAATGTTCATTACGTCGACTTGAATTGTAAAGAATAATACAATACTTTCACACAGTCAACTTCGGGCAAAGCTGTCTCAATCAAAGTGCACCGTGAAGAAAAATCAAGATTTAATGCGACAATAATAAACAGAAGAGCATACGGAATATTGTATTTAATGAAGCGTTAGTGAATAGGTGACGTTGCGAATATACACACACACACACGTGTACGTATACGGTGGTGCGATGGCCGAGTTGTAAGAACGATCGGACTACCACATTTTAAAATGAGGAGCGACTAACAAAATGAATAAAATCGTTAAAGTAAAATAATCGTTTTTTGTTTTTTTTTCCGACCCGGACTTATCGTCCAGTTCGCCACAATTATATAATCGATCATAGTCCCGTGAAAGGCAATGGTAAACCACCACGCATATTATAATTTGGGCGCGGGGCCAGTGTATTAGCGGATACATTTAGGATTGTATTTTTATCGCAATAGCCAGCGATTACCAATCAATTTCAATCTAAGCGTACAAATAAGTACCAACCATTCTCTCTTTGTTGAAGAGATAAAGAGAAGTTGCATACTTATGTATAGTAAAAAACGCTTCGCAACATACCAATAAACTTCAAAAGAAGACGGTGAAGAGATATTTTTAACGATGCCCTATTAAACGAAAATGAGCACACTGACTCAGAAAGCCCATGTCATTTTCCCTGCTCAATGACGTACAAAAAATACGTGATAATTCTCATTAGCTATAATCTGTCCTCTTTCTCTTTTGTATATACGATTAAACCCGTCACTGTTGGAATCCATACGTCTGATTTGAGCTACATTTTTATAAAATATTTCTACGAAAATTCGGTAACAGAAAAAAAAAAGAAAAGAAAGAAAGAAATAGAATCTATAATATATTGCGAAACATGCGTTACTTTAAAAAGTGGCACAAATTTCTCATTGTTTTATATTATTTTTGCAAAAGAATTGCCAACAATTGAATTTAAACAGTATTGCCATAAAAAATACAATTCTGAGAATATTTTAATATTGTCCGAAGAACAAGTGTGAAAAATATTATATAAGAAGCGAAAAAAGCAGGCTACTATAACGGCAAATATTTAAAACATAAGCTACGTGCGATAATAAGACTGTGTACAATTTGAATTTTGCAAGCAAAAATTGTTTATAATAACTGTAAATAGGTATATAGAAAAAAAATCAGTCCGAATGCTATCTGTATAAATATAATTTAACAGTCCATCTGCACTTCGGCAGCGAGAAGCAATGGCGATAATTTAATGGCTGATTCTAATAATAATCGTAAATGAAATCACACCGTATCGATAACAGCTTGAAGCGGATGAAAGCAGAAATAATTTATAACAGGACAATTTGGCGTCATCGATATAAACTTTATACAAAAACACTTCCTTCATCTCCTCAACCAAGAATGGGGTTGGTAGATGGATGAATTCAATCTATTTCTACATTCTTGTTGTACAAAGATACAGCTATGCTTTATGACAATATTCTGCATGCTACACAGCTTTACGCAAAACTATACGCTTTAGAAAGTGATATTGTAAATATTTAATTTTTAACCGCTGCTGCGCAAGTATCTATTATTTATATTGCTCGTCGCTGTTAATTCTCGAAATTAGGTTCCTGAGGTTTCCTAATCCGGTCGTTTTAGAAATTCGGCGATCGTTCTTTTCCCCGAAATCATATCATTATTGCTATTATAAAAGTTATCACTTCTAATCTATCCTCCCCCCCCACTTCTATCGCATTTCGAATAGCACCAACTTAACTGTTTGTAAATATAAATTTAGAAGCTCAACAAGAATGCAAGAAATGTATCTCTGTGAAGACGCTTGAAAGTACCTGGATGAAGAATAAACTTGTTCGACACTTTCAATCGATATTAGTTAAACGGTTTTATTTGTAACCAGTTAAAGCTTAACAGTAATACCGGTAAGACTACTGTCCATCGGCGTAACAGCGATATTACTCAAGTTTTACACATTACGTAGAATGCAATCTAGAACAAATGAAACATACCAAAGTTCAGCGCTTCCGGAGCAGTCCATTTAATCGGTATTTGCTTCATACCATCCGATACGATATATTCTTCTTCTTCGCGCGACATACCAAAGTCGGAAATTTTTACTATATTACTCTTGCCTGCATTTCAGGTAAATGTTATAATTAATGGAACCGGACAGAAAAAGCAAAAAAAAAATTAACAATCGTTCCGAGCAAAAAAAAAAAAAACGCATACTTACCGACTAAGCAATTTCTAGCTGCCAGATCTCGATGTATACAGTTCTTACTTTCCAAATACCTCATTCCAGCAGCTGCGTCGCGGCACATGAACAACATCTGAATTTGCGTTAAAACGGACGAGTGATTGCGCAAAAATGTGAGCAAAGAACCGCCTGAAATCGTCATTGATTCTTTGTTAGCAACATTGCTCGTAGACAACGAGGTACCGACTTACATGTGACCGCGATTTCAATCGGCCTGCCTTTCGCTAGAAATACTGTCGTGATTATGTACAACAGAATTAATGAAATACACTGCCGACTGCAATGCCGGAAATCGAAACAGTAGCTTAAACAATATGCCTCCTCTATCTATCATAAAACGATATAATATTTCTCTACTACATACAAACCTATCGGGGAGTTTTCAATCAATTTGCTCGCCTTTTCCTTTTCTTTTTTTTTTTTTTTCTTTCTTTTTGGGCTCGTCAACCAGGCACTTTTGCCCGAAGGAGAGAAGTAGCAGAAACAATGCGTAGAAAAGGAAAAGATATAAGACGCACTATAACGAGCACGGAGCTCATATTTCAGCATACTGTGGTACAGGGTAGAGCGCTCCGCCGAAAGAGATTAATAATTAAAGAACACATGATCTGCAACACAAACAACTTCATCATTAGGAAGAAAATGAAGGAAATCTAATGAAACGTAGGGAGTGACCAAAACACAGGTCAATAATGAAGACGACGACAGAACGGTGAAGTGAGGGAAACAATAGGAGCCACGGATTAGGAGACTGGATTGAACTGACAGATAAAAGGAACGATTGTTAGAAAAAAATAGAAACGTATATATCCGACCAAAGGCTAAGATGAAAACTTTTACATAATGAAAGGGATATTAAAGAATGGGATTTTCTTAAAAAAGAAACGGAACGAAGTAGCAACTCGAGCCAAAGAATCAGCCACCTCGTTACCAGAGATGTGCGAATGGCTAGACACCCGCATCAAATTAAATCAATGCGTATCGAATGGAGAGAAAAAATAACTTCTTTTAATAGCCTTTGTGCAGCTATATTATCGCGGATAACAGACCAATGAAATGTAAAAAACGCGTCAGCGACATTCGCTAACATTTAAAAACTGTCTACGATAATTAAACCGTTGATCGCATTGTAGTCAACGTAGGCGTTTGCGAGCAATAATGTTTCACTAATTAGAAATTTCAAAAAAAAAAATTAAGTTATTGTCGTCAGTGAAAATATCGAAAATAGTCCGATTATCAAAACCGCCGCTGCACTTTAAAGCAGTTAAAACAGTTCAGGAAAGAGGTTCTGTCGTATTCAACATTTTAACGATGACCTCGTCCAGACGTTTTTCACAAGCGCCGAAATTCCTGCATCGAAAGGCTTAAATTCAAATTCGAACTACGCCCTTTATACTTGCAAAATTTGGAAGACCGCGATTTCCATTTATTCACACACTTAGAAATAAATATGAAACAGGCTGCATTATTTCCACTGCAAACAATGAAGAGCAGAGCATGCAGTAATTTTTCACGAGGGCTTGATATGTTTATAATAAGCAGTAGACAAGGGAGGATGATCACGTCTGAAAATAATTTGTTTTTGTTTATTACACCGCGACTATTTTAATTCATCTTCGTTTATGAGCAATTCTGTTTATTACTTATCCGTCGATCTTAGTCTATAAAGCAGAAATTCTCACATACACAAAAAAAATAAACAAATAAATAGTGGGCGTAATAGTGTAAAATGTCCTTGTCTAATTGCCAACGTTGAGACAACTGCCAATACCGAAATAAATGATTTTCTAAAAATGTTAACTTTGGCATGTTTATTCATGTATATTTATATATATATATATATATATATTAATATTTATTCACATCTAAATCCAGTATAGAAATGTTAATTTGCACCGGTGTTATTTTAAAAACAAATAGCTGCTTTTTTATTCTATTTACAACGATAATCAAAAAATATTTTATAAATTAACTTTCTTTTACTTTATCGTAACATTGAGTATTATTACACAATGTTAATATAAAATACGTATTAGAAATGTACCGGAGTTTTTTTAATTTTATTGATATTACATACTTAGCACAATAAATAAAAATCATTTGGACACGATGGAAACAAATTATAGCTGATAAAAATAGTAAACAAAGAAAACAATCGTACTTTCTTTTTTTTTTTTACCTTTTGGGTACGCTGACGAAGAGCAACAGCCCAATCAACCAAGGAATCTAAGTAATAGTTTAGAAGGAGCATAACATATACGATTTTAATCTGGTGCGAGATAGAATGAATGAAAGAAGTTAGAATAGGAACAACTAACAAGGAAGGAAACGAGAGAGTCATTGTAAGGAATAGGAAGACCAAGATCCAAAAGAAGCTGAGAATAGAAGAGAGAACGTTCTGAAGAAAGTGAGGAACATTCGAAGAAAACATGATTGACATCACACAGAAAAAAGGAATCTTCTGGGTGAAAAGGCGACCCGAGGGGAAGATACGAGGGAAATATGAAAAAGTGACGAAGAAAGAAAGGTATGACCAAAACGAAGACAATATATGGCAATAACCAGGGGACGACAAAAAGAAGGAAACTTGTCAAACCAACTGGTCAGAGAAGGTAAAGGCTGGACAAAAAGATAAAAGGAATCCGGATTGGAGAAAAGGGAAAAATAAATATCCTTCCATAATGTAATATGGAACTGTCTGGAAATATGATTAATATTGTGAGCAGGAAATTTATGAAGAGGATATCCACTGGAAGCTCCTGAGCGAGCCAAAGAATCAGCCACCTCATTACCCTCAATTCCACCATGACTAGGAAATCAGAATAGATCTATTTGAATAGAACGGAACAGGAATAATTCGTGAATTAGATTGCGAATGAGAAGAATGAAAGGTTCAAAAGAGGGCAACGGTAAAGGAGAAGAAATCGCCTGCAAGACACTTTCAGAATAATAATCGTACTTGCGGTGCATAATACTAAACAATAAACGTCGAGGTTACTATCAAAGCAGAAAAAGACCGAGAATAAACCGGTTTCAATAACCTAAGAAAAGAGACAAAAAAGAAAACGGTACAAAAAGATGATCGCAACTAGAAAAATCAGGATTTTGCTTTTTAACCTAGCTAGATACGATCATCGAATATAACCAATTACAAAATCAATAGCAGACGGATGAAAAGTGATCACGTTATTACCTACCAGAAGTCGATGATTCAAACACCACTGCCATCATGGCATTGAGCCATAATTATCAAGTCCAAAAAAAAAAAAGTAAATAAAAAAAATAATTATTAAAATAAAATACTAATATATATATATATATATATGTTTGTATGTGGTGTATGGGAGTGCGGAGGTGTGGGAACGTATATATATATATACACATGCATACATATAAATTTGCCGAAGTTTACTAACCGGAAACTAATTCCATGACTATCATTATCGGCTGTTTCTGTACACAGATTCCGATTAACTTGACAATATTCGGATGATCGTACTGCTTTAGGATTCTTCCTTCCTGTAGAAATTTCTTCTTATGTTCCTCGGCCACTGTAACTCGACAGGTCTTTACCGCAACTTCTTGATTGGTTGTCTTTAAACGTGCCTTATACACGTCACCAAAATTTCCCTACGTATGTTGAAAAATTACATCGGTAAAAAATTCAAATTAACTTCAGTAAAAAAAAAAAAAAAACAAAAAAAAAACACATAGTACATACATGTACGCAGATATTATTATAAATATACTAACACGGCCAATTTTTTGTATGAGATAAACATCGTCATTATTTAATTCCCAGCGTTCGCGCAAAATTGGTTGTCTCAGTATTGCTCCTGATCTACTGGTAACTGGTAGTGCACTCTGAAACTGAAAACTTATAAGTTCCTGTATCGTGGGAAATGCTGGTCCTTCGAATCGATACTCACCCTGAAATCAAAATTAGTCTAAATTACGCTACCTCCTCCGTATATGTAGAGTATTTCAAGTAGAACTTTTTCAGTGTAGGAGCACGATAAACGCTTTTAACGGACATTATTCATTAATTTGCGAAGAAAAAAAAAGCGGCATTTATTCAAATAACAAAATTAAAGATACCGAGCACTATCAATGAAATTTGTAAACAATAAAGGGAGAAAAAAAGATTAATAGATACGGATTTACAAAAAAAATATAGAAGATAAGTGATCAAAAATCATGCACTACACAAATACGTCAAAGAGCAGCGACAGAAAAAATTCGCAAGAACGAATTGTAATAATGTCATACGCTATCAAAAGTAAATAAATAAATAAATAAAAATAAATAAATAAACAACCAGCACCATGACTTACAGAAGATACATTCGATGCTAACGAAAAGATTATTTTTTATTCTAAACTTTTAATAAACTATAGTTTTTTATTTTTTACTAACTCCAACGAGTAGATTTTATTAACATTAGTATAAAATTTGGATCCTCAAAATTACTTTCCTAAATCGGTATAAAACACTTTTTTTGACTCTACACGTAAATTTTCAAAAGAAAAAAAAAAAAACAATAATAAAATTATTCGTAATTAATTTTTTTAAACGAATTACCGTTTAAATTTCTTTTTCGCCAGATTAACTGAAATATATTAATAAAAATAAGAACATTTAAAGAATGAATGAAAATATACCGTAGATATATGAAAGTTTGATTCCGGTTTCTTTACAAATATTCAAAGAATTTAAAAAAATGTTCATTGCTGTTATGTGTAGATCTTCTTTTATGTTGCTTTAAGGTTTATTTTATGAAAAACAATGCAATTTGTAGCCACAGTGAAATTATGTTTACTTGGCCTCATGATGTTGACACATTTATTTCATTTTGCGAAAAATGATATATATATAATAGTCAATTTAAACGGATTCCTCTATAAGAATTGTAGAAGACTGGCATTTGGCGAAAACATCGAGTTTATATAATATACATATACATATAATTGTAATAGTTATATTCCTATATATTACAATTCTATATAAAAAATGCGGAATCAGCAAAAAGGGCTGGATAGAAATTTAGATGTTAAAAAATCATGTTCGGTGGATGGAAAAATCTATATATTTACGTTGTTAATTCATCGTACAAAATGTAAATAATTCGATCGAAAGAATATAAATTTTCTTCAAGAGGCTCCGTTAATGAATTTAGGTAATCACTTCAGAAAACCTGGCGCGATTTAAATTACGATTAATTGAAAATAATGAAATAAATTCGGAAATCAGTGATGCTGTTGTGAAGACTGTTTTCAGACATTTATTGCACGCATCACCCAAAAATACAGTATTTGTATTCTTTGATGAAGTCGGAAATTAAAAGAAAACAGAATGTGGAAGTGCATAAAAAGCGGCAACGCAGAAAACCAAAAATAGATTGATAAAGATCTAGTTTTAATTAAAATAATAATAATAAAAATTTGAAAATTTCATTTCAAATTTTAAAAAAAAAGGAAAACGTTTCTAAAACTACATATAAAAAATGTTTTTTTTTTTAAACTAGCCCTATCTTTTTGAAATGCAACATAAAAAGTCACACTGAACATTGTAAAGTATCCCGTACTTATAAACTAATTCGACAAGATCACAACATAAATACATGTAATGTACGGAATAGCCTAATACGATGCTTTAGAAACGACTAAAATATTCAATTAAAATATGCAATAACTCACGAACGGTTTCACTTATAAACTTTAAAATTGCATCATAAATTACAACTAAAATTCTCTTTAAAACAATTTATAACTTCAAGCTAACCGATTAACCCGAACAATAAAAGAAAAACAAAAAACCAAAAACCGTCAAGAATATATAATACAGAACTTAAAACGACCTCAAAAATCACCCTTAAAAAATTCATAACTCATCACCAGATAAGCCTTTAAAAGTATAAATTCAATATATAAAACAAAACGCAGAAGACCTTTCATAAAATCAAAAAATTACGGTTGAACATTGGGGCTAAAAACAGCAAAAAAAGAAACGGGATATTCACATAAGCAATAGCCCGAATAAAAAAATTGAGGAAACCAAAACGTACCTTAAATATACGCATAAATGACCGTTTTATAGGAAAACTATAGCCGAGCTTACAACTTCCCCCGGAGTGTCGAGAGTTCAAAAGTTTTGAAAAAAATATTTTTTTCCAGGCATGTGGTATATCGATGGAAAAATCGCGATACTTGTCATGGATGAAACCGTATTTCATTTCCTTAACAAAAGTTACTGAAAAGTTCAAAAAAGAACGAAAAATGACTCGTCTCTCCCTCTTTGCGACGCGAAAAATTAGATTTTGTTTTAAATTTAGTATCATGTAAATGTAAATTGTAATTATCTTTAACTTAACATACGGAATCCTTAGGGCATAAAACATCATACTTGGTTGAACTTGTTTTTTTTTTTTTTTACCCTGGCGCACTAGTTTAGAACATTAACTGCATAAATAAAATTTAAAAAAATGAATAAACACATACCTCAGAAGTTGTTTGTACTATGAAGTGCTTATGGCCACCCCAGCAAACAGAAAGAACGGTTTGTGTTTCATCGTTTCTGGTCGTTTCGCGTACTAAGAAATCACCTTCTTTTGTCAACAATCGAACAACTTCTTCGCGAGGCAAAACGCCGTGGAACCATTCTTCATCTATTAACGATTTCGTAGACGATCCCAACTGTTAACGACATTATAATAATGTTAAACGGATGGCGAGAAGTATTTTTAAATAATAATGTCAACAGTATGTTGATAATTATCTTCATTTATCACGCCTAATTATCTGATTGTAACAAAATAGGAATGTAATATAAACATTCAAAAAAGAGTAAATTCACAGGAAACAGATTGATAAGCTACATAGATTATAAATCGTAAAATAATATTTAGCAGTGTAATCATAACTTGGAAATAAAATTAGTGAAATTATGTATTTATTGAAAATTGAGAAATGAACTTTTTCAGTTATCTTCAAAAAGTAAAATAAACGCATTTCTTATGTGCATAAAAATGTAAACGGGGAAAAAATAAAATAAACGAGCTAATATACAACACTTCTTAAAAACGATAACTATTATTTTAAAAATATATAAAATATGACTAACTCGGATGAATGTAGAGTCTAAGGTACATAGGTTGTCTAAAAAATTTTGAGACTGAGCCGATATTTCTGAAACCACGCACGCTAGCGACACACGGTAAAATACATCGAGTATCCAAACATGAGTACGACAGCATATCCACAAATTAAACCTCTAGGTGCGACAGAACGCGTACGAGAACGAAACGCGTAACGTATTTACAAGTTCACCCTACCAACGTGTTTGGTTGGAGTTCTGAAACAACCACGCATTCTGGCGGCAGGCGAAAAAAACCTCGTGTAGCCCCCCCCCCCAATACATATCCGAAAATCACCGCTGTAGATGCAATAGAACGTACGGTAGAGAAAAACGTGTAGAATCGGAACGTTGTGTCGATTATGTCATTCGTGTGTTGTAACGAAAATGGATTCCGATGTTTCTGTGCGATATCGTAACCAAAGAGCAGTGGTACATTTTTGTTATTTATTGGGATATACTCCAGCGCATACTCTTCAGTTAATGAGGCAAGCCTATGGTGTTCACACGCTTTCTCGGCCGACAATTTTTCGTCGGCATCACAGTTGGGCAGGCAAAGTTTGTTGCCAAAGTGATGGTCATCACGTTTTTTTTTGACTGCAAAGGACTGATTTATCAGCACCGCATTCCTGCAGGCCAAACGATCACTGCACAGTACTACCGCTCAATCCTTGTAGTTCCGCGGCGACACATTTCTCAGAAGTGTCCTGAAATCAGAAAATCTTGGTGTTTGCATCAAGACAATGCGAGACCGCACACCGCTCATGCGACTGTCAACTTCCTCAAGAAGCGAAACATTGAAGTCCTGTCTCATCCGCCATACAGTCTAGATCTCGCTCCTTACAATTTCTGGCTGTTTCCCCTCTTGAAAAGCCGCCTACGTGGACGCAAGTTCGAGAGCAATGAAAATGTTTGTTAAACCGTCTTCAAGGCGATCTCTCCAGCCGAATTTGCCAAAACTATTACTGAAAAATAACGCGAAAGGTGGAACAGATGTCTCGAAAACGAATGACGTTATTTCAAAAAAAAAAAAAAATGATTGTTTTATACCCTATGTAAATAGATTTTTTTCGTTTTTCTTGTGTCTTTTTTTCTCTTGAAAAATTGGTACGGTCACTTCTTACACAGTGTGCGTGTTTTGTTCTCGTGCGCGCTCTACTGTACCTAGAGGTTTGATTTTTGAATATGTTGTCGTACACCTGCTTGGGTACTCGACATATTTTACCGCTTGTCGTTAGTGTGCGTGGTTCCAGAAATATCAGCTCAGTCTCGAATCTTTTTTGGACAATCTATGTAAAACTGCTGAAACAGATGCAGAGGATTTTGGTAGGAAATAATGCTCTTAAATGTGTCAGTATAGAATCTTAAAATTTCAACAGGAAACTAAAAATCAATTTACTTCCAAGAGCACAGGCTTTAAACATAACTTTAGAGCAAAATATAGAAGAGGAATGAAGTTCCGATGATTGAAACATTTCAAACTGGGAAAAACTAGACTTTATTTCATCGAAATTGTCACTCTACCACCTACGGAAATGATAAATTTGAAATGTGAAATGTTTTTAATAAGCAAAAAAATTGTAAACAAATTTTGAAGGACGAGAAATTAGTTTTTTGTCATAATCAGACATATACGCTAGTTCATTCGTGACATAATTAACAGAACATTTTCAAAAGAGTAAAGTTCATTCATAGAAGGGTACATGAAGAATTATAAAAGTAATACGTTACTTTTGTGTAAAATTTTAACTAATAAGGCGAAATCTTGATATAAAATACTATTAAAAAGTAAAGTTAATTGTGCAATTTATTTTTAAAAATTCTCCCGACGCTAACAACTCAAACTAGGAACTCACGAAACGCGTAAGAGTAACTCGACTAGTTCTCATTCAAACTACCAACTTTCTCAATAAATAAATACCACAATTAGTTTGCCGAATTTCACATTTTAGCTTTCAATGGACCACAGATATCGATTTTACAGCTGAAAACTCCAACAAGAACAATAAGAATAGCAAACATTGCGATCAATTAATTTTCTCATTTATATTTTTAATTTTTCTTTCAAGATTTACTTTCAAAATTTAATAAAAACGCGCCAAAAAGTAAAAGTAATTAAACGTTTAAAACTTTCGCAGTGATTAATCATGGTGAAACAAATTTACGGACAAGTGCGTTTGGAAAATGAAACGTATTTAATACTCAAGAATACATTTCATTTTCTAAACGCAGTTGTCGGTAAATTTATTTCACCAGTAAAAGTAATTATTTGATAAAAGATAATGTAGTTTACAGTTATTATAATTATGCTTACACAGCAGTTATAAATTCATATCACAACAATAATTAAAAACAATATCTAATGTCTCGTTTTCTTTAAGCCAAATATTGAAAATATCAAAAGCCAAAGAGTCGGGTACTGGTTCAGAAGTAATGTTCGAATTCCGTCAGTAATAAGCTTGCAAATTACGCTTTGGAAGTTTCAAATTCATGATCTTTATTCGAATCGACATTTCCGTAAGAAAGTACTTTTGTAATACACTTCAAGTCGCTCTCGTTTATCGCCAATTTAATTTTAAAATGTTAGATATTCATATTTTCCCTGCATTTGAATTTTTTCGGCTTATTTTTATCATAATATTAGGCAAAAAGAGTACACCTCTAAGGAGAAACTCCTTTTTTATTTTAATGACTACTGAGTATCAGCGTTCACCGATATTCATATAGGAATCAATGACTGGTACGATTTATAATCAAAGGATATCATTGGAGTCAGTCCATGTGGTCCAAATATACGGTAATATAATATTTTCGTCCGATGTGAGCTTCTAAATGGCGCTACTTTATTCGAATTTATGTTTATTCATCATAGTAATTAACGTTGATAATATTTTAATCTTATTAAAAATTAGTTTTTTTTTTCAACTGACGTTTCCATGGTAAAAGTAATTGGTGTTTCTTATATTACTAAAAACTTCTCTAAAGAGGCACACTTTTTTTAACATATGCGTAACTGTGCGTTAATCGATATTTATTGGTAACCGCCATTGAACGATATACACTTTCCGATAAACAAAGAATCATTAAAATCGAATTAAACAATCGAAAGCTTGAAGCGACAAACACATAAAGCCTCCTTCTTCTTTTTGAAATTGATAATAAAAATTAGCCATTATTCAATAACAACCGAATGTGTTGTATTAACTTATTTTCAGGAATACCTCTAGAGCTTTACTTATTTTACTTAATTATTTTAATTTAATCTAACAAAAATGAATAAATACGGTAATTATCTATACATACAAGTATTTAATTATTGCATAAACACGTAGTAATGACTACGTCATTCTTTGCCTGGGGTATAATATATTTCTGGTTCCATGATTACGACCCGTTACTTTATATATAACAAAGATTGAATAATGCTGTGTGGTACAATAGTTAAAAATCCCCCCTCCCCTCACCAATAAAGGATGAGGAAGAATGACCTAGTCAACTTAAAACGATTTTTCTAAAAAAAATTTAGAAGAAAAAAGGTTGGCGGTCAACTTGCGAAGCCTGAAGAGCAGTTTTTTATATATATATATATATATATATATATATGTATCTTCATATTACGTACCCTTCATTACTATTCCATACGTGTGGTATTGTTAGCTTGTATTATATAGGCACCGTAAATTAAAAATATTATTGTAAATCAATAACTAATGGTTTATTTGAACATTTCAAAACACTACATGAGTAGTGACGTGAATTTGAATTATGGTCATTTCCTTTTGATTTATTTATTATTACTCTTTGTTGCTAGAACGAATAAACATGAGGAATTCTCCGTATAAAAATAAATACCCTCCAAAAATTTGACCATTCAATCTTGAAGGTCATATTACCGCCGATCTTTTACCGAAAATCGGTGAGCTAACCCTGCCTGAACCTAATGCGACTCTTTCAATACCTATTTCTTAACTTGATTATTCGCTAATGACATTTTGATAATACTGTTGCTAAGTCTTCTGGCTACAACGAATCGCAGTCCATTTGCAAGTCATCTAAAATGCCTAACAACGTGATATAGTGTCGGTTTTTTCTTTAATGTCGCAAGATCTAAATGTAAATCAGCAAAATTAGTGTAGCCTAGAAACTTTTGTTCTTTCCGAATCGTAACTCTGGTAACCACATTCTATTAGCTACAAAAGTTTTTATTAATTTTATTACTATTTCGAAAAAATACTTTTTCATCAAAAAAAAAAAAAAAGCTTATTAAAATTTATACGGTTCTCCAAAATAACTGACATTCACATTCTATCGAAATATTGGTTTAGAGAAACTAAAGTATCGTCCATTAGCTGTAAAAGGAGTCATCATTGGGGATTAGAGGAGAGTTGGTCAGAACTTAACACATTTTTCTTGTTCATCGCCACTTTTTCTATATGCAGGGACGTATAATAAACATTTACAAAATTTTAAACAATTAGACATCTTTTACTTGTATAGTTCGAAGAGTTTACTAAGGTATTTCTCAGAAGGAGAAAATTTTAAAATATTTAAAATACAGACACTATATTTTGAATAGTGAGTTTGCACAGAGCGATTTCTGCACGTCCCTAGTACATAAACACATATGAAAGTTCGAATTTGGCTTATATGTGAATGTGTGCATTTGTGTGCGTTTGTATTTTTAGTGGTAATTTACTTTAAAAATCCAATTCATTTTTATTTTTCTGTATTCAACGATTAATCTTATTTCGTCATATTCGAGATATCAACGTTTTACTTTTCGTTCGTTAACTTTTTAAATTATCGTCAGATTTTCCGAGCTTAGTTGTCAAAAATTATTCCGAAAAAAAAACTATCACCTTTATAAAAAAATTTAAAAAAATCAATAAATAAATAAAAAAAAAAAAATCGAAGTAAAACACTGATATGTTTCAATTCCTCGTTATAATAAGAAAAATGTAAAATTTGTTTAATGTATTGATTTAAAGGTCGCAATGTTCACACTCGAGTTAATATAAAAAATAAACAATTGTTGTTAACGCTTCAAAATAAATACGTAATAATAAAAATTAAAACATCAGGAAAGGTTTAAATTGAAAATGAACTAATAACTTTTAGGAAAACAAAAAGCATGGAGATTATTCTAAGCGGTTTATCACTAATTAGTTCGATAAGTGAAATAAACATCAATGTAAAAATGAACTCTTCTATACGAGTTAATTACTAAGTATACATTAAGGTGCCGGCCGAAGAAAAACAGGATTTAGCCGTACCGTCAATTGAGGTGTAGCGGTGTTAGTATTATTAACAGCGGTAGCAGAGAACAAATCAGCGGACGAGGAAGAAATAGCCGAGTGCTTGTTGACAGCGGAAGATGTTAGTGAAGGCGACGATTCTATACTGACGATAACCGAATGTATACTATTACTAGTATCACCGTTCAAAGAACAGTTGTTATTATTAACACATACTCCGGAACTCTGTTGCTCGATGACGCTATCGCAAGTAGGTGTAGCGCGTGAACTTAATACCGGCGAATTTGGCGCAGATTTTCGACGGAACGGTTTCCATAGCATGTCAACAATACTCGATGGCGGCGAAGAAGATGCCGTGTTCGATGGCTGCGCTAAAGTGGTCAGTGAGGAACGTTTCAATGATATCCTATTCAAGGGCTAAACAAAAAAAAAAAAAAAAGGAAAAAAAAAGGAAAAAAAAGAAAAAAGAATGCTATAAAACGAAATTATTAATAATATGATTGCACCGAGGAACGGTATACAGCAGATTGTAGATGCTACGTGAAATATCTTCAATAGTGTAACGAAAACTGTAGGTTCAGATTTGCAATGTGCGAAGTTCTGTCGTATTGAAAAAGAGAATAAAGAGGATGTTTCTAAACGTGGAAGAATTTATAACGATTTTACGAAATAAAAGATTTTCTTAAAATCCTCAAATATGTTTGAAAGTTTTATTTAATTTCATATTGCTCTATTAAATCACTGCCTTCATGTTTGGCACTTCAGAAAGAAAATACATGTTCCGTTTATTTAATAAACGTTTCCCTATAATTAATTTTTTCCTCCGACTCGAGGGGTAGACAACCAACCCAACTTTTTTGTCTTTTAAAAGGAGGGGAGTAAATCTAAAGCTTCGTTAGTACATTAATGGGGAAAACTGGTGTAAATTAGTAGTTCCTTACGATACGAAGTAAATAAATTAGACACACGGAAGAATTAAAATCGTTATCAAAGTTTCACGTAAATATTTACTTTAATATTTTTCTAACGGATAATTATTATTTTTCGTTTCGCTTATTCAGCGGTTCAATTCGGTAACGCTTTCCAACTCTTATACACTATTTATTATTACGGGTGTTCGCTAAATTTCTTCTTTCTGGCTGATTCGTTTCCATATTTACCGTTGCGACATGAAAGAAATAATCGCCATATTGTTACATAATTAGTCTGTTCTACTCACCTGAACATCGTTTTCTCTTTCGAGCGAATTTTCCAACGAAGCAATATCACAGCCGAGCGGTAATTCTTCGCAGCCGATTTCGGACAGGGCATTTTTTATGACCTCGATCTGTCGAGTCAGTTTCCGTTCTTTGCTATGCAATTCATGTATCGATAAATCGTTTATGCTGAAACAATCGAAAACAAAAACTAAAGTATACTCATTGGCGTAAGATTCTTGCGTGAAGGAAAAACAATTTTTTATTACGATTATACAATTTTTTTTTTTTTTTAATACAAGAAAAGTAACTTTTTTTTTCCCCCTGAATATTTAACTACACAGAGTAATATTGAATACCTGGTATTCGATTCTTGATTATTGTTGCCAGCTATTCCATTACTAGGACGACTGCATTGGCATTCCTTTAACATAACTTCCAGGTCGGACATTTTATTTCTTACCCATTCTACGGTTAAAT
Source organism: Icerya purchasi (assembly GCA_039619475.1). Classification (NCBI taxonomy): domain Eukaryota; kingdom Metazoa; phylum Arthropoda; class Insecta; order Hemiptera; family Monophlebidae; genus Icerya; species Icerya purchasi. The sequence continues at coordinate 219,114,666 of CM077115.1, read as the reverse complement.
TATCAACGGCTAACTGATCCGGTTGTAACCTGCCTGTTGTGTCTTCCACCAGACTGCTGTCGAATACAAAATCTGAACAATCCGCCGAGGACAATATTCCGCTATTAAAGTTTAAACAGAAAGGCGAAATTAAAAACGCGTACAAAAAGGGAAAAAAACAACGAGTAAATAGTTAACTTTTAATATCAACTTTCCAAAAACCGCAAAAAGAAAAAAGAAAAAAAAACTTTTAATATTAAGCTTTAGGGGCATAATTAACGATATAAACCGCATATCTCACGACTCCAAAAATTAATATCGCGAAACATCTTAAATGTGTCGCGATGTAGTTATTTTATATCACGGTAATAGTTGCATTATTCTTTCTACGTAATTTACAACTTAAAAATTCACATTATGCTTCTCACAGCTAAAACTATACTGCGCTGTTTACGCGTGTCTGATATATTATACGTCAGAACAAAATTTCTTGTAATTTGCACCTTTTATTTTGCTATCCTTCCCATTCCATTTTGGAAGGTTGATTAAATCGTTTTTTGTTTGTTTTTTTTTTTTTTTTGTTTTCCTCTTATAAAAAACCGCGAGAAATTTATTTTTGTTTCATTTTTTAGAGCGTGAAGCTTCGCCGAATTACGATAAACCGTAAGAAGCAACATCCTGATCGAATAGAATTTCTCTTAAATTAACTTTCAAAAAAAAAAAAAAAAAAAAAAAAAACGCTGAAAATCATCGTCAACTAGAAAAAGTTGCGCAAATCGTAAGCAAGACCATTTTGCTATTACCCGATTTTTCTTTAACAATTTGACAAATCTATAACGTTATAATTCTTCTCATCGAATTTAACTTTTGCCAGTAAACCATATTCTTCTTTCGCAGTTTCCTTTATTCTTGTTCCACTTCACCATTTTTTTCTTTTTTCTTCTTCTTCTTCTGCTTATACAGGTGCCTTCTCCTCGAAGGAGGTTGGCGATCACATGATGATACTGTTCTCGATTGTTGGCTATCCTTAAAACTTCTGATACTTTTCCAATATTTAACCATTGCTATATATTTTTAATCCAGTCCGTTCTTCTTCTTCCTCTGCCCCCCGTTACCATTCAATATTTCCTTGAAGGATTTCTTGTAATAACTCGTATTTATTACCCCTGATTATATGACCTAGATATCCCCTTTGCTTTACCATAGCCACCAATTCTCTATCTAGATCTGTCATAAGCGCCCTAACTCTCACTTCTCTCTACATTCTTCTAATAGTCATTCCCAGTATTATCACTTTCTCAACACGCGGGACGACGCTACAATAACATCTACTTAAGAAGATTTTTTTTCATTAACTCACACCGCACTCTCACATTACAAGCTCTCACAGTTGCCGAAACTCTTTCACGATTCTCTTCAGTACTTCTAAAAAACGCTACAACCTAAACACAAAACAGTTGCGAGGTTCCATCCTTCCTTTAAAAAAGACCCTATTTTGCTGCATAAATTTCTCTGTTTTTTGCGTTGCTTCTTCATCATAGAAATTTTTTCGACTACGACTCACTCTATTTCACTGTTAATCTTGTCTTTAGCGTCCTATAATAAATTCTTTCCAATTTTCGATATTCTCTCCATCGTCGCTATTAAGCGTCGATTTTTCATTGCTGCCTGGTCTCGTAAATCTTGTTTCACTATCATTCAGCTTCCGTAAGCCAAAATTTAAAACAGAAAAACCACAAACTCGTTCCTCATTTTTAAGAGCTACCATACGCACCCAACTTGGAAACGGTTAGAAATTTAGTTATATACAAAAAAAAAACTCTGTTTAATGTAATTTCAAAAAAGAAAGAAAAAAAAAGAAAAAGAAAAAATTTTACAGATAATATTTGTTGAAAATTATATATATATTTATTATACGGAGTTATCGACGAGCTTAACAACGTCTAGCAACTTAATCCGCACTGGTAATAAACAAAACAATACAATTCGAAATTAACCTATTTGTAATGGAAAATTTTGATAATCTTATACTAATGTAAAAATATACAACAATTCCAAAACAAATTAGAAAAATTTCCGGTAGACCGATACAGTTTATTGCCTTTTTCAGCACACAAAAAAAGCAGCTTCCTGCTATACATCTAGGTATTCCTTTAGAATCGATCTGAAATTAACGGTAACGAACTAAACAACTTTTAAGAGTGATCTCCATTATTAAACTGATACGGCACAACATCGAAATCCGATTATTAAACAATTAACAGTATAAAGAAAAATTATCCTGAATCTGCTGTAGTTAATGGTATCGGCGTATAATTTTTTAAGATAATAAAATCTACTAAAAAATATTCGCGATAAGTTAAGGTGTTTACGAATTTTTAATTGTTTAAACCTGAAATCTTGAATTTATAACGTGCAAAATAATAAATAAAATTTTGCAAATGTTTAGATCAGAATATACGAAAAATAATTAAATATTACGCATTTCCCTAACGCATATCCATAATTCCTTTAATTCGGACTAATTTTTTTCCTTCGAATTTTCATTAAAATCGGTCTCTGTCAGACTCTATACCGTATATCTTTTAATTCGGTTACTTTAATTTTAGTCCTCACAGCCTGCCCCCGCTACTTTTTTGATGTTACACACATTTGGGACTGCACAGTATCGTTTTTCCTCTCACTAATCTACTATTTTACACTTAACGACCGTTCTTGATTGTGCAATAGGCAGACAAAATTAAAATTATTTTACAAGCGAGTTTTCCGCGTAAATATTGAAAAACGGTTAACGTCTAGAAGTATTAACAAATATACAATGTGACAAGCGGGTAACTTTTTTTCTTTTTTCTTTTTTTTTGTATTATCCCGCTCTTCATTCTGGTTGTGTATCGATATCTGTGTGTACACAATTCGGTCTTCTTTTATAGGAAGTAATTTTAAAACTTAGACGCAATTTCGATTAGGCGCGTTAAGATATATTGCCGACAGTAGGCTTAAATACTGACGTTTCTGTATCCGCCCGCCTTACCACCTATCTCTCTTACTCTATCAACGTTCCGTCACTATGTCACAGCCAATTACGATGACCCGTGATTAAAATACATTACACTTCGATGCGAAGCTACTAATTTCAGTTAAACTAACGCAGAGTGTGCAGATAAAAAAAAAGTACAAGCTGTCTCCAGATAAGGACGGCATCAGTCGAAGTCCACTGTGTGCAGCGGGAAAAAAAATATTCAGCCGGCGCTACGCGCATAATACAATTATTAATTAGCCGGTGAAGAGAATGCAATTAGTAGTGATAACAACCAAGTTGTTGCTATTTATGTAATTATTTACGTTTAAAACCGAATTTTCAAAGAAAATCGTTTATCACTAAAAGAAAAACGAAAAGAAGGAAAAAAACTACTAACTATACTCATGGACAACCGAATAAACGGAATACCCATACTCGACCATTAATCGTGAAATGCGACACACATCGCGCCATTTAAAATCGCAGTCGTCGTCTAATTTAACCGATATAATAGCACAGGAGAAAACTTAATTAGAAATGTGTGCACCTACTAATATACTCGTAATTAAATAAGGTACCCCCCAAAGCCTTAATTGTAAAATTTCAAATTACGTACAATATTCCAAACTTACTTTTGCTTATCGGAGATCAATTTATATTCTTCGGAAGGTTTAATACAGTTGACCGCGTTCCTTATTTTATCACAATAATCGGCAATCTTTGCGGGAGGCACGTTCCAACAATTCACCAAATCACGCAAAGCATTCTGCCTGAACGGAAATGAATTTCGATCATTTTAATACAATTCAACGTGGCCACAAAAATGATAGTCTACTTGTAATTAAACGAAATCGTCGACTAATAAAATGACTCTGTTGAAATTTTCAATCACTGCCGGCAAATTGCCAGTTCATTTCATTTTCCCTTTCACGGGTATGATAAAATACCCGAAAAGTCGTTACGACTCACAGTACTGCCCATTGTCCTCTTATTCTTTCCGATAATAATCATTTCCAAGATGTCTTCTTTCCCGATCTCATTAACTATTATGTACACTTCATCCTTTCTTTTATTCCACATCTTTTGTCAAGTTCAGAGTTAAATGGCTTCTTCAAAACGTTTCCTTCATGAAATTCTTTCGATCGTTTCATTTCATGTATTCTCCTCCATGAAGTACCTATTAAAACATTTTTTTTTACTTAGATGATCACTCTCTTAACCTGTTTGTTTCAAATCGCGAATTTTAATTTTTATATATAAATATGTATATATATATATATATGTATGTATATGTATACACATGTACCTATATACATGTATATATATATATATAAAACTCGGCCATTTTGGCCTCGAAAGGGGCTGTGCCCCTTGACCCCTCTTGCTTTCATTTCTGTCTCTTTCTCTTCTATACTTTGTATAAAACGATCAAAATTTACAACGTAATTCTTACTGGCATCAACACACACAAAAAATAACATAACCACAAAAATCCTATTCTAACATTTAACTTCCGTTATATAAAATTAAGACATTTTTTCGTTACATTTTTCGTTACATATTTCATTACATAAAATTGTGACATTTTTTAAATAACAATAACAAAAATCCTATAAAATATAACAAACGTTACATAAAATTGGGACATTTTTTCGAATGGGGAGTAGCCTAAGAATTACGTTGTAATTAATATATATATATATATATATATATATATATATATATATATATATATACATGTATATGTATGTATATATATAATAGCTTTATGCAAAAATACAAAAACAATTTAAGTATAAAGCTTTCGCAAGTGTAGAAATATCGAAGAAGAAAAAAAAAGCATTATACTACGAAAATACACTAGAAACGTACGATGACAGTATTGAAATAACGCGGAAAATTAAATAAATATACAGACAATCAAACAAGTCCGATTGATAAAACCATGTTGAAATATTTTAGTTAGTCTAAAGACGTCATTTGGTAAATTTCTACTTCAGTATAAAATTTTCTCAGACCGGAATAATAAGTAGGTAATTAAACGTTAGTCTAAGAATGAAAATATATAAATAATTAAGCTGTTATGTACCGGAAAGCATGTCACACATCGCATGGATATTAAAAAGAAACATATTAGGTAAGTCATGCGAAACTGGAATATACGACATTTTAATAATGACTTTCATTATTTAGGTAAAATTATAAATAATTTAGTAGTAAACTCGCCTATAAAAATCCAAAATTTATAGAATTATCAGATAATAGAGAAGAAACGTAATAATTAAAACTGCGACAATTACAACACAGCAGTAATAACCTTTCTTCCCCGTAGCGAAAATAATTGAACACCAGGCAATAAAATATTTTAAGACCCGCAGCTGGAAGCGATATAATTTGATATAAATTTGTATTTTTTTTTAGCAAATGCAAATATATTCTGCAGGCCTATTTTAAATAAAATAAATAAATACATCGAATTAAAACAAAACGATTTTTAACCGCTTTCAGTGATTCAAATACAACTTCGATATCGCATTAAGCGCGGCATACTAATATCATTGTGCCTTGTAATAATAAATATAAACTAGATATAGAAAGGACAGGGCAGAACACTGGCTCTACTAGTTCATGCCAGCAGTTTATTTAATCATAAAGTGTATTGAGGAAAAAGTTTATAAGGAAAAGAAAAAAAAAGTTAATAAATATTCCAAACTCGGTTAAAATGTCTAGGTAAAGACAGCAAATGAAAGGGAACTAGAAAGAAACAGATTCGACAACATAAAAAATGTTTAAGACTTTCAATGTACGATTAATTTTTCGAAAAACTGTAAAATCAGAACACCATCTTCGCTAAAATCATGTACCGGTTTTATACGAATTATATGATTGCAAATTAAATCAGATGACGCTTAATATCGCTTTTGTGAAAAAACGTAAGAGGCTCGAAGAATATATCGGGGTTACGACTAGAAGGAAGAGGCAAAAAACAAATAATGTAATATAACCTTGTGTCTACGCGAATTTATTCATCACACTGGCTTTAGGTACGGTCTGCAAATGTAAAAAAAGTACATGTTGCGGGGTAAACGATACTATGCGCATTAATATAAGACGGATCAGTGATCTCAAACAGTAGTTGCAGAGAAAAGGAACGGCTAATACGATGGAAGTAACAGAACTAGGACACGGAATAAGAAAGCCGCGAGAAAATCACGCACTAGGATTAGGTATGGAGGGTGCTCAATAGAACAGGCGCCGGATACGTAAGAATGAAAGGAAACATGTTTAAGTGGTCAACGGCGGGGCATTTAACCTGTGGTGGCGGGCAAAACTTAGACAACTAGCCACTTAAAGGATTTATAATATAACAAATTTTATGGACGTCGATCATAACGCTATAGAACTGGCAACTGTATTGGTCCGAGACATTTTGATATTTATTGACTTCCAATAACTATTCAGAACGTCAAAAATGTGATTGAAAAAAGAGATTAAAAGTTGGTTGCTTTAATCTTCGATAGTGATCACGTATACATTTTCATTTTTAACAAAGGTATATATGCAGCATTCAAATATAAACGTCTCATCCGAAATGTGTTTAACAGAGTGACAAACCATATTAAACTCGTTCAATTGATTTTCATATTTCAAATGTGAACTGCGTACTTTAAAAAGACGATCATCATATGTTTATAATTCAATCTTAAAAAAAAAAAAAAAAAAACCACACGTGAATATAATTTGAAATTTGTGATATTTTATTTTTCCTTGACAGAGCTTTCTTCAAAAGTTGGTGATTACTACCGTCGTTGAAAGATTTACAAAGCTTGCGATTATTTTAAATATAAAATTAATTTTCTCGATCAATACACTGTATCAAATAATTCCCTTTTTCCATGCGGAAAAATTTACTAAACCGAAAACATAAAAAATACCCCTCCTTTCCATGAAATCTACAGGGGGTAGTGAAGAGATACACGCTTCTTTTTTTTTTCTTTTGTCGATTATCAAAAAACTAAATAAAGAAAAGATTTCTTTTAATCATTTGGAAAAATCGACACTTAGCCATTATTAAATAGTCTCTAGCTTTTCCGGAGAAAATCATATAAATTTCAAGTTGAACTTGTTATTACGAACTTTCAAAAACTATTTTTTATGATCGCTATTAAAAGTTATACACTTTCTTCTTTAAGAAAAAAATTAAATCGCGCCACATAAAAAATACCGCGGAAGTAAAATACACATCCCACGTGTGTGTAAAATCGTACACAATATGAATGCTGAAATATTAGCCGAAATTTTTTCAAAATAAAAATTTAACACTTTCAACTTACGGGTAAAATTAAAAGTAAAAAAATTCTGCAAAAACTTTAAAATAAAACAGTTCGCGTGGCATTGAAAATAATTTGAGACTTTAACCGTAGTGTAACATTTTTTTACCAACCAGGTAACAATAAAATCCTGTAAAACAGTCTGTTGTTGTTGTAACAAGCAAGGAAGCAGTACTGTGTTGAAGTCTCGTTGACTTTCCTGAGCATCCGCTAAAAGCAGAACGTATTCGTTGTGAACTAAATGCAGCTTACGACAAGATTTTTGATATTTTTCCCTGACTTCCTCCAGTTTTCTTCCGCCCCTACCACCTAAATAATAACAAAAAAAAAAAAAAATCCCGTTCAAAAAATTTATTGTAAAAAAATCTCGACGATTTTTAATTTTTCCCATTTATCTGTATTTAAAAAACGCGCACAAAGCAAAAAATTAAATGTAAATATGTATCAAAATTTTGAGAACCACTAAACACCCATTCTAGAAATATCTTTAAATCAACAAAGTGCAAAACTCGCTCGTGGCTTATGTCCCGCTGTGCTATGTTAACCGGGAACTGAGCATGAAAAGAAATTCGCTCATTTAATATATTTATTTTTATTTATTCCGTGGACACGAATATTTCGCGTATCACGTTAAAATTAAAAATCAGAATAAAATCATTAATACGTAGTTGCTACGTGTTACTGGGCAGATTATAATAGTCATCAGTGCAACAATTACACGAGTTGTTAAAATTATTACAAAACAAAACAATTTCTTACTTTGGTTTACTTTTTTTTACATAGACACCAATTTGCTTTTTTTTTTCTTTGATCAAAAAATTTCGTAATATTATTTTTATTTATGTATATACATATATGTGGTATAACAAACATAAGTGTTCCTAATTTTATGATTACATGTGGCCTTGCCACTTGCGTGTACCGCAAAGCGAATATTTCCCATGTTATTTTAAGGTGGAAAATGAAAATATTAATAATATGAACTATTACGAAACAGACGCGTCAACGGCATAAGTATTATGCTATGAAATGCCTATTTTTTCCTCTCGAAATAGCCGCTTTCTGATTATTTAAAATCGCACATTATAAACACGCACGAACAGAAATTTTTTTTTTTATTAAATTATTAACTAATTATTATACAAATGCGCAAATATTTCGTACATATTAAAACTGAAAATTTAAAAATCAAATCAGTACGCGGATATCGGTTATCGAGCAAACAAGAATATAATTTTACCAGCATAAAAATTACAGATTACTGCTTGTCAATTGTGAATACACATTTTACCACGGAATCTGTAAACTATTTATTTAAAATCGCCACCATGCAAGACAGAGATATATTTTATCGCTAAATAAAATTACGGAGGATGCACACACACACACACACGTATACACTTATTCACATATACTTGTATTACAACTGATGTGTTTGGTTTTTTTGCCATAACATTAATAATACTTTTCATGGTGGCCACTCAAATGTAATTTTTAAATTCCCGGTTTGTTCCTAGTTTTCTTGGTCCAAATCATCTCGATATTTCCTGATTAATAGAATTGTACAAAAAGAAGAATGGAATTTTTTTTAGTTACTATTGATAATATTTGACCGCCGCAGCATACTTTTTTTTATATGAATAAAACAGAACTTCGTAATTTATTTTGAGTAAAATACATCAAAAAAAAAGAGAAAGGAACTGGCATGGATATTTTACGTGCTATCCTTTTTATATCATCAACATCCAATTTATCGAAATTCGTCATATGCTCTGATTCGAAAAGCGTTTTATTAACCATCTCATCTCCCTTCTCTAAACCCTCGTCAGATCCTATTATTCTTTATATTCGTTCCTTAATTTATAATTTATTAACATCCCGTTCTATCCTAATTAACCTACTCTGGATTCCGGGCCACTGCGGCATTGTCGGGTAACGATCTTGCTGATTCTTTGCCATGTCTAGCTGCAGTAAATGACCGTTTCATAGACAGATTTCCCTCCCAATGTCTTTGTCCTCTCTCTTATCGTTTTCACCATGACTTTTGGACTGATCTTAATCCGTCTCTTTTCTCCAATCCTAACTCCTTTTACCTTGCTAAATAACCCTCTCCACTCACTTCTTCATGATTTAATAATTTTCCCTGCACCAGCCATTCTGTTATTTCTTCCATAATTCGCCTCCGCTTTAATCGCAGTCTGCTTCCTGACTCCCTCTTTCATTTTAATAATGTTCAGTCTCCCTTGTGTCATCGTCCTATCTTAAATTTGACCTGTGATGTAAATCACCTCCAATTCGAATGCTCTTCTATCTCCTCGGAACGCGCAGTTCTTTATTTTAATTTGCTTGGCCTTGGCCTCCCGACCCCTTACTGTGCCCACTACATTCTTGCTCTTCCTTCTCCTTCTATTGTTCCTCTATTGGCTACCTTCATTTCTTCTGTTTCTAATCGCTCCCTAGTATAACTTTCAAATCCCTACGTTTCATCGTTTGTTAGTCCTTTGAATAAATGTCTTGTGATGACGCGCCCAAAAAAAAAAAAAAAAAAAAAAGACCCCCCTACTTGCATTAGTGCCGTTAGGCTTAGCACATTGTGAACCTTAACTTCACAATCCCGACGTCCTATCAAGGGCATGGGACTTACTTTACTTTTTACATTAAAAAATGCATTCATTGTTTTGCTTCAAATGATTTTTTCTTAATAAAAATATCGTTTTTGGCTATGTTTCCCCTTTTCCCGCCGTTGGGTGGCCACCACACCCTATTTTTTATTTTTATAATAATAATAATAAATTTAAATTGCTACTTTTTTAAAAAAAATTATTAGCTTTACTTAATATTAAATAAACTTCTTTATTTAATTATTTATTCGCATAGCCAAACAGGCAGCTAGGCAGAAATTTTAATGAAATTAACAATATGGGTTGTATTGTTTATAATTAATTTAAATGAAAACTAGTTAATTAATTTTATAAATAAAATAATGCATCAACATGTTTCGCAAATGTCAGCTGCGCGTTCATGGTAACTTGTTAATTTAAATTAACTGCAACAATATAACAATTCAATGTGAAATATGTCTAAACATAATTATGTAATGAACAACATTATTTGTAGTTTATAAATTTCGGCTGGTTTCAGATGTTGACGATCCACACACACACACACGCTTATAGAAATGTAAATAACATTTTAATATCACTTTGCCATGAAAATGTCATGTTTAACATCCAAAAAACCAGTCAACATTTATAAGTTGTGATATCATCGTTAATTCATTAATTACACGTAAAAATAACGCAAAATGTACGAAACCAAAAAATACCACACGCTGAAATTTTTTTTAATAATCCGAGTTATTTTCTAGTAATCTTTGAGTTTTGTACCCTCGTTGGTTGTCTTTAAAATAGTCATCTTTTAAATTTTACTCGATTATTTTTTTACAACTTTTAATAGCTAAATTGTATAGACCTACGATATCCACAATGAAGTTAATAAAGAGGATCACAATACAGTTCGTTGATCCATCGTAACTAATTCAGCGATATGATACATAGCACGGTAATAATTACTGAATGGAGTCCCCGCTTATTTCCTTAGAAACAAAATTCTAATTCGTAATGTAGCATCCAACAATGAAAATGACAAAGTAAGTAGATTGGTTTAAATAATTAATGAGCTGAAATATGGACAAATCGGTTAAATCATAAATGTATTTTAAAAATAATTATATTTAAATGCGGAAGACAGTTTAAAATAAAAACGTATACATATATAATAATAGAGGCCACAAACGATTTAAAAATTACTTTACGAAGATAACATGTATACAAAAAATTCATTTTAAAACTTAATCCGTTACGTTAATTTTTAATTTTCCGTAACATCAAGTTTAAATTCCTGAGCGGCGTTGAATACGGCCACTCGGTAATGAAAATAGCGTGAAGTAATAATATACAGACTTATTTTACATATGACATTGCAGTCCACATTTTTCACAAATTGTCTCTTCCGAATACGCACTATATTATTATACCCTAAATTTTTTAATCTCACTCCGAAGCAATTTCTACCTCTGCCATTGAATCTTTCGTTTTCTCGATAATTTTAGATTCGCATCTCTGTTACAATCAGGAAATCTAAAATTACTGTGATTATATATCTTGAGCAAAATTCATTCTCTATTTGCTACATAAATTATAAAAACGTTACAGAAAATTAAAATAAATTCGTAACAAAAAAAACAACTAAATATATGCTATTTAAAAAAAATAATAATAATAAAAAAAAATATAGACGAAAAAATAACTTTACATTTGACATAATGATCTTCAAATCTGCTCCGCATTAGCCTGTAGAGTTCTAGATGTTTACAATAATCGCTTCGTTTTCTTGAAACTTCTTCCGTCAACTGTTAAAAAAAAAAATCATTTAATTATTATAACAGTTTAAAAAAAAATAAAATAAATTACAAGTATAACAATAGGAACACTGATAAAAACACAAGACACGTTGCAAATCGTACAGGTTTAGAATAAAACTAGAAAAATTAACGGAAAGAAATTTAGGAAGGAAATTAAAATAATACAAGAGCGGTACTTTCAGGCTGAATTTATTACTCTCAAAATTGATTAATATAACTACAATAATAAATACTAAATAAATCGTAAATATACTATTAAATATTTTACTAAACTGTTATATTAAATAAAATTGTTTTTGTTCTTAAAATGTCGATTTCAAGATGTACTCTAAAAACTTAATAAGAACGCACCGAAAAGGAAAAAAAACAACAGTATTACTTATAAATTCATATTGCAACAAAAATTGAAAACAATTTAATAAGTATAACAATACAATTACTCATTTTCTATAAAAGCTAAATTTTTACAACACCAGAATCATGTAATGTGGTTTTTAACTATCGCTTCAATTTGAATTTAATGTACTGAGACTCTAATAAATATTAATGATGTTTAAGAATAACCATATCCTCTTTTAGTATTATATTTTACTATGAAATATGTAATCTTTTATAAAATAATTATTTTTTACTTTTTAGCGCATTTTTATTAAATTTTTGTGAAATCAGCGTTTAAAAACAAATCAATTTTATTTCGCATTTTTAATGCGAAAATATTTTTGAGTAATAAAATGGTTAGATCATCAAAAATATTGCTCTGAAGAGAATAATATTCGATCGTATCATTTCCGTCCGTGATGAGCTTGTAAATCGAGCAATTCAGAATTTTAAATTCCTTTTTTATTATTCGAACCTACATTTCCACTTAGGGTTAATAATACTTTTTTAAGTCACTCGTATTTATCATTCCGTTAATTTTAAAATTTTAACCCTAAATTTTATAATTTGCGGGTTCATATTTTCCTTATTTTTTAATAAAAATTTCTTGGCTACCCTAAGTAAAAAAATGACTTTTATCTAATTCCATTCTAAGAAAATATAATTTTTAAATAATTTATATTTTTGGTATTGCCAAGCCATATATATAAAAATATACGACTAACTGAACCATTTCAAAATGTTTTGGCAGCAACTTTTGACATAACCGTAAACAAAGCGAATAAAAAGAATTTTATTTCCTATTAGATTGCTGCATTCTTAAACAGCTTGTATTAAGTTCTGAGGGGGGGGGCAAATTTTGAGTTCTAGGGGCATCCCCCCCCCAAAAAAACCACTGGATTCATCCCCCATCAAGTTAGACAACATGAATAAAAAGAATAGAATACAGGGCACGTAATAATGTGCGCATAATCATAATAATATAAATATGTACCATTTACTATGACAATTTTTAACATTATACATGGTTTACTTAAGCAATTTAAGTATATCTATACAGTACTGTAAATGTCTGTATGCATGTCAACACATTAAGCTCAATGTTCCCTATTATCCGCGGATCCGGGTCATTACTTTATATATTTATATATTTATATATTTATATTAATTACAACGTAATTCTTAGGCTACATTCGAAAGAATGTTCCAATTTTATGTAACGTTTGTTATATTTTATAGGATTTTTGTTGTTGTTATTTAAAAAATGTCATAATTTTATGTAACGAAATATATAACGAAAAATGTAATGAAACAATATCTTAATTTTATGTAATGAAAGTTAAATGTTAGGATAGGATTTTTATGATTATGTTTTGTTTTTCTTTTTGTGTTGATGCCAGTAAGAATTACGTTGTAAATTTTGATCATTTTATACAAAGTATAGAAGAGAAAGAGACATAAATAAAAGCAAGAGGGGTCAAGGGGCACAGCCCCTTGCGAGGCCAAAATGGCCGAGTTTATATATATATACATCATATCATCATAATATATGTGACCCGTCGCGACAACAGGTACCAAAAGTCGAAACACGAGTTTTCGAGTTAGAGCGAAAAACATGAACGAAAGTCAAAAATATCAAAAATCGTTTTTTTGCGAATTCTGGTGGTTAGTGGACTATACGGTGACAAACGCACAAAGCATATTTCAGCCGGGAAGTGGGAGAAAAACGGATTTGAAGTTGCCAACTTTGGATTTGAAAATGGTACCACAAGACACTGGTGTTTTTTCTGCGCGTCTAATCCCTTAATTTCTATCTGTACTAAACATTTCGTGATAATAATGCTGTTTTCATGAATATTTCGATGAATGCGATGTACAATGCATTCAGAAACTGGTAGAAGAGTATTTCGAAAGAGGAGAAGAAACCTATGGAACAAAAGATTCAGATACTGCGAGTGATAGTAATGAACAAGATAATTTGAATTTCGAATCGGTAAGGCGAACTTCTGTTGTTGAATTTCTCTACTCGTTTATTCTTTTATGAAATCATTAATTATGAAAATGTTATAAGAATTATGTAAATAATAGATTGGAAAAAAATTTACTTTTATAAAAGCAATTATTCGGTAGCATTTTTTAAAAGTTTTGTTTTTTTTTTAAACTCATTACCATCGAAGATTCAAAATACCTTTTAATAAATTTATTTTATTTGTAGGGGAATCGAAAACAATGTATTAGTCACGGTTTTCAACTTTTTTTGGAAATTGATAGAAAAAAGATAATAATCGTAGTGAATTTTCTTTGTTTTTTTCTTTAAACTCGATTTTCTCAAAATTTGATTTTTCACTACTGAAAATTCAAATGCCTACAAAATCGTGAATTTTAGAGATTGAAGGTTCGGATTGGTCTCATTTTGATCAGGAAAGTCTCTAAAATGCGAAAGAAACGAAAAAAAAAAAAAATCCGACTTGTAGTACCTTTTGTCGCGCCAGGTCACATATATTATTCTATTTCATTTCTTTTTAATAATTAATTATATTAAACAAATTAAACTATTTCTAATGCAATCACTTTTTTGCAATTGCTTCAGTATTATCAAACGTTAGTCAATAATAAACAACTCGCGGAAAATTCAATTTTTAGGTGATAACAAGCGGATTGTGTTTAATATACACTGTAGTGTTTCTGTTTTCTTGGGTCCAACTATGGGCATTAAGCCGGAACAAGAGAAATTTATCAATGTTCCGAACGTGCTGAAACAAGACCGAAGCAAGCCCTACCCGAGCTAAACACAATTAACTAATCAACTTACGGTTCCTTAAAAACGGAATAAAATTGAAAGATATTCCAGCGGCATATCAAGCATGAGCGATGATAATCTTTTATTACAAAAATAATAATAATGATGATAAAAACGCAACAATGATTACAGGTTTTTTAGTGTGTCGTCTGTACTACGTGCAAGTGGTATTATAACAAGACAAAAAAGCATCGTCGACTAAGGGATATAATCAATGATGAGTCACTGCGAGAGTTACCTGGTGAACTGAAAAGCAACAGGCGATGCTACGGCCGGCACAATATCAAACCACAGCAATATCATAACAGGACGTATAACTTATTAGTCATTCAGAATAGTATTCAACGCTTTGCAGAAAATCGCGAGTACACACACTACATTACTAATCACAGTAAAAATGTGTGCAACATTCACTTCATCGACTACAGCCGAATAATATACCGCTTAACAGGGTTCTTTTTCCTCTTTATTTATTCACTTTTTTTAAACTTCAAGCCGATACCTTATTTTTATGTTTTAATACTTAGTCAAATTGTTAATAAAATGCGTAATAATTATTAATAATAATAATAATTACGGAAACTGAAAGCAGATTATTTCTTTTTAAATGAAATAGTAAAATTATTAACACGTGACAGCGTAAATTTATTTAATGAATATCAAAACTATCGAGTATATAATATAAACCAAAATTGTTTATAAAATGTCGAAGATTTTTCAGAAAATCGTAAATGAAATAACCCAGAATTAGTTTCTTCTCACGTTCCACTTTTTCCATATCCGATTCATCCTGTCAGGAGTAGATTTATGTTAATGTTTTCGTAAATGTAAAGAACACTGACCCGCTTCGTTTACAAAAAAAAAAAAAAAAACCTTTAAACAGTTCCGTACATTATGCAAATTCATCAAAAATTTTAGAGCATAACTCAAATCATAAAAAAAATGATGTAGAAATAAATCGGAAGTACAACAAAGTTCAACACAATATGCACACTGCTCATCCATTGAGTTATATTTTACAAAGTTAAAATTATAAACTGCGACATATTAGTAAAACACATTAAAAGTCGATATATAAACAATTAATTTAAAAAATTATGCTTACAATTAAATTTAAAAGTTCTCGTAACGTAACTGACTTTAGAAAAAATATAAAATAAATAAAATATAAAAAATCGCAAAATAATAATGATAATAATTTTAAAAAAAAAAGAAGTTATACTGTAATATTTGACAAAGGATTATTATTATTACGCGTAGTGTTATTCAAGTTTGAACATATGTATACTTTATTACAACTGTTACAAATTATCTTATATATACCAGATTTTTCATATATGTTATTTCTATTATTATTGTTAAATGTGTATAATTTATTATAAAGTTTGTTGTTTATACGAAATACTATCATATGTGTTTTTCGGAAAATGTTAGTTTGAACTAGAGGATTAATGTATGTAAACTTCGTCCATAATTTACTAATCACTGTATTCATTTCGTGTTTTTTTAGATTTTTTAAAATATATATATATATTCTTTTTACATTTTACTTAAATAACAAATGTAAAAAAAACGTGTATTTTAAAAAACTTAAAAAACATGAAACGAATACAGTGTGATTAGTAAATTATGGACGAAGTTCACATGTATTTTATAAAAATTAATTTATTATCACAAAAACAAAAGTTGAGCGAGGATTTAAATTTTTAATATAAATAAAATTTCCGATAGCAACTATTAACATTTTATTTATTTTTTTGTAAAAACTAATAAAGAAACTTTCTTTTTTTTATATTTTTCCGGTATGTATAGCAACAAGGCTAGAAACGCGGCTTTTGTATGTTTAGAATTTGTCATGGAGGTTTAATGATTTGAGTAACGCAATAAGACGAATGATGGAACACCCCGTTCTTACTTATACTAGAAATTAATAAAACGTTAGCTTATATTTGTATTTACTATAGTAATCAATTCATTTTAATTTTTATGTTTTATTTTATACTTACCACAGTAATTATCTTATTTAAAATATTTACCATAGTAAACTTTTATCCATTTTTTTTTTTTTTTTTTACTTTATCGAGTGTATTTCACACTTATATTTTTCCTATCGCATTGAAACCCCATATCTCGGCCAAATTACACCAGAAACTTATAAATTATGCATTATTCACAAGAATCAGTATATCCACTGGTGAAAACTAGAACAAAATCGATTCGATAGTTTGTGAGATTAACACACACGAATAGGCAGACAGATAAACATATTTTCGATTTTTATTTTCATATCATATATATATATATATATTATTATTCGTTAGCTGATCAACCAGTATTTCATGGTGTAGCCTCTTCTTTCTTGAATTGAATTCCAGATTAGATGGTCCGTTGTTAATTCTTTATTTTTCGCCATTTCTGCCGGTCTTGGGCAATTCTGATCCAGGTGACTCCCCAGTCTTCGTCCAAATTCATAGTCCCACCTCAAGTGTGGTCGTTTCCGGGGTCTTTTTATTCCTTGTAGGTACCAATGTAAAATTCTTGTTGTCCATTTTTGGTCTGTTCTTCTCGCTGTATGTCTAGCCCATTGCCATTTTATTTTATTTATTCTTTCTATTATATCTGTTATTCCTGTTTTATCACGAATCCATTCTATCGTTTTTCGGTCTTTTTTAGTAATTGACAGCATGCATCTCTCCATCGACTAGAGATGCGCAAATCAACTCCGCTAGAGGAATTGGATATATATGTGTCCGTTCCGATTGCGGATATATATCCGCTTCTCAACTCCAACTCCGACGGAGTTATCTCATATTCAGCGTACAATCGCTCTCTTCGCTGCGTATTCAACTCCAACCCCGGTGCAGTTATGTATCTCATATCCAGCCTATAATCGCACTCTCCGCTACGTATTTAACTCCAATTCCGCGCAGCACTCCGGGCGCACAAAGCAACAAAATATCCTTGAACACAGTGCGCATTTTCTTCGCGCAATTCTGATTTACCAGCACTTTTTTTGATAAAATAGCTAGTTCGCATCGCGTCAAATAACACCAAGTATTAATTTAGTGTATCATATTACTCATTCTGAGTTTAACATTTTAAATCATACCGTCGCTACTATAGTTTGTGAACACGACGTAATTCCGTAAAACAGTAATGATAGGCAAATTTTGCGCACAGATATGTGAATTCAACTGTGTCCGGAATGATAATATTTGTGTGACGTTTTTCGGAGTTGAGATATGTCGTCGGAGATACATCCGACGGTGTCCGATCGCGGATATGTTTTCGAGGACATAACTGTGTCCGGAATTACCTTACCATCGACCTTTGAGCTACTGTAATCTGTGTTTGAGATTCTTGGTTAGTATCCATGTTTCACAACCATATGTCATCATTGGGAGAATACACTGATCAAACGCTTTCTTTTTCAGATATAATGGCATTTTTGATTTAAAAATAACTGAGTTTCGTCCAAACGCTGTCCACCCTAGTCTGATTCGTTTATTCTTCGGTGCTTCCTGGTACTTTTCTTTGTTTACTTCTAGATTTTGTAAGTCTAATGGTAAATTACTCTCTTTACGAGTTTGTTTCTTTCCTTTCTTAATGTGTATGAGTATTTTGTCTCTTAGCAATCTGTGGTCGCCGCTATGTTAAAATTACTAATCACACTGTCATCTTTTACTGTATTTTTTCTATTCGTTAGGAAGAAGTCGATTTCATTTTTCATGTTTCCATTTGGCGATTTCCATGCCCATTTTCTTGCTTATCTTTTTTTGAAGAACGGATTCATTATGAACATTTCGTAAACTGTACTAATCTTTCACCTTTTTCATTTTTATTACCAATTCCATAATCACCCATTACTATTTCTTTGGGGGTTTTCTTCCCTATTTTTGCATTAAAGTTACCCATAATATATGTGAAATGCTTTTACGATTTTATTCATTGCTTATATCATAGTAGAAATTCTCAACCTCCTCATCTGGATGGCTGGAAGTCGGTACATAGACCTGTATAATATGTATACTGTATCTACTTGATAGTGACAGCGTAAGACTGGTTACTCTATCTCAGTGGTTCTTAACCTTTAAGTGATGAGAGACCATTTGATAAAATTTCTGTCTGCCATGGACCATCAACTGTTTGGAGGTAATATACAGTAAATGTAAATAAATAAAGGGTTGTTCTATCTATCTATAAGTAAGGCGCGCATAAAATTGTTCAAAGCCAACAGTATTTTAATTTTTTTTAAAGAAATTTCTGTGACTGCATACTTTTTATTAACTTCTGAATCCTTGGTTACTCAAAGCCAAACACATGTCGGCACTGGCATCCAACCGATTTCGGTGCTTTCTTTTAATTATAAAAAACGCCGAGAACTCCTGCTCGCATAGATAGGTCGATGATAAGAAAGTTCGGTAACGTACAGCAATTTCTTGAATCTTTGGGAAAGAAATTACCTTTTGGATCCAAAAAGTTTCAAAATTAATTCTTGTCACGAATATATCTTTCAAGTTACTATTGTGTTGCATTTCAATCACTTCTTGAATTTCATCGGGCACCTCAGAAACGTTGATCACTTTCCGAACACCTTCGTCCTCACAGTAGTCAGGAAAATAGCGACTGAATTCACTTTTTAAATGTTTCAAATGAAATATCATGTTCTTTTGTATTCCTCCTTTAATCTCAGCACGGTGCCTGTCAATAATTCGATTCAGCGTATCAAACGCAGGAACATTTTTTCTTCCAACCTTGTCGATCCATAGCCCGATTTTAGTGATAAATTCACTAATTTTATCTTCATAAGCAAATTTATTGCTTGCGCCTTGCAACTTCAAATTTCATGACTCTTGCAGTTGAAGGTTCGATTTATTTAGTTGCGCGAAAAAATCAATCAAATAAGCAAAACACATTCGAAATTTAGACTCGCAGAACTGATCCAGCAACCCTTTGTTCTCCTTGTTAGTTAATAATATTTGTACTTCCTTTTTCAGTTCATACAACCCCGGCAGCATATTTCCTTTAGAAAGCCGATGCACTTTCGTATGGAAAAGCCGAGTTTCGTGTTCAGAGTTCATATCAGAGCACAATTGTTCGAAGAGACGAGTATTAAGTACACTCTTTATAATGAAGTTAACTACTTCTTTTATAGCTTTCATATTTTTAGAATGGCTTCGCGGGTTGAGTACTTCCAGGGATCACCCAGTGGTCCGCGGACCACCGGTTAAAAACCACTGCTCTATCTGATACACTGTATGCTTCTATTATCTTATCTTATAGTCTCTTGTTTATCAAGAAGCAAATTCCGCCTATTCTGTCTGATGTAGTTCCCTTAAAGTAGAATAGATTGCCTGATTGAAATTTTATTAATTCTTCTCCTTTTCTTCTAAGTTCGCAAAGTCATTTTACAATATTTTCTGTTTCTTTTTCTAGTTCTATTAAACGCATTTAGTTTTGAAAATGTGCGACAATTTAATTTTCCAAAATGTAGCTTTATTATATTTGATTTTTGGTAGTAGTTTATACTCGGGGGATTCTTAGCACCCTCTGCCTTTTAGACCTCTACCATCTTCTGAACAGAATAAGGGCCGTTTAATCTGGTTGTTTTTCATCGAAGAATTCAGGCACGGTACTTGTCACGCTGCCTTATTCGAGATTGACAAGTGATTTGCTTTAAGGGTTTAGACGCCGGAGGCCCGCTTACACGCTCCAAAACCAAGCTATTTAACATAGGATTGGTTTTGCCTGAGCGATTTGCTGGTGGTTTGCAAGCTATTACTGCAATAGCTAGATTTCGAGATACTTAATAGATGGTGCGTTACATTCGGCTTATAACGCCCCTCCTCTAATTTCACCAGATACATATATATACACAATATTCATAAAAATTTACAAATGTACATGAATTTTAAGAGTATAAATTCAGTATTTTTTAGCTCTGAAAACTGAAAACGTTGAAATGAGATGATAAAATTTTATACTATATAATGTAAGGAATAATTTATTATCCTAATTAATAAGTTCCTCCCGTTCGATAGTACACCATGTGAATAAGTAAAACTATCTTTACATTAATACCTAAAGGTGGAATATGTAATTGAGAAATCTGTCAAAAAAGATCAATACGAATTGATCGGTTATCAGCATCGCGGATTACCCAACAGAAAGAGCACACTAAAAACGGTCAATCAAACAGCTTAAATACATACACAGAGATGAGTGCTCATCGATACGTTTACTTATATCATTTACGAATTTAATATTCAGTGACAGTTCGAACTAACTAAAGATACATTTTGGATACACAAATGGATGTTGCCAATTTTCAGTCTTGGTATGTAAAAAAAAAGGCGAAAAAAAAAAAGTGATCTGATTTTCTAGTGTGTATATATATATATATATATCGACCAACAGAGGATTAATGTATAATAACATTCAGATTAGTTTATTAGTCTGGGTAACAGCGAACCTGTGACTGTAATATAAATTGTTTACACTTGGAATTATTAATATCATAAAACGATAAGACAGTGACGTAGTTGTAAAATTCCTCAAATATACCTGCGATCGGGCCGTGAATATGCACAAAACTACAACTGAAAGATAAGTACTTACATAAATTCGAACTTACTTCAATAATAACAAATAAATCGGAAAACTATGAAGTATATACCCGTAAATATTTCCAAAAAGTTTCTTTGTTTTATTCTTCCAATAAATTCTGGTAAAGAATATTCGAAATAAATATACGCGCACACGCATAACAACTAATGTGATGCACCTTTTAGTCATCAGAATAATTTAAGATCAAGGCTAAAGTTTTTTCGGGCACTTAATCGATACATCTGCAATAACGCTATGATCAATCCAGTTAAAATTAACTACTATAGTACGCACGCTGGTGTTTTTTCTTTTTCCTTTTTCTTATTACTTCATCAAAATCCGCTTATAGCGATTTCCGGTAATTACATCATATTTCAATTTAAAAAATATACTGTCCCCACCCTACGCCGAAATCAAAGCATTTTTAAGTTTGCATTTTTTCATCGGCGTCTTTTTTAGAATTTTTTTTTGCTTAATCCGTCTTTTCACGTTCTTTCCTAAAATAAACCGCACGCCCTCCCAGAAGTTTTATTGCTCATGATATCGCAAAAATTATTGCCCATTTTTCATGCGAGGTGCTACAGTGTTCTCGGATTGGATCTAAAACCATTTTCAGCGTATCAGATTGTGCAGAGATTTTTGGATAAATAAAATCATCGGTGTCCTCTTTACGAATTATAGAGTGATTTTAACAGTAGGAAGCAAAAATTTTCTCAACAAACTAGAAGAAGGAAACTAAGGACCGCCCACTTTTTAACGCTCGCAGATTTGTTTAAATGTCGATAGTGTCAGCGTTCCGTATAACATTTTTTAATAATTCAAGAAAAAAAGACACCATTTCAACACGATATACAATAGGAATGAACTAAATTTATCGGTACAAAACAAACTTTTATACCAACGAATTAACATTACGCGGTATACCGGTGTCGTTGATCGGCTCGGAAGCCAAACTGCAATGTATCAGATAAAAATACGCGTATGGCGAGGAGAAAAAAACTCTGTAGTAATCCCGATATTTTGGTTTCAAAATGAGTCCTATCCTCCCCATCCGATCACGGTATAGCTACCGGTTCTGGAGCGGAAGGTTTTTTTTTTCTTTTTCGGGCACAAATACACCCGTGACAGGTATTATGCTTCAATCAAGAATAACAACTGAATATTCCACCAAAAACAACGGATGATAACGCGATGTCCAAATTTGTAGATAATACACAGGAGACTATCTATTACTCCAAAAACTAAATGGAGGTTTTCCGACAAACACTCGTTCTATATTTCTTTTTTAAAGTAAGAGAACTATTCGACCGACAAGAAACACGAGAGTTCATTAAGAACAAAATAAACTACCACCATTTAAAAGCTCTTCACACACGTACCGATTGTTCTCACAAATAAATCCTGAGAATAAGTCGGTCTGGAGGATTACAAAATCATATTTCATAAAAAATACGCTAAAGCTCGTTCCATTGGAAAATCAGAGGGAAATTGAGCTAAAATTAATATCGATAAAGTCGAAAACACATATTCGGGGAGATCTAGCTAATATATTTCAATCGTAAGAGCATGAAAAATTATTGATGATGTAAATTTTGGTGTGGTCCTGAGATTAACATGGCAAATATGTATCAAAACTAACGAGATATTAATCAAAATTAAGTGTGAACAAAAATTTACCAAATAAGATCTTAATACTTCTAACTTAGAATGTCACACTAAGAACGGGATATTTTTTTGCTAGAACCTTGAAAAAATTCACTATACAATCAATACTCAAACCGCATAAGAATCCGCCTGATCTTTCGTCGTATCAAAAACCATTACCTTATTCCGGTATAATCAAAAATTTTCGAAATATTGTCGACGGATCGAATAGTCAAAATTATTTCAAAGAGTTTGATCAGTGTGGTTTTCGAAACACTTTGATATACAACAGGTTTATCGAATTACTGATAAAACAACTTCAATACTAGAAAGAGGTCAATACTGCGGCACTGTATTACTTGATTGATACCGCACGAAGCAACAGGGCCTAACCTTTACAAACTAAACAATATCCTGCGCCCTACGATATTTACTAATGATCACATCTTTCAGATAGATGTCTTGAAATGAAAATTAATGCATCGACCTCGAAAAAATTTCTTCATTAACACATCCTTCGAGGAAGTTATCTTTGCTATATACCCCGCGGATTTTCCAACGCTAAAAACTACTGCGGTCACGTCGTAAGGCAATTGCATCCCAGTGGCACATGTGAAGATCCTTAATTTGTGCGTCATTATTATTAAGCGAGCACTTGAATAACATGGACAGAGAAATATAAAATTTTAAAAGTACCTGTACACTAAAAATAAATTGCCTTGTCTCCTCCGGTAAAAATAAATCATAACTTTCTTCCGCAAAATAAATACCCGAATTTAATTATTCCGTGCGGAAACGATGGAAAGAAGAGGGGTAGTTAATTAGATTTTACTTCGACCGGGAACTACTAATAAAAAGAAACTAATAGCAGAAAAACGACAGCTGCGCAAGAAAGGATAAAATATTTAAAAAGTACAGTGTAGGAAGCCCTCGAACTAACAAAAGCGAACAGAAAACTTAACGAAGGAAAGTATTCGATGAAAATATGATATTAAGATCACAGACAACTGCTTCATTCGGGAAAAGAAGACAAGAGAGAGAAGAAACCAGGCAAAATCATTAAAAAAAAAAGGGGGAGGGGAGGGGGGAACGACAATAAAATTTATAAAATTTAAAATCAGGAAGATTAAAGGAAGCTCCGAAGCCATCAGTGAGAAAGTGGGCATGAGAAAAAGAAATAAGGAACCGGTAAAGGCTGTGAAATTCCTGTTTAGTAACGGCTTGGAACGGAAACTTGGAAAGAGTTGGAAAGAACAAATATTTAGAAATTTAGGAAGGGTGGAAGAGATCAGAATAGTTAAAGGAAAAATAAGAAACATTATTACAGGAGATTACATGAGATGAAAATGAGCTAAGGCAAAGAGAAATGAGAGCTAATAAAATAGTGGGGTTTTTTAATAAAGAGCAAAGCTCAGTTTCTGGCGACAGAAATTAAGGATAAGTCTAAAAGAAATAAATGGTAGACATTTAGGAAGAAACAAAATATCCTAAATAAGATTTTTGGATTAAAAGAGGATACTAAATTCAACAAGGATCGTTGGAATAAAAAAGCATTTAAGAGCAAATTAATTCTGTTTTTGCTCTTTCTGATACCTGGCAATGACGGAACAGCTTGTCATCGACCAGAAAAAAAAAAAAAAAAAAAAAGGAAAAAACCAGTAAAGGAATTCTATATTTTATCTAATTTAGAAAGAAGGGAATTGAAGGCATGTACGTATAAACCAAAAACAGTAATCTAATAACCGCCTCCCCATTTGGCCGGCGATAGTAAAAAGTTTAGGCTTTTAATTAGTAAAACAGAATGAAAAGAACAGGTGCCTATTAAGGAAATCAACGAAAGGTAAAAAAAAAGGCGTTTTAAGGAGCCACAGCGAGACGACTATAAGGACGAAGAGCGAAAACTATACTCGTACAAGATGATTTATGAGGGGAGAAATAGGTGAACAGAAGAAACTGGCATATATAAAAAGGAATTAAATGATTCATTGGCTGCTGCAATATCGCGCGAAAAGGAAGAAAGTAGAATGTGCTATCGGCGCAAAGAATCTGACACAACATTTTGCACGCTTTTTTGAACTTTTTGTCAACTTTTTCGTTCAGGAAATGAAAGATGCGTCATAACAATCTTTCCATCAATACATCACATGCCCAAAAAAAAAAAAAAATTTCAAAACTTTCGAACTTCTGGCGCTCCGAGGACCTAAATATAAAGTTATAAACTCGGCTAAAGTTTTCCTATAAAGCGGTCCTCTACGCATATATTTGAGATATGTTTTGGATTTTCCAACGTTTTTACTTGGGCTGTTACTAATATGAACTTTTCTTTTTCTTTTTTTTTTTGCTGTTTTTGGCCCGAATGGGGGGGGGGGTAAATAATTTTTTGATTCTATGAAAGGACGTCGGTATTTGTTTTATACATATATTGAATTTCACTTTTAAAAGATTATCTGGTGATGAGTTATGAATTTTTTAAATGGTTAATTTTTGAGGTCGTTTTAAATTCCGTATATTCTTGACGGTTTTTTGGGTTTTTTACTGTCCAAGTTAATCGGTTAGCTTGAAGTTATAGATATGGTTTTAAAGAAAGTTTTAATTGTAATTTATAATCCAATTTCAGAATGAATAAGTCAATCCGATCGTGAGTTATTGCGTATTTTAATTGAATATTTTTGTCGTTTCTGAACCATCTTATTAGGATTCCATAAACAAATCCTTATAATAATAATAATAATAATAATAATAATAATAATAATAATAATAATAAAAATAAATAAAAAAAAAAGAACGGAACTGAATTATTTTATCCTTTTAAAATAATTATTGATTCACTCAGGCAGTGTTTTTGTTGTTTTTGGTGGGGGGGAATACAAAACTCTCATAAAATAACGATATAATTCGAAATGATTACTTACATTGTAGGAAAGTAAAAGGTTACAGTAGTCGATGATACTTTCTTTTAATTACTCTTACGGTGATTAGAACTACGCATTTAACTCTAGTTTTAATACGATAGCTAAATTTCTTTTTTCATAAAATAGTACATTTTTTCTAAAACAGTAGAGAGGCATTTCAAACGTTTTCGTTATCAATGCCAGCTTGGTCACAATTAAAAAGTGTGACGACGAAGAAAAATCACATTTTTAATTGTACACATTAAAAAAAGAAAACAAAAAAACAATTTCGAAGGGTCGTAAATTTTTCTCGTACAACGACGACTCTGACAGAAACAAATGATCGAGAAGAAAAAGAAACGGTGTAAAAGTTTAAAGTGCGGTGCGACAAATCGCTCTTCCATCGACACGAATACCGAGGAGGAACCCTTGAATTTACGACAGAGGCAACAAGGTGCGCGTGATCGCACAGCCGGATATTCAAATCGGTCCGGTAATGACGCAATGAGATCGACCGGTCCGTGAAGAGAAATTCCACTCAGCATTCCAAATACAGTTGTCCAGACAAATGACGGTGTAGTAAATCACGCAGATTATCACTGAGAGATGGGCCGACGCGCAACCCCGAATTATGATAATGAAACTAGGCAATACTGTCACGCGCGGAATCTGCCGGCAATCGGACAGTTAACAATCGAGCTGACTAAATGCCGTTGTGTCAGCAAAAGAGATTCAGATCAAACCAGATCAGGGTGGGATAATAGAACGAAGAGGACAGCGAGTACGGCTACGAGCAGCGTGCCCGTATATAATAATCTTGGGTGGTATTCACCTAGCTTCTGTGACGTTGGACGTAATTAGTAGTCGGATGGAGCATGCCAAGAATGCAGTCATCAATAAAGCGCATCGGAGAGGGGAACCTTTTATTATTAACTGTTCAAACAGTTAACGGAGAAATCCCGTTTGTACCGCCATCTATCCGTCCGACTCGGAATCGTTCGGCAAAACGGCGCTATTCTGCAAAAGAATACGGGGGCACGTGTGGTGTTTTCAGCATAAAGCAGCACACAATTCGCACTAAAATCAACGCGAATAATAGCCGGTGGTTAAAAATAACGAACGAGCCGCCGGGGCACTGGGAAACATCTCGAACTGGAGAAGACCGCGAGCCGAGACAAAAATAAACACTAAAACCGAAAAGCAAACCTCTGCCCACCTGCGAAACGGCGACACGATCTGCCTGTATAATAATGACTGCTTAGACGGTGGTCGCGGGCTTGTGCAACGTAGAACTTCTCAGCAGTCCGTGCAAGACGCGCTGATAAAAGGAGAACCGACTCCTCACATCTGAGGAAAGAGGCGGTCTCCGGATAAAGACACCTTCGAAGCGGACGGAAAAAAATAGGAAATTCGCTAAACCGAAATTACAAAACATCGGCCATAACGAAAATTCGCTCGCCGTATTTATCTCGTCCACTCAAGACCACACCAGAGATCAATAATTCCGCTCCGATGTCCTTCACACTGGAAACCGCTTTCAGATCTCATACCGAGTATAACTCGCCGCCGCCATTTCCAAAATAAGGTTAGCATTCGCATTCGCATTCAGTACCAGCGTCGTTATTTATCGTTAGAGACGGCAACAATACTAAGAAGCCCAATTTAAAGTTTCATAGCATGCTTTGGCATCGCGATACTATCCTATATAGAGAGCGGTAAAAAGAAACGTGTTAAAACCGCGAATTCAAACATTTTCTTTGCAAACCCCGCCGACTCAATAGATCCGGAAACGACTAGGCAACCGGAAATTCTGAAACACATATTAATGGCTGTGTCTTATTTTTAAGCGGCGACTAATATAAAAAATCACTACGTTTTCCTGCCGATTATTACTTAAAATAAGCTATACCAAAGTTAACATCAAAAAACAGAATTCCGGTAAAAGAGGATGTATTTTTTTTTTGTTTTTTGTTTTGTTTTTTTTTATTGTTTAAAAATAACTGTAAATGGACTAAATCAAGTAAAAAATAACACCCGCATTACATTTCAAAGTTTTCTCTACATCGTACGCACACCTTCGTATACCGCATTTGCATTAATTCTGCAAAGATTAAGGCATTTTTTGACGAAATGAAAGTAAATGATTTCAACATACCGAAGGCGTTATTTGAAAACTTTCTACCAAAATCGAGAAGAAAATTAACAAAAGGTGTTTTAAATCTAACTTCGTATAGTAAATAAGTTGTGGTTTCTCTCTCATGTGTATAAATGTGTACACATTCGTTTTACAGTTTTCTCCATATTTAATACTATTGATCGGTTATTCGGACAGTATAATTGGTATCATTTCACAAGCTCTCGATAGTAGCCATCTGATTGGAGTCGTGTATACATAAAAAAAAAAAAAAAAAAAAAAAAAAAAAATCCCACTTAACAAACAATAATAATATCGATGATTAAAAACAAATTCTGCTGCAAGACAGATACAAACAGTATAGACACTGACATATTAACTACATTTTACTGAAGTAAAAGTAAACTTCCAATTCTGCAGTATGTCTCCCTGTAAGGTTGCTCGTACGTAAAACAAGATAATTTATTCGTCGATTTGGAGATAAAATTTACCGAATGAGATATTTAACATTAAATATCGTGTCACTCGGTGAGTTTTACACCTCGAAACATTTCTCGATTTTGTTTCTTTTTTCTCTAAATTGATCGACTGTGTAATTCAAAAACCCCGAAATAACATAAATATCTTCTATATATAAATAGGCACAGACAAAACAGTTCACAGTACCTTCTTCTCCGCTGTTTATGAACCGTTTTTTTTTTTGTTTTTTTTTTTATTTCAATAAAAAATTAATACAAAAAATGAAAAATGAAATCGCTATTATATAGCCAAGTAAATATGTTCTTATTAAAATGTTTTAATTTTTCTTAATAATCTTCTTTTACAGTCTATGTACTAAATCTTAAGGAGTCACATTTAATATCAATAAATTTTTAAATTGTGATTTACCGTTATTTTATTGAATTTATTTTTTATGCAATTATAATGGTACTCAACTGTTTTGTAAAGTACACAGAAATACAATGAACGAATGTATAAGAGTAGAAACATTTTTTTTTTTTTTTTAGAAATATGCAAATTCATATATGTTTTCCTGAAATTTTTAATAACAGTTATGGTCGAATTTTGACCAATTGGCGAACACTAGTACTAATAAAGGAGCGGAACTATACAAAATTACAATAACGTACAAATATTCTTAATGTTAGTATTGTGTATATTTAATTTACGGTAAATGAACTCCTTTTTAAAAATTGTATACTTCTAGTTAAAAAAGAATTATAGAAGGCTATATCATTCAGTAGTCCAAGCAGTCTTCCTATAGCAAAGTCCAAATGATCGTGTTTATTTTTATATCTATATATATATCTAACTATCTATCCATATATATATATATATTAATTACAATGTAATTCTTAGGCTACTCCCCATTCGAAAAAATGTCCCAATTTTATGTAACGTTTGTTATATATTATATAGGATTTTTGTTACTGTTATTTAATAAATGTCACAATTTTATGTAACGAAATATGTAACGAAAAATGTAACAAAAAAATGTCTTAGTTTTATATAAAGAAAGTTAAATGTTAGGATAGGATTTTTGTGATCATGTTATTTTTTTTGTGTTGATGTCAGTAAGAATTACGTTGTAAATTTTGATCATTTTATACAAAGTATAGAAGAGAAAGAGACAGTAAAGAAAGCAAGAGGGGTCAAGGGGCAGAGCCCCTTGTGAGGCCAAAATAACCGAGTTTATGCATATATATATATATATATATATATATATATGTATATATATATATATATATATATATGTGTGTGCGTGTGTTTTGTATGCAAATAAGAATATATGTATATTTCGGAAAAAAATTATTAAATAATAATAAAAGCTACAAAATAAAAATTCACGAAACTTGTTTCCAAAGGTTGTTCATAATTATAATGTTATATAGTATATTAAATTTTTTAATTTCAATTTATGTAATACCTTTTTTTTTTTTGGGCTCGTCAACCAAGGACCTTTACCCAGAAACCAAAGGTAAGGAAAGAAGTCGGTTATATTTTCAATCGATCAGAAATTTTCTATTTTTGATCTTTGGAGCAATCTTGAAACAAGTGGTGTAAATTTTAATCTTATCATATTTCCCTGTAACGCTTATTACTTAATTAATTCTCCGCAATATATTGTTAATATTTTTATATATTCAAACTTGACGAAGCCCTAATTCAGGATAGTCGTCATTTGCAGGCGCCAAACGTATACCTCCTGGAAATTTCACGTTGTGAACAAGCTTGTCAGTTCTTTTAGCTTATTTTTTTGCTACCGAAAATACGTTATAAACAAAACCTTGAAAAGCTTTTTCCGATCAAACTTAAATTTTTGCTACTTTCAATCGTTTCCGCCATTATTTTACCCCGCTATCAATATTACAAGATCACCGTCATTGACTATCGGAGCGAATTTTCTTCTCGTAATCGATGTCCAAAAATGAAATTTTTTTGGAGATTTTTTTTGACTGGTTTTTCATTTTTCAATCCTTCGTTCTTCTCTGCTTTTTTCTTTTTCCTATAACACATGTTCATCTTTCTTCCGCGCTCCATTTAGAAACTACTTTTAACGGTATACCACTGGGAAACACTGTTTCGCTTCTTGTCCCTTTTCTCGCACTATTCAACGGTTTTAAACTATCCAGCATATCTAACAGCCGCTGCGTTTCAAATAAACAACGGCACTCTCTCGCGACTAATTAAAAATCACATTTCTTATCAATAAAATATCAAAAAACTTGCAGCAGTTCGTGATTATCACAGAAATATCGGTGGCGTGTATGATAAGAAATATCACAATAATAAAAAGCTTTAGCGACGACGAGAAAAACACTCGCAGAGTCGAAAAACACATGTTTATAACAACGTTGTAAACTAATCTTAAAAGAACTAAGTACGAAGATAATGACAACTTAACGAACGAATAATATTGCTTTCTAAGCGAGGTGCACTTGAACAAGAGCGGAGTACTTCACTTAATATTTAGCTTCAGAAAATTCAGCAGCCGTCGCACTAATAAGCAAACTGCACTTTTCTTGATAAATAAATAAAGGATAATAATTAACATAATTCATAGTGTAACCGTTTCAGGCCGAACGTTCACCACCAGTGACATTCACTGCAAGACGGAAAAGACGAACGTGTACGCTGTACGAAATGAACAGCTCTCATCATCCTAACTATAACGAGTGAGCGTCTCTTCTTACAACAAACTACTCTAATTGCTTCTTTAGCAGTGATAATAGCGAAACGGCAGATGACAACGTGTCATCTGTATTTAATTTATAATTAAACTATATTATACCTGTCGGCAGCCGATCAGCCTAATACCAAAATACTTTGCACACACCCAAAAAAAAATAAATAAATAAATAAATAAACGATAATTTTTTTAACAGGTACATATCACAATTAAAAATAAGTAATTAGGTAAATAAATTTACAAAAAAAAGGTACCCTTAATGTTTGCGATATCTTTCTACGGAGCTAAAGTTTAACACATATAGCGGCAGTTTTATTCGCGGAGCGACGAATTAAAAATATATAAAACAAAGTAAATAATGTGCAAAAATTATCAGGCGGCCAGGTGCGAGGAGGAACACTAATGAGGAATGTCCGATGATATTAAGCGAAGAAGAATTGGTGTAGAGAAAGAAGAAAGCTGTCGATCATAGAAAAAGAGGTTGAGAAATGAGTGTGGAAGTAGAAGAAAAAATCGGTGCAAGGATCACCGAAAAAGAAAAGCATTTAGTCGATCTCTTTTGAACTCTTTCTGCGGGTGATTTTCTACTACCAGAAAATCATTCGTCGAGCAAAAAATATCCAGCAAGACGGATCTTCAAAGCGACTATTTAACATCAAATCAACGGGAAATCAGTTCATTAAAAAATCATCCGAAACACCACCGGAAGAAGACTTTCCCGTAATATCTAGAATTTTACGTACAATTTTATTTTAAAATCAAGTATCTAATGTTTTACTGGTAATTAGAACTATAATGTGTTCGTTCGTGTATGTTTTTTAACCGAAGAAAAATCTGTACAATCGGTTAAAGTAAATTATTTTCAAATAATCTAAACGTACTGAAGATTTTCATGTCGCGCCCTTAACGACGATAAATAAATTAAGGAAACTTTGCTGAAACATTTTTTATTTTATAGATATATCGTATTTTTAAAAATCTAAGCGATAAAAATGGTACTTGGAAGTTTTATGCGTAGTAAACTAAAAATTAATTGTGAGCGGTAATACTATCGATCAAGGAGATTGCTTGATTACACGTCTATCTGTTTATCTATGGTAATGGAAAAGGTTCGGTGTGTGTCTAGTGGTTAACGCGGTGACGACTGTGTTCAACGTAGAAACATGAATTTAATGGTGTGTGTATAAGTTATTTTACGTGACGAAGCTACTTTTTTCGAAATTCAGTTTAACATTTGCTGCACCACTGACAAACGTGAGTAGACATACTTTTTATATGCGCATTACTTATCGCCATAAAAGTATTAAAAGTAAAGAGCAAATGCATTTTATTGCATGCTTTATTTTCAACAAACAAATCTTTTGGATTACTTCCCCCCCCCCCCGTTATTACCCTCGCAAATACGTCTCTATGATTTATATTTTTTATTTTCAGCTTTGAAACATTTGAATTTCAAATAGGAATAAATGTAATGGCTCCGCGTGTGGCACTTTTATAATTCTTTAGCAATGCATTTTTTATTTTATTATTTTTTTTTTTGTTTTTTTTGGGCATTAACCCAGGGCGCAAATGAAATTTTTGAAATTGTCTTTGTGCGGCAGCGGGATTCAAACCAGGTCCTACCCGAACGTAATACCACTGTTTAATATGCCACGGTAGCTGACTTAGCAATGCATTTGTTTTAAAGAACTCAACATTGTGTACTTTTTAACAGAAACCTGTTGACGATTTATATTTTATATCTTTATATGCTTAAAAAAAAAAAAAAAAAAAAAAAAACCCATACAATCAAAAATAAATAAATGTTAATTGTGTTTAATGTTTTCATAAATCTTCTATAATAAATAACATGTTTAACGCATCGATATACACACGACCTCAGTGCTGCAGTAGAAGTCGTGTCTCCAATAAAATTTAAACTTCGTGTACAACCTAAAAATCGAAAATACCTATTTCCGAACTATCAAAAACAATTAATGAAGGAGATGGCGGTAGAACGAGTATACGGAAGTGTCGTTTTCAAGCGAGCAGCGTGATATCGCGGTATCAATTATACCTATATCAAGGCATGGGGTACCTACCTTTTTTTCCCCAATGTACTTATTCGCAGATACCGTTAGTGACTACGTCGACTTACATAAAAACGGAACAACCACTGCATCTGGACAATCTGCGCAAAAATCGTCTCGAAAACTCAATTAAACTACCATTTACAATTCTTTTAATTTTAGTAATCATTATTAATTCATTGCCGAATATTATTTCGACAATTAAGAATACCAAAAAAAAAAAAACGGTGGCAATTTAAAAATACGATTAAAAGAAGAATGAAACGCAAGGATAATGAGAGAACACATTGAATTATTACCTTTTCTATTTTTTTAAATTCTTAAGAAAGATTAAAATGTAAGTATTTCGAAAATAATTCATATTAACATGTTAAGACGACCGTGTTAATTTTTAGTAGAATATAGAGAAATAATTGTAAAAATCGAACAAAAACTATAACTTATATAAAAGAGATAAGCAATGCTGAAATCATTATTTAAATGCTACGTAATATGGACTGTCTGCAGATATACAAGATCTTGCAGTTTCATACGCTTGAGGCGCCAAAGATCTTGTCCGATATTAAGAATACTTTTATTACTCTCTTCTACATTTATGTATGTATCTATACAAGCGGTCGTTACGTCTAGCTACGATAGTACGAATGACACGTTGTGGCTAAACTCAATCTCTAAGTCATAATGGAGTTCAGAATTACGTTCGTACTACCTGGCATTACAACACGAAGAAATAAACTTTGTCCAGCTTACATACGCTGCAAATCATCCGGACAGATCGTATTATCTACTTGTAAATTAATCACACGCTACATAAATCTGTAATCGTCTTCCAATGAACCAGCAAAGTTGTCTCTTATTTTTAATTTTATCTGAGCAATCTTTATTTTGGTGTGCGTTCGCCAGGTTAAACGCGAATCAAGATGCGCAAAACTAGATATATGACGATTTCGGTCTGATTGAACATTACGAGTTTTGGTTCCCCTCAACCCGGCATGATCCACTAACAGTCAAAATTACGGTGCCGCTAGCAAACGCTGTTGTAGTAGCGAATACCTAAGTTAGCAGAGCATGACAGCATAAAAATGAAAAGCAGTATGTGGAACTTGTGCTCTTATTTGTTGAAAGCTGGATGTGTACTGCTTCGTACGAAACGCGAAATGTGCAATTTACAAGATACGATTCAAAGCAAACGGCACAAACTATCGGGAATCTAATCACAACTTAAAAATTAGACGCTTATGCCAAACTCTGGCGAAAGCCTGCGAAACATCAAGAAATACTGACGAGAACAATAGGTCTTTCGAACGCGTTTTTAATTATTGATTTATCCGAGGTGAACCTGATCGATTTTCAGTTAAAAGTATAAATTTTTATTTATTGTTTACCGAAAATATTTAAATATAATTTTTATTTATAGTAAATTAATTGATACAGTATATTCATTGCTATAACTGCGTACAGTATACATTTATATAAAAATTTGATGTTCTGTAAACTTAGCAGAAAGTTCATATAACGCTTCTGTAAAATTACTTTTGATCACAATAAAAGTATACTAAGTAAAGTGAGTCCCATACCCTTGGCGGGGCGTCATGGATTGTGAACCTATCGTACTAAGTCTAATGGACCTGTTGAAGGGGAATATTGGGAGTCAATTACTTTCTTCCAGGCCGTTTCTGTTCCCCCAGATTTCTGACCGGTTAAACTTGGGAGCGACTGATGTCTAGAACCAGACAAGTCTCTAACCTCGGAATGCCAGTTTGGTAGCTGGGAACCTCTTAACTACTAAGTGAACGCTTTTTTTAAAAAAAAAAAAAAGAAGCTATTTCGTTAAATACTTTGTTAATATTACTTTTTTTTTTTCCGATCAACGTAATAACCTTTTCAGTCAACATTCTTTTGTATTTTTATAGTAACTTGTCCATGATTTATGTTTTATTTACAGTTTTCAAATATAATAATGTTTAGAACATTTGTAATTCTTTCGCAATGAATCTACATTTCAAATAACTCAACTCCTGCGTACTTTTTAACGGAAACTTGTTAACAATTTATTTTTATATATATAGATATATATATATATATGTGTGTGTGTGTGTCGTGTTTGTCTTTTTAAATAAAAATTAACTTTCGCATTTTTTCACATTTTTGCTGACTACTGAGTATCTGTGTGCTAAGCGGTTTCCATCGGGACTCACATAATATCACCGCTGACCAGTACACTTTCGAATGAACCACTAATCATCAAAATCGGTTCATATGAGTACAAAATATGCGCGAGCAAACATTAACAACACAAAATAAAAAAAATATTTTTTTTTTTTTTAAATAGCCTTTTATTTATGCACTAAAAAAGAGCATAAAATAACTTTATTAGTGTGCGACTACCAGATACGCATCTTAACATTAAAATCTGAAACTACAAAATATTCTGGAAAATAAAACCGGGGCCGCAGCTAGAAAAATATTTGCTGTGTGTGGTATTGTGATGCACAACAATGGAACAACATTAAATAGTGATTGTAGTTTTGGCTTAGGATGTATTATAATATTAATATTTAATTACTAATCTCCGGCCCTGGCTTTTATTATTCAGAATATTTTGTAGTTTCAGATTTTAATTTTAAGATGCGTATCTGGTAGTCGCACACTAATGAAGTTATTTTGTACTTTTTAATGTAGAAATAAAAGTCTAGTTTTTTAAAAAAAAATTATTTTTTAGTCTGGACTTTTTACTATGTATTTCAATAAAAAACAATAAATTTAGAATTATATTTTATTTTGCTTTATTTTATTCAATATCTTGATTATAGGACATTTACAGAAATTTGTGTTACACTTTATTATTAAATAATGGATCGCATTCTTTCAATTATATCGTCTTTTGTTTTTCATACAATACATACGGAATCCTCAGCACATGAAACGCAATGTTTGACTAATAGCGATCTTTCCATTAATATATCACATGATCGAAAAAAAAAAAATAATTTTTTGAAACTTTCGGGCTTTTGGCGCCCCAAGGGTCTGATTGTAAAGTTGGAAACCTAAATGTTCCAAAGTAAAGAAATACACAAGGATGCGCATTTTTTTAACAACATTTTTAGCTATAGACTACTCAACGGAAGGTAATTAGAGAATTGTCTAGTTTCGAACACTTCCGGGTTTACTCAGCCTGAAATAATTGAGTACCAGCGAAATCTGGAAATGTAAAGGGGACCGAGAGAAAGAAATTAGCACGTCTACTAACGTCAATGCTATTGAATTAAAAAAACCTTGAGAATCAAAATTTTACAATCTCAAACACTCTGCCGAGGGCCGTATGAATCACTTTACTTTTTATAGACATAATTAAAGTCCTATAACAAAATCTATAACATTTTAAGTTACTTAATTTCGCGAAGAATGACGTATTCAATTAAAACTGACTCTTCTATCGTAATTATAGAAAACTAGCCGTTGACGATCTTGGTGTCTCCTCATGTGGTGAGACCGAAGGATTTCATGATATATAACGAGATTGACACAAAAATATCGGTTATATTAAACTTTTATAAACATTGTTAAATAATTAAAATTTTACAAATGTATATCATATAATTTTCCATACCGCCCTATATTAATACCAAATAAAACCTAAAACACGTTAACTCGTAGAAATTTATTTACATTGTGAAAATATATATACCACGAATATGGATCATTGAACCGAAATTAAAGTTAATGTTTTATAATATTGTCGTAATTTAAATAAACTCCTGTGAGTTGATGTACACACTTTATTTGGTATTTGTAAATATACTTTGAAAAGGGGAAATTTAAGATTTTAACCGGTTATAAGATTGTTCTCAATTAATTGAAAAAGAGTTAAAGTCCAATTTTTAAACAACCGACCAAATTAATAACTAAATTCTAACTCTGTGAAACTTTTAACCGAAATATCGTAATTACCAACGATAACAAATTTAATATGAAGTTCGAAAAGCACGTTAGCAGGAAACTTCGAAAATAAACGAGACTGTCAAAATGACGTGAATAGTAAATATAAAAATAGAGCCAGAAATCGCGAAAGCCAATTACAAAATCGCTGTGCACCGTGATTCACTGATATACTTGGCGAAAAGGGGGAAAAAAAAAAGAAGAAAAATCTAGGAAAGCAACTTTGAAAAAATAAAAGAAATGCGAATAAAGAAGCAGTCGATTTAGCCAAAAATAATGCGATATATAAACACAATAATGTCGCGTAAAGGCAGGGACAGGTGGCACTTGGAAATCATCAACTGGCTAGTAGAATAGAGATGTGCAACTATTATTACATTATATTCGATGTGCGCATATGTGTAAGTAGCAATTATCTTATTGAAAAACAGCCAAAATATATATATGCATGCTCCACACTTTTAGCTGCAATGGGGAAAAGCACGTGACGTCACGCTGATGGCGTAAAGTTAAAAACAGAACAGCATCGCATCATGTTTAGCACGCAACTCTATCACGTGTTAAATTTTGCTCCAAAATTTTCTCTTCACTCAATCAGCATCATTTCTCCATTTCATTGTAAAATATAGTGCACAAATCACGCATACGCGCCTAATTAAAAAAACCAAAAGTAAAACGCATCCCTTCATATGAACCTTTTTTTTTTCAATATACATATATCGAAAATACGCTAATCTGCTACACGCTAATGTAGAAAAAAAAGTCAAAGTAAACTTATTTTTATTCGTCAAACATTGAAACGTCTCAAAAAACTTAATTTTTTATCCCCCCCACCCCCGCCTCGTCACTTCAGCCATAAAAAAGTATTTCACTATTTCTATATTTCGGTCGGCAGGCCGAGCCGGAAAATTACCGCTTCTCTAGAAAAAATTTAACTAATCTAACAATAAAAAATAATAAAAATAATAATGATGATGGAACGGTAAATAATCGCGATTAAACCAGTTTTTAAAGTTTTATTTCTTCCAATTTGTGGTCACTACTGAATACCGCGCAACTAACCACTACGCGAACGAATAAAAGAATTACAATAAAGTCTGAATCAGTGAAACAGTTCAAAATTACTACTTTTTATGCGTTCTTTTTTTTTTTTAATTTCTTGTAGAATCCTTGCAAAGAACAACAGAAAACTAAAGCTTCGCAGCCGATATCCTGTTAATTCGTTTCAATTGTCTTGCGGTTACAACGAACTTTTAACTCGCAGAGATCATCTTCAAGATGTTGAATAAGGTTTGGCTTATTTTTAAGACCATCAAGAATGCTTTGAAAGACGACCCGATGATGACCTTAGGTGACACAGAAGCATTCTGCTACAACTGGCCTCTCTGTCTCATTCGACGCGAATCACGTGCGATTTTACGAAAATCTTAAGTAGACACTAACCGACTCGTGCGAGATTTATTCGCAGAGCTTTACTGTTCATCTTTACAAGTTCTGAAAACTGTGTCTAATAAAAAAGTTGTTCATTTTACCACTTCACGTAGTCTACCGGATAATTCCGAAGATATCAAATAGTTCTAATTACATGTACTATTATATGGTGTACGTTTAACAAAATATTTAAATAAAAATATTCTGCGATTTCCTTGGCCAACTTTTTTTGTCAAACTTAATCATCAACGAATTATAAAACATTAGGAGTAACAAGAACTTATTAAAGTTGCGGAAAAAAAAAAGAAAGAGACTTCTCTCTTCACAAACTTGTTATAGATTAATGTATATAACTAAATAAATCAAGTTCAAATCTCTCACACGCTTTTCGGGCAATCCCGGACTAGAATAGAATCACTAAAAAATAAATAAATAAATAACAAGTTCAGACAAGCATGATGTTTCATGCGCTGAGGATTCCGTATTTACAAGACTGTAATTTACGTTTACATAATACTAAATTCAAAACAAAGAAATCTGATTTTTCACATCATAAAGAAGGGGGGAAAATATTTTTTTTTCGAAATTTTCGAAATCTTGGCGCCACGAGGGCCTAAATATAAAGTTGTAAACTCGGCTAAAGTTTTCCTATAAAGCGGTCCTCTACGCATATATTTGAGATATGTTTTGGATTTTCCAACGTTTTTACTTGGGCTGTTACTAATATGAACTTTTCTTTTTCTTTTTTTTTTTTTTTTTTGCTGTTTTTAGCCTAAACGGAGAGATTTAAATAATTTGTTAACCGTAATTTTTTGATTCTATGAAAGGACCTCGATATTTGTTTTATACATATATTGAATTTCACTTTTACAGGGTTATTGATGAGTTATAAATTTTTTTAATGGTTGATTATTGAGGTCGTTTTAAATTCCGTATTATATATTCTTGACGGTTTTTTGAGTTTTTTACTGTCCAGGTTAATCGGTTAGCTTGAAGTTATAGATATGGTTTTAAAGAGAGTTTTAATTGTAATTTATGATCTAATTTCGGAATTAATAAGTCAATCCGATCGTGAGTTATTGCATACTTTAATTGAATATTTTTGTCGTTTCTGAACCATCTTATTAAGATTCCCCGTAGATTATACATATAATGTGCGGAATCCTAATATACACACATATAATATATATATATAATAAATGTAAAAACTTGAAAACCAGCATTACAAAAAAAAAAAAACTGTTCAAAGGTTACAACAGCGCACGGTAGTAAACCTGTTGGAAATATGAACGAAATGAAATTTCGGTGATGTTTAATTAATGACGATCGGGTTAAGTTAATATTCAAGAATCGATAGAAAATGCAAAAACAAGTGATAAATCTTAGACAATTCCGATATTAGAAAAATGCACAATTTCTTCCGAATTACCAAGTATTGTTTATCACGTCGTCGTCGTCGCATTTATTACGTACTATTTCAATTTTCAATATAATTCGCAAAGAGCCGATTACTCGTTAATCCTACAAAGAATGTTACCATGTGTTCTTTTTCAATTATAATAGGCGATAACTAAACCCTTCTATACTCGGATTTTACACGCCAGTTCCATTGTTATTTATACCAGACAATTGCAGGTTCGCTTAAATGCTTACAACTCATATATTTGTGTATAGATACACGCGAATGTATAGTATAAACCAGTTAACTAAATAAGACATCGTGCGATGATTACTATTTTTTAAACGGTAAGTTACAAAGCGGTATTTTGATCCTAAATGAAGCGTTTACTCTTTCGTTCGGAACGTAAATTGTGCTGCGCCCGAACACACATCCGCCACCGACAGTCGCTAATTATAAAAATTGTTCATTATCACTCGAGCAACCAGTTTGTTTTCGTTTTTTATTGGATGGTTCTTAAAATAACGCAATAATTTGTACGTCACAAAAATTGAACCTCTGCAAATTAAAAAATAAAAAGGCCGCCTACGAATTGAATCAGTAGCACACGAGTTACAAGCGAACAAGTTACTTCCACCAAACAAGATTTATCACCATTTCTGCTCTGAGAGCATTTTCATCTCTTCTGAGATTTGCTACAACTTCACTACGTTGACACAACTTCGATGCAAAAAAGCCTAAAGCCTTTCCCGATTTCATTTCTCGCCTTTAATTTCACATATCTCAGTGTTCCTCGCACCTTTTCTGCCACTCGTTAGCGATACTATCTAACTTTTTATTTTCCTTTATAAACTTTTTTGAACACTTCCTCCGAAACTTCAAAGAGTGAGTGAGAGGGAGAGGGAGAGAGAGAGAGAGACAGAGGGAGAGAGAGAGAGAGACAGAGACAGAGACAGAGAGAGAGACAGAGACAGAGACAGAGACAGCGGGAGACAGAAGTGAAAAGGGAGTAGAGATATCATCTAAGTTGTTGGATAAATTGTAAACGAAATTTCTAGAACATATAGGGCTTATAGTAATACTAAAAAAAGAAGAAGAAAGTATACAAGTATATATTTGTACGTAAGACATGTATGCTTGATAAGCGGATGTCGCACTCAGTGCGATTTCATTTATGCGGGGGCTACAGATAAATAGGTTTAACGTGGAACACCACAATGAAGTTACGATGCAGGTTTTTGCTATCACAGGTTCCGAAATAATTCTATGATGACCCGTTTTACATTATTCTCTTTAAGCATAATCTTCATTCTCCGGAACAACTACTTGAGCGTTATCTTCATTTTAAGATACATTCTCTTGAGCGTTTTCTTCTCGTTCTAAGTTTAATCCACTAGCTCTTTTTCTGGCACATTTTAAACGTGTCCAAGAATCTGACAGTTCCGTGATTTCTAATTGCGGTGGATACTGCAAGGATATTTTCATTACAATAGTAAACAGTTTTGAGTGGCTCGGGAAGATTTAATTGCACTGAGCACGAAAATTCTAATTGCTTAACGAAATCGACAAAAATCTCATCGAATGGGGCTTGCAATTGCACACTGCTATAACGAACGTCGATTTTCATCATGTAATTTTTCTCTGAATTTCTTTATTACAACAATGTTCTTTTTTAACATTCCTCGATAGAATGTATATATATAGTCTACTATACTCTCACGAATAAAAGTCGTTAGCCTCAACAGTGAAAGATTTTTAAAATTGATCTTCTTCCATATTTTTCGAAATTACCGAAACAGATAAACCAACAAACGCAATCCTATCGCGTGTCTTTTAAACCCAAAAACTAACCGCGTAATTTTAGTATATTGGTAAGCAGTTGTGGCACACACGTCACTCCTTGTGTTAGTAACATAACATTAAATAAGCGCGCATTTTAAGAATACCTTCGAACACAATTCGGAAACAGAGGCTAACGTAAATATACAGGTTAACCGCAAAATTCTAAACTAATTAAGAACGAGAAACGAGACTTTATTTTTGTTTTTTTTTCTAAAAAAGTTATAAATTACATCCGCGCAGTTCATCTAGCGAAGATAAAAATGTGCAACACAACATGGAAGTTTCAAAAACCACCGTAAAAATGTGTTCTAAATTACGACAATCATAGTGAAATGTCTATGTAGGTTTGTCCGTTTTCGGACCGGTTTTTAAATTGCTCTCTATGTACTTTCCCGGCCAGTGAAAACATAATAGTAGTTTGTCATTCGATTTTTTTTCTTTTTCACCTGCTCAACTGAAAAATCAATAATAAGCAAAAACTAATGGACATGTATTCCCCGCGACAGATTAAAAACTCCATTTAGAACTCAAGATTACCCTCTTTTTTTATTAAACGTAATAATGCTGACGATTTCGTACAACGATTCTATGCGAACATGCAGGTTTATTTACTAGTGTTTTTTAAAGTAATCCGCGAATAATCTCGATATCGAAAATCGAGTTTTAAATATTTCAAATCTGATTAGAATTCGGAACCGTTCGATATATTTCGAAAATTTTATTCGAATTATTTCCCGGTTCGATTTAATAGAAAAGAGACAAAAAAAAAAAAGACAGCGCATAAAAAGCGAACGACTCAGTCGCGAATACGGAACTAATATACTAATACAGAGGGGGGAGTCTGAAAGATTTAGAGTGACGAATAGGAAAATAATACAAGTTAAAAGTGCACCGCCACTCATTACACACTCGGCATTTTTATAGTCATCAGTAAAGATTAACTAGCGATAAAAGGAATGAACAGTCTACATCATATATTAGAATTCGTTTCGTGATAACATTATATCAAAAAAAACTTGCGACCATGTGAAAGAGAAAAGAAATTAACAGGAGGGTATAAAAGTTACTAAAATGACGGGAAAAGTAAGGAAGATTATTATATAAAAAGGTATGGAGTGAGAATTGAAAAATCCAAACAGCTAGATGGGATAAGATGGGAATTTTCTGAAGAACAAAGCGCCGATGGTCTTTAACAGAAAGATAGCACAGAAGATAATATTGACCTGAAAGATAGGGAGAATAGGGAGACGCTTGAAAACGATAGCCAAGGGGGCACCCGCACAGATCGGCTTCGGATAAAATAGCGGGAATAGGGGAAGATTTCGGAGGCCCGAGGCAAAGGATAATTTTATAGAGGATAAGATTTTAAAAGGAAACATTCAGGAGGTTAAGATGTTCTAAGTAAGACCCGTAAAGATATAGTCTGTCAAGCGAAAGAAGTCCGTTCGAGTTTCGTTGCCGAGCGTGAGTGTTGCTCAAAATAATGTACAGTAGAACTTCACTTATCCGGATTAATTGGGACCGGACCCGATCCGGATAATTGAATAATAATGGAAATAGATAGTAATTTCTAAAAAAAAAAATGCAAAATAATTGTACAGAATACAGTAAAAAATACTATTGTAATTGTTTCAATAACAAAAAATTGTGTTTGCCTTAATTTCGTTTGTGATCCTGACCACGTGCTGTTTGAATGTTCCAATCTTTCCTCCAAACGTAATATCCTGTACGCTTACTTTTTAAAGCTAAATTTTCTTACTATTCCCTATAGTGCTTCCTACATCTTAACTTTGCTGTCTTCAAAGGTGGTTCCTATTCATGCCTCTTTTCTTTCATCGATCTCTGACCGGATTAAAATTTAATTTCTAAAATAGTCGAGTGGTCCTGGATAGCGGTTCTTGGTTGGTCGAACCCGGAAAAAAAAAAAATTCTCTTAAGGCGATCCACGGATAACTGGAGCTAGCGCAAGAAGAAACGACCGTTGAAAAAGCCAATTAGCTGATGGATTCGGTAATGGACAGAGGATACCTATATAATGAAATAAGTGAAAAGCGATTATATGAACGAAGGAAAAAAAGAGAATGAAATGAATGTTTGAAAAGGAATTAAAACAAAATGGGAATTATTGAACTCGCGGGTTACACTGAACATACGAGGACGGTATCACCTACAAAAAGCAAAGAGAAAGGAATATAGTAATGACTGTTAATCGTTGCATCACAATATTATGATATCATCGTATTATCATTTTTTGAAGGTATTACAGTACTAGATCGTAAAATGAGAAAAATATCAAGTTTTGGAGATGTTAACCGTAGAGGTCTCCTCTTTTCGGCTAAATCGATTTTAGAGATACCGAATCATAACACGCAAACACGAAACAAACGTCGGCAAGGTCGAATAGAAGAGTCTAAATTTACGTTGTATCACCACAGCAAAAAAAGAATAGCCAGTACAAGCATAAAAAACGTAATTAAAAAGCGAAAAAAGCAATTTTCCATCATTCTTAAGTAACGAATTAATTATAACAGGGGTCTTTTTTTTTTTTTTTTTTTTTTTTATGTTGTTTTGGGCTCGTCAACCAAGGACCTTTACCCGGAAACAAAAGGTAAGGAAAGAAGTCGATTATATTTTAATCCCATCACAAATTTTATCTAAAAAGAACAAATAGCAGGAATTATTAGTGGGGAAGGAAAGGACCTATAGGAAGCACAATA
The DNA here is from genome assembly GCA_039619475.1 of Icerya purchasi. Classification (NCBI taxonomy): domain Eukaryota; kingdom Metazoa; phylum Arthropoda; class Insecta; order Hemiptera; family Monophlebidae; genus Icerya; species Icerya purchasi. The sequence goes on along the minus strand of CM077115.1, from coordinate 219,069,874 downwards.
AGGAGTAGGAATCTCAAACCTCAACAAATAAGAATACAAAATGCTCCACAGAAAAAGATAAACACTGTGGAAGAACACATGATCGGCGTCGCAAGTAACTGCATCATCCGGATGATGGAGAGGACAGTGTGAAGAAGAAATCAAGGAAAAACGAAATTTAGATAATGGCAGCAAAGAATGGCCAAAGCGCATACAAACAATCGAAACAACATCAGAATATCGAAGAAGGGAGGAATGCAAAAGAAACACCATGATGAATATGCAGGAAGAGTATAGGCTGAATAGACAGATGAAATGAATAATTATTAGAAAAGGAGGAAGCGTAGGTGTCCGCCCAAAATCGGGTATGAAATAACAGGGAAGTCAGATTTTTCCACAACGTCAATCTTAAGGGCTTTAAATAACATTGAGACTCTCTATGTGTTCTCTATGTGAAGGCGAATCAATTATTGGGTCATAAATCCGTATTGTGTGATCATGAAATAACCGCATTGGAGCTGTTTTTGTATATTTCCTTAAACTATTCAAAAATCACGAATCAATTTACTTGATATCTGCAGTCGCGATTTCACATTTCGCATCAAAAACCGAGGTGAGAATTACTGTTATGAATTTCGTTTTCTTTTTTTTTTTCCATACGAATAGATAACTCGAACCTATATGTTGTTTAAAAATTTTCGAATTCTCAATAAATATAAAATTACTAATTTCGATTTACAATTACGATATATTTGCGAAGTTATAAACGTTAATGATTCATCGGTAAAATTACTAGAGAATTATGACTACATGCCAGTCCCCTTCGACCGATTGTGTTCCGGTAATTTGTCCGATGTCTCACGCTCTATAGTGCCTTATTCCTATGCGCTGGCTTTGTTTCATACTATTCAGCCATCAAATGCGATAGCGCGCGGGGGGGGGGAAGCTTCCCAAACTCCATTTGTTCTCTCCAGTTCAGAAATGTTTTCGCGATCTCAAATATATTTCTTGGAACAACCGCACGATTCTTTTTATTCCGCACTCGCTTCTTTCCCATTCCTTTTCCTACGCTTCGCACTAAGCCTCCCTGCAAAAAATCAAATTACTTTAAGCTGCGGAAATAAAAGACCTAACACTAAAGACTGGCAGATGACATAAATGCGCGATACAGGGAGGCGACTGAACAGTAAAGAAAAATCAAAGATGCAGTGCCTAAAATCGATGAATATACACGATGGTGACAATGATGAAATAATAATGATAATTTTACGTTTTTATAATTCTTTATCGCGCGAAAATCATGCCGAATATCATTCTATTAAAATAAGCGACAAAAATTCGCGACAATAACGAATTATCCTGAAGAAGCAGGCTAAACATTCGCAATATCGCCCGTCTTAGCTTAATTAACAATAAAATAGCAACCGCTTGTACTACTATTGAAAAATCACAGCGGACGCAGTATTCACGAAGTGTTTTCGCCGGCCAATTACGACTAGAGTACAAAGGTTATGGACCTCTTCAAGGCTGTCCGTCATATAACAACAAGAACAATAATAATAGTAATAATAATAATAACAATAATAACAATAATAATAATAACAATAATAATAATAATAATAATATTTCGTGCTCAGCTCGTGTGTGTTTATGAACGCGAGCAACAAACAGGTTACCAGCATGAGATAGTTTACAAAGAGCTAATAATCTCCACCGTAAGAGATATACATACACTCTTTCCTGAAACTATAAACGCAAACGTTCTAAACCGAAATATAAAGCAACCTCTGAAATTCGCACGATAGGCCACCAATCAACTTGAAAATTCGCAATATGCAGAATTCGGAGCGTATTCCACTTAAAAAAAAACAAAAAAACCTTTAATATTTTTAAACAGTTTTCCGAGCAACTTTATTTATTACATGCAACACTACTCTGTTCGATAATTACGAAAAATCTTTTTTTTTCTTTTTTTTTTCTTTTTTTTCTTTTTTTCTTTCTTTTGTTTCTTTTATTTCTTTAACTCATAAAACAAAATAAAGCAAAACCCGAGTGTTCTTAATTTTTTCAATATTTCTTCACAAAATGTTTTATAAAGCCATGTCATATTAATTTTCTCGCATTCATAGAAGTATGGGTGGGAAGAAATTTGAATTTTTTTTTTACCTTACCAAACTATTTACTTTTAAAAATTTAGTATTTTTCTTTTTTAAATAATTGGCTGCTGGAGTTAACTGCAGAACGAGTTCGTTGTTGCAAGTACGGTTAACTAAAGAATAGAATTACAAAACCCATAAACGTAGAAATTTAGATGAAAAGTTCGATGGAGTAAATTTCAGTTTGCGACAGATGTAATAATCATTAACAATTTAGGAATTTACAAGATAAGAGTTATTCAATTCTCCTACTGCGACTTATAACAATTTGAAAGTAACCGAAAAGAAAAGTACCCAACTGATAATTACGTAAAAACCCAACGAGGAGCGATTTTTGATAATGACGTTCCTAACGATGAGAGAAGAGAAAGCGATCTTTTAAATTAAAAAAACTCTCAAAAATTGGCAGATCGATACGAAATTTACTAACTCGCAAATTTTTTAAGGGAAATTGTTGTTATCAGTGCGCTAAAAACAAGGCAAGCGAAACATTCCAAGATAAATAATCAAAAAATTGTAATGTCGTTTTAAATGTACTAGAGAGCGTGTGAAATAATTCATTATATTCAACGTCAAGGTCGCTACTGATATTATACTACGATAATTTATGGTCTTACATTGTAACTATTACCCCACTTTTCATTTATTCGAGTACATATGAAATTAAAATGTACTATTTGCAATTAATCAACAAGATGGTTAATTTTTTTGGAAATCGAATAGTTCTATAGTCGTACAGTGCTCAAATCGCTCATTCTTCAGAAGGATACTACTTTATTGGATCCACCGCAGTTGATCGCCGAACCGTATTTCGCCGCTGACGTTATAATGAACCGGTGTCAGTTTTTTTAAAGTCGAGGGAAAATTTTCAATTTCTCTGAATGCGTTAAAATTATTTACATTTATTCATTCGATTAGTATTGGTACCTATGAAATTAAGACAAATTATGAAAAAATTTTATGGCATTATAATTATTAAAAGTCAAATTAGAATGGAAATATTTTTAAGTAAAAAAAAATTGATTCGGAAAAAAGTAAAACACGTTTAATTGCGTTTACTTTTTTTTCTAGCGCAATTCTTTCCGCTTTAAAATATTTCCATTCTAATTTGACTTATAATAATTATAATGCCATAAAATGTTCTTGTAATTTAATCGCCCGTAAGTATCAACATCAAGGCCGTGTCCACGGGGGGGGGGTTAGGGGTTACCCCCTCCCCCCCATGAGAACTGAAATAGTTATTATGAATACACAAAAATCTGAAAAAAATCACAAATTTAAAATAAATATTGATGATTTTTTAGGATGATCTTACCTACCTTTAGAAGAAAAAAAAAAAAAATATGCTCCATATTTTTAGGTACTTCATTATTATCTTATGCAAAATTTTTTATTACGTGTGTAATTAATAACATATATGTAATTTTTATTAATGTTCGTATACGGGGTAATTCATTTATGTAAATCAAAATGATGGAAATTATTAATAGTACGAATATTAGTGAAAAATATATTGTTATTCATAAAATAAGTATGCGAAGAAAATTTTCAACCCCCCCCCCCCCTTCCAAAATTCTGGGCACGGGCCTGATCAACATTAATCGAATGAATAAATGTAAATAAATTTAACATATTAAACGAAATTGAAAATTATCGCTCGATTTTAAAAACGAACACCTGTTTACTATAATAACGCCGGCGGCAAAACATGCCTGCCGTGAAAAACGCATTAGTAGTCCTTATTTTATTTTCTTTATTTACACGAAGGCGACAACTCGTGTTCTTCCTTATACAGAAAAACATCCCGGATCCAATTTAAATAGAATGCAATTTCGACATATTCGTCAAATGGCATCATAAATCTTTGTAATTAAAGACTTATTTTGAAACATGTAGGAGGGGGCGCACATTTCTTAAAATTTCTTATAATTTCTTATAATTTCTTATTTAATAAAGGAGGAATAATATATACTTACCATATAAGTTATAAAATAGTTCAGAATAATTTTCTATATATAAATTTAATTTCAGTAATTATATATTATGAAATAATAATGTTCCTCCGAAGTTCCATTTGGTATATGCTTCAGATCATAATTTTTAATCAACATCGTTTTTCGGTCAATCTTTAAATGAAGTTAATATTTTGCGCAGAATTTAGTAAATCTACTTTCATATGCAAATCTAGCATTAGACAATTCCGCACAATCATCACGCTTGAATGTACGACACGCGTGGAATTGTATTTTTTAATTTTAATATTCACGAGCGTACACATTGCGAAAATTAAAAATAAAAAATGCGTAAAGCACGATAAAAAACACGGGAAACTATAGTAAAAGTCAAGTATAACTAATTAAAATTAAGCCGCTGTTTGTGGGTTTTTTTAAGCAACTATCGCCTTTACATTACTGCCTATTTATGATTTGTTAAGGTGTTAGTCGTATACTCATTTGAGACGTCAAATTAAATTTTATTTACATTTGACAAGTCATAGATCTCACGTACACTTTTTCTGAACAAAGAGGAAATCTAATCCAGAAACACCCTCCATTTGTCTGTTTAATATACACTCCGCCGTACGGACGTAAATAAAGGTAAGAAAGAATTGCAATATAATCATCGGAACAGATCGGTAACACATGCGAAAGTACGGAAATTTCGTTGATAAATCAAAATACCGGTTACGTAACAGATGCAACATGTAACACACGTAGCCCTTATCGGATGAAATTTAAAATTAGCAATGTATCAACAATAATTCGCGGAAGTCGAATAATTAACTCACTTTTCCGCAACTATGTACTAGTAATCTTTAAGATTTTTAACATTTTTACAATTATAATTAATAGTAAAAAGCGTGTTCACTTTTAATCAAATTAGAGAAATATTGTTCTTATATTACGTAATAATTTTCATCGGAATCAAAAATAAGAAAATAATTAATCACAAAACTTTCCGCCGATCTTTCTTAAAATATTAAAACTGACATTAAGACAATTACAGAAAATTGTTTACATATGGTGAAGTTATTCATTAGGGTTGATTCGAGAAAAATGATACATTAATACATACTTCGACAAATTCGTAAATAAGGTGGAAAACACTGACCGATCAAATTATTCGGATTTTTATTAAAAGTTAAAAAAAAAAAAAGGGAAAAATATACAATTAGTATACAACCCGATATAAAAACATGTCCAGTAGAGACTGAAATAAACTAAAAACTAAACGTTCGCAGTAAACCGGCGAACTTCTGATTCTAACAAATAAAAGAGCGGTACGAAATAGCTATAAATCGAACGGATACGGTACGATAAAGAAAAAAATATTTTATTATCTGATAGATTATTAAAATAAAATAAAAGAATTAAATTGTATACGAACAATTAAAAATACCAATATACGTTATTAACGTTGTAAGCATCTTCGAAACCACTATCGACAGCTTAAAATTTCAATAGACTATACTTTGAATAAATAAATGCAGCTATTAAAGGACTCAACAAAGAAGGGAGCCCTCTCTAATGAAATCATCTCTTCTCCTGTAGATTTCTAACACGTACCCCGCCGTTAAAAGTAGATTCTCGGGAGTGATTAACGCATTCTCCGATTCAACTGTAGAGAGCATTAATTAATACTTCGAAATAGCATTAAAACTGACTACAATAGAATGCGATACATAGAGGAAAACTAAAAAAAAAACAAAAAAAAAAACAGGTAAATCTCTATTTTCTTGGTTCTACTACTAGAAGTCTGAAAATCCGTCTTCATATTTCCAATTCCTACTTGCTTAATTCCTACTGGTTTATATTCAACAACTGGCGTTTCTCTCCTCGTAAAACCCCAATCCTTTCCTTGATTTCTTCACGACTCGCAGGGCCTTCTCTCCTTTTGTTCTATCCTACAACAAATGCCCTTATTTTACCTATAATTTCCTAGATTTTATTTACTCATCCAGTTTACTTTTTCTTCCTTCGTATGTCAAGTCTCTTCCCTCTCCCGCAGCTCATAACGAATTTAACTATGTTTTATCCTCGCTCTTTCCTTCTTATACCTTAATTTTTACAGATGGCTCAAAGTCAGCTTTGGGGGTTGAAGCGGCTTTTACTTTGCCGGATTTCGGCTATTCTGAGTCGTTCAAACTCCCCTCCTTCTCCTCCATATTCCTAGCCGAATCTATTGCGATCTTACAGCCATTCCTTTTTATAGCCTCTTCTAACAATATATCCAAGGTTCTCTTATCTTCTGATTCAAAAGGCGTTTTACAAGCCATTGCTACTCCCTTTCCTAAACCATCCGCTGATCCTATCGTGCTTCACATACGTTCCTTAATTTCACATCTATTTCATTCCCGTTCTGTCCGTATTGATCTATTGTGGATTCCTAGTCATTGTGGAATTTCGGGCAACGAGTTAGTCGACTCGTTGGCACGTTCGGCTGCTTTAAACGGTCGCTTTATTAGACATTTCCCAGCTCAAAGTCTTCTTACTCTTACTCTCGTTGCCACCGTGACTGCTGGTCTGATCTCTATCCTTCTTCTTTTTCCAATCCTGCTTCCTTTTACTTATCCATACAACTCACTCCTCCTCTTTTTCCGTGGTTTCTTGATTTCCCCAACATGAGGCGGTCAACTATTTCATCCATAATTAGACTTTGGTTAAACCACAGCTTGCTTCCTGCTTCGCTCTTTCGTTTCTCCATTACTCAGTCTCCTCTTTGTCCATTTGATCCGTCAGAAGCAAACTTCGTTTGTGATGCGAACCACATTTTACTTGAATGTCCTTCCATTTCTTCAGAACGTGCGATACTATATTCCGGTCTTTTGCGTCTTGGTCTCCCTACGCCCTACAGCGCTCACAGCATCCTTTCTTTTCCGTCTCCTTTGGTTATTCCTTTGTTAGCTTCTTTCGTATGTTCCATTTGTAATATTTTTCCTTTATAATTATCAATACTATCATACCGTTGAATTGAGTAACGTCCATAGCTGACATGCTCAAAAAAAAAAAAAAAAAGTCTGAAAATCGCGCATGAAGAATTTCTAATACGCACAATTTCCTAGCTGTAACTGAGTTCGTAATATAGAAATAAAAAGGTTTAACCCCAACATCGAATGATCAACGAAAAATAAAAATTTAAATGATACGAGAAAACACAACTCAAAAAAGTAACCTTTGCAAGAAAGAAAGTAACACAAAAAAAAACAAAAAAAAAAACGTCAAATGTTCTATAAGATAATCAAAGAAACCGTTGAGAAAAAAAGATCCAGAACAGCTAAACAGAAAACTGAACGGTTAATTAATATATAAAAAAAATAATAACAATAAAATTAAAATAAATGAAAAATGCAACCGTTTCGAACAAAATTGTTTATCAGATTATAAAACGGTTAGAGCGATAAAATTTAAAGATAGTTTAATAAACGTGTAAATTACACCGGTAATTCGAATGCTATTAAGATTTTTTGATCAACTGACGAAAAAATTCATATTGTAAGTAATATAAAATGCGAACTTTGAAAAGAAAAAAAAAAGTAATAATTTTTTTCGTAAAGATGATTTTAATAGAGTCTCGTAAATCGATAAACTTCCGGCAGTCACTTAAAAAAAAAAAATAATAAAAATCAATTGTAATAAATTTTGGTTTAGAATAAAATGATAATCCTTTAATACAATTATTATTTTTCAAGAAAACAATTAATATACAGATTTGAAAAAATCATGATAATATTGATGTATTGCAAATAGCATATCATAAAACAGTTTCCGAAAACAAAGAGAAACAGAGTGAAACGTAAAAGAAATAATTTTACGAAAGTATATTAGAACAATTTAAAAATCTTTAAATTTTGGTTTTTTCGCGATTGCGACAAGGAACCACCTTTCTAAGATCAATCAAGTTGAGCATTGATAGCCATCGTTTCATCTGACAAGAAAAAAATTCTCTGCCATCAATAGATTCCGTGTTTCGGACATACGTGTCTATGTCGTATAATCATATTTTTGACGGAGTCTCTTCTCGCTCCACATGCATACTTTGTAATGCAACAGTTACTCCTACTGCGGAACACCTTATTAAACACCGCAACCAATATAGGAAAACAAATAATGAATCCCTGATAACACTATCCGATCACCCAGACCATTATTAGGTCGGTCATGAATTCCCTGAGTGCTAACCGCCTAATAAACAGATTATATTTTATTTGCTCAGCGTAAATGACCATTGCAGTTTTATAACAGTATGCAAGCCTTTAATTTTTCTAAAAAAAAACGAACATCACGTCTTATTTGATTGAACAAACCGACAAAAATTGGTTCATTCTTTATAAGGACTAATTTTACAAAGAAACGATGTTTTATATTAAGTCAGTAGAACAACCTTCATTTTAAGGGAAAACAGATTCCGTCATCAATCTAACGGTAAAATATGATGCTGAAGAAATGCAACTGGTAGTCATCTAACCTATCATGGTTAGAACGCCGTCGCAGTGGTAGACTTGCTAAAACAACAACAGAGTTCTAGGAGGATAGAGGGTACACTACTAACTTAAACTGACAGAAATAAAAAAGAAATCTTGCCGACGACGGGAACATTAACTCAAGTTTACATTCAAACGGAAAAATCTAATAAACGATTATCCTAGTCAGTTCCAGGTGAGAAAGAATCCTTGCTGACCATAGGTAACGCATCCGTGATGGTTTCTTCCGTTTAAAATCTCACTTCGGCATAATGCAATTTCAAAAAAGTCTTATTTCTTTTATATTAATTCAACGCCTAAATCGACCTAATATATTTCCATTCATTTTTCTAGTACTTGCTTCACTTAATTTTACTTTTGAAATACTCCAAAAAATCTAAAAGATCAAAAGAGACTTGCCATTATCTTTCTAATTTGCCAAATAATTTGTCTGGTGCTAGTGGCACGGAAAAGAAAGAAATTAACTCACTATATTCTCCCCACATAACCCAGCCGCTGAAGACAATAACATTATTATTTGTTTTCTGTAAAGCGTATTTTCTTAAACTGTTTGGACAGCGCAGGGTTAAACAACAAACGGCGCTAAATTTACATCAATCACCTGCAGTTTTGTCGTGTAACAATATTTCACCTACCTATATGTTTATTCTTCAAAGAAAAGAATATAATTGTTGCTCAACACAGCTCTCAATGCTGCACTGTTAAGTCAGGTTTCAAAAAAAAAAAAAAATACAGTAAAAACATAAAAAGGTAATTAACTTTTTTCCATAATGCTCTACCTGAAAACATCAACTGATACATATAAAATATTCCTAACAACTCGCATTAGTAATATTAAAAACCAAGCTTGGCGGTCCGAAATTTCAGCTTCGTGACCCGCTAAATATTCCAGAGAAAAAAAAAAAAACAGAACAAACAAAAAAAAAAAAACAGAACAAACAAAAAAAAAAAAACACCATTAAAACTTATACAAATGAAAATAGACGTAAACGATAAAAGAATGATTTGCGCATTTTTCCAAACAAACGGTATCAGATTAATAATTAGTCTGCAAGTCAACACCTAATGTACAATAAAGGAATAACGTAGAATTAAAATTCTGTTCCAGAAAGGATTGATAATTGATGATGGATTATAATTCCGCAGATATTTTCTATGTACATGTATTTTTAATTTTTTATAAATTATTTTATTAATGTTTTAATATTAAAGGAATGATATTAAAGACCTTTTTTCATTCTATCCCTTATTCTATTTTCAATTTCATTCACATTATTTCTACAAAGTCCGCACACACACGTGCGCGCACACACATATATATACATGTATAACTCGACCATTTTGGCCTCGCAAAGGGCTGTGTCTCTTGACCCCTCTTGCCTACATTTCGGCCGCTCTTCTATACTTTGTATAAAATGACCAAAATTTACAACGTAATACTAAAAACGTGACGAACGTGTAATCCCTTTTTGGAAGTTGGTAACAAAGCTACATTTCCATGATAATTTTGCAAATTTATGGCATTTTAAGTCAACCACATCTGTTATACTAATGAAAAATAATAAGAAAGAAAAAGTTCACGCTTTTTGACGAGTACTCAATTTATGTTCATCGATTATCATAATTACTCACATGGTATCTAAGTTGAATGATACTCTTTGTAATGGACAAAGAATCGGTAAAATCGGTCTATATAAATATGAGTTATGCGCGAACAAACATAAAAAAAATTGAGTGCGGTCATGGGACCCCAGTCAGGAACGATTGCGCTTTTTCTTGTTTTATTATCATTATTAAACATTAACATCATGAACATTATTTTAGTTAATTATCTAGGTTTTACATTTTCTCTTTAAGATATTAAATGATACTTATTGAATAGATTGAGTTGTAGTTGTAAGTAAAGAAAGTAATGAACATTTGCCGTGTTGAGAAATGTGTGTTTTAGGCCTTTTACGCTATTTTCGTCAATTTTTTATCATTTTTACCAGGTCTGTACTAATTCGTCTCTTTCAAACAGTATAATGATATCACAGGGGATGGCTTGGTTGTATTTTATTAAAAATTGCGCCAGCAACAAATGGGTATGCAACCTGCACACTGTGCTTTATTATTATTATCGTATCAATTACGCGCTTATCAAAGTAAAATTTAGATTAAAAATACAAAATTATGAGAAAACAATATATCGTCAATTTATAAATTAACACTTGTCAACCATTATACTGCGCCTTCCTCGAAAGAATTTAGCCCAGTCAATCCTTTGTTGAAACTGTATACTTCGCACAAGTTAACAAAGTGTGCGGCATCGTTTGAGTCTTGCCACAGCTACACAGTTCAGATTCCGAAAGTTTCCATTTGGTCATTAAATACCTGCAGCGGCCCTGGTTGGTTCTAACTCAATTCAAATTGCATCACGCTTTTCTTAGTGAAACGAATCATTTCTACCTACTTTCGGATATGACGTAGCCGAACTATGAGGGTTTTTGCCAATGAAGTGTGGAAATTTAAAAAGTAAAATGCACTTGATAAAATTTTTAAAAAAAATCGAATAAAATATTTTCTACGGTAAATATTTAAAATAAAATGACTGCTATGGTAATATGCAATCTTAATCTCAATTGTTTTCTATTATTTTTTACGGAGAAATAAAGAATCCCCAGCGTCATTTAGATAGCCCGTGTTAAAGAACTTCGTTCCAAAAAAGAAAAAAAAAAAAGCGAAAAAAAACATACGCGACGAACGTATAACCTCTCGTTCTTTTTGGAAGTCGGTAAAAATTAAAATATTACAAACGTTACATAAAATTGGCTACATTTTCTGGAACATTTTTTTATTACCTAAAATTGCGACATTTTTTCTAACGGGGGCGCCGGTCTAAAAATTACGTTATAATTAATATATATATTTGTTTTCTTACTAGATACATAACCATTCTCGCATGTTAATGAAATAAATCACACGAATATGTTGCACAGAGGCATTACGACGTATCCGTTAAATGAACAGGTTTGATATTATAGTTTTAATCGGTTCTTCCCTTAAATCAAAACCTTTCCCATGTGAAAGTTCGTTAAATATCATGCACCTCAACAGCTTGTAATTAACGAACTGACGACTGCAGTTGATTCTGTTATAATTTAAAAATGGAACATTCAATAATGAGGAGACATTAATACTACCAATACTGATAATAATCATGTTCAAAAAAAAAATTAAAGAAAACAAATTATATTAAACTTTTTTCATAATCGTATAAACTACTCTGTTACATTCCATTCTTTTCACCGACTTACGATTTTTTTTATGTTAAATATTAAATAAATAAAAAATGATACAATCAGTACGTGAATCGCATACCAAACCGGACAGGGCTTAATCGACGATCAATAAAATACTCTTATAAAAAAGAATAATATAATACGTAAGAAAAATAGGAAAAAACATCCATAAGAAGAAAAAAAACCAACGCGGGGAATGGTACCGTATAACTTACTGACCTTAATGATTTTTTATTCACTCGAAAATGTTCCGGTCACTGTTGTGGTTATAAGTGCGAATGAATATCTATTAGCGCAGCGTCATTGACACTTAAGAAATTATCAATTTGAAGTTGGAAAAAAAAAACTTTTAATAAGAAAAAAATTAAAACATTATCAACGTTAATTACCGGCGGATAACACAGATTCGAATAAGGAAAACGAATTCAAAACCACCATAGCGCGCCATGTCTCATCACTGACGTAAATATTATGCCTTTACATTATACTGCACGTATTAACCGGATTTTCGTTTATTAGAAATTTTACCGGTCAATGATAGTCCCATAAGAATACCGGTGAATATACTTAGCAGTCATTAAAATAAGCGTGTGTTAGAAAAAAAGGAATCTCCTTAGACATCTACTTCCTTTGCTTATATAACCAGACAAAAATTAGCTAAAACATTTTCATTAGAATGTAAAGAAAACATGAGCACCTACAATTTCAAAATTAAATGAGCAATGATCGAGAATGATTTAAAGTATTACAACGAAAGTATCATTTGGAATTGTAGAGTCGAATAAAGATAATTTGAACCCTCCAAAGAGCCAAAAAAAACAAACATATAGATATCATGGTGATCCGAAACTGGTCAATGTTTTATTTTATTTTCATAATTTAAATAAATTCCTGTGAGATAATATTTTATATTTTATTTTATATTAATAACTATCAGATATTTATAACTTGAAGAACTTCATAAATACAAGTATCTGGGAACAGTTATGAAAAATGATGCTAAAGACGACGCAGAAATAAATCCATGGATACCCGTCGCCAGAGGTGCCTTTAGTAAATTCGAAAGCATACTTGAGGACAAAAAAAAAACTGAATGTGAATATCCGGCTGAGAATATTGAAGTGTTACGTGCAGTTCATAGCGCGCTAATCAGCAAACGCATTAATACTGACAAAAGCAATGCAAAAAAATATAAACGCATTCGAAGTATGTTATATAGTCAATCACGCCGCATTAAAATTGGTTAAAGAAGATAACCAATGACGAAGTTATTCAGCGGACTGAGCTCCGGAAAGAAATTCTGCTGTCAATAATATTGGAAGGAAAAAAGAACTTTTTGCAGAACAAAATGGAACATGACAGACCGTTTCAAAATGCCGTCCAGCAAAAAGTGGCTGGCAAAGATCCAACAAGAATGCGTGGACCGATGATGAATATTTAATTATTTAATGTTCATCTTACTTCAATTAATTTGTGGCCGACTTTTGCTAGAAATTAAATTATTAATTTTATCTCTCTCTCTCTACACATATATATGTATATGTATATATCAAATACATTTATATTACAAATGTTTTGATCATAATTTTGTTCGTGCTCTGATTGGGAAAAAACCAGAGGTGAATATAGTAATCAGTAGATGAATTAATAAAATTACGATAATCAATTATTTCTGGCTATTTAATAATATTATTGTAATAGTCTTCTTCTTCTTCTTCTTATCGTATAATCGTCGGTTATATAAGAAATGTGGTAAATAATAATACACAATTTTTAATTATAATTCTAGTTTCAATTTTATTAACCAGTCTATGGTTCCGTCTTTTAGTTCATTTATATCCTCTAACGTTAAATGTGAGGGTGCAAATTCATTACAGTCATCCAGTATATGTTACATTGTCTGTTTGGAATTTCCGCACTGGCATGAAGCTGTCGTCATCATACCCCATTTCTGCATTAAATAACCGCATCTTCCCTGTCCGGTTCTAATTCTGTTAAGAGTTTTCCACTCTTTTCTAGGTAAATCCATTCCTGCAACTTCTTTCCTTGGATAGACTACTAAATGGGAATTTTTTGTATATTCTAGGTTCTTTTCCTATATCGTTTTCCATTTACTGAAATCTTTCAAGCCTTCTGATAATAATTTGTCTAATGTCCAAGGTGATCTTCGGGATTTAAGTCTTGATACCGGTGCGGACCTTATCTCTTCAGAGATTGACACTTCGGGATAAATTAAATATTTAAATAAAGATGAAACGTAAACGTTTCGAATTACCTAATGATCAAGAAACGATGTGGTAAATATTATGATGTTACGAAATTCAGAGCAGCATCAAGTTAACCGCCTATGACGGAATTTTAAAAGCAAATTTAACTAAACAAATTGTGCTCGTTTTGTACCGAATAATTAAAAATTTTGTGCGGCGTTATAACACGAAATATTAGGAAAAATTAAGGTGGGTTGCTAACTTCACGATAGCCCTCCAGAATTTTTTGATTTAAAAAAAATGATTGTGCTCGCAGATAGCAATCGTTTTGAGCCGAAGTTTGCTGATAATAAAAAATGTTGACGTACCTCCTTACAAAGTGTTTTCGTCCAAAAGAATGGACAAAGGTCTCTTCGAAATATGAAAATTTTCAAAAATCCAATGTATGCGAAAGTCGCAACCGTTTCATGTCAACTTGTTCCGTGTATATCATAGTCCATCAAAATTTTATTTTACAATATATTATCGTGAAATAATAGTGGGGTATATTACCCATAACGGCCACTTTATCTTAAAAATATGATTATTAAGGTTAGCGGCATTGTGTGAATCATAAAATGACGCCAGATTTTTCCTAATAATTTCATTTATCTGTTACGAAGATTGTCGATAGTGTTTGTTTTCGTCATTTCACACATTCATTTTATTTGAAAGATTTTCCGGTGTAAATTCAACAAATCTACTTCTGTTTCCATTTCTCTTTTTTTTACTTTTTCTCCGTATTAATAATTTGTGAGTTGAAAGGGCGCAACTTGCGCACAGCCCGCGCTCAAATTTTTTCATTTACAACATATGAACTATATATAATATGCATACATATATATATCTACTATTTATCAGTTTCGAAGTGCTCGAAAATGAGCAAGTTTTTCTGGATTTGGCGTCAGAGTCAAAGAATGAAGGAAAATTACTTTTATTTTATTGGGTAGATAATAAAAAAAAAGAAAAGGAAAAAAAAGTACTGCTTACTCGGAAGAGAAGGTCATAAAGTTTTCATGTCTTCCTTTGAACTTCCAAATGACGTTTTTTAAGATCCTTTTCAAGACAATTTCATGAAATCCATAAATTAATCCACCCCGAAAAAAAGAAATAATAACAATTTCAATTGAGAACGTTAAGTTAAAAATTACGAATTCGATAATTATTGTGACGGCGATTAAAATGATCTTGAATGAAAATGATCATCACGCCATTTAACTCGAAATTCCTGGTGAAAATAAATCGTCTACGAATCTTCAGAGCAATAACCTTTCGATTACTGGTGCATCGTTTCAACTTAAAAGTGCCTTTTATAGCTGCCACAGAGAGATACACCAAAGGCACGGAGGCTATATGTTTTTGAATCAGTAATATTTCTCTTATTATTTACCAGAGCTTGGGTTTCCAGTTACATAACGTTTATATTGCCCGTATGCCACTGGCGACACAAACACTGCAACATATCGTATTGCAATAAAAGAGGAAAAAAAACCTAAGCAGCTTTGTTCTGAAGTAATTGTTTAATTGTGTTAGATTACCTAGTGTATTGCGAACATACGATTATTTCAAGAAGTTAATGGTATATTTTTTTGAACTATTTGCGTTGATGCGTACTAGTTTAAGAACCCAAAACAACTCGTTTCTCTCGAGCAACTTTCTAAGGGTCAAATAAATTTCCCTTCATTTTTCTTTTTGCTTTTTTTTATACAAATATCTTTACATGGTGTATAATCAGGATTCGGATGATTTTTTAATTTGTTTTCCATATTTTGTACAGTACGCAGTATATAAATATGTGCTATGTGTATTTTGTAACACATCACTACTAATGAAAAAATAGCCAACTTCATTTAATTTATAAAATTATTTTATTTATTTTTCATTTACAAAGTTATTAATTTAAAACGAAAAAATCTATGACAAACTACAAATTTTAAACCAAAATCCGCATGAGTTATGCGTGACTTCTATTTAATGTACTTTTTGGACTTTAAAAAACATTTTTTTATATTTTAGCTCGTTTTAATTTATACGTGGCTCGTCTTTTGGGTGTAGGTCCCTCTGGCTGATGGTCCAAAGAACAAAAAAATAAAAAACTAGTTTATCTAGTTTTTGATTTAATAGCTTGAATATGGTGTGGCTCCATGTTAGCGCTCTGTTAGCTGTTATTTTTAGATATTCGAATTATCGGATACGAGCATTTTCAGTAATACCGTAATTTATTTTTCCTCCCTCCGCCCAAACGGATTATTATGCATTAAATTATTTGCTTCCAACAAACAGCTTTTTAGATCTCTGGAGTTACACACGACACATAATGACTTTTGTTACGATTGGTATAAACGTGATCTCCATAATTTTC
This sequence comes from Icerya purchasi, assembly GCA_039619475.1. Lineage (NCBI taxonomy): Eukaryota > Metazoa > Arthropoda > Insecta > Hemiptera > Monophlebidae > Icerya > Icerya purchasi. The sequence goes on along the minus strand of CM077115.1, from coordinate 219,053,369 downwards.
ATCATTTTCGTTATTAATGGGGTTAATTTTTTTTCAGTATGAACGATCAAATATTATTATCCGTCATTACAGAAATACATTTCGCTACGATCAAAATTCGATTTAATTTTTTTTTCCAATTTTATTTTTAATTCTTTTGTTATTAGAAAGCTGCGTCGGAATTGGTTTATTGTGGTCCGTAAGGTGTTTCCATTAATTGCTATTATAAGAGATTAGGGGCTTCGTTCTCTGCTTACTTCGCTCCCCCTTGACTTATGCTTCCTTTATTCTCTAAACATTACTAATTGTTTATTAAACCTCGCTAAACGTTAACGTAACTTTGTCAATTGCTTACGGAAACTTGCTAATTGAATGTATTTTAAATTTTCTGTATATAAAATAGATACGTAGTCTAACGATACCCCCCCCCGTGTGACCATCGCTCAAATTATTTTAAAATTTGTACTGTTAAATTTCACAATTTACCGGTCTCATACGTTTCTCATATTTTAGCGATAAGAATACGTCATTTTAGAAAAAAAAAAAAAAAATCAACTTTCTAGCCCCCATGGAAAGAGATGTAAACTTTTTTTTTAATTTCCGGTCTTAACGTTTTGATGTTTTTCAAATTTGATCCTTTAAAACTGAAATACTTTTGAACTGTTTTAAATTTATGTGATTTTCTAAGAATGAAAATACGCCATTAAAAAAAAAAAAAAAAAAAAAAAAAAAAAAATCGATACCGTAGCTATTATTTATAAAATGGGCTGCGGAATTTTTGAAAAAATTTTTTTGCAGCCTGTTTTTCATATTTTTCAAAATTTGAGCTCTTTAATCTTACGATTTTAATGATCTCATAGTTTTTCAACATTCTAGGGTTGAAAATATGTAATTTAAAAACAAAAATTAATTCTCTAGCACCCACAAAGAAGGCTGTGACTTTTTTTTTTTTTTAGGTTCTGGTCTTACCACTTTAGATGTATAATAAAGAACCTTTCAACATCCTGTTTGTTAATTATAAAATATAGTAATTTATAACAAATACAATTATAACAAATTTAAGAATAAAATGAAGGTTTACTTAGAAACCTTTTTTACGGTATAACCCATCATCAGCTAAGAACACAACTCTCTATGTGTAATCAGAAATAAATTCTAAATTAGTGTGATTTAGAATTTGTTTCTAATCACAAATAGTGAATTGTATTCTTAGCTGATGATCGCTTATACCGTAAAAAAGGTTTCTAAGTAAGCCTTCATTTTATTCTTAAATTTGTTATAATTGCATTTGTTATAAATTACTATACTTTAAATGTATACTTTTTCCTAAATTACGGTCCTTATACGATATTTTTAAATTTTCCTGTTTATGCCGTATTCTAAAAATGGAAATACGCAGATTTAAAAAAAAATAAATAAACTTCCAGCTACAGAAAAACAAATTGTGTATTTTTTTTCTTATAACTTGATTTTCACTTTTTTCAAAATTTGGATCGTTTAATAATTTTCGAGTTTTCGTATAGTTTTTCTACAATTTCATGAAAAAAATCGCCCCCGATTACTAAAAAAATTCAACTCTCTAACCAGTACAAAATGGAGCGCACAAATTTTAAAAATTAAAATGAAACAAATAAAACGTTTAGCGCGACGGAAAACTTTTGGTATCTGACGCTGATTACACCGTAAGTAAAATACCTTTGAACTTCGTTATTTCACTTCACATCTGTAAGTTGATATAACAGTTTCACATTAAAGTAGAATCTGCAGTGATAATGACATGTAACTTTAAACGGACTGATTTGTATAGGCGTAAGAACGGCTATCCGATAAATTAATGAAACAACTGGTTTAAGTCTTATCACCAAAATTTCATCAGGACAATATACAGAGAACAAGACAGCAATGATTTTTCGATAGAAGTTTGAATGAGTTCATGTGCACATAAAGAAAGAAGAGCGATGACGACAGAATTACGAGGCCCAAAAAGAAAGAACCATAGGGAAAACAACACATATGAATCGGCAGCAATAGTTAAAACGGTAGAGGTCACGGCCAATCTTTAGGCCAGTCTCCATCGCTAACTTCTTCCTCGCCGTCAACACTAGAATAGGTTCACACAAGCGCGACCGGGCAACCAGTTTATCTTTAGATTTCTTGGCTTTGTTCAGTATTCGGTTTCAGCTTCTTCGGTACAAGTTCGATTTTTTTTTTCCCCGTAATACACTTGACGATATTCTTCTCGCCGATCTTGTTGTTGATCAACTTTAAGGTTATTAACTCCTTGACTTTTTACAATATTATAATATCATCTGATCGGTGTATAGTACTGTACGTCATATCATCGTATCCGTTCTCCGCGCTGATCCCGTCTCTCAATTCAAAGTTTTTTTCTTTTAAACCACGAATCAGTTTCAATCGTATTTACGATTGAATAATATATTTTTTCCCTTTAACATCGCTGCTGATAAGCTTATATTCCACATTCCAATATTTAATTAGTTTCTCTTTCATATATATATATATGTATACTTTAGCTTTTCTTTTTTTCCTTTTTTTAAATACGAGAATGACGGAAAATCAAAATCTCCACTTTAATAAATTAAAAATTTCTAACAAAAAGCAAAACCATTATCTCGTGCTTTCCAAATATATATATATATATATATATATAAACCGACGATCTTGTTAAATATTTAAAAACTCGGGCAATTGCAAGTTTTTAACTTTCTACGTGCCTTATGTTCGTTTCACATTTATTCCATAACAGACAGCATGTTTTTTCAAGACCCGATTTTATTCCCTTATTGAGCGTTCTTCGCGCGTTATAAATTTCTTTTATCGATGACATTACTAAATTTCTCTTAGCCTCCGACCTTCGACACTATACCGTCCATGGTTGACATCCTTCTTAATTAAATTATTATCATTTACGCAGAGACCATATATATCTGTCGCAATTGATTTTTCGTGAATTCCTAGCAGAATTGGCTGATTAGTTGCCTCGATGTAAACCAGAAATGCCTCTTTTAAAAATAATAACTTCCCTTATTCCAGACTATGGCATTTGACTTTTCTCCTTTTCTAACCTTTAGTCTATTTCTCTTCCTTCTCGAACTTATTGATGCTACGATTTTCTTTATCTTTGTCGTTGTGTTATTTTTTGCAACACTTTGAGATAATACCAGCGCTCTTTTCTAATTCGCTTCTCCCCAACCTCTTTTTATCCTTCAATTCTAATCGTTTCAATTTAGTTCCTGATGGCATCTTTAAAAATGTTCTCTTTCCGCTGGACTAATATTTAGCTTTCTACTCCTATTTAATACTTTATCCTTCCATTTCCATACTTCTCGATACCGTATCCCCATGTGTGTACTCTCTTCATTTCTTCAATTTTCAATCGCATCAAAGGCCTTAGACTTTACTTTACTCCGTCTCCCTCTGATCATTACGGCGCTAAATGAATGAAAAGTTTTAATTTTTTTCTTGAAAAAAAAGAAAAGAAATCATATTAAGTGCAAAACAAGTAAACTTTACAGTGTTTTTATCTTTGGTTCAACTCGGTACATGAAATTGTCGTAGAAAAAAATCTTGGCAACGTGATTCAAAACATATGCAAGTGATTCAACTCGACGTTATAAAAAATCGATCAAATGCAGGCAAATCGTTTTTACGGCGACAAATGTAGAATTCTTAAGAGTAATACGTTTTAAAAACACGTTCCCCCTAACGACATCTCGGTTATCGATCATTAAAGAGCGCCTTTAAATGCAGCGTGCGATAGGTAGTAGTTATTCGAATAATTTATAAAATTCGTCAAACTGGCCCTGATATAAAAAAAAAAAAGTAAAATAAAATAAAATAAACATATAAACAAAACAACTAACGGTAGACAGCCGTGAGAAATACATTCTTACGGCAGCTTAAATCGGTTAAATGAAAAAATATCGTTTAACTTTGTTCTTCATTTGAACGTGTCGAAAAATATTAAGTACACAATCAGCGTAGTAACTTAAAAAGCACTTCTCTCAAAATTTAACATGAAAATTCCGCAAATTGTTCGATTAAAAATTAAATACATAAATGAGGGTACTAGCGATTTTTTCAACCTTTGATAAAAAATAAAAAAAAAAAAAAAGCGTCATGCGACACACAACCAACATTGTCATATTTATTTAATTCACGTTCGTCTGAAGATGGAGATTTTCATGTTAAATTTTGAGAGAAGTGCTTTTTATGTTGCTCCGCTGATTGTGTACTTAATATTTTCCTCGCCTTTTATAATCGGCTACCACTTATCTCCTCTTTTTTAGATTTAAATATAACGTTTAATAGTCCAATATATTAAAATAAATAAAGAAAATGACTTCAGTACTATAAATTGCCGGTCTAATTATAATTTTAGATTTATAAAAAAAAAAAAAAAAAGGAATATGTATACAGCTTCTTTTTACATTTTGATGCGAAATAATTTTTTTTTTTTTTGTTTTCTCTGTTTTGTTTTTGAGTTTGAGCTGCAGCAGAACCAGTTCCATCAACAACTCGCTGAAATATCTTGTAATTTTCACTTAACCACCGCAATTCACTGATATTTCAATACTGAAATATTCCTCCAAAAACCTTCTCAAACCTTCGAGTTTTTTTAGATGGGAAAAATAGAAAAAAAAAAAACAAAAAAAAACAATATAATGTAAAAACAAATTGTACCGCATTTTTCGAAAATGGTATTAAAACAGTTTTAAATGAACATATTACCAAGTATTAAAAATCGCATAGACTGATTAATAGCAACCGGGATGACGATTATCATCATCATTATATTTGTATTCTGCCCTACGGCAAATCTTCAGAAGCAATTCCTCGCTCGTCAATTATAAACATTATAATTCAGGGCCAGTGAATTTTTGTATATTTTCAATATGCGGCGGCGCGGAATTTGAACCGGGTTCTATCCGAACAAAATACCATTGCCTAACCGATTACACGGCAGTTTTTATTCGTTATTTACATTTCTACTAAACATCTAAGATGTAGACTTCTGGCCATGGTGTACGCCGCAATAAAATCACCGGTAAAATTATGGAGAAAAAAGTTTCCCTTCTATTACAACAGGTAATTAATATTAAACTTATATCTAGCTGATGGCGAGATAAGAAACAAGAAACTCTAACAAAGGGAAGTATATCTGTTCAAATTAAAAGGAACAATTTTAAAACGTAGATGCGCTGACGAGTTTCCTAATTCACAAACCCATTAAAAAAAACCCTTATCTCAAACACCTACAATATAGTGAAAACCTGGAGGAAATTAAGGACCCCTTCCTTTTGTTCTATTTTCACGGCGGAGTCTATCTCTATTTTACGCGCAGTCTCGTTCATTCCATTCATAAGAGGGATGATCAGTAAATGTCTCATTGTCTCCGATTCCAAAAGTGTTCTTCAAGCTATTTTTCTTCTCCTCCTTCTCATGCCTCCAATTCCATTATTCTCTTAATTCGTTTTCTCATATCCAATCTACTCTCATCCCGCTCCATTACTATTGACCTTTTGTGGGTTCCTAGCCATTCTGGCATCGAGGGCAACGAGTTAACGGATTTTTTAGCCCGTTCGGCCGCCCGCGATGGTCCTTTACTCTGTAATTTTCCTACCTCGGACATCCTCCTTCTTTCCTCAGCTAATCATTCTCGACTACGGTCGAACATCTATCCTTCTTTATTTTCTAATCCCGCCTCTCATTATCTTCAAATTCAGCCGGTTCCCTGTTCTCAGCCGTCGTTTCATTCCTCCTCTTATCAACGATCCGCGCCTTAATCGGACTGTGTTTTAATCACTCCCTTCTACCCTCTTCACGTTTTCGTTTTTCCCTATCCTCCTCTCCCGATTGTCCCCTTCATAGTTCCACCTCTCCACCCATATGGGATGCAAACCACGTCTTCTTTGAATGTCCTGCCCTTGATTCTGAGCGCTCTGTTCTGTACTCTAAAATCTTAACACTGGGTCTTCCTGCTCCTTATAATTCTTCCTTAGTTCTTTCCTTTCCATCTCCAGATATAAGCCCTGTACTTTAATCTTTCCTAAGCTCTATTTTTAATCGTCTCTTTATTTAACCCTTTCCATAATTCCTGTAGTTGTTGGGTCAAAGCCGCTGGCGCGCCCAAAAGATAATATTATAAAATATTATTATTTTATATTAAAAAAAAAAAATATATTTTCATCGCGGTTTTGGTTCTTTGGGGAAGGAAATGTCCCCTATTCTCTCCCCCCGTGGATCCGCCACTGATATAGAGCAATAATAAATCTAGCGCAAAAAAAGGTAACGTTCATTATTTAAAAAGACATAACAAAGTATGTAGACAGATATATAAACCAAGTAACAAAATAATTAAAATCACAATATATCAACTAAACTTCAAGACTACATACAATTCAGGTGTCGACAACACCCTGACAGCTTCCAATGGTGAAAAAAAATATATATACCAGATGTGGAAAACATTATCAACAACTTATCGTAAAAAGTTGTAATAGCCAAAAATGGTGATCACCTTAAAAGCACGTTTGGTAAATATGGCATCAAAGAAAAGACGTACACGATTTTCAGTTGATAATAGTTTAAATGTATCAAAAATTTTTTCAAGCATCACCCCCCAAAACGGCTCTCTGATTGTCGTGCGCAAAATAGTTGAAAATTCGCTCTTTTTCAATAATTAACAGATTACACATTCAAGAGTTTCCTTTTTCCTCATAATGAAATGTTTTTTGTAACAATGGTGCTGCTGGAACGAAAAATATTTCATCTTTTACAAGAATAATACATACTACTACCAATATTTATTACAAAAAATACACGAATTTTGAAATGTGTGAAGAATACATGCAAAAAATTGACAAAAATTGCATGAAAAATTATCTAATTCTTATTTACACTTCAAGCTGTACAAGAATAAAGACATCTACCGCTAATATTACAAAAAATGCCAACACGATTTACAAAAAATACATCAGAAAATGAATAGAAAAGTACCTGAAAAATTATTTGATTCTTATTTAAAATTTTAAGCTTTACTAAAATAAAACGTACTGCCAATTACAAAAATGAGGACACAATTGATAAAAAATAAATCAAACAATTAATAGATTACATGAAAACTTACTTAAAATACATAAAAAAGTGAATGGGAAATCGAAAAATTGCTTCATTCTTACTTATGGTGATCACTTTAAGAGCGACCTTAACCCCGACGTCCGTCCCCTCTACTGCCGCTTTGACGTCTTCCTCCGTGACCACTTCGATTCTTCACGCTCTCAATTCCCGGATGACTCCTATACTAGCGGTAACACGGTACAGAAGCAAAAACCAACGTAACAGCTGCTGGAAATGATGAAACAGTGTTCGCAAACTTCAAACGCGTTTTTCTCGCATATTGCATTTTAGACATAAGCCTGGTTCCTTCGGAGCCGGTCACACATATATTTTTATATTCGAAACCTTTTTTTTAAGCGGCAGTTAAAGAATAGCAGGCACTCATAGATCTCTTGAAACCTTAAACTACATTTCTCTTAATGAATAAATGAGGAAAACAGATAAATAGATATTATATAAATAAAATGAAAAAAATTAAATAAAACATAGGCATGACGGCAAAAATATGTTAAGTAAATGCGATTAATATAATCACGGATAATGCTTGCGTGAAACTATCACCCGTCTCTAAAGGAACACCGCTGACTGCAATTAAAATCATTTTTAAATGAATTCCTTCGCATTTTATACTTGCAACGTCATCTGCGCACGGCCGCCTTACAGTACGCTCAGCCACAGCCGATAGATAAATCCTATCCCCGGTGTTTCGAAACTTTATGAAATATTTTGCATTTATCGACACAGCAACATGCCGAACACGTTTAGTCGATTATATACCGTGTTCGCGAAAACCACCACATGTTCAACTAGCAGAACTAAAGGATAGCACAGTTCTCTGGTCGCATATCACTTGTTTAAATGAAACGACTCGTAATTTAGATCCTTGATAAAATGGAGATTCTTCTTAATTTAATTTAATTATAGAATTAAACTTTTTACAATGCAGTAAGTATATCTGAAAATAATATGGGGCAATTTCTTTCTCTTCTCCATCTCTATTCACCCTTTATCACTTCTGCATCGCCCGGAATATTCTCGATTTCGAATTAGGTATATATACGAGAGAGCGACTAGAGTTTGGAATGTGGTGTAGTCGAGCACCTTTTAACTAGCGGGCTAGCACGCTGCTACCGGCAATATTAATGGAGATAAGTACTAGGCATATTAAATATTCAGATCGGTGTGAACGTTGTTCAGATCAATGCTTCGGTAATGGGAGAAAAAGACCGAACCCGAGTCACTTTGAACAAGCCATCGAAAGCGGCGACTATTTAACTAGAACGATATGCGCGCTGGTGTCCTTCGAGCAGGCAGTTTAGCAACCGCAAAACTGATACCGCATTCGAGAAATCCCGAAACTAATAACACTCATCCGGAATATAAGAGGCCGCGCCGCGTTTAACAAGCGCTAATTAAGTTTGCACGTACGTGCGTACCTATTTTTGAATTATTTACTTATAATGTGATCAGTCAATAATACGTATCCGCGCCTTTCATAAATGTTTCAACACTAGATAACAGACCATCTTTCCGATCGCTGTTAATTCGCTTCACTGATTACTAGCCGGTAACTGTTGTCACCTAGAACTGGTGCAGCAACTCCACTCAGCATCCTTCCTTTTACTAAATCAAATATAATGCCGTTTCGATTCTTTTTTCGTTATTATTTAATTATGTACGGTTCTTCGTGAACCTCGTCCGGGGCGTATTTTTAAAATTACTCGGTCTAAACTCTATCAGAGTTTTGCTCTAAAATTCGGAGCGTCTGAATTACGGTCCAACAGAATAAGCCTCGCTTGAAAGTAGCAGTACAATATGAATTAGCGAGGCCAAAAGAAGATGAGGAACAGTTAAAGTATAAAAAAAAATTCACTTGACAGGTTGTTAGCTGTGAATGCAGGCAAAACGGAAGTACCACAATTAACAAATGATAAAACACCTATGTCGGCGGTATCGCGCTCTTAAAAAAACACACACTGATATTTTCAAATGCTTTTTTTATCGGTGGATTCTAGAACTGACTGGAAACACAATGTAGATTAAAATGCACAGCTGCAACGTATGGAAGACTTAACTGATGTTGTCTTGCCTATCGCAGTTTGTTCGAAACGCGTTGAGGAGCAATTATGCCAAACAGTTGAAGAGTTTGAAAATATAATCTCTATCAAAAACCTCTCAAGAAATAGATTCCACAAACATATATATATATATATATATATATATATATATATATATATACATTTTCTAAAACATCATATTGGTCTTACTTTTCACATACAAAAAACGGTAGAATAACAGGATTGCAGAGAAAGTATTTTCTTCAGAATATGTACTCAATATTGTTAGCTGATGATATAGCCCGAAAACGATTCTAAATAAGGTATTTATTTTAATTTATTTAAATATAAATTATTTTATTTTATTTTATTTTATTATTCACTTTTTTAAATACCTTTTCGTGCAGGAACTAGACTGTGTAGAAACAGAACGGCACGACTGCATAATTCGTGCCCAGTCAATAAGTACCGACAGACCTCCTCAAAATTCCATCCGTTAACGAAATGGTTGAATTTAAATATAAAGTATTTTAAAATAAATAATACGCATCAAAATCTGTAAATTTACTCATTGAAGACCTATCAAACAGGAACTTTTTGTATAATCCAGTTCATCTACTAAAATGCACTCGAGTTCGTTTAACACAATTTTTTTTAACCCTTTATTCAAGTCTTGAACAATATTACCTGAAAATCACCTTAATGAGCAACTTCCTGGCTAACCTTAAATTGTATTTCATGTAATAGAAAACTGTAAACTTCGCGTTTCCATTTTTACCTATTATCAATATAACTCTTCCTTTATCCTCTCCTTTCCTTCATCATCTGTGGTGTTTGCACTGCTGTCCTTTGTTGCGTCCATTTCAGACCGCCTAGCTATTTAGTTCTTTATTCTTTAGCTTTCAATTTCCGCTAGCGCGCCCACAAACAAAAATCAAAAAAAAAAAAGAAACAATTCACTTTATTGGGGGGGGGGGAACCAAGGTCAGCTACCTAGAACAACTAGACCATATTAGAGATTAAATTTTAATCCGGTCAGAGATCGATGAAAGAACAGAGGCAAGAATAGGAACCACCTTTGAAGACGGCAAAGATAAGATCTAGGAAGCATTATAGGGAATAGCAGGAATTAATAGCTGAGCGTACAGGGTATTACGTTCGGAGGAAAAATTGGAACATTCAAACAGCACGTGGTCTTAGGATTACAAATGAAAATACAGTCGCTAGAGTACAAAGGACAATAAGCGGACGGGGAAAGATCAAAACGATACCATAAGGATGGGAGCAAAGTATGATTGAACCGCAGACGGCAGATAGAATAAGAAAATATTTATGGGTAGGAAAATAATAGAACCTAGAACAAGAAGAGGGTCTAAGCTGAATAGAAATATAAAATGAGTTAGGATTAGAAAAGGAACGAGGATATACATCCGACCAAAGTCTGACATGCATTCATTTGGAGAGGGGAAGTATGTTGTAACCGTGTAACGCTGAACGTGCTAAGGAATGTCTCGTTACCGTCAATACACGCATGACTTGGGACCCAAAGAAGATCGATGGAAAGGGAATGGGAAAGGGAAAGAGACTATAGATGAGAAAACGTATACGGAAAACAATAAAGTCGAAGGAATCTGAGGGAAAGGGAGAGGATATAGCTCATTGATAGATAATAGATTAATCCTATTTATGGCGACAACTTGGAAAAATGATTCAAGAACGAGTCTCGCTTTTTAAAGTCAAAGAAAAATAAAAAGAAAAACAGTTAGTATAATATAATGTGAATTTTCTGTTAAATTGCGAACTCCCGAATAATTATTTTTTGCAAAACGGCACAGCGTCTCCTAAGTATAACATCGATTTTCCTCTACGAATTGGAAACATCTCGTGTAAATATGAGTTGAGTCCTATGCACGGGGGGTCTTATAATTAGCTCTGCATACAGTTTAATAGTAACCATGATAGATAATTGTCGTTTTTTTTTAAAATCTATTTTCATGCATCGAAGTTCACCGTGTATTCACATTTTTCCACTCGAATGACTTCTGGAAGGATGAAAGCCAAGGTAAATGCTTTGTTTCTCACTTTCGTTAGCGCTTGTAGACTGCTAGTAGTTACTAATTTAATGTATGTTTTCTTAAAATTACAACGAAATAACATCTATTTATTTACAGAGGTTATATTTTCTTGGTTGCTAATGTAACATATCGCGTACGTCTGTGTCACATACATAAAAACCGCTCACGATGGGCGTTGATTTATCTAAAGGCGATACGTACAATAGAGCCCTAATTACAGCGAATAGATCTAAAATACTTCTGTCAAGTAATTGTGCGGGGAATAATAAATATCAATTGTAAAAATAAAAATAATAATAATAATAATAATAATAATAATAATAATAATAATAATAATAATAAAGAATAATAATGCGGTCTGACAGTGAAACAAATAAAAATGGATGATCAAAACTGGTGTGCTACTGCGTGTGTAGGTGATTGCACAACAACAAACGAACAACATATATGTCGAGCACAACCTAACCAACGAACCAGTCTAATAGAGTGTGTATAGGTCGGATGCTGAAACCAGAAGATTAAACATTATCTCAGTTACATAACGCTTTCGGAACATGTCTCAAGCACAATTGCAACGAATACGTTTATGCATATATGTTCATTATATTGTTAGAGGGTACTACTCTCAGGTAAAGCGATGATTTTTAATACTCGAATTTTAATTTCCTTAATAACGGCCACTATCAAAAATATGTACGAATCAGTGAAATTTAACGTACACCCTGTGTGCACATAAAAACTCGAGTAAACCACCCTTCATTACTCGAGTAGTACATATAATTAAAAATAATGCATGAAATACCAATTGTACTACTAATGCGCACCCCACCCCGATCATTAGTAAATATTTACACATTTTTATAAAACGAAAAAAAGCCAATTCCGTCAGAATTACATAGCATTAAAATCGATTACAAATCTAAGGAAAAAATTTTTGCTAACAAAATAGAAAAAATTTTTACATTTTTCGCAAAATTTCTCATCAATGGAATGAAAAGAAAAACAAAAAATAAAAAAATAAAAAAAAAACAGATGAACCACCCATTTTTCTCATTACATTAACCGTTTAAAATAAAAAAACAAAAGTTTAAAACGGTAGTCAAACATGAGACAAATTTAAATATTTGCGATTTTAAAGCAAGAATACAAAATTTGTCGAAGTGATTTTTTCATATAAATTTTTGTAGTTCTACCTGTTTGAAAGTGAATGTAAATACTACATACGTAAGAATGATTATCAACGTCACAAAGAAGAAATTACGACTAATCGCATATTAAAAATTCACACTTTAAAAGGTTGGTTCGTTGATAGGAACAAGAAATAAAGAAACACGCTGCGTGATGAATCTGGAATATTGCGAAGGATATACAATTTTTATAATAAAAAACGTTCTATCAAAATCCGGCCGAGATCATTTAAAAATAAAAATAATAATAATCAAATCAAATTAATTTATTAATAATAATAATATTAATAATAAATAGTAAATAGAAGAAAACGCAGTTTATCAACAACGAAACTGAACGAAATTGATAGTTTCAAACGGCAATTAAGCAGAGTTACAAAATAAGAGGAGTTTTCAATAGTTATAAATAACCAATGACAAATAATAATAAATAGATTAATTAATTAATTTTAAAAAAAATTAAATGTTAACAATAAAATTGGATAGTAAAAAAATTTCATCTCATTTCAAAAATACATGAAAGTCTTTTTAAAATTAAATTTTTTAAATAAACTCAACCATTCCTCGTTTATCGTAAATTTCAAAAACACAATGAAAACATATACGCCGTCTTTTGTTGTATTTATATTTATTCCAATTTCCCAAATAGCTCGATAAGAACTTTCGACAAAATCAGTTTTATTTAAGTCTTGTTTTTGGAATAGAAAATTTGTATATATATACATTGCTATTGTAAAAACGAATAACTTTAGCGCTTGTCCAAATTACCCACACACTGATCCTAAACTTTGCCTTCACTATTGCATTTAAAATACTTCCAACATGATGCATAGGAAAGTAAAAAAATCTAAATCAGCTTCTTCATCGGTATGTCTTTTAAGGTGGGGAAATGCAACTTTTTAATTTAAATTTTGTTAATCTGTAGACTCGTAAATAAAATTTTAAAAACAATTACAAAAGATAACTAATTTCGTCAGCAACTAAAAAAAAGGGGAAATTTTTTGAATCGAAAGAGATTAATTTGTCATCGAAGGCATTCAACTCATTTCTCTAAGCCAGCCTCATTACTGAATTCCTCTTTTTTTCTTTGTTTTCCTACAAATCCGGTAAAAAATTAATATAGCAGAATCTTATACATACGTGTTTCGCAAGATCGGAATTTAGATAAAAACGTCTCGCATCTTTTCAAGTGGTAAAATTTACGACCAATACTAGAATATTAAGTAATTAAAAATGTAAACCGTTTATACAAAAACATTCAGGGAAATATGTAATTTATTAAAGTAAAATAAAACAGTGTGAAAAAAAAACGGGTAATTTTTCAAACGAAACAAATTGGATAATTAAATGAAATAGGTAGCTAGTATTAGAGAAGAATGGCAAATATCTATGAACAAGAACATACCGAATTTACAACACAAAAATAAGGATAATGAAATTTTGTGGAAATAAAATCAAAATTTGACCAGAAGAAAAATGATACACTCTGCTAAACTGTAAATGCTATGTACATTTCTCTGTATTTACATTCAAAATATTTACAACGAGGATTTAAAATAACTTTACTTAAAAATAGTTTTTTTTTTCTTTTAATTTTTTGGGTTCGGTCAACCGAGGGGACCTTTACCTAGAAATAATTAGAAAAGGAAGGAGTCAATTATAGCTATATACGATGTCAAATGTTGTTAGGAGGAAGGAACAAATAATAGGAACAATACGTGAAGAGGGAAAAGATAGGATATAAGAGGCGCAATATAAATACCAAGTCGCAGCAAATTGGAATAGAACGCAGAACGCTCAACAGGAAGAGCCCGACACTTAACACATGATCCACATCGCAAACAGGCTCTTCATTTGAGTGAAGAGGACAATAAGGAAAGGTAATCAAAGAAAAACGAAAACGAGAGGAAGATAATACGACTTAAGAACGCAGACAACAACAGAACGACGAAGTGAAGGAAACAAAGAGAACCACGCATTGGCAGGAAGACTAGATTGAGCAGGCAGATAAAAAGAACAATTACGAGAGAAAGAGGAAACGTATACATCCGATACCATAATCTAAGATAGAAACACATTTTTAAATAAGAAGTAAGAAGAGGCAGCAACCCGAGCCAAGGAGTCCGCCGCTTCATTACCGAAGATTCCCGAATGACTAGGAACCCATAGTAAATATCAATATAAATGGAATAAAGAATAGGAAGAACGTGGATAAGTGAGCGCATGCGGAGAATGATAAAATCACAGGAATGATCAGGTAGAAGAGAATGAATTGAAGGACGGCCATGGAGTCAGATATAATCAAGAATTCAGAGGAAAGGTGATTGGAGGAAATGAAAATAATGGAACGTAAGATAGTCATTAATACGTTTATGATTGTAGAACGGAAAGAAGGCAGAAGAAAATATTCTGAAAAGCCACAATCTGGAAGGATAAAAGAGGCACCGCGATAGCACCGGGCCTCTTCGAACCATCTGTAAACACGGTTGCATGCGAAGGAAATTGAGAATTGATAATACTGTGGAATTCCTGTCTAATTAGCGCCCGCGGAAGAAACTCGAAGAGCGGAGGTACAATAAACATATTTGGAGGATGGCAGAGATCGGCGTAATTAAAAGAGAAATAAGGAAGATTGACAAAGGGCATTATGTAAGAACAAAACGAATTGAGCCGAAGAGAGATGAAGGGTAAAATAGGAGTTTTTCTAGGTGCGAAACGCCGGTTCCTAGAAATGGAAAGATAGGAATGGATAAGAGTAGAGGACGTGAGTGAAAGAAGCTTAGCAAGAAAATAGGGGTAACCCTCCGATGAAAGGGCTCGAAGTGTGTAGCCGATAGAGCAATCAACATAAACCGGAAATAGAGAGATGTCATTACTATTGGAAGAAACACAACATTTATGAGAAAAAAATAACAAATTTCGATCCTCCGATCCGGAAAAAAAATGCTAAATTAAACATTATTTCCTTCTCAATGTTTGGACTTCTATCGAATTATCGTCTAGAACACACTAGCGTAATTGCGTGTTTCATTCATTTTACACTTTCGGCCCTAAGCAGTTACTGCTAAACGGATCGACTCGGCAATGAAATAATGAAAAGGTCCAGAAGAAGTCTGCACATCGATCAAATTATTCTTAACGGCCACGACACGAACTACCAGCCGGTTGAGGGAATTCGTTCTGCGACGAAGAACGACGTCGCCGATGATCTTCACGATTTTTAGTTTGGCTATCATTATTTATTGCGAGTATGAAGTTAAGCGGGGTAAGAATTAACGAAATTTCTACAAAAAGATTCAATTACGTCACAAAGCGGTGTCGATAATGACGAGTTAAGCGGATTTTATAATCGTCATCTAAAGCAATGTTGTACCCCCCCCCCCATCAAGAAATGAGAGAACGCTCACATTCGTCTGTAGTCTGAACGAGCAGCAGACGCAATTATTCTACTTGAAAACCAGTATATCAGCGTAGTTTAAAGTAAACCGATGATAGCATTCTTCAATGATGATTTTATCGCAGCTTCCGATAAGACTCGGACAAAATGGGAACTTCTAGGCGGACGAAAATTTCATTGAACGGGTCTGTCAGCGGCGTATTGAACGGTTTGATTGTTTGAAATGTCATTCTGCCACACTAGATTTGAGTCGTTCTTAAAATAGATCCTCTCCTCCGACAGAGCTCTATACGAAAACAAATCTAACCAGAAATGAATCAACTGTCTGGCGCTGTCTCGATATGTGCCGCTAAAATACCGAATACACTTTTCCGGTTTTTATAGATAGAACAAAGTGCATCATGAGGATCGGAGCAAAGTATATCCAGTCAACATTATTAAATGGACGGACGGCTAATTCTATGGGTAAACTCTCGATTATTTGGCGACAACTAGTGGTCTTAATTCTTGAGCAATGAACACAGTTGGAAATAACTTTTTTTCTGTCAACTTCACTAATGCCAGAAATGAACCAGAAATGAACCAGAAATTTGCTCTAATCAGATAACAAACAAATGATTCAGAAGCGTGAAAATACAATCTGTGAAAATAGGAAACATATTAAATTCTAACAGCCTTGATCTACGATCTATAGTATTACAAGTTTCTGAAGCATTATATGAACAGCTGCATAAGAAGCTTAACCTTTAAGCACGATAAATTTCTTACTTTTTTTTCATCTATAAATTAATTCAACGTTGATAAACTACGACTAAGTTTAACCAATAAATGATATCTAACAACGTCTCTATTTCTGAAAGACGGTTTATCGTAAAGCGAGTCTGCCGACAGTGCTGGCCCGATTTGCACTTTGCGTCATTCGCAAATCTAAATAAATAATCTGTAACTCTGAAAAGTTTACGACCCGACGCGGGTAGTGAACTAAATAGTCGGAAACGGTCGCGTAGCCGATTTTGTTAAGGTAATCGCGCATTTTCTTAACAACGGCTTAATTTAATCTGATTGGCAATTAATAATACACAAGAGTCGGGGATAACCATTTAATAGTTTGGGTAGGCCAGTTCTTTGACGATATAACGTTATCATCGTTATACTACGCCGGCAAGGATGCCAACCACGATACCTTTATTCGTGTGCACTTATTTAATTATTATTTCAAGTTATTATTGCTACGATTACTATTCGAAGTTTATTATGATTATCATAATCATTAATTTTACTTTCAGGCAGGAGGCAGCGTGGTGGTAGCCTGGTGATTAAGGTGCTTGGCTACCAAATTAGAGGTCACGGATTTGTGTCTCGTTCCGGATCCAAGTCGCTCCTAAGTTTACCCAGCCTGAAATAATTGGGTATCAGAGAAATCTGGGAAGGTAAAGGGGCGGATTCCAAATAGAAAGGAACTGGCTCTCCTACTCTCATTAGTGCCGTTCGGCTTTGTACATTGTGAACCTTAACTTCACAATCCCGACGCCCCATCAAGGGTATGGGACTTGCTTTACTTTAGTTTACATCGCGAAATAGCCGCACATCAATTTCCCTACATCAATAAAGTTTGAAGATGAGCGGCATCATCATCCCAGTTTAAACATTCCCATTATAAATCCTGCATTCAAATTTTAGGAAAAATCAATCCTAATGATGATGTACAAACAACAATCAATGATAAAAACTGCTGCATGTGGTTTCTATATTGTAAATTTGAATTTATTTAAACGCGTCTATTCCAATAAGGTCCCTTTTTCTCTGACTGCCCATGCAGACCGTAGATATAAGTGTTTCCCTGTGAATTTTAGATGGTTTTTAATAATGAGTGTTACGTTCCCTTTGGGTCTCACTAACTGTTTCGGCTCCTGTCGACGGATGGTCCATATAGAATTCCGAAAGAACCGCTTTAGGTGCTGCCGAGGGATGTGATTTTTTCAGCGAGATATTTTGTTCGGCAAAAATGACGCTGGAGCAGTTCCACCGATTACAGTTTTTCAGCGACGGCAATAACTTATTTTTATCGTTCTCAGTGTTTTTCCGTAATATGTCTCCATCTTTCGAATCAATAAGAATAATATGAATACATTATAAGGTCGGTATTATTAATGTCACGAATAACCTCGGTCATCTCAATGAAACATTCGATTTTCATTTGATATCCTCGCTCTACCATTTTCCTTCAAATTCGTAGTTCATTCTTCTTTAGCGGTATTTCTAATGGCAGCTCACGAAGACGATTTAAAAGTTTCCTAAAATTACCGATTTTCGCACGTACTTGCATGTTAGTATCGCCGCTGGGACTGTTTCTTCGAATCTCGCCCGATATTTGTAACTCCGGTAACGAACGTTTATGTCGCGTTTTTCTGTCTTCCCCGTTATTTAGCTCTTGCATTTCTCACCTCGATTAATAACAAATTAATAATTAACGATTTAAAATAACTAAAAATTAACTTACACGCTTTGATGAATTCGACGAAAGTTCATAATTGCAAAGTTGCTAAGAACGGAAAGAGATGAAATGTAAGAGACAAGCACTAGCCTAAGACAAATATAGGATAACAATTTTTACTATGGTAAATGTTTTAAATAAAACTATTACCATGATAAATATAAATTTAACGTAAAAATTTAAATAATATAAATAAAATAATTACTATGATAAAAATATTAAGCACCAGATAACGTTTTACTAATTTCTAACGCAAATAAGAACATTGTATTCTCTGTCCCTTCTCTTTTTACATTATTCAAATCATTAAATTACTAGAACCGGATTTGAACATATAAGCCGCGCTACTAGACTCTGTTGTATACAGCACGGAAATTTCAAAAAAAAAAAAAAAATTAAAAATATATACTTCATTAATTTCTATAGAGAAATAAAAAATCCAGCAACATGATTATTTTTAATAGATGTTACCGAAAATATTATCTATATTAACATTTTACATCCTAGCAAAATTAATTTTCATAAAATGCAGACGCAAGAATTACAAGACGAAAAATAAAACAGGCAAATGAGTGTAGAGATGTTCCCTTAAATAAGTAAAAAATCAAGTAAATCCCATACCCTTGACAGGGTGTCGGGGATTGTGCAGTTAAGGTTCACAATGTAGAAAGCCGAACGGCACTAATGAGAGTAAGGGGGCCAGCAGTTCCTTTCTCTCGGCCGTCTTTATTTTCCTAGATTTCTCTGGTCTCCAATTATTTCAGGCTGGGTAAACCTGGGAGCGACTTCGATCCGGAACGAGACACAAACCCGTGACCTCTGATTTGGTAGCTAAGCGCCTTAACCGCATGTGACTCTGGGAAAATCCTATGTAACCAACTCGCAACCATTTTATAACGAAGTATTCTATGTGCGTATGGTAAGGAGAGAGAACAGTGTGTCAATTTTATATAATGAAAAATAGATGCGATTACAATGAGGAAAGCTGTAGAACCTCCAGCAACGGCACACAGTTGGCTCTAATAAATATTTAAGACGGCCAAATTTAAATAAGTAGAATAAAATAAAATAAAGATTTGTTAAAAAATAGATATAAATTCTAGATAAAACAAACATTTTTTTTTTTTTTTTTATTAAAGTCTAAATACAGATTTAAACAGGATTTAAAATAATACAACAGGCAAAGCCGTGGGTAACAACTTGTGTATATGTATGTATATGTGTGTGTGTGTGTAAAATCAAAGAATAGAAATTATTATAAATTTTAAAATGTTCAGTTCAATTAAATATGTAAATATACATGTGCAAAAAGTACATTACAACTGTGTGATCAAATCTTACGTAATCTATCGAATTTTCTTTACTTTATGACCTCTCCTCCAAATGATATCCTACACTGAAGGCCATTTATATTTTGTCTTTTTCCTTACTTGAACGAGGTAATTAAAAGTGACTTATTTTTATAATTAATCTGCGCGATTAAATAAATAACTTTCACCACTCATAATAATAGGTGCATTAAATGGTTCTCTCTTTTTTTATTCATTCAACTCAGGCAGGACGACACGGACTCTCTATTATACAACAAGTCAAATGTTAGACCACTCAATCATAAAAATGCAACGGTTCACATCGTAACAGACGTCACTCGTCAAAAAACACTGATGCAACAGACTATGGAGAAACTGTTAACGATTAATTACCGCCACATAATTAAGCCCCATAAAACCGTGGCAATTATCTGAATATTTCGAAGCAAATAAATTCGGCGATTTAGGATAAAAAAAAAATACGTCTCAATCCAACAACGTTATATAGTAACATATGTGAAAATTTAGAAATTCGAAAACACGCAGCTGCCAACGTAACCTTTTCCGTCGCGAAAATCAATCGTGCAATCTTCATTACCCAGCGAAATTAACAGAAATTGAAAATTTTAAAAAACGAATTATTTATAAAATAGCCTCTGCGGTTGTGCAAAGAATGTGCATGTTAAACTTAAATCAATAAACAAAATAAAAATAAAAATACTACTACTAGTGATAATAATAATAAAATAAATTAAATTATATTGCAACTTTTATTGATAAGTTCACACACACACACACACACACATATCTTGTAATCTTTCGATCTGCATTAACCTCAGATGAAATTAATCGCTCAGTTACGCAATTTTGTTATTGCTGAAAGTTTTTATTCGTGTACTATTTGTCGTTCTTATCGTATCCTCCTCTCGTTAGTTCTCTCGTCAATTTCAAATTCAAGACTCAAACGATGCACCGTGAGACAAACATGACAGAGTTAAAAAGAACAAACGAATATCACATTACACCTTCCATTCATACATATTCGTGACACAATTATGTAATACCTTTTTACGTCACTGCCATCTGCAAGACCATGCTAAAAAAATGATATTCTCCGAGTTAAATTTGAATATTAATTAACCGAAATTAAATATGAAATTTAATAATAACACATAATATACAGATATTACTTAAACCCGAAGAGAAAAAAATGTAGAACGCCGGGTTTGGTTAACATAATCTTGGTCTACTGACTTCATTTGGTTCTCACAAGTTTAATAACTTTTTAAAATTGATTACCAATATATATGTAATCAAAAAAATTTAATGAAATAAATAATTTCATCCACTGTAATGGATATGTAATCAAAAAAATTTAATGAAATAAATAATTTCATCCACTGTAATGGATATGTAATAAAAATTGATTAATAAAAAGTTTTATTTCGACCATTTTACTTTTCTTTTTGCTTGAGTTCGCTAACAAAGAGCCATTAGCCCAGCAAGGTGGAAAAAATAGATGAAGCAGGATAGGAACTATTGTCTCATCGAATCCATGGAATCAAAAAACACTTTCGGAACAGTAACAACCGAGAGACTAATAAGAGGAATTTATTTATTGTATATGCATAGAGAATTGAGAAGCTTAGTTGTCCCATGGCACGTTTACTTCAACGATTATGCGATCTCTCTCACGGATAATTCTGCCGATGAAGACTAAGCAGAATTGAAATCATCAGATATAATGTCTACACGAAAACGCCATCAATGTGTAGTCAGGATGCTTTCTCTAAATAAATAGCCGCACAACGAAAATTTACCAGGTATAATTACAAATTTGCAGTAAAACGAGAGAAAAAAATTTAATAAAATGCTGTCCCGCGGTAAAATAAAATTATGAAAAAAATAAAATTTTATATTTAACATACATAAACTAACCAAACGACAAAAACTAGATCGAGAAAGAAAAATAAAAAAATAACAGCTTAGTCATCGCTACATATGACGTTGGAACGCGTCTTTCATTCTGATAATAATTCCGACAATTCGCAGTCACAGTTCATATGAAACTTCATCGAATGTCGAGTTTTTTATATTTTACATACTCCTCAGTGTAGAGCGTTGATGTCAACGGCAGATCTACTCCGCCGCGTTTGCTTTATTTCTGTAATTAATATTTTTAATTTAATCATTTAATTTCGTGTAATAATGCTGCTTACATCGACAGAAGATCACATTACCAGTACGATAAAACTCAGGTAAAAAAGGTTTCATTGAGGCCAAGGTGAAAGAACAAAAAAATTAACGGGTGAACAAGTGAATTTCAGAGAATCGGAATTATAATTATTTAACTTTATCGGAACAGCAAAATAAGGAATTATTAAAAAATAAAAGAAAAAAAGGAATCGAAAAAGTATAATGAATTATTAATTAAATGGAA